>OY997264.1:94968949-96218949 GCA_963921465.1 Triticum timopheevii | reverse complement strand
ACTCTACTATTCAATTATTCATGCATTTTGTTGAAAGGAATGAAGCAAAACATCCACCTGGACCTACTTTTCAAAATCATATGCATGAAAACAATACCAAGTGCATTAGTGCCAGAATAACATTCTAACTGTACACGCTTTCATATGGTTTCACTTTTGCATTCCTGTGCTCTTCCAATTCCTGTAAACCAAACACCCAAGTTGACAGAAATCCCGTGTTTACAAATGCTCTGTTTACCATGTGCATTTTCCTATCCTATTCCGGTGTTTTTCCTATCCCTGCGTTTTAAGAATCATGCGAGCCAAATGAGCCCTTACAGAATTACTTCAGTTACAGGTACGTGTCGAAGGGAACTTTGTGTGGTTTTTCCTGCTCCTGCCGCGACGTCGTCCACCTCACTTGAGCTGCTCCATCCACAGAAGCATCCACCAAACCAGACATCACAACTCCTGACCGTCTTTCGCCGCCTCAGATCTCCTTCCCTACCGCCGGCACCCACCGCAACGGCATCACCATCATCGACTTAGCAGATGAACCTGAGGAGTACACGGGTCCACAAGAGAGGTCGCACTCTTTTGTTTCTACTTATGTTATGCATTGCTTAAATTTACCTGCTACTTTATCGTCCTGTTCAGCTCTTAGACTCCCAAGTCAGGTCCAAATTAATGTTCAAACTTGAGTTCTAAATTAGTTGTGGGGCACATATCGAGGCAGCAATGAATAGTATGTCTGTCTAATATCTGGTTCACCTAGGGTATGCCTATGTTGTTCATCTTGGGTGTGGAACAAATAGTAAAGCAATCATCATCTGTATTTTTATTAATTTAAAGCAATCATCAGCCTGCTATCATTATTTTTGGATCCATCCGCTGGTTGTTACCATCACTCTAAATTTCTGCATGCTCTTCTTACATAATCTCACAATATTTTTTCGTATGCATGTCAGATATTGTACACAGTCATGCTGAACATGTAGAGAAAAAGAGAAGAGTTTTGCATGGCAATACAATGTCATGCAGACATCACTCCATGGTCGGTTCAATGGCAAGCCCTCCCCACCCCTCTCCAGATTATAATCCAGAGGAAGATATCTGTTCTGAGGTGGATTCAGACGCCTCTGACCACTCCTATTTACCCCGCAAGGTGTTTGCTCTACCTTGGCAAGATGATGTTAGTCATATCATGCATATGTTGCCTTGCAGTGCCTACTTTTGACATCATATATGTCATCTGCTTAGTTTAGACAGGTTCTGTAATGCCACCTGTTTAGTTTCTATATCATATATGGGAATTATGATGTCTCATGTCTTTTAGCCAGCCATAATATATGTGAAATGTGCAATGCCATCCTGTTTAACCAGGCATCATATATTTGAATGATATCTTGCCCATCCTTTTCATCATTACATTTCCATTTGTCGACAATGTTTGTACATTAAACTACTCTTCCTGTGAATCAGCCATTTGGGTGGGAGATGGAAAAATCTGGAGTGAGAACAAGGCCTTCAGAGCAGACAGTGCTACCTGTCGAAGCAGATCTCTTGTTGGGTCGCGATAGCTCCTCAGAGATGGATTCAGAGACAAGTGACCAGTCCTATTCCCCCACTGAGGTGTATGCTCTAACTTGGCACGGTTATACTGCTCATATCATGCATACAGTGTCTTGCATTGCATAGTTTAGACAACATATACACAATATTCAACACCATATTCTTAGTTCAAACATCATATCAAGTGCCCTCTGTTTAGCATATAAATCACATATGTGAATTAAATGATGCGATCCTGATTACTTAGATAACATGTAGGTGAATTATGTCATGCGATCCTGTTTAGTTATTCATCATATCTTTGAATTATGTTATGCTATGCTATCTAGTTTAGATAGACATCATATATGTGAAATTATGTCATGCTATCCGTTTTAGTTAAACAATATACATGTCAACTATTTCATGCCCTCTTTTTTCCACACTATCTATTGCATCTGTCTCTCATGCAATGTCTGTACATTCAACTATGTTTCCTGTTTATCAGCCATTTGAATTGGAGCGAGTGATGCCAGTATCTAGCAGACTAAAAACACGATCTTCAAATAAAACAGTGCTACCTCTTGGTGGAGATAGCACCCTGGTTGTACATGCAGAAGAACCAGCCATACCACACATAACCCAAACTCTCGCAGATTGTACCCCTACTGCGATGGACAGAGAACCAGCTTCACCCAATCTAACCCCAACTCTAGCCGATAGTAACCCAGTTCCTGTTGACACAACACCATCTCCACCACAGAGATCCCAAACGAGAGCAGTTAGTAAGGCAGCTTCAGTGCCCAAAGGGCCAGTACTATCACGGCGAACCCCAACTCCACCAGTTAGTACGCCTATTCCTGTGCACAACCAGCTAGTCATAGTTTAGCATCTATCGCATTTGATGTTGTTAAATCGTATGTGTGTATCTTCCCATCTTGGAAATATTATACTGAAGATGAAGGAAAATGCCAGTTGCAGGTGTTTGTCCAGGAGTTATGTCTAAGTAATGTTATTCATGGCAATTACTTTACTTCGTCCCATACATCCTACCTCCATGATGGTTATAATATGACAAATTTTCCCATTTTTCTCTATAGAGAAGGACTGATTTGGAAACTCAGGATGAGGTAACCTATTCTAATACCTTTGCTATCTTCAAGAACGTTTGGTGGTAGTACCAGAATTACCTGAAGAAAACGTACTTCACCGGCAAAGAAACTCATCAAATTCCCTTACATTCTCCTGAGACACATTTACTGGATGATGACTGGGAACGCCTTGTTCTGTACTGGTCCCGAACCAAGAATGTGGTAAGGTCTATGAGCTCATTTTCTATTTTTAAGTATTATATTCTTGCGTCTTACTGTACTCTATTAATGTAGAACAAGTGCCTAAACCTGAAGAACAACGGTTCTAATTTAAGATTCCATTGCTATCATAGTTCAAAAAAGCGCTAGGCATTAATTGTGCGTTTTGCCACCGCCTTGTGCTTTACTGACAAAAGTGCATCCTTATGTGCAGATATGCACAGATTAAGCGTAGTTATGCGCAATGCATTTTGCCAACGCCTAGAGCCTACGCGCACTTAAGCGCTCGCTTAGGCGTGCCTTTTTTAACTATGATTGCTTTGCTCTTGTATCACTGTATTTACTCATACAAACTTATTTTTAAATTGAAGGATCCAATCGAAACTCCAATGGCACAGCAGGTATGTTCACGCATGTTTCTTTAACAGGTTTCCTCTTATCAATAGCTCTTTTGATTTCAATTTCAATTGTGTATACTGTTGACTTTCATATCATGCACATTACTAGCATCACAACAGAGCCAATAGTGTTGTTGTACATGTAGACTCGTGGTACCCATCTGAAATCTTGTTGTGTCGTGTAGTTTCCCACGCTTTGTATTATTTCACTACTGCTTTGTCTTGAACTGATATGATTTGAACCGTGTCTCTATTTTGATTTGGCAAGACAATGCAGTGACCATAGGACATAGATATATGTTTGTTTGATGCTTTTATTATGTATTAGTACTTGGCAATAGAAGACTTAGTAGTTTAATCCTGTCCACCTTACTAATGAACTGGTTCACCGAAATGAGTTTCATATATTAGTACATGCTAAACTTGTTATGTGTCTGCTTGTATCTTCTTTTAGAATGCTGAAAGAATATTGGGGAAGAGTGCCTTATTAAGCAATGGTAAAGGAAGTAATGCAGATAAGGTTCAGGATAGTGACACATCCTTGTTGGTCTCCAACAAAGCTGATAAAACAGCTAAGGAAGACTATCTTGAAGTCAGCGAGACAACCCCAAAGTCCTGTCTTGGTTTAGTGTTCGAGTTACTGGCCACTACCGCTTGCACAAGCTATTCAAACTCACTGTCTGAATTAGTTCGGTTTCTTGAGTCTCAACTACAAGCTGAAAGACATCGATCAGCTGTGCTGCGACAAGAAGCGAAAGGACTGCGGAAGTCCTTGGAGCATTCAGATGCATACTTTTTGTTGCAAAAGCAAGCGTTGGAGGATTTTAGCGCCAAACAAGACAAAGCTAATAAGCTTGCTAAGCTTATTGCCAGCATGGTGGATACCCAGGATAACGTTTCTTGAGCTCTTCTGAAGTTGTTTCAGTTATGCTCTTGTTTTGCTGCCGCATTTATTTGCACTGGTGGCCAATTTTGACGGCCAGTGTATGTAATATGCTGCTTTATTCCCTATATTTGCACTGGCGGCGAACTTTGATGCCCAGTAAATGTAATATTTGTAATAGCAGTAATAGGCTAGTGCTTGCTTATTTATTTCCTTATTGTCTTGTTTAGTTGTTTGCTTGTAGTCACTACAGTTCTTTTTCTGTGTTTTTCTAGTGGCCACAATAGCCTATTTTTGGTAACTAGGACAAAATAATCATGGCAACACACAGACTGTTGTAACCATGGGTCTCCTACAGGCCATATGATCCATGGGCATTCTTTCGGCCGTAGGATCCATTGGCCTTCTATACGGGCCGTAGGATCCATTGGCCTTCTATACAGGCCTTAGGATTCATGGGCCTTCTACGGGCCATAGGGTCCATGGGCCTTCTATGGGCCGTACGATCCATGGGCCTTCTACGGGCCGTACTATCCATGGGCCTCATACGGGCCATAGGATCCATGGGCCTTCTATGGGGCGTATCATCATTTCGCCAATCATGGGTCGTACTATTCGTGGACCATAACGGGCCGTTAATAGACCATATTTGATAACTCTATGAAAATAGCCCAACGGGTTTTTTTTTGACATGAAAAAGACCCAACGTATTAACGGTCCGCAAACGGGCCGACTGTAACGATGGGCTAAATTTGGCCCACAAGCAGAAAATGACAATAACGGGCCATATGTAACCGAATGCTGCAAATGAGCCCAAGAATCAATGGGCCCTGAGAAGGCCGAAAGATAACTTGGGCTGGAAACGGACCAATGTAATAATAGGCCGTTAATGGGTATAAAGTGATACACTGTTCATTACGGGCCAGTTTCACCACGGGTCGTTAATGGGCTAAGAGTTACAAAGGGCCTCATATGGGCCGAAAGAAGTCATGGGCCACACATGGGCCGGAAGTTAAAATGGGCTGGAATCATATTGGACGGCCCAGATGAGGCTATCGGGCCTAATTCAGATAGGGCGTAATGGGCCCTGGGTTAGCGGGCTGTAAATGGGCTATATGCGAACAAGCCATTAACAGGCTTTCCGTGGGCCGGCCCGCCACCTTTTGACCAAGTCAAATGGGCCAGCCTTTTCACAGGAATGGGCCTCTGTATCATAGGTGCCTTCGGTCCAATGAGCGGATGACTTCTGTCCCAACGGTGAGCCGACACATGTTTCCTCCAGCCAATGATGATTTTACACATGGAAAATCCCCATTGGTCGGGGCTGTTAACGGGTTATCGGATCCAAAACCCGGCCCGATAGCTTAATGACGTTCCGTTTCGGTGGATGCCACGTGTCGGTCACCCTTGACGAAATCACTTCTGTGACGCGCGATTTATCTCATGGAAGTGGACACTTCCGTGATGATAATTTTGGTAATGTCATGGAACACTTCTACGATAGCATAGGTATGACTATCTTGATTCTGTCATAAAATTGACATGGATGTACATGCATGACAAAAACGCGACCTACTGTGACAAACACGTATCATCACGGAAGTGTATTTTTTTATAGTGGTAAGAGCTCCAGAGTCATGATGCTCAGGAGCCCCCCTTTTAATGCGCAAGCGATTTATATGAGGGAGAGGAGGCCCGTGGTAGGCGGCAGATGATAATCATAGGCAGGTTACGCATGAAGGTCAAATCAGCTTAGATGAACGCAGAATGGATACATGCCACTGGGTGAGGCCCGAGCGGCTTGGGGATGATGCAGCCCAAGGGGCGCCCCCAGCAAGGTAAACTAAAGACATAAGCAAAGGAGATACATGCCGCAGGGACAAACCCATGCGGCCTGGGAATGATGCAGCCCTGAGGGCGCTCCCAGCTGAAATGAACTCGGAAGATGTCACCTGGTTCCATTGTAGAAGGGGTGTTGGAGTAGCTAAAGATGCTGCGGTGAAGAGGCCGACCCTCATGAGCCACCGGAGCCCTGAGCCTCGGGAGGCTCTGGGGGTCCAGGCGGTTCCTCGAGGACCATCTCCATCTCCCCTAGGACTGCGTGGTGCCTGGCCTCCTGAGCTACCAGAATACTCTGCAGATGGCGCTGGTGAGTAGCAGCCGCGTTCGGCAGGCCGAAAGGCATGCAGACGTAGCTGTGTGGCGGACCCTCGCAACGTCCCACGTGCGAAGGCCAGAGGCGCTCCTGAGATGCGGCTCGGTTGAGCCCTGGGACATCGATGCAGACGTGCAGCCCGCCATCCTCGCCTGAATGGGGAGCTCCGCCAGGCAAACAGCAATCGCCGCGCATGGCTCTTGCTTCGTGAAGCTCCTGAGTGGTCTTGGTGATGAACTCCTGAAGGTTGGGCTTTCCACGCCCTGAGACTTCCTAAGGGAAACATGCCGCGAAGCACGCCTCCAAGTGGTGCCTGAGCGCCTCCCTCATGATTTTGGCAAAGTCTGAGGCCCTCTAGAAGAGAGCCCCCGACCCTGCCCGAGGAGGGCGCCGGGCGCGCCTTCCTATGCGATGGAAGGAGGCGCCCCTTGCACGGGCGCGGATCCTGATGCGGCACCTCCTAAAATGCCAACCTCTTGAGGCCTTGAGCTGGGCGATGTCTTGCCTTCTTGGGGATTGATGCAGCTTGGAAGGCGTGCTCGAGGGAGCACACCGCATCTTTCTCGTCGCAGGGGACTGTGATGATTCCGCCGCTTGCTGGCATCTTGAGGACATTGTAACCACGGTGGGTCACCGCCATGACCTTGGCCAGGGCCGGATACCTGAGGATGGCATTGTATGGCAGGAAGATGTGGGCGACGTCGAAGTCAATGAGCTCGGTGTGGTAGTTGTTGCACTATCCGAAGGTGACAGGGAGGCGGACCAGTCCTATCGGGGTGGTGGAGCCATCAGTAACTCTTGAGAAAGGCTTGGTAGGCTGAAGTTGATCATATGGCACTTGAAGGTTGTTGAACATCTTGACGGACTGAATGTTGAGCCATGCGCCGCCATCAATGAGGGTCCTGGTAACTTGCACGTTGCTAATGTCTGGGGAACAAAGCATTGGGAGGACGCTAGCGGTAGCCGCACACTTGAGTTGATCTGCTGAGCTAAAAGTGATGGCGCACTTGGACCACCTGAGAGGGCGCGTGGCCTTGAGCTTGGGGAGGACTGCATTCACCTCGCGAGCAAACTGCTTGAAGATGCGCTGAGAAGCTAGGGCTTGGGCACCGCCCAAGATGCAAGCGATAGCACATGGCTCCTAGAAGCCCCTAGCCCCCTCGTCCTGGTGGTGGTCGTCATTCCTTCTTGGCGGTGGCGGCAGAGGAAGGCATGTGTTGCCCTGCGGGCGGTCCTCGCGAGGCTGATCCCTCCATGCTCCCTCATGAGGCTGGTCCTATCAGCGATCCTCGCAAGGTCGGTCACGGCACTCCTGGCGAGGGCCTCGGTCATCCCATCGTCCTCCGCCTCGTCCTCCTCCTCGGCCGTAGCCCCGGTCATTGCGCTTGGGGCGTCGACCAAAGCGTCCTTCTCGAATGGTCCTGAGCTCCTAGCATTTGTTGGTGGTGTGGTTGTGGAGGTTGTGGTAGGCACAGAATCGGCTACCCTTGGACGACTTCGGCTGGTCCCTGCCGTGCTTCGTGTCTGGTTCTGCTGCGAGTACGGCTGCTCCTTTGCGCTTCTCGTCCTTGGCCTTGACCTTCTTCTCTTCTGGGTCAGCAGCTGGAAGCTCGAGGAGGGAGAGGCGCCCCTCCTCAGCTCTTGCACACTTGGTTGCTAGGTTGAACATCTCCAGGGATGTGCACAGATCCTTGTGGATGGCGAGCTCCTCCTTCATCTTGACGTCGCGGACTCCATTAGAGAACGCTGAGATGATGGCCTCGTCCATCACCTTGGAGATCTTGAGGCGAGCGTTGTTGAAACGCTGGATGTACTTCTGCAGGGTCTCTCCAGGCTGCTGCTTGATGCGGTGCAGGTCACCCGCGGCTGGGGGGTGGTCATGAGTGCCCTAGAAGTTGGCGATGAAGCAGCTACGCATCTCGTCCCAAGAGGAGATCGAGCCAGGAGGCAGGTTCAGGAGCCAGGTGCGGGCACCATCCTTGAGCGCCATGGGAAACCAATTCGCCATAACCTTTTCATCTCCGTTGGCCGCCTCGATGCCCAGCTCGTAGAGCTGCGGGAACTCCGTGGGGTCGGCAGTACCGTCATAGCGAGGAGGCAGGTCCGGCTTGAACTTGCCCGGCCAGGCGACGCTACGCAGCTCGGTGGTGAAGGCACGGCAACCTACGATGGCCACCGGAGCACTTTGCAGACGCGGGGCCTGCTCTTGATGGTTCCCGCGCGCCGCCGCCAGGCGCAACATGGTGTCTTGGCGTGCTGGTGCAGGGATGCAGTCTTGCCGTGCTGGTGCAGGGAGCACGTGAGCGCCTTCTTGAGGCCAAGGGATTTATTGGCAGCTTCTTTCTTGCTGCACGGGCGCCGGACGCGGTGGGTCACGTCCAAGGGCCATGCGCCTTGGAGCCAGGGCGCCTTCTTGGGGAGGAGGTGGCAAGGCGCTCCCTGAGTCGTGTCACCCATGCATGACGGAGGGCGAGGCAGCGAGAGGGACAGTGCAGGAGAGCCCCCTGCAGCGCTGACAAGCTCGGTGATGCGAGTGAGCCATTCTTCGTAGAGGTCGTCGATGGGGCGGTAGTGCAAGAGCTCACGTGCCAGGAGCAACGCGGCCTGCGCGTCCGTGGGGGCGCGACGAGCGTGAGACGACGAACCAGCTGGGGTCAGCGATAAAGTGGCAGTGCGGCTGTCGGTGTCAAAACCGGAGGATCTCGGGTAGGGGGTCCCGAACTGTGTGTCTAGGCGGATGGTAATAGGAGACAAGGGGCACGATGTTTTTACCCAGGTTCGGGCCCTCTCTATGGAGGTAAAACCCTACTCCTGCTTGATTAATATTGATGATATGGGTAGTACAAGAGTGGATCTACCACGAGATCAAGGAGGCTAAACCCTAGAAGCTAGCCTATGGTATGATTGTTGTTGTGATTGTTGTCCTACGGACTAAAACCCTCCGGTTTATATAGACACCGGAGAGGGCTAGGGTTACACAGAGTCGGTTACAATGGTAGGAGATCTACATATCCGTATTGCCAAGCTTGCCTTCCACGCCAAGGAAAGTCCCATCCGGACACGGGACGAAGTCTTCAATCTTGTATCTTCATAGTCTTGGAGTCCGGCCGATGATGATAGTCCGGCTATCCGGACACCCCCTAGTCTAGGACTCCTTTAGTAGCCCCCGAACCAGGCTTCAATGACGATGAGTCCGGCACGTATATTGTCTTCAGCGTTGCAAGGCGGGTTCTCCTCCAAATTCCATGTGCTTGCCGAATAGTGTCCGGCTTCCTTATAAATGATGCGCTCCTTGGCTTCCACGCCCAATAATGGTCCTCTTCCACATGTCGTACGAATGCGAAAGGCCAAGGTATTTTTGCATTTTACCCCCTAGCTGCGCGAATAAGCTGCCTATAAGAGAGGCAAGAATCCAGATCCAAATCACACCATCCTCCTTCCGCGAGTACTCATCGAAGCGCTTCTGACAAAAAATCCACTCCATCATGGACCGTCGACGCGGCTCCTCCTCTCGCGCTCCCAGCCATCGGCCAGGAGATTGGAGGAGATGTTCAGTCCCGCACAACGAGCTAGTGTCGCTCCAAGTGGAGGGATACCTTCCTCCGGCCTTTATGGTCCCGGTTCGAGCCGGGCTGGCCACCTACAAAGGTGGAAAGCAGGCGGAGAATACCCCCAGTCCCTCTAAAGGAGAGCGGGTGTGTTTCGTCCCTTATCTAATAAGGGGGCTCGGATTTCCCATACATCCGTTTCTCCGGGGGCTACTGGAGTTCTACGGACTCCAGCTTCATCACCTTACGCCCGCCTCCATTCTGCACATCGCGGGCTTCGTAGCTCTTTGCGAGCTGTTCCTGGGCATCGAGCCCCATTTTGCGCTCTGGAAGAGACTATTTTGCCTCGTACCCCGTTCTCACGAGGGGTCAATATATCAAGTGGGCGGAGCCGAAATATGGCGCATCGCCGGGACCGGATATCTATCCGGAACCCCAAAGAAGGCATCCGAAGACTGGCCCTCAGAATGGTTTTATGTGGAAGATGCTCCACTGCCGGACCCAGTTCGGATCGGCCTCCCGGAGTTCAGCAAGGCTCCTCTGAAGAAACGCCTGAGTTGGCGCCTGCGGAGCCCTCAACAGGAGGAAGACAGGAGCGTCCATTATTTGATGGGCCGGATAAGGTTGCTGGCCCATTCCGGATTGACCATGATTGGAGTCATGGCCACGTGCATTATGCAAGGGGTGCAGCCGCTCCAATACAGGGGCCACCCCATGTGGGATTTCAACGGGGAGAATGACGCCACCCGTCATGGCCGCAAGGGGCCGGGATCGGCCGCAGATCTGGTGAAGATCCTATTCGGCTTGTACAAGGGGGAGAAAGAGGACTTCCTCCAGATGAGCCCATTACTTGGATTCTCCATGAATAACCCTCGGAGCTGGGTAAGCGGATGCTTGCTCATCCGATCCGTGCTTTCAAAGTTAAGCGCCTAACTTTATGATTTTTGACGCAGGAATTGCGCCGGGATGTGGAGGACATACACAATCCGGCTCCACAACCCGAGGATCCGGGAAGATCCCTTGATCCGGCCTCCGAAGAGGATCCGGACATAAAGGTGGAGCTGATCGATGGGGTGTCCCACCAGCTTAGCATTGGCAATGCTCTAGTCGCCATTACGGCTGACTACCCCAGTTTGTCTCCGGCTTCTCAGGTAACTATGACCGGACCCCTGACACCATCACTTTGTCTGTGCTTATTTCTGACCACCGCATACCAACGGTGTCTCGCAGGAGGTGCCTTCAAGGCGGGAAGCTGATCCTGCGGCGACTGACCAACCAGGGTCAGTTCGGCCCAGCGGGCGGAAGAGAGGTGCGGTGCGAATTGAAACATCGCCGCAACGGTATGCCACGCCACCGTTTTTAAGAAAAAGTCCCCTGTGAGGTATATTGATGCTCCTAACTTTTTCAGGAGAAAGAGCGCTCGTCGGACTGTGCCCGGAGAGGTCGCCAACCAAGCCTCCACCAGCCAGGCTCCAACACCTGGTCCGGGGGGGAGGCGAGCACAAGGCGCGAGCCGGATGCTCCTCCAACGGAGGATGCCGACAGGTTGTCCGCCACCAGGTCTGAGGTGGAGAGCGCCATGAATCACAGGCGCCGCCGGACAGTTCTTCATGACGCGTGTTTCTCCCCTGAGGCGTTGAATGCCTTTGACGCGGGAGACGCGCACCTCCGTGCTGCTCAAGATGGTTTGACCAGAGCCACGGAGCAGTATGTGAAAGACATGCGGGTAAGGGATTTTAATAGTTGTATATGCCAGTAGCCCCCGAGACTTAAAGTAGTTAAAATAACTGATTTAAGGATCATTTGATATGCAGGATCTTACGGAGAAGAATACCCAATTGTCCAAGGAGCTACAAGAGTGCAAGGCCCAACTAGAGGCCGCACTAGCCGCCGCAGGAGGAGACACAGAGACCCCCTCCGGTAACACATTATTTCAAAAAGATAAGCGGTGTGCGGCGTGCGTATAAGTCTGACAATGATATTGCAGATGTTGCTGGACTGGATCCGGACAAGCAACAGCTACTGCGCCAGCTGAAGGCCGGCGAGAGGGTGCTTATGAAGGTGCAGCAGGAGAGGAACAAACTCCAAGACGCCCACACCCAGCTTGGAGAGGAGCTAAAGGGTGTTCGGGCCCAGCTGTCTGGCTCCGTGAAGGAGAATCAGTGGCTTCGTCGCGGCATCTACAGTAAGTGCTTGAGCAAACTCTTTTGAAAAGAAGAGTTCGGTGAGGAAGTTGATTGACATAAATGTGTATGTAGATGTGCTCACAGGTCGCCCTGCGGAGGAAATGCCTGGTTCAACGGGTGACCAACTTCCCGAGATGCTGCAACTGCACGAACGTGTTCGGCAGGCGATGAGTGGCATCACCCAGGCCTTATGGCCGTCCGTCTCCCTACCCGAGGGTCTTGGAGGGCTTGCGGAGAAGCTTTAGGGAGCACGACAGCACTTCCGTCTATGGAAGATATCGGCCTGTCATCAAGGCGCCAGGGAGGCCTGGGCCATGGTGAAGACGCGGTACAAGAAGGCGGATCCGAACCACATGGCCGAGGTCGGACCTATGGGGCCCGATGGGAAGGAGATCCCTGTGAGCTTGGTGTACGGCCAAGTAGAATTGGCCGCTAAGTATTCCCAACGGGACTGTAAATTAGACAGCTTGTTAGATGGGATTGAAGAGGAGTACAATCAGTCAATGTGATGATGTATTATTTTTGAAATGACATGTATAATGCATTCTAGCCGGATTGTAGATCGTTTGTCTTTGCGGACCTTTTCGCTTCAACCTCGGGACCCTGGAGTCTGGAGTGTGTCCGAATACCCTCACGGTTATGAAAAAATCGGGGTATGCATGGAGACCAGGCGTAGGGGTCATTAGTGCTTTATCAGACAAGTGCCCAACTAGTTATGTTATATTACATGGTTAGTAAGAAACATCTTCCAGGGAGAATAGTTCCGTTAGGGGTTCCTTTCCCTGGGAGGCATGCCCTAAAGTGCATGTACGGACTGCGAAAAGAGCAGAAAAGCATTTGGGGGCAGATAAATGAATAAATAAGAAATCATCTTTCAAGTCACCGACCGAATATTCCCTTAAGAACGCTAGCTTTCGGCTTCACCCAGTCTGAGGTACACATCCGGCTGACCCGGCATTAACAATCGCAGAGGTGCTCCCTTTACCTCCTAGCCGAACAATCGGGAATGTAGGGGTAAGCACAGGAGCCAGGCAACCCAGCTTGGCCAAAACTTAAGTCATATCGATGCATATAATGGTGAATAAAAGGTACATGCGGAAGTTTGACGCATGTGTTGGGCATAAAGCCCGTATAAATAAGCTTCTGTTAAATAAGCCCCCAGGTATAATGAGTGCGAGTAGCACGTCAAGTGTGTGCGAACGATGCACAAATCAGCCCTCAAGGGCTTTAGGAAAAAGGTGGGAGAAAGGAGAGAAACAAGAGACAACTGAAGTATAAAATGTGGACGGAGGAAGGAGACGAACTCTGAGTCCGGCACTAGGCGTAGAATCTTCGGAGGCGGGCTGCGTTCCATGGGTTCGGCTCGAGTCGGTTGTCCAATGCGTTTCGCAGACGGTATGCTCCGCCGGTCAGGACTTGGTCGATGATGAAAGGACCTTCCCATTTGGGCTTGAGTTTGTCCTTTTTCTTGTCCGACAGGCGTAGAACTAGTTCGCCAACATTGTAAGTTTTAGCCCGTACTTCTCTGCTTTGATATCTTCGAGCCTGCTGCTGATAGAATGTGGAACGAGCCTTTGCCACGTCGCGCTCCTCCTCTAATGCGTCCAAGCTGTCCTGCCGATCCAACTCGGCTTCTCTTTCTTCGTACATGCGCACTCGAGGTGAGTCATGAATTATATCGCAGGGCAAAACTGCCTCCGTGCCGTATACCATGAAGAATGGTGTGAATCCGGTAGTACGGTTTGGCGCGGTCCGCAGCCCCCAGAGTACGGAGTCGAGCTCCTCTACCCAATGTGTGTTAGATTCCGTAAGGGACTGCACTAATCTGGGTTTGATGCCGCTCATGATTAGACCATTTTCTCGTTCAACTTGACCGTTCGTTTGAGGGTGATAGACTAAAGCGTAGTCGAGCTTAATGCCCATATTTTTGCACCAGAATTTAACCTCATCGGCCGTGAAGTTCGTGCCGTTATCGGTGATGATGCTGTGGGGGACACCGTAACGGTGTACTACCCCGGATATGAACTCTATCACAGGTCCGGATTCGGCCGTTTTAACTGGCTTGGCCTCTATCCATTTGGTGAATTTGTCCACCATTACCAATAGGTATTTTTGCTTGTGGGTTCCCCCTTTAAGGGGTCCGACCATGTCAAGCCCCCAGACCGCAAACGGCCAGGTGATGGGTATAGTTTTGAGGGCGGTGGGTGGCATGTGGCTCTGATTAGCAAAGAGCTGACAACCGACGCATCGTTGGACAAAGTCCTGAGCATCTGCCCGGGCCGTCGGCCAATAAAATCCTGTACGGAAGGCCTTACCTACAAGGGCCCAGGCTGCAGCATGGTGTCCGCCTAGTCCAGCGTGAATTTCAGCCAGAAGATTTCGCCCTTCCTCTTCGGAGATGCACCTTTGAAGGACTCCGGTTGCGCTTTTCTTATAAAGTTCCCCCTCATGGACTTTGTAGGCTTTAGATCGCCGAACTATGCAGCGGGCCTCATTTTGATCTTCGGGAAGTTCCTGCCTAATTAAGTAGGCTAGGAATGGTTCCATCCACGGGGCAATGACTGCCATTATTTCATGGGCGGAAGGTGTTATATCATTGGCTGAGCCACCGGTTGTGTCAGAATGTTCGGTGTTGGGTGGTGCGGTTGTTTCCGGATTGTTGTTTCCGGACTCCTCTTCCCACACTACGGATGGCTTAAAGAGCCGCTCCAGGAAGATGTTTGGAGGGACGGCGTCGCGTTTTGCGCCGATGCGTGCCAACACGTCGGTTGCCTGGTTATTATCCCGGGCTACATGGTGGAATTCGAGTCCTTCGAACCGAGCTGACATTTTTAAGATGGCGTTACGGTAGGCTGCCATTTTCGGATCTTTGGCATCAAAGTCTCCATTTACTTGTGATATTGCGAGGTTTGAATCCCCGCGGACCTCGAGGCGTTGAATGCCCATGGAGATTGCCATCCGGAGACCATGCAGAAGGGCCTCGTATTCGGCTGCGTTGTTGGAGTCTGTGTACATTATTTGAAGTACGTATTGGACTATGTCTCCGGTTGGGGACGTCAAAACGACGCCAGCCCCCAAGCGGGCCAACATTTTAGAGCCGTCGAAATGCATGATCCAATTGGAGTATGCGTCGTACTCTTTAGGGAGTTTGGCTTCAGTCCATTCAGCGACGAAGTCAGCCAAGACTTGCGACTTTATAGCTCACCGTGGTTTGTAAGTTATGTCAAATGGTAAGAGCTCGATGGCCCATTTTGCAATCCTGCCCGTCGCGTCGCGGTTGTTTCTGATGTCGTTGAGGGGTACTTCAGAGGCCACTGTTATCGAACACTCTTGAAAGTAGTGTCGCAGCTTCCGGGATGCCATGAACATCGTGTATGCTATCTTTTGATAATGCGGGTACTGGGACATGCATGGAGTTAAGACAGTGGATACGTAGTACACTGGTTTTTGAAGAGGGAATTTATGCCCTTTTGTTTCTCGTTTGACGACGAGCACCGCGCTTACAACTTGATGTGTTGCCGCGATATATAACAACATTGGTTCGCCCAGGTTAGGCGCGGCCAGGACCGGATTTGTTGCCAATACGGCCTTTATTTCTTCGAGTCCGGCAGTGGCAGCATCCGTCCACTCAAAGTGTTCGGTGCGCCTGAGCAGGTGATAGAGGGGCAATGCCTTTTCTCCCAAACGGGAGATGAAGCGGCTTAGATCCGCCACGCATCCAGTCATTTTTTGTATTTGTTTGAGGTCTTTTGGAATATCCAGCTGTGACAGAGCTCGGATCTTGGCTGGGTTTGCTTCAATTCCTCTACCGGATACAATGAAGCCCAGGAGCTTTCCGGCTAGTACGCCGAAAACGCATTTTTCCGGGTTCAGCTTAATGTCATATGCTCGGAGGATATCGAATGTGAGCCTCAAGTCATCTACTAGAGTTTCGACGTGTTTGGTCTTGACGACCATGTCGTCTATGTATGCCTCTACTGTTTTGCCGATCTGGGTGGCCAGACATGTCTGAATCATGTGTTGATATGTTGCGCCGGCGCTTTTGAGTCCGAAGGGCATCGTGTTGAAGCAGAATGGTCCGTATGGAGTAATGAATGCCATTGCGGCTTGGTCCGCCTCCGCCATCTTGATTTGATGGTAGCCGGAGTATGCGTCGAGGAAGCACAATGAATCGTGTCCTGCGGTAGCATCGATTATTTGATCAATGCGGGGAAGGGGGAAAGGATCCTTTGGACAAGCCTTGTTAAGGTCTTTAAAATCCACACATAGGCGCCAGGATTTGTCCTTTTTTGGTACCATTACCAGGTTTGCTAGCCAGTCCGGATGTTTGATGTCTCTGATGAATCCGGCTTCCAATAGTTTGGCTAGCTCCTCTCCCATTGCCTGTCTTTTGGGTTCGGAAAATCGCCGAAGAGCCTGTTTGACTGGCTTGAATCCTTTTAGGATGTTTAGGCTGTGTTCTGCGAATCTGCGTGGGATTCCTGGCATATCTGAAGGGTGCCAGGCAAAGATGTCCCAATTCTTCCAAAGGAATTCTCGTAGTGCGGCGTCTACATCAGGGTTTAACTGTGCCCCAATGGAGGCCATCTTTGTTGGGTCTGTTGGATGGACCTGGAATTTGACTATTTCGTCCGCTAGTTTAAAAGAGGTGGACTTGGATCTCTTATCGAGTATCACATCGTCCCTGTTCACCGTAGAGCGCAGCGCGGTGAGTTCTTCCGCCGCTAGGGCTTCGGATAGTGCCTCTAGGGCTAATGCGGCTGTCTTGTTTTCGGCGTGGAGTGCTATGTCCGGATCACTGGCAAGGGTGATGGTTCCATTGGGCCCGGGCATTTTAAGCTTCATGTACCCGCAATGGGGTATGGCTTGGAAAATTGTAAATGCCTCTCGTCCTAATAAAGTGTGATGTCCGCTGCTGAATGGGGCCACTTGGAACGTGACCTCCTCGGACCTGTAATTGTCCGGTGAGCCGAACACCACATCAAGTGTGATTTTTCCTGTGCAGCGTGCTTCCCGGCTAGGGATTATTCCTCTAAAGGTTGTGCTACTTCGCTCAATGCGGCTCCAGTCTATTTTCATTTTTCGAAGGGTTTCCTCGTAGATGAGGTTTAATCCGCTGCCGCCATCCATGAGTACCTTGGTAAGACGAAAGCCGTCCACTATTGGACTAAGGACCAATGTGGCTGGTGCTCGGGCTGTTCGGAATTTAGGTTCGTCGCTGGCGTTGAAGGTGATAGCCGTGTCGCTCCATGGATTTGTTGTTGCTACTTGGTAGACTTCGGCGAGGCTGTGGATTGTTCTTTTCCACATATTATTTGATGCGAAAGTCTCGAAGGCTATTAATACCGTAGTGGTACTGTTGGGGTGGCTCTCCGGGGCTAGAAGCTCTTCGCCACTTTTGGCCACCTGCCGTAGTATCCAACATGCTCGAAGGCTATGAGTTGGAGTGGCGCCCTCTGTACTATGAATTTTACAGGGTCCGCTGAGCCATCCCTCCAGTACAGTTCCGTGCCCTTTATGGGGTTTTTGATTTTTGGTTCTTGTCCCGGGTGCCTGAGCATGGTGCACCCTTTTGTTTCGGACTAGGGTTGTGTTCGGAGCCGGATTGTCCCAAAACTTAGTTTCGGTTTTCTGGACACTCTCCATTGCACAGTATTTTCGTACTATGGATGCCAGGTCGGCGAAGCCTTTAATTTTGTGACGACTTACGGCGTTCAAGATTCCCTTGTCCGTGCAATTGTTGCAGAAAATTGAAATTGCGTTTTCCTCACGGCAGTCCTTTATCCTGTCCATAACCAGGAGGAATCTGGCCCAGTAATGATGTACTGTTTCAGCGGGCTCTTGCCGGATTTGAGAAAGATCGCCTATGTTTGGGTGGGCGGGTGGAATTAATTCCGGAACCCTGCCCAACTTGAGGCTCAAGGGCTGAAAAGTTTCCGAATTTGGAAGCTTGGATTGCTGGATGTGGTCCAACGAATCTGGTCCGCTGCCTGACTTTAGGTTCAGTACTTGATTGACGTCCGTCCCTCCGCGGGAATTCAGCATGGAGGGGTCAGGAGTCCGGACATAAATGGTTTTTAATACAGGAGGAGAATCACCGCGTTGTTCTTCTACCACAGCAACGTGATGGGTAACCTGGGGAGAGTCAATCTCTCTCAGATCGGTTTTAAGCCCAATCTGATTGTAGTCTGTAGCGACTCCCAGGGCGGCGAAGCGATCCAAAAGCTCGTTTACGGAAGAGAGCTGGATCTACCTGCTCGGTAAATTCCGTGTTGACATGAAGATCGCTTTTGATGACCCGAGAGGTCATCGTCGGAGCGGCGGCCGAACAGGCGGTCATAAGAAATCCACCCAGCCGGATAGTTTGGCCGGCGGCCAAAGCTCCTTTGGCAATGGTACCGTCTGCAAAGATGGGAAGACGCATCCTTCCTGATCACGACAGCACAGAGGAACTCTCAATGAAAGCACCAATGTCGGTGTCAAAACCGGTGGATCTCAGGTAGGGGGTCCCGAACTATGCGTCTAGGCGGATGGTAACAGGAGACAAGGGGCACGATGTTTTTACCCAGGTTCGGGCCCTCTCGATGGAGGTAAAACCCTACTCCTGCTTGATTAATATTGATGATATGGGTAGTACAAGAGTGGATCTACCACGAGATCAAGGAGGCTAAACCCTATATGCTAGCCTATGGTATGATTGTTGTTGTGATTGTTGTCCTACGGACTAAAACCTTCCGATTTATATAGACACCGGAGAGGGCTAGGGTTAAACAGAGTCGGTTACAATGGTAGGAGATCTACATATCCGTATTGCCAAGCTTTCCTTCCATGCCAAGGAAAGTCCCATCCGGACACGGGACGAAGTCTTCAATCTTGTATCTTCATAGTCTTGGAGTCCGACCGATGTTGATAGTCCGGCTATCCGGACACCCCCTAGTCCAGGACTCCCTCAGCAGCCTTCCCGCCGCACCGAGGGTGCAGCAAAGATGCTTGCAGATCATTCCCCGCCGGGCGGGTGGCGGCTTGGTGGCAGGCGACGGAGAATGAAGAGGAGGCCCACCGACGGGAGCCATCTGGGCAACACGGGCGACGAGAGCATCTCGGCGCTCGGCGCGAGCTCAGCGAGCGTCTGCCATGGATGCGACGAAGCGATGGGACGCAGATCAGCGGAGGAAAGATTTCGGTGCACCCCAACCTGGCGCGCCAAATGTCGGATATCGGGTTTCGGCAAAACCCTTAAGATTCGAACTCTGGGGTGCACACGAAGATCTTCCCCCTACCGAAACACGCCCACAGCCTCGCCGCGATTCTAAGCTAGCACGATGGGGAGAAAAGTCTCACCCAGGACCGCATCGTTGTTGATGATCGAAGGAGCCATCGGGCCTAAAGATGACGACACAGAGGAACTCTCAATGAAAGCACCAATGTCGGTGTCAAAACCGGCGGATCTCGGGTAGGGGGTCCCGAACTGTGCGTCTTGGCGGATGGTAACAGGAGACAAGGGACACGATGTTTTTACCTAGGTTCGGGCCCTCTCGATGGAGGTAAAACCCTACTCCTGCTTGATTGATATTGATGATATGGGTAGTACAAGAGTAGATCTACCACGAGATCAGAGAGGCTAAACCCTAGAAGCTAGCCTATGGTATGATTGTTGTTCGTCCTACAGACTAAAACCCTCCGGTTTATATAAGCACCGAAGAGGGTTAGGGTTTACACAGAGTCGGTTACAATGGTAGGAGATCTACATATCCGTATCGCCAAGCTTGCCTTCCACGCCAAGGAAAGTCCCATCCGGACACGGGACGAAGTCTTCAATCTTGTATCATCATAGTCCAGGAGTCCGGCCGAAGATGATAGTTCGGCTATCCGGACACCCCCTAGTCCGGGACTCCCTCACCACTTCTGCTATGCATGATACTTATGATGAAACTACTTCTATGTTTGATACTACTATGCCCCTTGGTAAATTTCTTGATGAACAAATTTCTAGGTCTAGAGAAAGAGAAATTATTGAATCTGAATACGATGATGAGAGTGATGATGAGAATATGCCTGCTATTCCTGAGGGTTATCTTTTTGATGCGGAATCTTCTGCAGCTATTTTTTCCTGCCAGGATAGATACGAACTTAAGATGCTGCTAGTTAAATGGAGTAAAGAATCTCTTAGAGATAGAATGAAACCTGACCCTGATTTTGCTACTTCACCTATTTGTGTTCCCGATAAAGATTATTATGAATTTTGTGTTGATCCAGATATAATCACTTTGGTTGAATCTGATCCTTTCTATGGCTATGAATCTAAAACTGTTCTGGCACATCTTGCTAAGTTAAATGATATAGCTGCCCTGTTTACTAATGATGAGAGATCGCGCTACCTTTATATACTCAAAATATTTCCGTTCTCATTAAAGGGTGATTCTAAGATATGGTTTAATTCTCTTGATCCTGGTTGTGTGCGTAGTCCCCAGGATATGATTTATTACTTCTCTGCTAAATATTTCCTTGCTCATAAGAAACAAGCTGCTTTGAGGGAAATATACAACTTCGTGCAAATTAAAGAAGTGAGTCTCCCACAAGCTTGGGGGAGGCTTCTCAAGTTACTTAATGCCTTGCCTGATCATCCTCTTAAGAAACCTGAAATACTTGATATCTTTTATAATGGACTAACTGATGCTTCCAGAGATTACCTGGATAGTTGTGCTGGTTCTCTTTTCAGGGAAGGAACACCAGATGAAGCTGAAATTCTATTGAATAATATGTTGACAAATGAAAATAATTGGGCACCTCCTGAGCCAACTCCCGGGCCAGCTCCTGAGCCAATTACTGAGCCTATTCCTAAACCAACTCCGAAGAAGAGAGGTGTTCTATTTCTCAGTCCCGAAGATATGCAAGAGGCAAAGAAATCTATGAAAGAAAAAGGTATTAAAGCTGAAGATGTTAAGAATTTACCTCCTATTGAAGAAATATGCGGTCTTAATTTACCGCCTATTGAAGAAGTATATTATCTCAATTCCTTATTCACTGAAGAACCTCTTGATCCCGATATCCCGACACAGGTAGTAAAGGTAAATTCTCTCTATAGATATGATAAAGCTGAAGTCCCTCCTACTAAAATTGCTAGTCAGTGCTTGGATGAGTTTGATGACTTTATGTTTAAGCAAGATGAATTTAATGCTTATTTTGGTAGACAATTAAAACAGAATACCTTTATGATTAAACGCTTGGGTGATTTTATGGCTAATATTAGAGGTGAACTTAAACTTGTTAGCAAACATGCTTCTATGGTTACCACTCAAGTAGAACAAGTACTTAAAGCTCAGAAAGAAGTGCTTGATGAAATGAATAGTAAGAAAAATGATTATGCTGTTAGAGTGGCTACTAGAACTGGTAGAATGACTTAGGAACCTTTGTATCCTGAAGGCCACCCTAAGAGAATCGAGCAAGATTCTCAGAGAAATAATATTGATGTACCTAGTTCTTCTAAAAGGAAGAAAAAGAAAAATGATAGGACTTTGCAAACTTCTAGTGAACCTATTGCTGAACCACCTGAGAATCCAAATGATATCTCTATGTCTGATGCTAAAACACAATCTGGTAATGAACATGAACCTAGTGAAAATATTAATGATGATGTTCATGATGATGCTCAACCTAGTAATGATAATGATGTAGAAGTTGAACCTGTTGTTGATCTTGATAACCCACAATCAAGGAATCAACGTTATGATAAAGAGACTTCGTTGCTAGGAAACATGGTAAAGAAAGGGAACCATGGGTTCAGAAACCCATGCCTTTTCCTCCGAAACCATCCAAGAAAAAGGATGATGAGGATTTTGAGCGCTTTGCTGAAATGATTAGACCCATCTTTTTGCGTATGCGATTAACTGATGTGCTCAAAACAAATCCTTATGCTAAGTATATGAAGGATATCATTACTAATAAAAGAAAGATACTGGAAGCTGAAATTTCCACCATGCTTGCTAAATATAGTTTTAAGGGTGGAATACCAAAGAAACTTGGAGATCCAGGAGTACCTACTATACCATGCTCCATTAAGAGAAATTATGTTAAAACTGCTTTATGTGATCTTGGAGCCGGTGTTAGTGTTATGCCTCTCTCTTTATATCGTAGACTTAACTTGAATAAGTTGACACCTACTGAAATATCTTTGCACATGGATGATAAATCAACTCCTATACCTGTCGGTATTTGTGAGGATGTGCCTGTTGTAGTTGCAAAGGTTACTATTTTAACAGACTTTGTTATTCTTGATATTCCCGAGGATGATAGTATGTCTATTATTCTTGGAAGACCTTTCCTTAATACTGCAGGGGCTGTTATTGGTTGCAACAAAGGCAATGTCACTTTTCATGTTAATGGTAATGAGCACACGGTACACTTTCCGAGCAAACAACCTCAAGTTTACAGTATCAACTCTATTGGAAAAATTCCATCGATTATATTTGGAGGTTTTGAATTTCCTCTCCCTACTGTCAAGAAAAAGTATGATATTCTTATTGTTGGGGATTTTCATATCCCCGTTGAGGTAACTTAGTGTTATTCGAAATTTCTCTAGTTCCGTGTTATTCGGAATGAGTTTGTTAACAAGACTTGATCAACCTTGTTAGTGGGTTCATTTTGATGATCACGAGATGGATGAAACTAGAAGCACAACCTTCTGTACCCTCTTTATATTTTCTGTTATTTAGTAGAAATAAAGTAAAATAGTTTTTTTTTGTCTGTTTCCTGACTTATCTATGCAATATAAAAATATCCCAAAAATAAAAGTCCTCAGAATGCCATGCCAATTTAATATGATTTTTTCGGGAATATTTGAGGATTTACTGTGCAAAAATTAACGCGGGGGGAGCTGCCACCTGGCCACAAGGGTGGAGGGCGCGCCCTACCCCCTGGGCGCGCCCCCCTGCCTCGTGGGCCCATGATGGCCCTCCTCCACTTATCCCTGCACCCATCTTCTTCCTTTGCCTCACACAAGCCACTATAGGGAGCGTTCACTTTCCTGCTATACATTATTTTGCTCTCTTCATAGGTAGATGCATAAATGCTAAGGATGAAGCATGGCACATGTGTGCCCCTAATCTCAGCATTCTCAGAAGTGTTGTGTTAGGAGACCAATCTTATCATATGGGAGCCATTGTAGCTCCTAGGTTGCATCATAATAGACATAACAGAGATTTCTTTGGAGGAATTTATGCAACCCGCTTAGCTAATTTTCTTGAGATAGACATTCATGAGGGTGATATGGAGTTACCCCCTACTTATTTAGATTTTGATTCTATGGTTTCCCACCAGTTTGTTGAGAGGACTGAACCACCTCTCTAGTATCGATTAATCTTTAACAAATGGCATGTCGTCTGTATTACTCTTCCTGCTCCTGCCTTCTTTGATTCTCAGACAAAAAGAAGATACATTATTACCATAGAGGAGGCAAATGAGTACGAGAGGAGAGCGGAGGCTGCTCGACGCCACGCTACAGCTCAGGAGGCGATAGCCGCTGCATCGCAGTATGACCCCAGCTTCACCTACGGGTATCCGCCAGGCTATCCCTGGCAATAGACCAACTTGGGCCAAAAGCCTAAGCTTGGGGGAGTACGTATTTGCCACCGACATTACATTCATGTTCACACACACTCATTGCTAGATGTCGGTACTCATACTCTTTCACTGTAATATCCATGCTAGTTTATTTTCTTTTTTCCTGCTTTCTCCTTCTGTGTTTAATAAACCTTAAGAAAAAACCAAAAAATTATTAGTAGTAGTTTATCTCTTTGCTGTAGTAATTAAAAAGAAAACCCAAAAATATTTCCCGTTCTTCTTTTGCTTGTTGGGAGCTATCCCGTGTAAATAGTTTTTATTTCTTTTCTTTTCTCTGGGGGTCAGTAGGAGAAGAACATGATTAAATTGTTGAAGTGGCTCTTATATGCATCATTGTTGATTTAACCAAGAGCCCATATTGCCTTGTCTTCTCCTGTTTATTGAATGCTCGCAGATTCCAGCTTAGTCCAATGCACGTGCACTCTTATTATTATTCACATCGTTCGGTCGTGCAAGTGAAAGGCAATCATGATGATATATGATGGACTGACTGAGATGGGAAAAGCTGGTATGAACTCGACCTCTCTTATTTTTGTTAATATGATGAGTTCATCGTTCTTGATTCAGCTTATTATGAATAAACATGTTTGCAATGACAATTAGAGATCATAGTTGCTCGTGCCATGCTTGATTAGCTATGAGTTATAATGGTTTACCTTGCGTGCCAACATGCTATTAAAATGGTTGTGATGTGGTATGATGGGGTGGTATCCTCCTTTGAATGATTTAAGTGACTTGACTTGGCACATGTTCGCGCATGTAGTTGAAACAAATCAGCATAGCCTTCATGATATTTATGTTCATGGTGGATTATATCCTACTCATGCTTGTATTCAATGTTTATTAATTTTAATGCATGTTCATGACTGTTGTCGCTCTCTAGTTGGTCGCTTCCCAATCTTTTGCTAGCCTTCACTTGTACTAAGCGGGAATACTGCTTGTGCATCCAATCCCTTAAACCCCAAAGTTGTTCCATATGAGTCCACTATACCTTCCTATATGCGGTATTTACCTGCCATTCCAAGTAAATTTGTATGTGCCAAACTCTAAACCTTCAAATAAACATTCTGTTTTGCATGCTAGAATAGCTCATATATCAACTAGGGCTGCCCTTATCTTCCGTGTTAGGCAGGTTATTCTCAAGAGGAGTGGACTACGCTCCTCATTCACGAGAAAATGGCTGGTCACCGAGATTCCCAGTCCCATGATTTATGCAAACTATATCAAAATAATTGCAAACAAAACTCCCCCTGGGACCCGTTGAATGTTGGAGGCACTCGTTCTTTCGAGCAAGCCATGGATTGATGCTTGTGGAGGAGGGGGAGTATAAATTTTACCATTCTGTTTGGGAACTGCCTATAATTTGTTTAGCATGGAAGATATCGTCATCTCTTAGTTGTTATGTTGACAATGACAGTATGCCGCTCTAAATATAATTTATCTCTATTTCAAAACCGAGCTCTGGCACCTCTACAAATCCCTGCTTCCCTCTGCGAAGGGCCTATCTATTAAATTTTATGTTGAGTCATCACCCTCTTATTAAAAGCACTAGCTGGAGAGCACAGCTGTCATTTGCATTCATTACTGTTAACTTATATCGGGTATGACTATGATTGGATCTCTTTTACCATGAATTACAATGTCTAGTCAGTCCTTGATCTTTGAAGGTGCTCTGCATTTATGTTTTGCGGTCTCAGAAAGGGCTAGCGAGATACCATCTTGTTATACCATGTTATGATTATTTTGAGAAAGTGTTGTCATCCGAGATTTATTATTATGGCTTGTTAGCTGGTTAAGTTATTGATATGAGTAAACATGAGACCTGAGAATTATTGCAAATGTGGTTAGTTATAAACTTTGCTGAAAACCTGAATGCTGGCTTGACATAGGTACAACAACAAGAGCAAACAGAGTTTGTAAAAGTTTTTCTTTTTCTCTTTCAGTTTGTCAACTGAATTGCCTGAGGACAAGCAAGGGTTTAAGCTTGGGGGAGTTGATACGTCTCCGTCGTATCTACTTTTCCAAACACGTTTGCCCTTGTTTTGGACTCTAACTTGTATGATTTGAATGGAACTAACCCGGACTGACGCTGTTTTCAGCAGAATTGCCATGATGTTGTTTTATGTGCAGAACATAAAAGTTCTCGGAATGACCTGAAACTCCACGGAATACCTTAGAATAAATAAAAAAAAATCCTCGCCAAAGATGAAGACCAGGGGGCCCACACCCTGTTCACGAGGGTGGGGGATGCGCCCCCTACCTCATGGGCCCCCTGGAAGCCCTCCGACGCCAACTCCAACTCCATATATTGGCTTTCGGGGAGAAAAAAATCAGTGAGAAGAAATCATCGCGTTTTACGATACTGAGCCGCCGCCAAGCCCTAATCTCTCTTGGGAGGGCTGATTTGGACTCCGTTCGGGGCTCCAGAGAGGGGGATTCGTCGCCTTCGTCATCATCAACCATCCTCCATCACCAATTTCATGATGCTCACCGCCGTGCGTGAGTAATTCCATCGTAGGCTTGCTGGACGGTGATGGGTTGGATGAGATTTATCATGTAATAGAGTTAGTTTTGTTAGGGTTTGATCCCTAGTATCCACTATGTTCTGAGATTGATGTTGCTATGACTTTGCTATGCATAATGCTTGTCACTAGGGCCCGAGTGCCATGATTTCAGATTTGAACCTATTATGTTTTCATGAATATATGTGAGTTCTTGATCCTATCTTGCAAGTCTATAGTCACCTACTATGTGTTATGATCCGGCAACCCCGAAGTGACAATAATCGGGACCACTCCCGGTGATGACCATAGTTTGAGGAGTTCATGTATTCACTATGTGCTAATGCTTTGTTCCGGTTCTCTATTAAAAGGAGGCCTTAATATCCCTTAGTTTCCAATAGGACCCCCCTGCCACAGGAGGGTAGGATAAAAGATGTCATGCAAGTTCTTTTCCATAAGCACGTATGACTATATTCGGAATACATGCCTACATTACATTGAGGAATTGGAGCTAGTTCTGTGTCACCCTATGTTATGACTGTTACATAATGAACCGCATCCGGCATAATTATCCATCACTAATCCGGTGCATACAAGTTCTCCATATACTGGTTCTCGCTTATTTACTTTTCCGTTGCTACTGTTACAATCACTACAAAATACCAAAAACATTACTTTTGCTGTCTTTACTTTTGTTACCGTTACCACCACTATCATATTACTTTGCTACTAAACACTTTGCTGCAGATACTAAGTTTCCAGGTGTGGTTGAATTGACAACTCAGCTGCTAATACTTGAGAATATTCTTTGGCTCCCCTTGTGTCGAATCAATAAATTTGGGTTGAATACTCTACCCTCGAAAACTGTTGCGATCCCCTATACTTGTGGGTTATCACGTCACTCGATACAAGAAGAGGAAGAAAGCTCCTCAAAAAGTGGTGTGGTACTTTCCGATCACTCCTCGTCTGCAGCGGTATTTCGCGGACCCTAAGGTAGCAAAGCTCCTGCGTTGGCACGTGGATAGGGAGGAGGAGAAGTGAGAAGGTGACGGAAATGATCCGGAGATAAATAAAAAAGACAAGATGCCGAGTCACCCTAAGGATGCGAGCCAGTGGCAAGCGTAGAACCTCGAACACCCAGAATTTGGGGACGATCCAAGGAACATCATGCTAGGCGCAAGCACCGATGGAGTCAATCTGTTTGGCAGCCAAAGAATCACACATAGCACCTGGCCTGTGTTTGTGTGGATGTACAACCTTCCCCCCTAGTTGTGCATGAAGAGGAAGTACATTCACATGAGTATGCTAATTGAAGGGCCGAAACAACCAGGGAATGACATCAATCTGTATCTGGGGCTGCTGAAAGAGGAGCTAGACACGCTGTGGAAAACGCCAGCCAATACGTGGGAGGCCTCAGAGAAAGAATATTTCCCTATGAGAGCCGCATTGCTCACGATGGTGCATGACTATCTCGGTTATGGATATGTCGTGGGGCAGGTGGTCCACGGATTTTCTGGATGCGTCAGGTGCATGGATGACACAACGTATTGCCAGCTAGATAGAGATCATGGGTCTTCGAAAACCGTGTTCATGGGACATCGAAGGTGGCTTCGCGACGATGACTCATGGAGAAAACGCAAGGATCTGTTCGATGGTGAAACTGAACCCCGAAGACGCCCATGTACGAGGAGCGGCGAGGAAATAGACGAGCTGTTGAAAAATTGGAAAGAGTGCCCGGAGCCGGGAAAGAAGCGAAAGGTTCCAAAGCCGCTGCTGAAGGTATGGAAAATGAGGTCTGTTTTCTGGGAGTTGCCGTACTGGAAGATCCTCCGTGTGCCTCACAGCCTTGATGTCATGCATATCACGAAGAACGTGTGCGAGAGTCTGCTTGGTACCCTACTCAACATGCCAGAGAGGACCAAAGATGGGCCAAAAGCAAGGGCAGACTTGAAATCAATGGGCATCAGGGGGGAGCTTCACGCTAATAATGATGATGATGAGGCGAAGGACAGGGAAAGTCGTCGCAAAGGCAAAAAGGCCAAGAAGATCGGAAATGACTTCACTCCCGCGTGCTTCACTCTAAGTCAGGAGGAGATCGAGAAGTTTTTCACCTGCCTCGTAGGAGTAAAACTTCCTTACGGTTACGCGGTAAATATAAGCAGATACCTAGACTCAGCGAAGCGGAAGTTCAGCGGGATGAAGTCTCACGATTGTCACGTGCTGATGACGCAGATACTTCAAGTTGCAATCCATACGATCATGGACGCGCACGTCCGTGAAATGCTACTTGGCCTATGCAACTTTTTTGACGTCATCTCTCGGAAGTCGGTTGGCGTGAGGCAACTCAGAAGGCTACAGGAAAAGATCGTGGTGATACTATGCGAGCTTGAGATGTACTTCCCGCCCGCATTCTTCGACATTATGGTGCATCTACTTGTCCATATCATGGAGGATATCATCCAACTCGGGCCGACGTTCCTGCACAGCATGATGCTGTTCGAAAGGATGAATGGTGTCATCAAAGGATACGTTCGCAACATGTCACGTCCAGAGGGAAGTATAGCCAGGGGCTTTCTGACCGAAGAGTGCATCTCCTACTGCACGAATTATCTAGGCATCGAGAACCCCGTTGGTCTGCCTGTCAACAGGCACCTCGGCAGTCTCGCTGGATGGGGTCACCGTGATGGTCGCCGCGAAATGCATGTCGACTTCGAGGGTCGACTGGCCAACTTTGAAAGAGCAAACCTAGTCGCTCTACAACACATAGACGTGGTCGATCCTTGGGTGGTAGAGCACAAATCCTTTATTGAGAAGACGTACAATGACCGAGGCCAACAGAGGACGGACGGAGATATAATCAAAGAGCACAACTCATGTTTCACGCGTTCGTTCAAGGAGAAGCGTCTGTCGTACCCTTTACATGAGGATTCTTCCACGGAAGAACAACTCATATTCGCCTTGTCACAGGGTGCCGAGCACAACCTGATGACGTATGAGGCGTACGATATCAACGGGTACACATTCCACACTGAGGGAAAGGACATGAAAAGCGATGGTTATCAGAACTCCGGGGTAACGATGGAATCCTACACCGGTAACGACAAGGATAGATACTACAAAAGGATCGAGGAGATCTGGGAGCTGAGCTATGCTGGAGAGAAGGTCCCGATGTTCCGTGTCAGATGGGCCAAGAGCGTCCTAAAAGAAGACCGGTATTTCACCACCATGGTTATACCCAAAGCCAAATCCAAGACCGCGGGCGCAAATGTCACCACGAAAAATGAGCCATGGGTACTGGCTTCCCAAGTGGACCAATGCTTCTTCACTACCGACCCGTCAAAGCCTAGTCGTGTTGTCATGAGGAGAGGCAAAAGGAAGATCATCAGAATGGATGGAGTCGCCAATGAGCAAGACTTCGACAAGTACGGCGACCCGAAGATGGAACATGACAATGACGATGAAGTACCAGCATACACCACAAGAAGAAGCAGGACCACCCTACCTAAAGGACGTCCGTTCAAGAGAAGAACTCCATTTGCGAAAAATAAGGGCAAGAAGATTGTGAAAAGATAGCTAGCTAAGATCGATTGTATTTAAATTGTAGCCTTCATTTCTCGATTGTATTTCGACATATGGAAATGGGCGGCACTTTTTGAATTCATGAATATTTTGAAATCTGATGATATTTTTTCATATTCATAAATGTTTTCTAAAAAATTATTAGATGCAACTAAAACTCCAAAAAATATATTTCAAATAACAAATTTGATGATATTTTTTCATATTCATATTTTTTAATAAATGTTTTCAAATCTGATGATATTTTCCACATTCATAAATGTTTTCAAATTTGATCGTCATTTTCTAAAAAATTATTAGATGCAACTAAAAATTCAAAAAAAAAACAGTTAGTAATGGCGCACCAGGGGAGGGTGCGCCATTGCTATGAAGGTATTTATGGCGCACCCGAATGAGGTGCGCCATTGATATACAAATTTTTATTTTTATTTATTCTTGCATTTTATTTTTCAGTGTTCCTTTTCCTGCTTAAATTTCATGGGCACTTTTTGAATTCATGAATATTTTTTCAAATTTGATGATATTTTTTCATATTCATAAATGTTTTACCAGTTCACAAACGAATGCAACTAAAAATCCAAAAAAAATTACCAATGGTGCACCGCTAGGAAGTGCGCCATTGCTATCCAAAAAAGTTACTAATAGCGCACCGCTAGGAGGTGCGCCATTGCTATCCAAAAAAAATTACTAATAGCGCACCTCTAGGAGGTGCGCCATTGCTAACCCTCCCCCCACTAAAATCCCCAATCCCCGATCCCCAATCTCACATCTCTCTCAGCCCCCCAGTGCAGGACGCTGCCCCGACCCACTGTGCTGCCGCCCCTACGCGCGCCGCCGCTCCTGCGCCCCGGCCGCCTCCCTCTCCCCATCCTCCCCTTCCTCCCCCTCTGACCCCACCCCGACGCGTCTCCGTCTCCACGCCGTCGAGCACCGAAGCAGGTCGGAGAAGTCCAGCATGAGCGTCTACGTCGTCTCCATCAGATACGTCGATGAACCGGACCGGAGCCGAGCCGAGGAGCACCGCGAACCGGCCACCGAGCCCTTCTTCCACCTCGGATTCCGCCTCCTCTCCTTCAAGTCTGGCCGGCCTGCCGCAACTAATCCACCGCCGAGCCTTCGTGTGCCTCCGCGGTGAGCTGCCCTCGCTTCACCTCTTTTGTTTCCCCTCGTCCCAAGCGCTGTAGACCCCTCTGGCCGCGACCTCGTGCACCCGCTCGCCTGCGCATACCGCCCATGCTGGCCGCGTCCACCCTGCCGCTCCCGCGGCACTCCTCGCGGACCAGAGGGGGAAATAGATTATCAGACTTCCAGAGGCTGTGTAGGGGAGATTGTTTTGTAGGTTCCTGGCAACTGGGAGCTTGTATGTAAGCTGTTCTTGTCCTTGATGGTGTTGTGAATGGAAGGAATGTGTTTGTGTGAGTGCCTTTTTTTTCTTCAGAGTTTCTCTTGCCATGGTTGTTGCCTTCCTTGGCCCTGAATGGATTTAACTGAGCAGGCAGGTCTGTCACTTCATTTCATTTTTATGAAATTGCGGAGACTTGAATTTCTGCATCCGAATATTTTTTTATGTTCTTGGTTGGAAGTGCAATTAGCAACAAGGATAGATTCTTTAAAAAATAACCCACCACCTTCACTGTTTGGAACTGAAGCTATAGTTTCACAAGCCCATTGTCTGGACATGCACAAGTTCTCATCCAGAATAGGAGTATAGGACAGGTAGCTTGTCTTGAACACTGACTTTTTTCCTCTTATCACAAATACCACAATCTGTATTTTTTAAACATTACTAGACTATTTTAACCGGCAAATACAAAAAATCCGGTAATATGATAAAATAAATATGAATGCATAAAAGTGAAAATAAACACCGCACTATGTGGTTTGCGACCATTGTAAGAAAATAAATAAATTTAAGCAAAGCATCTCAAAAATCAATGTAACAGGAGTACTATGAACCTACAGAACAATCTCCCGCGGTGCTCCTCTGCCGTGCTCATGCGCATGTCCGCCCATCCGCCCGTGTTGCTAACTTATAGTTGAATGATACTGCCTGGAGATGCATATATTGTTTCTCCATAGGATAAACACCATATTTATCTGTAGACAGCTCAAATCTGTTTTTATTTCTAATATGCATCGAATGTTCTTTTGATTTTACTGGATGCATTCTGGTCCCTATATAAGCGTTGGCACATTGGCACTCTTTTGATCAGACAATAGCATTAATAGGTGGAGACTGTTTAATACCGGGGTCCTGTTGTTTTAGTTCATGACAGCTCTTGCGTTTGGTATTGTTGACTTATGTCTCTGCCCGCGACTCTGTTTTGCATAAGGGCTGTTTTGTTATTTGTTCGATCGAAAGAAAAAATGTTCCTTGATGCGTTCCAGACACTAGAATAGGATCCACCATAGAACAGACCAGACTCCAACTTGCATTGGCTGGTGAACTCCTCGATCTGTTGTTAGTCCTTATCTGCATTTTCCCACATTGTTCATGTATCTGATCCACCATTGCTTGTACTAGTTTGTCAAGAATACAGGTTTGTATAGCACAGAGAGCACCACAAGTTAAACACCTCAATCTGTTAGTATTTGTCTGCATTTTCTCACATTCTTCTTGTATCTGATCCAGTATTGCTTGTAATGGTTTGTCAAAAATGTTGAATGATACTGCCTGGAGATTCATATATTGTTTCACCTCTTCACAGGCCAACTTATTTTCCATGTTGTGATGGAGGCCTTTTTTTAACACTGGGCTTTGCCACCTCTTGTTTGTCTTGTAAATAGCATCGGACAGAGATTTAAGCAAGTAGCACATTGCCTTGTCCACCTGGGATAATGATTTTGCAGGTACCCCGAGAAGCCCTTGAGTTTGCCGGAATGTAGATTAACTTCCATTTCGGCAAATTTGGGTACTCCATATGTCCAATTTTCAGCAAAGGTCATGCTGAAATTTTCCGTGAATTTTAGCATGACTTTGCTAACAATAGGACATATGGGGTACTTGCGACTAATGCATGGGCCGGGGTATCTTAGTACTTAATTAAGGTTAGGCTCAATTGTGAAATTCTGGATGCGAGATTTTTGACATGTGGTGCCCCTTTAGTCTTGCTGCATTAACCACATATGCTGAATTCATGTGTGGACAGACGAAACTATGAGTTGTTTATAGTTGAGGAAAAGAATGATATCATTATTGTTTGGGGGGTTGAAATAATCTGTTTGTTGCACTTTGTGCACCATGATGAAAGCTTAGGCTTTTAGGGTGCCTCGGCGTCGACAAACCCTAAATGATAAAAGCTTAGTTTTTAGGATGCCTCGATGTCGACAAACCCTAAATGATGAGACCATGATAATTCCTCACAAACCAACTCTTAAATAACACTGAGACATTATGTCGTCACCCTTGAAGCCTTGCAGGCATTTGCAGCCCTTAGCTTGTTCATTCTGTAGATTTCCAAAATTCAGTTTTGTACCGCACACCGAAGACCCAAGAAAGAAAACTGCAATCTGAAATAGATGATCAATTTTCAGCCCTTGGATTAGTTTAGTATTTTTTCACACACTCAGACACCCTTGCTTGCCTTGACAATAACCAACTTTTTGACCAAACTTTTTTCCTATTTAGAGCGAAACATGGCCCACAACGATGAGGCCATCGGTTCGGGCAAGCAATTCTGGGAGCTGTCCCAGGAGATGGAGGAAGAACCTAACCGCTATGAGGATGCCGCGGAAGACACCGATCCCGACTACACAACCCCTAGTGGCGTCGGGGATGACACCACTGATGGTGCCGCCGAGGATGCCACCACTGATGATGGCAGCGCACGCACAGATGGTAGCCAAGCGAAGAGGCAACGAAAGGACTAGCGCCCGAACGTGCTCGGCACTGTCAAGTAGGAATATACCGAAGTGTCCTCCAGTGGGCATCCAACGGCGCCCAAAGAATAAGTCAGTGGGTACTCGGGACAACTCGGGTGCATTCTCCAGAGCACCATCTCAATCAACACCAGGAACCTAAGGCATCGTGATCGAGGGAATTTGCGCAACCTCCTCTTCACGAAGCTGCACGAATGATACAAGTTCCCCGGTGACGTCGCAAACACATGCCTCTCAGGGAATAAAGTGAACAGTGCCACCCTCACGAAGATGAGCACGGCCCTGGCTACTTGGAGAGCCGCGGTGAGGAGAAGGATTCTAAGAGGTGATAGTTATGAGAAGATCAAGGAGACAAATCCTTCGATCAGTGAAGATCACTACAAGGAGTTCAAGATCAAGTGCGAGAGCAACTCAACCGCGGAATCAAGTCAGTGGGGGAAAGATATGCGGGACTTGAACTTAGGGGTCCACAAACTCGGTCCCGGCGGTTACATAGTGGCGGAACCTATATGGGACAAGGAGGATGCGGAGCGTGCCGAGCAAGGCCTACCACCCCTCTTTGATAAATACCGTGACAAGCAGACCAGGAACTATGTCAGGGCCTGGTACAAGGTGGACCCGGTAACAAAGGAGCTTACAACAGATCCGAAGACCAAGGCGCTTGAGCTTGTTATGGTAAGGAATACACCCCCGCGTAATTAGCTTCATATGGTTGCATTCTAATTAATGAAGCCAAATTTCTAAATGGTTCACATTCCTTCCGCAAGACACTGAAAGCAGTAGCATGGGGTCGTCTCAGAGCTCCCCTTGGGACAGCACATTAAATAGGGCGTTGAACGTAATCAAAAACAAGGATAAGTTCAGTAAGCCGTCATGAGCTGGTCGTGTGGCCGGCAAAGGCTTGTCCACAAAATGGTTGGAATACTATAATGCTGGTGGGCGAAAGGAGAGAAAGACCAGCTCGGAAAGCCAGTCGCGCGAGGTTCAAGAACTCAAGGCACAAGTGGCGCGGATTTCGGAGATGGTCCAAGAGCAAGTGCGAAACCAACTGGGAGCGACGATCACCGCCATTGTGCCTACCTTGATTGAGGGGCTGCAGGCTGGATTGCAGGCGGCCAACAGGGGCCGCCCCGGTTCCCAGCTTCACGGCCAGCAACTCACACAATGCGCAGGCGGCGCCATTGGTGTCTCCGGTGGAGGCGGTATTGGTGTCTCCGGCGCCGGCGCGGGCATTGGAGCTTAATGCACCCGGGTGTGCGAAGAATACGCCGGCCGGCACCTCGGCAGCGAGCGACCGCTCCGTCACTTGCACGCCCATCGTTGGCGGTGCCTCGACATTAGCCGAGCTAGATGCCATCACGGTAACTAAGCCTCTCGGCCAATGACTTCATCTCCTTGCCTTTGACTGGGCATCCCTGATGCCCTAGATGTTTTCGCAGGGCGCCGCCGATGTTCCATGCACTCTCCTGCACTTCATGGGCGGCAAGTTGATCGATGTCGCCAAGGGCAGAATCGTTCAACCGGGCAACCCCGTGTTCCACGGTAATGCGATGCCACCCACCGTGTATAGGGTTCAACTAGTTTGGGTGCTGCCAGGCTACGATGACTTGTTACCTCCGTTTCGACCCACTGGGGCCGACGAAGATGATGTGATGACCCTCAGTGCCTGCTTAAGCTGGCCCCTGCTTTGGCCGAAGAGCCAGATTCGTTTGGGGCGGGTGACACCACCCCACAGACAACACCGCCAGTCGTGCCGGCGCCAAGCCATGGCAAGACTACCGCAATGCTACCGGACATGCCGGACATGCATATGGCACATGATCCGGACATGCATATGGCACAGGATCCGGACGATGACGACGACGACTGTACATTTACCAACGTCGATAAGTACTTCAATGAACATGGGTACGGTGACGAATTCTTGGGGCCTCCTTCTGAAGAACCCAACCCTGCAAAAGAAGACCGCGATCTAGCTGGTACCATGGAGAAACCCAATTGCAACAGGCGTTGTCTGGCGTTCAGTTCTCAGGAGATGCCTCCAGCTGCCGCCTTCACCGAGCCTCAGATAGCAGAGGTGCGAAATATTATCAGCCCCAACACAATCAAGAAGGCGGTCTCTGAGCAGAACTCGATCCCATAACATCAGAAGAAGAAGGGACGGAAAAGAAAGACTAACAAGGGTGTGAGCCAGCCGGCACCGAGTACGATCCATGCTCAGGACGAGCCACCTTCACCTAAGGATATCTCGAGGACGGTGCATGTGGCGGGTAGGCCGATGCTACCGACTAATCTGCTCAATGCTGCAACCGGTGCTATGCGGAGTCTGCACAGTGTTCTTTCTTTGGAGAAGCGGTATCTCTCCGAGAATGATGTGGCATACCCGGTTTTCGTGGCCAAGGTGCCAGAGGGCAAGGGCTTTGTCGATAGCACCATCGGGGGTAATGATCGTCCTGCGGTTTGATGACATCTTCGCTATGTTTAATCTTCATCCGCTGCACTACACCTTCATTCGGCTATTTTCGCTGAGTATGGAGATGCGGATCATTAGAGACAAGACCCCGAACATCGTGATAGTCGATCCCTTCTACAAGCGTGCCAAGATCTTGGGCAGCGCTGGGACCGGCAAGTCGCGAGTTCATACCTTGAAGGCGTCACTCTGGCAAACCCTGATAAGGATAACTTCCTCGTGCCTTACTTTCCCGAGTAAGTCATCCCCTCACCGCCCCGTAACATATGATTTCTTAGATTTCGATCATTCTTTTTTTCTAACATTCCGTGTTTTGTGCAGTGACACACATTGCACACTCATCTTCTTAAGCCTGAAATATTCCATGGCCACGTATTTCGACTCAGACTGTCAGTCGAAGAAAGACTACACAAATACCAAGAAAGTTCTTGATGAAGCTCTCCCCAGCTATGCCAGATCTGGAGGCACCTTCAGCAGGCCAATTCGTAGGTACGGCAAGCACGTGTTCACCCACAATACGATGTTCCCCTGCATCAAGCAGCTGCATGGTGGTCAGAAGGATGCCTACTACGCCCTCCATCACATGCGGGCGATCGTACGGGACCATAATCACCTTCTGCTACCAAATAATCTCAAAGATTGGGCCGCATGCTTGTCGGCAATCCAGGACGCGGACATCAGACAAGAATTCTTTCGCACCCAGTTGGAATTTGCGGAAATCATCCATCAAGATGTCCTTCGTACCTCGGGGCAGTTCTACCTCAGATATCAACCGTCCAACAGTGAGACAGAAACAATGCTACAAATGCAGGCTAACAATGACCACAATTTCATGACCATCACGATAGACGGCGGCTTCATCCACGCTCTGGTCCCTGAGTCGAGTCGAAAGTAGTGATGCTATGTAGTTCTGAAATATCGATTAGCTCATGTTGTAATTAAACTTTAATGAACTTGTATCTCTCTATTTTTTGGACAGTCGTTCAACTTATATGTAATCGATGCTATTTATTAGTAGGACCATGAATCGTGCTATTAATGTGTTGCTTTTCTCTTCCGATCCTTTTGTTGCATACTTATATATTGCTTATGTATTGTCTGTGAATTGCTACTAACGTTTTGTTTGTCTACTGCATAGAGATGTCGTCATATGTTGTGTACAAGGGTAAGGTTCCCAGAGTCTACGGCGACTGGGAGGAGTGTCGGACACAGGTTCACCGTTTCGGCGGTAATAGTTACAAAGGGTACACCACTAGGGCGGAGGCGGAAGCTAGATACGCGCGCTATCTAGCGGGAGAGAGGAGGCAGCGTTGGAGAAACTGGATGAAGACCAGTTTCATCGCGATGATGCTCATTGTGATGACCGCAGCTCTCTTCTATGTGATGGTAGTTTAGATGATCGATGTCGACTTGTAATGTGAAGACAAACTCGCTACTCGCGGTCTCGAGACTTGTAGTGTTATAACTTTGTTCGGTATTTTGAATTCGGAGACTAATATGATGAATTGTATTTGGAGACTAATCTTCTATTGTATTCGATAAATCTGCTGTTTATATGTTGTGCTGTCTATATTTTGTGTAGTAATATATTTTGTAACCTGTGCAAATATCAGAAAAGAAAAAAATAATTCCTAATATTCATACTAGTGGCGCATCATGCTGCACTTTAGTGGCTCACTGCAGTAAACACACTAGTGGCGCATTAACTAGATGTGCGCCATTAGTAACCCAGAGCACAAGGTAAATATGGCCCCCTGGGAGGCATAGTAATGGTGCACCGTTTGACATACTAATGGCGCACTCCCTGGTGCGCCACTATTGTCTGGTATACCAATGGCGCACTAGGGGTGCGCCATTAGTACTAGTTACTAGTGGCGTGATGATAGTGGCGCACCAGTAGTGCGCCATTAATGGCCAAAATAGGTGCGCAACTAATTAGCCTTTTCCTAGTAGTGACACACTGACTATAGGACGCGACCACTAGGATAAGCCACGGGATACTCTTCTCTACTCATTTCTAATCCTTCTCTATTTCTACTCTATAGATGTCAGACCCCAAGAACAAGTTTACTCAGCCCGACGATGACACCCCTTTTGGAAGACACTTGAAGGAAGTCACGAAGTACCTACACATCGGAATACCAAGCTTCACCGGAACGTTCACTGCAACTTTGCCAGAAGAGGAGTGCTGGAGGATCAAAGTTTGTGTTCCTGGGAGGACTATTGCACCAGTCACGAAACCTCTCGAACTTGTCTTTGATGCACCAACCTGGAGCTTAGGAAAGAGTATGGCAGCAGACATCACCTTTGGACTCATTTGGAAGTCTACAACAAGGATCTTGAAGACACCACCTACCAGATTTGTGGATGCCGTGATGAGCAATGGGAGATGATTCGCAACAGGAATGATAAATCCATTGCAGCATTCGTACATGAAATGGACCAGCACATTCGTCACTATGAGAATCATATGTGCACTCTCATGCTGAAGACCAAGATGGTTATGACATGGAATATCGAGCTAGAAGAAGAACTCAAGATAGCACGCGATGGATATGAAGAGGAAATTGTTGTGCTACTAGAGCAGAATGAAGAACTGAAGAAGAAGATAGGAGCACCTGTGGTGAAGCCAGAACCAGAGATGGGCATTCGTTCGGAAGACTACATCATACTAGATGACACCGACAGTGATGATTATGAAGATGAAGCTGGAGCAGATATAATGGAGTCTTCTACCGATCAAAGTTTTTAGATAACCACCTTGTTACAATTTGTATTCTCCAAAGTAGTTAGGACCGTTCATGAGTTTTTGTAATAGCAGCTTAGGATCTTTGTGTGAATCTTGTTTGAAATTGAGTGATGTGATATGAATATGTTTGTCTCATGTGCATATGGGTAGTGAATCTCTCATTAGACCTCATTCTATTCTATTCCTCATCCCTCTAACCCATCAGATGCCTCCGAGACGCGACAACGGATTAGCTTTCCCACTCGAGCTCACTCAGTTGATCCAGCAGCAGAACACTTTGATGCAAGTACTTGATCAGAACCAAGGCAACAACACCACCACCAACAACAACAACAACAACCTGACCCGTTTCCTAAGATTGAATCCGTCGGTGTTCTATAGTAGCACCAAGCTGATTGTTGCAGATGACTGGCTCCACAAGATGGGAAGAGAGCTAGCCAGTACTGGATGCATGGATGCAGAGAGAGTGCGCTTTGCCGCACATTAGCTTGAGGGACCAGCAGCTGCTTGGTGGGAGAACTACACCGCCACTTATCCCCTTGCTACAGTTACTTAGGATCAGTTTCAGCAAGCCTTCCGCACTGCAAATGTTTCAGTTGGAGCCATGAGCCTGAAGAAGCGTGAGTTCTACAACTTACACCAGGGAAACCATATTGTGGGGCAGTACGTGGATGACTTCAGGCAGCTAGCTCGCTATGCACCAGATGACGTGGCCACAGATGCCATGAAGCAGGAGAAGTTTCTTGAAGGACTCAACAATGAGTTGAGTGTGCAGCTGATGGTAGCCACTTTCAATAACTACCAGGAGCTGGTAGACAGGGCCATCATGATTGAAGGAAAGGAGCAGTAGATAGAGAGCCGCAAGTGGAAGTATGGACAGGGGAAGTACAACTCTAGAGTTCAGCAGAAGCCCCGCTATTCCCCGTACTTAGGAGGACATACTCATCCCTAACATGGAGGACATAACCATGGAGGCCATTCCCACTCTGGCAGAAATTCACACAACCACAGTGGCACCATGAATGGGAATGGGAATGGAGGAAACAACAGTCAGAACCGTTCCACCCCATCAACCCCCGCCACGAAGGGTTTGAGTCACATTACTTGTTTCAAGTGCGGGAAGACCAGACACTACGCCACCTAGTGTCCCGAGGAAAAGAATGGAAATGGCAATGGAAGCTCAGGAAAGAAGCCCAATCCCTTCACCAGAGGAGAGATGAACCACATCAATGTGGAGGAAGTTAATTAGTAGGCCGACACAGTGGTTGGTAAGTTTTTGGTTAATGCATTTACAACCCTTGTTCTTTTTGACACCGGTGCATCCCATTCATACATATCCAGGGGTTTTATGGAAAAGTATAATTTGCCAACGTAGCTCTTAAGTCACCTATGCTAGTGGGTTCCCCTGGAGCATAATACATGGCTAGTCGAGGATGTTTTCAGTTGTCATTGACTATAGGGAGACATGTGTTTTCCCCCCAGACTTCATTGTCTTGGAATCCCAGGGTTTGGACATAATCATAGGTATGGATTGGTTATCCAAGTATGAAGGAAACATTCATTGCGCTAGTAAATCTATTCTCCTCACCTCCCCAGAAGGAAAGAGGATCAAGTACGTGTTGAGGCACATGCCAAGGAGGACGCAAGTGAATGCCCTCTCGAGAGTTGTTCAGGAGGAAGTGCCTATTGCGAATGATTACCTTGACATATTCCCAAAGGAGTTACCAGGTATGCCGCCAGATCGAGACATCGATTTTTTGGTCGAACTGTTACCAGGCACCGGACCAATATCCAAGAGACCGTACCGGATGCCCGCTAACAATCTGGAGGAGATTAAGAAGCAGATCAAGGAGTTATTGGATAAAGGTTATATTCGAGCAAGTTCTTCACCTTGGGGAGCCCAGTGCTCTTAGTTGAGAAGAAGGATGGATCATTAAGGATGGTGGTAGACTACCATGCACTGAATGTGGTGACGATCAAGAACAAGTACCCTCTGCCTATGATCAATGATTTGTTTGACCAGTTGCAAGGAGCCAAAGTTTTCTCTAAGATTGATTTATGATGACCCACAAGTGTAGGGGATCTATCATAGTCCTTTCGATAAGTAAGAGTGTCGAACCCAACGAGGAGCAGAAGGAAATGACAAGCGGTTTTCAGTAAGGTATTCTCTGCAAGCACTGAAATAATCGGTAACAGATAGTTTTGTGATAAGGTAATTTGTAACGGGTAACAAGCAATGAAAGTAAATAAGGTGCAGCAAGGTGGCCCAATCCTTTTTGTAGCAAAGGACAAGCCTGGACAAGTTCTTATATGGAGAAAAGCGCTCCCGAGGACACATGGGAATTATCGTCAAGCTAGTTTTCATCACGCTCATATGATTCGCATTCGTTACTTTGATAATTTGATATGTGGGTGGACCGGTGCTTGGGTACTGCCCTTTCTTGGACAAGCATCCCAATTATGATTAACCCCTATTGCAAGCATTTGCAACTACAAAAGAAGTATTAAGGTAAACCTAACCATAACATGAAACAAGTGGATCCAAATCAGCCCCATACGAAGCAACGCATAAACTAGGGTTTAAGCTTCTGTCACTCTAGCAACCCATCATCTACTTATTACATCCCAGTGCCTTCCTCTAGGCTCAAATAATGGTGAAGTGTCATGTATTCGAAGTTCACATAACACCACTAGAGGAGAGACAACATACATCTCATCAAAATATCGAACGAATACCAAATTCACATGACTACTAATAGCAAGACTTCTCCCATGTCCTCAGGAACAAACGTAACTACTCACAAAGCATATTCATGTTCATAATCAGAGGGGTATTAATATGCATTAAGGATCTGAACATATGATCTTCCACCAAATAAACCAACTAGCATCAACTACAAGCAGTAATCAACACTACTAGCAACCCACAGGTACCAATCTGAGGTTTTGGTACAAAGATTGGATACAAGAGATGAACTAGGATTTGGGAGGAGATGGTTCTAGTGAAGATGTTGATGGAGATTTACCCCCTCCCGATGAGAGGATCATTGGTGATGACGATGGTGATGATTTCCCCCTCCCGGAGGGAAGTTTCCCCGACAGAACAGCTCCGCCGGAGCCCTAGATTAGTTCCACCAAGGTTTCGTATCGTGGTGGCAGAGTTTCATCCCGTAAGCTTGCTTATGATTTTTTTCAGGGTAAAAGACCTCATATAGCAGAAGATGGGCACCGGAGGGCTGCCAGGTGGCCCATGAGGCCGGGGGGCGTGCCCAGGGGGGTAGGGCGCGCCCCCCACCCTCGTGGGTGGTGGGTGGCCCCCCTCAGGTATTTTTTCCGTTGGATATTTTTATTAACTCCCAAAATGACTTTCGTGGAGTTTCAAGACTTTTGGAGCTTTGCAGAATAGGTCTCTAATATTTTCTCCTTTTCCAGCCTAGAATCCCAGCTGCCGGCATTCTCCCTCTTCATGTAAACCTTGTAAAATAAGAGATAATAGCCATAAGTATTGTGACATAACGTGTAATAACAGCCCATAATGCAATAAATATTGATATAAAAGCATGATGCAAAATGGATGTATCAACTCCGCCAAGCTTAGACCTCGCTTGTCCTCAAGCGGAAGCCGATATTGGAAAATATGTCCACATGTTTCGAGATAGAGGTGTCGATAAAATAAAATACGCACATGAGGGCATCATGATCATTCTTATAACAGAAACTTATATATATATTGTCATATTATTTCTTATGCTCAAGTAACAATCTATTCACAATGTCAAGTATGAATCAGAAACTTCATTGAAAACTAACAAACTATAATCTCAGTCATTGAAGCAATTGCAATTTATCATAACATCGGAAAGAGTCAACATAAGAGCTTTTCAGCAAGTCCACATACTCAACTATCATTTAGTCTTTCAAAATTGCTAACACTCACGCAATACTTATGGTTATGGAGTTTTAATCAGACACAGAGAAAGATAGGGGCTTATAGTGTTGCCTCCCAACGTTTTACCTCAAGGGTAATGTCAACAATAATAGTTCATGCTAACTTACATTCAATTGGATATATATATATATCAGGATCTTTCCAACATGAGGTGCTTGCCAAAGGATAAAATAAAAAGGGAAAGGTGAAGATCACCTTGACTCTTGCATAATGTAAAAGATAGGCCCTTTCGCAGAGGGAAGCAGAGGTTGTCATGTGCTTTTTGGTTGGATGCACAAAATCTTAATGCAAAAGAACGTCACTTTATATTGCTACTTGTGATATGAACCTTTATTATGCAGTCTGTCGCTTTTATTACTTCCATATCACAAGATCGTATAAAGCTTATTTTCTCCACACTAATAAGTCATACATATTTAGAGAGCAATTTTTATTGCATGCAACATGACAACTTACTTGAAGGATCTTACTCAATCCATAGGTAGATAGGGTGGACTCTCATGGCAAAAGTGGGTTTAAGGATGTTTGGAAGCACAAGTAGTATCTCTACTTGGTGCAAGGAATTTGGCTAGCATGAGGGGGAAAGGCAAGCTCAACAAGTTTGAATGATCCATGACAATATACTTTAACTGAGATGTGAGAAAACATAACTCATTACGTTGTCTTCCTTGTCCAACATCAACACTTTAGCATGTCATACCTTAATGAGTGCTCACAATCATAAAACATGTCCAAGATAGTATATTTATATGTGAGAACCTCTCTTTCTTTATTACTTCCTATTAATTGCAACGATGACCAAAACTATGTTTGCCAACTCTCAACAACTTTTATGTATCATACTCTTTATATGTGAAGTCATTACTATCCATAAGATCAATATGGTCTCTTTTATTTCTTTATATTCTTCTATTTTCTCAAGATCATCGCAACATAGCAAAGCCCTTGACTCAACACTAATCTTTATTATATAAAGCTCACGGACTCGATTACAAAGAGGGATCACAAAGCAAAACTCAGAACTAATTCATACCAAAGCTCTATTCTACTAGATCAAGATATTACTAAAAGGATCAAATTAAGAAAAACGGTAAAGATAGGAGTGTGATGGTGATACGATACCGGGGCAACTCCCCCAAGCTTGCAGTTTCCAAGGGGAGTTCTCATACCCATGTGATTATGTCCTTGAAGGTGGTGATGATGGAGTTGTTGATGATGTAGGCTTGTCGTCCGTCTTCCAAGGCATAGGCTCACCATCATAGCAAGATGATCGAATCTCCGGGATCCTCAAATCTACAGCCAAACTCATCCTCTTGAATCTATATTCAAACTCACAATTTTGGTTTTGCAGGTCATAGGTCTAGGCTTGGAGATGCTCGATTTTCTCATGAAACTTGAAGATGGTCTCCCCAATGTTCTTGGCGTCCAGCTTGTGGTTGTTGGTGAACTCCGCGATCATCATCTGGTTGGCGTTGAGTCCGCGTTCCACCATCCATTGGCACTTGAAAACTTGTTGTTCCATTGTTTCGAGCCTTGCCTCCACGCTTTCGGTACTCCTTGGTCCCTCCACATCGCGGATGTGCAGCACCCCCTCACGCATCTCAATGGTTTGAGGGTGATGTAGCACCTCCGCGAGGTAGGGGTTGATGACCCTCTCTAAAAACTTGTCCTTGGGAGCGCTTGAAGATGTCATGGTGCTCTAGATCTGTCAGAAAAATAGCTCGAAACAAAGACAGAGGATTTTTGCATGATACGGTGGTCAAAACCTTTGGGAGATTATATAATGAATTTTTACCGACCAAAAAAAGTATCATCCAAGAAAACGGAGTCCGGAGAGCACACGAGGTGCCCACGAGGCAGGGGGGCGCACCCAGGGGGGTAGGGCGCACCCTCCACCCTCGTGGATGCCTCATGTCCTTCTCGGACTACTTCTTATTTTTCCTATTTTCTTAAATATTCCAAAACGGAGAAAAATTGCTATGGAGTTGTTTTGGAGTCGGTTTACTTACCATACCACACACCTATTCCCTTTCGGAGTCTGAAACATTCTGGAAAGTTTCCCTTATGTATTCCTCCGGGGTTACGGTTTCAATAACATTAGTTTCAACATTTATAGGATTACCTGAGATATAATGTTCGATTCTTTGACCGTTCACCACCTTTGGATTTGTGCCTTCGAAGTTGTTGATTTTTATGGCACCGGAATGATAGACCTCCTCGATAACGTAAGGGCCTTCCCATTTAGAGAGAAGTTTTCCTGGAAAAAATCTTAAACGAGAGTTGAAAAGCAAAACATAATCACCTACATTAAACTCATGCTTTTGTATCCTTTTGTCATGTCACCTTTTAACTTTTTCTTTAAACAGCTTGGCATTCTCGTAGGCTTGGGTTCTCCATTCATCAAGTGAGCTAATGTCAAATAACCTCTTCTCACCGACAAGTTTGAAATCATAATTGATCTCTTTGATAGCCCAATATGCCTTATGTTCAAGTTCGAGAGGTAAGTGACATGCTTTTCCATAAACCATTTTATATGGAGACAGACCCATAGGATTCTTATATGCAGTTCTATAAGCCCATAATGCATCATCAAGTTTCTTGGACTAATTATTTCTAGATCTATTAACAGTCTTTTGCAAAATTAATTTGAGCTCTCTATTGCTCAATTCTACTTGACCACTAGACTGTGGGTGATAAGGAGATGCAATTCTATGATTAACATCATACTTAGCAAGCATTTTACGAAAAGCATCATGAATAAAATGTGAACCACCATCAGTCATGAGATATCTAGGGACTCCAAACCTCGGAAAAATAAATTCTTTAAGCATCTTAATAGAGGTGTTATGATCAGCACTACTAGTTGGAATAGCTTCTACCCACTTAGTAAAGTAATCAACAGCAACTAAAATATGTGTATACCCATTAGAGGCAGGAAAAGGTCCCATGTAATCAAAGCCCCAAACATCAAACGGTTCAATGACAAGAGAATAATTCATAGGCATTTCTTGACTTCTACCAATATTACTAATTCTTTGACATTCATCACAAGATAAGACAAACTTACGGGCATCTCTGAAGAGAGGAGGCGAATAAAAACCAGATTGCAATACATTATGTGCAGTTCTATCTCCAGCGTGGTGTCCTCCATATGCCTCGAAGTGACACTTGCGTAGGATCCGTTCATGTTCATGCTCAGGTACACAACGTCTAATAACACCATCTACTCCTTCTTTATAAAGGTGTGGGTCATCCCAGAAGTAATGTCTTAAATCATAGAAAAACTTTTTCTTTTGCTGGTATGTGAAACTAGGTGGTATAAATTTAGCAACAATGTAATTAGCATAATCAGCATACCATGGAGCAGTACGAGAAGCATTTATGATAGCTAATTGTTCATTAGGAAAGCTATCATCAATAGGTAGTGGGTCATCAAGAACATTCTCTAACCTAGACAAGTTGTCTGCAACGGGGTTCTCAGCTCCCTTTCTATCAATAATATGCAAATCAAATTCTTGTAGCAAGAGAACCCATCTAATAAGTCTAGGTTTAGCATCTTTCTTTTCCATAAGATATTTAATAGCAGCATGATCAATGTGAATAGTTACTTTAGAATCAACAATGTAAGGTCTGAACTTATCACAAGCAAACACAACTGCTAAGAATTCTTTTTCGGTAGTAGCATAATTTCTCTGGGCAATGTCTAGAGTTTTACTAGCATATTGAATAACATTTAGTTTCTTATCAACTCTCTGATCTAGAACAGCACCTACAGCATAATCACTAGCATCACACATAATTTCAAAGGTTAAATTCCAATCAGGTTGCTGAACAATAGGTGCAGAAACAAAGCTTTCTTAAGTATGTCAAATGCTTCTACACAATCATCATCGAAGACAAAACGAATATCTTTTTGTAATAAATTGGTCAGAGGCCTAGAAATTTTAGAGAAGTCCTTAATGAACCTCCTATAAAAACTGGCATGACCAAGGAAACTTCTTATACCTTTGATGTCCTTGGGACAGGGCATCTTTTCAATAGCATCAACTTTAGCTTTATCAACTTCGATACCTCTTTCAGAAATTTTATGCCCCAAGACAATGCCTTCATTAACCATAAAGTGGCACTTTTCCCAATTCAAGACGAGACTAGTATCTTCGCATCTCTGCAAAACTCATTCAAGGTTGCTCAAGCAATCATCAAAAGGGTATCCATAAACGGATCATCCATGAATACCTCACAAATCTTTTCACAAAAGTCAGAGAATATAGCCATCATGCATCTTTGAAAGGTAGCAGGTGCATTACATAAACCAAAAGGCATACGTCTATAAGCAAAAGTACCAAAAGGGCAAGTAAAAGTAGTCTTTGCTTGATCCTCCGCTGACACAGGTATTTGAGAGAAACTAGAGTAACCATCTAGAAAGCAAAAATGTGTATGTTTGGATAGTCTTTCTAGCATTTGATCAATAAAAGGTAAAGGGTAATGATCTTTCTTAGTAGCTTTATTTAGTTTACGGAAATCAATTACCATCCTATAACCTGTAATTATTCTTTGTGGGATCAATTCATCTTTATCATTAGGAACGACAGTAATACCTCCCTTCTTAGGGACACAATGAACAGGACTTACCCACTGACTATCAGCAACGGGATAAATTATACCTACCTCAAGTAGCTTTAGTATTTCCTTTCTTACCACTTATTTCATCTTAGGATTTAACCGTCGTTGGTGGTCAATAACTGGTTTGGCATCTTCTTCCAATTTTATTTGTGTTTGCATAAAGTGGGACTAATGCCCTTAAGATCATCAAGAGTATATCGAATAGCAGCACGGTGCCTCTTTAGAGTTTTCAATAATCTTTCCTCTTTCTGCTCTGAAATATTAGCACTGATAATAACAGGATATATCTTATTTTCATCAAGATAAGCATATTTAAGAGTATCAGGTAATGGTTTAAGCTAAAACACGGGATCCCCTTGGGTGGAGGGGGGTCCCTTAGGATTTCAACATGCAAGTTGTGTTTCAGAATAGGACCATGTTTAAAGAATGCTTCATCTATCTCCCTTCTTTCATTCATCAACATATCATTTTCATGGTCTAGCAAATATTGTTCTAAGGATCAGTAGGAGGCACAACAATAGAAACAAGACCAATAATTTCATCCTTACTAGGCAATTCTTTATCATGGGGTTGTCTATGAAACTTAGCAAAATTAAACTGATGAGACATATCCCCTGAGCCAATTGTAACAACATCCTTTTTGCAATCTATAGCATTAACAGTATTCAAGAAGGGTCTACCAAATATAATGGGACAAAAGTCATCTTGTGGGGAACCAAGAACAAGAAAATCAGCAGGATATTTAACTTTCCCACACAAGACTTCAACATCTCTAACAATTCCAATTTGTGAAATAGTATCTCTATTGGCAAGCTTAATTGTAACATCAATTTCTTCTACCTCAGCAGGTGCAATATCATGCATAATTTCTTCATATAAGAAAAAAGGTATTGCATTGGCACTAGCACCCATATCATATAAGCCATGATAACAATGATCTCCTATTTTAACAGAAATAACAGGCATGCCTACAATAGGTCTATGTTTCTTAGCATCGGGTCTAGCAATTCTAGCAGCTTCATCACATAAATAAATAACATGCTCATATATATTATCGGCCAAGAGAGCTTTAACCATAGCAATACTAGGTTCAACTTTAATTTGCTCAGGAGGTGTATATGTTCTAGTATTACTCTTGCGAACAATAGTTGAAGCTTTAGCATGATCCTTTATCCTAACAGGGAAAGGTGGTTTCTCAACATAAGTAGTAGGAACAATAGGATCATTATAAGTGATAGTCTTTTCTTCAACTGCAATAGGTGCAACTACTTTTACTTCAGTGGGAGGATTATATTTAAACCACTTCTCCTTAGGGAGACCAACATGGGTAGCAAATGATTCACAGAAGGAAGCTACTATCTCAGAGTCAAGTCCATATTTAGTGCTAAATCCACGAAAAGCATTGGTATCCATAGAAGATTTAACACAATCAAACTTAGGTGTCATACCTGACTCCTTACCATCATCGGAATCCCAATCTTCAGAGTTGCGTTTAATTCTTTCTAATAAATCCCACTTAAATTCAATAGTCTTCATCATATAAGAACCAGCACAAGAAGTATCGAGCATGGAGCGATTGTTGAGAGAAAGTCGAGCATAAAATTTTTGAATAATCATTTCTCTTGAGAGCTCATGATTGGGGCATGAATATAACATTGACTTAAGCCTCCCCAAAGCTTGAGCGATGCTTTCTCCTTCGCGAGGCCAAAAATTATATACATAATTACGATCACGATGAACAAGATGCAAAGGATAAAACTTCTGGTGACATTCCAATTTCAATCGTTTATAGTCCCAAGATCCCATATCCTCACCTAGCCTATACCATGTCAATGCATCTCCCTTCAAAGATAAAGGGAAGACCTTTTTCTTGATAACATCATCAGGCATACCTGCAAGCTTAAATAATCCACATACTTCATCCGCATAGATAAGGTGTAAATCGGGATGCAATGTTCCATCTCCTACAAAGGGATTAGCTAGCAGTTTCTCTACCATACCCGAAGGAATTTCAAAGTGAACATTTTCAGTAGGTTCAGTAGGTTGAGGAGCAACTCTTTGCTCTACTGGTCGGGGTGAAGATACCCCAAACAAGCCCCTCAAAGGATTAATTTCCATAGTAACAAGTGACAGTAAATTTCAGCACACTATATAAATGTTTCCTTACCAAGTTCCACTCACCAAACGCGCTTCACTCCATGGAAACGGCGCCATAAAAGAGTCTTGATAACCTACAAGTTTAGGGAATCTATATTAGTATTTTTGATAAGTAAGAGTGTCGAACCCAACAAGGAGCAGAAGGAAATGACAAGAGGTTTTCAGTAAGGTATTCTATGCAAGCACTGAAATTATCGGTAATAGATAGTTTTGTGATAAGGTAATTTGTAACGGGTAACAAGCAATGAAAGTAAATAAGGTGTAGCAAGGTGGCCCAATCCTTTTTGTAGCAAAGGACAAGCCTGGACAAGTTCTTATATGGAGAAAAGCGCTCCCGATGACACATGGGAATTATTGTCAAGCTAGTTTTCATCACGCTCATATGATTCGCATTCGTTACTTCGATAATTTGATATGTGGGTGGACCGGTGCTTGGGTACTGCCCTTTCTTGGACAAGCATCCCACTTATGATTAACCCCTATTGCAAGCATCCGCAACTACAAAAGAAGTATTAAGGTAGACCTAACCATAGCATGAAACAAGTGGATCCAAATCAGCCCCTTACGAAGCAATGCATAAACGAGGGTTTAAGCTTTTGTCACTCTAGCAACCCATCACCTACTTATTACTTCCCAATGCCTTCCTCTAGGCCCAAATAATGGTGAAGTGTCATGTATTCGATGTTCACATAACACCACTAAAGGAGAGACAACATACATCTCATCAAAATATCAAACGAATACCAAATCGGGAGACATGGTCAAAGCCCGGAGAAAGAGCAAGAAAACTAAAGAAAGCGTTAGCGCATTGGACTCGAAATCCAAATTGTGCAAGCTGACAAAGAAAAAACAGAATATAACAGAGAAATATTGGTTCTGACTGGTTGGTAAAAGGACTCTAAATCCTTTGAGTGGTTTCACATGACTACTAATAGCAAGACTTCTCCCATGTCCTCAGGAACAAACGTAACTACTCACAAAGCATATTCATGTTCATAATCAGAGGGGTATTAATATGCATTAAGGATCTTAACATATGATCTTCCACCAAATAAACCAACTAGCATCAACTACAAGGAGTAATCAACACTACTAGCAACCCACAGGTACCAATCTGAGGTTTTGGTACAAAGATTCGATACAACAGATGAACTAGGGTTTGAGAGGAGATGGTGTGGGTGAGGATGTTGATGGAGATTGACCCCCTCCGCTGAGAGGATCGTTGGTGATGACGATGGTGATGATTTCCCCCTCCCGGAGGGAAGTTTCCCCGGCAGAACAGCTCCGCCGGAGCCCTAGATTGGTTCCGCCAAGGTTCCGCCTCGTGGCAGCGGAGTTTCGTCCCGTAAGCTTGCATATGAATTTCTTCAGGGTAAAAGACCTCATATGGTAGAAGATGGGCACTGGAGGGCTGCCAGGTGGCCCACAAGGCAGGGGGCACGCCCAGGGGGGTAGGGCGCGCCCCCACCCTCATGGGTGGTGGGTGGCCCCCATCAGGTATTTCTTCCGCTGGATATATTTTATTAATTCCCAAAATGACTTTCGTGGAGTTTCAGGACTTTTGGAGCTGTGCAGAATAGGTCTCTAATATTTGCTCCTTTTCCAGCCTAGAATCCCAGCTGCCAGCTTTCTCCCTCTTCATGTACACCTTGTAAAATAAGAGAGAATATCCATATTGTGACATAACGTGTAATAACAGCCCATAATGCAATAAATATCGATATAAAAGCATGATGCAAAATGGACGTATCAATTTACGATCAGGAAATCATCAGTTGAAGATCCGAGAACAGGACATACCTAAGACATCATTTACCATGAGGTAGGGGCTTTATGAATATATGGCTATGTCATTTGGTTTGACAAAGGCCCCTGCCTACTTTATGAGTATAATGAATAAGGTGTTCATGGAGTTCATGGATAAGTTTGTGGTGGTATTCATTGATGACATATTGATTTACTCGAAGAATGAAGAGGAACACAAGGAACATTTGCGTTTGGTTCTCGAGAAGCTTAGGGAACATCAGTTATATGCCAAATTCAACAAATGTGAATTTTGGTCGAAGGAAGTTGGATTCCTCAGACATGTTATATCAGGAGATGGTATAGCAGTAGACCCCTCCAAGGTTGAGGCCATCACCGAGTGGAAAGCACCCACCTCAGTTGGAGCGATTTGTTGTTTTCTTGGACTCGCAGGATATTATCAGAGGTTCATTGAGAATTTCTCCAGGATCGCGAAGCCCATGACGGAATTGCTGAAGAAGGAAAGTAAGTACAATTGGACCGAGGATTGTGAGGCCAGTTTTCAGGAGTTGAAGAAACGTTTGGTTACAGCCCAGTGCAGATTCTTCCAAATATATGCAAGGATTTTCAGGTGTATTGGGACGCTTCTCATCAAGGACTTGGAGGCGTTCTCATGCAAGAAGGAAGAGTAGTTTCATATGCCTCATGTCAGCTTCGACCACATGAGTTGAATTATGCCATGCATGATTTGGAGTTAGCAGCCGTAGTGCACGCACTCAAGACCTGGAGACACTTTCTTATTGGAAACCGTTGTGAGGTTTACACAGATCATAAGAGTTTGAAGTACATCTTCACGTAGAAGGAGTTAAATCTCAGGCAAAGGAGATGGCTGGAACTCATTAAGGATTACGACATGAGATTGCATTATCATCCAGGGAAAGCCAATGTCGTGGCAGACACTTTGAGTCGCAAGAGTTATGTTAATACTCTCATAAACAAAGGTTTACCCCAGGAGTTAGCAGATGATCTCAGAGATTTACAGCTGGAGATAGTCCCTAGAGGCTATGTTGCCACATTGGAGATTCAGTCCACTTTGTTGGGAAAGATTCAGGAAGCCTAGAAGACGGACAAAGGAATCGCAAAAATAAAGGGTAGAATGAACCAAGGAAAGGCATAAGGGTTCCGTGAAGATGAGAATGGAACACTGTGGTCCGAGGAATGTATATACGTGCCCAATGACCCGAAGATCAGGAAGTTGATTCTTCAGGAGGCTCATGATTCGCCTTACTTGATACACCCAGGAAACACCAAGATGTATTTGGATTTGAAGCAAAATTTCTGGTGGACCGGTATGAAGAAGGACATTGCCGAGTATGTAGCGGTATGTGACGTCTGTCAGAGAGTTAAGGCAGAAGATTAGAAACCAGCAGGGTTACTACAGCCGTTACCGATACCGGGTTGGAAGTGGGACAAGCTAGGAATGGATTTTATTGTATGATTACCCAGGACACGAATAGGGTACGATTCTATCTGGGTTATAGTTGATTGCTTGACTAAGGTAGCTCATTTTCATCCCCGTGAAGACTACTTACACGAGTGCTAAGTTGGCCAAGATATACATGACCAGGATCGTATGTCTGCATGGAGTTCTGAGGACCATCGTATCAATAGAGGAACATAGTTTACCTCGAAGTTTTGGAAGCAGTTGCAAGAGACTTTGGGTACTAGGCTTGAGTTTGGTACAACCTTTCATACACAGACAGATGGACAAATAGAGAGAGTCAATTAGATTCTGGAGGACATGCTCAGAGCTTGTGCGCTAGACTATGGATCTAGTTGGAATGATAACTTGACCTACGCAGAGTTCTCTTACAGAAAAAACACTAGTTGAAAAACTGTGTGATAGCAGAATACATATAGAAAAACACTAAGGCAACATATGCTTGTATGATTGGGAAGCTAAGATGGCATTGCAACAGACCACTAGAACAATACTTCAATGTAAAAAAACATGGTATGGTAGACAGATGAAGTACATACTGACGAATAACAATGCATAAGATATTCAAAAGCATGATGTCCAAACTAAGTAGATTGCAACAGAGTAGAATGACAGTACTTGAATTTGAAAACATGTTATCATGAATGGAATAGGTACTGAAAAACAGGAAGGCATGACATATTTACATGCATGATCAGCAGGCTAAGCACATGGCATAGCAACAGAGTAGATGCACTCCAGGACATTATATGCATGTTGTACTCATATCACGGGCTAAGTTAGAGCAAGCACCTTGTGGGGTGAATAGGATTCGGCATGATTCTGCAAGTCTTCTGAAGAACTGCCTTTACATGTTCCATCATATTGGGTATCATTGACGTCAAGTTTGAGGGCCGTTACATTGCTCCCTGAGGTTCTTGTTGTATATATCAGTGTGTGCAATTACATCTTGCATGGAATACAACTAGTAGTTAGATTTATGTAATGAGTGCCGATAGGAGATGACATAAATAGTAGGACTGGGCTTAGCTAGCAGCAACAGGTCTCAAAAACTGAAGGGAGAACACAGATGAAAGCTACAGAATATGTATCGTTTGTACTCGAGTTTAACAAGATGGCACACAAAAGTATTAAAGGACAACATAGGTAATACTAGAAGTGGTATAATCACCAGCTTGTGGGATAACATTGGTTGATGGATGATAACTATGGAACATCGTTACCTAAAGAACAAGTCTCTTATCTGAACTATGGAACAGCGTTAACTCCTGAACAAGACTCTTAAGAGATCAGCATGAATATACAGTGAAATGAGATGATCTATTTTCCATCCTTAGATGAATAACAATGCCATAAATGTTGCACATAAGTAAGATGAGGGTACAACCTATCTAGCCGTCATCCATAGGAGTGAGCATCATATAGAATATTTTGCATGTGTGTGGGGCTATCATGTTCACTTTGTAGAACAATCTGTTTGCTTTGTAGACTAAATTATTGGCATGTAATAATAATATATTCAATTTTCATAAAAAATGTTCCATCTTGCTAAAAAATGTTCTTCAAAATATTTCAGCAAAATATAGGTAAGTATGGCATTCCAGGATATTAATTGGTGCAATCTAAATTTATTTGTTTATTATTTTTGAGATATATGGTTTTTTTCAAACATTCTTGCATGAAGAGTGCATGATGTCATCAATTTATCTTTCTCTTGCATGCATAAACTAGCTCCCTCTCCTATTCTGGCCACAACTATGGAACAATGGTAGGAAAATCGCATGCGGAATACACTTCTAGTCCAGTAAAGATCGGTTTGCATCTTGTCTCCTAACTCAAAGATTGTCTGAGCATAGTCGGAAAAATGAGTAACCCTTATAGCACCATATTCCAATTGATTATAGTTTACATATTACTAGTCGAATGCCCGTGCGTTGCCACAGAACAACAAAGATAAAATAGATAGCATCATTAATGGAGGGATGAAGCACAAGTGAATTTTGATTTTTATCATAACAATGTGGTTTATGTAAAAAAAATTGAGATATACAAAAGATGCTCAGCTACTTAGCCAACTTTCATAATTAAATACCAGCACTGTCTGTATAACTCTTAATTTTGATATGTTTACTTTATAATGGATAGGTAGTGCGAAAGAAAGTAGAGAGGGCCTCACTGTTTAAAAGGGAACCATAGCAACGATTGAAACCAACTTTTTTTGTATTATTAGCATCTTCTATCTTTTTTTATTACCTTCCTCGCATATATGTAATACCAAATCCATTATTTGAAAATTGATTTCAAAAAAGAACTACTAATCCTTAACTTTTCAGCGAATCCTTCATAGGTGGTTGTGAATGATAGATTTTTTCAATCCCTTCAACCTTCGTTCCATAGGAGCAAGTCACATAGGCTGATAAATAGAACTATCTGATTTGATTGAGAAAGGAAATCCAATGAGAAATACTGTAAGCATGTGTGTTTTCAGACATGTATGCAATATAGATAGAAGTAGGGCACGAATAAATGAACTTCGGTTGTAGCAATACAACCGCAAGGATACATAATCTTGATAATTTTCATAAAACAACTTATCTTTAAATGGGTTCTTTCATTTCTCTTCCACTATTTCTTTACCGTTATATCTCCTTGTCGTTCGATCTAGGTTTTACTTGGTGTCAGTGCGTGAGGTGTTATCGCGTGCCCCAGCATGATCTTTTGTATATTTTTTCAAAACGCCAGTCGCCCAAATCTGGCTGGAGGCAATGATAGGTGTGTAGCTGCTAACTGCAGCACAGCATCTTGCATATGCCTGCATTCCCCACACTCGTCCACCTCGCCCTTGCTGCTGTGACCCTGAAATAATTCAGTAGTACAGCCTACAGTACAAAATTCTTTGAGAACAAAGAGAAGTAGAAGAGCTCTGCACACATCAAAATTGATGTGGCAGTCTTTATTGAAGTATGCAGTAGTTTGCTATCACCAAGCTGGACACAACAAGACTGCTTAGTGGTTAACACTAAACCAAACAAATATTCTAGCTTTGCCTAAGTAAATCACCCTGCAAAATTGTGGTCCGTCGCTTGTAACCTCCCTGTCATACAAATAATCCATTCCGTGAAGCTGAAATCCAACAGGGAAGTGAGTACTTGGTCATATAAATTAGTTTAACTCTCCGACGCTAACACGAAGTCAACCAAACACACGATAAGGACACAGACATCTCCGATTGTTTTCAAAAATAGAAATGAAGGGCAGAAGGGGCAAGGTGATACCAGATTTGGCATTGGAAATCTTCTTAACCAATACTCCCTCCATCAGGAAATACTTGTCGGAGAAACGGATGTATCTAGTCATATCTTAGTTTAGATGCATCCATTTTTATCCATTTGTGCGACAAGTATTTCCGGACGGAGGAGTACTTAGAGCAGTCATGTTAGGTGGCAGGTGCGCTACTTCGCCTGCTTCCACGGGTGGGAAATTCTAGCAAGCACCCGACACACACTGTTGAGACCTGAGAGCGTGCCTCTCCCCCGTCTCCTTGAGCTCCGCCGCCATTTCCACCATTGTAGCTCGCGTACCTTTCCTCCCCTCCCTGGTCTCCGTCGCCACCTTCATAGTTGTAGCGCATGTACCTCTCCTGCTCCGAGACCTCCATCGCCGCATCCACCGCCGTGGTCAGACCACCACGACCCCATCCGGCCATCCCCAACGTCGCATTGGTCCGTTGTCAGACCTCTCCATGCAAGTGTGGTGCCGGTCCCGACCATGGCTGCTGGTGGGCATGGCAAAAGCTCCATGGGTGGGGCGATGCTAAATTGATGGGAGTAGAGGGAAGCGCCTGTTTAATCGCCGGACAGGGGGGCATCCGCTGGAGAGGGCCGATGGAGAGGGCCTCATCCGGTGGACAAGGGGAATCTCAGGACGGAGACAGACATGCCGGAGAAGGAGATGGAGAACATGCATCATGCGAGTTCTTTCGATTTTCTTTTTTCTTTTTTTTTAAGTTGTCGTCGAACGTGGGTGTGGATCATAAGATGGGAAGTTGAACCATCATGACATTCGATTCTCCTTTAACAGTAAAGATTAATAGACAAAATAGAAATATATTAAATTTATTTTTGACATTGTTCTGATTTCTCGGTCCACATTCAGTCCATGGGTCATGATAATCAAACCAACTTCCAATCATTGTAAATTATTTTTGGACAATGCAGAAAAACTTGCGGGTTCATCCTCCCTCAAATAGGAGGATCCCTTTTACAATTGTACGTGCAACAACAACTTTGAAACTCTTTCAAACCAGCACATGATGTTGTAAAATTGGTAATCCCCGACGTGACACATGAATGCTGGCACTTGTCTTGAGTGCATCCTGGCATCTTTTCACAAGCAACTGCAAATAAAACAACAATGGTCAAAGTCAAATCGGGACGAAATGTAAAATTATAAGAACAAGGTAGTTAAATTACCTAAACATGATATACTACCACCTCCTTGACCTAAGCAGGGCGACATGGCCAACGCCGTCAACACCATGACCATCACGAAAAGAGGCATTACGCCCTCCATTTTGAGAAGTGCCATCTAATGATAGAACTTGTTGTATTCGTCTCAATGGCTTTGTTTGGATGTGATGCTTCTTTGGAGATGCTTATAAGGAGGTGGATAAATGAATCAAAGGTGGGATATAATTAATTCTTGGTGTAATGCTTATCTATTCAATGATATCTTTGGTTGTCACTATTTAATGCCTCATAGCAATATATTGGCAAAAGTTAATAATTGCTCTATAGGGTGAGCTGACTATAGATACTCCCTATATTTGATTTTATATTTGTTGATATGGTGAGGTAAGTACTAAATACAACCCGGGTATTGCTCCAGTGATCATTTCCAAAGAAAACTACATGAACATCAAAATAAACGGATAATTGATTAATTAGTTTGCTAACTAGTAGGTGCACCCGAGCATTCGCGTGGCTAGAACTGGCACTAGTAGAAAAAGGGTCAAACGTGAAGCACATTAGTGCCGGTTTGTATTAGAGCCGGCACAAATGTATACATTAGTGCCGGTTCCAATGGCTAGCCGGGCCGCTCTCATTAGTACCGGTTCGTGGCTAACCTTTAGCACCTGTTCGTGCCACGAACCGGTACTAATGAGAGTGGTGGCAGGATGTTGTCAGTCTGGGCCCCCTCCAGCACCTTTAGTACCGGTTCGTGCCACGAACCGGTACTATAGGTCCTCCTGCATATAAACCCTTCGTCCAGCTCGCTCTGTTCTTCCCCCTTTCCCCTCTCCTCTCCTCTCTGTTCTTCCTCTTCTCCCCTCGAGCTCATCACACATTTTGCCCAAATTTTATCAAGATTTGAAGGCCCCCATCCATTCAAGTGATCACAAAGGTTAGCAACTTTGTCCTTTCATCTCTCATTGCTAGATTAGCTCTTGCAATGCTTTATATAGTTATTAATTTGTGAGTTTAGTAATTTGGGAGGAAATATATATATGTGCTAGTAGTTGATTTATAGGCAATTTGAGGTCAAAAATAACACTTAGTTTGTATATGTAGGTGTGGTTTACGTAGTGCCTTCTAAATCTCCGTCGTAACCACCGTCGATCGCCCGCACCGTCCCGTCGCCGGCACCACCTTGTGGTGAGCCTCTTGTTCATGAAATTTTATATAAAAAATTGATGTTTGTGTGATTTGGATATATAGTTACTCATGTAATAATTATCATACCCGTACGTTGTTTGTTATACATAGTGCCATGGTTTTGATATCCGTCCCCGTCGGCCCTCGTCCTTGTTATGATTCGGATGTGGTATATTCTCTTTTAAAACTATTTGTTGCATTTCGTGTTTATGAAAAATTATGCCCATCAAGTTGACATAGATATTTTTATCTAGGAGGTATGTGAACCGGAAATTCCAACCGACCCTATTGTCGAGAGGTTAAATTTAGTTGAAAGAGAAAACGAGTACTTGAAAGAAAAATTGAAAAGAATTGAGGGGGAGAAGATGGAATTGGAGTTGCATGTTGCCGATGTCGTCGATGATCACAAGATCAAGATGGAGAAAATGCGCTTGAAGATTAGAAAGATTAGAAAATATGCCATCGATAGTGAGGCTTGGTATCATTATGTTGTTGGATCAATTGTTACCTTAGTTGCGATCTTGATTGCATTTGTTGTTGTATTTAAATGCTTTAGCTAGAGAGTTATTTGTTTGTTGCATTTAAGTGTTGTATGAACTTTATGTATGAACTTGTATTAATTTGGTCTATTCGGTGTTGTGTAATGAAGATGAGCCGGCAATGGATGTACAATGACCGATGCTCTCCCCAGTTCGTTGAGGGCGTGCATACTTTTCTGCTTGCGGCTGAGGCAAACAAGCAGGCGGATGGTTTTATGCCTTGTCCATGTGCTGGCTGTAAGAATGGTCGCAATTACTCTACGTCAAGAACCATTCACGTCCAACTATTTGAGTCCGGTTTCATGCCCCACTATAATGTTTGGACCAAGCACGGAGAAAGAGGGGTTATGATGGAAGACAATGAAGAAGAAGAGGACGACGACAGCTATCCTGGCCATGGGTTCCCTGAATACAATGATACAACAATGGGGGAAGAAGCTGAGCCGGTAATGCGGGAAGAAGCTGAGCCGGCAATGCGGGAAGAAGCTGAAGAAGAGGCATCAGATGAGCCTGTTGATGATCTAGGTCGGGCCATTGCCGATGCAAAGAGAAACTGCGCAAGTGATTTGGAGAAGAAGAACTTGCAGCGCATGTTAGAGGATCACAAAAAATTGTTGTACCCGAATTGCATAGGTGACAAGAAAAAGCTGGGCACCACACTGGAATTGCTGCAATGGAAGGCAGAGAATGGTGTATCTGACAAGGGATTTGGAAAGTTGCTGGTAATGATAAAGGATATGCTTCCAAAGGACAATGAATTGCCCGAGAGTACGTACGAAGCAAAGAAGGCTATCTGCCCTCTAGGGTTAGAGGTGCAGAAGATACATGCATGCCCTAATGATTGCATCCTCTACCGCGGTGAGTACGAGGATTTGAACGCTTGCCCGGTATGTGGTGCATTGCGCTATAAGATCGGCCGCGATGAGCCTGGTGATGTCGAGGGCGAGCGCCCCAGGAAGAATATTCCTGCCAAGGTGATGTGGTATTCTCCTATAATACCACGGTTGAAACGTTTGTTCCAAAACAAAGAGCATGCCAAGGCGATGCGATGGCACAGAGAAGACCGTAAGAAAGACGGAAAGTTGAGAGTACCCGCTGACGGGTTGCAGTGGAGAAAAATCGAAAGAAAGTACGGGAAGGAGTTTGCAGATGACGCAAGGAGCATATGGTTTGGTCTAAGCGCAGATGGCATTAATCCTTTTGGGGAGCAGAGCAGCAACCATAGCACCTGGCCTGTGACTCTATGTTTGTATAACCTTCCTCCTTGGTTGTGCATGAAGCGGAAGTTCATTATGATGCCAGTGCTCATCCAAGGCCCTAAGCAACCCGGCAACGACATTGATGTGTACCTAAGGCCATTAGTTGAAGAACTCTTACAACTGTGGAATGGAACAGGTGTACATGCGTGGGATGAGCACATGGGGGAAGAATTTGACCTAAAGGCGTTGCTGCTCGTGACCATCAATGAGTGGTCTGCTCTCAGTAACCTTTCAGGACAGACAAACAAGGGATACCGCGGATGCACGCACTGTTTGGATGATACTGACAGTATATATTTGAATAGTTGTAAGAAGAATGTGTACCTGGGACATCGTCGATTTCTTCCGAGCAGGCATCCTATAAGAAAGAAAGGCAAGCATTTCAAAGGCGAGGCGGATCACCGGACGAAGCCTCGCCACCGTACTGGTGCTGATGTACATGATATGGTCAAGGATTTGAAGGTGATATTTGGAAAGGGTCCTGGCGGACAACCTGTTCCGAAGGACACTGACGGACGTGCACCCATGTGGAAGAAGAAATCTATATTTTGGGACCTGCCATATTGGAAAGACCTATAGGTCCACTCCGCAATCGACGTGATGCACGTGACGAAGAATCTTTGCGTGACCCTGCTTGGCTTCTTGGGCGTGTATGGGAAGACAAAAGATACACCTGAGGCACAGGAGGACTAGTAACGTATGCACAGAGAAGACGGAATACATCAGGGTCATGCAAGCTACGCTCTTACCAAAGAAGAGAAGGAAATCTTCTTTGAATGCCTGCTCAGTATTAAGGTACCGTCTGGCTTCTCGTCGAATATAAAGGGAATAATAAACATGGCAGAGAAAAAGTTCCAGAACCTAAAGTCTCATACCTGCCACGTGATTATGACGCAACTGCTTCCGGTTGCATTAAGGGGGCTTCTACCGGAAAACGTTCGATTAGCCATTGTGAAGCTATGTGCATTTCATAATGCAATCTCTCAGAAGGTAATCGATCCAGAAATCATACCAAGGTTACAGAATGATTTGGTGCAATGTCTTGTCAGTTTCGAGTTGGTGTTCCCACCATCCTTCTTCAACATCATGACGCACGTCCTAGTTCACCTATGCAAAGAGATTAACGTTTTGGGTCCTATATTTCTACACAATATGTTCCCCTTTGAGAGGTTCATGGGAGTCTTAAAGAAATATGTTCATAACCATGCTAGGCCAGAAGGAAGCATCTCCAAGGGCCATCAAAATGAGGAGGTCATTGAGTTTTGTATTGACTTTATTCCTGACCTTAAGCCGATTGGTGTTCCTGAATCGCGGCATAAGGGCAGACTGGATGGAAAAGGCACGCTAGGAGGGGAACAAATAATATGTATGGACGGACATTCTCTCACTGAAGCACACTACACAGTTCTACAGAATTCCACCTTGGTGGCTCCGTATATGGATGAACAAAAGAATTTGCTACGCTCCAAACACCCAGAGCGTTCTGATGACTGGATTACACGTGAACAAACCAGGAGTTTCGCCAGCTGGTTGCAGACACGTACCATGCATGACACCTCTATTGAAGATGACCTGCACTTGCTGTCCCAGTTACCATCTTCGAATATAATGACTTTCAAAGGGTACGAGATAAATGGTAATACATTTTACACGATCGCCAAGATAATAAGAGCACCAACCAAAACAGTGGTGTCCGCTTTGATGCAGAAACCAAGACGGGAAAGGAAACATATTATGGTTATATACAGGACATATGGGAACTTGACTATCGACGTGGTTTAAAGGTCCCTTTGTTTCGGTGCTAATGGGTCAATATGACACGAGGCGGGGTAACGGAAGACCTGCAGTACGGAATGACAACAGTGGATCTCAACAATCTTGCGTATGCAGATGAACCATTCGTCCTAGCCAATGATTTTGCACAGGTTTTCTATGTGAAGGACATGTCTACCAAGCCAAGAAAAAGAAAAGATAAGGAAGTGAATGCATCGTACGATGAGCCAAAGCGGCACATAGTTCTTTCTGGGAAGAGAAACATCATGGGAGTGGATGACAAGACAGACAAGTCAGAAAATTATGAAAAGTTTGATGAAATTGCTCCATTCACAGTGAACATTGACCCGAGCATCCCGTTAAATGATGAAGATTTTCCATGGTTACGGCGCAAAGGGACACACGCGAAGAAAAAGTTTCACACCCAAAGATCTGGGATGTGATCGGCTTCACTATCATCACTTTCTTCTGTGTTTCACACCCAGGAGGGAATGTTTATAATAGTTAGGGTAGTTATGTGTTTTGGCATTTGAAACGCGAAGAAATTTTATGTGCAAACAAATTCTTTTCATGCATTTACTGATTTTTTTTCTAGCTAAATGACCCTGAAATTGAAAAGCAATTCAAATGAACTCAGAAAAGGTTGAAAGTTGGCATGGTATCATAATTTCATACAAATAGCATGTGCAAGAAAGTAGAGAGGGTTACGGCAAAAACTGGATGCACTTCGTGTACAAAATGGACAATCTCTTTCGAAGTATCAGGGTTTCCGACGAAAACTGAACTGTTATAAAGGCATTTCATTTTTTAAATAACCTAAACATTACTAAATTGAATATAATGATAAAACACACTAATATTAAACATAAGAAAAAAGAATCACTGAAAAAACTTTTTTCAAAGTTAAGTTATTCACAAACTAGTGATTCACACAAATTTCAAATAATTCAAAATTTAAACTATTCAAATTTGAAATCTACCGGCACTAATAGAAAGTTTGTAATTTTTTGTACCTAAAGCAAAAATATTCACAAAGAAACTCTAAATACAGCAAAAAACAACTCAAAAATAAATAAAACAAAAAAATAAAGCGAAAAAAATTAAGAAAAAAAAGCCCGCCTACTGGGCCAAAGCGGCCTGCATACAACTAGCGACACAACCTTTCGTTGGGCCAGGATGCAGGCCCACAAAGGCCCAGTAGGCCCACTAGGCGAAGAGGACAGGTAGGCCCAGTAGGCCTGGTTAGGAGAGGAGCTCGAGAGAGCTACCGCACTGGGGCTTATAAACCAGTGTGGTAGCCCCTCGACTAGCGAGGTGGGACTAAATTTGCCGCACCGCACCTGCGCCAGCGCACCCCCTTTAGTACCGGGTCGTGGCACAAACCGGTACTAAAGGGGGGGCCTTTAGTACCGGTTTGTGCCACCACCCGGTACTAAAGGGGGTCGCTTCCCGCCGCTTGGCCTGGCCAAAACAGGCCTTTAGTACCGGTTGGTGGCTCCAACCGGTACTAAAGGTGCCCTCTATATATGCTAGAGTGCGAAAATTTCGTTTTCCCTCTCTGTTCGTTCCTCTGTTTCCGTCTCCGTCGCCGTCGCCGCCGCCCTCGATCTTCTCCGTCGCCGCCCCCGTCCCCGTCGCCGCCCCCGTCCCCGTCGCTGCCCTCGTCTCTGTCGCCGCCCCGGGCCCGTCCCCGTCGCGCCGTCCCCGTCCCCGTCGCGCCGTCCCCGCCGTCGCCGCCCTGGCCGTTGCCTCGCCGTCGCCGTCGCCCTGCTGTGAGCTCTCCCCCTCTAACCCCTCTCCCTCGCCCCCGGCGGCCACCATGGGCGCCGCCCCTCCCCCCGAGCCCATACACACACACAAGCATGCATGATGAACTCACACACACACATGTTTAATTAGTTTAGATTATTTAGATTAGTGTTATATAGAAATTAGTGTTATATAGAAATGTTAGAAATGTTAGAAATTTTAGTGTTATATAGAAATGTTAGAAATTTTAGTTATCAAAATGTTAGAAATGTTAGAAATGTTAGAAATTAGTGTTATATAGAAATGTTAGAAATTAGTGTTATATAGAAATGTTAGAAATGTTAGAAATTTTAGTGTTATTTTGATTATTTAGATTAGCATAACTAGTGTTATATAGAAATGTTAGAAATTTTAGTTATCAAAATCCAATCATTAAAAAAATATTACTTTTTGCGGGCATATAGCTAGTATTTGTTCTCGATGATGCCCGGCCCGCATCCTCGCCGTTGACCCGTCCGCGACGACGTCCAGCCGACCCATGTCCGGGACTAGGCTCCGCCGGGCTGGCACTGGGAGGTGCTGCCTGGAGGGGCGCGTCGCTTGATGAGGAACCCGGCCCCGGGTCCCGTCGTCGACTCTGATCTCGTTTGGTGGCGTTCGCGTGGGCCAGTTTCGGTGCGGAGGGACCAGGCCCCGCCGGAGGTGGTACGTCACCGTGTCAGGGAGGAGGATGAGCACGTCCATTGCTACATGGTTGCATTAGAGGGCGGCAGGTTCTCCAATACCTGGCAGTTTCTTCGGGGATCTCACTTCAGCTATGATCATGTGAGGGTTCCTTCTCTTTGGGTGTCCACCGCCTGCGCTGGAGGAACCGCGAGTGTCCTAGATTCTTCTGTAGTATTCGATCTTTATTAGCTAATAGCCAGTGATGTACAATTCAATATTATATATTATTCGAGACGATGTATTCGAGATTATATCTATTATTCTAGACGATGTATTCGAGATTATATCTATTATTCGAGACGATGTAATTTGAATACTAAATTGTTTTATATTTCTTTTGGATTAGTTAAATAAAAGCTATGGCAGACAATACCGACAGAGAGGGAGAACAGACCATGTTCGATATGATACGCGGGCCAGATGATGATCAGAATGAAGAAGATTATGACGACTCCGAATTTCTAAACAACACCGGAGAGGGTGATATGATATTCGATCGCGAAGACCGAATTGATGAAGTCATGAACTACGATTATGACGATGACGAAGAACATGTTGATCCTGAAACAACAAAGACCGGCGAGGTATATATATTTATATAAGCAGGCATCTAGTGATCATCACATGTTTTAAATGACTTGAAGATATATTAACGAATCGATCTTTGTTCTTTCAGCCATCCGGATCGAGCAAATCTTCAGGCAAAATGACGAAACGAGGCCCGAACAAAAAGTTGAAGCAGGGCGTAAAGTACAATATCGAGGCATGCAGCCCTACTGGCGAACCATTAGCGCCTAAGAAGATTGCGGACAAGTTCGTTCGTCGGTGTGGAGTTCTTTTGAAGGACCAACTCCCGATCAAACTTCAAGAATGGAGAGAGCCAGCAAAGCCACGTACAGATGTTACTTTTGTCGACAAGAATCAAAAAGATCTGCTTTGGGATACTCTCATGGAACATTTCACCCTACCAGATCATTTCACAGAAGCAGATGTGCAGAAAGTCAAGGAGGCTGCTCTTAGGAAGATGGCGATTGCATTCAAGAACCACAAGAATCGTGAATGGAACAAGTACATCAAGGGAGGAAGGAAGACTCCAGTATTCAAGGGAACACTAGAGAACCAACGTGCTCATTGGGACGATTTCGTGAAATTCAAGGATTCGGAATTAGCTAAGGAACGGTCGAGAATAAATAAGAAGAATGCCGAAAAAAGGATAAGTTCCATAAGCTGGGGCCAGGTGGCTATGCGGTGGCAATGCCTAAGTGGGATAAGTCTGAGAAAGAGATGGAGGATGCAGGTGTCACTCCGGTTACTAAGAGCTGGCCCCCAGGGTCAGGACTTGGTTCTATGCGCATGGGGGGAGTTGGACCCGGACACAGGCAATGTTTCGACGAGGGCAAGTCTGAAGGGAGCCGACGATGCGATACTTGTTGCAATAGAAGAGGCACAATCGGGGGTGTTCCAGCCCAACAGAGAGAACGACGAGCTTACGCGTGCCCTAGGAAATCCTGAACACCCGGGAAGAACACGAGACAAGGGCGCTATTCCGTGGTATGAGGGGTTTTCAGAATGGAACACCGACTACAGAACCCGTGCGAGAAAGAAGATTGCGGAGGAGAAGAAGAGGAAGATGGAGGAGGAGCAGAGGAAGCGGGACTATGAACGCCTTCAAGGCCTAGAAGCAAGTCAAGCGGAATTGGCAGTCAAATTCCAGCGGCAGCAGGAGCAGATCGACTCACTTACCCAGCAAAGGGGGTCTCAGCAGCTGCAGCAGCTAGCGGATGATCCAGCATTGGATAGCACCGGCCCATCCATGCCTAGAAGCAGTGTGGGTTCCGTCCCGGACGACACAATGCTTGGTAGATACCCCATGGATGACATCATGGAGAACACTAACTGCGAGCTACACGTCAAAATGAAGAACATATCCATGAAGGTGGCGGACGGCGTTGCTTTTACAAATCCCCCCGAGGCAACCTTCCATTGCAACCCGATTCCAGCGGGCTATGCTCGTGTCTTGGTTGATGAGGTGGTGGACCCACTATATTCGGAGCTACAGCTTGACATTGCTGGAGGTGACAGCGAGCGCTTTCTCGGAGAGGCCAAACATTGTATCATCCTATGGAAAAAGGATAGCATCATCTTTCGAAGGCCACCGACACCGCGTCAGCCGACTCCTCGTCGAAGTCCACCACCAAGTCAGCAGACTCCCGCTCCTGCAAGTCCACCAAGTCTGGCAAAGTGTCAGGCCACTCCTCCTCCTCCAAGTCCGGCAAAGTGTCAGGCCACTCCTCCTCCTCCAAGTCTACCACAGCGTCAGAAGTCCACTCCTCCTCCAAGTCCGGCACAACCTCAGGCCACTCCTCCTCATCCAACTCAGCCCCGTCAGCCGTCTCCGCCGCCTCAGCAATCGCAGAAGAGACACCCCGCAGCTATGGTGTGTAGCGGTACGAGTCGAGGTAGTACAGGAAGTACAGGCGGAGGCAAGCGATATAAATATGGTCCAAGCCTCACGCCTCTTCCGCAGAGGTCTTATGACAGGTCCGAGGAGGAAATCGCAGCCATATCGAAGGCCGAGGTGGAAGCCCATTTTGCACCGAAACCTCCACCGCCACCAAGGGAGAAAGTGCCTGAGGAAATGATTGACCACTTAATTCGTATGGCTCAACCACCAGCTCCCAAGCCTGTTGACACAGACTATGAGCGCCACATCAGGAAGTTAAATCGAGCACGTCTACAAAAGGAGGCGAGCACATCTACATCGGGATCGAGCAAACAAGAAGCAGCTGTCAAAAAATGTGGGAAAACCATTCCCCAGCTGGGAGAACAGGCGGCGCAATCGATCCCCTCGCTTGTTGTGCCAACAACACGTGACAGTACGCGTGCCCAATATTATTGTGGGCAAACAGTGCACGTTCCCGAGGTGGGCAATGTGGTAATAACAGAGGAGCATATAATGCAGGCTGAAGTTCTCAACATCACTGTTGGACAACTCCTCGAGATCGAGCCCATGCCTTTGCTTAGAGAGGATGAAATAAAACAGAAATATGTCCGGGGCCAACCTTTGGTCGCGCCAGACAAGGTCAAGAACCTCCCAACGAGAATGTATGAATTGCATCAATGGTACATGAACATTACCGAGATTTCAGATCGATTGTCCCTCATGGTGAATGTCAAGGAGGAGCATTACTTCCATGAGAAAGTTGTGTCCGTTGAGTATACTGAACTGTTTCAGTTATACAATCAAGACGCACTCGACAAATCTATCGTCAGTTGCTATTGTCTGTAAGTGATTTCTTTTTGTAATTTAAGTCTCAAGCTAGCTGTAGTGATCCTTTTGATCAATCATTACCTGTAATTATCCTCACTAAATTCTTTTTTGTGGTATTATGCAGGATGAAGATGTATGAAATGAGAAAAGGTGGACGCTTTGGCATTGGGTTCATTGACCCAAACACCGTTAATGAATACACATGGCTAATAAATCCACGTCAGCAAAAGAACGTAGAGGACAACATGCTAGAGTTCTTGAAGCTCCTCAAATACAATGAAGATATACTACTTCCTTACAACTTCCAGTGAGTCACACTGTCTTGTACTACAAATTCTCTGTTTTTGCCTACTAGCTAGCTACATGTTTTTGCTTACATATGCCTGCTTAATTAAGACATGCAAACGTGTGTGCATGCAGATTTCACTGGGTCTTGTGTATCATTAAAGTTGACGCCGGAACAGTTGAAGTACTTGACTCACTACTCTCAGAAAAAACTGACTATAACATCTTGTATGGGATAGTCAACAGGTAATTTCAATCATTATTAACTATATATCTCGGCTTATTTAGTTCGTCATTTCATGATATGAACTATTTAATAACCCCTTTATTCATTTTCTTTGTCGGCGGGCAGGGCTTGGGCAAGGTTCATCAGCGTCACGGAAGGCAAATGGAAAAAAAAAAGCTTAAATGGTTTCGACCCAAGGTAAGTAATTAAGTAGTACTAGCTAGCTAGCTAGCTAGCTGCCATCTCTTTAATTATCATGCTTGATTAATAATTATCTAATCAGATTCCATTCTCGTAAAGGCCCTGAAGCAGGCGCAGGGGACTGATCTGTGTGCATTCTGCGTTTGCGAGAACATTCGCATGATGGCGTCCGAAAGGAGCAGATCTCAAAGACAGGAATGGGTACGCTTGTCAGAACACTATTCACAATTTTTACACCATTATCGATATCTAGTCACACAACTAATACACATGCATATCGATCTCCTTCTTAACAGTTCAAAGAGGTGCGGGAGAAGCTCCTAGAAACGGAGCGCGTAGAAGCACTTCAAGAGGAAATAGCGGGATTTTTGCTCAATCAGGTCATAAATCCGAAGGGAGAATTCTATTACCCGCTACCGCCCCCATGAAAACCACTTCCAATTGTCATCGTGCTCCGAAGGCACCAATTAGGCTAATGCCACTGGCTCCGAAGGCAACATGCATATGTAGGATAAATTGTATATAGCTATACATGTGTGTATGTGTGAATTAATTAATATGGTGGTTTGTGAGACATTGATGATATAAATATGCATGATTGGTTCAACTAGAAATTCTATTTATATATATATATATATATATATATATATATATATATATATATATATATATATATATGCATAACGTGTACAATGTGTAGTATCGTAAAATACCAGCAAACGAAAAGGAATTAAAATGGAAACACAAAATTAAATGAAAAAGAAATCATAAAACTAAAAAAACCCAAACCTTATAGTACCCGTTGGTCTTACCAACCGGTACTAAAGGGCTCCAGGCCCCCGGAGCTGGCTCGTGCCACGTTGTTTCCCTTTAGCACCGGTTCGTGCTGAACCGGTACTAAAGGGGGGGGGCCTTTAGTGACCACAATTTAGTGCCGGTTATGAAACCGGCACTACAGGGGCTTACGAGCCGGTACTATTGCCTGGTTCTGCACTAGTGTGGATATATATTTAGAATAAATATTACGACACTAATTAGATTTATAAATTCAACATTTAATGTTCATATTTTATATTGTTTTGTATTAAGCACATCTCTTTTTTGTAGCTTCTTCCAGTCATATGTATTTTTTTTAGTTTTCTCAATGTATTATTTAGTTTTCCCTGCTATTTATTCATTAAAATTACATGCACGCACTCATTTGTGTGGCTAGAACAGGATATATCATGTATCTAGAACAAATTGTATGACTTTTGATATTTTATTTTGGAGATTTTAACATTTAATGCTGGGAACTTCAGATTATTGTGTATTGAGTAACTATGCATTTATTTGTTTTGCTTCCAACCGTATTCATTTTTTATTTCTCCAGATATTATATTAGTTCGTCATGCTATTTTTTACCTTAGATTTCATTTTACCTAGTTATATACCAAATACCCACTATTGTAAGAGAAAGATTAATTTTTTAACACAGTACAATCGGAGTTCCTGACATACACGAGGGTACACTCACCCCTATGAACGCACAAACGCACATCGTAACCTATAAGCACTTTCACGAGAATGAGTCGGCATTGCATCTTGAGATTGACACAGTCACCACAGATGTTTCGATGGTAATGTCTCCTCCCAATGAACTGACATACGGGAAAACTGAAATAAATGAAGAAAAATGCGAGCACCAAGTCTAGGACTTGAACCCTGGTTGACTAGGGATACCAATGGTTCTCCTAACCATCCAATCACATCTTGGTACACGTAAGAGAAAGCCTAAAAAATCATTTTTTGTCACTCATTCTCACACGTATGAACCGGATAATATTTTTTGATCAGAACATGTTGTTCCCAAGCTTTGTGCAGCCCACGTTTTTCTTGTGAACCTTCTACAGGGATACCACAGTTTTTTTATTGATTTTGGGATCCTTGTAGAAGGTTCATCAACTAGTTTTTATTTTTCTTCTTACGTTTCTATTTTTACAAGTTTCCTTTTTATTTTTCAAAAAAAAGTTCTGAATTTTCAAAAAATCTATGTTTTCAAAAAATGTTCACGTTTTCAAAACAATTGTCCCTAAAATTCAAGAAATGTTGACTTATTCAAAACATGTCTGCAGTTTCAAAATTTTGTTTGAGTTTTCAAATTTTGTTCGGGAGTTTCTGACCTCGTTTAAAGAATTCACCAAAAAAATCATGTTTCCAAAAATTGTTCGTGTTTACGAATTTTGTTCGGAAGTTTCATGAAATGTCCGTGTTTTCAAAAATGTCTGCATTTTCAAAAATTGCTTAGGTTTTCAAAATTTGTTCGAGAGTTCAAAAAATTGTTCCCACTTTAGAAATTTTTTTGACATTTTCAAATTTTCTTTGGAATTTCACATAATGTTCATGTTTTAAAAAAATCTACTTTTCAAAAGTTTCTTTGTATCCTAAAATTGGTTAAATATAAAAAATGTTCATGTTTAAAAAAATTGATTTTTCAAAAAATGTTTGCTTTTTCGAAATTCTATTGCAGTTTATAAAGAATTATTCGCAATTCCGGAAAAGAATTGTCACTTAACAAAAGCATTATCTTCTAAAAATAAGTTGTGTTTTTATTTTTTGAAAAAAAAAATCTAAGATCAGTCGCTGCTTATACTTTTTAATGCCACATGTTACTACATGTCGCACGAGCTGGAAGGCCCTTGTGTGATTCCTTTGTGTCCTCTTTTGTTTTTCGGTTTTTTCGATGACTGAACTGCTAATGGGCCAATCTAGTAGAGGGAGCGCCCTGTGCGAAGGAGCAATAGTTGCCGCAACGAGTGGCATATAGGACCGAATTCCTAGATGATGCTCATAGCGTCAAGATGTTAGTAAAACGCACCGGGGGTAATCATAATATCCTATTTGACGCATTCTGTGTCAGTGTCGAGGCGCCAGATGTCGGTGTCAAAATTGGCGGATCTCGGGTAGGGGGTCCCGAACTGTGAGTCCAAGGCTAATGGTAACAGGAGGCGGAGGACACAATGTTTACCCAGGTTTGGGCCCTCTCTATTGAGGTAATGCCCTACTTCCTGCTTGATTGATCTTGATGAATATGAGTATTACAAGAGTTGATCTACCACGAGATCGTAATGGCTAAACCCTAGAAGTCTAGCCTATGAGGTTATGATTGTTGTGGCTAAACCCTAGAAGTCTAAAACCCTCCGGTTTATATAGACACCGGGAGGGGCTAGGGTTGTACAAAGTCGGTTACAGAGAAAGAAATCTACATATCCGAATTGCCAAGCTTGCCTTGCACGCAAAGGAGAGTCCCATCCGGACACGGGAGGAAGTCTTCTATCTTGTATCTTCATAGTCCAATAGTCTGACCAGCGCATATAATCCGGCTGTCCGAGGACCCCTTAATCCAGGACTCCCTCAATAGCCCCTTAACTAGGCTTCAATGACAATAAGTCCAGCGCGCAGATTGTCTTCGGCATTGCAAGGCGGGTTCCTTCTCCGAATACTCTGACATAGCCTTCCGAACATAGAAAATGTGTCCCGCTCTGCAAAACAAGTACCACACACCACCGTAGAGAGTATAATATTTCACGAGTCCAATCCGCTGACAACTTTTTGTAGCGTGCCATCACGCCACTGCCCGGTCATTATTCGAACTGTTTTTTAGCCTGCCGCTCCGTATTTCGAGGTGCGGTTTCATTGGCACGTCTTGTCAAAGCAGAGATCGTGTCCCCTTATCACTGGATTCTCATCAATACGGACATGGGTAACCCAACCGTGTCATCTGCACGGCGCTTGGGAAATAGGCGATTTTTAAGGAGAGTGAGGAGGCGCATGACTTTTACTGCCTTTATAAAGGGATAGGGATTCATCCTTGTTCACCCACTGATACGTCTCCAATGTATCTACTTTTCCAAACACTTTTGCCCTTGTTTTGGACTCTAACTTGCATGATTTGAATGAAACTAACCCGAACTGACGCTGTTTTCAGCAGAACTGCCATGGTGTTGTTTATTGTGCAGAAAACAAAAGTTCTCCGAATGACCTGAAAATCCACGGAGATAACTTTTGGAAAATATAAAAAATACTGGCGAAAGAATCAAGGCCAGGGGCCCACACACTATCCACGAGGGTGGAGGGGCGCGCCCCCTCCCCTTGGGCGCGCCCCCTGTCTCGTGGGCCCCCTAATGCTCCACCGACCTCAACTCCAACTCCATATATTCCGTTTCACGGAGAAAAAAAATCAGAGAGAAAGTTTCATCACGTTTTACAATACGGAGCTGTCGCCAAGCCCTAATCTCTCTCAGGAGGGCTGATCTGGAGTTTGTTCGGGGCTCCGGAGAGGGGGATTCGTCGCCGTCGTCATCATCAACCATCCTCCATCACCAATTTCATGATGCTCACCGCCGTGCGTGAGTAATTCCATCGTAGGCTTGCTGGACGGTGATGGGTTGGATGAGATTTACCATGTAATCAAGTTAGTTTTGTTAGGGTTTGATCCCTAGTATCCACTATGTAATGAGATTGATGTTGCTATGACTTTGCTATGCTTAATGCTTGTCACTAGGGCCCGAGTGCCATGATTTTAGCTCTGAACCTATTATGTTTTCATGAATATATGTGAGTTCTTGATCCTATCTTGCAAGTCTATAGTCACATATTATGTGTTATGATCCGACAACCCCGAAGTGACAATAATCGGTATACTTCTCGGTGATGACCGTAGTTTGAGGAGTTCATGTATTCACTAAGTGCTAATGCTTTGTTCCGGTTCTCTATTAAAAGGAGGCCTTAATATCCCTTAGTTTCCATTAGGACCCCACTGCCACGGGAGGGTAGGACAAAAGATGTCATGCAAGTTCTATTCCATAAGCACGTATGACTATATTCGGAATACATGCCTACATTACATTGATGAACTGGAGCTAGTTCTGTGTCACCCTATGTTATAACTATTACATGAGGAATCGCATCCGACATAATTATCCATCACTGATCCAATGCCTACGAGCTTTTCACATATTGTGCTTCGCTTATTTACTTTTCCGTTGCTACCGTTAAACTTACTACAAAACTGCTATCTTTACTTTTGCCACTGTTACCATTACTATCATAGTACTTTGCTACTAAATACTTTGCTGCAGATACTAAGTTATCCAGGTGTGGTTGAATTGACAACTCAACTACTAATACTTGAGAATATTCTTTGGCTCCCCTTGTGTCGAATCAACAAATTTGGGTTGAATACTCTACCCTCGAAACTGTTGCGATCCCCTATACTTGTGGGTTATCAAGACTATTTTCTGGCGCCGTTTCCGGGGAGCATAGCTCTATTCTTTGACTCACTTGGGATTTATATCTGCTGATCACTATGAAGAACTTGAAAGACGCAAGAACTAAGATTTTTCCCTCAACTACGATGAGAGGTAAGGAACTGCCATCTAGCTCTGCACTAGATTCTCCTTCTGTTCTGAGTAAGCTTGCGACACCTAAACCTGCTACTGCTAGGAATTCTGATATGTCGCATGTTATTGATGATGCCATTTTTGCTATGCATGATACTTATGATGAAACTACTTATGTGCTTGATACTACTTTGCCATTAGGTGAATTTCTTGATGAACAACTTGCTAGGGTTAGAGAGAATGAAATTATTGAAGATGATATTATTGAAGATAGTGATGATGAAGGTTCTCCCCCTAAGTATGAATTGCCTCTTGTTCCTGAGGGTTATGTTATGGACGAAGAAACTGCTAGAGATCTTTTTGCTTGCAACGATAGATCTGATCTTAAGAAGTTACTAGCTAAACTTAAACAAAAAACTCTAAATGCTAGAATGAAATATGATCCTGCTTTTGCTACTTCACCTATCTTTGTTACTGATAAGGATTATGAATTCTCTGTTGATCCTGAAATTATTACTTTGGTTGAATCCGATCCTCTTTATGGCAATAAATCTGAAACTGTTGTGGCACATCTTACCAAGTTAAATGATATAGCCACCCTGTTTACTAATGATGAGAAGTCTCGCTATTAGTATATCCTTAAGATATTTCCGTTCTCATTAAAGGGTGATGCTAAAACTTGGTTTAATTCTCTTGATCTTGGTTGTGTGTGTAGTCCCCGGGATATGATTTATTACTTCTCTGCTAAATATTTCCTTGCTCATAAGAAACAAGCTGCCTTGCGGGAAATATATAATTTTGTGCAAATCGAAGAAGAGAGTGTCCCACAAGCTTGGGGGAGGCTTCTCCGATTACTTAATGCTTTGCCTGATCATCCTCTTAAGAAAAATGAAATACTTGATATCTTATATAATGGACTAACCGATGCTTCCAAGGACCACTTGGATAGTTGTGCTGGTTGTGTTTTCAGGGAAAGAATAGTCGACCAAGATGAATTACTATTGAATAATATGTTGACAAATGAAAATAATTGGACTCTTCCTAAGCCAGTTCCTGAGCCAATTGAGCCAACTCCTGAGCCTGTTCCTAAACCAACTCCGAAGAAGAGAGGTGTTCTATTTCTCAGTCCTGAAGATATGCAAGAGGCAAAGAAATCTATGAAAGAAAAAGGTATTAAAGCTGAAGATGTTAAGAATTTACCTCCAATTGAAGAAATACATGGTCTTAATATACCGCCTGTTGAAGAAACACATTGTCTTGATAACCCGACACAGGTAGTAAAGGTAAATTCTCTCTATAGATATGATAAAGTTGAAATCTTGTCTACTAAATTTCATAGCCAATTCTTAGATGAATTTGATGACTTTATGGCTAGACAAGAAAGTTTTAATGCTTATGTTGGTAGGGAGTTAAAGAGTAATGCTTTCATGATAGGACACTTGAGTGATTATATGGCTAGAGTTAAAGGTGAACTTAAACTCATTAGCAAATATGCTTCTATTGTTACCACTCAAGCTGAGCAAGTACTTAAAGCTAAAAATGATTTGCTTGATGAATTAAATAATAAACATGATTTTGCTGTTAGAGTGGCTACTAGAACTGGTAGAATGACTCAGGAACCTTTGTATCCTGAAGGCCACCCTAAGAGAATCGAGCAGGATTCTTAGAGAAATAATGTAGATGCACCTAGTCCTTCTAAAAAGAAGAAAAAGAAAAACGATAGGACTTTGCATGCTTCTAGTGAACCTGTTTTTGCCAATGATATTTCTATTTCTGATGCTGAAACACAATCAGGTGATGAACATGAACCTAATGTTAATGATAATGTTCATGTTGATAATCAACCTAGCAATAATAATTAAGTAGAGATTGAACCTGCTGTTGATCTTGATAACCCACAATCAAAGAATCAACGTTATGATAAGAGAGATTTTGTTGCTAGGAAGCACGGTAAAGAAAGAGAACCATGGGTTCAGAAACCCATGCCCTTTCCTCCTAAACCATCCAAGACAAAGGATGATGAGAATTTTGAGCGCTTTGCTGAAATGATTAGACCTATTTTCTTATTTATGCACTTAAATTATATGCTTGAAGTAAATCCCTATGCTAAATATATGAAGGATATCATTATAAATTAAAGAAAGATACCGGAAGCTGAAATTTCCATCATGCTTGCTAATTACACTTTTAAAGGTGGAATACCAAAGAAACTTGGAGATCTAGGAGTACCCACTATACCTTGCTCCATTAAAAGAAACTATGTTAAAATTGCTTTATGTGATCTTGGAGCCGGTGTTAGTGTTATGCCTCTCTTTTTATATCGTAGACTTGAATTGAATAAGTTGACACCTACTGAAATATCTTTGCAAATGGCTGATAAATCAACTGCTATACCTGTCGGTATTTGTGAGGTTGTGCCTTTTGTGGTTGCAAATGTCACTATATTAACGGACTTTGTTATTCTTGATATTCCTAAGGATGATAGTATGTCGATTATCCTTGGTAGACCCTTTTTGAATACTGCAGGGGCCGTTATTGATTGCAACAAAGGGAATGTCACTTTTCATGTTAATGATAATGAGGATACGGTACACTTTCCGAGGAAACAACCTCAAGTTCATAGCATCAATTCTATTGGAAAAGTTCCAACTATCATTATTGGAGGTTTTGAATTTCCTCTTCCTACTGTCAAGAAAAAATATGATATTCTTATTGTTGGGGATGTGCATATCCCTGTTGAGGTAACCTAGTGTTATTAGAAATTTCTCTGGTTCCATGTTATTCGGAATGAGTTTGTTAAAAAGACTTGATCAACCTTGTTAGTGGATTCATTTTGATGATCATGAGATGGATGAAACTAGAAGGCGCAACCTTCTGTACCCTCTTCTTACTTTCTGTTATTTAGAATAAATAAAGCAAAATAGTATTATCTGTCTATTTTCTGATTTATCCATGCAATAAAAAATATCCTAAAAATAAAAGTGCTCCAAATGCCCTACAAATTTAGTATGATTTTTTATGGAATTTTTGAGGATTTTAGGCACTGAGAACACAGCAAGGGGGGCAAGCACCTGGCCATGAGGGTGGAAGGCGCGCCCACTCCCCCTGGGCGCGCCCCCTGCTTCGTTGGCCCACGGTGGCCCTCCTCCACTTATTCATGCACCCACACACTCCATATTCCTCCCAAAAAATCCCCATCCAGCTCAAGCACGAGTTCTAGCTCATTTTGCTGCAATTTTCGATCTTCTTGCTCGAAGCTCCATTCACAAAACTGCTTTGAGAGATTGTTGCTTGGTATGTGACTCCTCCATTGGTCCAATTAGTTTTTGTTTTAGTGCTTTATTCATTGCCAATTTTTGCTGCATAGGTGACCCTATTCTTGAGCTTGCATGTCAAATTTATGAGGTCCCAAGTAATTCTAATGCATGATATAGGCTCTAGGCACTTGTAGGAGTAGTTGTCATCAATCTTGTTTAGTTTGATTCACTTTTATTTTGAAGTTACTAAAAATTTCATAAATTTCCAAAAAATGATAAGGAGATTATTGAGGGGCTCCTCTAGCCAAAGCTCCAAGGATAAACAAGCTAAGGAGAAAGAAAAGGCCAAGTTTAATCTTCCTCGCGTAGCGGAAGTACGGCCATGTGAATGGCCTTGTGATAATTTCTTGAGAGCAGCCGGAATTTATGAAGACTTTTATTCTTTGGCTGAAAATGCGGGCCTCACCGACTTCCTCCATGACCGGATCGAACATTATCTCTTACTTACCAATACTTTCGTGCAAAACTTTTATTAATATCCTAAGAATTCACCTCCTTCAGTATCTTTTCATTTATATGATGAGTTCAAGGAAATGTCATTACGTAATTTTTGCGCGGTATGTAGAATATCCTTTGAGGGCAGTTTAGATGAACCACATCATAAAGATGTGGATGGTTTTGATAACACTATTATTGTAGGGGATTCAAAGAAGGGTTCCGATGCGAGAATTACTAGCATACATTTTCCTGTTTTACGCTACTTTGCCATATTTTCTAGTCGATGCTTAATTGGTCGTGGAAATAGTGGAAACTTCAGTGTTCCTGATATTATTATTCTGCTCCATGCGTTATTCGGTGATAACACTTTTAGTATGGGTGCCATTATTGCTAAACGATTAAGCCTAAACCGTACAAAGGGCCCCATCTTTGGAGGTATCTATGCTGCACGCCTTGCTAAACATTTCGAGATACCTATTAGGCATGATGAGAAAGAGGAGACACTACTGCCTCGTACCTTTTTAGATTACAGGAGCATGGTAGCGCATGAATTTATTGTTGACAATGATGATAAAATGCTCCTGTATAACCTGAGATTTAGTAAGAAACACAATGAGATTATTACCCTGCCTGCGCCTTTGTTGTTTGATTTAACTGCAGGCCATTACCTTGTCTTGCTGAAAGCTGTGTACGCGCATCGAGGCCAGACATCCGCTCTAGAGCCTGAGCCGGAACCTCCACTGGACCCTTATCGTTCATCCTGTTATCAGTGGGATCAGGAGGAGATCGCCAGCCAGTGGTATCCAGATGATACTCCTCAGTACACCGGGGAGAGTAGTCACGATCCTTGGCATTAGACCAACTTAGGCCAAAATCCTAAGCTTGGGGAGTACGTATTTCTCACCGACTTTACATTCATGTTCACACACTATTCTAGTCGTCAGTGCTCATACTCTTTCATTGTATTATCCATGCTAGTTTAATTTATTTTTCTTGCTTTCTTCTTGTGTGTTTGATAAACCTGAAGAAAAAATTAGTTTGTTTAATTTCCATGCGTGTAGTAGTAATTAAAATGAAAACCCAAAAAGATTTCTCGTTCTTCTTTTACTTGTTGGGAGCTTTCCCATGTAAATAGTTTTATTTCTTTTCTTTCCTTTGGGGGTCGAGAGGAGAAGACCATAATGAAAATGTTTAGTGGCTCTCATATGCATGATTGTTTATTTAACTTAGAGCCCATATTACTTTGTCTTCTCTCTTGAATTGAATGCTTGCAGATTCCAGCTTAGTCCAATGCACGTGCACTATTATTATACACACCGTTCGGTCGTGCAAGTGAAAGGCAATAATGACGATATATGATGGACTGATTGAGATGAGAGAAGCTGGTATGAACTCGACCTCTCTTGTTTTTGTAAATTTGATGAGTTCATCATTCCTGATTCAGCTTATTATGAATAAACATGTTAGCAGTGACAATTAGAGATTATAGTTGCTTATCCCATGCTTAATTAGCTAGGAGCTTATAATGGTTTACCTTGCATGCCAACATGCTATTAAAATGGTTGTGATGTGGTATGCTAGGATGGTATCCTCCTTTGAATGATTCTAGTGACTTGGCTTGGCACATGTTCACGCATGTAGTTGAAACAAATCAACGTAGCCTTCACAATATTTATGTTCATGGTGGATTATATCCTACTCATGCTTGCACTCGGTGTTGATTAATTTTAATGCATGTTCATGACTGTTGTCACTCTCTCAGTTGGTCGCTTCCCAGTCTTTTGCTAGCCTTCACCTGTACTAAGCGGGAATACTACTTGTGCATCCAAATTCCATAAACCCCAAAGTTATTCCATATGAGTCCACCTTACCTTCCTATATGCGGTATTTACCTGTCGTTCCAAGTTAATTTGTATGTGCCAAACTCCAAACCTTCAAATGAAATTCTGTTGTGTATGCTCAAGGAGCTCATGTTTCAACTAGGGTTGTCTGTATCTTCCATGCTAGGTGGGTTATTCTCAAGAGGAGTGGACTCCGCTCCTCATTCATGAGAAAATGGCTGGTAGCCGGGGTGCCTAGTCCCATGATAAAAAAAGATCAAAGAAAATCAAAATAATTAAAACAAAACTCCCCCAGGACTGTTGTTGGTATGGACGGTACCCCGTTGTTTGGGATGGCCTTGGAGTGTGCTTGTTGGTGGTGGGGGAGTATAAACTTTTACCATTCTGTTTGGGAACCGCCTATAATGTATGTAGCATGGAAGATATCGAGATCTCATAGTTGTTGTGTTGACAGTGAAAGTATACCGCTCAAAATATTATTCATCTCTATATCAAAATAGAGCTCTGGCACCTCTAAAATCTCTGTTGGAAATATGCCCTAGAGGAAATAATAAAAGTATTATTATATTTCCTTGTTCATGATAATTGTCTTTTATTCATGCTATAACTGTATTATCCGAAAATCGTAATACACGTGTGAATACATAGACCACAATATGTCCCTAGTGAGCCTCTAGTTGACTAGCTCGTTGATCAACAGATAGTCATGGATTCCTGGCTATGGACATTGGATGTCGTTGATAACGGGATCACATCATTAGGAGAATGGTGTGATGGACAAGACCCAATCCTAAGCATAGCACAAGATCGTGTAGTTCGTTTGCTAGAGCTTTTCCAATGTCAAGTATCTCTTCCTTAGACCATGAGATCGTGTAACTCCCGGATACCGTAGGAGTTCTTTGGGTGTATCAAACGTCATAACGTAACTGGGTGACTATAATGGTGCACTACATGTATCTCCGAAAGTGTCTGTTGGGTTGACACGGATCGAGACTGGGATTTGTCACTCCGTATGACGGAGAGGTATCTCTGGGCCCACTCGGTAATGCATCATCATAATGAGCTCAAAGTGACCAAGTGGTTGGTCACGGGATCATGCATTACGGTACGAGTAAAGTGACTTGCCGGTAACGAGACTGAACAAGGTATTGGGATACCGACGATCGAGTCTCGGGCAAGTAACGTACCGATTGACAAAGGGAATTGTATACGGGGTTTGATCGAATCCTCAACATCGTGGTTCAACCGATGAAATCATCGTGGAACATGTGGGAGCCAACATGGGTATCCAGATCCCGCTGTTGGTTATTGACCGGAGAGTCATCTCGGTCATGTCTGCATGTCTCCCGAACCCGTAGGGTCTACACACTTAAAGTTCGATGACGCTAGGGTTATTAGGAAGACTTGTATGTGATTACCGAATGTTGTTCGGAGTCCCGGATGAGATCCTGGATGTCACGAGGAGTTCCGGAATGGTCCGGAGGTGAAGTTTTATATATGGGAAGTTGTCATGCGGACACCGGAAAGTTTCGGGGGCATATCGGTATTGTACCGGGGCCACCGGAGAGGTTCCGAGGGTCCACTGGGAGGGGCCACCCCTCTCGGAGGGCCACATGGGCCGCAAGGGTCAGGGAACCAGCCCCTGGAGGGCTGGGCGCGCCCCCACCTTGGGCCCATGCGCCTAGGGTTGGGGGGGGAAACCCTAAAGGGGGCGCCCCCCTTGCTTGGGGGGCAAGTCCCCCCTCCCTGGCCGCCGCCCCCCCTCTAGTTCCCATCTAGATGGGTCGGCCCCCCTTGCCCCTTCCCCTATAAATAGAGGGGTGAGGGGAGGGCTGCTGAACACACCCCAAGGCGCAGCCCCTCCCCTGTTGGGGAACGTAGCAGAAATTCAAAAAATTTCCTACGTATCACCAAGATCTATCTATGGAGAGACCAGCAACGAGGGGAAGGAGAGTTCATCTACATACCCTTGTAGATCGCTAAGCGGAAGCGTTCAAGTGAACGGGGTTGATGGATTCGTACTCGTCGTGATCCAAATCACCGATGACCAAGTGCCGAACGGACGGCACCTCCGCGTTCAACACACGTACAGCCCGGTGACGTCTCCCATGCCTTGATCCAGCAAGGAGAGAGGGAGAGGTTGAGGAAGACTCCATACAGCAGCAGCACAACGGCGTGGTGGTGGTGGAGGAGCGTGGCTATCCTGCAGGGCTTCGCCAAGCACCACAGAAGAGGAGGAAGAAGAGACGCAGGGTTGCACCAACGAGAGATCGAATCGCGTGTGTGTTATGGGCAGCCCTAGGCCTCATATATATAGGGGAAGGGGAGGGGATGCGCCCCCTCTAGGGTTCCCACCCCTAGGGGGGCGGCAGCCCTAGATGGGGAACAAGGGTGGCGGCCAAGAGGGGAGGGGAGGGGAGAGGGAGGCGCACCAATATGGGCCCTAAGGCCCATATCCCCTTAGGGTTTGCCCCCTTTCCACCTCTTAGGCGCCATGGGCCCTTGTGGGAGGCGCACCAGCCACTAAGGGGCTGGTCCCTCACCACTCTTGGCTAATGCAAGCCTCCGGGGTTGGTGGCCCCACTTGGTGGACCCCCGGGACCCTCCCGGTGGTCCCGGTACGTTACCGATAAACCCCAAAACTCTTCCGGTGACCAAAACGGGACTTCCCATACATAAATCTTTACCTCCGGACCATTCCGGAACTCCTCGTGACGTACGGAATCTCATCCGGGACTCCGAACAACATTCGGTAACCACATACAAAACTTCCTTTATAACCCTAGCGTCATCGAACCTTAAGTGTGTAGACCCTACGGGTTCGGGAGACATGTAGACATGACGGAGACGTTCTCCGGTCAATAACCAACAGCGGGATCTGGATACCCATGTTGGCTCCCACATGTTCCACGATGATCTCATCGGATGAACCACGATGTCAAGGACTCAATCAATCCCGTATACAATTCCCTTTGTCTAGCGGTATTTTACTTGCCCGAGATTCGATCGTCGGTATACCAATACCTTGTTCAATCTTGTTACCGGCAAGTCTCTTTACTCGTTCCGTAACACATCATCCCGTGATCAACCCCTTGGTCACATTGTGCACATTATGATGATGTCCTACCGAGTGGGCCCAGAGATACCTCTCCGTTTACACGGAGTGACAAATCCCAGTCTCGATTCGTGCCAACCCAACAGACACTTTCGGAGATACCTGTAGTGCACCTTTATAGTCACCCAGTTACGTTGTGACGTTTGGTACACCCAAAGCATTCCTACGGTATCCGGGAGTTGCACAATCTCATGGTCTAAGGAAAAGATACTTGACAATAGAAAAGCTTTAGCATACGAACTACACGATCTTTGTGCTAGGCTTAGGATTGGGTCTTGTCCATCACATCATTCTCCTAATGATGTGATCCCGTTATCAACGACATCCAATGTCCATAGCCAGGAAACCATGACTATCTATTGATCACAACGAGCTAGTCAACTAGAGGCTCACTAGGGACATATTGTGGTCTATGTATTCACACGTGTATTACGATTTCCGGATAATACAGTTATAGCATGAATAAAAGACTATTATCATGAACAAAGAAATATAATAATAACACTTTTATTATTGCATCTAGGGCATATTTCCAACAGTCTCCCACTTGCACTAGAGTCAATAATCTAGTTCACATCGCCATGTGATTAACACTGACAGGTCACATCGCCATGTGACCAACATCCAAAGAGTTTACTAGTGTCATTAAACTAGTTCACATCATCATGTGATTAAGACTCAATGAGTTCTGGGGTTTGATCATGTTTTGCTTGTGAGAGAGGTTTTAGTCAACGGGTCTGCAACATACAGATCCGTGTGTACTTTGCAAATCTCTAGGTCATATTGTAAATGCTACTTCCACGCTCCACTTGGAGCTATTCCAAATGGTTGCTCCACTATACGTATCCAGTTTGCTACTCAGAGTCATTCGGATAGGTGTTAAAGCTTGCATCGACGTAACCCTTTTCGCCAAACTCTTTATCACCTCCATAATCTAGAAACATGTCCTTATTTACTCCAAGGACAATTTTGACCGCTGTCCAATGATCCATTCCTGGATCATTCTTGTACCCCTTGATTGACTCATGGCAAGGCACACATCAGGTGCGGTACTTAGCATAGCATACTGTAGAGCCTACGTCTAAAGCATAGGGGACGACCTTCGTCCTTTCTCACTTTTCTGCCGAGGTCGAGCTTTAAGTCTTAACTTCATACCTTACAACTCAGGCAAGAACTTCTTCTTTGACTGATCCATCTTGAACACCTTCAAGATCATGTCAAGGTATGTGCTCATTTGAAAGTATTATTAAGCATTTTGATCTATCCTTATAGATCTTGATGCTCAATGTTCAAGTAGCTTAATCCAGGTTTTCTATTGAAAAACACCTTTCAAATAACCCTATATGCTTTCTAGAAAATCATTTCTGATCATCAACATGTCAACAACATATACTCATCAGAAATTCTATAGTGCTCCCACTCACTTCTTTGGACATACAAGTTTCTCATGAACTTTGTATAAACCCAAAATCTTTGATCATCTCATCAAAGCGCACATTCCAACTCCGAGATGCTTACTCCAGTCCTTAGAAGGATCGCTGGAGCTAGCATACCTTTTAGCATACTTAGGATCGACAAAACTTTTCTAATTGTATCACATACAACCTTTCCTTACGAAAACTGGTAAGGAAACTCGTTTTGACATCCATCTGCCAGATTTCATAAATGCAGCTAATGCTAACATGATTCCGACGGACTTAAGCATCGCTACGGATGAGAAAATCTCATTGTAGTCAACTCCTTGAACTTGTGAAAAACTCTTCGCCACAATTCGAGCTTCATAGACGGTGATATTACAGTCCACGTCCGTCTTCTTAAAGATCCATTTATCTCAATGGCTTGCCGATCATCGGGCAAGTCCACCAAAGTCCACGCTTTGTTCTGATACATGGATTCTGTCTCGGATTTCATGGCTTCTAACCATTTGTCGGAATTTGGGCCCACCATCGCTTCTCCATAGCTCGTAGGTTCATTGTTGTCTAGCAACATGACCTTCAAGACAGGATTACTGTACCACTCTGATGTAGTACGTATCCTTGTCACCCTACGAGGTACGGTAGTGACTTGGTCCAAAACTTCATGATCACTATCATAAGCTTCTACTTCAATTGGTGTAGGTGCCACAGGAACAACTTCCTATGCCCTGCTACACACTTGTTGAAGTGACGGTTCAATAACCTCATCAAGTCTCCACCATCCTCCCTCTCAATTCTTTCGAGAGAAACCTTTTTCACGAGAAAGGACGCGATTCAAGAAACAATCCCTATTGCTTTCGGATCTGAATTAGGAGGTATACCCAACCGTTTTGGGTGTCCTATGAAGATGTATTTTATCCGTTTTGGGTTCGAGCTTATCAAACCTTTTCACATAAGCGTCGCAGCCCCAAACCTTTAAGAAATGATAGCTTAGGTTTCTCTAAACCATAGTTCATACAATGTCATCTCAACGGAATTACGTGGTGCCCTATTTAAAGTGAATGTGGTTGTCTCTAATGCCTAACCCATAAACGATAGTGGTAATTCGATAAGAGACATCATGGTACGCACCATATCCAATAGGGTGCAACTATGATGTTCGGACACACCATCAAACTATGGTGTTCCAGGCGGTATTAATTGTGAAACAATTTCCACAATGTCTTAATTGCGTGCCAAAGCTCGTAACTCAGATATTCATCTCTATGATCATATCATAGACATTTTATCCTCTTGTCACAATGATCTTTTACTTCACTCTGAAATTACTTGAACCATTCAATAATTCAGACTTGTGTTTCATCAAGTAAATATACTCAACATCTACTCGAATCATCTGTGAAGTAAGAACATAACGATATTCACTACATGCCTCAGCACTCATTGGACTGCACACATCAAAATGTGTTACTTCCAACAAGTTGCTATCTTGTTCCATCTTACTGAAAAACGAGGCTTTTCAGTCATCTTGCCCATGTGGTATGATTTGCATATCTCAAGGGATTCAAAATCAAGTGAGTCCAAACGATCCATCAGCATGGAGTTTCTTCATGCGTATACACCAATAGACATGGTTCGCATGTCTCAAACTTTTCAAAAACGAGTGAGTCCAAAGATCCATCAAAATGGAACTTCTTCATGCGTTTTACACCAATATGACTTACATGGCAGTGCCACAAGTAAGTGGTACTATCATTACTATCTTATATCTTTTGGCATGAAAATGTGTATCACTACGATCGAGATTCAATAAACCATTCATTTAGGTGCAAGACCATTGAAGGTATTATTCAAATAAACAGAGTAACCATTATTCTCCTTAAATGAATAACCGTATTGCGATAGACATAATCCCATCATGTCTATGCTCAACGCAAACACCAAATAACAATTATTTAGGTTTAACACCAATCTCGTTGGTAGAGGGAGCGTACGATGCTTGATCACATCAAGCTTGGAAAAACTTCCAACATATATCGTCAGCTCACCTTTAGCTAGTCTCCGTTTATTCCGTAGCTTTTATTTCGAGTTACTAACACTTAGCAACCGAACCGGTATCTAATACCCTGGTGCTACTAGGAATACTAGTAAAGTACACATTAACATAATGTATATCCAATATACTTCCATCGACCTTGCCAGCCTTCTCATCTACCAAGTATCTAGGGTAATTCTGCTCCAGTGGCTGATCTCCTTATTACAGAAGCACTTAGTCTCGGGTTTGGGTTCAACCTCGGGTTTCTTCACTGGTGCAGCAGCTGATTTGCCGTTTCATGAAGTATCCCTTCTCGCCCTTGCCCTTCTTGAAACTAGTGGTTTCACCAACCATCAACAATTGATGCTCCTTCTTGATTTCTACTTTTGCGGTGTCAAACATCACGAATATCTCAAGGATCATCATATCTATCCCTGATTTGTTATAGTTCATCACAAAGCTCTAGCAGCTTGGTGGCAATGACTTTGGAGAAACATCACTATCCATCTGGAAGATCAACTCCCACTCGATTCAAGTGATTGTTGCACTCAGACAATCTGAGCACAAGCTCAACGATTGAGCTTTTCTCCGTTAGTTTGCAGGTTAAGAAAATCGTCGGAGGTCTTATACCTCTTGATGTGGGCACGAGCCTGAAATCCCAATTTCAGCCCTCGAAACATCTCATATGTTCCGTGACGTTTCGAAAACATCTTTGGTGCCTCAACTCTAAACCATTTATCTAAACTATCACGTAGTTATCAAAATGTGTATGTCCGATGTTCGCAACATCCACAAACGACGTTTGGGGTTCAGCACACTGAGCGGTGCATTAAGGACATAAGCTTTCTACTGTCCGCATAATTGCTACTGTCAACTTTCAACTATATTTTCTCTAGGAACATATCTAAACAGTGGAACTAAAGCGTGAGCATACGACATAATTTGCAAAGATCTTTTGACTATGTTTAGGATAATTAAGTTCATCTTATGAACTCCCACTCAGATAGACATCCCTCTGGTCATCTAAGTGATTACATGATCCGAGTCAACTAGGTCGTGTCCGATCATCACGTGAGACGGACTAGTCATCATCGGTGAACATCTTCATGTTGATCGTATCTACTATATGACTCATGCTCGACCTTTCGGTCTCTGTGTTCCGAGGCCATGTATGTACATGCTAGGCTCGTCAAGTTAACCCTAGGTGTTTTCGCGTGTGTAAATCTGTCTTACACCCGTTGTATGTGAACGTAAGAATCCATCACACCCGATCATCACGTGGTGCTTAGAAGCGACGAACTTTAGCAACGGTGCACAGTTAGGGGAGAACACTTCTTGAAATTGTTGTAAGGGATCATCTTATTTACTACCGTCGTTCTAAGTAAACAAGATGCATAAACATGATAAACATCACATGCAATCAAATAGTGACATGATATGGCCAATATCATTTTGCTCCTTTTGATCTCCATCTTCGGGGCTCCGTGATCATCATCGTCACCGGCATGACACCATGATCTCCATCATCATGATCTCCATCATTGTGTCTCCATGAAGTCGTCTCGCCAACTTATTACTTCTACTACTATGGCTACCGGTTAGCAATAAAGTAAAGTAATTACATGGCGTTGTTTAATGACACGCAGGTCATACAATAAATAAAGACAACTCCTATGGCTCCTGCCGATTGTCATACTCATCGGCATGCAAGTCGTGAATCCTATTACAAGAACATGATCAATCTCATACATCACATATCATTCATCACATTCTTCTTGGCCATATCACATCACAAAGCATACCCTGCAAAAACAAGTTAGACGTCCTCTAATTGTTGTTTGCATGTTTTACGTGGCTGCTATGGGTTTCTAGCAAGAACGTTTCTTACCTACGCAAAACCACAACGTGATATGCCAATTGCTATTTACCCTTCATAAGGACCCTTTTCATCGAATCCGTTCCGACTAAAGTGGGAGAGACTGGCACCCGCTAGCCACCTTATGCACCAAGTGCATGTCAGTCGGTGGAACCTGTCTCACGTAAGAGTACGTGTAAGGTCGGTCCGGGCCGCTTCATCCCACAATAGCGTCGAAACAAGATTGGACTAGTAACGGTAAGCATATTGAACAAAATCAACGCCCACAACTACTTTGTGTTCTACTCGTGCAAAGAATCTACGCAATAGACCTAGCTCATGATGCCACTGTTGGGGAACGTAGCAAAAATTCAAAAAAATTCCTACATATCACCAAGATCTATCTATGGAGAGACCAGCAACGAGGGGAAGGAGAGTGCATCTACATACCCTTGTAGATCGCTAAGCGGAAGCGTTCAAGTGAACGGGGTTGATGGAGTCATACTCGTCGTGATCCAAATCACCGATGACCAAGTGCCGAACGGACGGCACCTCCGCGTTCAACACACGTACAGCCCGGTGACGTCTCCCATGCCTTGATCCAGCAAGGAGAGAGGGAGAGGTTGAGGAAGACTCCATCCAGCAGCAGCACAATGGCGTGGTGGTGGTGGAGGAGCGTGGCTATCCTGCAGGGCTTCGCCAAGCACCACAGAAGAGGAGGAAGAAGAGACGCAGGGCTGCACCAACGAGAGATCGAATCGCGTGTGTGTTATGGGCAGCCCTAGGCCTCATATATATAGGGGAAGGGGAGGGGCTGCGCCCCCTCTAGGGTTCCCACCCCTAGGGGGGCGGCAGCCCTAGATGGGGAACAAGGGTGGCGGCCAAGAGGGGAAGGGAGAGGGAGGCGCACCAATATAGGTCCTAAGGCCCATATCCCCTTAGGGTTTGCCCCCTTTCCACCTCTTAGGCGCCATGGGCCCTTGTGGGAGGCGCACCAGCCCACTAAGGGGCTGGTCCCTCACCACTCTTGGCCCATGCAAGCCTCCGGGGTTGGTGGCCCCACTTGGTGGACCCCCGGGACCCTCCCGGTGGTCCCAGTACGTTACCAATAAACCCCGAAACTCTTTCGGTGACCAAAACAGGACTTCCCATATATAAATCTTTACCTCCGGACCATTCCGGAACTCCTTGTGACGTCCGGGATCTCATCCGGGACTCCGAACAACATTCGGTAACCACATACAAAACTTCCTTTATAACCCTAGCATCATCGAACCTTAAGTGTGTAGACCCTACGGGTTCGGGAGACATGTAGACATGACGGAGACGTTCTCCGGTCAATAACCAACAGCGGGATCTGGATACCCATGTTGGCTCCCACATGTTCCACGATGATCTCATCGGATGAACCACGATGTCAAGGACTCAATCAATCCCGTATACAATTCCCTTTGTCTAGCGGTATTTTACTTGCCCGAGATTCGATCGTCGGTATACCAATACCTTGTTCAATCTCGTTACCGGCAAGTCTCTTTACTCGTTCCGTAACACATCATCCCGTGATCAACCCCTTGGTCACATTGTGCACATTATGATGATGTCCTACCGAGTGGGCCCAGAGATACCTCTCCGTTTACACGGAGTGAGAAATCCCAGTCTCGATTCATGCCAACCCAACAGACACTTTCGGAGATACCTGTAGTGCACCTTTATAGTCACCCAGTTACGTTGTGACATTTGGTACACCCAAAGAATTCCTACGGTATCCGGGAGTTGCACAATCTCATGGTCTAAGGAAAAGATACTTGACATTAGAAAAGCTTTAGCATACGAACTACACGATCTTTGTGCTAGGCTTAGGATTGGGTCTTGTCCATCACATCATTCTCCTAATGATGTGATCCCGTTATCAACGACATCCAATGTCCATAGCCAGGAATCCATGACTATCTGTTGATCAACGAGCTAGTCAACTAGAGGCTCACTAGGGACATATTGTGGTCTATGTATTCACACGTGTATTACGATTTCCAGATAATACAGTTATAGCATGAATAAAAGACTATTATCATGAACAAAGAAATATAATAATAACACTTTTATTATTGCCTCTAGGGCATATTTCCAACATCCCCTCCCCAACACCTCTCCTCCTCCGTTATGTGCTTGGCGAAGCCCTGTCGGAGTACTGCTGCACCAACACCACCACGCCGTCGTGCTGCCGTTGGGGCAATATTCCTCAACCTCTCCTTCCTCCTTGCTGGATCAAGACGGAGGAGACGTCGTCCGTCCCGTACGTGTGTTGAACGCGAAGGTGCTGTCCGTTCAGCACTTGGTCATCGGTGATCTGAATCACGGCGAGTACGACTCCATCATCACCCTTCCCTTGAACGCTTCCGCACTCGATCTACAAGTGGTATGTAGATGCAATCTCTCTCCCATGACTCGTTGCTTAGATGAACTCATAGATGGATCTTCGTGAAACCGTAGGAAAAATTTTAATTTTCTGCAACGTTCCCCAACAGTGGCATCATGAGCTAGGTCTATGCGTAGTTCTCTATTGCACGAGTAGAACACAATCTTGTTGTGGGCGTGGATCTTGTCAACTTGCTTGCCACTACTAGTCTTTTCTTGCTTCAGCAGTACTGTGGGATGAAGCGGCCCGGACCAACCTTACACGTACGCTTACGTGAGACCGGTTCCACCGACAGACATGCACTATTTGCATAAGGTGGCTAGCGGGTGTCTGTCTCTCCCACTTTAGTTGGAGCGGATTCGATGAAAAGGGTCCTTATGAAGGGTAAATAGAAGTTGACAAAATCACGTTGTGGTTATTCATAGGTAAGAAAACGTTCTTGCTAGAACCCAATTGCAGCCGCGTAAAAGATGCAACAACAATTAGAGGACGTCTAACTTGTTTTTGCAGCAATTGTCATGTGATGTGATATGGCCAGAAGTTGTGATGAATGATGAATGATATATTGTGATGTATGAGATCATGTTCTTGTAATAGGATTCACGACTTGCATGTCGATGAGTATGACAACCGGCAGGAGCCATAGGAGTTGTCTTTATTTTTGTATGACCTGCGTGTCATTGAAGAACGCCATGTAAACTACTTTACTTTATTGCTAAACGTGTTAGCCAAAGAAGTAGAGTAGACGTTGGTGTGACAACTTCATAAAGACACGATGATGGAGATCATGATGATGGAGATCATGGTGTCATGCTGGTGACAAGATGATCATGGAGCCCCGAAGATGGAGATCAATGGAGCTATATGATATTGGCCATATCATGTCACTACTATATAATTGCATGTGATGTTTATTATGTTTATGCATCTTGTTTACTTAGAACGACGGTAGTAAATAAGATGATCCCTTACAACAATTTCAAGAAGTGTTCTCCCCTAATTGTGCACCGTTGCTAAAGTTCGTCGTTTCGAAGCACCACGTGATGATCGGGTGTGATAGATCCTTACGTTCACATACAACGGGTGTAAGACAGTTTTACACATGCAAAACACTTAGGGTTAACTTGACGAGCCTAGCATGTACAGACATGGCCTCGGAACACGGAGACCGAAAGGTCGAACACAAGTCGTATGGAAGATACGATCAACATGAAGATGTTCACCGACGATGACTAGTCCGTCTCACGTGATGATCGGACACGGCCTAGTCGACTCGGATCGTGTAACACTTAGATGACTAGAGGGATGTCTAATCTGAGTGGGAGTTCATTGAAATAATTTGATTAGATGAACTTAATTATCATGAACTTAGTCTAAAACCTTTGCAAATATGTCTTGTAGATCAAATGGCCAACGCTCATGTCAACATGAACTTCAACGTGTTCCTAGAGAAAACCAAGCTGAAAGATGATGGCAGCAACTATACGGACTGGGTCCGGAACCTGAGGATCATCCTCATAGCTGCCAGGAAACAATATGTCCTAGAAGGACCGCTAGGTGACGCTCCCGTCCGAGAGAACCAAGACATTATGAACGCTTGGCAGTCTCGCGCTGACGATTACTCCCTCATTCAGTGTGGCATGCTTTATAGCTTAGAACCGGGGCTCCAAAAGCGTTTTGAGCAACACGGAGCATATGAGATGTTCAAGGAGCTGAAACTAGTTTTCCAAGCTCATGCCCGGGTCAAGAGATATGATGTCTCTGACAAGTTCTATAGTTGTAAGATGGAGGAAAACAGTTCTGTCAGTGAGCACATACTCAAAATGTCTGGGTTGCACAACCGTATGACCCAGCTGAACATTAACCTCCCAGATGAGGCAGTCATTGACAGAATCCTTCAGTCGCTCCCACCAAGCTACAAGAGCTTTGTGATGAACTACAATATGCAGGGGATGGTGAAGACCATTCCTGAAGTATTTTCAATGCTAAAGTCAGCAGAGGTTGAAATCAAGAAAGAACATCAAGTGTTGATGGTCAATAAGACCACTAAGTTCAAGAAGGGCAAGGGCAAGAAGAACTTCAATAAAGGCGGCAAGGATGTTGCCACGCCCGGTAAGCCAGTTACCGGGAAGAAGTAAAAGAATGGACCCAAGCCTGAGACTGAGTGCTTTTATTGCAAGGGGAAGGGTCACTGGAAGCGGAACTGCCCAAAATACTTAGCGGATAAGAAGGCCGGCAACACCAAAGGTATATTTGATATACATGTAATTGATGTGTACCTTACCAGTACTCGTAGTAACTCCTGGGTATTTGATACCGGTGCCGTTGCTCATATTTGTAACTCACAGCAGGAGCTGCGGAATAAACGAAGACTGGCGAAGGACGAGGTGACGATGCGCGTCGGGAATGGTTCCAGGGTCGATGTGATCGCCGTCGGCACGCTACCTCTACATTTACCTACGGGATTAGTTATAAACCTTAATAATTGTTATTTGGTGCCAAGTTTGAGCATGAATATTGTATCAGGATCTCGTTTAATACGAGATGGCTACTCATTTAAATCCGAGAATAATGGTTGTTCTATTTATATGAGAGATATGTTTTATGGTCATGCTCCGATGGTCAATGGTTTATTCTTAATGAATCTCGAGCGTAATATTACACATATTCATAGTGTGAATGCCAAAAGATGTAAAGTTGATAACGATAGTCCCACATACTTGTGGCATTGCCGCCTTGGTCACATTGGTGTCAAGCGCATGAAGAAGCTCCATGCTGATGGACTTTTAGATTCTCTCGATTATGAATCATTTGACACATGCGAACCATGCCTCATGGGCAAAATGACCAAGACTCCGTTCTCCGGAACAATGGAGCGAGCAACCAACTTGTTGGAAATCATACATACCGATGTGTGCGGTCCAATGAGCGTTGAGGCTTGCGGAGGATATCGTTATGTTCTCACTCTCACTGATGACTTGAGTAGATATGGGTATGTCTACTTAATGAAACACAAGTCTGAGACCTTTGAAAAGTTCAAGGAATTTCAGAATGAGGTAGAGAATCAACGTGACCGAAAGATAAAGTTCCTACGATCAGATCGTGGAGGAGAATACTTAAGTCACGAATTTGGTATGCACTTAAGGAAATGTGGAATCGTTTCACAACTCACGCCGCCTGGAACACCTCAGCGTAACGGTGTGTCCGAATGTCGTAATCGCACTCTATTGGATATGGTGCGGTCTATGATGTCTCTTACCGATTTACCGCTATCATTTTGGGGATACGCTCTAGAGACAGCTACATTCACTTTAAATAGGGCACCGTCTAAATCCGTTGAGACGACACCATATGAATTATGGTTTGGGAAGAAACCTAAGCTGTCGTTTCTAAAAGTTTGGGGATGCGATGCTTATGTCAAGAAACTTCAACCTGAAAAGCTCAAACCCAAGTCGGAAAAATGCGTCTTCATAGGATACCCTAAGGAAACCGTTGGGTATACCTTCTACTTAAGATCCGAGGGCAAGATCTTTGTTGCCAAGAACGGATGCTTTCTGGAAAAAGAGTTTCTCTCGAAAGAAGTAAGTGGGAGGAAAGTAGAACTCGATGAAGTACTACCTCTCGAACGGGAAAGTGGTGCAGCTCAGGAAAATGTTCCTGTGATGCATACACCAACTAAAGAGGAAAATAATGATGATGATCAAGGTACTGCGGATCAAGTTGCTACTGAACTTCGTAGGTCCACAAGGACACGTTCCGCACCAGAGTGGTACGGCAACCCTGTCCTGGAAATCATGTTGTTAGACAACGGTGAACCTTCGAACTATGAAGAAGCGATGGCGGGCCCAGATTCCAACAAATGGCTTGAAGCCATGAAATCCGAGATAGAATCCATGTATGAAAACAAAGTATGGACTTTGACAGACTTGCCCGATGATCGGCGAGCAATAGAAAACAAATGGATTTTTAAGAAGAAGACGGACGCGGATGGTAATGTTACCATCTATAAAGCTCAACTTGTCGCTAAGGGTTATCGACAAGTTCAAGGGATTGACTATGACGAGACATTCTCTCCCGTAGCGAAGCTGAAGTCCGTCCGAATCATGTTAGCAATTGCCGCATACTATGATTATGAGATATGGCAGATGGACGTAAAAACGGCATTCCTTAATGGACTTCTTAAGGAAGATCTGTATATGATGCAGCCGGAAGGTTTTGTCGATCCTAAGAACGCTAACAAAGTATGCAAGCTCCAGCGATCCATTTATGGGCTGGTGCAAGCATCTCGAAGTTGGAACATTCGCTTTGATGAGATGATCAAAGCGTTTGGGTTTATGCAGACTTATGGAGAAGCCTATGTTTACAAGAAAGTGAGTGGGAGCTCTGTAGCATTTCTCATATTATATGTAGATGACATACTCTTGATGGGAAATGATATAGAACTTCTGGACAGCATTAAGGCCTACTTGAATAAGTGTTTTTCAATGAAGGACCTTGGAGAAGCTGCTTATATATTAGGCATCAAGATCTATAGAGATAGATCGAGACGCCTCATAGGTCTTTCACAAAGCACATACCTTGATAAGATTTTGAAGAAGTTCAAAATGGATCAGTCCAAGAAGTGGTTCTTGCCTATGTTGCAAGGTGTGAGATTGAGCTCGGCTCAGTCCCCGACCACGGCAAAAGATAAAGAAGAGATGAGTGTCATCCCCTATGCTTCAGCCATAGGATCTATTATGTATGCCATGCTGTGTACCAGACCTGATGTAAACCTTGCCGTAAGTTTGGTAGCAAGGTACCAAAGTAATCTCGGCAAGGAACACTGGACAGCGGTCAAGAATATCCTGAAGTACCTGAAAAGGACGAAGGACATGTTTCTCGTTTATGGAGGTGACGAAGAGCTCGTCGTAAAGGGTTACGTCGACGCTAGCTTCGACACAGATCTGGATGACTCTAAGTCACAAACCGGATACGTGTATATGTTGAATGGTGGAGCAGTAAGCTGGTACAGCTGCAAGCAGAGCGTCGTGGCGGGATCTACATGTGAAGCGGAGTACATGGCAGCCTCGGAGGCAGCGCATGAAGCAATTTGGGTGAAGGAGTTCATCACCGACCTAGGAGTCATACCCAATGCGTCGGGGCCGATCAAACTCTTCTGTGACAACACTGGAGCTATTGCCCTTGCCAAGGAGCCCAGGTTTCACAAGAAGACAAGGCACATCAAGCGTCGCTTCAACGCCATCCGTGAAAATGTTCAAGATGGAGACATAGAAATTTGCAAAGTACATACGGATCTGAATGTCGCGGATCCGTTGACTAAACCTCTCTCGCGAGCAAAACATGATCAACACCAGAACTCTATGGGTGTTTGATTCATCACAATGTAACTAGATTATTAACTCTAGTGCAAGTGGGAGACTGTTGGAAATATGCCCTAGAGGCAATAATAAAAGTATTATTATATTTCCTTGTTCATGATAATTGTCTTTTATTCATGCTATAACTGTATTATCCGGAAATCGTAATACACGTGTGAATACATAGACCACAATATGTCCCTAGTGAGCCTCTAGTTGACTAGCTCGTTGATCAACAGATAGTCATGGTTTCCTGGCTATGGACATTGGATGTCGTTGATAACGGGATCACATCATTAGGAGAATGATGTGATGGACAAGCCCCAATCCTAAGCATAGCACAAGATCGTGTAGTTCGTTTGCTAGAGCTTTTCCAATGTCAAGTATCTCTTCCTTAGACCATGAGATCGTGTAACTCCCAGATACCGTAGGAGTGCTTTGGGTGTATCAAACGTCACAACGTAACTGGGTGACTATAAAGGTGCACTACAGGTATCTCCGAAAGTGTCTGTTGGGTTGACATGGATCGAGACTGGGATTTGTCACTCCGTATGACGGAGAGGTATCTCTGGGCCCACTCGGTAATGCATCATCATAATGAGCTCAAAGTGACCAAGTGGTTGGTCACGGGATCATGCATTATGGTACGAGTAAAGTGACTTGCCGGTAACGAGACTGAACAAGGTATTGGGATACCGACGATCGAGTCTCGGGCAAGTAACGTACCGATTGACAAAGGGAATTGTATACGGGGTTTGATCGAATCCTCGACATCGTGGTTCAACCGATGAAATCATCGTGGAACATGTGGGAGCCAACATGGGTATCCAGATCCCGCTGTTGGTTATTGACCGGAGAGTCGCCTCGGTCATGTCTGCATGTCTCCTGAACCCGTAGGGTCTACACACTTAAGGTTCGGTGACGCTAGGGTTATTAGGAAGACTTGTATGTGATTACCGAATGTTGTTTGGAGTCCCGGATGAGATCCTGGACGTCAGAGGAGTTCCGGAATGGTCCGGAGGTGAAGTTTTATATATGGGAAGTTGTCATGCGGACACCGGAAAGTTTCGGGGGCATATCGGTATTGTACCGGGGCCACCGGAGAGGTTCCGGGGGTCCACTGAGAGGGGCCACCCCTCTCGGAGGGCCACATGGGTCGCAAGGGGCAGGGAACCATCCCCTGGAGGGCTGGGCGCGCCCCCAAACTTGGGCCCATGCGCCTAGGGTTGGGGGGAAACCCTAAAGGGGGCGCCCCCCTTGCTTGGGGGGCAAGTCCCCCCTCCCTGGCCGCCGCCCCCCCTCTAGATCCCATCTAGAGGGGTCGGCCCCCCTTGCCCCTTCCCCTATAAATAGAGGGGTGACAGGAGGGCTGCTGAACACACCCCAAGGCGCAGCCCCTCCCCTCCCCAACACCTCTCCTCCTCCGTTATGTGCTTGGCGAAGCCCTGTGTAAGTACTGCTGCACCAACACCACCACGCCGTCGTGCTGCCGTTGGATCAATCTTCCTCAACCTCTCCTTCCTCCTTGCTGGATCAAGACATAGGAGACGTCATCCGTCCCGTACATGTGTTGAATGTGGAGGTGCTGTCCGTTCAGCACTTGGTCATCGGTGATCTGAATCACGGCGAGTACGACTCCATCATCACCCTTCCCTTGAACGCTTCCGCACTCGATCTACAAGTGGTATGTAGATGCAATCTCTCTCCCATGACTCGTTGCTTAGATGAACTCATAGATGGATCTTGGTGAAACCGGAGGAAAAATTTTAATTTTCTTCAACCTTCCCCAACAATCTCTGCTTCCCTCTGCGAAGGGCCTATCTATTTACTTTTATGTTGAGTCATCACCTTCTTATTAAAAAGCACCCGCTGGAGAGCACGCTGTCATTTGCATGCATTACTATTAGTTTATATTGGGTATGACTTGACTGGATCTATTTTACCATGAATTACAATGTTTAGTCAGTCCTTGGTCTTTAAAGGTGCTCTGCATTTATGTTTTGCGGTCTCAGAAAGGGTTAGCGAGATACCATCTTGTTATATCATATTATGATTGTTCTGAGAGAGTGTTGTCATCCGAGATTTATTATTATTGCTCGCTAGTTGATTATGCCATTGATATGAGTAAACATGAGACCTATGTGTTATTGTGAATATGATTAGTTCATAATCTTTGCTGAAAACATGAATGTTGGCTTTACATATTTACAACAACAAGAGCAAACAGAGTTTGTAAAAGTTTGTCTTTCGCACTTTTAGTTTGTCAACTGAATTGCTTGAGGACAAGCAAAGGTTTAAGCTTGGGGGAGTTGATACGTCTCCAACGTATCTACTTTTCCAAACACTTTTGCCCTTGTTTTGGACTCTAACTTGCATGATTTGAATGAAACTAACCCGGACTGACGCTGTTTTCAGCCGAACTGCCATGGTGTTGCTTATTGTGCAAAAAACAAAAGTTCTCGGAATGACCTGAAAAACCACGGAGATAACTTTTGGAAAATATAAAAAATACTGGCGAAAGAATCAAGGCCAGGGGGGCCACACCCTGTCCACGAGGGTGGGGACGCGCCCCCTCCCCTGGGCGCGCCCCCTGTCTCGTGGGCTCCCTGATGCTCCACCGACCTCAACTCCAAATCCATATATTCCGTTTCACGGAGAAAAAAATCAGAGAGAAAGTTTCATCACGTTTTACGATACGGAGCCGCCGCCAAGCCCAAATCTCTCTCAGGAGGGCTGATCTGGAGTCCGTTCGGGGCTCCGGAGAGGGGGATTCGTCGCCGTCGTCATCATCAACCATCCTCCATAACCAATTTCATGATGCTCACCGCCGTGCGTGAGTAATTCCATCGTAGGATTGCTGGACGGTGATGGGTTGGATGAGATTTACCATGTAATCAAGTTAGTTTTGTTAGGGTTTGATCCCTAGTTTCCACTATGTTCTGATATTGATGTTGCTATGACTTTGCTATGCTTAATGCTTGTCACTAAGGCCCGGGTGACATGATTTCAGATCTGAACCTATTATGTTTTCATGAATATATGTGAGTTCTTGATCCTATCTTGCAAGTCTATAGTCACCTATTATGTGTTATGATCCAACAACCCCGAAGTGACAATAATCGGGATACTTCTCGGTGATGACCGTAGTTTGAGGATTTTATGTATTCACTAATTGTAAGGGCATATTTATCCCCAAGTGGTTTTGGTGATTGATGACAATGCTTTTGCGGACTAATCGTGTGCGTTAAGTTCTTTCAGAGATTCATCCATTGGCACGAGACGATTTCCTCCCCTCGGTGTTTTATTCAAGACGGTGTAGCTCCTTCGTTTCGTTGTTGGTGGACTAGTTTCGTAGGAGTCACCGTACTATTAAGAGGGGATCCGCTTTGGTAAGACTAGGGTGGAATCAACACGTACACATCCCATTCACACCCGTCGTCTTCCTTTCGCATCTTTGGAGCTGCCACTTCTCTTCCATACCTGCTTCGTCCTGTGCCAGCGGTAGTACCGCGGTCCACAGCGGTAGTACCGCCGAAGCCTTCCAGCGGTAGTACCGCTCCACGAAGCGGTAGTATGGCTCTCAGCGGTAGTACCGCTCCGCTGGGCGGTAGTACCGCTCGCAGGCTTCGGCCGTAGTACCGAAGCTGTTCCGCGCTACTACCGCCTCGATTCGAGACTGGTGTTTTCTTGTGTCGAGTTTTGTGGCACTAGATGCGGTAGTAGAAGCGGTAGTACCGCTTCAAGCGGTAGTACCGCTCCTACTCCCGCGGTAGTACCGCTCTGGGGCCAGTGGCCTGTCTTCCTTGCCAGCGCGGTAGTACCGCTGGGCAGGGAGCAGTAGTACCGCTCTTAGCGGTAGTACCGCCCTGCCCTAGTGTTAGTACCGCTCTGTGCGGGGCTGCTCAGTGGGGTAACGGTTGGAATTGTTCCCCCACTATATAAAGGTGTATTCTTCCTCCAAGTTGACCTACCTCTTTCCCCCAAAGCTCCATTGTTGCTCAAAGCTCCATTTTCGCCCGATCTCTCTCCCTAGCCAATCAAACTTGTTGATTTGCTCGGGATTGGTTGAGAAGGCCCAGATCTACTCTTCCACCAAGAGAAATTTGATTCCCCCACTTATCCCTTGCGGATCTTGTTACTCTTGGGTGTTGAGCACCCTAGACGGTTGAGGTCACCTTGAAGCCATACTCCATTGTGGTGAAGCTTTGTGGCGTTGTTGTTGGGAGCCTCCGATTGTTGTGGAGATTGCCCCAACCTTGTTTGTAAAGGTTCGGTCGCCGCCTTCAAGTGCACCAATAGTGGAATCACGGCATCTCACATTGTGTGAGGGCGTGAGGAGAATACGGTGGCCCTAGTGGCTTCTTGGGGAGCATTGTGCCTCCACAGCGCTCTAACGGAGACGTACTTCCCTTTAAAAGGAAGGAACTCCGGTAACAGATCCTCGTCTCCACCGGCTCCACTCTTGGTTATTTCGTGCCTTTACTTTTGCAAGCCTACTTGTTTTACATCCTTTGCTTGCTTGTGTGCTAGTTGTTATTGCATCATATAGGTTGCTCACTTAGTTGCACATCTAGACAACCTATTTTGTTGCAAAGTTTAATTTGGTAAAGAAAAGCTTAAAAATTGTTAGTTGCCTATTCACCCCCCCCCCCCCTCTAGTCAACCATATCGATCCTTTCAATTGGTATCAGAGCCTCGTCTCTTTTTAAGGACTTTACCGTCCAAAGAGTATGGTTGATGTCATAGATGAGGTGGGAGAGCACTCCGGTGCGAATCCGATCTCATCTACGGGAGATGGGGGTAACTCGATCTCACGTGAGGAATTCAATGTGGCTTTGGAAACATTGAAAACCTCCATGACGACCGAGGTCAAGGACATGTTTAAGGAATTCCTAGAAGGACTTAAACAATCTACCTCGCCGATGAAAGTGGGTGATCCCACCAACAAGGTGACGGATGCTACCTCTGACAAGGGGGAAGCTAACATTGAAAAGGGTCCTTCTATTAGTGGCAGAAATGGTACCGGCATCTTTGCCCATGTGGAACCTCCAATTTATGGAGGGCCAATCCCATCCACTCATTTGAATCATGCCGGTCCTCCTCCTAAATATGAGAAACATGAAGATTTTGATTCTTGGGTCTATCGCTTTAAGCATCATTTAAAACATGTGAACACTAACCTTTGGAGAATCATTGAAGAAGGTTTTTATCCTCATGACCCAAGCAACTTCACCCCTCGAGAAGCCGTGGACAATCAATTCAATGAGAGTGCTCTCTTCATCATCCAAGATGCTATCCTTCCCGAAGATCTTCCTCACCTTCGACCACATGTCATGGCTAAGGAAGCGTGGAAATGTGTCGAGGGTCTCTATCGGGGAAGTGCTAGCATTCAACGCTCCAACTATGAAGTGGTGCAAGATGAAGCCGATGAGTTTGCAATGAAAGAAGATGAAGAACCTCGTGAGCTCTTTCGAAGAGTGACCAAACTCGCGGTCGCACTCCGAGATCATGGAAGCAAGGACACGGATGACAATTGGATCAAGCGAAAGTTCCTCAAGGCAATGATGCCTTACAACAAGGCCATGTCCTCCGTCATTCGTCAACAACCGGACTTCCACTCCATGACCTCAAGTGAAGTGTTGGATGAGTTCGTTGCAATGAGCATCTTGGACAAGACCACCGACAATGCGGTGCTCCGTTATCAAAGGGCAAAGAAGCCCAACCTTGCTTTGAAGGCCAAGGTCATTATGGAAGAAGAGGAAGAAGTGGAAGATGAGGAAAGCAACCCCGAAGACACCAAATTTGATTACCATGAGCACAGGGCCCTTGCTTCAAGACAATTTTGGAGCAAGAAGAGTTCAAGACCCAACTTCAACAAGAACAACTCAAGTGGCGTCAAGGGCAAGCAACGAGTTAGAACTTGCTTCAACTATGGCAATGTGAGCCATTTCGTTGCGGATTGTCCTTACGAGAAGTGGGAAGACAATGGTGGCAAGTTCATCAGAAAAGACAAAGCCAAGTCCTTGCCAAACAAGAACAACTTCGCCAAGAAGACTCCCACTCATGGGTTGGTGGTTCAAGAAGAATACCAAGAGGACGACGATGATGATGACAATGAAGAAGCTATGGCCATGGCATCCGTTGCCATTGCTACTCCTTCCCGGGTGTCTCTCTTTGATTCGCCCAATGAGAACATCACCGCCAAATGCCTCACGGCTAAAGCTACAAACAAGGTAACCCCAACATCACAACCACCATCATTACTAATCCCTCCTTGGAGGATTGCATTGATGAACATGTTGAGTCTAATGAGGAAGTGAATGAATTTGAGTCCTTTATGAACAAGCTCAAGGGTAAGTCCAAGAAGCACTTTGTTGCTCTCTTGGAACAACTTGGTGAGGCCAATGACATGATCGAGGCTCACAAAGAAACCATCTCCAAGATGGAAGGTCATAGTCGTGACTATGCCGATGAAATATCGGATCTCTCTAATGCTCTTGAGGAAGAGCGTGTGCATCGTTTAACTCTTGAGGAGTCAAACAATGATGACCGTGCTAAGTTAAAGAAAGATCTTGATCATGCTCTTGTCGTGTCTCGTGTGCTAACCTCCGAGAAGGCTACACTTGGGGTTGATCATGCTAGACTCAAAGAGGAGTTTGAGATACTTGACAAGGCTCACAAAGTCTTGAAGGGTACTCATGCTAACCTCAAAGCGTCTTATACTCAACTCCAAGTTAAGCTAATCAAGGAAAAGGCCACCTTTCCTCATATGGTATTAATTGATAATGCATGTGCTACTAACCCTTGTTGTGAGCATGTGCATCTTGTGGAGGAGAATGCCAAGTTGAAGGATCAAATTGAGAAAGGCCTTGTGACTTGCATTCAAGGTGAGAAGAACCTCAACGACCTTTTGAGCAATCAAAAGGAGGTTGTGGCCAAAGAAGGGATTGGGTTTGCACCCAAGACCAAGAGCAAGAAGAAGAACAACAAGACCAAACGTCCTCCCCCTCTCAAACAAACGTTTGTGAAAGAGGGAGAGGGTGCTCCTAAGGAGAAGAAGGAAAAACAGAAGGGAATTGATGTCCAAAAGGGCAAACGCATTCCCTCAAACAAAGCCAGCGACTTTAACCCGTCATATGTGTTGTGCCGTGCTAGTGATGGAAATGTCTTCGCTAAATTTGTTGGCTCTTCTTATGAGTACATTGAATGGTCCATTTGGGTTCCCAAGACCCTTGTTACTAACATCAAAGGACCCATTACTAAATGGGTACCTAAAACCAAGCATTGATCTCTTGTAGGTATTTGCTTATGGTGGGGGATCATGGTTGCTCGATAGTGGAGCAACAAATCATATGACCGGGAGCAAGGACTTGGTGGTGGACGTGCAAGAGATTCCATCTATGCCCACCAATGTCGAGTGGGGTGATGCATCACATTCTAAGGTATTGGGTCTCGGCAAGGTTGTCATTTCTCATGATCTAACGATCGAGAAAGTCATGCTTGTTGAGTCCCTTGCATTCAATTTGCTCTCCGTTCGTCAACTTGCACTCATGGGTTTTGCTACTTTCTTTGACATTGATACCGTGGCCCTCTTGTGGAGCAAGACTCTTAAAGTAGCCTTTGTTGGGCATGTCGAGAACGGTCTCTATGTGATTAACTTTTTAGAGCGACCACTAAGACCGCGACATGCCTAATGGCTAAAGTTGACATGGGATGGCTTTGGCATCGCCATTTGGCCCACGTCAATATGAGATCTTTGCAAAGTCTTCTCAAGGGGGACCATGTCCGTGGACTAACAAATGTTAGTTTTGCCAAAGATCGTGCTTGCAGTGCTTGTATCGAAGGAAAGCTTCATGAAAAGGCTCACCCTCCATCAACCATCATCTACTCGAAGAGACCCTTGGAGCTCCTTCACATGGATCTCTTTGGGCCTCCATCGTTTGATAGTCTTGGAGGAAGAAAGTATTGCTTGGTGATTGTGCATGACTATTCAAGATACACTTGGGTATACTTCTTTAAGAGGAAGAGTGAGACTCAACAAACCGTCATCGACTTTGCAAATGAAGCTCAACGTCAACATGATGCAAAGATCTTCACAATAAGAAGTGACAACGGCACCGAGTTCAAGAACTACACCTTGGATGAGTTTCTCAGTGATGAGGGGATCAAGCATCAATATGCTGCACCTTATACCCCTCAACAAAATGGTGTAGCGGAGAGGAAGAACCGGACGTTGATGGATGCGGCAAGGACCATGATGGCGGAGTTCAAGTCTCCATACAACTTTTGGGCCGAAGCCATCAACACTGCATGTCATGCATCCAATCGGCTCTATCTCCGCAAAGGCTTGAACAAGACTCCCTATGAGATACTCACCGGCAACAAGCCCAACCTCAAGTACTTCCGGGTGTTCGGTTGTAAGTGTTTCATTCTCAAGAAAGGTGTTCGTTTGTCTAAATTTGAGGCTAGAGCTCATGAGGGCATATTTGTTGGTTATGCTACAAACTCTCATGCTTACCGTGTCCTCAAAAAGTCCACCGGACTCATTGAGGAGACGTGTAACGTGGAGTTTGACGAAAATAACGGCTCCCAAGTGGAGCAAAGTGGTACTTGTGATGTAGGTGATAAAATTCCTCCCCAAGCCATAAGAAGAATGGGTATTGGTCAAATTCTACCCATTGAGGAACCCCTTGTGGCCGAAGGAGAAGGACAATGCTCTACTCAAGTAGAGCCATCACCTCATCAAGACCCACACGCTTCCGAAGAACAAAGTGAAGGCCCTCAACCTCATGAACAAGACCAAGGGCAAGATCAACCTCAAGATGTTGGTGAACCTCTAAATGATGCCCAAGGTCAAGTTCTCCCCCTCGAGCAAGTTCAAGATCAATATCAAGCTCAAGATCAAGAACAAGCTCAAGACGGCGCTCAAGATGATCAAGTCAACCCTCCTCCTTTCACCTCCAAGGAGGAATTAGAGCGTCATGCCGCAAAGATTGCTTCCAAGCTCACCACCCATGGCCATCTCATGGAAAATGTGGTTGGAAGCCTAAGAAAGGGGGTAAGAACTCGTAGACAATTAGCAAACTATTGTGAACATCACGCGTTTGTCTCTTGTGTTGAACCCCAAAAGGTCTATGAGGCGCTCGAAGACTCGGATTGGCTCAATGCCATGCATAAAGAACTCAACAACTTCGAGTACAACAAAGTATGGAGATTGGTGCCAAGGCCATCGGGGAACCACAATGTCATTGGAACCAAGTGGATCTTCAAGAACAAGCAAGATGCTCATGGGAACATCGTTCGCAACAAGGCAAGATTGGTAGCACAAGGCTACTCCCAAGTCAAGGGTATCGACTACAGTGAAACCTTTGCTCCCGTTGCTCGTCTTGAATCCATACGTTTGTTGATTGCCTATGCTTCCCATCACAACTTTAAGTTGCAACAAATGGATGTGAAAAGTGCTTTTCTTAATGGTCCTATTAATGAGTTGGTCTATGTCAAGCAACCCCCCGGGTTCGAGGACCCCTACTTCCCGGATCATGTGTATCAACTCGATAAGGCACTCTATGGCCTTAAACAAGCCCCATGTGCGTGGTATGACCACCTTACCGAGTTGCTACAAGATCGTGGATTTGAAGTAGGATAAATCGATCCCACTCTTTTTACTAAGAAGGTCAAAGGGGAGTTGTTTGTATGCCAACTATATGTTGATGATATTATCTTTGGTTCTCCTAACAAAGCTTTCAATGAGGAATTTGCCGCTCTCATGACCTCCAAGTTTAAGATGTCTTCGATGGGAGAGTTGAAGTTCTTCCTTGGTTTTGACATCAAACAAAGAAGAGAAGGAACCTTCATCAACCAAGCCAAATACACTCAAGACATGCTTAAAAGATTCAAGCTAAGTGATGTCAAGCCGGCTACTACTCCAATGTCTACCAAGTGCCAACTTGACATCGATCCCAATGGTAAAGCGGTGGATCAAAAGGTATATCGCTCCATGATTGGCTCCTTGCATTACCTTTGTGCATCTAGACCGGATATCATGTTGAGTGTGGGGATGTGTGCACGTTTTCAAGCCGCACCAAAGGAAAGTCACTTTGTGACGGTTAAACGAATCTTTCGATATTTGGCTCATACCCCAAACTTTGGCTTATGGCACCCAAGAGGAGCAAACTTTAAGCTTGAAGGCTTCACGGATTCCGATTGGGCAGGAGACAAAGTGGATAGGAAGTCCACTTCCGAAGGGTGCCAATTTCTTGGTTGCTCTTTGGTAAGTTGGTCTTCCAAGAAGCAAAGTTGTGTGTCTCTCTCGTCCACCGAAGCGGAGTATGTGGCGGCCGGTATTTGTTATGCTCAACTCCTATGGATGAGGCAAACTTTAAAGGAGTACGGTGTCATTTGTGACAAAGTGCCTCTTTGGTCTGATAATGAAAGTGCCATCAAGATTTCTCTCAACCCGGTGCAACACTTCAAGACGAAGCACATTGAGATTCGGTATCACTTCATCCGGGATCACATTAGGCGAGGGGAGATCGAGCTCAAGTATGTCAACACTCATGATAACCTTGCAGATATTTTCACGAAGCCCTTGGATGAAGCAAGATTTCGCGAGTTAAGGCATGAGCTAAATATCATTGATTTGAGCAATGTGACTTGAACCCGTGCACCCCCCCACCACACTCAACTTGTTGTCTAGTTTAGGTGTAGGCATGGACATAGGGGGAGTGTTGTTCTCTCAATGAACTCTCCCTCCCCCCATTATGCATAAAACGATCAACTCTTTCACTTTAGCCATTTTTGATGGTACTTGTGCTTCAAAGACGAGTTTTGGCCATGGGCCCAAGGATAATTCTTCACGGTGCCATACCAATTGACTCAAACATAGGTGGCTCCGGCCACCGGCCTCTCTTGAGAGAGGCCAGAGCTCGCTCTTCTTTCGTGTGGTTGTCTTGAAGGAGTGGGTTCCGGATCTTGGTTTGTGTGTGTGTTGCCATGTTGATCCTTTTTCTTGTCCTTGCTCTTCGTTCCTTTTTGCCTTGCTTTAATTTTAGTCTAGAGGCAAATTTTTGGTTGCTGGCGGTACTACCGCTGCTGGCGAGCGGTACTACCGCTCCAAGCGGTACTACCGCCCTCCAGCGCGGTACTACCGCTGTGAGGCGCGGGCAGGGGTTATATCGGGGGCAGGGGGAGTTTCTTCTTCCCCATACCCATTCGCACGCCCCCTCGTCTGTTCCTCTCTCTCCAGCAACCTGCGCCGCGGGAGGGCTCCGGCGGATCTCCCTCTCCGGGGCGTCCCTCTCCATTTCCTTCGGTGGAGAGATCCCCACCTTGTCCTCTTGCCATGGATGCCGGTATTGCCCCCGTTCCCTCGTTCTTCTTGTCTAGATTTCCAATCTAGCGTCTTAGGGGCAGTAGCAGTTGCATCTCTAGATTTTTGGCCAAATCTAGGCTTGAGTAGGATGGAGAATGCTTCTAGGCAGTTTGGATTGATGTTTGGTTGGAGTATTTTTGAATTTGGTAGGACGGTAGTGCCGGATCTGACCACGGTAGTAGGAAACTGCTGTTTCCCTGTCTCGAGCGGTACTACCGCCCTCTCCAGGGCGGTACTACCGCTTGGAGCGGTACTACCGCTCCCTGTGGAGCGGTACTACCGCTCGGGGCGGTACTACCGCTAGCAGGTCGCGGTACTACCGCTCCCTACCAACTTCCACAATACTTCTACCTTTCAGTGATCTTTTTGCTCGTGTTTTCTGGCTTATACTCGTTCTTTCTGGTTGTTTGCGTGTTCTTGTGTGTGGTTCCAGGTGATGAGGTCCCTGAGCATCAGGCTCGTTGTGTCAACCCCGGCCGTTCCACGTCCAAGCGCTACCGCACCACCGAGCCTAGCGGAGGTTCTTCAAGTGCTCCACCTCCACCTCCACCTCCACCTCAACTCCAGAAGAAGTCTAGGGTCAAGCCAAAGCCAGGCAAAGCCGTGCCAGAAATGCAGCCAAAGGAGTTCTGGGAAAGGCGCCGCCACAACCCGTATGAGGCTGACCAAGATCCCACTTTGGTCAACCGTCCGTTCTGGAACAGGTTCCAGTTTGCCATCTTCTTCGATGTTCTCAAAGCCAAGAAGAATCTCTATGTCAACGTGCACTCCATTGACACCGACCATATGGAGCAAGACCCGGACTACTTTGGTGACGCTCTTCAGATGTGCACTCAACTGAACATTCTTGGGATCATGAAATTCAACAAGGACTTTGATGCTGATATGGTGGCCCAATTCTATGCCACAGTTCACCTTGGGACTGATGAGGACAGGACTCTGACCTGGATGACCAATGGCAAGTTGCTCTCAGTCAAGTGGAAAGCGTCCATGCAATTGATTGGGGTGCAAGATCTAGGCCTTGAGTCTCCTATCGGCTTTCGCCCTCATGGCCGCCCCAATGCCACTCACAAGCAAGCTCTCTGGCCCTACTGCACTCTGAGGATCAACCATGAGACCAAGAAGGAAACCTATGAGCTGCCTGCCTATCTGGATATCCTTCACCGCATCTTCAGAGAGACTCTTTTCCCTCGCATCGGGAATCTGGACCAGGTTCACTCTTATCTCGTGGACATGCTTCTTTTCTGCCAGCGTGAGAAGGGACAGCCCACCGGAGAGTCCTTGGATATCTCTCATGTTATGTGGTCTGAGCTGCTGTCTGCTATCTCCGAGCGCAAGTGCCCAATTTATGGTCCGTTCATCATGCTGCTCATTGAGAAGGCCTGGGATCATGTCTATCCCAAGGTGCCTCTGGAGACTGGAGAGTTGATCTCTCACGATGTCAAGCGTCTGAGGAAGAAGGATAACTGGGGCACTCAGGCCCCTAGGACTGGAGTTCCTTCATCTGCTGCTGCCATGGAGACCGAGGAGGAGCCTGGAGCTGATGATGATGAGGATGATGACTACATGCCTTCTGAGGCAGAGCCCTCTTGGGCAAAGAAGCTCAAGTCTAAGATGAAGAAGTTGTTCTGCATGGAGGCTCGGTCAGTACATGACTCATGTGGCTGAGAAGAAGGCTCGCGGTCGCCACAAGGAGCTCATGCGTCAGTTGGGTGCTACAGTCAACAGTGGATCTGAGGACCAGCTTACTGAGGAGGAGGAGTGGATTCAGCAGCACTGCCCGTGGACCGATTTTGATGCCGAGCACTTCCAGACTGACGACGGTGGTGCCGATGATCCCGCTGGGCTCTGATGCGTGTGTCCCTCGTTTGCTCTCACCTGGAGCCATAGCAACACTCCCTCTCCTTTTTGGTGTCTCGATGCCAAAGGGGGAGAGAGTTTTGGGATTTGCGAGTTGTGTCTTTCGTCTCTTGTTCGTGTTTTCCTCGCATTTGCTTTGGTTGGTTTGTCCGTGAGACCTAAGTTTGAGTGAGACCTAAGTTCGAGTCATATGGTGTGAGACATATGCTACCTTATCTTTCCAGTACCATTATCTATGTCACTATCTAGCTTATGAGTTGCTTGCTTTTCTTGTTATATCATCTATGCTGCTCTCATATACCTTGCTTAGATTGTTGGCCTCTAAAATGTAGGGGGAGCGTCGATCCTAGTATGTGTGCCGTGCAGTCCAAAGCACTTATCTAGATAGCACACATCTAGGGGGAGCCCATCTACATTTTGGGACGGTGGGGTTTGTACGCTTACTCTATATCATGCTTGTGCAAATCCTGTATTGTCATCAATCCACCAAAAAGGGGGAGATTGTAAGGGAATATTTATCACCAAGTGGTTTTGGTGATTGATGACAATGCTTTTTCGGACTAATCGTGTGCGTTAAGTTCTTTCAGAGGTTCATCCATTGGCACGAGACGATTTCCTCCCCTCGGTGTTTTATTCAAGACGGTGTAGCTCCTTCGTTTCGTTGTTGGTGGACTAGTTTCATAGGAGTCACCATACTATTAAGAGGGGATCCGCTTTGGTAAGACTAGGGTGGAATCAACACGTACACATCCCATTCACACCCGTCGTCTTCCTTTCGCATCTTTGGAGCTGCCACTTCTCTTTCGTACCTGCTTCATCCTGTGCCAGCGGTAGTACCGCGGTCCATAGCGGTAGTACCGCCGAAGCCTTCCAGCGGTAGTACCGCTCCACGAAGCAGTAGTTGCACTCCGCTGGGCGGTAGTACCGCTCGCAGGCTTCGGCCGTAGTACCGCAGCTGTTCCGCGCTACTACCGCCTCGATTCGAGACCGGTGTTTTCTCGTGTCGAGTTTTGCGGCACTAGATGCGGTAGTAGAAGCGGTAGTACCGCTTCAAGCGGTAGTATCGCTCCTACTCCCGCGGTAGTACCGCTCTGGGGCCAGTGGCCTGTCTTCCTCGCCAGCGCGGTAGTACCGCTGGGCAGGGAGCGGTAGTACCGCTCTCAGCGGTAGTACCGCCCTGCCCTAGCGGTAGTACCGCTCTGTGCGGGGCTGCTCAGTGGGGTAACGGTTGGAATTGTTCCCCCACTATATAAAGGTGTCTTCTTCCTCCAAGTTGACCTACCTCTTTCCCCCGAAGCTCCATTGTTGCTCAAAGCTCCATTTTCGCCCGATCTCTCTCCCTAGCCAATCAAACTTGTTGATTTGCTCGGGATTGGTTGAGAAGGCCCAGATCTACTCTTCCACCAAGAGAAATTTGATTCCCCCCACTTATCCCTTGCGGATCTTGTTACTCTTGGGTGTTGAGCACCCTAGACTGTTGAGGTCACCTCGAAGCCATACTCCATTGTGGTGAAGCTTCATGGCGTTGTTGTTGGGAGCCTCCGATTATTGTGGAGATTGCCCCAACCTTGTTTGTAAAGGTTCGGTCGCCGCCTTCAAGGGCACCAATAGTGGAATCACGGCATCTCGCATTGTGTGAGGGCGTGAGGAGAATACGGTGGCCCTAGTGGCTTCTTGGGGAGCATTGTGCCTCCACACCGCTCTAACGGAGACGTACTTCCCTTTAAAAGGAAGGAACTCCGGTAACACATCCTCGTCTCCACCGGCTCCACTCTTGGTTATTTCGTGCCTTTACTTTTGCAAGCCTACTTGTTTTACATCCTTTGCTTGCTTGTGTGCTAGTTGTTATTGCATCATATACGTTGCTCACTTAGTTGCACATCTAGACAACCTATTTTGTTGCAAAGTTTAATTTGGTAAAGAAAAGCTTAAAAATTGTTAGTTGCATATTCACCCCCCCCCCCTCTAGTCAACCATATCGATCCTTTCACTAAGTGCTAATGCTTTGTTCCGGTTCTATATTAAATGGAGGCCTTAATATCCCTTAGTTTCCATCAGGACCCTGCTGCCACGGGAGGGTAGGAAAAAAGATGTCATGCAAGTTCTTTTCCATAAGCACGTATGACTATATTCGGAATACATGCCTACATTACATTGATGAAGTGGAGATAGTTCTGTGTCACCCTATGTTATAACTATTACATGAGGAATCGCATCCGACATAATTATCCATCATTGATCCAATGCCTATGAGTTTTTCACATATTGTGCTTCGCTTATTTACTTTTCCGTTGCTACTGTTACAATTACTACAAAACTGCTATCTTTACTTTTGCCACTGTTACCATTACTATCATACTACTTTGCTACTAAATACTTTGCTGCAGATACTAAGTTATCCAGGTGTGGTTGAATTGACAACTCAACTGCTGATACTTGAGAATATTCTTTGGCTCCCCTTGTGTCGAATCAATAAATTTGGGTTGAATACTCTACCCTCGAAAACTGTTGCGATCCCCAATACTTGTGGGTTATCACCCACACCTTCTCCTTCGTCTGCCCATCCATTCTTGAGCTCCAGCACCCAAGCTCTCGCCTTCTCCGCCAAAAAAGAACTCCAATCGTGTCCAGATCCGGAGCAGGAGGCAAGTGGATGGCTGATACGTCTCCAATGTATCTATAATTTTTGATTCTTCCATGCTATTATATTACCCCTTTTGGATGTTTATGGGCTTTATTTGCATATTTATATCATTTTTGGGACTAACCTACTAACCGGAGGCCCAGCCCGTATTGCTGTTTTTTTGCCTATTTCAGTATTTTGAAGAAAAGGAATATCAAACAGAGTCCAAACGGAATGAAACCTTCGGGAGCGTGATTTTTGGAATGAACGTGATCCAGAGGACTTGGAGTGCAAGTCAAGGAGCGATCGAGGCGGCCACGAGGGTGGAGGGCGCGCCCCCTATCTCATGGGCCCCTCGGGCGGCCACTGACCTACTTCTTCCTCCTATATATACCCATGTACCCCGAAAACATCCAGGGAGCCAACGAAAAACAATTTCCACCGCCGTAACCTTCTGTATCCGCGAGATCCCATCTTGGAGCCTTTGCTGGCGCTCCGCCAGAGGGGGAATCAACCACGGAGGGCTTCTACATCAACACCATAGCCCTTCCGATGAGTTGTGAGTAGTTTACCATAGACCTTCGGGTCCATAGTTATTAGCCAGATGGCTTCTTCTCTGTTTTTGGATCTCAATACCATGTTCTCCCCCTCTCTTGTGGAGATCTATTCGATGTAACTCTTTTTGCGGTGTGTTTGTCGAGATCCGATGAATTGCGGGTTTATGATCAAGTTTATCTATGAGAAATATTTGAATCTCCTCTGAATTCTTTTATGTATGATTGAGTTATCTTTGCAAGTCTCTTCGAATTATCAGTTTGGTTTGGCCTACTAGATTGATCTTTCTTGCCATGGGAGAAGTGCTTAGCTTTGGGTTCAATCTTGCGGTGTCCTTACCCAGTGACAATAGGGGTTGCAAGGCATGTATTATATTGTTGCCATCGAGGATAAAAAGGTGGGGTTTATATCATATTGCATGAGTTTATCCCTCTACATCATGTCATCCTTCTTAATGCGTTACTCTGTTCTTATGAACTTAATACTCTAGATGCATGCTGGATAGCAGTCGATGTGTGGAGTAATAGTAGTAGATGCAGGCAGGAGTCGGTCTACTTGTCGCGGACGTGATGCCTATATACATGATCATGCCTAGATAATCTCATAATTATTCGCTTTTCTATCAAATGCTCGACAGTAATTTGTTCACCCACCGTAATACTTATGCTATCTTGAGAGAAGCACTAGTGAAACCTATGGCCCCCGGGTCTATCTTTTATCATATAAGCTTTCCATCTACTTTTATTTGCATCTTTACTTTTCCAATCTATATTATAAAATACCAAAAATATATTTATCTTATCATACTATCCCTATCAGATCTCACTTTCACAAGTGGCCGTGAAGGGATTGACAACCCCTTTATTGCGTTGGTTGCGAGTTCTTTGTTTGTTTGTGTAGGTGCTGGGACTTTTGAGGAGCCTCCTACTGGATTGATACCTTGGTTCTCAAAAACTGAGGGAAATACTTACGCTACTATTTCTGCATCACCCTTTTCTCTTCAAGGAAAACCAACGCAAGCTCAAGACGTAGCAATGGCCTCCTCCGTCAAGAAGAAGGACATCAAGGAGCTCCAGGAGGCCGGGTACCTGGCCAAGGAAATCGTTCACCGACTTCCGGCCAAGGGACAGATCGTCCCTACCCCTAGTGCCCCATGAGAGGGTCGTGTTCCTCACACACTTCGTCCGCGGGCTGGGATACCCTTTTCACCTGTTCGTCAGCGGACTGATGTTTTACTACGGGCTGGACTTCCATGATCTAGCCCCCAACTCTATCCTCAACATCTCGGCTATTGTCGTGTGCAAGGCCTTCCTCCGCATCCCACCTCGCTTCGGCCTATGGCTGAAGACCTTCAATGTGAAGCCAAAGATGGTGAGCAGCCAACAAGCAGAGTGCGAAGGCGCCATGGCGGGCAAGATGCCCTACGTCACCTGGCCCGAAGGCTCATTTGTGGAGACTGTCAAGGGGTGGCGGTCGGGTGGTTCTACATCACCAAGCCACGTGACACCAACTAGGCAGCGGCCCCCGCTTTCCGATCTGGCGTTCCGATGTGGCTCACCTCCTGGCAAGAGAAGGGCCTGACCTGGGGTTCTTCGAACGAGGTAATAGGGCTCCAGACGTGCGTCCAGAACATGATAAACAAGAGAATCAAGCTCGTCAACGTGATCCAGGTTATGCTCGTTCGCCGGATCCTTCCGTGCCAACGTCGAACTTGCTACTTGTGGGAGTTCAATCCGTCCAAGCACCAGACGCTACTAGATCTCTTCGGCACGACGCACGAAGACATCTGGAAAGTGCTCTTCAAGGCCGGCGAGACACCACCGCCCACGACCGAGCATCGTGGGCTTAGCTTAAAACGCCAGGCTAATTCGGTAAGTTCTTTCATGTTTTCAAGGTATACCCTTTACCGACATATTTTGAGGAAGGAATCTAAGCCTTCCTATCAATTCTTTCAGGCCTGGATAGAGATAGCGGGGTGGATTAACCATCTGGCTCTGCTATCCGAAGACCAGGAAACCCCACTTCTGACAAAAATGTTGTTTCCGGCACCTTATGAGGTGCCGAAGAAGAAGGCCAAGAAGGCGGCCAAGGGGACCAGAGGTGGTCTCCGTCGCAAGGGCGCTTTGGATGCAATGTCCGAAGACGTCGAGGATCACTCCTCCGTCGCCGAAGGCGACGAGGAGGAGGAGGAAGAAGAAGAAATCCATTCCCCCCTGCTGGGGGAAGAAAGAAGAGGACGGCTGATGACCCGCAAGTATACGGGATAGTTGTAGACTCTTTCGATAAGTAAGAGTGTCGAACCCAACGAGGAGCTAAAGGTAGAACAAATACTCTCTCAAGTCCTATCTGCCACTGATACGACTCTACGCACGCTTGACATTCGCTTTGCCTAGAACAAGTATGAAACTAGAGGTACTTTGTTGGTGTTGTTGGAAAGGGTTGCAAGATAATAAAGAACACGTAAATAAAAGTAGGAGCTGTTTAGATAAATAAACAATAAAGTAAATATAGCGAGTGTGGAAAAGTGGTGGTAGGAGTTGCGGAATTGTCCCTAAGCAATTGACTACTTTACTAGACCGATAGCAAGTTTTATGTGGGAGAGGCCACTGCTAGCATGTCATCCCTGACTTGGAATTCTATGCACTTATGACTGGAACTATTAGCAAGCATCCGCAACTACTAACGTTCATTAAGGTAAAACCTAACCACAGCATTAAGATATATTGGTCCCCCTTCAATCCCGTATGCATCAATTTCTATGCTAGGTTGAAGCTTCTGTCACTCTTGCCCTCCAATACATAGTCCTATCAACATACAACTAACCCTATGGTGTGATCCATGCGCGCGCTCATATGATGGGAACCAAAGGACAGCAGCATAACCACAAGCAAATTAAATCGATCATAGCAATTCATAAACCACCAATAGGACAACAAAAATCTACTCAAACATCATAGGATGGCAACACATCATTGGATAATAATATGAAGCATAAAGCACCATGTTCAAGTAGAGGGTACAGTGGGTTGCGGGAGAGTGGACCACTGTAGATATACGGGGGAAGGTGATGGAGATGTTGGTGAAGATGGCGGAGGTATTGGTGAAGATCGCGGTGATGATGATGGCCCCCAGCGGCGTTCTGGCGCCACCGGAAGCAAGGGGGAGAGAGCCCCCCTTCTTCTTCTTCTTCCTTGACCTCCTCCCTAGATGGGAGAAGGGTTTCCCTCTGGTCCTTGGCTCCCATGGCTTGGGAGGGGCGAGAGCCCCTCCGAGATTGGATCTATCTCTCTGTCTCACTCAGTTTCTGCATTCCCAGATCCTTCCCCTTCACCGTTTCTTTTATACCCGGAGATCCGTAACTCCGATTGGGGTGAATCTTTCGCCAGATTTTTCTCATAAAATTAGCTTTCTTGTAGCAAAAGCATAGCGTCAACCGCCTTACGAGGGGACCAGGAGAGTCCAGGGCACGCCTGCCTCCCCGGGGCACGCCCCCTATCTCCTGGCCACCTCGGGCACCGTCTCGTGTTGATTTTACTTCCCAAAAATCACAAATATTCCAAAATAATTCTCCGTCATTTTTATCCCATTTGGACTCCGTTTGATATGGTTTTCTGTGAAACATAAAACATGCAACAGACAGGAACTGGCACTGGGCACTGGATCAATATGTTAGTCCCAAAAAATAGTATAAAAAGTTGCCAAAAGTATATGAAAGTTGAAGAATATTGGCATGGAACAATCAAAAATTATAGATACGACGGAGATGTATCAACGGCCTCCACACATTGGGTGGCCGAGGCGTCCAAGAAGGGGAAAACTTCCCTTCCAGACAACTCCGTTGCGGCCACCAATAGCGGCGGGGAGTGGGAGCCCAGGGCTAAGCCCCTGGCCAAATCGTAAGTACCCGGACACAGTAACATATCCGTCCTTTTTACTTTATTTGTTTTTAATGTGCTGGATCGTGCACTTGCAGTCCAGCTTAGTCCAACATCGATTTATCCTCCTCTTCGGAGGGATCACTGGACTCGTCGGAGATGAACAGCGGATCCCCTCCTACGGCCTCCTCCCCCAAGGTCGCGGACAACACTAGGGTGTTGTCTCGAAGGATCCCAGGCCAGGGAGAGGCTCAGGAGACCGTCCCGGTGGTGCCGGAGGGTAAAACATCGGCTGCCGAACACATGGGGGGACGGACCCCTATGGACACCGACAATGGGGGCCGTATCCAATTCTGCCCCAGCCGAATACAGCTCCGCAGACCCAAGTGGCTCCGGATTCAGGCAGGCTGCCTCTTTCGAACGAGGGGGTGAGCCGACTCCACTGGTGACTGATAACCCACAAGTATAGGGGATTGCAACAGCTTTCAAGGGTAGAGTATTCAACCCAAATTTATTGATTCGACACAAGGGGAGCCAAAGAATATTCTTGAGTATTAGCAGTTGAGTTGTCAATTCAACCACACCTGGATAACATAGTATCTGCAGCAAAGTGTTTAGTAGCAAAAGTGGTATGATAGTAATGGTAACGGTAGCAAAAGTAAAGATAAATGTTTTGGGGTTTTTGTAGTAGTTGTAACAGTAGCAACGAAAAAGTAAATAAGTGAAGAACAATACGTGAAAAGCTCGTAGCAATGGATCAGTGATGGATAATTATGACGGATGCGATTCCTCATGCAATAGTTATAACATAGGGTGATATAGAACTAGCTCCAATTCATCAATGTAATGTAATGTAGGCGGTGAGCATCATGAAATTGGTGATGGAGGATGGTTGATGATGACGACGGCGACGAATCCCCCTCTCCGGAGCCAAGAGCGGACTCCAGATCAGCCCTCCGAGAGAGATTAGGGCTTGGCGGCGACTCCGTGTCGTAAAACGCGATGAAACTTTCTCCCTGATTTTTTTCTCCCCAAGACGGAATATATGGAGTTGGAGTTGGAGGAAGTACAGGGGGCCACGAGATAGGGGGCGTGCCCTAGGGGGGCGCCCCCTGTCTCGTGGACAGGCCGTGGGCCCCTGGCACTAATTCTTTCGCCAAAAATTCTTATTAATTCCAAAAAGTGCCTCCGTGGATTTCCAGGACATTTCGAGAACTTTTCTTTTCTACACACAAAACAACATCATGGCAGTTCTGCTGAAAATAGCGTCAGTCCGGGTTAGTTTCATTCAAATCATGCAAGTTAGAGTCCAAAACAAGGGCAAAAGTGTTTGGAAAAGTAGATACGTTGGAGACGTATCAACTCCCCCAAGCTTAAACCTTTGCTTGTCCTCAAGCAATTCAGTTGATAAACTGAAAGTGATAAAGAATAACTTTTACAAACTTTGTTTGCTCTTGTTGTTGCAACATGAAAAGCCAGCATTCAAGTTTCAGCAAATATTATGAACTAACCATACTAACAATAACACATAGGTCTCACAATTACTCATATCAATAACATAATCAGCTAGCGAGCCATAATAATAAAACTCGGATGACAATACTTTCTCAAAATAATCATAACATGATATAACAAAATGGTATCTCGCTAGCCCTTTCTGAGACCGCAAAACATAAATGCGGAGCACCTTTAAAGATCAAGGACTGACTAAACATTGTAATTCATGGTAAAAGAGATCTAGTCAAGTCATACCCAATATAAACCAATAATAATGAATGCAAATGACAGTGTGCTCTCCAGCGGGTGCTTTTTAACAAGAAGGGTGATGACTCGACATAGAAGTAAATAGATAGGCCCTCTGCAGAGGGAAGCAAGGATTTGTAGAGGTGCCAGAGCTCGATTTTAAAATAGAGATTGAATAATATTTTGAGCGGTATACTTTCACTGTCAATGCAACAACTATGAGATGGTTGTATCTTCCATACTACATGCATTATAGGCAGTTCCCAAACAGAATGGTAAAGGTTTATACTCCCCCAACCACCAACAAGCATCAATCCATGGCTTGCTCAAATCAACGAGTGCCTCCAACATACAACAGCCCTGGGGGAGTTTTGTTTAATTATTTTGATTTGCTTTGATATTTTTGGATCATGGGACTGGGCATCCCGGTTACCGGCCCTTTCTCGTGAATGAGGAGCGGAGTCCACTCCTCTTGAGAATAACCCACCTAGCATGGAAGATATAGGCAGCCCTAGTTGAAACATGAGCTGCTCGAGCATAAAAACAGAATTTTGTTTGAAGGTTTGGAGTTTGGCACATACAAATTTACTTGGAACGGCAGGTAAATACAGCATATAGGTCGGTATAGTGGACTCATATGGAACGACTTTGGGGTTTAAGGAGTTTGGATGTACAAGCAGTATTCCCGCTTAGTACAGGTGAAGGCTAGCAAAAGACTGGAAAGCGATCAACTGAAAGAGCGACAACAGTCGTAAACATGCATTAAAATTAATTCACACCGAGTACAAGCATGAGTAGGATATAATCTATCATGAACATAAATATCATGAAGGCTATGTTGATTTTTTTCAACTACATGCGTGAACATGTGCCAAGTCGAGTCACTCAATTCATTCAAAGGAGGATACCATCCCATCATACCACATCACAATCATTCTAATAGCATGTTGGCACGCAAGGTAAACCATTATAACTCATAGAATCAAGCATGGCACAAGTAACTATAATCTCTAAATGTCATTGGAAATATGTTTACTTCATAATAAGCTGAATCAGAAATGATGAACTCATCATATTTACAAAAACAAGAGAGGTGAGTTCATACCAACTTTTCTCATCTCAATAAGTCCATCATATATCGTCATTATTGCCTTTCACTTACACGATCGAACGATGTGTATAATAATAATAGTGCACGTGCATTGGACTAAGCTGGAACCTGCAAGCATTCAACTCAAAAGAGAAGACAAGGTAATATGGGCTCTAAGTAAAATAAACAATCATGCATATGAGAGCCACTAAATATTTTCAATATGGTCTTCTCGACCCCCAAGGGAAAGAAAAGAAAATAAAGCTATTTACACGGGAAAGCTCCCAACAAGTAAGAAGAAGAACAAGAAATCTTTTTGGGTTTTCATTTTAATTTCTACTACAGGCATGGAAATTAAACTAACTAATTTTTTTGGTTTTTCTTAAGGTTTATCAAACACACAAGAAGAAAACGAAAAAGAAATTTAAACTAACATGGATAATACAATGAAAGAGTATGAGGACCGACGACTAGTGTGTGAACATGAATGTAAAGCCGGTAAGAAATACGTACTCCCCCAAGCTTAGGCTTTTGGCCTAAGTTGGTCTAGTACCAAGGACCGCCTGGCTGATATCCATAGTTGTAACTGGGGTCGTACTGAGACGCAGCGGCAACTGCCTCCTGAGCTGCGGCATGTTGGCGAGCTGCCTCCGCTCTCTACTCGTGTTCAGCTGCTTCCTCCCTAGTAACAACATATCTTCTTTTTGCCTGATAATCAAAAAGGAGAGGAGCAGGAAGAGTAACATGGACGACGTTGCGTCTGTCATAGATTAGTCGATATTGAAGGAATTGTTCATTCCTTCTAAGAAATTGATGACTGGCCATAGCTTCAGAATCCAAATAAATAGGAGGTATAATCATATCTCCCTCTCGTGGGGCTATACCAAGATAGTTAGCCACACGGGTTGCATAAATGCCTCCAAATAAATTTCCCTTTCTACTATTATTTGCAACCTACGTGCGACTATTACCCCCAAGTTATAACCTTTATAACCTAACACAGCACTCTTGAGGACACACAGATCAGGGACACACATGTGACAAGCTTCATCTTTACCGTTAATGCATCTACCAATAAAAAGAGCAAAATAATGTATAGCAGGAAAATAGATGCTCCCTATGGTAGCTTATGCTATGTCCCTGGATTCTCCCACAGTAATATTAGCAAGAAAGTCTCTAGATTCAGATTTGTGAGGATCATTAATATTGCCCCACTGCGAAAGTTTGCAAGCAGTTGTAAAATCCTCTAGATCCATGGTATAAGATGTATCATAAATATCAAATATGACACTAGGAGAATTATGCGTATAGTTATATTTAAACCTCCGCACAAAGGATTCAGTCAATTGATAGTACTGAGGACATTTATCTTGTAAGAAGTCCTCCAACTCAGCATTACGCACATACGCGTCAAATTTCTCCTTGAAGCCTGCTTCGACCATAAAATCATCGGATGGCCACTCACAAGCTCGTACATCCGCGTCCCTCGGCAATTCAACATCTTGCTCACGTATAGCAATCCTGGGCCCTTTCTTTACCGAGGAACCACCTTTATACATTCTCCTAGACATAATTCTTTTTTTGAAAAAAATCTAAAATTTTAGTAACTTCAAAATAAGAGTGAATAAAACTAAACAAGATTGGTAGCAACTACTCCTACAAGTGCCTAGAGCCTATATCATGCATTAGAATTGCTTGGGACCTCATAAATTTCACATGCATGCTCAAGAACATGGTCACCTATGCAGCAAAAATTTGCAATGAATAAAGCACTAGAACAAAAACTAATTGGACCAATGGAGGAGTCACATACCAAGCAACAATCTCCCAAAGCAGTTTTGTGAATGGGGCTTTGAGCAAGGAGATCAAAAATCGCAGCAAAATGAGCTAGAACTCGTGCTTGAGCTGGATGGGGGTTTTTTTGGGTAGAAGATGAAGTGTGTGGGTGTTGGCATAAGTGGAGGGGGGCCACCAGGGGCCCACGAGACAGGGGGGCGTGCCCAGGTGGGGTGGGTGCGCCCTCCACTCTCGTGGCCTGGTGCTTGCCCCTCCTGAAGTGTTTTCAGTGCCTAAAATCCTTAAATATTCCATAAAAAATCATACTCAATTTGCAGGGCATTTGGAGCACTTTTATTTTCGGGATATTTTTTTATTGCACGGATAGTTCAGAAAACAGACAGATAATACTATTTTTGCTTTATTTATTCTAAATAACAGAAAGTAAAAAGAGGGCACAGAAGGTTGTGACTTCTAGTTTCATACATCTCATGATCATCAAAATGAATCCACTAACAAGGTTGATCAAGTCTTGTTAACAAACTCATTCCGAATAACACGGAACCGGAAAAATTTCGAATAACACTAAGTTATCTCAACGGGGATATGAAAATCCCCAACAATAAGAATATCATACTTTTTCTTGACAGTAGGGAGAGGAAATTCAAAACCTCCAATAATGATAGTTGGAACTTTTCCAATAGAATTGATGCTATGAACTTGAGATTATTTCCTCGGAAAGTGTACCGCATGCTCATTACCATTAACATGAAAAGTGACATTGCCTTTGTTGCAATCAATAACAGCCCATTCAGAAAAGGTCTACAAAGGATAATCGACATACTATCGTCCTCGGGAATATCAAGAATAACAAAGTCCGTTAAGATAGTGACATTTGCAACCACAACAGGCACATCCTCACAAATACCGACAGGTATAACAGTTGATTTATCAGCCATTTGCAAAGATATTTTAGTAGGTGTCAACTTATTCAATTCAAGTCTGCGATATAAAGAGAGAGGCATAACACTAACACCGGCTCCAAGATCACATAAAGCAGTTCTAACATAATTTTTTTTAATGGAGCATGGTATAGTTGGCATACCCGGATATCCAAGTTTCTTTGGTATTCCACCCTTAAAAGTGTAATTAGCAAGCATGATGGAAATTTCAGTTTCCGGTATCTTTTTTTTATTTTTAATGATATCCTTCATATACTTAGCATAAGGATTTACTTTGAGCATATCAGTTAACTGCATACGTAAGAAAATAGGTCTAATCATTTCAGCAGAGCGCTCAAAATCCTCATCATCCTTTGACTTGGATGGTTTAGGAGGAAAGGGCATGGGTTTCTGAACCCATGGTTCTCTTTCTCTACTATGCTTCCTAGCAACAAAATCTTTCTTATCATAACATTGATTCTTTGACTGTGGGTTATCAAGATCAACGGCAGGTTCAATCTCTGCTTCATTATTTTTGCTAGGTTGAGCATCAACATGAACATTATTATTGACATTATCACTAGGTTCATGTTCATCACCTGATTGAGTTTCAGCATCAGAGATAGAAATATCATTGGGATTCTCAGGTGTCTACAATAGGTTCACTAGAAGCATGCAAAGTCTTATCGTTTTTCTTTTTCTTCTTTTTAGAAGAACTACGTGCTTCTAAATTGTTTCTCTGGGAATCTTGCTCGATTTTCTTAGGGTGGCCTTCAGGATACAAAGGTTCCTGAGTCATTCTACCAGTTCTAGTAGCCACTCTAACAGCAAAGTCATCTTTATTGTTTAATTCATCAAGCAAATCATTTTGAGCTTTAAGTACTTTCTCAGCAAGTTAGAACCAACCAAATTTAGTGAAGTAAAATGCATCACTAAGCTTTACTCGACAGTTTACTCCTCTAATTTTTAGGGGCATTGGCTAGAGATGCTATGCTAGCTTGAAGAGGAGTTAATTACACAGAAGTACCACAATTAAGGCATTACATGCAGATTGGTATCATTTTTCGTAATTTTTACATGTCATACCAAGTTTTGGGCTAGCCATTACAAAAAGGTCTAAATCGCGTATAAACACGTATTGATAGTGTATCTGACCGACGGGGCCCGCCTGTAGGGTGTCTATGTGGCAGTTTTTTTTTTGCAGAAGATCCCCTAGCTTTATATGTAATCACATAAATGCCATTATTTCGCGGGGAAAAGGCTACTGAGAGGTTTTCTTTTACGCTCGCAAAAGTTTCCGGCGAATTGAACAAATAAATAATAGAAACGCCCCAGGAGGATGATCGAGCTAGCTGAAAAGGAAAGGTAGAGAAGTAGAAATAGCATTTGATGCACTCCCCGGCCCATGCAGTAACTCTCCCCGTCGATGCAGTGGCGTTTCTACAAACTAGATGACCAGTTGCACCAAATGGCGAAAAGACCCGTTTAAAACCATGTTCATGTTGAAAATATTTGTATTTTTTCAATAACAGTATATTTGAGTACATTTGGTAAGAACTTACACACCTATATATAAAGGAAATTAAATGCAAATATTTTCTTAAGGTAATAATGCCACAAATTAGATCATCGAGTTGAGTCAACAATTAGGAATCCCGAGTAGTTGTAAACTTGCATTAAAAAAAAGTAAACACAAGTGACACAATAAAATATACTTAATACATGAACTCGTGAACTTTGTGTACAAGAGAAGTTAATAGAAATAGTAGTCAATTACATCATATAATTTGGTTCTATACTCTTTTGTGTATATATCCGGAATGCTACCCCTTTGTGATCAACTCTTTGTCCTTCAAATCAAATGGCACAGCTACTGCCCCTTATAGAAAAAGAAAGGACTCTGTAATACTCATAAATATAAAAGGAAAACATCATATGATGCATCTAAACCTGCGCAAAACAATGTAAAAACCACACATGCTATCTACATACTCTCATTGTCTAGCAAAACATAAGTAGCCGAGGGACCCTGTACAAAAGAATTGACAATTCGCAGAAAGAAGCATGCCATCAGCTGTCTAGACAACCATAGAACAATAAGTGGCAAAAGCCCCATCGGAATTAGCATTTGCCAACCAGTTTATGAGCTAAAGTTGAGCATTCACCAGTCGATGAAACATATTAAGCATCAGCTATAAAACAAACTCTATTTTCCTAATAAGACAACATAGATATGAAATGGGCAAACTCTATTTTGCCATCCAGTTTATGAGCTAAAGTGGAAAGCTTTGAACCATGAATTTTAGGCACTTTTTTTAGCAAACACAGTAGGGTAAAAACCAATCTATTTTTTAGGCACTTCACCGGATAAACAATGTTATGTGCTGGGAGCATGAAATCAGGCCACAATGGTTATTAGCATGCTATAGGCGATGACATGAGGCGAGCAGTACTGAGTGTGCTACAATAGAGATCGAAGGATCATGCTTAGCTGTATCGCACGGGTGTAGAGCCGAATGTAGCAATCAGACTTTACAACCGGATGGCGCCTAGCGCCCGCCTTTGGAATTTAGTTTTTATTGGATTGTGAGTTGATATGATGTGCTATGACATGTTTCAAAGAATTAGTTCTACATATAGTATAGTGAAAGTTCATGTGTAATGTAGAGTCTGAGCATGAACTGATGTCTGCAATAGGGAAGTTTGTTGGCCGCATCTCATGGTTCTTTTCAAGGTGCCTTTCATTTCAAGGTCACCACAAAACAGCGCCTGGTTCTCATCGTGCATTGCCTTTAGATGAACCATCGACAGCAACGAAGGTCATATCTAAATATCATCTAGCATTCTAAGGACTACTAATCAAGCTCTGTAATAGGATTAAACCTTCCTCTGTTTTTCGACGATGCTATCTGTTGCTTTTGAACAGCTACCACCTATGCTTTTACCTATATAGCCTCTGATGTTGTTCCTCATCGGACTATTAATATGCATAATGTCCCTTTTTTCTCATGCAGGACACGCGCGAGGCTCACTGTAAAGTTGGGCCAGCCGGCAAAGAAGGCCCATTTGTCATCAACCTGAGCAGGAAAGAGTGGTGTGAAGAGAAACAAGCGGTTGGACTTTGTACAGCGCGGTGAAAAAATGCCAGCGAGACAGATCAAGCGAGGGAGATTCACTGTGTGACTCAGGTAGCTCGTATGAGCGGGTAGTCTAGCGAGCTTTATATGTTTGATATACAATTGCACTATTAGTGGTAGCACTGGCTGATATATGCCATTTTTCTGTAACCCCTGAAGACTAAATCGATGATCAGTGCATACAAATCTTGTTCTGATCAATACAAAATCATGACTATGGTCTGTTATGCATACATATATAGTGCATGCTACTGATACTTATCATGGTGGCTGTACCTATTTCTTTCAGGTCATTTTCTTCTCTTGCTACTGCATATACATACAGCGCATGCCACTGATATTTATCATAGTGGATCTGCCTATTTATTTCAAGTAATTTTCTTGTCTTACTAAATCTACATATCCTGACAAAATTGCTCGAGTGCACTAAACCTGAATCTAACTAAATCTACATATACTGACAAAACTGCTCGACTACACTGAACTGATTACACACGTGCGATTTAGCACCAACTTTACTACGAATTTGATTTATGCAACCGCACGCAGCAGCCGGCCGAACACAAGATATTACTATGATTAGCTTTAACACAGGGACAAACAGTTTAATTAATGGTCAGCTTAACAACAATCTAAACAATCCATGGCATTCATCTTCTAAGAAAGATCCAACAGTTGTGAAGAAGCAGTTACATCGGGGTGGGATTGGAACAAGGACTGAGAAAGATGAGGAACATACCTAGTACAAATCCAATCTCAGTCCTTTTTTCTCATCGTTGATTACCACCATTGCCATTAGGAACGCCTACAAAATATGTGTTGTCAGGGTACTTCCACTTGGCAGCTAGGCAAGCTAATAGACCATCGCACACAAAAGGTTAACATTTATACAGTGTTTATCCCTTAATATATATATATTTGCAAAGGAAAAATGCAAAAGAACAACTGAGGGCCATCTATAGAATAACACTTCAGTACCACTATAAAAAATAGTACAGGATCAGAAATCATCCTCGCCATATGAATCCTAGCCAATTATCTGGAGGTGATCAGAACACGAGGTGCCGGGAGTAGCCACTGCTGCCCCATCAAAATTAACAATCACTGAACTATATAAAACAGGTCCAACTGACATGTAAGAACCCAAGCTTAATAATTCTAGGAGGTAAAACGTGGTTAAAGCAAAATAATATAAGTGATATTGGGAAAGCTAAAGAAAGGTATAAGCTCCACCCTGGCGAGCATGATCGCATCATCAGTAATCTCACACATATGAAAGAGTGGGCAAAGCAAACTGCACCGCTACAGTCTCCAAAATAGGGATCACAAAACACATAACAGGGTACATCCTGAGCATGGCAAACAGTGTAAATAAAATAAGTAGTATAAGAAACCAGAACACAAAAGTAAAGCATACAGGCAATACCCGGTTAGTCACCAGAATAAAACAATGAGTAATGAACAGAAACAAAAGAAGAAAAACTAAAAACACATGCATAGAACACTAACCTTGATAGCAAGACGGGGAACCACCGAGGTAACAGAGCGGTAGACGACAAAGCAAGTGAAGGGAACTACAACATGACCTGTAAAACAAAAGGAACCAGGGACCTACATGAGGGACAGTGTCTAAATGACAAGTATTTAAGGGGCAACTCCAAACAGCAAGCACAAACCTCGGTAGGCAATACAGCAGCCGAGAAGTCGAGCAAAGGATACAAAAAATAAAAAGAACAAACTCATCATGCTTCAGATCAGCACATAGATGACAATATGAATAAACGGGAAAAAAAAGACCTGCTGGACACTGAAATAACAGGCTCATTTTATTGGAGCGTCCACTAATCTGCATGTATTAATGAGCAACAAGAACCATTCTGTGGACATATAAAAAGGAAGTGGTGCTGTGTCGGATTCTAAAGAACACATACTAAAGCAACAGAAAGAGATGGTCCACTAAATTCCAGAGCACACGTATTAAAGCAGCAAGCATTGGTCTGTGCACACGCAAATTCTGCAGCAAGCATCATTAGCAAGACAGGAATAAAAATTGGGCACATCCTACTTGTATATGCCCGGAAAGTATCACGCAACAAGCAAATCACCAGCACATGCATAAGTAAAGACAGCCTAATGCACACTGCAACAATGGATCAAGTAACTTTCATGTGTCAATGAGCTGCAACGATGAATCAATTAACTTTCATGTATCAATGAGCAACAAGAGTAAAAACAGGTGCAAACAGCAGGACCCGGCCTGGTGGATCACAAAGTACATATATAAAAGCAGCAGGAACTGGATTGGCCATACACAAACAATGACCAAGCAAACAAGGAGCAACAAACAACAAGGATTGTAGAAGAATGGTCGAAAGCTATAACCTGCCCATGCAAGACATGGTACTGAAAATGGAGTAAACCGCACAAGCATGGACTTGAACCTAAATGAATATACGCCTCTGAAAGTAGCAAGCAGGAACAAAAGAACCGAAGCAATCATAAGCAAGAAAGGATGTCTTTTTTTCAACAAGATCGGAAGGATAACCCCACAAGTAGCAGGATAGGCAAACATAACTAATAAAGCAAGCCAAGGAAAGCACGGCTAACCTTGCTAACCAACAACACAGACGGTCAGCGAACGATCAAAGGACCTGGACAGGTAACGAAACAAGAAACAGAGCCATGTCAGTTCACACGCATTTTGTCAAACATGACACGAACAAGGAAGAACTCACCTTCTCGAGCAGCAAGGCGAAGGACGAACAACAGAGGGACTGACCATGCACAAACAACGGAAGGAGGAGACTACCAATTCAACTACCTTTATCCACTCTTGCTCTCCAATTGGACTATCTGGCATTTGTGTTGAGACACCGAAGTTCAACATGCCGAGAAAAGGCTCGTCGCCTTCCATCTGCAAAAAATTCGACACAAGTTTCATATAGCACCACATCAGATAGCCTACCTAGCAGCATCAATACCAAAGGAAACTCTTTACATAAGCAGCAGTAGCAACATCAGTAGCACTGAACATACTTAGCAGTACACCCTTTGAATAAATTCAGTTTGGTAGCTCTGAACATATTTAGTTAACCACCTAGCCTGAACATATCCAGCGACAGAGACCCCAAAGGCCATCCCAGTCCAGTGACATAGAGCACATAGGCCATCCCCGTGCTCTCGTTCCCCGCTGCGCGGCTACTCCTGCTGGAGTCCATCTGCGGCGACCCCGACCACGAGCTCCCGTGGATCCAGCTGCCCCAGGACACAATTGTGGGTCAAATTAGAACTTGCTGATGGGTCAGCAAGTATCAAACCAATCCATTCATAGAACCCAAGAACACGCCATATGCTACAGCCAAGAACTCATGGCAGCGCACCCGACCAGACAGCCAAGAACTCATAGCTCTCACAGATTGGGTGCAAGAAAGAGGCCAAGAACGACATAGAGAACACCCAGACACACCAAATTTCACCAATCGAACCAAGATGCTAGAGGACGATGGGCATGGACGAGAAGGTAAAGGGGATTAGAGAGAGAAACTCACGGACGCGTCGACTGCTGTGCGTGGCTGCTGCTCTACTCCTCCTGCCGAGTTCGGATCGATGTCGACGGGCGCCGGCAGAGCACGAGGCGGCCGTATTTGGGCCACCATGCGAGACGGACGAGGCATGGCTGGCTGCTGCCCCTGCTCCCCTCGTCCTACCGATTCGAGGAGAGGGGTGGCGACGAGGAGGGACCGCCATGGCGAGCGGGAGGGGGTCGAGGAGAGGGGTGGCAACGAGGAGGGACCGCCACGGCGAGTGGGACAGGCGGGGCGGCGGGTGAGTGGCTGGGAAGGGAGCGAGAGCGAGCGGGACGGGCCAGGAGGGGGAGGCGAGTGGGACGGGAGGCGGCGGTGAGGGTTTCTCAGCGTGGGTGGCTGTGATTTATACCCCTGCACGCGAAAAGACTAAAATGCCCCTGGCGGGGCACAGAATTTACAGGCGGTGGCACAAGTACTGTTCATGGCGAATTGGGGCGACGTGGAGGCCTTCGTCCTGCCTAGCTCTTCTTCAGGCTTTATAAGGTAAATGTGCGTGCAGCACCTTTGCCGCGCCAGCCAGCCCTGGATGCTTTTCATCGATTTGGAAACTCCATTTGGTGGCGCCTGCCGCCTGCTGCTGTGCTGCACAACGCTATCAACGCATGCATGCTCCCTCGCCATTCCGTTCCCCTTGTGTTGCGTTGCGCACTTTCACGGTCGATGTGTGTGTGTGTGTGTGTGTGTGTGTGTGTGTGTGTTCCAGTTTAGACGTGGCAACCAGGGCTCCATTGGTGACTGCCCAGGATTTTGAGCTAGATTGGTCCATTTGACTTTCTTTTTTACAACGGCTAGCACGTACCAGTTTGCGCATTATCCATGGGAACTTTTCTAACAAAAAAAATATGAGGTAATTGCACCACTGGTATTGGCGCTTGCCACCTAGGTTTAGTTTGGTGCTTGTAGTTGTAAAATATAAGACAACTGGTTCGAAAACTTGGCGCGGGCATGCAAATATCATGCCAACATGGCCTGGGGCCTGCTGTCAGCGATCTTGCCCGTGGGACCTTTTTGCAAAAGAAAAAAAGGGTCAGGTCCTATTATCTTGCATTTGCAAGACAGGTCGGCTGACCGCTGGGTTCCACCGTTTAGTATACAACGGGAATGATTAAATCGAGAAAATGATTGCCAGTGAGGCTCAAACTGGGAACGAGGCCCTAGCGGGGGCTTGCGATTCAACAAATAACGATTTGATGTCTCAAAAGGATAACCAGCCTTTATGTCTTGTTAACGAATATACGTGTGGACTTCGGAAAAAAAATCCATCATTTTCTCGACTACAAGCACTCTTGTGGGGATTGATGTGTTGCAGGCAGTGCGGACCATTTTTCATGTGTTAGTTTTTTGATAAATTTGTTATTAAAGTAATTCCTTTCAAATTAAATAATGTAATTTAAAAATAATCATATAATTAAAATTATATTTTTTTCAGAAATTTAAAAGGGAATCTTTTTATATATTTAAATAAATGTTCTGGTTTTTAATAAATACGTGTAGTCAATAAAAAAGTAAAATGACCGTGTTGTTTTAAAAGTGTGCGCATGTTTTAAAAAATTTTGTGTGTTAGACCAAAAGATACATATTTTACCCGCAAAAAAAAGATACATACTTTAAGAAAAATAAAAATAAAAGAGGTATGAAAAAATAAATACGATCCTAGTGTGCTTTGAGAATGCACAACCTCAAATTAATCCATGAATTCTTTTAAATTATATGAACCTTCATTTAAATATATTAATTTTTCAAATTACGTTAATATTTTTGTTAAATGTGTGAACACTTTTTCAAATCTATATTTTTATAATTCATAAGTACTATTTTAGTTATATGAATATGTTTTCAATAATACATGAATATTTCTAAAGGTAAGTTAATTTATTTGTACATATATTATTTATATAACACACAAATATTCAAACCCAATATCCGCCATGTCGTCCCGGTGACCCCGCCGATGCCACATCCTGTCGTGGTGTTCAATCCGCACCATCCTGCTCGCGTGTTGCCTGGGATGGACGAGCAGAGCAAAGGAGACGCTTAGATCCATTTCTCAGTGTGGGGAGGAGCGCAGGATGGCCCCTTACTCCTCTCCGACCGCTTCTCCGGCGAGCTCCCCTGTCACCATCACCCCCTTGCAAAAATTGTCGCGCAGTCGGCAGCCCCTCGCCATGCATTCCATCTATCTCTCCCTCCATCTCTCACTTTGCTGGGTGGTTGGAGAGGACTGTGTGAGTGGGTAGGGGGGAATGGGTGAGCTGGGGGTGAGCTAAGAAAATCTGTTCGCCCTGTTTGCATAACGTCCGAACAGTTCCGGAGAGCTGACGTGGCAACCAACACTGCTTTAGGATATGTGCTTGTCATCGGACGGCTGCTGAGGCGTTCGCCCTGGACCTCTGAAAATCTAATGTCACATTTTAAGCTTTATTGTTCTTTTAAGATAGTTCTGTTGCCTGTAAGAACTCAGGTTTTAATTAGAAAATGAAATTGGTAGGGTGATCCTCCTTGGTAGATGGAAATCAATCCATGTATCAAACACTCTTAATGTGCGAAAAAAGCAGGTACTATCTTTGTCCATAAATAAGTGTACATCTAGTTTCTGTCGTAAGTCAAAGTTTTAAATTTTTGATCAACTTTATACTGTAGGAATAATTAACAATATTTATGGCATTAAATTAGTATCATTCGATCTGTTTTGAAATGTATGTATTTCAATAATATACCAATTTGATATACGTGTTAATACTTGTTTCTAGGGAAAATTGATTTTATACCCCTAGTTGTGTCACCCTCGGCAGGTTTGCCCTTAGTTTCCGAAAACCCTTGTTCTTGCCCAGCTCACTTTGGTTTTCTTATGCTTTTGCCCTTCCGGCACGGTTCCGTCCATTCAGCGCCGTTTGACCGCTACCGGCGCTAGATTTTGGACATTTTTGCCCCTGTGGCTGCTAACTTCAGTACCCCTTCGTCCTCATCCGGCTCTCACGAAAAACAGAGGAAAGGAAGGCGCGGCAAAATTGGAGGGGGTACGGGATGCAGGAGAAGAAGGAGCCGGTGCGCATGGCGAGCTCGGGCTCATCCAGCTTCTCGCCGGCGACCGAAGAGGTAAGCAATATGGTGGGGTCGTGCTTCTCCACCCCTACCCGACATTTTGGGGTTCAAAGCGAGGGTTGTGACATTTGGGGGGAAATTTGACTTTTTTTAGGTCGACGGGGTCGGGATTGTGCAGCATTCATCAGAGTTTTATCTTCCCGACGAGTCTTATTCCGGCTTGGAGTTTCTGTCGAAGCATCGATGCCCCGGTCATGGCCTTGTTCCTGCCCGCCGTGTATCATGGGGTGGTGCAAGCAGTGGCCGCCGTTTTTTAGGTTGCCCATTGGATGTAAGTTCATGTCAAATTATGACTCTTGATTTTTACTCTCTAATTTTTACTTTTCTAATTATGACTCTTGATTTACAATTAGTTACCAGATGAGTGTGACTGGGTGGTTTGGGTTGACCCAGCTCCTCCATTGCGTGTTGGACTAGCTTTTGAAGACTTGCACGCTGAGGTTGAAGTGAGTTGGATCAAGTGCCACCATTTGAAGAAGGAAAACATTGAGCTGGCAAGGAAGAACAAGGCTTTGAAGAAGAAGCTTAGAGAGAGAGATGAGATGCTGCTGTTGTGGGCACTGTTGCTTGTGGGAATTAGTATGATAGTTGCACTACTATGGTAATTGTCGAAGAAATTATGCAGTTGTTCGATGTCAGCTATAGTAGTTTGGTATTCCAAGATGTTGTTGTCAAACGTGGTTTGGTGAATGAATTTGATATTGTACTACTGAATTTGATCTTGCCATCTCAATTTGATCGTAAACTTGTGAAATGACAGATGAATGACACAAGTTCAACAACAACTAGAATGACACAACATTGTGCATCACATATGAATGACACAAGTTCGACAACCTTAAGATTAGAACACATTGTGCATAAAAACACCAAGTACATAACAACACTATAGCAGACAGTAGACATAACAGGTGCATCTTAGAAGTTTAACAACATCACACAGTACACATAACAGTAAATAAAAGGTGTAAAAAAACACCATCTAGTTGATAACAGCATCTAGAACTTCAGTTTTTTGCTCCTGGTGTTTCTGGCTGGGTTTGGAGCTTCCCTTGCCTTGCTTCTAGTGTTTCTGGCTGGGTTGGGGCCAGTTGGTGGAGCTTGGTTTTGTGCTGGTTCTTTTGATGCAGGAGGAACAAGCTTGCTGTCAACACTGCTTCCGGTAGCTGACAATGTAGTTGCTGGTTGTACATCTCCACCTCTCTTCTCTTTCACAAACCTTGGAGAAGCTCCTCTCTCTGCTGCTTTTTTATAGTTTTTCCTAGGGCTAAAAATTGCAAATATGTCACAAATTATAATGTATGCATGAACAGAAATGGATGTGAGAATTGCACATACCTTACTACACTTACTTGTGTAGATGCTTCATGAGATGGTTCCCTTGGTGGTCTCATTTCATGCTGGACTACATCAGGTATTGGCTGATCCTCATCCACATCCTCATCCTGCACTTCTGCTATTGCTGGCTCATCTGCTGTTGGATGATCATCTGCATTTTGTGCACCCAAATGCTCTTCTTCTCCAAAAGCTGGATCAACAGATCGTGTGCATCCCTTGGCTTGGTGTCCACATCTACCACACCTTTTGCACTTCTTCTTCCTTGGCCCAAGGCCCTTTCCTTCATTGCTTGCTCTAATCCTCTGTTTTCTTGGACTGCCTGGTGCTTGCTTCTGAACAGGAGCACATAACTTGAATCCAGGATCTACAATGTCCCACTGCTGCTTGCCTTCCAAAGCTGGTAGGTTTTCAGCATAAGTGGCTCTGAACATCTCAACAGAGTAGTACTTATGGACATACTTATCAATTGCATTAGCATCACCCCTTAGAGAAGTGATGAAGAAAAGTGCATGGATGCATGGCTTACCAGTGACCTGCCATTGCCTGCAACTGCAACTCCATTTCTCCAGGTCCACAGGATACCTCCATTCTCTCTTCTCTCTGTCAGTTGCAGTTACCTCAGCCTCTGTTGGGCTTCTCCTCACAATGCTCATCTCCAAACCATTAGTTTTCTCCATTAATGCCTTCATTACTGCTGGTATGATGTTGTGCCCAATGAAATGGTCAATGCAAATTCTTTTTCTTAGGTTAAACTTCTCCATAATATACTGCCTGATCTTGTCAAGCAGGTCAACTAGGTGTAGGCCCTTGTATTTCTTGATTCTAGAGTTGAATGATTCAGCTAGATTGTTATTTACATAGTCAACCTTGCTCAACTCAGTGAAATCAGCTCTAGCCCAGATTTTGGTGTGGTGCTCCTCAAGATAGTCCTTCACTTTGAGCTTGCTTTTCAACTGGTTCAGATGATAGTTGTGCTTTTTGATGCTGTAAGTAAGTGAGCAAGGCCACAGATTGTCATCATAAAATTTCCCTTTGAATTTCTTGCCAAAATTTTGAGACAAATGTCTCATGCACTCTCTATGCTCAACTCCAGGATAAACATCATCAACAGCACTCTCCAGTCCTTTGCAAGCATCAGTATGGATAACTAATCCTTCAGGATGTCCTATAACTTTCTTCAAATTATTGAAAAACCATGTCCAACTCTCAGTGGACTCCACTTCAAGAACACCATATGCAACAGGAAATAACCAATTGTGTGCATCTAGGGCACATGCTGCTACAAGTTGGCCCCTAAACCTACCATGCAATGCAGTTGCATCTACAGCCAAGTATGGCCTGCACCCCTCTAGAAACCCCTTCTAACAAGCTTTGAAACAAACAAAAACCCTTCTAAAACACTCTTTGTAGAATTTCTTTCCTTTTAACTTGTACTCCACTGTGTGATGGTCAATGTCAACAACACTGCCTGGTGATGCCCTCTCTACTTCTGCTTTGAAAGCAAAAAGTAACTGAAAATTGTCATTGTACTTACCATATAACTTGTCAAGTGCCATTTCCTTACCATAATAGCATCTGCTGTAAGGCACCTCAAGACCATACTTCTCTAACAACCTACCCTAGATTTCCTTTGTGCCAATCCCTGGATTTTTTCTGATCCAAGCCATAGAAGCATCTGCAATCCACCTTCTTTTTGCAGCTCTCAATCTCTGAGATCTGTTCACACTAGGACATGTGTGAGGGTGGGGGTTCACTTTGATCTGAAAATAAAACAAGGAAACAAATTGTCTGTCAGTACAACATTAGTAAAACAAAAAGTCACAATTTTAAAACAAATACTAGTAAACTAAATGGCTAGTACCTGAAACAAAGTGCTCCTCCTCATCAAAGATGCATGCAGCCTCCACTTACACATGTCATAGGCACATTTAACAGTGAACCTACTCTGGTCACTTTTTAGTGTGATGTACTCAGTTTCAGACTTGATTGAGAATGTTCCAACTGCATTTCTGCAATCAACTGCCCCAGGAAATACCACACCTTCCTCAATGCTTGGGTTATCTCTATCATACATCATGACAGGTTTGTCCTCATCTGCATCCTCAAAAGCTCCCATGTCATGATCCTCTTGCCTTTCATCTTCATCAGTATCTGAAAATTCTGCAGGTATGTAGTCTTCATTTGCTGCATGTTCCTGATTATTTTGTTGTACATAACCTGGATAAAGCTTCTCATCCTCCTCAGGTTGTGCATCAGGCAGTGCTTCCTCCACAACTGGATCAGGTTGATCATCTTCTTTCTCAGTGCCAGGAGCAGTTGGGGTGGTACTAGCACTTGCTGCACTAGTGCCAGGAGCACTAGGAGTACTGCTAGCTCCTGTCCTAAATGCACATGGTCTACCCCTTCTTCTACCTCTGGTCCCTCCAGCAGTTGTCCTAGATGCAGGTGTTTTCTCACACCTTTCTCCTCTCTTTCTCTGAATTACTGTAATTTCCAAATTGCATGACCTTGTCTCTGCATTTCTTTCAAACATCAAACCTAACTCATCATCACACTGTAGAGGGTTCCAACTCTCCTGTTAACTGTCCCAATATCTTATTTCAACAGCATCAAACAATCCCCATGGATACTTTGCACAAATACTAGCCCTAAAATCATTAAATGAACTACTACTATTGTCCACAACTAATGGAAATGTGAAGTTGCTTTCTTTTCCTCTGGTATCAGCAGAAACTATGACTGTGGTCTCCATTCTAATAGACAGAAAGAATGCAACAGCTGGATCCATCCTACAATAAAGAACACAACATCTACCATGACTAAATCTTCTCTGAATCAAGCCTACGATACTATGGAAAAGCAGATCTGAGACTTACCCTGTCGGGATCTCCCGTGCAGATGTGGTGCCCTTGCCCTTGTCGCCCTGACTGCTACCACAGCCGCCTTCAACGCTCCCCGTAACCGATGGCAAGCTTTTGTCGCTGTCGACGAGGCCACCGCCGCCGTGGCCGTGCGCGCAGCCATCGCCCTCCCGCGCCGATGCGATTCCCTTCTTCGGGCGGCGGTCGCCGCCTAGGGCTTCTCCATTCTCCCCCATCGCCTGGAACTGGATGTGCTGGTGCTACAGACGACGTTCTGGTGGTGGTGCCCTTAGGGTTTCTGGATCTGGTGGTGGCGCCGACGAACTAGGATTTGGACAGGGAGAGGGAGTGACGGGAGGAATGGGGAACGAAAGAGTGAGGGGGGGAACAAGCGAGTGAGCACGGGGGGCAAGCCGTGTCCTAAATCTAGCGGCGGTAGCGGTCAAACGGCGCTGACTGGACGGAATCGTGACGGGAAAGCAAAAGCACAAAGAAACCAAAGTGAGTTGGGCAAGAACGAGGGTTTTTGGAAACTAGGGGCAAACCGCCGAGGGTGACACAACTAAGGGCACCAAATTAATTATCCCTTGTTTCTATATACTCCAGGGACGAACTTATGTTTGGAGATCACTGATCCTTCCTCGGCATCCCCAGGGACGGCATGCTGACACCCTTGTACGCTGTGAACCCGCCGTCGACGACGAGGTTGTGCCCGGTCACGTACCTGGCCTCGTCCGACGCCAGGTACAGCGCCGCCCCGGCCACGTCCTCCACCTCCAGCACGGTGCCGTCCAGCTGGCTCGAGTCCTCCTCCACCACCCGCCGCAGCGCGTCCTCGCCGGCGCCGGGAAACATCTCGGCCATGGACCGCATCGTGAGCGGCGTCGCGATGGCGTGCGGCGAGATGGCGTTCACGCGCACCCGGTTGCGCGCCAGCGGGCCCGCGGCCGCGCGCACCGCGGCGATGACGGTGGCCTTGGAGACGGCGTAGGCGAGGATCGGGGAGCCGAAGCTGAGCACGCTGATGACGCTGGCCGTGCAGAGGATGCAGCCGCCGTGGCACCGGTGCCTATTACCACCAGTCTTTTTTTAATCACCGATACTTATTTGTACATGATAGCCGCTTAACTAAGCGTCTCTTCTGTAGAAATAGGCACCGGTGCTTCAGAAAAACCCGATTTATTTTTCTAATTGTCTCTCTAAGCACCTCCCATTGTACAAGGCCAATGCTGCTTCTGAAGTCAACTCCACGGCCTTTGGCACGGCGTGGTTGTAGATCGCTCCGGCATTGGCGTGTGAGCATCTGCATTCGTAAGCTTTGTCGGGTCAAAGAGGGGAAACATAAATTATTGTATTTTAAAACGGAGGAAAAATTATTGCCTCATCCGTTAATTAAGAACAAGAGAGTTGCTCGATTAATTTACGAAAACTCGGAAGAAAACCGTTGTAAACTTGCTCAAGACAGCTGAACAGGCACACACCTACAAGCATGTCAACTACTCTCAAATCATGGAGACACACGACCACACAGAGGCAGGCCGACAAACACACCCACACGATATTAATGCCTCTCCGCAATGCATGGGTCTCAATATTTCAAAGGAAACCCCATCGAGTCGCTGCAACTTGAAAGAGACAAATCGACAAAGTCAACGGGCACAACGGAGTCCCTGCTTCCAACCAAGAAATCTGAGAACCATCAATCATGGAACCACATGTGTATTCCGTTTTGCACCACCCTTATTGCTTTCGATCCTCCTAAATTTCTCCTTGAGGATGTCGGGTCGAGGATTAGCACCACCCTTCTTGCATTTCTCCCTCAAAGCTTTTTTCCTTCAAGAGGCAACCAATCGTCTTTTCAGATTTGGTAGCATCCAATTCACTGAGGAAATCACAAATCTTGGCGGCGAAGAGGGCCTCGGGAACCGTTGGGTCACAACAATATCCTCACCCACAGGAACCATCGGGCCAATGGGCTTCGGCAAGTGCACATCACTAGCATCATGACAACCCCTCTCTTCATATCCATATGCTTGGCTAGGCTCCGGGGTGGTTAGAGCGGGAGCCAAAGTCACAATCGAGGGCACGAGCGGGGCCCCCTTCAATTGCTCCCCTAAAAGTGGTGAAACCGGTTCCCCACACATCCGCTGAAGTTTGTGCATGATCTGCATTACTGAACCAAGACCACAACAATGGCCTCGCTCATAGAGGCAATACACGCAAAGTGTTGGGGAACGTAGTAATTTTAAAAAAATTCCTGCGCACACGCAAGATCATGGTGATGATATAGCAACGAGAGGGGAAAGTGTTCGTCCACGTACCCTCGTAGACCGTAAGCGGAAGCGTTAGCACAACGCGGTTGATGTAGTCGTACATCTTCACGATCCGACCGATCCAAGCACCGAACGTACGGGGCCTCCGAGTTCAGCACACGTTCAGCTCGATGACAATCTCCGGCCCTCCGATCCAGCAAAGGCTCCGAAGATGAGTTCCGTCAGCACGACGGCGTGGTGACGATGATGATGTTCTACCGGCGCAGGGCTTTGCCTAAACTCCGCGATGATATGACCGAGGTGGAATATGGTGGAAGGGGGCACCGCACACGGCTAAGGAACGATCCGTAGATCAACTTGGGTGTCTTTGGGGTGCCCCCCGCCCCCATATATAAAGGAGCCAGGGGGAGGAGGCGGCCGGCCTAGAGGGCGCGCCAAGGGGGGAATCCTACTCCCACCGGGAGTAGGACTCCCTCTTTCCAAGTAGGAGTAGGAGAAGGGGGGAAAGAGGAGGAAGAGGGGAAGGAAAGGGGGGGCGCCGCCCTTCCCTTGTCCTATTCGGACTAGGAGGGGGAGGGGCGCGCGGCCCCCTCCTGGCTCCTTCCCTCTTCTCCCTCTTGGCCCATGTAGGCCTATTAACCCCCCGGGGGCTTCCGGTAACCTCCCGGTACTCCGGTAAAATGCCGATTTCACCCGGAACTATTCCGATGTCCAAACATAGGCTTCCAATATATCAATCTTTATGTCTCGACCATTACAAGACTCCTCGTCATGTCCGTGATCACATCCGGGACTCCGGACAAACTTCGGTACATCAAAACTTATAAACTCATAATAAAACTGTCATCGAAACGTTAAGCGTGCGGACCCTACGGGTTCGAGAACTATGTAGACATGACCTAAAACCATTCTCGGTCAATAACCAATAGCGGGACCTGGATGCCCATATTGGTTCCTACATATTCTACGAAGATCTTTATCGGTCAAACCGCATAACAACATACGTTGTTCCCTTTGTCATTGGTATGTTACTTGCCCAAGATTTGATCGTCGTATCCAATACCTAGTTCAATCTCGTTACCGGCAAGTTTCTTTACTCGTTCCGTAATACGTCATCTCATAACTAACTCATTAGTTATAATGCTTGCAAGGCTTAAGTGATGAGTATTACCGAGAGGGCCCAGAGATACCTCTCCGACAATCGGAGTGACAAAACCTAATCTCGAAATACGCTAACTCAACATGTACCTTAGGAGACACCTGTAGTACTCCTTTATAATCACCCAGTTACGTTGTGACGTTTGGTAGTACCCAAAGTGTTCCTCCGGTAAAAGGGAGTTGCATAATTCTCATAGTTACAGGAACATGTATAAGTCATGAAGAAAGCAATAGCAGAATACTAAACGATCATGTGCTAAGCTAACGGGATGGGTCATGTCAATCACATCATTCTCCTAATGATGTGATCCCATTAATCAAATGACAACACATGTCTATGGCTAGGAAACATAACCATCTTTGATCAATGAGCTAGTCAAGTAGAGGCATACTAGTGACTATGTGTTTGTCTATGTATTCACACATGTATCATGTTTCCGGTTAATACAATTCTAGCATGAATAATAAACATTTATCATGATATGAGGAAATAAATAATAACTTTATTATTGCCTCTAGGGCATATTTCCTTCTGTCTCCCACTTGCACTAGAGTCAATAATCTAGATTACATAGTAATGATTCTAACACCCATGGAGTCTTGGTGCTGATCATGTTTTGCTCGTGAGAGAGGCTTAGTCAACGGGTCTGCAACATTCAGATCCGTATGTATCTTGCAAATCTCTATGTCTCCCACTTGGACTTGGTCCCGAATGGAATTGAAGCTTCTCTTGATGTGCTTGGTCCTCTTGTGAAATCTGGATTCCTTTGCCAAGGCAATTGCACCAGTATTGTCACAGAAGATCTTCATTGGTCCCGATGCACTAGGTATTACACCTAGATCGGAAATGAACTCCTTCATCCAGACTCCTTCATTCGCTGCTTCAGAAGCAGCTATGTACTCCGCTTCACATGTAGATCCCGCCACGACGCTTTGTTTAGAACTGCACCAACTTACAGCTCCACCGTTTAATATAAACACGTATCCGGTTTGCGATTTAGAATCGTCCGGATCAGTGTCAAAGCTTGCATCGATGTAACCTTTTACGACTAGCTCTTTGTCACCTCCATATACGAGAAACATATCCTTAGTCCTTTTCAGGTATTTCAGGATGTTCTTGACCGCTGTCCAGTGATCCACTCCTGGATTACTTTGGTACCTTCCTGCCAAGCTTATTGCTAAGCATACGTCAGGTCTGGTACATAGCATTGCATACATGATAGAGCCTATGGCTGAAGCATAGGGAACATCTTTCATTTTCTCTCTATCTTCTGCTGTGGTCGGGCATTGAGTCTGACTCAACTTCACACCTTGTAGCACAGGCAAGAATCCTTTCTTTGCCTGATCCATTTTGAACTTTTTCAAAATTTTGTCAAGGTATGTGCTTTGTGAAAGTCCTATTAAGCATCTTGATCTATCTCTATAGATCATGATGCCCAATATATAAGCAGCTTCACCGAGGTCTTTCATTGAAAAACTTTTATTCAAGTATCCCTTTATGCTATCCAGAAATTCTATATCATTTCCAATTAACAATATGTCATCTACATATAAAACTAGAAATGCTACTACAGAGCTCCCACTCACTTTCTTGTAAATACAGACTTCTCCAAAAGTCTGTATAAAACCATATGCTTTGATCACATTATCAAAGCGTTTATTCCAACTCCGAGATGCTTGCACCAGTCCATAAATGGAACGCTGGAGCTTGCACACTTTGTCAGCACCTTTTGGATCAACAAAACCTTCCGGCTGCATCATATACAACTCTTCTTCTAGAAATCCATTCAAGAATGCAGTCTTGACATCCATTTGCCAAGTTTCATAATCATGAAATGCAGCAATAGCTAACATGATTCGGACAGACTTAAGCATCGCTACGGGTGAGAAAGTCTCATCGTAGTCAACCCCTTGAACTTGTCGAAAACCTTTCGCAACAAGTCGAGCTTTATAGATAGTTACATTACCATCAGCGTCAGTCTTCTTCTTAAAGATCCATTTATTCTCAATGGCTTGTCGATCATTGGGCAAGTCAACCAAAGTCCATACTTTGTTTTCATACATGGATCCCATCTCAGATTTCATGGCCTCTAGCCATTTTGCGGAATCTGGGCTCATCATCGCTTCTTCATAGTTCGTAGGTTCATCATGGTCAAGTAACATGACTTCCAGAATAGGATTACCGTACCACTCTGGTGCGGATCTTACTCTGGTAGACCTACGAGGTTCTGTAGAAACTTGATCTGAAGTTTCATGATCAATATCATTAGCTTCCTCACTGATTGGTGTAGTTGTCACAGGAACCGGTTCTTGTGATGAACTACTTTCCAATAAGGGAGTAGATACAGTTATCTCATCAAGTTCTACTTTCCTCCCACTCACTTCTTTCGAGAGAAACTCCTTCTCTAGAAAGGATCCGAATTTAGCAACGAAAATCTTGCCCTCGGATCTGTGATAGAAGGTGTACCCAATAGTCTCCTTTGGGTATCCTATGAAGACACATTTCTCCGATTTGGGTTCGAGCTTATCTGGTTGAAGTTTCTTCACATAAGCATCGCAGCCCCAAACTTTAAGAAACGACAACTTTGGTTTCTTGCCAAACCACAGTTTATGAGGTGTCGTCTCAATGGATTTTGATGGTGCCCTATTTAACGTGAATGCGGCCGTCTCTAAAGCATAACCCCAAAACGATAGCGGTAAATCAGTAAGAGACATCATAGATCGCACCATATTAAGTAAAGTACGATTACGACGTTCGGGCACACCATTTCGTTGTGGTGTTCCAGGTGGCGTGAGTTGCGAGACTATCCCGCATTGTTTCAAGTGTAGACCAAACTCGTAACTCAAATATTCTCCTCCACGATCAGATCGTAGAAACTTTATTTTCTTGTTACGATAATTTTCCAGTTCACTCTGAAATTCTTTGAACTTTTCAAATGTTTCAGACTTGTGTTTCATTAAGTAGATATACCCATATCTGCTTAGATCATCTGCGAAGGTGAGAAAATAACGATATCCGCCACGAGCCTCAACATTCATTGGACCACATACATCTATATGTATGATTTCCAACAAATCTGTTGCTCTCTCCATAGTACCGGAGAACGGCGTTTTAGTCATCTTGCCCATAAGGCACGGTTCGTAAGTACCAAGTGATTCATAATCAAGTGATTCCAAAAGCCCATCAGTATGGAGTTTCTTCATGCGCTTTATACCGATATGACCTAAACGGCAGTGCCACAAATAAGTTGCACTATCATTATCAACTCTACATCTTTTGGTTTCAAAACTATGAATATGTGTATCACTACTATCGAGATTCAATAAAAATAGACCACTCTTCAAGGGTGCATGACCATAAAAGATATTACTCATATAAATAGAACAACCATTATTCTCTGATTTAAATGAATAACCGTCTCGCATCAAACAAGATCCAGATATAATGGTCATGCTCAACGCTGGCACCAAATAACAATTATTTAGGTCTAATACTAATCCCGATGGTAGATGTAGAGGTAGCGTGCCGACCGCGATCACATCGACTTTGGAACCATTTCCCATGCGCATCGTCACCTCGTCCTTAGCTAATCTTCGCTTAATCCGTAGTCCCTGTTTCGAGTTGCAAATATTAGCAACAGAACCAGTATCAAATACCCAGGTGCTACTGCGAGCATTAGTAAGGTACACATCAATAACATGTATATCACATATACCTTTGTTCACTTTGCCATCCTTCTTATCCGCCAAATACTTGGGGCAGTTCCGCTTCCAGTGTCCAGTCTGCTTGCAGTAGAAGCACTCAGTTTCAGGCTTAGGTCCAGACTTGGGTTTCTTCTCTTGAGCAGCAACTTGCTTGCCGTTCTTTTTGAAGTTCCCCTTCTTCTTCCCTTTGCCCTTCTTCTTGAAACTAGTGGTTTTGTTAACCATCAACACTTGATGCTCCTTCTTGATTTCTACCTCCGCGGCTTTTAGCATCGCGAAGAGCTCGGGAATAGTCTTGTTCATCCCTTGCATATTATAGTTCATCACGAAGCTCTTGTAGCTTGGTGGCAGTGATTGGAGAATTCTGTCAATGACACTATCATCAGGAAGATTAACTCCCAGTTGAATCAAGTGATTATTATACCCAGACATTTTGAGTATGTGTTCACTGACAGAACTATTCTCCTCCATCTTGCAGCTATAGAACTTATTGGAGACTTCATATCTCTCAATCCGGGCATTTGCTTGAAATACTAACTTCAACTCCTGGAACATCTCATATGCTCCATGACGTTCAAAACGTTGTTGAAGGCCCGGTTCTAAGCCGTAAAGCATGGCACACTGAACTATAGAGTAGTCATCAGCTTTGCTCTGCCAGACGTTCTTAACGTCGTCAGTTGCATCAGTAGCAGGCCTGGCACCCAGCGGTGCTTCTAGGACGTAACTTTTCTGTGCAGCAATGAGGATAATCCTCAGGTTACGGACCCAGTCCGTGTAATTGCTACCATCATCTTTCAACTTTGCTTTCTCAAGGAACGCATTAAAATTCAACGGAACAACAGCACGAGCCATCTATCTACAAACAAACATAGACAAGCAAGATACTATCAGGTACTAAGTTCATGATAAATTTAAGTTCAATTAATCATATTACTTAAGAACTCCCACTTAGACAGACATCTCTCTAGTCATCTAAGTGATCACGTGATCCAAATCAACTAAACCATGTCCGATCATCAGGTGAGATGGAGTAGTTTCAATGGTGAACATCGCTATGTTGATCATATCTACTATATGATTCACGCTCGACCTTTCGGTCTCCGTGTTCCAAGGCCATATCTGTATATGCTAGGCTCGTCAAGTATAACCTGAGTATTCCGCGTGTGCAACTGTTTTGCACCCGTTGTATTTGAACGTAGAGCCTATCACACCCGATCATCACGTGGTGTCTCAGCACAAAGAACTTTCACAACGGTGCATACTCAGGGAGAACACTTCTTGATAATTAGTGAGAGATCATCTTAAAATTCTACCGTCAATCAAAGCAAGATAAGATGCATAAAGGATAAACATCACATGCAGTCAATATAAGTGATATGATATGGCCATCATCATCTTGTGCTTGTGATCTCCATCTCCGAAGCACCGTCGTGATCACCATCGTCACCGGCGCGACACCTTGATCTCCATCGTAGCATCGTTGTCGTTACGCCATCTATTGCTTCTACGACTATCGCTACTGCTTAGTGATAAAGTAAAGCAATTACAGGGTGTTTGCATTTCATACAATAAAGCGACAACCATATGGCTCCTGCCAGTTGCCGATAACTTCGGTTACAAAACATGATCATCTCATACAATAAAATATAGCATCACGTCTTGACCATATCACATCACAACATGCCCTGCAAAAACAAGTTAGACGTCCTCTACTTTGCTGTTGCAAATTTTACGTGGCTGCTACGGGCTTAGAAAGAACTGTTCTTACCTACGCATCAAAAACCACAATGATAGTTCGTCAAGTTAGTGCTGTTTTAACCTTCGCAAGGACCGGCTGTAGCCACACTCGATTCAGCTAAAGTGAGAGAGACAGACACCCGCCAGCCACCTTTAAGCACGAGTGCTCGTAACCATGAAACCAGTCTCGCGTAAGCGTACGCGTAATGTCGGTCCGGGCCGCTTCATCTCACAATACCGCCGAACCAAAGTATGACATGCTGGTAAGCAGTATGAGTTGTATCGCCCACAACTCACTTGTGTTCTACTCGTGCATATAACATCAACGCATAAAACCTAGGCTCTGATAGCACTGTTGGGGAACGTAGTAATTTCAAAAAAATTCCTACGCACACGCAAGATCATGGTGATGATATAGCAACGAGAGGGGAGAGTGTTCGTCCACGTACCCTCGTAGACCGTAAGCGGAAGAGTTAGCACAACGCGGTTGATGTAGTCGTACGTCTTCACGATCCGACCGATCCAAGCACCGAATGTACGGGGCCTCCGAGTTCAGCACACGTTCAGCTCGATGACAATCTCCGGCCCTCCGATCCAGCAAAGGCTCCGAAGATGAGTTCCGTCAGCACGACGGCATGGTGACGATGATGATGTTCTACTGGCGCAGGGCTTCGCCTAAACTCCGCGACGATATGACCGAGGTGGAATATGGTGGAAGGGGGCACCGCACACGGCTAAGGAACGATCCGTAGATCAACTTGTGTGTCTTTGGGGTGCCCCCCCGCCCCCGTATATAAAGGAGCCAGGGGGAGGAGGCGGCCGGCCTAGAGGGCGCGCCAAGGGGGGAGTCCTACTCCCACCGGGAGTAGGACTCCCTCTTTCCAAGTAGAAGTAGGAGAAGGGGGGAAAGAGGAGGAAGAGGGGAAGGAAAGGGGGGGCGCCGCCCCCCTTCCCTTGTCCTATTCGGACTAGGAGGGGGAGGGGCGCGCGGCCCCCTCCTGGCTCCTTCCCTCTTCTCCCTCTTGGCCCATGTAGGCCCATTAACCCCTCGGGGGGTTCCGGTAACCTCCCGGTACTCCGGTAAAATGCCGATTTCACCCGGAACTATTCTGATGTCCAAACATAGGCTTCCAATATATCAACCTTTATGTCTCGACCATTACGAGACTCCTCGTCATGTCCGTGATCACATCCGGGACTCCGAACAAACTTCGGTACATCAAAACTTATATACTCATAATAAAACTGTCATCGAAACGTTAAACGTGCGGACCCTACGGGTTCGAGAACTATGTAGACATGACCTAAAACCATTCTCGGTCAATAACCAATAGCGGGACCTGGATGCCCATATTGATTCCTACATATTCTACGAAGATCTTTATCGGTCAAACCGCATAACAACATACGTTGTTCCCTTTGTCATCGGTATGTTACTTGCCCGAGATTTGATCGTCGGTATCCAATACCTAGTTCAATCTCGTTACCGGCAAGTCTCTTTACTCGTTCCGTAATACGTCATCTCATAACTAACTCATTAGTTATAATGCTTGCAAGGCTTAAGTGATGAGTATTACCGAGAGGGCCCAGAGATACCTCACCGACAATCGGAGTGACAAAACCTAATCTCGAAATACGCCAACTCAACATGTACCTTCAGAGACACCTGTAGTACTCCTTTATAATCACCCAGTTATGTTGTGACGTTTGGTAGTACCCAAAGTGTTCCTCCGGTAAACGGGAGTTGCATAATTCTCATAGTTACAGGAACATGTATAAGTCATGAAGAAAGCAATAGCAGAATACTAAACGATCATGTGCTAAGCTAACGGGATGGGTCATGTCAATCACATCATTCTCCTAATGATGTGATCCCATTAATCAAATGACAACACATGTCTATGGCTAGGAAACATAACCATCTTTGATCAATGAGCTAGTCAAGTAGAGGCATACTAGTGACTATGTGTTTGTCTATGTATTCACACATGTATCATGTTTCCGGTTAATACAATTCTAGCATGAATAATAAACATTTATCATGATATGAGGAAATAAATAATAATTTTATTATTGCCTCTAGGGCATATTTCCTTCACAAAGGGCAAGGTAGACAATGTCAGTGAATTGACGCTTGGACGAGGGGAGAAGCAGCCACATGGCTCCACAACCCTCCCCTCAGTAAAGTCAACATCAAGATTCACCATAGCAGGGGAGGTTTGTTTCATATCCACTACAAGAGAGAACTTATCCAAAGCAACCTTCGCACACCCTAGAAAGCTCCCAAACCGACGCATCCAACCTTGCATGTATTCAGCGACATCACACAGAGGTTGGACCTCCTCCTTCAACTGAAGCGAAAGACCAACCTTGCAGTTCATAACGCATCAACTCAACTTTCGCTGCAAAACCATACTGCATAGTCACACTACTCAGGGTTGCTGGGCCTATGAGAGCAAACACAAACCAACGTCCAAGACTCACACCAAATTGCCTTGGACTGACTTGACGCAGAGCTGGAGCTTGACATTACTCATTGATGAGTGTTTTGCTAATAAGTTGAGTGGACACCAGGCATTGCGACACTCATGTGCCCAGTGACCGTTCTAAAGGTAACGGGAGCACCTGAACGAATCTATGCAATCCGCCGCACGATGCCCAGGGAGGAGGCATCTGCAACATCTACCGTGGAGCCAAGGAAAGATGGCGCGGGCAGCAAAAGCCAGGATTGGCAACGTCGGACGACGCTAGCCATGCCTTGCAGCACCTTCTGCCAACCCCCTCATGTGCTCGCCACGTGCTGCACGCACAACCTGGTGGAGTCGACGGCTTTGGTGACAGCTAGCGTGTCTGGGGAGCCAGCTCCTCTTCGTTGTCCTCGTCGGCCATGGAGGCCCACGAAATAGGTCGCGGCTCGCGGGCCAACTCATCCTTGAGTAGTGTTTGCAAAAAACATCGGAAACTTTCACGACGTCATGAAGTGGGAAAGGAGGGAAAATGATAATCCGCCAAGAGAAAGGTTCACTTTCAACCTCCAACTAACCACGCGGTTTGATTTACAACCCTCAACTTCGAAACCGGTAAAAATATATATGGAAATACACCCCCAACTTACCACAAGATTCAAAAAACAACCGGTCTGAGTTGGTATTTTTCTTGTAATTTTTAATCGGCTTGGCAAACAATATTCAAAATATCCCAGAACGATCAGCATATCAGTGTTCATTTTTTATATTGTTTTCAATTTGTCTGGACACTTTTTTGGTTTAAATTTTGGCCAAAATTTTGTTGAAAATGAATATATCTCTCAATATCTGCTACTCCAAACTTGATGAAATTTGAAATGCTGGATTGGCCGGTTTCAGTAAGGTGATGAAGTAGCTAATTTCAGGGATTTGAAATTCAGGTTTCAGTTCCGACGGTGCTCTACCAGTTCATTCAAACTTCAAACCTTTTTTAAAGTGGACTTTTCTCGGCCGTCAGGCGTCAGCAGCTATAAATACCTTTTCTCCCATCTCCGTCCGTTCTCTGACCCCCAGAAACGGAGCGAAACCCCCCGAAATCGAAAGCAGAGCACCCTCGCCCACCTGCTGCCCCCTCCCCCACCCGGCCTCGCCGCCCGTCACCGGCGGGCTCCCCATCGCCAGATCTTCTCGGCGGCGCGGCTCGACCTCGCGCGCGTCCGAGATGAGGTTCCTCCCCAACTTTTTCGCCGCTGTTTTTGCTGTGGGGATTATCCGCGACAGGCTCATGGATAGGAGCCCTTCCTAAGAGGCTTTGATTCTTCCTAGACGTTTCTTCGTTTCCTATGTGGTTTTTCTGTGGATCGTGTGAGGGCTCGAGGCATTTTCGGCCGGGGAAGAGGGGCGTGGTTCGTCTCGTGGGGAACTGGGTGGTTCTGGGGCGAATGAAATGCCGGGCTCTGTCTCTGCAGCGCTATGAGGTGTCAGAGCTCTTCAGAACTGACGGGTGGCGAGCGGTGAATCCAGTTTGTTTCGGATTTGTGCTGATTAATTTGTGGGAGGTGAGGGGTAAAATCGGTTTGATCAAGAGGAAGGATACGTTGGGTGCCACTGTATCCTGTGTGCAGATCAGTTAGATTTACTTACGGATGTTTCATCAAACCGGACGGATTTTGGCGCTTTAGGGATTCTAAATGGGCTTGCGTTAACTACGTAGTTTATTTTCCTTCCGGTTTGATTTGAGAGCGAATTAGCCGCTTGGCAAGTGATCAATCTGTAAAAGTCTGGAGGTCTTCGTCCTGGATAACACTTCTGCTTCAACTAAGTGCTGATCATGCTTAACTGAATTTTCTCTGTGATGCCAGGTGATGTCGGACTGGGAGATGACAGTGCAGAACCCCAGCTAGGTCCCCAGGTGGATCTGAAAACTGGTACAAAATGGACAACCCACTGAACCTTCCTCCTGGTTCAGTGCAGCCAAACTTCGGCTCGGCCTTCTACGCCCGCAAGCCAGGAAGTGCTGCAACAGCGGCATCGCTCTCCCAGGCGCTGCCACTGTGGCCTCCGGTGCCATGGCCTACACTATTGGTCAGAAAGCACCACATGCCATTTCCTACTCAACCCGCAGCTAAGAAGCTGCAGGTGTGGCGGTGTTCGCCTGTGCTGTCGCAAGATTTACCATTGCTGGAGGCATTGCAAGTTGCAGAGCTGCCACCACCAAGGGTACAACTGCGCCCATTGCAACAGGCACCCCCAGTTCTGAAACAATCGTTGCCCAAGACGGAGGTGCCGGTGGTGCTGCCAATGCGTGCAACCTCTGTAGGCGTGTGAGCTCTCTCTTCCTGCTATGCAATTTGATATGTTTGTTTAGAGTCGATAGCATATAATTTGATGGGATGTCTGGTTGAAGGAATTGAAACTGGTAACTACTCCCTCCGTTCCAAAATAGATGACCCAACTTTGTACTAAAGTTAGCATAAAGTTGAGTCATCTATTTTGGAACGGAGGGAGTACCTACTAGGACAGTGAATTTGTTTCTTCTTCTATATAGAATAATTACAGCTGGTATTCTGTGTTTCAAAGTTAGTTGAGAAATCGTGTCCAGGTCCCCCCCCCCCCCCCCCCCCCCCCCCCCCTATCCTCTGAGAGCAGGGAAGAGTTGGCTGGAAACTATTTTTGTTGATTGTTGCAAATTTTCCTATCTCCAGGAGATGGAATGCTCGATATCCGTGGAATGAGACATCATGCGAATCCACAGACAGGACATCAACGAGGAAACAATGCAAGTGCAAGAACTCGAAATGTCTGAAAAAGTAATTTCCCTTGTAATTTATTCAAACAATATGCAGCATACGGGTTTTTTACTACTGAATTTTCTTTTAGGTTAATATTTTATCCCTCAAGTCATTTCACAACCCTTTAAGATTAGTGCTTATTTACTGTATATTGCTTGCTGTGAAAAATCTCACTGCCGTTGTACGTGCATAACGTGTGTGAATGCCTGTATTGCTTTCTGTAATGTACTGCTGATCAGTCGCCAAAGGGGCACAATGCAAACAAGCAAACGATTGTATATTAAACCTCCAAATGAAACCTGATACAGTTGTTATTTCTTCGTAGTATTTTCTTTCATAATTTGATGCTATTGTTCGTGTTCTACGCTTTGTGGTTAAACAGTTTCTTTGCCAGGCTCCATCTTTAGAGTACTTATTAGAATAGAAAATATGAAAGTAAATAGAACAAATAATTGTTGATTTTTGTGGTCATTCATTTGCGTCTTGCACTATCAGGATAATTAATCACTGAATTTTCAAAAATGTAATCTGAAATAGTGCCAAAGTTATAAGAAAAGCAAGTCCTCCCTCCACTCCAAATTGATTGAGGTTCTAGTTTTTTCCTAAGTCAAACTTTATCTTTGACCAAGTCTATAAAAATGTTCTAATATCTACAACATTAATGAGATTTTGCCTTCTTTCTGAACACTTGCATTCTTGATGAACTCCTTTAGTTCTTTCAAGTCAGTTTGATAGGCCTTACTTTTTTAATAGCTAGGCAACGACTTGGATTGTTTTTAGATCATAAAGTTCTACTGATTGGTCTTTGGATTGAATGCATTTCCAGGTATTGTGAGTGTTTTGCATCAGGTGGATACTGCAATGATTGCAACTGCAAAAACTGTTATAATAATGTTGGTCATGAGGCTGCAAGGCAGGATGCTATCGATGCTGCAATGGAAAGGAATCCTATGGCCTTTATGCCCAAAATTGGGAACATCCCTCCACATGCAGCCCAGAACCGCGAGGTAGAGCACAATGTATATTTTCCAAGAATGACTTGTGTTTTCCTCCAGTTCTCTAGTTGCTGAAGGGCTTGTCTATCTATGTCATCTTAAAACCTTATTTGCTTGCTTGCTTGTTTTATTGTCTGTATGGAAAATTTAACCATGATGAAGAAACACATGAAGTGGCCTAAACGGCGCACATAATATCATTTGACTAAGTGTCACATATTTATTTATTATATGTGTAATAGTTGCCGGATTTTGTCTTTCATGCTATATTAAGCAAGATCGGTGCAGCAACAATGACAGAAAACTCAAATCCCCCTTTTGTCATCTAGAAGTTGTCTTTCCAATGTTAGAAATTAATCATGGATTGCCGTTACCTGACTTCCTTTTGGGCACATTGCTTAAAATTGACAAATTTGACCTTTGGCATTCTGCTAGCACTTAATAATCATTGACACTGAGCCCATACCATGAGTCAATTGCTATATGAGAAACAAGCCAAATTCCGAGTTGTATTCCAATATGTTTGCCTTACCATGTCATGTATGAAATCCATTCCCTTTATATCCCAGTTTAAAGTAGCAGAAGGCCCTCTTGTGGGTACGCACATGAAGGGGTGCCACTGCAAGAGATCCGAGTGCCTGAAGAAATACTGTGAGTGCTTTCGATCTAATATCCTCTGTTCAGAGAACTGCAAATGTATGGATTGCAAGAACTATGAGAGCAATGAAGATAGGAAAGCAATACGCCGTATCACCCGGCACCAGCAGCACCTTGTCTATGCACATCATATGCAGAATCCTGCTACAATGGGTATTACTGGACCATATGCGGCTCTTTCTCCTGCAGCAGAAAAGCTCTCCAATCTCTCAGTGGCTTCTTCAGGCAGAGATCAGCTCATCAGCAACAATGATTCTTCACAAGTAATTCCTTTACAGCATGCCTTCCATAATATTCATGACTTCGGCTTTTGTTCTGTTGACTTAGAAAACAATTTAAGGTATATACTGTAGCGGCCAAGAACATGTGGTGTCTTATAATCTACTCCCTCCGTTCCTAAATATAAGTCTTTGTAGAGATTTCACTATGGACTACATACGGAGCAAAATGAATGAACCTACACTCTAAAATGCATCTATATGCATCCGGATGTGGTTTGTAGTGAAATCTCTACAAAGACTTATATTTAGGAACGGAGGGAGTATAAATGACCGACTGAATATTTATGATTAGTAGCTTAAATGCTAGAACATATCATTTGGATGAAATAAAAGGTAAGAAAAGTTGAAATTCTTTTTATTGACATATACTTTTGGCTTTTGCCCCGTTTCAGGTGACTTCGTCTTTGCTCACTGCTGTTCCTATAGAAGGCACTAAAAGTGCCGTCAAAGTAGAACCGCATGGAGTTACTTACAGGTGACATTCTGTCCATGGTTATAACCAATTTCTCATTTGAACTCATTTGATTGTGTTGTCTAATATATGTTTCTTATCTTCTTAAGGCCACTTTTAGCTGATGTTATCCAGATAGAGAATGTAAATGAGCTCTGTAAAGTATTGCTTCTAGTATCAAGGCAAGCTGCTGGAGCATCCGTAGGTATTGTTCTCTCCAAAAGAACAATCGTAGATGTGATCCTAATATGTGATTCATTATGCTGAATTGTTTTATGTTTGCTTGCTCACATTCTTCTACAGCCATGCGTAGATTTTCCATTGCTGATTTTCCATCAACTATTGGGAAGTACAGTGTAGAACACAGTGACCTTGTCACATTCAGTTCAGAGGGATTGCTTTGTTACTTCACCTAAAGAAAAATTGCACATGCCTTAAAAGTAGAACTCACTATCAGGTGTATTTTAAGGATATTTTCTCTGAATCTCAGTACTGTTTCATTTTCAGGTGTTAAGGAGAACACTAACAGAAGAAAATTAGATCGAGCTGATAGTTGCCTTTCTTCCATAAGCCATGACACGGAAGCAGTTGAGAAACAGCGCGATGAACAAGTTTGCTCAACAGAAAACAGTTTAACCGCAGTTCCTGTTTCTGAAGTAAGGGCAGGAGCACCAAGGTCCGACCCTTCTGATACATGTAAGTATGACAGAAGACCGGTGTCCCCTGAAACCCAGAAACTGATGTGTAACGAGCAAGATCGGCTTTTCCTGACACCAAGCGTTGCAGCTGTAATTCCCTCGGCCACCAAACAGAGATTGCCAGACACTTACAGAGAGCAAGAGAAGCGTATTCTGAAGACCTTGCATGACTATCTTGGTGAGCTTGTGAATTGTGGAAGGCTTCATGGTGAGTGTTAGTGGCGCCATGACGTTCATCAAGTTCTGTAGTTGCAATAGTAGCCGTTATCCTAATACGAGACGCTGAAACCATCTAAACCTGTAGTTATTATTACTTGGCTCTGTATCAGCACTGTTGCAAATAAGAATCCAGATTTAATGGCTCTTTGTTTCGTTTCTGCAGAAGAGAAGCTCTCTTCGATGCCATCGAAGTTCCACGAGCAAACTTCTGTCGGCAGCAGCTGTGGTTCGTCATCCATATCAAGGGTCGCAGAGGTTGCTAGGGTTGGACAAACAATCCGACAGTCGCTCCATTCTCCAGCAAGTGTCAAGTCACCAGGTCGCTAGCCGATTCGAGAAGTGGGATGAGCAGCCCAGTGGCATGAGCATGATATAGCCAGAATGAGCATTTCATTGCCTGCGCAAAATGGCCGCCGATGCAAACCTAGAGCGCTAACCTAGAGAACCTGATGGGTGGATTTCAGGATTTGGTTTGAGCAGGTGCTAACCTTCTCCGAGTATTATCACTCATCCCTTTGTACTAGACACATGAATTGCCTTAGCCAATTGAGGTTTCACGTACGTCGTGGACATGAGTGAATAATATCTCGCCCGTGATCACCGGCCGTTAGGGGGCATGCACCATAGAGGCTGGCGTGGTGAGCACAGGCACAATAGACGGCGTCTCCGCGCCGTTAGGGCCAGGCTGCTTCTGAAGTTGACAGAGCTGGAATTTGCAGTTCTCGAAGTGATGATTAGCTGCAGCACTGGTGCGGTGCCCCTGCTTCTTTGGACGGGGACCTGAGCGTTGCCGCTGGCGTGGCCAGATCGTAGGAAGCCGCTGAGCAGTCAACCAAAAGCCCCGACCTTTTTTTTGAGAGGTACTCCCTCCGTAAATAAATATAAGAGCGTTTAGATAACTAAAGTAGTGATCCAAACGCTCTTATATTTCTTTACAGAGGGTGTAATACCAAATTTATTCATCAAATATCACGTCACAGAGTGCGGGGTAGTATAACTTAGATCAAGGGGTTGGTCAAACCAGACGCGGCGCTTCGAACCTAGCAAAAGCGAGAACTTGACTAGACTATGTGCTTCAAAGTTGACAACATGACTCTCAAAAGTAAAATTACAATGGAATTAAGCTACCTTAAGATTAATCTCACTAACTATAACTATAGCACCATCCTTGGATGCGAGGCTAACCTGGTGCCTTCCCTGGCGGGCTGCGGCCTTTCGACCCTTGTTGGGCTGCAACTGGACGATGTGCAGTCACAAGGGAAGTGTCGTCTCACAACACCAGCCGATAATTATGTTGTGAGAGTTGTTGTCATGGACTTAAACCCTAACAAGGTACCAGGACCCGACGGATATACTGCTCTGTTCTTTCAAACTTGTTGGGACATCATAAAAGAGAACATTATGGCAGCCATCATGTAATTTGAGAGAACCAATGTAATCAACCTTGAAAGTCTAAATGAAGCTACTTTGGTGCTCATACCAAAGAAACAAGATGCCCAAGGGGCTAGAGACAACAGACCGATCAGCCTGCTGTCCTTCTTTGTGAAGTTGGTTATGAAAATTTTGGCAAGAAAGTTGCAACCATTCATGAGCCCCTTAGTGCTGCCAGCCCAAAGCACTTTTATCAAGCAAGTATACCTGTTGCCCAAATTTGGCGACCTAGGGATTTGAAGCCTCGGTTTTAAGAGTGTTGCCATGCGATGCAGATGGCTTTGGATGTCATGGATGGACAGATCGAAGCCGTAGTAGGGGCTTCCAATTCCTGTAGATAACATAGTCAGGACACTGTTTCATTCATGTGTCTGTGGATGTCAGCAGTGGGGATGGAGCATAAACTCAGTTCTGGACTGATCCCTGGTTGTCCAAGATGGGCCTTTGCAACAAATACCCAGACCTTTACAAGCAGTGCACCCTTAGAAAAATCACTATCCAGACAACTATGCAGGGAAATAAATGGTTGAGACACTTCAAAAATAACCTCACGGCCACCTCCTCAATCAATTCCTCGACCAATGGAATGAGATTCAGAACAACTAGCTCCTCCCGGACAGATGATACATTGATACTCTCTCGGCTGGAAATGCATGGACGGCCACGGGGAATTTCAATACGGCCTGACCCTATGCTCTGCTCTTTGCTGCACGTATGTATTCAGCCACCTTTCGCCAAGTTGGCTTGGAAATCTGATGCCCCACCGAAGTGTCAATTTTTTTGTGTGGCCTGTTGCTCAAGGCCGATGTCTAATAGCAGTGTCAAAAACCCTCTCATGTTATGGAACGGAGGGAGTAGCTGGTAATTTGGCAAAGTGAGGCTGCCCCACAACCCAACTTGCCCCCTACGCCTCCTGTCGCCAGAAGATCCAACTCATCAGTCTACGACCTGCACTTATTCGAAGGAGATTTGGAAATCTTTACTACACAAGCTTTGGTTGAACATTTCTTTGCCGCACATCGGCAACGAGACCCTAATACAGTGGTGGCAGCGTTCCTCCGCAAGCATGAACAAGGATTCTGCCAAGTCTTGGCGTTCGGTCATTGCTCTGGTCTGCTGGAACATTTGGAAAGAACGGAACGAGAGAATATTTTAAAATGCAGTGAACTCAACCCAGACATGATTTCATTTGCTTCAGATCAAAAGGCACGGTTCGCAAGCATCAAATGATTCATAACCAAGTGATTTCGAAAATCCATCTTTACAGAGTTTCTTCATGCGCTTTACACCGATATGACTCAAACGGCAATGCCACAAATAAGTTGCACTATCATTATTAACTTTGCATCTTTTGGCATCAATATTATGAATATATGTATCACTACGATTGAGATCTAACAAACTATTTTTATTGGGTGTATGACCATCGAAGGCCTTATTCATGTAAACAGAATAACAATTATTCTCTTAACTTTAAGTGAATAGCCGTATCGCAATAAACATGATCAAATCATATTCATGCTCAACGCAAACGCCAAATAACATTTATTTAGGTTTAACACTAATCCCGAAAGTATAGGGAGTGTGCGATGATGATCATATCAATCTTGGAACTACTTCTAACACTCATCGTCACTTCCCCTTCAACTAGTCTCTGTTTATTCTGTAACTCCTGTTTCGAGTTACTAATCTTAGCAACCGAATAAGTATCAAATACTCAGGGGCTACTATAAACACTAGTAAGGCACACATCAATAACCTGTATATCAAATATACCCTTGTTCACTTTGCCATCCTTCTTATCCACCAAATATTCAGGGCATTTCCGCTTCCAGTGACCATTCCCTTTGCAGTGTAAGCACTTAGTTTCAGGCTTTGGTCCAGCTTTGGTCTTCTTCACGGGAGTGACAACTTGTTTGCCATTCTACTTGAAGTTTCCCTTTCTTTCCCTTTGCCCTTTTCTTGAAACTAGTGGTCTTGTCAATCATCAACACTCCATGCTCTTTTTTGATTTCTATCTTCGTCGATTTCAACATCACGAAGAGCTCGGGAATCGTTTTCGTCATCCCTTGCATACTACAGTTCATAACGAAGTTCCAGTAACTTAGTGATGGTGACTAGAGAATTCTGTCAATCACTATCTTATCTGGAAGATTAACTCCCACTTGATTCAAGCGATTGAAGTACCCAAACAATCTGAGCACATGCTCACTAGTTGAGCGATTCTCCTCCATCTTTTAGCTATAGAACTTGTTGGAGACTTCATATCTCTCAACTCGGGTATTTTTTTGAAATATTAAGTTCATTTCCTGGAACATTTCATATGGTCCATGACGTTCAAAACGTCTTTGAAGTCCCGATTCTAAGCCGTTAAGCATGGTGCACTAAACTATCAAGTAGTCATCATATTGAGCTAGCCAAACGTTCATAACGTCTGCATCTGCTCTTGCAATAGGTTTGTCACCTAGCGGTGCATTAAGGACATGATTCTTCTGTGCAGCAATGAGGATAAACCTCAGATCACGGATCCAATTTGCATCATTGCTACTAACATCTTTCAACACAGTTTTCTCTAGGAACATATCAAAATAAACATATGAAAGCAACAACGCGAGCTATTGATCTACAACATAATTTGCAAAATACTACCAGGACTAAGTTCATGATAAATTAAAGTTTAATTAATCATATTACTTAAGAACTCTCACTTAGACAGACATCTCTCTAGTCATCTAAGTGATCACGTGATCCAAATCAACTAAAACATGTCCGATCATCACGTGAGATGGAGTAGCTTTCAATGGTGAACATCACTATGTTGATCATATCTACTATATGATTCATGCTCGACCTTTCGGTCTCCGTGTTCCGAGGCCATATCTGTATATGCTAGGCTCGTCAAGTTTAACCTGAGTATTCCGCGTGTGCAACTGTTTTGCACCCGTTGTATTTGAACGTAGAGCCTATCACACCCGATCATCACGTGGTGTCTCAGCACGAAGAACTTTCGCAACGGTGCATACTCAGGGAGAACACTTCTTGATAATTTAGTGAGAGATCATCTTAAAATGCTACCGTCAATAAAAGCAAGATAAGATGCATAAAGGATAAACATCACATGCAATCAATATAAGTGATATGATATGGCCATCATCGTCTTGTGCTTGTGATCTCCATCTCCGAAGCACCGTCGTGATCACCATCGTCACCGGCGCGACACCTTGATCTCCATCATAGCATCGTTGTCGTTTATGCCATCTATTGCTTCTATGACCATCGCTACCGCTTAGTGATAAAGTAAAGCAATTATAGGGCATTTGCATTTCATAGAATAAAGTGACAAGCATATGGCTCCTGCCAGTTGCCGATAACTTCGATTACAAAACATGATCATCTCATACAATAAAATATAGCATCACGTCTTGACCATATCACATCACAACATGCCCTGCAAAAACAAGTTAGACATCCTCTACTTTGTTGTTGCAAATTTTACGTGGCTGCTACGGGCTGAGCAAGAACCGTTCTTACCTACGCATCAAAACCACAATGATAGCTCGTCAAGTTAGTGCTGTTTTAACCTTCGCAAGGACCGGCCGTAGCCACACTCGGTTCAACTAAAGTGAGAGAGACAGACACCCGCCAGTCACCTTTAAGCACGAGTGCTCGTAATGGTGAAACCAGTCTCGCGTAAGCGTACACGTAATGTCGGTTCCGTTCTGCTTCATCTCACAATACCGCTGAACCAAAGTATGACATGCTGGTAAGTAGTATGACTTGTATCGCCCACAACTCACTTGTGTTCTACTCGTGCATATGACATCTACGCATAAAACCTGGCTCGGATGCCACTGTTGGGGAACGTAGTAATTTCAAAATTTTCCTACGCACACGCAAGATCATGGTGATGCATAGCAACGAGAGGGGAGAGTATTGTCCACGTACCCTCGTAGACCGTAAGCGGAAGAGTTATGACAACGCGGTTGATGTAGTCGTACGTCTTCACGATCCGACCGATCCGAGTACCGAACGTACGGCACCTCCGAGTTCAGCATACATTCAGCTCGATGACGATCCCCGGACTCCGATCCAGCAGGGTGTCGGGGATGAGTTCCGTTAGCACGACGGCGTGGTGACGATGATGATGTTCTACCGAAGCAGGGCTTCGCCTAAGCACCGCAACGATATGACCGTGGTGGAATATGGTGGAGGGGGGCACCGCACACGGCTAAGGAACGATCACGAAGATCAACTTGTGTGTTCTATGGAGTGACCCCCTGCCCCCGTATATAAAGGAGCAAGGGGAGAAGGGCCGGCCAAGGAGGAGGAGGCGCGCCCAAGGGGGGAGTCCTACTCCTACCGGGAGTAGGACTCCTCCTTTCCTAGTAGGAGTAGGAGAGAAGGAAGGGGAAGAGAGAAGGGAAGGAAGGAGGGGGCGCAGCCCCTCCCCCTAGTCCAATTCGGACTAGGCCTTGGGGGGGGGGGGGGGGCCTGCCCTAGGCAGCCCCTCTCTCTTTTCCGTATGGCCCAATAAGGCCCAATACTTCTCCCCGACGAATTCCCGTAACTCTCCGGTACTCCGATAAATACCCGAATCATTCGGAACCTTTCCGAAGTCCGAATATAGTCGTCCAATATATCGATCTTTACGTCTCGACCATTTCTAGACTCCTCTTCATGTCCCCGATCTCATCCGGGACTCCGAACTCCTTCGGTACATCAAAACTCATAAACTCATAATATAACTGTCATCGAAACCTTAAGCGTGCGGACCCTACAGGTTCGAGAACTATGTAGACATGACCGAAACACGTTTCCGGTCAATAACCAATAGCGGAACTTGGATGCTCATATTGGCTCCTACATATTCTACGAAGATCTTTATCGGTCAAACCGCATAACAACATACGTTGTTCCCTTTGTCATCGGTATGTTAATTGCCCGAGATTCGATCGTCGGTATCTCAATACCTAGTTCAATCTCGTTACCGGCAAGTCTCTTTACTCGTTATGTAATGCATCATTCCGTAACTAACTCATTAGCTACATTTCTTGCAAGGCTTATAGTGATGTGCATTACCGAGAGGGCCCAGAGATACCTCTCCGACAATCGGAGTGACAAATCCTAATCTCAAAATACGTCAACTCAACAAGTACCTTTGGAGACACCTGTAGAGCTCCTTTATAATCATCCAGTTACGTTGTGACGTTTGGTAGCACACAAAGTGTTCCTCCGGTAAACGGGAGTTGCATAATCTCATAGTCATAGGAACATGTATAAGTCATGAAGAAAGCAATAGCAACATACTAAACGATCAAGTGCTAAGCTAACTGAATGGGTCAAGTCAATCACATCATTCTCCTAATGATGTGATCCCGTTAATCAAATGAGAACTCATGTCTATGGCTAGGAAACTTAACCATCTTTGATTCACGAGCTAGTCAAGTAGAGGCATACTAGTGACACTATGTTTGTCTATGTATTCACACATGTATTATGTTTCTGGTTAATACAATTCTAGCATGAATAATAAACATTTATCATGAAGTAAGGAAATAAATAATAACTTTATTATTGCCTCTAGGGCATATTTCCTTCAGTATTACCGCGTGTTTAATGGACCCTACCTACTGTCTCATAAGTGCAGCAGCAGCAAAGTGAGTGGAGGCACAGCTAGTAACATAGGCGTTGGCATCCCATCTCACCATCTCCTTAGAGCAAGTACAATAGGGTGACATAAGCAGGCTGCAAGGAATAAAATAATATATCTTTGCTTAGTTGGAGGAGTGAGCAGAGGAGAGAGAAGAGAAGCGGGCTCTTGGTTAGAGCATGGTTAATAATATAGCCAGCTGCTGGCTATATGATGTTGCCATGTCACATATAGTCAAGCTTATAGCCAACAAGTACAATAGCTAGATATAAATATGTACTACTTTGTTCATACATGGCCCACCCCACTCTCTCACAAAGTACCTAGGAGCATATGCTGTAGCCGGCTGTTAACTAGTAGCCCGCTTCTCTTCTCTCTCCTCTTCTCTCTCTTCCAAGGAAGCAATAATATAATATTTAATGTCTTACAGCCCGCCTACATCACCTTATTGTACTTGCTCTTAGTAGCCGGCTCTTGCACGAGCCCCAAGACGTTTTGTGAGATTGTAAGGTGGGCCAACTAATAATAAAGTGTACACATATAAATTTTGTTATTGTACATACCGGCTACAAGGTTGGTCATAGATGACATGGGAACTCCTTATAACCGATTGTTGGCTATATTACTAACCATGCTCATGGTTAATATAAGAGCCAACTGTTGGCTCTAAGAATGTGCCATGTCACTTGTAGCTATTGTAAAAGTCAACTCATATAGTAGGATGGTTGTATGTAGCTGTTAGATCGGCTGTATCATTAATTGTTTGCATGTGAAGAAGCATAGGGCACTTTCGTTATTGGAAGAGAGGGGAAAACGCCAGCCAAAAGCTCTCTCATCGGCTGCATACGGGCGCTTTATTGTAGTTTGGCATGCTGCAGTCGGGCGGTAGCTGAAGGCCCCGCTTCATTCTCTCTCTTCATTTCTCACTCCTTCATATAGGATTTTGCTTACATGGCACATAAATAAAGCACCATCATACAACAGTCACAACTAAAAGAAGCGAGGCCGGCACAAAAAAAAAGACAACAAAATGTTATGTGGCCTTCTTTGCTTAGCTGCCACACATACCATGGGCTGGATAGACGACCCATCCATCTATCTAGTTACTAAGCTTCCATGATTTTCTGATGGCTCTAGGGTTGTGGAGGGCATTTCTAAGCCCGTTTGTCAGTGCGGCAATTAATGCTTAAGTGAATAAAATAAACAACGAATTATCTTATGCTTATAAGCCAATTTATAAACTGATTAGAAGGGATGCCTCACCAAACAAAAGTGCTCTGCCTTCTGCCTTTTAGAGCATCTCAAATAGAAAATGTTGATGAAAAAATAATTAATTTTTGCATCTTCGAGGCCCAAAAAGCCACCTTCAACAAATGATGTAGATGTAAAAAATTACATCACCTCGCCAAAGTGATGTAAAATACAGCGCCTCGAGATGCAAATTTGCACCACCTCCCGGTGATGTAAAACAGCAAGTCGCGCGCCAACCGTTGTTCATTTCTTTCCTCGCACCGTGCGTCTTCTTCCTCCCGCCGCCCGACACACTGGCACCGTCGCCTTCCCACCCACCGCACCACGCCACCATCGCCCCGCGCTATATCCGGCCGCTAACCACCCCCCGCCGACTCCGCCTCCGTCGCTGTCCGATTCACCACCGCGAAGCCCCCACCCCACCGCCGCTCGCCACCAAGCCCCCGCCTCAAGCCCCAACCCCACCGTCCCCCGATTCGGGCGTATTGAACGAAGCTCACACAACAATTGTTCATTAATTTTGCTAGACAGATACTTTTATAAAAATGTTTAAAAAAGATTGTTACTTCTATATAGCACTGTTAAATAATAATTACACACAACGAGCCAACCAATTGAAATAGATTGCATACGAAATAAACATAGGGGAATTAACCCACGACCGAAGAATAGGTTCGGCAAAGCGTGCGTCATGCTCTAGTCGTATTCATCTTGGCTGAGGCCTGTTATAAGATTCTAAAATTCCCAAAATAATGTATGAAAATAGTCCCACCCACCAAAGCAAGAAAGTGAAGACCAACCTCATTCGGTTAGGAGGAAACAAAAATGTAGGATTTACAAATACTACAGGAAGTTTATAGGATGGCATTTACATCCTAAATAATTGTCTTGCATCATTCCTACGCACAAAATGAGCTTTGAGTGGTGTGTAGATTCGTCCAAAAACACAGAAAATGAATAGTATTACTACAAAATTCCTGTACGTGTTTCCTACAAATCGAATACATCTATAGGAAATTTTCCTCTAGAATCTTTGTTCCTATGCTTTCCCTGTAAAAATCCTTCAAACCGAATGAGGATAAAGGTGCATCTCAGGTTGTGTTCAATAATGCTAGAAACACATAGTGTGTAGGTCGGTTACACACATGTTGTACTCCCTCCGTTTCTTTTAGTCTGCATATAAGATTTGGTCAAAGTCAAACTTTGTTAACTTTGACTAAGTTTGTAGACAAAAATATCAAGATTTATAATATGAAATCAATATTGTTAGATGCATTATAAAATTAATTTTCATACTATATAGCTTTAGTATTGTAGATGTTGATATTTTTTCTACAAAGTTGGTCAAACTTTGATCAAATCCTATATGCAGACTAAAAAGAAACGGAGGGAGTATTCGGTGGCAGCTATTAGCATCTAATTGTTGGCACTAAATGCATATGTTATGAGTGTTTTGCATCAGGTAGATACTACAGTGATTGCAATTGTAAAACTGTTCTATCAATGTTAGTCATGAGGCCGCAAGACAAGATGCTATCGATGTTGTATTGGAAAGAAATCATGTGGTCTTTATGCCAAAATTGAGAATGTCCCTCCACGCGCAGTCTAGAATCGCGACGTAGAGCACAATGTATAATTTCTAAGAATCACTTGTGTTTTCCCGGAAATCCGGTGGTGCTCCCGGGAGCGCGCACTCTTGCACGCGAATTTTTTTTTGAAGTGTGAAAAAAATTTAAAGAAAAATTTGGCGCATACATCTTGACATTATATGTGTGCACGTCAAGTTTCGAAGAAAACCGACATTTTTTGTGGCTTGTGTAAAAAAGACAAAAGGATGTCTTGTGAAAAGCTTTTTCAACACCGGATTTTGTCTTTTTCACACGCGACATATAAGTTGTTGGTTTTTTGTGAAACGACTTTGTGAGCATTACAATATCAAGATGTACACGCCAAGTTTTTGTTTGGATTTTTTTGACATTTTAAAATATGTTTAAAACATATTTTAAAATACAGGAGTGCGCGCTCCCATGTGCCAAAACGTCACTCTCATTGGCTATGAGGCTATCTATGCTATCTTAAATTGGTATTTCCCTGCTTGCTTGTTTCCTTGCTATATGCAAAATTTAAACACCATGATGGAACATATGAAGTGGCATGTAAATAACGGCGTAAATAATGTTCTGATGTCAAGATTCATGTATATTTATAATAAGCATCACATCTTTATTATTACTAGATGGTACCCCGTGCGTTGCGGTGGGAACCATTTGCAATATATTTCAATGAGATTTGATTATATAAAAATCAATTTTTTTATTAATAATATATATCCTTGATCACATTATATAAGAGATATAGACAATCAATGAAAATGTGTAGACGACTAATAAAACAATAGGGATAACCAAAAATACAATAGTTTGAAAATCTGACATATATAGGAATATTTTACATGATAATGTAGAGATAAAAAATCAGAGGAAGTTAGTGATAAACTAAAGGGAATTTGAGTACATGTGAAATGCTTTTATTCTGCCTTAAAGATTCATAGATACATTGAGAATATTTAATTACTACATCTGTTTATTTTTTACCAATGGTTCCTTCATGTCCGTTGGAACATTGGATTTGAACCGACATATGCCAAAAATGATATATCCGGTTGCAATGACAATTACGGCGAGACATGCAAAAAGATGAACCAATTCAATCCACATGTGTAGATTCTATCAGAAGTGCAGGAGCATAATTTTCTTATTGGATTTCTTTCGAGACCATATAGAATTCTTTTAATGCCAATTCAGCAGAAATAATAATTGAAATCCGCACTAAATAATCTTCTACTATGATCAATTCATCCACAATAGATGTTGTTTGCTGGATTTTTTTTTCTTTCATGCTATGTTAAGCAAGCTCGGTGAGGTTTGGGCAGAAACAATGAATATAATTTATTTTTTGAAACAAAATGTACCTGTTGGCAGGGTAAAATACTACCTTATTTCTGTGGGGGTAAGGAAAAGAGTTGACCTTTATAGAGCTGGAATCACTTGACAAGGGGATACGAACAAAAGGTACCACCTGATCAGGTGAGATGAGGTCTGTCAACCTAAAAAGCCAAGAGGGTCTTGGTATTCTTAGAGCATCTTCAGCCGCGCCCCCAACAAGGCCCCCTAGACGATTTTTTGGCCGCTGGTGTCGGAAAATCGGTCCAGTTGCGTTCTCAAAGGCCTTTTTTTGCCGGCTCGGGTCGTAATTGGCGCCGGCGGACCCATGCTGAACCCTGCGCGCTGGGGGGCGCTTGGGGGCGCCGGCCGAATCGTTTTTGGCGCGAAAATCGGCGGGCCCTCCTTGGCAGCGACTCGGCTGTTCTCATCGCTGCGTCGTCCTCATCGCCTCGGTTCCCGCGGGGGAATCAATGCCAAAGCCGGGGCGATGCGCGTCCCACACCCGCCACGCGTACACACGGCGGCCACGCGGGCGCCGCCCTATATAAGTCGCCCCCTCCCGCACCGGTGAGCCACGCACAGACCTCGCTCTCCACCGCCGACGCGCCCGTTCCTCCCTCTCTTCTCGCCGTTTTTAGTTCACCCAATGGCCGAGCGCTACCCAGGCGATGGCGCGGCGGCGAACGGCTTCGGCCGCCGCCAGCTTCACGAGGACGAAGCCCGGCTTCCCTATGAGGCCGAGTACCCGGTCCCGCCGGACATGCGGGTGCCAAGGGCGTGGAGGAAAAGCGCCGGCGGGGTCCCGGTGCCACCGCCGCCAACCGGGGCGGCCAGGCGTGCGGAGATCGCCCGTACCCATTCCTCTCTGCCGCAAGCGGCGAAAGAAGGGCCGAGGTACACCCCCGACAGCACGTTGTGGGAGCCGTACTTCCGTCGTCACCACGCCGAGCAGCTCGAGGCCACCAACGGCATCGTGCCCTCCGGGAAGCACAACGCCGACGGGCGCCGCTGATGGTGGGGCGTGCCCGGCCGCATGCTGGAGGTCATCCCCAGGCAATTTTTGGGCCGCCGGCGCCGAAAAATCGGCCCAGTCGCGCCCCCAAAGGCCCTTTTTTCGCCGGCTCGGGCCAAAATTGGCGCCGGCGTACCTAGGCCGAACCCGTCGCGCTGGGGACGCTTGGGGCGCCGGCCGAATCATTTTTGGCGCAAAAATCGGCGGGCCCTCCTTGGCAGCGACTCGGCTGTTCTCGTCGCTTCGTCATCCTCATCGCCTCGATTCCCGCAGGGGAATCAATGCCAAAGCTGCCGCGCGCTACTGCGCCAGTCAGCCTCCATTGATGCCTCACGGGCGGCGCAGTGAAGGTGGGCGACGCGCGTCCCTCGCCCGCCACGCGTACACACGGCGCCCGCGTGGGCGCCGCCTATATAAGTCGTCCCCTCCCGCACCGGTGAGCCACGCACAGACTTTGCTCTCCACCGCCGATGCCCCCGTTCCTCCCTCTCTTCTCACGGTTTCCAGTTCACCCAATGGTCGAGCGCTACCCAGGCGATGGCGCGGCGACGAACGGCTTCGGCCGCCGCCACCTTCACGAGGACGAAGCCCGGCTTCTCTATGAGGCCGAGTACCCGGTCCTACCGGACATGCGAGTGCCCGGGGCATGGAGGATAAGCGCCGGTGGGGTCCTGGTGCCACCGCCGCCCATCGGGGCGGCCAGGCGTGCGGAGATAGCCCGTATCCGTTCCTCTTTGCCGCAGGCGGCGAGAGAAGGGCCGAGGTACACCCCCGACAGCACGCTGTGGGAGCCGTACTTCCGTCGTTGCCACGCCGAGCAGCTCGAGGCCACCAACAGCATCATGCCCTCCGGGAAGCACAATGCCGACGGGCGCCGCCGATGGTGGGGCGTGCCCAGCCGCACGCTAGAAGCCGTCCTCGAGTACATCGAGGGCGGCAACACGCCGAGGCTGGAGTATCCCGCTCCCCCCACCTTCTCCCACCGGCGTGGGAGCTCGTGGACACCGAGACGCATGGACCCTGTGTCCTCCTCCTCGTCCGGCCGCTCGTCCGGCTCTCCCTCCCTTCTCCCCGTCAAGCCGGAGCCCCAGGACGCGCCGATCAGCCGGCGCACCTGCAGGTGCGGCGTTTGCATCGCCGAGTCCTCCCCCACCTCTGCCCGCCTCGTCAGGCCGAAGGTGGAGTCTGGCCTCCCCGCGGAGTACGAGGCCATATCCCGGTCCGGCTTCTCCGACGAGGACGCCCTAAAGTGGGCGCGGGACGGCTACCTCCGCGACGAGATGGTCCGGCAGCGCCGAGCCCTGCAGGAGATAGCGCCCGCCAGCGTGGGCTCGAGGATGAGGACGACGTGGTGATCCTCGACAGTGATGAGGACGAGGACGCCCCCGGACCGTGGTGATCCTGGGCAGGGGAGCAGCAGAGATGGCGGCCGCGGAGGAGGCGACGACAACGACGACGGCGGCAGCGACTGCACGCAGTTCTATAGGCTCCTCGACATGTAGAGCTTTAGGGCGGTGGGCGGCGAGGAACGGCAAGGGTGACAGTGGGTCTAGTAGTGTCTTTTTTTTCTTCTTTTGTAAAATATTTGATGAACTCGCCGAAGTTTGGTTCAATTTGCGCCTTGTTTGTGCAAATGTGGGGCCGGATTTTGTTTTTCAAAAAAAATACGACGTGGGGTGGCGACTGGAGAGCATCACGCCTCCAACACGCGATTTGTGTCGGTCGGCCCCCAGGCGGTGATTTTACACGCCCCCTGGGAGGCCAACGGCTGGAGATGCTCTTAATTTGGATCTGATGAACAAAGCTCTCTAGCAGGATGATTGGTGGTGGCGACACTCGGTCGTCGTGCAGCGCAGCGTGCACAACGGCGCCACTTCATCGTGGACGCACGCCTCGCAACGACCGATGGTGCCAAGGTTGCCTCTCAGCCTTATCCCCTCGCTGAGAGACGTCGTCCACTCATTTCTTTCCAGGAGTTCATCCCCTACCTCTTGTACTCAGGTACACAACGGGGTTGTTTGGTTCTAGGCCTAACCATGCCACACTTTGCTATACAATGTTGCCACACTTGCCTAAGGTTAGTTCTTTAAAATGAGAGCCACAAGTTGGCAAGCCTAAGGGAATCTTGCCATACTTTTTGAGTGTATGTGATGTAGGACCCTAGTGTGGCTTGCCTAAGGTGTGGCTTGAACCAAACACCCACCCAAGTTGGTCAAACTTGCCTAACCTTAGGTGTGGCAACCTTAGGCAAACTTAGTCTCAAAACAATGCATCCGCCATGGGGAGCTGTGACCTCTCCGACCACCACGCCACAGGGGTTGATGATGCAGCAAGGAGAAGAACGGGGGGAGGGGGTGATGGGACGCTGCATTAGGGGTCGTTCACTGCCTACGCGCCACCAATGCGGTGCTACAAACCGGCGGATGGAGCAGCACCATTGCCGCAAGCTGGAGCAATGTAAGCTCACTTTCGGTGGTACAACACAGCACGATGGAGGAGGCCGAAGGCGACACCACTTTTCTGTTGGGGATCGTTGCAGAAACCAAAAAATTTCTACGCATCACCAAGATCAATCTATGGAGAGACTAGCAACGAGAGAGAGGGGAGTGTATCTTCATACCCTTGAAGATCGCGATGCGGAAGCGTTACAAGAACGCGGTTGGTGGAGTCGTACACGCAGCGATTCAGATCATGGTCGATTCCGATCTAAGCGCCGAACAACGACGCCTCCACGTTCAACACACGTGCAGCCCGGTGACGTCTCCGGTGCCTTGATCCAGCAAGGAGGAGGGAGAGGTTGGGGAAGACAACTCCAGCAACAGCACGATGGCGTGGTGGTGGTGGGGCAGCGTGGTTTTCAGCAGGGCTTCGTCAAGCACTACGAAGGACGAGGATGTGGAGAGGTAGGGCTGCGCCAAGAGAGAGAGAGAGAGAGAGAGAGAGAGAGAGATGTTCGTATATGGCAGCCCCAAAACCCCCACTATATATAGGAGGAGGGGAGGGGGTGCGCCCCCTCTAGGGTTCCCACCCTATGGGGGACGGCAGCTCTAGATGGGATGGAGGGGGCAGCCAAGAGGGGGAGACAGGGGGCGCGCCCTAGGGTGGGCCTTAGGCCCATCTGCGCCTAGGGTTTTCCCCCTCTCCCCTTTGCTGAGCCTTGGGCCTTGGTGGGAGGCGCACCAGCCCACTCAGGGGCTGGTCCCTTCCCACTCTTGGCCCATGCATGCCTCCGGGGCAGGTGGCCCCTCCCAGTGGATCCCCAGAACCCTTCTGGTGGTCCCGGTACATTACTGGTGATGCCCGGAACACTTCCGATGTCCAAATCCTCACTTCCTATATATCATTATTTACCTTCGGACCATTCCAAAACTCCTTGTGGTGTCCGGGATCTTATTCGAGACTCCGAACAACTTTAGGTAACCACGTACAAACTTTCCCTATAACCCTAGCGTCATCGAACCATAAGTGTGTAGACCCTACGGGTTCGGGAGGCATGTAGACATGACCGAGACATCTCTCTGGTCAATAACTAACAGCGGGATCTGGATACCCATGTTAGCTCCCACATGTTCCACGATAATCTCATCAGATGAACCACGATGTCGGGGATTCAATCAATCCCGTATACAATTCCCTTTGTCTACCGGTATGATACTTGCCCAAGATTCGATCATCGGTATCCCTATACCTAGTTCGATCTCGTTACCGGCAAGTCTCTTTACTCGTTCGTAACACATCATCATGTGATCAACTCCTTGGTCATATTGAGCTCATTATGATGATGTCCTACTGAGTGGGCCCAGAGATACCTCTCCGTCACACGGAGTGACAAGTCCCAGTCTCGATTCGTGCCAACCCAACAGACACTTTTGGAGATACCCGTAGTGTGCCTTTATAGTCACCTAGTTACATTGTGATGTTTGGCACACCCAAAGTATTCCTACGGTATCCGGGAGTTGCACAATCTCATGGTCTAAGGAAATGATACTTGACATTAGAAAAGCTTTAGCAGACGAACTAGACGATCTTGCGCTATGCTTAGGATTGGGTCTTGTCCATCACATCATTCTCCTAATGATGTGATCCCGTTATCAATGACATCCAATGTCCATGGTCAGGAAACCGTAACCATCTATTGATCAACGAGCTAGTCAACTAGAGGCTCACTAGGGACATGTTGTGGTCTACGTATTCACATATGTATTACGATTTCCGGATAACACAATTATAGCATGAACAATAGGCAATTATCATGAACAAGGAAATATAATAATAAAAACTTTATTATTGCCTCTAGGGCATATTTCCAACAGTCTCCCATTTGCACTAGAGTCAATAATCTAGTTACATTGTGATGAATCGAACACCCATAGAGTTCTGGTGTTGATCATGTTTTGCTCGCGGAAGAGGTTTAGTCAATGGATCTGCGACATTCAGATCCGTATGCAAATGGGAGTTGAAGCGACGCTTGATATGCCTGGAGTTGAAGCGACGCTTACAAATATCTATGTCTCCATCCTGAATATATTCACGAATGGAGTTGAAGCGACGCTTGGTATGCCTGGTCTTCTTGTGAAACCTAGGCTCCTTGGCAAGGGCAATAGCTCCAGTGTTGTCACAGAAGAGAGTCATTGGGCCCGATGCATTGGGAATTACTCCTAGGTCGGTGATGAACTCCTTCATCCAGACTGCTTCATGTGCTGCCTCCGAGGCTGCTATGTACTCCGCTTCACATGTAGATCCCGCCACGACGCTTTGCTTGCAACTGCACCAGCTGACTGCCCCACCATTCAAAATATCGTATCCGTTTTGTGACTTGGAGTCATCCAGATCTGTGTCGAAGCTAGCATCAACGTAACCCTTTACGACGAGCTCTTCGTCACCTCCATAAACGAGAAACATATCCTTAGTCCTTTTCAGGTACTTCAGGATGTTCTGGACCGCTGTCCAATGTTCCATGCTGGGATTACTTTGGTACCTCCCTACCAAACTTATGGCAAGGTTCACATCAGGTCTGGTACACAGCATGGCATACATAATAGACCCTATGGCTGAGGCATAGGGGATGACACTCATCTTTTCTCTATCTTCTGCCGTGGTCGGGCATTGAGCCGTGCTCAATCTCACACCTTGCAATACAGGCAAGAACCCCTTCTTGGACTGATCCATATTGAACTTCTTCAATATCTTGTCAAGGTATGTGCTTTGCGAAAGACCAACGAGGCATCTCGATCTATCTCTATAGATCTTCATGCCTAATATGTAAGCATCTTCTCCAAGGTCCTTCATTGAAAAACACTTATTCAAGTAGACCTTTATGCTTTCCAAAAATTATATATCATTTCCCATCAATAGTATGTCATCCACATATAATATGAGAAATGCTACAGAGCTCCCACTCACTTTCTTGTAAACGCAGGCTTCTCCATAAGTCTGTGTAAACCCAAACGCTTTGATCATCTCATCAAAGCGAATGTTCCAACTCCGAGATGCTTGCACCAGCCCATAGATTGAGTGCTCCAGCTTGCATACCTTGCCAGCATTCTTAGGATCGACAAAACCTTCCGGCTGCATCATATACAATTCTTCCTTAAGGAAACCATTAAGGAATGCCGTTTTGACATCCATTTGCCATATCTCATAATCATAGAATGCGGCAACTGCTAACATGATTCGGACAGACTTTAGTTTTGCTACGGGTGAGAAGGTCTCATCGTAGTCAACCCCTTGAACTTGTCGATAACCCTTAGCGACAAGCCGAGCCTTATAGATGGTCACATTACCATTCACGCCAGTCTTCTTCTTAAAGATCCATTTATTCTCTATGGCTTGCCGATCATCGGGCAAGTCTGTCAAAGTCCATACTTCCTTTTCATTCATGGATCCTATCTCGGACTTCATGGCTTCAAGCCATTTGTTGGAATTCAGGCCCGCCATCACTTCTTCATAGTTCGAAGGTTCACCGTTGTCTAACAACATGATTTCCAGGGCAGGGTTGCCGTACCACTCTGGTGCGGAACGTGTCCTCGTGGACCTACGAAGTTGAGTAGTACCTTGATCTGAAGTTTCATGATCATCATCATTAACTTCCTCTCTAGTCGGTGCAGGCACCACAGAAACATCTTCCTGAGCTGCGCTACTCTTCGGTTCAAGAGTTAATACCTCATCAAGTTCTACTTTCCTCCCACTTACTTTTTTCGAGAGAAACTCTTTCTCTAGAAAGGATCCATTCTTGGCAACAAAGATCTTGCCTTCGTATCTGAGGTAGAAGGTATACCCAATAGTTTCCTTAGGGTATCCTATGAAGACGCATTTTTCCGACTTGGGTTCGAGCTTTTCAGGTTGAAGTTTCTTGACATAAGCATCGCATCCCCAAACTTTCAGAAACGACAGCTTAGGTTTCTTCCCAAACCATAATTCATATAGTGTCGTCTCAACGGATTTTGACGGAGCCCTATTTAAAGTGAATGCGGCAGTCTCTAAAGCATAACCCCAAAATGATAGCGGTAGATCGGTAAGAGACATCATAGATCGCACCATATCCAATAGAGTGCGATTACGACATTCAGACACACCATTACGCTGAGGTGTTCCAGGCGGCGTGAGTTGTGAAACAATTCCACATTTCCTAAAGTGCGTGCCAATTTCATGACTCAAATATTCCCCTCCACGATCTGATCGTAAGAACTTTATTTTCCTATCACGTTGATTCTCAACCTCACTCTAAAATTCCTTCAATTTTTCAAAGGTCTTAGACTTGTGTTTCATTAAGTAGACATACACATATCTACTTAAGTCATCAGTGAGGGTTAGAACATAATGATAACCACCGCGAGCCTCAATGCTCATTGGACCGCACACATCAGTATGTATGATTTCCAATAAGTTGGTTGCTCGCTCCATTGTTCCGGAGAACGGAGTCTTGGTCATTTTGCCCATGAGGTATGGTTCGCACGTGTCAAATGATTCATAATCAAGAGACTCCAAAATTCGATCTGCATGGAGTTTCTTCATGCGTTTGACACTAATGTGACCAAGGCGGCAGTGCCACAAGTATGTGGGACTATCATTATCAACCTTACATCTTTTGGCATTCACACTATAAATATGTGTAACATCACATTCGAGATTCAATAAGAATAAATCATTGACCAGCGGGGCATGACCATAAAACATATCTCTCATATAAATAGAACAACCATTATTCTCAGATTTAAATGAGTAGCCATCTCGCATTAAATGAGATCCAGATACAATGTTCATGCTCAAAGCTGGCACTAAATAACAATTATCGAGGTTTCAAACTAATCCCGTAGGTAAATGTAGAGCTAGTGTGCCGACAGTGATCACATCGACCTTGGAACCATTCCCGACGCGCATCGTCACCTCGTCCTTCGCCAGTCTCCGCTTATTCCGCAGCTCCTGTTTTGAGTTACAAATATGAGCAACGCACTGGTATCAAATATCTGAATGAAATATGCCCTAGAGGCAATAATAAAGTTATTATTTATTTCCTCATATCATGATAAATGTTTATTATTCATGCTAGAATTGTATTAACCAGAAACATAATACATGTGTGAATACATAGACAAACATAGTGTCACTAGTATGCCTCTACTTGACTAGCTCGTTGATCAAAGATGGTTGAGTTTCCTAACCATAGACATGAGTTGTCATTTGATTAACGGGATCACATCATTAGGAGAATTATGTGATTGACATGACCCATTCCGTTAGCTTAGCACTTGATCGTTTTAGTTTGCTGTTATTGCTTTCTTCATGACTTATACATGTTCCTATGACTATGAGATTATGCAACTCCTGATTACCGGAGGAACACTTTGTGTGCTACCAAATGTCACAACGTAACTGGGTGATTATAAAGGTGCTCTACAGGTGTCTCCGATGGTACTTGTTGAGTTGGCATAGATCGAGATTAGGATTTGTCACTCTGATTGTCGGAGAGGTATCTCTGGGCCCTCTCGGTAATGCACATCACAATAAGCCTTGCAAGCAATGTGACTAATGAGTTAGTTGCGGGATGAAGCATTACCGAACGAGTAAAGAGACTTGCTGGTAACGAGATTGGGCTAGGTATTGAGATACCGACGATCGAATCTCAGGCAAGTAACATACCGATGACAAAGGGAACAAGTTATGTTGTTATGCAGTTTGACCGATAAAGATCTTCATAGAATATGTAGGAACCAATATGAGCATCCAGGTTTCGCTATTGGTTATTGACCGGAGACGTGTCTCGGTCATGTGTACATAGTTCTCGAACCCGTAGGGTCCGCACGCTTAAAGTTCGGTGACGATCAGTATAATGAGTTTATGTGTTTTGATGTATCGAAGGTAGTTCGGAGTCCCAGATATGATCATGGATAGGACGAGGAGTCCCAAAATGGTCGAGACATAAAGATCGATATATTGGATGGCTATATTCGGACGTCGGAAGTGTTCCGGGTGGTTTCGAAGAAAACTGAGGTGCCGGAGGGTTACCCGAACCCCCCCCCCCGGGAGAAATAGTGGGCCTTATGGGCCTTAGTGGAGAGAGAGAGGGCTGGCCTAGGGAGCACCGCGCGCCCCTCCCCCTCTGGTCCGAATTGGACCAGGAGAGGGGGGCGGCGCCACCCTTTCCTTCTCCCTCTCCCCCTTCCTTTCCCCCTCCTAGTAGGAGTAGGAAAGAGGGGAGTCCTACTCCTACTAGGAGGAGGACTCCTCCTCCTAGCGCGCCCTACAGGGCCGGCTAGCCTCCCCCTTGCTCCTTTATATACGGGGGCAAGGGGCACCCTAGAACACACAAGTTGATCTGTTGATCTCTCCCAGCCGTGCGCGGTGCCCCCCTCCACCATATTCCACCTCGGTAATATCGTAGCAGTGCTTTGGTGAAGCCCTACGTCGGTAGCATCATCAACACCGTCATCACGCCGTCATGCTGACGGAACTCTCCCGCAAAGCTCTGCTGGATCGGAGTTCGTGGGACGTCATCAAGCTGAACGTGTGCTGAACTCGGAGGTACCATACATTCGGTACTTGGATCAGTCGGATCGTGAAGACGTACGACTACATCAACCGCGTTGTCATAACGCTTCCACTTTCGGTCTACAAGGGTACGTGGACGACACTCTCCCCTCTCATTGCTATGCATCACCATGATCTTGCGTGTGCGTAGGATTTTTTTGAAATTACTACGTTCCCCAACAGTGGTATCAGAGCCAGGTTTATGCGTAGATGTTATATGCACGAGTAGAACACAAGTGAGTTGTGGGCAATACAAGTCATACTGCTTACCAGCATGTCATACTTTGGTTCGGCGGTATTGTTGGATGAAGCGGCCCGGACCGACATTACATGTATGCTTACGCGAGACTGGTTCTACCGACGTGCTTTGCACACAGGTGGCTGGTGTGTGTCTGTTTCTCCAACTTTAGGTGAACCGAGTGTGGCTACGCCCGGTCCTTGTGAAGGTTAAAACAACACTAACTTGACGAAATATCGTTGTAGTTTTGATGCGTAGGTAAGAACGATTCTTGCTAAGCCCATAGCAGCCACGTAAAACTTGCAACAACAAAGTAGAGGACGTCTAACTTGTTTTTGCAGGGCATGCTGTGATGTGATATGGTCAAGACATGATGCTAAATTTTATTGTATTTGATGATCATGTTTTGTAACCAAGTTATTGGCAACTGGCAGGAGCCATATGGTTGTCGCTTTATTGTATGCAATGCAATCGTCCTGTAATTGCTTTACTTTATCACTAAGCAGTAGCAATAGTCGTAGAAGCAATAGTTGGCGAGACGACAAGGATGCTACGATGGAGATCAAGGTGTCGCGCCGGTGACGATGGTGATCATGACGGTGCTTTGGAGATGGAGATCAAAGGCACAAGATGATGATGGCCATATCATATCACCTATATTGATTGCATGTAATGCTTATCTTTTATGCATCTCATTTTGCTTAGATCGACGGTAGCATTATAAGATGATCTCTTACTAAATTTCAAGGTATAAGTGTTCTCCCTGAGTATGCTCCGTTGCTACAGTTCTTCGTGCTGAGACACCACGTGATGATAGGGTGTGATAAGATCTACGTTCACATACAACGGGTGCAAGCCAGTTTTGCACACACAAAATACTCGGGTTAAACTTGATGAGCGCATATGCAGATATGGCCTCGGAACACTGGAGACCGAAAGGTCGAGCGTGAATCATATAGTAGATATGATCAACATAGTGATGTTCACCATTGAAAACTACTCCATCTCACGTGATGATCGGACATGGTTTAGTTAATTTGGATCACGTGATCACTTAGATGATCAGAGGGATATCTATCTAAGTGGGAGTTCTTAAATAATATGATTAATTGAACTTTAATTTATCATGAACTTAGTACTTGATAGTATTTTGCATGTCTATGTTGTTGTAGATAGATGGCCCGTGCTGTTGTTCCGTTGAATTTTAATGCGTTCCTTGAGAAAGCAAAGTTAAAAGATGATGGTAGCAATTACATGGACTGGGTCCGTAACTTGAGGATTGTCCTCATTTCTGCACAGAAGAATTACGTCCTGGAAGCACCGCTGGGTGCCAGGCCTGCTGCAGATGCAACTGATGCGTTAAGAACGTCTGGCAGAGCAAAGCTGATGACTACTCGATAGTTCAGTGTGCCATGCTTTACGGCTTAGAACCGGGACTTCAACAATGTTTTGAACGTCATGGAGCATATGAGATGTTCCAGGAGTTGAAGTTAATATTTCATGCAAATGCCCGGATTGAGAGAATGAGGTCTCCAATAAGTTCTATAGCTGCAAGATGGAGGAGAATAGTTCTGTCAGTGAACATATACTCAAAATGTCTGGCTATAACAATCACTTGATTAAAGTGGGAGTTAATCTTCCGGATCATAGTGTCATTGACAGAATTCTTCAATCACTGCCACCAAGCTACAAGAGCTTCGTGATGAACTATAATATGCAAGAGATGGATAAGACAATTCTCGAGCTCTTCGCAATGCTAAAGGTTGCGGAGGTAGAAATCTAGAAGGAGCATCAAGTGTTGATGGTCAACAAGACCACCAGTTTCAAGAAAAAGGGTAAAGGGAAGAAGAAGGGGAACTTCAAGAAGAACAGCAAACAAGTTGCTGCTCAGGAGAAGAAACCCAAGTCTGGACCTAAGCCTGAGACTGAGTGCTTCTACTGCAAATAGACTGGTCACTGGAAGCGGAACTGCCCCAAGTATTTGGCGGATAAGAAGGATGGCAAGGTGAACAAAGGTATATGTGATATACATGTTATTGATGTGTACCTTACTAATGCTCGCAGTAGCACCTGGGTATTTGATACTGGTTCTGTTGCTAATATTTGCAACTCGAAACAGGGGCTACAGATTAAGCGAAGATTGGCTAAGGACGAGGTGACGATGCACGTGGGAAATGGTTCCAGAGTCAATGTGATCGCCGTCAGCATGCTACCTCAACATCTACCTTCGGGATTAGTTTTAGACCTAAATAATTGTTATTTGGTGCCAGCGTTGAGCATGAACATTATATCTGGATCTTGTTTGATGCGAGACGGTTATTCATTTAAATTAGAGAATAATGGTTGTTCTATTTATATGAGTAATATCTTTTATGGTCATGCACCCTTGAAGAGTGGTCTATTTCTATTGAATCTGGATAGTAGTGATACACTTATTCATAATATTTAAGCCAAAAGATGTAGAGTTGATAATGATAGCGCAACTTATTTGTGGCACTGCTGTTTAGGTCATATTGGTGTAAAGTGCATGAATAAACTCCATACTGATGGACTTTTGGAATCACTTGATTATGAATCACTTGGTACTTGCGAACCATGCCTCATGGGCAAAATGACTAAAATGCCGTTCTCCGGAACAATGGAGCGAGCAATAGATTTGTTGGAGATCATACATGCTGATGTATGAATATTGAGGCTCGCGGCGGGTATCGTTATTTTCTCACCTTCACAGATGATTTGAGCAGATATGGGTATATCTACTTAATGAACATAAGTCTGAAACATTTGAAAAGTTCAAAGAATTTCAGAGTGAAGTGGAAAATCATCATAACAATAAAATAAAGTTTCTACGATCTGATCGTGGACGAGAATATTTGAGTTACGAGTTTGGTCTTCATTTGAAACAATGCGGAATAGTTCGCAACTCACGCCACCCGGAACACCACAATGTAATGGTGTGTCCGAACGTCGTAATCATATCGTACTTTACTAGATATGGTGCGATCTATGATGTCTCTTACTGATTTACCGCTATCATTTTGGGGTTATGCTTTAGAGACGGCTGCATTCACGTTAAATAGGGCACCATCGAAACCCGTTGAGACAACGCCTCATGAACTGTAGTTTGGCAAGAAACCAAAGTTGTCGTTTCTTAAAGTTTGGGGCTGCGATGCTTATGTGAAAAAGCTTCAACCTGATAAGCTCGAACCCAAATCGGAGAAATGTTTCTTCATAGGATACCCAAAGGAAAGTGTTGGGTACACCTTCTATCACAGATCCGAAGGCAAAACATTTGTTGCTAAGAATGGATCCTTTCTAGAGAAGGAGTTTCTCTCGAAAGAAGTGAGTGGGAGGAAAGTAGAACTTGATGAGGTAACTGTACCTGCTCCCTTATTGGAAAGTAGTTCATCACAGAAACCGGTTCCTGTGACATCTACACCAACTAGTGAGGAAGCTAATGATATTGATCATGAAACTTTAGATCAAGTTACTACAGAACTTCATATGTCAACCAGAGTAAGATCCGCACCAGAGTGGTACGGTAATCCTATTCTGGAGGTTATGTTACTTGACCAAGGTGAACCTACAAACTAAGAAGAAGCGATGGTGAGCCCAGATTCCACAAAATGGCTTGAGGCCATGAAATCTGAGATGGGATCCATGTATGAGAACAAAGTGTGGACTTTGGTTGACTTGCCCGATGATCGACAAGCCATAGAGAATAAATGGATCTTCAAGAAGAAGACTGACGCTGACGGTAATGTTGCTGTTTACAAAGCTCGATTTGTTGTGAAAGGTTTTCGACAAGTTCAAGGGGTTGACTACGATGAGACTTTCTCACCCGTAGCGATGCTTAAGCCTGTCTGAATCATGTTAGCAATTGCCGCGTTTTATGATTACGAAATTTGGCAAATGGATGTCAAAACTACATTCCTGAATGGATTTCTGGAAGAAGAGTTGTATATGATGCAACCAGAAGGTTTTGTCGATCCAAAGGGAGCTAACAAAGTGTGCAAGCTCCAGCGATCCATTTATGGATTGGTGCAAGCCTCTCGGAGTTGGAACATATGTTTTGATAGTGTGATCAAAGCATATGGTTTTATACAGACTTTTGGAGAAGTCTGTATTTACAAGAAAGTGAGTGGGAGCTCTGTAGCATTTCTAGTATTATATGTGGATGACATATTGTTGATTGGAAATGATATAGAATTTCTGGATAGCAGAAAAGGATATTTGAATAAGAGTTTTTCAATGAAAGACCTTCGTGAAGCTGCTTATATATTGGGCATCAAGATCTATAGAGATAGATCAAGACGCTTAATTGGACTTTCACAAAGCACATACCTTGATAAAGTTTTGAAGAAGTTCAAAATGGATCAAGCAAAGAAAGGGTTCTTGCCTGTGTTACAAGGTGTGAAGTTGAGTCAGACTCAATGCCCGACCACTGCAGAAGATAGAGAGAAAATGAAAGATGTTCCCTATGCTTCAACCATAGGCTCTATCATGTATGCAATGCTGTGTACCAGACCTGATGTGTGCCTTGCTATTAGTTTAGCTGGGAGGTACCAAAGTAATCTAGGAGTGGATCACTGGACAGCGGCCAAGAACATCCTGAAATATTTGAAAAGGACTAAGGATATGTTCCTCGTTTATGGAGGTGACAAAGAGCTTTTCGTAAATGGTTACGTCGATGCAAGCTTTGACACTGATCCGGATGATTCAAAATCGCAAACCGGATACGTGTTTATATTGAACGATGGAGCTGTTAGTTGGTGCAGTTCTAAACAAAGCGTCATGGCAGGATCTACGTGTGAAGCGGAGTACATAGCTGCTTCGAAAGCAGCAAATGAAGGAGTCTGGATGAAGGAGTTCATATCCGATCTAGGTGTCATACCTAGTGCACCGGATCCAATGAAAATCTTTTGTGACAATACTGGTGCAATTGCCTTGGCAAAGGAATCCGGATCTCACAAGAGAACCAAGCACATCAAGAGACGCTTCAATTCCATCCGGGATCAAGTCCAGGTGGGAGACATAGAGATTTGCAAGATACATATGGATCTGAATGTTCAGACCCATTGACTAAGCCTCTTCCACGAGCAAAACATGATCAACACCAAGACTCCATGGGTGTTAGAATCATTACTGTGTAATCTAGATTATTGACTCTAGTGCAAGTGGGAGACTGAAGGAAATATGCCCTAGAGGCAATAATAAAGTTATTCCTCATATCATGATAAATGTTTATTATTCATGCTAGAATTGTATTAACCGGAAACATAATACATGTGTGAATACATAGACAAATATAGTGTCACTAGTATGCCTCTACTTGACTAGCTCATTGATCAAAGATGGTTGAGTTTCCTAACAATAGACATGAGTTGTCATTTGATTAACGGGATCACATCATTAGGAGAATGATGTGATTAACTTGACCCATTCCGTTAGCTTAGCACTTGATCGTTTTAGTTTGCTGCTATTGCTTTCTTCATGACTTATACATGTTCCTATGACTATGAGATTATGCAACTCCCGATTACCGGAGGAACACTTTGTGTGCTACCAAACGTCACAACGTAACTCAGTGATTATAAAGGTGCCCTAAAGGTGTCTCCGATGGTACTTGTTGAGTTGGCATAGATCGAGATTAGGATTTGTCACTCCGATTGTCGGAGAGGTATCTTTGGGCCCTCTCGGTAATGCACATCACAATAAGCCTTGCAAGCAATGTGACTAATGAGTTAGTTTCAGGATGATGCATTATGGAACGAGTAAAGAGACTTTCCGGTAATGAGATTGAGCTAGGTATTGAGATACCGACGATCGAATCTCGGGCAAGTAACATACCGATGACAAAGGGAACAACGTATGTTGTTATGCGGTTTGACCAATAAAAATCTTCATAGAATATGTAGGAACCAATATGAGAATCCAGGTTCCGCTTTTGGCTATTGACCGGAGACGTGTCTCGGTCATGTCTACATAGTTCTCAAACCCGTAGGGTCTGGACGCTTAAAGTTCGATGATCATCAGTATTATGAGTTTATGTGTTTTGATGTACCGAAGGTAGTTCGGAGTCCCGGATATGATCACGGACATGACGAGGAGTCTCAAAATGGTCGAGACATATTAGATTGATATATTGGACGGCTATATTCGGACACCGGAAGTGTTCCGGGTGGTTTCAGAGAAACCCGGAGTGCCGGAGGGTTACCAAAACCCCCGGGAGAAATAGTGGACCTTATGGGCCTTAGTGGAGAGAGAGGGCTGGCCTAGGGCAGGCCGCGCACCCATCCCCTTCTGGTCCCAATTGGACTAGGAGAGGGGGGCGGCGCCCCCCTTTCCTTCTCCCTCTCCCCCTTCCTTTCCCCCTCCTAGTAGGAGTAGGAAAGAGGGGAGTCCTACTCCTACTAGGAGGAGGGCTCCTCCTCCTGGCGCGCCCTACAGGGCCGGCCGGCCTCCCCCTTGCTCCTTTATATACGGGGGCAGGGGGCACCCTAGAACACACAAGTTGATCTATTGATGTCTCCCAGCCGTGTGCGGTGCCCCCCTCCACCATATTCCACCTCGGTAATATCGTAGCAGTGCTTAGGCGAAGCCCTACGTCGGTAGCATCATCAACACCGTCATCACGCTGTCGTGCTGACGGAACTCTCCTGCAAAGCTCTCCTGGATCGGAGTTCGTGGGACGTCATTGAGCTGACGTGTGCTGAACTCGGAGGTGCCGTACATTTGGTACCTGGATCGGTCGGATTGTGAAGACGTACAACTACATCAACCGCGTTGTCATAACGCTTCCACTTTTGGTCTACGAGGGTACGTGGATGACACTCTCCCCTCTCGTTGCTATGCATCACCATGATCTTGCGTGTGCGTAGGATTTTTTTTTGAAATTACTACGTTCCCCAACAATACCCAGGAGCTACTACGAGTGCTGGTAAGGTACACATCAATAACATGTATATCATATATACCTTTGGTATTGCCGGCCTTCTTATCCGCTAAGTACTGGGGGCAGTTCCGCTTCCATTGACCTTTTCCCATGCAATAAAATCACTGAGTCTCGGGCTTGGGTCCATTCTTTGGCTTCTTCCCGGTAACTGATTTACCAGGCACGACAACTCCCTTGTCGTCCTTATTGAAGTTCTTCTTACCCTTGCCCTTCTTGAAACTAGTGGTCTTATTCACCATCAACACTTGATGTTCCTTTTTGATCTCCACCTCCGCTGATTTCAGCATTGAATATAACTCAGGAATTGACTTCTCCATCCCTTGCATATTGTAGTTCATCACAAAGCTTTTGTAGCTAGGTGGAAGCGACTGACGGATCCTGTCAATGACCGAGTCATCCGGGAGATTAACTCCCAGCTAAGACAAGTGGTTGTGCAACCCAGACATTTTGAGTATATGCTCGCTGACAGAACTGTTTTCCTCCATCTTACAACTGTAGAACTTGTCTGAGACTTCATATCTCTCGATCCGGGCATGAGCTTGGAAAACCATTTTCAGCTCTTGGAACATCTCATATGCTCCGTGCTGCTCAAAATGCTTTGGAGCCCCGGTTCTAAGCTGTAAAGCATGCCGCACTGAACCAGGGAGTAATCATTACTACGCGACTGCCAGGCGTTCATAACGTCTTGAGTTGCTGGGAAAATGGGTGCATCACCTAGTGGTGCTTCAAGGACATATGCTTTCTTGGCAGCTATGAAGATGATCCTCAAGTTACGGACCCAATCCGTATAGTTGCTACCATCGTCTTTCAGCTTGGTTTTCTCTAGGAACGCGTTGAAGTTGAGGGCAACATTAGAGTGGGCCATTTGATCTACAAGACATATTGTAAAGATTTTTAGACTAAGTTCATGATAATTAAGTTCATCTAATAAAATTATTTAATGAACTCCCACTCAGACAGACATCCCTCTAGTCATCTAAGTGATACATGATCCGAATCGACTAGGCCGTGTCCGATCATCACGTGAGACGGACTAGTCATCAACGGTGAACATCTCCATGTTGATCGTATCTACTATACGACTCATGTTCGACCTTTCGGTCTCTCGTGTTCCGAGGCCATGTCTGTACATGCTAGGCTCATCAAGTCAACCTAAGTGTTTTGCATGTGTAAATCTGGCTTACACCTGTTGTATTCGAATGTTAGAATCTATCACACCCAATCATCACGTGGTGCTTCGAAACAACGAACCTTCGCAACGGTGCACAGTTAGGGGGGACACTTTCTTGGAATTTTAGCGAGGGATCATCTTATTTAAGCTACCATCGTTCTAAGAAAATAAGATGTAAAAACATGATAAACATCAAATGCAATCAAATACTGACATGGTATGGCCAATATCATTTTTGCTCCTTTTGATCTCCATCTTCGGGGCGCCATGATCATCATCGTCACCGGCATGACACCATGATCTCCATCATCATGATCTCCATCATCGTGTCTTCATGAAGTTGTCTCGCCAACTATTACTTCTACTACTATGGCTAACGGTTAGCAACAAAGTAAAGTAATTACATGGCATTTTCATTGACACACAGGTTATACAATAAATTAAGACAACTCCTATGGCTCCTGCCAGTTGTCATACTCATCGACATGCAAGTCGTGATTCCTATTACAAGAACATGATCAATCTCATACATCACATATATCATTCATCACATCCTTTTGGCCATATCACATCACACGGGATATGATGCAAGAACAAGTTAGACGTCCTCTAATTGTTGTTGCAAGTTTTTACGTGGATGCTATAGGTTTCTAGCAAGAACGTTTCTTACCTACGCCAAAACCACAACGTGATATGCCAATTTCTATTTACCCTTCATAAGGACCCTTTTCATCGAATCTGATCCGACTAAAGTGGGAGAGACAGACACCCGCTAGCCACCTTATGCAACTAGTGCATGTCAGTCGATGGAACCTGTCTCACGTAAGCGTACGTGTAAGGTCGGTCCGGGCCGCTTCATCCCACGATGCCGCCGAATCAAGATAAGACTAGTAACGGCAAGTAAATTGACAAAATCGACACCCACAACAACTCGTGTTCTACTCGTGCATAGGAACTATGCATAGACCTACCTCATGATGCCACTGTTGGGGATCGTTGCAGAAACCAAAAAATTTCTACGCATCACCAAGATCAATCTATGGAGAGACTAGCAACAAGAGAGAGGGGAGTGTATCTTCATTCCCTTGAAGATCGATGCGGAAGCGTTAAGAGAATGCGGTTGGTGGAGTCATACACTTAGCGATTCAGATCGCGGTCGATTCCGATCTAAGCGCCGAACAACGGCGGCTCCGTGTTCAACACACGTGCAGCCCGGTGACGTCTCCGGCGCCTTGATCCAGCAAGGAGGAGGGAGAGGTTGGGGAAGACAACTCCAGCAGCAGCACAACGGCATGGTGGTGGTGGAGTAGCGTGGTTTTCAGCAGGGCTTCGCCAAGCACTACGAAGGACGAGGATGTGGAGAGGTAGGGCTGCGCCAAGAGAGAGAGATGTTCGTATATGGCTGCCCCAAAAACCCCACTATATATAGGAGGAGGGAAGGGGGGTGCGCCCCCTCTAGGGTTCCCACCCTATGGGGGGCGGCAGCCCTAGATGGGATAGAGGGGGAGGCCAAGAGGGGGAGAGAGGGGGGGCCTAGGGTGGGCCTTAGGCCCATCTGCGCCTATGGTTTTCCCCCTCTCCCCTTTGTTGCGCCTTGGGCCTTGGTGGGAGGCGCACCAGCCCACTCAGGGGCTGGTCCCTTCCCACTCTTGGCCCATGCATGCCTCTGGGGCAGGTGGGCCCTCCCGGTGGATCCTCGGAACCCTTCCGGTGGTCCCGGTACATTATCGGTGATGCCCGGAACACTTCCGGTGTCCAAATCCTCACTTCCTATATATCATTCTTTACCTCCGGACCATTCTAGAACTCCTCGTGACATCTGGGATCTTGTCCGGGACACCGAACAACATTCGGTAACCACATACAAACTTTCCCTATAACCCTAGCGTCATCGAACCTTAAGTGTGTAGACCCTACGGGTTCGGGAGGCATGTAGACATGACCGAGACATCTCTCCGGTCAATAACCAATAGTGGGATCTGGATACCCATGTTGGCTCCCACATGTTCCACGATGATCTCATCGGATGAACCATGATGTTGGGGATTCAATCAATCCCGTATGGAATTCCCTTTGTCTACCAGTGTGATACTTGCCCGAGATTCGATCGTCGGTATCCTATACCTTGTTCAATCTCGTTACCGGCAAGTATCTTTACTCGTTCGTAACACATCATCCCGTGATTAACTCCTTGGTCACATTGAGCTCATTATGATGATGTCCTATGGAGTGGGCCCAGAGATACCTCTCCGTCACACGGAGTGACAAATCCCAGTCTCGATTCGTGCCAACCCAACAGACACTTTCAGAGATACCCGTAGTGTGCCTTTATAGCCACCCAGTTACGTTGTGATGTTTGGCACACCCAAAGTATTCCTACGGTATCCGGGAGTTGCACAATCTCATGGTCTAAGGAAATGATGCTTGACATTAGAAAAGCTTTAGCAGACGAACTACACGATATTGTGCTATGCTCAGGATTGGGTCTTGTCCATCACATCATTCTCCTAATGATGTGATCCCATTATTAACGACATCCAATGTCCATGGTCAGGAAACCGTAACCATCTATTGATCAACGAGCTAGTCAACTAGAGGCTCACTAGGGACATGTTGTGGTCTATGTATTCACACATGTATTACGATCTGGATAACACAATTATAGCATGAACAAGAGACAATTATCATGAACAAGGAAATATAATAATAACCACTTTACTATTGCCTCTAGGGAAGATTTCCAACATTTTCGTACTGCTACAACGCAGCATGCATGGGGAGGCAAGTGCCACTCGCCGGCGGTGCTGCAAATGAGAACGTGCGGCTGCCGGCGGCCCGACAAGTGAAGTACGGCAGCGCTGCATTGGAGCAGGACGGCGGCGCTGCAATGGAGCGAGTGCTCCTGCCGGCGATGCTACTCCATGGACGCGATGATTCAAGGTAGCTACACTGCATTGAAGCGCCGACCGTGTTGTCGCCGGCACTTCGCCGGCAGCACTGCTCCGAGGGCGCGATGAGTCAAGGCAAAGGAAGATGCATTGAAGCGTTGGCCGTGTTGTGGTCGGCACTTCACTGGATGCGCTTCTCCGAGGGTGCGACGCTGCAATGAAGCGTTGACCATGTCATGGTCTTTGCTTCGCCGCCGAGAAGGGCGGTACTACGGGGGCGCGGCGAGTCGAGGCGGCGACGCTGCATTGAAGCGTCGACCATGTTGTGGCTGGCGCGGCTCCGACAGTGCGTGCGGCAAGGTGGGCCATGGCCGGCGACGGAGCTGCGTTGGAGCACACGATGCTACGATGGCACTACTGCCATGGAAGACTGGTGGAGCTGCGTTACAACAGGAAGAGGCAACAAGTCGCTGCCATGGCCGGCAGCTGAGCTGCGTTGCCGCACGCGAGGCCATGACGGCGCATCCATTGGTTGCTGGAAGTTGATGTGCAAGGCTTCGTCGGAGCTGTGAGTTGATGTTTTTTTATCTAAATTGGACTTTATTCCTCAAATAATGCTCATATCGTTTACAAGGAGATGAGAAATAAAGTCCGGGATTACATCATCCCAAGAACTAGGAACTCTTATACTAAAGCAATGTTTTGCTAACTCAACTGCTACCCGGTTCGCTTCTCTGTAGCAATGTTTGAAGGAAAGTTTGTTAAAGTCGATGGACAATTGCTTGCACTCCGCTACGGCAGCACTGTCAGGCCTAATCATCCATGCTCTGAAGTGTCTCCACCGCAAACAAGCAGTCTGATTCTACCTCTGCTTTAGTGCATCCAATACTTGACAGAAGACAAATACCATTCCTTATTGCCATGAGCTCAGCCGAATCAACATCCCGAACATGCAGTATAAACTAGGAAGCCGGAGCAATGAAATCTCCCTTGTCATCTCGAACAACAGCTCCACTTGCTCCCGAGAGTGTGTCTGCATGAAAAGCTGCATCGACGTTAACTTTCACCATGCCATAGGAAGGTTTCTTCCACATATGATCCCTCGGCCTCATTGGCAATTTTGGAGTGAGCGATCTTGTGTAGTTTGTTGCTAGAGCTCTGATAGATATGGCGTCCTCTTAGGTGATTGCACCTGCACTCCTTTAGCTAGCTACCACCATAAAAACCATGCCGTTACAGAAACTAGTTCCGCAGTCGGCATGCCATCTATTGTTGAATTACTTTTTCAAGACTGATTTTAAATTATTTTTCATTGTTGGCTCAACCTCTTTGTTTTTCATTCTCCCAGAGTATCTCAACAATTCATGGTGGTTTTCTCGTTGTCATTCTCGGATTTTGAAGACCGAAGAAGGATTTCTCTTAAATCTTGTCCCTTCTCTCGAAGATTCATGGTTCTAGTGTTATGCCATCCTCTCATAATTGCTTTCGATTGTGAGAATTCTTTTCACCCATCCGGAGCAATTCGAGAGTCTTTTCAGTTTGATTCTCCGGAGCCAATCATCTCAGAATTATTCATTCCAGCTTTTAGTTCTCGTTCTCCAAATCTTACCAGTGCATCATTCAAATACCCTCTAATAAGTTCATGATCTCTTTGTTCTCTTGTATCTAAATTCTGTCAAGTATCTTTATTCGTTTTCCAATTCTTCCTGGTGAATTGTGCCTTTGCTACTTTCATTTTCAATTTTTACGGTGGTTCGTTCAAGATTTCACTTCCTTCGTTATCATATCAATTCGTTCATTGTTTCAAATCCCACCGATGGTTCCATCAATACCTTCTCAAGTTTGTCCTATATCTATATCTGTAATCATTTTTCAATGAGAATAAGTAGTATGCCAAATCCGTTGTGATACGTCTCCAACGTATATATAATTTTTGATTGCTCCATGCTACTTTATCTACTATTTTGGACTATATTGGGATTTATTTTGCACTTTTATATTATTTTTGGGACTAACCTATTAACCGGTGGCCCAGCCCAGAATTGTTGTTTTTTTGCCTATTTCAGTGTTTCGAAGAAACGGAATATCAAACGGAGTCCAAACGGAATGAAACCTTCGGGAACGTGATTTTCCAACCGAACGTGATCCAGGAGACTTGGACCATCCGTGAAGAAAGCCACGAGGCGGTCATGAGGGTGGAGGGCGCGCCCCCCTACCTCGTGGGGCCCTCAAAGCTCCACCGACGTACTCCTTCCTCCTATATATACCTAGGTATCCCCAAATGATCAGAACAGGAGCCAAAAACCTAATTCCACCGCCGCAACCTTTTGTATCCACGAGATCCCATCTTGGGGCCTGTTCCAGAGCACCGCCGGAGGGGGCATCCACCATGGAGGGCTTCTACATCAACACCATAGCCCCTCCGATGAAGTGTGAGTAGTTTACTTCAGACCTTCGGGTCCATAGCTAGTAGCTAGATGGCTTCTTCTCTCCTTTTGGATCTCAATACAATGTTCTCCCCCTCTCTCGTGGATATATATTCGATGTAATGTTCTTTTTGCGGTGTGTTTGTTGAGATCGATGAATTGTGGGTTTATGATCCAGTATTATCTATGGAAAATATTTGATTCTTCTCTGAATTCTTTTATGTATGATTGAGTTACCTTTGCAAGTCTCTTCGAATTATCCTTTTTGGTTTGGCCAACTAGATTGGTAGTTCTTGCAATGGGAGAAGTGCTTAGCTTTGGGTTCAATCTTGCGGTGTCCTTACCCAGTGACAGAAAGGGTTGCAAGGCACGTATTGTATTGTTGCCATCGAGGATAACAAGATGGGGTTTTTATCATATTGCATGAATTTATCCCTCTACATCATGTCATCTTGCTTAAGGCGTTACTCTGTTTTTACTTAATACTCTAGTTGCATGATGGATAGCGGTCGATGAGTGGAGTAATAGTAGTAGACGCAGAATCGTTTCGATCTACTTGTCTTGGACGTGATGCCTATATACATGATCATTGCCTAGATATACTCAGAACTATGCTCAATTCTGTCAATTGCTCAACAGTAATTTGTTCACCCACCGTAGAATACTTATGCTCTTGAGAGAAGCCACTAGTGAAACCTATGGCCCCCGGGTCTATTCTCATCATATCAATCTCTATCACTTTATTTACTTGCTTTGCTTTTACTTTGCCTTTTACTTTTCACTTTGCATCTATATATCAAAAATACCAAAAATATTATTTATCATCTCTATCAGATCTCACTTTCGTAAGTGACCGTGAAGGGATTGACAACCCCTAATCGTGTTGGTTGCGAGTTGCTATCATTTTGTGTAGGTACGAGGGACTTTTGCGTGGTCTCCTACTGGATTGATACCTTGGTTCTCAAAAACTGAGGGAAATACTTATGCTACTTTGCTGCATCATCCTCTCCTCTTCGGGAAATCCAACGCAGTGCTCAAGAGGTTGCAAGAAGAATTTCTGGCGCCGTTGCCGGGGAGGCTCACGCAAGCAAGTCAACAATACCAAGTACCCATCGCAATCCCTATCTCTCGCATTACATTATTTTCCATTTGCCTCTCGTTTTCCTCTCCCCCACTTCACCCTTGCCGTTTTATTCGCCCTCTCTTTTTCGTTCGCCTTCTTCCCGTATGTATCTTTGTTTGTGTTTCCTTGTGCCTTCTATATGCTTGCATCTTCGCTCGCTGAAAATCTATTGATATGGATCCACTTAAAGTGTTCTACTTGGATCATCTTCGATCCTTATGCGCTCGTGCTGAAACCCCAACTAGCCTAGTTGATGGGAAATCTTTAGATGAGCATGCTCATTATGTGCGTCACCGTTTGTCTGAAAAAGGGAGACTCTTATGGATTCAAATAAACAGATTGCTGTGTTATGCTTGGAATCTTTGTGAAATTTATGATTTTACTTGTTGCTCTAAGAACCCTAAAAAACACCTTCCTTACCTATGTGAGTTTAATGAAAATGAAATCTTATCTTCTTATGAAAAGTGTGTTTATAGTTACTATGATATCGAACAAATTGAAGAATTTGTTGCTTTTAAGGGTGCTTATGAAGTTGCTTCTTTAATTGAAAAGTATGATATTACTCTCTACGAATCTGAAAAATTTTACATACTTAAATATTGCTATGAAAACTATGCTCATAATGTCTATGTCAAAGAATTTATTGAGAGAATGATCGCTGCTTTGGAAGGAAATAATGATATGCATGAATTTATAGATAATGATGATTCCGATGATTTGATTGAAATATCCCTTGATGAACATGATGCTTGCTATCCTTGTGGCCATGATGCCAATATTTATGAAGATGAATTTGCTACAGTTCCTTATGTTAAACATGAGATCATTGCTATTGCACCCACACTTGATAGTTCCTTCGATGAAAAGCAAGATTGCGATGATTTTACTATAAATCCTCTTGATGTCAATTATGCTAATAATATGCAAAACCCTAATCTTGGGGATGCTAGTTTTGTTGTGTCCACTATTTGTGGCAATGATCATGATTGGGGTGATTTTTCTTATGATCTTGAAAATTTATTTAATCCCCATGATGAATATGAGATTGATAATATTGTTTGCAATAATATTAAAAGTGGGTTTGGAAGAGTGTCAGCTTTAGATCCCACATATTTGGAGAATATTCAATCTTATGAATTTTTTGATAAAAGTGGGTTTGGAGAGGTCATGACTTTAGTTAATGTTAATCCCACTATTTTGGAAGAGTGTCAACTTTGCATACATGTGGATCGTGTTAAGAATATGTTTTGTGATAGCTATATTGTTGAATTTGCTTATGATCCTACATGCAATTATTATGAGAGAGGAAAATATGGTTGTAGAAATTTTCATGATAATAATTCACCTCTCGTTATGTTGAGATTGCTATTGTTTCTTTCCGCCTTCTTGCATATGCTAGTTTTTGCTTGCCTTGATAATTTGTTTGCCTATAAGATGCCTATGCATAGGAAGTGTGTTAGACTTAGATGTGTTTATCACATGTTTTACGATGCTCTCTTTGTGCTTCAATTCTTGTCTTTCATGTGAGCATCATTGAAATCTCAATGCCTAGCTAGGGGCGTTAAATAATAGCGCTTGTTTGGGAGGCAACCCAATTTTGTTTTGTGTTTTTTGTTTTTGCTTCTGTTTAGGAATCAATAATCCATCTAGCTTCTGTTTGGATGTGGTTTTATCTTTTAATTAGTGTTTGTGCCAAGTAGAACCTATAGGATAACCTATGATGATAGTTGATTTGATTCTGCTGAAAAACAGAAACTTTGCGCGCACGAATATAGTTATGTGAAATCACAGGAACGTTCTTTTGCGTTGATTCTTTTTTATGCTGTTCAAAAAACAAATTTTCCAGGACTTCCTATTTTGGTAGAATTTTTAGAGTTCTAGAAGTTTGCGTTAGTTACATATTGCTACAGACTGTTCTGTTTTTGACAGATTCTGTTTTACGTGTGTTGTTTGCTTATTTTGATGAATCTATGGCTAGTAAAATAGTTTATAATCCATAGAGAAATTGGAATACTGTAGGTTTAACACCAAAATAAATAAAGAATGAGTTCATTACAGTACCTTGAAGTATTCTTTTGTTTTCTTTCTCTAACGGAGCTCACGAGATTTCTGTTGAGTTTTGTGTTGTGAAGTTTTCAAGTTTTGGGTAAATTCTTTTGATGGATTATGGAACAAGGAGTGGCAAGAGCCTAAGCTTGGGGATGCCCATGGCACCCCCAAGATAATCCAATGACACAAAAAAAGTCAAATCTTGGGGATGCCCCGGAAGGCATCCCCTCTTTCGTCCACTTCCATCGGTAATTTACTCGGAGCTATATTTTTATTCACCACATGATATGTGTTTTGCTTGGAGCGTCTTGTATTATTTGTGTCTTTGCTTGTTAGTTTACCACAATCATCCTTGATGTACACACCTTTTGAGAGAGCCATACATGAATTGGAATTTGTTAGAATACTCTATGTGCTTCACGTATATCTTTTGAGCTTGATAGTTTTGCTCATAGTACTTCACTTATATCTTTTGAGCGTGATAATTTTTGCTCTAGTTCTTCACTTATACCTTTTAGAGCATGGTGGTGGATTTGTTTTAAAGAAACTATTGATCTCTCATTCTTCACTTAAATTATTTTGAGAGTCGTTAATAGCATGGTAATTTGCTTAATGTTAATATACTTGGTATTCAAGATTTGTGAACCTTTCTTTTGAGTGAATTGAATACTAAGATAAGTTTGATGCTTGGTAATTGTTTTGAGATATGGAGGTGATAATATCAAAGTCATGTTAGTTGGGTGATTATGAATTTGAGAAATACTTGTGTTGAAGTTTGCAAGTCCCGTAGCATGCACGTATGGTTAAAGTTGTGTAACAAATTTGAAACATGAAGTGTACCTGGCTTGTGCATCCTTATGAGTGGCGGTCGGGGATGAGCGATGGTCTTTTCCTACCAATCTACCCCCCCCCCCCTAGGAGCATGCGCGTAGTACTTGGTTTTTGATGACTTCTAAATTTTTGCAATAAGTATATGAGTTCTTTTGACTAATGTTGAGTCCATGGATTATACGCACTCTCACCTTTCCGCCTTTGCTAGCCTCTTCGATACCGTGCATTGCCCTTTCTCACCTTGAGAGTTGGCGCAAACTTCGCCGGTGCATCCAAACCCCGTGATACGATATGCTCTATCACCCATAAACCTCCTTATGTCCTCCTCAAAACAGCCACCATACCTACCTATTATGGCATTTCCATAGCCATTCCGAGATATATTGCCATGCAACTTCCACCATCATCATCATGACATACATTACTTTTGTCATATTGCCATTGCATGATCATGTAGTTGACATCGTATTTGTGGCAAAGCCACCATGCACTATTTTTCATACATGTCACTCTTGATTCATTGCACCATCCCGGTACACCGCCGGAGGCATTCATATAGAGTCATATCTTGTTCTAAGTTTCGAGTTGTAGTCCTTATGTTGTAATCAATAGAAGTGTGATGATCATCATTATTAGAGCATTGCCCAAATAAAAAAAGAGAGAAAGGCCAAAAAAGAAAGGCCCAAAAAAAAGAGCAATGCTACTATCTCTTTTTCCACACTTGTGCTTCAAAGTAGCACCTTGTTCTTCATGTAGTGAGTCTCATAAGTTGTCTTTTTTATACTAGTGGGAATTTTTCATTATAGAATTTGGCTTGTATATTCCTACGATGGGCTTCCTCAAATGCCCTAGGTATTCATGAGCAAGCAAGTTGGATGCACACCCACTAGTTTTCTTTTGTTGAGCATTCATAGCTCTAGTGCATCCATTGCATGGCAATCCCTACTCCTCATGTTGACATCAATTGATGGGCATCTCCATAGCCCGTTGATTAGCCTCGTCAATGTGAGACTTTCTCCTTTTTTTGTCTTCTCCACACAATCCCCATCATCATATTCTATTCCACCCATAGTGTTATATCCATAGCTCACGCTCATGTATTGCATGAAGGTTGAAAAAGTTTGAGATTATTTAAGTATGAAACAATTGCTTGGCTTGTCATCGGGGGTATAGAAGTTGGGAACATATTTGTGTGACGAAAATGAAGCATAGCCTAACTATATGATTTTGTAGGGATGAACTTTCTTTTGCCATGTTATATTGAGAAGATATGATTGCTTTTGATTAGTATGCTTGAAGTATTATTATTTTTGTGTCAATATGAACTTTTGTCTTAAATCTTTCGGATCTGAATATTCATATCACAATTAAGAAGTTTTACATTGAAATTATGCCAAAGTATCACTCCGCATCAAAAATTCTTTTTTATCATTTACCTACTCGAGGACGAGCAGGAATTAAGCTTGGGGATGCCTGATACGTCTCCAACGTATCTATAATTTTTGATTGCTCCATGCTACTTTATCTACTGTTTTGGACTATATTGGGCTTTATTTTCCACTTTTATATTATTTTTGGGACTAACCTATTAACCGGAGGCCCAACCCAGAATTGCTGTTTTTTTGCCTATTTCAGTGTTTCGAAGAAACGGAATATCAAACAGAGTCCAAACGGAACGAAACCTTCGGGAACGTGATTTTCCAACCAAACGTGATCCAAGAGACTTGGACCCTACTCCAAGAAGCTTCTGAGGAGGTCACGAGGGTGGAGGGTGTCCCCCCTGGGCGCGCCCCCCTACCTCGTGGACCCTCCGTCAAGAAAGCCATGTGGCGGTCACGAGGGTGGAGGGCGCGCCCCCTAACTTGTGGGCCCCTCGAAGCTCCACCGACGTACTCCTTCCTCCTATATATACCTACGTATCCCCAAACGACCAGAACAGGAGCCAAAAACCTAATTCCACCGCCGCAACCTTCTGTATCCACGAGATCCCATCTTGGGGCCTGTTCCAGAGCTCCGCCGGAGGGGGCATCCACCATGGAGGGCTTCTACATCAACACCATAGCCCCTCTGATGAAGTGTGAGTAGTTTACTTCAGACCTTCGGGTCCATAGCTAGTAGCTAGATGGCTTCTTCTCTCTTTTTGGATCTCAATACAATGTTCTCCCCCTCTCTCGTGGATATCTATTCGATGTAATCTTCTTTTTGTGGTGTGTTTGTTGAGATCGATGAATTGTGGGTTTACGATCCAGTATTATCTATGGAAAATATTTGATTCTTCTCTGAATTCTTTTATGTATGATTGAGTTATCTTTGCAAGTCTCTTCGAATTATCCTTTTTGGTTTGGCCAACTAGATTGGTAGTTCTTGCAATGGGAGAAGTGCTTAGCTTTGGGTTCAATCTTGCGGTGTCCTTACCCAGTGACAGAAAGGGTTGCAAGGCACGTATTGTATTGTTGCCATCGAGGATAACAAGATGTTTTTTTTATCATATTGCATGAATTTATCCCTCTACATCATGTCATCTTGCTTAAGGCGTTACTCTGTTTTTACTTAATACTCTAGATGCATGCTGGATAGCGGTCGATGAGTGGAGTAATAGTAGTAGATGCAGAATCATTTCGATCTACTTGTCTTGGACGTGATGCCTATATACATGATCATTGCCTAGATATACTCATAACTATGCTCAATTCTGTCAATTGCTCAACAGTAATTTGTTCACCCACCGTAGAATACTTATGCTCTTGAGAGAAGCCACTAGTGAAACCTATGGCCCCCGGGTCTATTCTCATCATATCAATCTCTATCACTTTATTTACTTGCTTTGCTTTTACTTTGCCTTTTACTTTTCACTTTGCATCTATCTATCAAAAATACCAAAAATATTATTTATCATCTCTATTAGATCTCACTTTCGTAAGTGACCGTGAAGGGATTGACAACCCCTAATTGCGTTGGTTGCGAGTTGTTATCGTTTTGTGTAGGTACGAGGGACTTGTGCATGGTCTCCTACTGGATTGATACCTTGGTTCTCAAAAACTGAGGGAAATACTTACGCTACTTTGCTACATCATCCTCTCCTCTTCGGGGAAATCCAACGCAATGCTCAAGAGGTAGCACGTTGCTTGTCATCAACTTAAATTGATGAAGGATAGGCATGACATAATTCTTATTCTTGTTTCATCCAAGTGATTAATTCCTTCTTTTGGAGTTTGTTCATCAGGAAGTAATTCTCGGTTCCAAGTTATTCATCTTTCTTGCCCGGAGTTCAAAGTTTACTAATTTGTAGCTCCATCTAAATCATCGCAAGGCTTCACCTTGTGTTTTCAACTTCTCTTTCTTTTCATTATCCTTTTATTACCGGAGTTCTTCATGGAGGCTCTACATGGTGGTTCGTCAAGTATTCCTTTCATTGTTCATTTGTTCTTCAAGATTTCTCTCAAGGTTATGATCCGCCAAGCTATACTCAAAATTAAACATGGTGCTCAACACATGTTTTGTTTTGAGGAGTTCAAGTATTCTTCTTCTTGCATTTTGAAGTGCAATTCTTTCAACCTTATCTTTTGAGGTGGTGTTATATCATTCTTGACAATTTCCATTCGTGTTTCGTGATTCACATGTTGTCAAGAATGAGGTATTCTACATCCATTAATCTCTTTGTTGGAGTTATATTATGTCATATTTCACCTAAAGCCTTCCCTAAGGAATGTTGCTATTGTGGTGTTTATCAATGATCCAAGTTATCTCTCTATCATCTTGGTGGAAGAAATTTTTCATCTCGTCAGTGTTATCAATTATATTATTTGTTTCCATAGTGGCAGAATTTCACCTCAATTTTGAGAAGTATTCCATAAGCCCACTACAAGCTTATTCGTTTCGTTGTTGATAATCCAACAACTCCGTTCTAGCATTTCCAGTAAGCGTGCTCTTTCAAGATCAAATTTTCCTCCGTTCATTCCATTCCGTTCTTTCATTTCTTCCGGAGGCATTGTGATGTTGTGCTCTTCACCCATCACCTCGTTTTGTCAAGGCCATGTTATTTTCTTGCTTATCCATTTAACCAGAGTGCCGTGTCCTCTTTTCAAGTTCTTTTCATCTTATCAAGTCTTGCATCTCTTTTCAACCGGAGTGTTGTCCGAATTTGTTCTTCCTTGTTCCTTGTTTATCTCGTTTCAACTAGAGCGGGTTCAATTCCTTCTTGTCCATTGTACTTGTTATTCATAGCTGTGCAACCTCCAAGGTTCACAAGGTGTTCCTTGCTTCTATTGTCTACCATAGTGCTCTCAATTGTGTTCAACTCCGTGTTGTTCTTTCTTTCAACTTTTCAACCTCTCAAGGTTCATTGGTTTCACTCATTGGTCGAAGAAGCAACTTAGTTTTACCTCTTCTCTTCCTCTTCCGTTTCTCTCCAGTGCCATCCTGGATCTTGGGACGAGATCTCTTGTAGTGGTGGAGAGTTGTAACGCCCCGAGACCGACGCTTCAGATGCCTTCCATGTATTCTGAGTTTCGTCGGGTGATTTGTTTTGTTTGTTGCATTCTTCTTAGCATCATTTGCATTGCATCATGTCATCATGCAACCCTTTTTAAAAATCAGCTAAATAAATTGCATAGATCGTTGATCTATTTAAATCGAGGGAATTCACATGGTGATTTCTCTTTATAACATATCCTCTCGATATTTAGGGAGCTATAATAAATATTCCATTTATTTGGAACTAACCACAACCTACTTGCATTTTATAGTTCTTTCGTTTCTGTATATTCACATCCTTGCTCTATTCTCCTTTTGACTCCAATTCTTCTTGTGGAAGCCTTGATATATTCCAGTGAGTTCATTTGCCAAACCTCAGCTTAATTTGGATTTATTTGGACCTCCAAATATATCCTTTTGACCTCTCTTTTCTTTTCTTTAAGGGAAAAGGAAAACCTTTTTTTATTTCTTCCATTTAACCAGACAACCAGACCTCTGGCCGTTTGCTTCTCCGCTGGGCCGGCCTCCCTGGCCCAACGATTCCCGCAGCCAACCCAAGTCGGCCTCCCTAGGTCCAGCCAGCAGCCCAGCTCGAGCACCATCTATCCCTAGCCCCTCACCATGCTCTCTCCCAATCCCCATCTCTCCCTCTCGTCCCTCCCTGCGCTGCCACTCACACACACGCACGCATCGAGCCAAGGAGAGGACCTCCCTTCTGCTTGCACCCTCCTGGCCAGCCGTGCCCCTCCATGGCACTGCCTTGCTGCTCCCTCCAGCGCCCAAGCCTCCTCCCCTGCTTCGCCCCCTCCTCTGCTCCCTCAGCCATGGCGCTTCACTGTCCCTTGTCTCGCCCCGCCGGCAACCAGCAGTAGGTCGCTGCTCCACGCTGTCTGTGAGCGCCTGCAGCTCACGTCTCCACCCGTCGTCGCCGCCTCGTGTGCTCATCAGCGAGCAGCAGACCCGAGCGCTCGTAGCCTTGTGCGCTCGTGCAAGCTGCCCAGTCCTACTGCCGGCAACCTCCAGCCGCGCCCGTCCTGGAGCTCGTCCGCCTCCTCAAGCCGCCGCCCTAGCCTCGGTTATGGCAGGTTCCTGTGCACCCTCGTCCCTGCCGTCCCCGCGCCTTGCTGCCTCCTAGAGTGCCGCGCGAGACCGCCGTGCCAAGTTCCCGCCGCTGCCGCTTCAAGTCCCGCTCGGAACCATCCCCCTGCATCACGCCAAGACCCTGCTGCGCGCCCTTGTTGCTGTTGACGCCAAGTCCAACAGTCACCGAGCGTGGATTCGCCATGTACAACTACTGACACCCGTGGATTTCACCAAGTACCTCTACCGACGACCGAGACCCTGGTTTCGACAAGTTCCTTACGGCGACCCTGAACATCTACGGGATATGTATGACTTCGAACCGTGTACCACGACGAACATGTACGGCTACACGACGACCCGCCAGGACCCTGAACAACTACTGCCGCCGCCGTGTACAACTACTTCCACTACATCACGAGAACGTCTACTTCCCCTACACCGCTTCGAACCCGATCCGCTTCGAAAATGCCCGCTTCGAAGGTATAACCAATGAGACGATCACCGGTGGACCGAATGCATGTGTGTTGTATGAGGTGCTCGTGTTTGCACCGTGTCAGAATTGTCATTGCAAGTTCCTCCTCGTTTGCCATGCCGTCGAACCATGGGAAACCCGGCATCCGGGATCACGCCACCTTCTTTTGCACGCTCAGAACCACACTTTCTTTTGCATTGACATCTCGACGAGTTGTCGGATCATCGAAATGTTGTCGTGACACCATTTCCGTTGTAGTTGCCGTGGCACCCCTTTTGTTTCGCCATGGTGACCAAATGCTCCTTATCATCTTCATGTCAACTTTTTCATAAAAATTGCATAAAACTTGTATATGTCATTCGCATCATGATAACAACATTTAAAATGTTAAAATGTTGTTTGCTTTAAATTGCTAAATGACATGTGGGGATTTTCCGGAATTGTTGTTTGTTGATTCCGGCCTCATTTAAACTTGCCTAAATAGTTAGTTTAATTATGCTTCACATCTTGCCATGTTTAACAACATTTAGTATTGTTGGGTACATAAATGAGAGAAAACTAAATAATTGCATGTGGTGTTTTGTCAATATGCAACTCGTTGCATATTGAGCTCCACTTAACTTGTAGTATTGCTTGTTGCACTTTGCCATGCCATGCCTCATTAAACCGAACATGCATCATACTTGATTCTGCGTCATGCCATGATTATGCTTGTGTGTTTACCATGTTGTTTCCTCCTTTCCGGTTTGCTTCTCTCGTTAGCTTCGGTTCCGTTCCGGAGTTGTGAGGATTCGTTCAACTACATCCGTTTGTGTTCTTCATGGACCCGTTCTTCTTCCTTGCGGGATCTCAGGCAAGATGACCATTACCCTTAATGTCACTTCTATATTTGCTTGCTAGTTGCTTCGTTCTATCGCTATGCTGCGCTACCTATCACTTGTTTACCATGCCTCCCATATTGCCATGTCAAGCCTCTAACCCACCTTCCTAGCAAACCATTATTTGGCTAAGTTACTGCTTTTGCTCAGCCCCTCTTATAGCGTTTTTAGTTGCAGGTGAAGTTGAAGATTGCTCCATGTTGGAACATGATGATTTTGGGATATCACAATATCTTTTATTTAATTAATGCATCTATATACTTGGTAAAGGGTGGAAGGCTCGGCCTTATGCCTGGTGTTTTGTTCCACTCTTGCCGCCCTAATTTCCGTCATACCGGTGTTATGTTCCTTGATTTTGCGTTCCTTACGCGGTTGGGTGATTTATGGGGCCCCCTTGACAGTTCGCTTTGAATAAAACTCCTCCAGCAAGGCCCAACCTTGGTTTTACCATTTGCCTACCTAAGCCTTTTTCCCTTGGGTTTTCGGAGCCCGAGGGTCATCTTTATTTACCCCCCCCCCCCCCCCCCGGGGGCCAGTGCTCCTCTGAGTGTTGGTCCAAACTAGAGCCCTTTGCAGCGCCCCCTCAGGGAAACTTGAGGTCTGGTTTTAGTTGTACGGATTGCTCATCCGTTGTGCCCTGAGAACGAGATATGTGCAGCTCCTATCGGGATTTGTCGGCACAGTCGGGTGGTCTTGCTGGTCTTGTTTTACCATTGTCGAAATGTCTTGTAACCGGGATTCTGAGACTGATCAGGTCTTCCCGGGAGAAGGAATATCCTTCGTTGACCGTGAGAGCTTGTGATGGGCTAAGTTGGAACACCCCTGCAGGGTATAAACTTTTGAGAGCCGTGCTCGCGGTTATGTGGCAGATGGGAATTTGTAAACGTCCGGTTGTAGAGAACTTGACACTTGACTTAATTAAAATGCATCAACCGCGTGTCTAGCCGTGATGGTCTCTTTTCGGCGGTGTCCGGGAAGTGAACACGGTCTTTGTGTTATGATTGTGCGTAAGTAGTTTCAGGATCACTTCTTGATCACTTCTAGCTTCTCGACCGTTGCGTTGCTTCTCTTCTCGCTCTTATTTGCGTATGTTAGCCACCATATTTTCTTAGTGCTTGTTGCAACTCCACCTCATTCCCACTTCCTACCCATAAGCTTAAATAGTCTTGATCTTGCGGGTTTTGAGATTGCTGAGTCCTCGTGACTCGCCAGATACTATCACAACAGTTGCATGTGCCGATGATACCAGTGCAGGTGATGCAACCGAGCTCAGATGGGAGCTCAACGAAGATCTTGGTCGTTGCTATGTTTCGTTTCTCGATGATCAGTAGTGGAGCCCAGTCGGGACGATCGGGAATCTAGCAGTTGGGTTATCTTCTTTACTTTTGGCTTCGTCTGTAGTCGGACTATGTGTGTACTCTGAATGAGGTATGAATTTATTTATGTATTGTGTGAAGTGGCGATTGTAAGCCAACTCTCTTTATCCCATTCTTGTTCATTACATGGGATTGTGTGAAGATGACCCTTCTTGCGACAAAACCTACAATGCAGTTATGCCTCTAAGTCGTGCCTCGACGCGTGAGAGATATAGCCGCATCATGGCCGTTACAAGTTGGTAATCAGAGCCATCCCCGACTTAGGAGCCCCCTACTTGATCTAATCGCTGGCGTTGTTGAGTCTAGAACAAAAATGTTTTGAGTCTTAGGATTATATATATCGAAGAGTAGGATTCTTTTTACTCCTCAGTCCCTTCGTCGCTCTGGTGAGGTCTTCTGACGTAGATGTTTTATCTTTCCTCTCCTCAAATTTCACTAATTTTTTTTAGGATCACGTGGGTATCTTGGGATCGTTCCGATATTCTTGTGACGAGAACATTGTTCTTGGTGCCTCCTGACATTTAGGGGTTGTGGCAGTGTCCCGGGGAGTTGAGCTCCGAGGTGTTGTCGTCACAATTTTATCGTTGCAGTTCTGGAATACCTGAGTTTCGCTGACATCGAAAATCTCTTTTAGGTAGTTGTTGGTGAGATAACCTCGACGCCACCCAGTACTGGGGAGTTCGGGAGTATTGCCATAGCTCGTATAATGGATTCTTTTCGAAGGTTGAGGTACATGATTTTCGAAGGTTTCTTGGTTATGTGTTGACGGATGGATACAGCTTGGATGTAGGGATTGTTAGTTTTGGGTGAGATATATATTGCTTCCCCTGTATCCCCAACACCAGATTGCATAACCAGAAAGTTTTGGGAGTTTATAAGTGGGAATTCAAGTATCTCGTAGGATATATTTCCAACAGACACATGATACGATATGGGATCTATCATATGTTTGTTTCCGGCTTATTCTGCAAACCAAATCCTTTGTTTTGTTTTATTTGTGGTATTCGAGTTGCTTCGAAGTCAAATGTTGAATCCATACCTTTCCTAAATGGTGTTCTCATATTGCTATGTGAATACTAATCCTTCTTGATCATCGAGGTCGTCATGTTAATTCTTTTTCAACCGGCGTGCTTCTCTTCAAGTGAATCCGATCATTTCAACATTTGCGAGATCAATTCTATTTCTCAATGGTGTTTCTTCCATCCGTCCCAAGTTGCCTTTGTTTTTCCCGCCCTCCCACCCATTTCGTCAAGGACTCAGATTTATTAATCATGTATCCTTTTATTTCTGAGAAGTCTCTCCATTCTTTTCCGTCAATGTTCTTATCTGGTGATTCTCAGGAAGATACTAACGGAGCTTCAAGTCTATTATTCTTTGTCTCTTTTCTTCTCTGGTGGATTAATTTCAAGCTTCGATGTTGATTATATCTCTTCCTTTTGTTTCACATATCTTCCCATGTGAATTTCTTATCCAACGCTCTCTTATTTATTCACCTTGCCCAGTTCTTATCCGGAGTGTCGAAGATATCTTGGAAGATTCGTGTTTCCATTCTCAATCCGTTCAAGTTATTTTGAGGTTGTTATCTCATTCAAGCCATTTAATACAACCGGTGCAATCCCCCCTTTCAATCAATCGTTCAATGGTGTATCTTTTAGTGGGCCCTAACCCACAAGTCTTTTCCCATGATATTACCTGACTCTTCTAATTCTTTCAGGAGCGATTCTCAAATTCATTTCCAAGTTTGACGTAAGAATGAATTTCATCAGTCAGATGTTTTCCAAGACCGATTTCAAATCATTTTTCATTGTTGGCTCAACCTCTTTGTTTTTCATTCTCCCGGAGTATCTCAACAATACATGGTGGTTTTCTCGTTGTCATTCTCGGATTTTGAAGACCGAAGAAGGATTTCTCTTAAATCTTGTCCCTTCTCTCGAAGATTCATGGTTCTAGCGTTATGCCATCGTCTCATAATTGCTTTCAATTGTGAGAATTCTTTTCACCCATCCGGAGCAATTCGAGATTTTTTCAGTTTGATTCTCCGGAGCCAATCATCTCAGAATTATTCATTCCAGCTTTTAGTTCTTGTTCTCCAAATCTTACCAGTGCATCATTCAAATACCCTCTAATCAGTTCATGATCTCTTTGTTCTCTTGTATCTAAATTCTGTCAAGTATCTTTATTCGTTTTCTAATTCTTCCCGGTGAATTGTGCCTTTGCTACTTTCATTTTCAATTTTTACGGTGGTTCGTTCAAGATTTCACTTCCTTCGTTATCATATCAATTCATTCGTTGTTTCAAATCCCACCGGTGGTTCCATCAATACCTTCTCAAGTTTGCACTGTATCTCTATCTGTAATCATTTTTCAATGCGAATAAGTAGTATGCCAAATCCGTTGCTTGTCATCAATTTAAATTGATGAAGGATAGGCATGACATAATTCTTATTCTTGTTTCATCCAAGTGATTAATTCCTTCTTCTGGAGTTTGTTCATCAGGAAGTAATTCTTGGTTCCAAGTTATTCATCTTTCTTGCCCGGAGTTCAAAGTTTACTCATTTCGTAGCTCCATCTAAATCATCGCAAGGCTTCACCTTGTGTTTTCAACTTCTCTTTCTTTTCATTATCCTTTTATTACCAGAGTTCTTCATGGAGGCTCTACATGGTGGTTCGTCAAGTATTCCTTTCATTGTTCATTTGTTCTTCAAGATTTCTCTCGAGGTTATGATCCGCCAAGCTATACTCAAAATTAAACAGGGTGCTCAACACATGTTTTGTTTTGAGGAGTTCAAGTATTCTTCTTCTTGCATTTTGAAGTGCAATTCTTTCAACCTTATCTTTTGAGGTGGTGTTATATCATTCTTGACAATTTCCATTCATGTTTCGTGATTCACATGTTGTCAAGAATGAGGTATTCTAAATCCATTAATCTCTTCGTTGGAGTTATCTTGTGTCATATTTCACCTAAAGCCTTCCCTAAGGAATGTTGCTATTGTGGTGTTTATCAATGATCCAAGTTATCTCTCTATCATCTTGGTGGAAGAAATTTTTCATCTCGTCGGTGTTATCAATTATATTATTTGTTTCCGTAGTGGCAGAATTTCACCTCAATTTTGAGAAGTATTCTATAAGCCCACTACAAGCTTATTCGTTTCGTTGTTGATAATCCAACAACTCCGTTCTAGCATTTCCTGTAAGCGTGCTCTTTCAAGATCAAGTTTTCCTCCGTTCATTCCATTCCATTCTTTCATTTCTTCCGGAGGCATTGTGATGTTGTGCTCTTCACCAATCACCTCGTTTTGTCAAGGTCATGTTATTTTCTTGCTTATCCATTTAACCGGAGTGTCGTGTCCTCTTTTCAAGTTCTTTTCATCTTATCAAGTCTTGCATCTCTTTTCAACCGGAGTGCTGTCCGAATATGTTCTTCCTTGTTCCTTGTTTATCTCGTTTCAACTAGAGCGGGTTCAATTCCTTCTTGTCCATTGTACTCGTTATTCATAGTTGTGCCACCTCCAAGGTTCACATGGTGTTCCTTGCTTCTATTGTCTACCACAGTGCTCTCAATTGTGTTCAACTCCGTTGTGTTCTTTCTTTCAACTTTTCAACCTCTCAAGGTTCATTGGTTTCACTCATTGGTCAAAGAAGAAACTTAGTTTTACCTCTTCTCTTCCTCTTCCATTTCTCTCCGGTGCCATCCTAGATCTCGAGACGAGATCTCTTGTAGTGGTGGAGAGTTGTAACGCCTCGAGACCGACGCTTCAGATGCCTTCCATGTATTCTGAGTTTCGTCGGGTGATTTGTTTTGCTTGTTGCATTCTTCTTAGCATCATTTGCATTGCATCATGTCATCATGCAACCCTTTTTAAAAATCAGCTAAATAAATTGCATAGCTCGTTGATCTATTTAAATCGAGGGAATTCACATGGTGAATTCTCTTTATAACATATCATCTCAATATTTAGGGAGCTATAATAAATATTCCATTTATTTGGAACTAACCACAACCTACTTGCATTTTATAGTTCCTTTTGTTTCTGTATATTCACATCCTTGCTCTATTCTCCTTTTGACTCCAATTCCTCTTGTGGAAGCCTTGATATATTCCAGTGAGTTCATTTGCCAAACCTCAGCTTAATTTGGATTTATTTGGACCTCCAAATAAATCCTTTTGACCTCTCTTTTCTTTTCTTAAAGGGAAAAGGAAAACCTTTTTTTATATCTTCCATTTAACCAGACGACCAGGCCTCTGGCCGTTTCCTTCTCCGCTGGGCCGGCCTCCCTGGCCCAATGATTCCCGCAGCCAACCCAGGTCGGCCTCCCTAGGCCCAGCCAGCAGCCCAGCTCGAGCACCATCTAACCCTAGCCCCTCACCATGCTCTCTCCCAATCCCCATCTCTTCCTCTCGTCCCTTCCTGCGCCGCCACTCACACACACGCACACATCGAGCCATGGAGAGGACCACCCTTCTTCTCGCACCCTCCTGGCCAGCCGTGCCCCTCCATGGCGCTGCCTTGCTGCTCCCTCCAGCGCCCAAGCCTCCTCCTCTGCTTCGCCCTCTCCTCTGCTCCCTCAGCCATGGCACTCCGCCGTCCCTTGTCTCGCCCGCGCCAGCAACCAGCAGTATGTCGCTGCTCCGCGCCGTTCATGAGCGCCTGCAGCTCGCGTCTCCACCCGTCGTCGCCGCCTCGTGTGCTCATCAGCGAGCAGCAGACCCGAGCGCCCGTAGCCTTGTGTGCTCGTGCAAGCTGCCTAGTCCTACTGCCGGCAACCTCCAGTCGCGCCCGTCCTGGAGCTCGTCCGCCTCCTCTAGCCGCCGCCCTAGCCTCGGTTCTGGCAGGTTCCCGTGCGCCCTCGTCCATGCTGTCCTCGCACCTTGCTGCCTCCTAGAGTGCCGCGGGAGACCGTCGTGCCAAGTTCCCGCCGCTGCCGCTTCAAGTCCCGCTCGGAACCAGCCCCCTGCATCACGCCAAGTCCCTTCTTCGCGCCCCTGTTGGTGTTGACGCCAAGTCCAACGGTCACCGAGCATGGATTCACCATGTACAACTACTGACACCCGTGGATTTCACCAAGTACCTCTACCGACGACCGAGACCCTGGTTTCGACAAGTTCCTCACGGCGACCCTGAACATCTACGGGATATGTACGACTTTGAACCGTGTACCACGACGAACATATACGGCTACACGATTACCCGCCAAGACCCTGAACAGCTACCGCCGCCGCCGTGTATAACTACTTCCACTACATCACGAGAACGTCTACTTCCCCTACACCGCTTCGAACCCGATCCGCTTCGAAAATGCACGCTTCGAAGGTATAACCAATGAGACGATCACCCGTGGACCGAAGACATGTGTGTTGTATGAGGTGCTCGTGTTTGCACCGTGTCAGAGTTGTCATTGCAAGTTCCTCCTCGTTTGCCATGCCGTCGAACCGTGGGAAACCCGGCATCCGGGATCACCCCACCTTCTTTTGCATGCTCACGTCCACACTTTCTTTTGCACCGACATCTCGACGAGTTGTCGGATCATCGAAATGTTGCCGTCACACCATTTCCGTTGTAGTTGCCGTGGCACCCCTTTTGTTTCGCCATGGTGACCAAATGCTCCTTATCATCTCCATGTCAACTTTTTCATAAAAATTGCATAAAACTTGCATATGTCATCCACATCATGATAACAACATTTAAAATGTTAAAATGTTGTTTGCTTTAAATTGCTAAATGACATGTGGGGATTTTCTGGAATTGTTGCTTGTTGTTTCCGGCCTCATTTAAACTTGCCTAAATAGTTAGTTTAATTATGCTTCACATCTTGCCATGTTTAACAACATTTAATATTGATGAGTACATAAATGAGAGAAAACTAAATAATTGCATGTGGTGTTTTGTCAATATGCAACTCGTTGCATATTGAGCTCCACTTAACTTGTAGTATTGTTTGTTGCACTTTGCCATGCCATGCCTCCTTAAACCGGACATGCATCATACTTGATTGTGCATCATGCCATGATTATGCTTGTGTGTTTACCATGTTGTTTCCTCCTTTGCGGTTTGCTTCTCTCGTTAGCTTCGGTTTCGTTCCGGAGTTGTGAGGATTCGTTCGACTACGTCCATTTGTCTTCTTCATGGACTCGTTCTTCTTCCTTGCGGGATCTCAGGCAAGATGACCATTACCCTCAATATCACTTCTATCTTTGCTTGCTAGTTGCTTCGTTCTATCGTTATGTTGCGCTACCTATCACTTGTTTACCATGCCTCCCATATTGCCATGTCAAGCCTCTAACCCACCTCCCTAGCAAACCGTTGTTTTGCTAAGTTACCGCTTTTGCTCAGCCCCTCTTATAGCGTTGTTAGTTGCAGGTGAAGTTGAAGATTGCTCCATGTTGGAACATGATGATTTTGGGATATCACAATATCTCTTATTTTATTAATGCATCTATATACTTGGTGAAGGGTGGAAGGCTCGGCCTTATGCCTGGTGTTTTGTTCCACTCTTGCCGCCCTAGTTTCCGTCATACCGGTGTTATGTTCCTTGATTTTGCGTTCCTTACGCAGTTGGGTGATTTATGGGACCCCCTTGACAGTTCGCTTTGAATAAAACTCCTCCAGCAAGGCCCAACCTTGGTTTTACCATTTGCCTACCTAAGCCTTTTTCCCTTGGGTTTTCGGAGCCTGAGGGTCATCTTTATTTACCCCCCCCCCCCCCCGGGGCCAGTGCTCCTCTGAGTGTTGGTCCAAACTAGAGCCCTTTGCAGCGCCCCCTCAGGGAAACTTGAGGTCTGGTTTTAGTTGTACGGATTGCTCATCCGTTGTGCCCTGAGAACGAGATATGTGCAGCTCCTATCGGGATTTGTCGGCACAGTCGGGTGGTCTTGCTGGTCTTGTTTTATCATTGTCGAAATGTCTTGTAACTGGGATTCTGAGACTGATCGGGTCTTCCCGGGAGAAGGAATATCCTTCATTGATCGTGAGAGCTTGTGATGGGCTAAGTTGGGACACCCCTGTAGGGTATAAAATTTCTAGAGCCGTGCTCGCGGTTATGTGGCAGATGAGAATTTGTTAACGTTCGGTTGTAGAGAACTTGACACTTGACTTAATTAAAATGCATCAACCGCGTGCGTAGCCGTGATGGTCTCTTTTCGTCGGTGTCCGGGAAGTGAACACGGTCTTTGTGTTATGATTGTGCGTAAGTAGTTTCAGGATCACTTCTTGATCACTTCTAGCTTCTCGACCGTTGCATTGCTTCTCTTCTCGCTCTCATTTGCATATGTTAGCCACCATATTTGCTTAGTGCTTGCTACAACTCCACCTCATTCCCACTTCCTACCCATAAGCTTAAATAGTCTTGATCTCGCGGGTTTTGAGATTGCTGAGTCCTCGTGACTCACCAGATACCATCACAACAGTTGCAGGTGCCGATGATACCAGTGCAGGTGATGCAACCGAGCTCAGATGGGAGCTCAACGAAGATCTTGGTCGTTGCTATGTTTCGTTTCTCGATGATCAGTAGTGGAGCCCAGTCGGGACGATCGGGGATCTAGCAGTTGGGTTATCTTCTTTTCTTTTGGCTTCGTTCGTAGTCGGACTATGTGTGTACTCTGAATGAGGTATGAATTTATTTATGTATTGTGTGAAGTGGCGATTGTAAGCCAACTCTCTTTATCCCATTCTTGTTCATTACATGGGATTGTGTGAAGATGACCCTTCTTGCGACAAAACCTACAATGCAGTTATGCCTCTAAGTCGTGCCTTGACGCGTGAGAGATATAGCCGCATCGTGGGCGTTACAATTGGGCAACTGATTTACCAGGATCTCTTTACCTTGCATTGAGAGGGTCTTCTCCTTCCAACCCTTTAGCCTATGACATACTCTGTCTATAAGATGTTGGAAGCAATCTGATCTATCCACTCCGACCATGGTCGGTAAACCCGGATAAGTATTTGAGAGGGCCTCTGTATCAATATTCTGAGTTCTGCAGCAATTTTCTCTAACCAGGACACTCGTGTTAGGGCTGGAAAATATATTAGACTTCGCATTACTTACAATTTGTCCAGAATTGCGGCAATAAGTGTCCAACACCCTTTTCAGGGTGTTTGCACTATGTTCATCCGCTTTCATCAAAATTTGTGAGTCATCAGCGAATAAGAGATGTGATATGGAAGGAGCATTCCGACAGACTCGGACCCCCTCGAGGCCCCCAATTTCCTCCTCATGCAATAAGAGGCTAGATAATCCTTCCGAACAGAGCAAAAAAAGATAAGGGGACAAGGGGTCCCCTTGTCTCAGTCCTCGGGTAGGAATAAACTCCTCCGTCTCCGTGTTGTTGAACCTTACTCTATATGTAATTGAAGAAACACACTCCATTATCAACTTTATCCAGAGATCAGGAAACCCCATCTTCTGCATCACTTTCTCTAAGAAGCCCCACTCAACACGATCGTATGCTTTATTCATATCTAATTTCACAGCACAATAACCATTAGACCCAGGGTCCTCTTCTTTATCGCATGAAAGCATTCATAAGTAACCAGTACATTATCAGTAATAAGCCTACCCGGCACAAAGGCACTTTGAGTTGGTGAAATCGTCTCTAGCAATATTATCTTAAGCCTTTTTGCAAGCATCTTAGATATTATCTTGTAGACCACGTTGCAAAGGGAAATAGGCCGATACTGCGTTATTACCTTAGGATTTTCCACTTTGGGTATAAGAACAACATTAGTTGAGCTCCATCCATCCGGGATCTTCTTCTTGGTAATAGCATCCAGTACCTCATCTGTGAGCTCTTCTCCCACAATATGCCAAAACCTTTTAAGGAAGATTGCATAAGTCCATCAGGTCCGGGGGCCTTCATATCTCCAATCTGAAACAGAGCTTTCTTGACCTCCTCTCTAGAAAAAACAGAAATTAGTAGATCATTCATGTCACTGGTTACCATAGGTTGTGGGTTGATGTTGCCATGGGCGTAACTAGAGATGTGGTCCTGCGTGCTGGAGTAGGAGGCGAACTAGGATGTGCTGCTCGAGGAGAACAGATCGGACGCCTGTAGATGGTGCGATCCGATGGCTCCGAGGGCGGTTTAAAACTGGCTCAAATCATTCGGTTGATTTGTTGAGCTCGCCTTCAAAAAAGAGATGTGAGTTGGTGTTGTGCATATTATACACATCAACTCAAAGAAAATGTGCAAACCAACCCGTGGTTGAATGATTAGAATGACAATGGTATTTCCTGCCTATGAGAGTTCAAGTCTCGTACTTGACATTGGTGCTCGCATTTTTCTGGATACATTCCAGGTTTTTCGGCGATGTGCGTTCAATGGGATAAGACGTTCCCGTCGACTATGAAGGTGTCTGTGACAACTTTGTCATGTGTCATCCCAGTCTCTCAAAGGTGCTCATAGGGGTGGGTGTGCATGTGTGCATTCATAGGGATGAGTGTATGTGCGCTTGTATGACCGTCTGCGTCTGTGTTGTGTTAAAAAAAATTCAAAGAAAATGTATATGCATGGCCGAAGAGTGGAGATCTTGCATACATACACAATTTGGTACACAGATCTTGCATAATTACAATTCTAGGAGAACTTTAGTGTCATTTTGGGTCATATATCGTATCATGGGGGAAAAAATCTACTCCCTCCACACCATAATATAATAGTTTGCAAAAATGTCTTATATTATGAAACACGGGAAGTACTTTTCAGTTGTTATTTAATACCGTTCGTAGCCAAAAAGGATGGAAGTGCCGCAAAGGAAACAAAATTTAAACTTAGTGTTATATAAGGAAGCAAAGATTTATGTTAGATAGGAAGTCAAATTTTAGACAGTGTTAAATAAGGAGTTATCTCCTTGTTAAGGTCAACTATTTGTAGAGGCCGTCTATAGCATATAGTGGGGGCGAGGTTACATATAAGATTCCCTCCGTTTCATAATGTAGTGTCTATAAAAAAAATTAAAGTCAAAATTTACAAACTTTGATCAGGTTTGTAGAGAAAGTTATTTCATCTACTATTTCAAATACATATCATTAGACGCACCATGGCATACATATTATATTTCTGTGGTGTTATAGATATAGATAATTACAATCAAAAACTCGGTCAAACTTCATAAAATTTCACTTTCATATTATAAAACAGAGACTATCTCTACTCCTAATGTCTTAGTTGGTAGTCTCCGTTTCGGGGTTTTTTTCGTCCCACCTATGTCTGGTTTATTTTCGTCCCTGCTCCCACCTTCCGGTAGTCCCATAGAACCAAACCTTGCTAGCGATTCCTCCACCCAGTCCATGCCTAAACCTCCCATCGCACCCAAGAAAAACGGACGAAAAAAATCTACGACAAAAAACCAGTGAAAAAAGCCGCACGCCCTTAATCCCTCGCTACCCTAGATCGTCTCCCCGTCCACAGCCCACCGCCGCCGGACCCCAATCCCCGATCTGGCTCCACCTCACGCTGACGCGTTGTCTCCCGGCGATGACCCCCTCCCACGCCCTCGACATCATCCTCCTCAAGACGTCACCGTTGCCCGTGATTCAGCCATGGCTGCCACCGACGCCCTCCTCTCCATCGCCACCGGTCATCCATGTGTGTTGGCCCGTTGTCACCCGTTCTCTTGCCCCCCATCTCTCGCTCGCTCTCCCAACCCACAGCTCTTTTCTCTCCGGACAACTCAACTATGGTTGTGCGCCGCCGCCGTCTTCCTGGTCGACGACGACCTCCCGTGTCTCCGTCAGCCACAACGACCGGCCAACCCGTCGATGGGGCAGGCCAAATTGGGGCCCCAAAAATTCTGGGGCCCCCAAGTCGCTAGGTCTCTAGCCGAGCGAGGAGGCCAGCGAAACAAGAACGCCGAAGCAGATCAAGCAAAAAAAAAGTCAGATCGAGCAAAGCCCTTGTAGACGCCTCGCAACCTTACCTCGCCCGATCATTATCGCTAGGGCTTGTTCCGTCTGCTGCTCCATCCGATCGGTCGCCTGGTCACCCTGGCCGCCGTTGCCCTCCGTCCCTCCCCCAATCCTCATCCTGTATCCTCTCAAGATCTGTTTGCTGACGTAGTTGACTATTTCCCCAAGCCATGATCCCCACATGAGTGCTCCAGATCTGTTTGCTGTAGGCAGGTTTGCTTCAGAATTCACATAACCGATTTCTGAATTCCAGTAAAGAAGACCCGAACGAGTCTGCATCTTCTGAACCGAAAAATCAAGAGACACACTCCTGCCAACACTATTACATGTATGCTCTTCATTTCTGAATTTTGGTGCACAAAATGACCACATTGTTTTTTTTCTAGAATACACTGACAGTTAATAAATTTTAGCATTAGCCATTCCTATATATTGATAAACGATAATTTTCTTTACACTTGTAGTCGGAGGTTTATACTTCACATGGATTGATGCAGCTATTTTTGGAGATAATTGCTCATTCAAATTTCAAGGTATGGCCATTTTTGTTTCTTATCTTGCTATAAATGATAAGCTTACAACTTCAGTTATATGAGGACAACAAAATTTAGGACCCACCTTTGCATTTCGTCCTGGGCCCCCAAATTTATAGAGACGGCCCTGCCGGCCACCGCTGGACACTGGTCCTATCCCACGCCGCAGCCAGCCGCTTGTACGCAGCGCTGGACCCTCTCGCAGCTGCTGTGAGCCGGGACGCGTAACGGCCGGTGCTTCACCGACGCGGGCCTCTAGACGGCTCTGGCTGCCTACCACGGTATGGTGGACGCTGAGAGGGTGTTCGATGGAATGCCGGCCAGGTATCATCACGTAGAACTCGATGGTGGAAGGGTACGTGTCCAGTGGGCTCTCAGGGCAATGGCCCTGTACTGCTTTACGGTGATGCACGAGGTGCAGCATGCCAGATTCGGGATCATCCGCCGCCCTTGACGATTGCTTCCTCGAATAGGCGTTGATGCAAGGGTATTGGCGAGAGCAAGACGTCAAGGTTGACACCACTCTTCTTGACATGTACTGCAGGTGTGGTCCCATTGCTTCAAACGAAGGTGGCGGCGATGATTGAGGAGGTGGAGGGGACGTTCGGCATGCCATCGGAACATCTCTGGAGCGCTCCTTGAGCTGGATCGCAGCTTGCGCAGAGACATCCACACAAAAGCTCAAGATGCTCATCAGCTACATCGACAACCTCCCACCAGGGTAAAGGATCATATTCTCGATTTTATTGGATCCGATCTTTATAGTAGTTTCAACATTCGCGTTCTAGGATTTTGTTTTATGAAACAACATGGTGCGGGAAGTGATGTGGGATTTTGATGAGTTGGTGGGGATTCTCGGTTGTCAAACTTTAGGTGACAAGGGTATAGTGTGGTGTACTAAGCAATTTATGGCAGGGATAGTCACTCTAGATTACTCTGTCTTGCCCATTGTCAAACTCATCCTCTCAAACTACATTAGTAGAAGTTTATCTCTGTTCTCCTTATGATGCATTCAAAGAGAGTCCATCAGTGAGATACTATTTAGGCACAAGACAGCTTCCTCCTGCATGGAGTGAGAAGCCAGGAAACTAAGGGTTCAGAAGCGAAATTCTATGCAGACATAGACTTGCAAAAGAACCGACGGTTTGCTTTCTGTGGCAAATTGAAACATATTTTTCCTTGGGTGAACTGTATATTATTTTTGGTTGCTAAACTATACATGTTATGTTTGTTGTGAAAATATTTAACCAGCTCCGGAGTCTCAAGAAATCTAAATTTGTAATCTTTAAATGAACTGGTTTGACTGTTATGGCATGTCACCCAAGAGTGTGGCTATATATGATGTTGTGCCTTTCAGATGATGTGGTTCAGGAACTACCTCTCTTCTACGTCCACAATGTAGAAAGAGGGAACACAGGAATACCTATATAGCCTCACCTTGTCAAGCATGCATGTTCACGTACTGTTTTTATTTTCCCCACGCCGACAGGAGGTACGTGTCTTCCCCGCATCAAAATCCCATCGGTTACTGTTAGTTGCGCGAGATGTGTTTCATACTATGTCAATTAGTTCGAGCAGCATGATTGTTTCTAACTCATGGTCTATAAATCGTGGGACTACTTTGTCTGACGTGGTACTATGCAATTGGAATGTGAGTCTAGACCAGGGAGTTACTGCCTTCAGACTACCTTTTTTTTGTAATCTACAGGTGAAGAAGTTTGGGAAGAACAAGAAGGCAGACATTTCAGAGTTTACGACGCAGTTGTACTCCATTGGGTTTAAGATAATCGAGGTCACTGTGTGTCTATGACTAGCTAAATTCAGTTCTGTCGTTTCATCAACATACTTATATTTCCTGTGTGTCCGCGACCGTAGCTGCCATCATCATTACCTTGCCCGTATACAGACAGTGTATTACCTAAGTCGGGTTTCTACTCAAATTGTGGTTCTATGTAAAGCACCAAAACAGAGTTATCTATGGGTTCCCTTAGGTGAGCTTCCCTCTCAATTTGATGCCATATGTGTTCCCAACTTCCCATTCATTTCCTGGTTTGGACAGTGTACAGTTTGATGTACGCCCCTACGATTTTTTGTATGAACTCCAGAATGGGGATTAATCTTGGGGGATGGATTTACTTTCATGGGACATGATTCGAGGATGCAATTTTCTGATCCACTCTTTTCTTTAATGACAGGGACGGTTGAGCTTAGGCTCTTTATTGTGGGTAGCTTGACGTTGTTGAGGTACCTAACTCTGGATGTGAGTACTATTTTCCTTGTGCGCTTGCTTGATGAATTGAATAGATAATTTTTTTCTGTCCGCTGTTCCAAATGATGGTACTTGATATTTATGCAGCTTCAAGCTTTATTTTCTTGTGCTTGATGATAGTAGTTTTTTCTGCAACTTCAAGGTTTATTTTGTTGTGCTTGATGATAGCAGGGCTATGTAGATTATTGTCAAACCCTGATGTGGCTATCCTTGTCGTTTCAGGTGCCCTTGGTTGCTAACACCTAAGTTTCCATATCATATATATCACTCGGTGCCCACTCCATCAACTACACCAACCCAGTGAACATTTATCCCCAAGAGGTGGAAGTAGCGCAATGATGACTATAAGATAATGCTGATGAGCGAGTTGGTGGGCGTTTCATGGTTGCTCCAATGGTGAGGACCGGATAGTTCTCTTCAGCGATGATATCGCCGACACAGCAGCTGCAGCTTGCGTGTCCCATGGCACACCCCAGATGCTGACGACGAACCGGGCTACCTATTGCAAACTGAACACCTAAAGAAGGTTCTTGTCATCCGCTGTATTAGTTAACAATTGCTTCTATTTACTATAGTTGAGTTGTTTGTGTTATTTCCAAGCAAAGATTATTACAAAGTTATGCCACATGTGTGCTCCTAATTTCGTCTTTGCTAACTAGGATGATGCATCAGATAAATTTTTCATTGTTAGGATGCTGCAGCTGAAGTTCTGGCTGTCATTTTTTTATTTGCAGTTTGCAACTAATTTTCTGGTATTCTAAGTTTTACTTGTGTAACTTTGAGAGATAGCAGTAAACACTTCTGTTCATTTTTGTTCTTTTCTTCAATGAGTTCTTTTGTATTCTTCTTATTTTTGATCTAGAAACTAACATCTGGACAACGATTGATATCACCATCATAGAAGATAATAAGAAGTGCACGATGAACGTCTCATGCTCCAGCATGGCTGCCGGTCGTCTCCTTCTCCATCAACACTTACAGATCGACTCCATCTTAGAGTCCACAACATGGCTTTCATGGGTTCCGTGCCAGTGCCGTCGAGCGGGGCCATCAGGCTGAGAGCGCCATTGCAGCTCCTATCTCATTTTGTTAAAGGCCATCGAGGGTAGGCTTGGAGGTGAGACTAAGCCATGTGTTGGCTGAGACGTCTATAATATTATAGCTTAAGTGTTTCACATTTTCACATGATGACATTGTCAGTCATTCATGTTAAGGAAACTAAATCAAGGATCTGCTTCAAATTTAGAAATATGTGTTGTGTTGTGAATTTTATTCGACGTGGATAGGCCTTTTGTTTGCTTCTGTAATCAATATAGTAAGGACTGAAATGAGATAATTATCTTCTTTTAGTTTTTTGCTTCTTGCTGATAGAGATAATAATCTTCTTTTACTTGAGTTCATTACATGGTCAGATATCCATCCTATCAAGCATCGACCACTTTGTTCGTGGCATTTTTAGTCCAGCTTCTTCTATGGTGCAGATTTATGATATGATGCATAATGTTTTATATTTTGCTGACCTGTACATTCTGTTCATAGGATTTTCCCCTATGGTGCAGATTTATGGTATGATGCATGCATGGCTTAGTGCAAGGTGTGACTCATGCTATTCCCCAGCCTAGAGTCGTTGATTATTGATTATTATTTTTTGCCTTATTTCGATGTTTGTCATCTAAAAATGGATTCATATGGATATATAGTAAGGGTTTTTTAATTTGCAATCCACTTATAAGCCACCTGGTTCCCGATCCTCTTTGTTCTGTTCGTCCATGAATGTATTAAACCTTTGGTCAGCAGGTCTTAGCCTCAGTTTGATGAGCACCATCACCGCCATCTGATTTGCTCTACCCATTTTAGTCCCAGTCTGGGCAAAAATACAATTAATGGAAGACAGTAAAACATATGCACGGGCATATAACTGCTTTAATCACGATACAATCTTGATGTCTACAGTTTTTTTTCCAAGTAGTGATCTCTGTAGGCTGTAGCTTCTTTAACCAAAATACAGTGCATCACATCTTTTTTTTTTACGGTGCTATGGCGGGCTTACGCCGGCCTGAACCAATTTCATTATAAATAAGAGTGAGATACAACACGACGGGTAAAGCACATAGCACCCGACATCCAGGAAGGAGCAAGGAACAAGAACACCTAACACACACAAGACAGGAACAAGGAGCAACATCCAGGAAGGAGCAAGAAACAACAACACGCAACACACACAAGACAGGAACAAGGAGCAATAGAAGGAGAACCAGAAGCGAGTTACGACACACACAAGACAGGAACAAGGAGCAATAGAAGGAGAACCAGAAGCGAGTTACGACGAGCAGCCGACACCAAGAACTTAGCACCCATGAGCACCAGCAGATTGAGAAGAGCGGGAGCTAGCTTTGTTGGATCAGTTGAAGGGATATCCGCCAGCGAGAAGACATAGAGAAGAAGCCACCTGCTGCCATGCGATCCCTCTGTACCTTGAAGAGCTAGGAAGTCGCAGACACCGTCGAAGGGCATCTCACTGCCTAGGAACGTCGCGACAAAGAGAGCCACTGACCGTGCCGAAGGGCAATGTTCCGCCAAGACAGTTCTGCACCTCCTCTGGGCCACACCATGGCCACCATCACAATTGGAGAGAACCAGAGCACTATGCGAGGCCACCAAACCTCACATGCCGTCGAAGAGCACCGAACACCGAGACCTCACCGCCGCCACAAACCCCCAAAGGAGAGGTCAACCATCAGCATAGGATGACCAAGGCACTGGTCGCCGCCACAACACACCTCCACCACCACCGCCCTGCAATCCAACAAACCAAACCGACACTCCAACCTAGATATCAATGACCAACCGCGGATCCCTGACTCCAAAAGCAACGCCCCCGAAAGGGTAAACGACATCAAAGATGCCGCCGTTGTCCAATCCAGAGAAGGACCTTAGGCTTTCGCCCGGAGCATAGAGAAATAGCGGGTAATGGAAGCTTCCCGATAATGCCTTCATGAAGGGAAACGGCGCCCGAGGGCGTCGCCATCATCGTTGCCGACGAGGTCGACATTAGGCTTTTGCCTGAAGCATCCCAACCCATTCTACTCCGCAGACGCCGGCCACCAAGTCCGGTAGCCCAGACCTTGCCCCTCCTACCAGTCCACGGCGAGCGTCCTCGCTAGGCCCAGCAAGAGACTCCCCTATCACATCCGCTCACCTTGAGCACATGCACAGAGAGAGTTGGATCGGTCTCGGCTGCCACCTGCACCCAATCCCTCGTCGCCGGCGACAACATCCCACCACCACACGCCTACCCCGCCGACAACAGCCACCGCCGACCCCCCCCCCCCAGCCACAGCCATGGGGCCCGATGACCGTGCGAGTCGCCGCCCCAGAAGGGTCCAGATCTGGGCGAAGAGAGCCCCAGAACGGGCATGGCAGCTCACCACGGTCACCACGTCGCCCGAGCTGCGCCGACCACCAACTCCGCCATGCGCCACCATCCCCCGGCTGGAGCCACGGGCGCCGCCGGCCATGGGAGCGAGCCGCCGTCCCGAGGGAGCTAGATCTGGAGCTGGAGCTCCCCAGGACAGAGCGGCGTCGGGCCTTCCAGATGGCTGAGCAGTCCGAGCCTCCGAGCCGCCCACGCTGCTGCGTAGCGCCACCACTGCCTGTGCGCGCCGTCGCCCACGCGCGCGAGTCCCCGCCGCCAGCCAAGCGCCTCGCGCCGCCACGCCTGGAGGGGAGGAGGGAGAGCCGTCCCCGCCACCGTCGGCGACGCCCTCCGGCGGCGGCGGGAGGAGTAGGAGGAGAGGTGGGGTGGGTGTCGGCGGCGGCTAGGGTTTCTCCTGAGCCGCTCGCGGGAGCGACACATGTTTGAATAATGTTATGTTGTGATGGACCGGTTTGTTCAACAATTTGTGCTCATAATCGTGCATCACATCTTATTGTTTCTCTTAGCTGCATTTTATCGGCCAAAGCTATTGTGGGGCGGCGGTACAACCCCTATCCCTTGATACTAATTTATTGATCTTTGTTCTATCATTTATAGTTTATTGTAATGCCTATTAGTTCATATTGATCTATCGTTTAACAGTACATTCAAAGACATATTCCTTATTCATATCACATGGTCAAATTTTGCAACCTTTAGTTCTTTATAATCTTTATGTATTTTTCAAGCTTTAGTAATTATAGTGGTTAGTAATGGCCACTAATGGCTATTAGCTCATTTGATCTTTGTGCTATCGTTTATAGTTTATTGTCGGTCGTGCAATGGCTATTAGTTCATTATAAAGATTACAGCAACCATGCATGGTGCCTTCACTTCTTTTCACCAGGGAGCCATGCCTCAAGGTTAACTGAGATGAGTGAGGCACAGAGAGAAGCCATGTCGTAGGTAGGAGCCCAACTACACTGTTCAGGTCACAGTTCGATATACTCAACTCAACGCCAGCAATGGTTCAAACAGTTCATATAGCCGCACCGGTTACTCTCCCTCTACAATCAACAGCAAGGCCATTCACAGGTTCGCAACACTCACAAGTTCATGGAGGTGATGGCACCGGTATTTGCCAGGAATTCTTGGAGATGCGTGTGGCATATGATCTAGGTGCATAAGTTTGATTTGAGTGATTGCTTAGCAGAACTCTGTTTAGACTAAATTACTTAGCTCGAGCGATATTTATTTGCCTGTAACGAGTTACACACATATATAATGTGGAACCACCTGGTCCATGCATGGAATTTCGACTTCAATATTACAGGAGATGTGTACAGGTAAGTTTGACTTTCAGATAGTACATGCCAAATTAAAGTTACGTCTTGCAAGACAGTCTAGCTCGGCAGGGTAATGGAGGAAGAAGAGACTTACCCCAGGAATATCATGCAGAGCTTGCTTGTTTTTTTTGTTTCAAAAGAATAACATGTTATTCCTGGGTTGACTCTGTCAGCTCATATATGGTATTTATTGTTGCTGGCTTGCTAACGTTGGCGATTATACAATACCCTATGCAGTTATCTACTTCTCTGGCTGCAGTTTTATTACGTGAAAATATTTTTGTCATATCATTTGTATCTTCTGTTCACGAGAATTTTCTTTGAAACATTAAACAAAAAGACAGTAGCGTATATATATGCACCTTGAGAGTTACATTGAGCTTTGACACTGATCGGGACAATTCCAAATCGCAAACCGAATACGTGTTTTTATTAAACGGTGGAGCTGTAAGTTAGTGCAGTTCTAAACAAAGCGTCGTGGCGGGATCTACATGTGAAGCGGAGTACATAGCTGCTTCTGAAGCAGCAAATGAAGGAGTTTGGATGAAGCAGTTCATTTCCGATCTAGGTGTCATACCTAGTGCATCGGGACCAATGAAGATCTTCTGTGACAATACTGGTGCAATTGCCTTGGCAAAGGAATTCAGATTTCACAAGAGGACCAAGCACATCAAGAGACGCTTCAATTCCATTCGGGACCAAGTCCAAGTGGGAGACATAGAGATTTGCAAGATACATACGAATCTGAATGTTGCAGACCCGTTGACTAAGCCTCTCTCACGAGCAAAACATGATCAGCACCAAGACTCCATGGGTGTTAGAATCATTACTATGTAATCTAGATTATTGACTCTAGTGCAAGTGGGAGACTGAAGGAAATATGCCCTAGAGGCAATAATAAAGTTATTATTTATTTCCTAATATCATGATAAATGTTTATTATTCATGCTAGAATTGTATTAACCAGAAACATGATACATGTGTGAATACATAGACAAAACATATAGTCACTAGTATGCCTCTACTTGACTAGCTCATTGATCAAAGATGGTTATGTTTCCTGACCATAGACATGTGTTGTCATTTGATTAGTGGGATCACATCATTAGAAGAATTATGTGATTGACATGACCCATTCCGTTAGCCTAGCACTTGATCGTTTAGTATACTGCTATTGCTTTCTTCATGACTTATACATGTTCCTGTAACTATGAGAATTATGCAACTCCCATTTACCGGAGGAACACTTTGGGTACTACCAAACGTCACAACGTAACTGGGTGATTATAAAGGAGTACTACAGGTGTCTCCGAAGGTACATGTTGAGTTGGCGTATTTCGAGATTAGGTTTTGTCACTCCGATCATCGGAGAGGTATCTCTGGGCCCTCTCGGTAATGCACATCATTATAAGCCTTGCAAACAATGTGACCAAATGAGTTGGTTGCGGAATGATGCATTACAGAACGAGTAAAGAGACTTGCCGGTAACGAGATTGAACTAGGTATTGGATACCGACGATCAAATCTCGGGCAAGTAACATACCGATGACAAAGGGAACAACGTATGTTGTTATGCGGTTTGACCGATAAAGATCTTCGTAGAATATGTAGGAACCAATATGGGCATCCAGGTCCCGCTGTTGGTTATTGACCGAGAATAGTTCTAGGTCATGTCTACATAGTTCTCGAACCCGTAGGGTCCGCGCGCTTAACGTTACGATAACAGTTTTATTATGAGTTTATAAGTTTTGATGTACCGAGGTTTGTTCGGAGTCCCGGATGTGATCACAGACATGACGAGGAGTCTCGAAATGGTCAAGACATAAAGATTGATATATTGGACGACTATATTCGGACACCGGAAGTGTTCCGGGTGATTTCGGAGAAAACCGGAGTGTCGGAGGGGTTACCGGAACCCCCCAGGGAAGTATTGGGCCTTAGTGGGCCTGAGGGGAGAGAGAGGGCAGCAGCCTAGGAGGTGGCGCGCCCCCTCCCATGGGGAGTCCGAATTGGACTAGGGGAGGGGGGTGCGGCCCCTCTTTCCCTCTCCCTCTCCCCCTCTTTCCTTCCCCCTTCCTCCTTCCTAGTTGGACTAGGAAAGGGAAGTCCTACTCCCACTAGGAGGAGGACTCCCCCACTCCTTGGCACGCCCCAAGGGCCGGCCGGCCTCCCCCTTGCTCCTTTCTATACGGGGGCGGGGGGCACCCCATAGACACACAAGTTGATCTACGGATTGTTCCTTAGCCGTGTGCGGTGCCCCCCTCCACCATATTCCACCTCGTTCATATCGTCGCGGAGTTTAGGCGAAGCCCTGCGCCGGTAGAACATCATCATCGTCACCACGCCGTTGTGCTGACGGAACTCATCTCCGGAGCTTTGCTGGATCGGAGGCCGGAGATCGTCATCGAGCTGAACGTGTGCTGAACTCGGAGGCTCCGTACGTTCGGTGCTTGGATCGGTCGGATCGTGAAGACGTACGACTACATCAACCGCGTTGTGCTAACTCTTCCGCTTACGGTCTACGAGGGTACATGGACGAACACTCTCCCCTCTCGTTGCTATGCCATCACCATGATCTTGCGTGTACGTAGGAAATTTTTTGAAATTACTACGTTCCCCAACAGTGGCATCCGAGCCTAGGTTTTATGCGTTGATGTTATATGCACGAGTAGAACACAAGTGAGTTGTGGGCGATAGAAGTCATACTGCTTACCAGCATGTCATACTTTGGTTCGGCGGTATTGTGAGATGAAGTGGCCCGGACCGACATTACGCGTACGCTTACGCGAGACTGGTTTCACCGTTACGAGCACTCGTGCTTAAAGGTGGCTGGCGGGTGTCTGTCTCTCTCACTTTAGCTGAATCGAGTGTGGCTACGCCCAGTCCTTGCGAAGGTTAAAACAGCACCAACTTGACGAACTATCGTTGTGGTTTTTGATGCGTAGGTAAGAACGGTTCTTGCTAAGCCCGTAGCAGCCACGTAAAATTTGCAACAACAAAGTAGAGGACGTCTAACTTGTTTTTGCAGGGCATGTTGTGATGTGATATGGTCAAGACGTGATGCTATATTTTACTGTATGAGATGATCATGTTTTGTAACTGAAGTTATTGGCAACTGGCAGGAGCCATATGGTTGTCGCTTTATTGTATGAAATGCAAACGCCCTGTAATTGCTTTACTTTATCACTAAGCGGTAGCGATAGTCGTAGAAGCAATAGATGGCGTAACGACAATGATGCTACGATGGAGATCAAGGTGTCACGCCGGTGACGATGGTGATCACGATGGTGCTTCGAAGATGGAGATCACAAGCACAAGATGATGATGGCCATATCATATCACTTATATTGATTGCATGTGATGTTTATCCTTTATGCATCTTATCTTGCTTTGATTGACGGTAGCATTTTAAGATGATCTCTCACTTAATAATCAAGAAGTGTTCTCCCTGAGTATGCACCGTTGCGAAAGTTCTTCGTGCTAAGACACCACGTGATGATTGGGTGTGATAGGCTCTACATTCAAATACAACGGGTGCAAAACAGTTGCACACGCGGAATACTCAGGTCATACTTGACGAGCCTAGCATATACAGATATGGCCTCGGAACACGGAGACTGAAAGGTCGAGCGTGAATCATATAGTAGATATGATCAACATAGTGATGTTCACCATTGAAACTACTCCATCTCACGTGATGATTGGACATGGTTTAGTTGATTTGGATCACGTGATCACTTACATGACTAGAGAGATGTCTGTCTAAGTGGGAGTTCTTAAGTAATATGATTAATTGAACTTAAATTTATCATGAACTTAGTACCTGATAGTATTTTGCTTGTCTATGTTTGTTTGTAGATAGATGGCTCGTGCTGTTGTTCCGTTGAATTTTAATGCGTTCCTTGAGAAAGCAAAGTTGAAAGGTGATGGTAGCAATTACACGAACTGGGTCCGTAACCTGAGGATTATCCTCATTGCTGCACAGAAAAGTTATGTCCTGGAAGCACCGCTGGGTGCCAGGCCTGCTGCTGATGCAACTGACGACGTTAAGAACGTCTGGCAGAGCAAAGCTAATGACTACTCGATAGTTCAGTGTGCCATGCTTTACGGCTTAGAACTAGGTCTTCAACGATGTTTTGAACGTCATGGAGCATATGAGATGTTCCAGGAGTTGAAGTTAATATTTCAAGCAAATGCCCGGATTGAGAGATATGAAGTCTCCAATAAGTTCTATAGCTGCAAGATGGAGGAGAATAGTTCTGTCAGTGAACACATACTCAAAATGTCTGGGTATAATAATCACTTGATTCAACTGGGAGTTAATCTTCCTAATGATAGTGTCATTGACAGAATTCTCCAATCACTGCCACCAAGCTACAAGAGCTTCGTGATGAACTATAATATGCAAGGGATGAACAAGACTATTCCCGAGCTCTTCGCAATGCTAAAAGTTGCGGAGGTAGAAATCAAGAAGGAGCATCAAGTGTTGATGGTTAACAAGACCACCAGTTTCAAGAAGAAGGACAAAGGGAAGAAGAAGGGGAACTTCAAAAAGAACGGCAAGCAAGTTGCTGCTCAAGAGAAGAAACCCAAGTCTGGACCTAAGCCTGAAACTGAGTGCTTCTACTGCAAGCAGACTAGACACTAGAAGCGGAACTGCCGCAAGTATTTGGCGGATAAGAAGGATGGCAAAGTGAACAAAGGTATATGTGATATACATGTTATTGATGTGTACCTTACTAATGCTCGCAGTAGCACCTGGGTATTTGATACTGGTTCTGTTGCTAATATTTGCAACTCGAAACAGGGACTACGGATTAAGCGAAGATTGGCTAAGGACGAGGTGACGATGCGCGTAGGAAATGGTTCCAAAGTCGATGTGATCGCGGTCGGCACGCTACCTCTACATCTACCATCGGGATTAGTTTTAGACCTAAATAATTGTTATTTGGTGCCAGCGTTGAGCATGAACATTATATCTGGATCTTGTTTGATGCGAGACGGTTATTCATTTAAATCAGAGAATAATGGTTGTTCTATTTATATGAGTAATATCTTTTATGGTCATGCACCCTTGAAGAGTGGTCTATTTTTATTGAATCTCGATAGTAGTGATACACATATTCATAGTGTTGAAACCAAAAGATGCAAAGTTGATAACGATAGTGCAACTTATTTGTGGCACTGCCGTTTGGGTCATATCGGTGTAAAGCGCATGAAGAAACTCCATACTGATGGGCTTTTGGAATCACTTGATTATGAATCACTTGGTACTTGCGAACCGTGCCTTATGGGCAAGATGACTAAAACACCGTTCTCCGAAACTATGGAGCGAGCAACTGATTTGTTGGAAATCATACATACTGATGCGTGTGGTCCAATGAATGTTGAGGCTCGCAGCGGATATCATTATTTTCTAACCTTCACAGATGACTTAAGCAGATATAGGTATATCTACTTAATGAAACACAAGTCTGAAACATTTGAAAAGTTCAAAAAATTTCAGAGTGAAGTGGAAAATCATCGTAACAAGAAAATAAAGTTTCTACGATCTGATCGTGGAGGAGAATATTTGAGTTACGAGTTTGGTCTACACTTGAAACAATGCGGAATAGTTTCGCAACTCACGCCACCCGGAACACCACAACGAAATGGTGTGTCCGAACGTCGTAATCGTACTTTACTAGATATGGTGCGATCTATGATGTCTCTTACTGATTTACCGCTATCGTTTTGGGGTTATGCTTTAGAGACGGCCGCATTCACGTTAAATAGGGCACCATCAAAATCCGTTAAGACGACACCTTATGAACTATGGTTTGACAAGAAACCAAAGTTGTCGTTTCTTAAAGTTTGGGGATGCGATGCTTATGTGAAGAAACTTCAACCAGATAAGCTCGAACCCAAATCGGAGAAATGTGTCTTCATAGGATACCCAAAAGAAACTATTGGGTACACATTCTATCACAGATCTGAAGGCAAGATTTTCGTTGCTAAAATCGGATCCTTTCTAGAGAAGGAGTTTCTCTCGAAAGAAGTGAGTGGGAGGAAAGTAGAACTTGATGAGATAACTGTATCTACTCCCTTATTGGAAAGTAGTTCATCACAAGAACCGGTTCCTGTGACAACTACACCAATCAGTGAGGAAGCTGATGATATTGATCATGAAACTTCAGATCAAGTTTCTACTGAACCTCGTAGGTCTACCAGAATAAGATCCGCACCAGAGTGGTACGGTAATCCTATTCTGGAAGTCATGTTACTTGACCATGATGAACCTACGAACTATGAGGAAGCGATGATGAGCCCAGATTCCCCAAAATGGCTAGAGGCCATGAAATCTGAGATGGGATCCATGTATGAAAACAAAGTATGGACTTTGGTTGACTTGCCTGATGATCGGCAAGCCATTGAGAATAAATGGATCTTTAAGAAGAAGACTGACGCTGATGGTAATGTAACTGTCTATAAAGCTCGACTTGTTGCAAAAGGTTTTCGACAAGTTCAAGGGGTTGACTACGATGAGACTTTCTCACCCGTAGCGATGCTTAAGTTTGTCCGAATCATGTTAGCTATTGCTGCATTTCATGATTATGAAATTTGGCAAATGGATGTAAAAACTGCATTCTTGAATGGATTTCTGGAAGAAGAGTTGTATATGATGCAGCCAGAAGGTTTTGTTGATCCAAAAGGTGCTAACAAAGTATGCAAGCTCCAGCGATCCATTTATAGACTGGTGCAAGCATCTCGGAGTTGGAATAAACATTTTGATAGTGTGATCAAAGCATATGGTTTTATACAGACTTTTGGAGAAGCCTGTATTTACAAGAAAGTGAGTGGGAGCTCTGTAGCATTTCTGATTTTATATGTAGATGACATATTATTAATTGGAAATGATATATAATTTCTGGATAGCATAAAGGGATACTTGAATAAAAGTTTTTCAATGAAAGACCTTGGTGAAGCTGCTTACATATTGGGCATCAAGATCTATAGAGATAGATCAAGACGCTTAATAGGACTTTCACAAAGCACATACCTTGACAAAATTTTGAAAAAGTTCAAAATGGATCAGGCAAAGAAAGGTTTCTTGCCTGTGCTACAAGGTATGAAGTTAAGTCAAACTCAATGCCCGACCACAGCAGAAGATAGAGAGAAAATGAAAGATGTTCCCTATGCTTCAGCCATAGGCTCTATCATGTATGCTATGCTGTGTACCAGACCTAACGTATGCTTAGCAATAAGCTTGGCAGGAAGGTACCAAAGTAATCCAGGAGTGGATCACTGGACAGCGGTCAAGAACATCCTGAAATACCTGAAAAGGACTAAGGATATGTTTCTCGTATATGGAGGTGACAAAGAGCTAGTCGTAAATGGTTACGTTGATGCAAGCTTTGACACTGATCCGGATGATTCTAAATCGCAAACCGGATACGTGTTTTTATTAAAAAGTGGACCTGTAAGTTGGTGCAGTTCTAAACAAAGCGTCGTGGCGGGATCTACATGTGAAGCGGAGTACATAGCTGCTTCTGAAGCAGCAAATGAAGGAGTCTGGATGAAGGAGTTCATTTCTGATCTAGGTGTCATACCTAGTGCATCGGGACCAATGAAGATCTTCTGTGACAATACTGGTGCAATTGCCTTGGCAAAGGAATCCAGATTTCACAAGAGGACCAAGCACATCAAGAGACGCTTCAATTCCATTCGGGACCAAGTCCAAGTGGGAGACATAGAGATTTGCAAGATACATACGGATCTGAATGTTGCAGACCCGTTGACTAAGCCTCTCTCACGAGCAAAACATGATCAGCACCAAGACTCCATGGGTGTTAGAATCATTACTATGTAATCTAGATTATTGACTCTAGTGCAAGTGGGAGACTGAAGGAAATATGCCCTAGAGGCAATAATAAAGTTATTATTTATTTCCTAATATCATGATAAATGTTTATTATTCATGCTAGAATTGTATTAACCGGAAACATGATACATGTGTGAATACATAGACAAAACATATAGTCACTAGTATGCCTCTACTTGACTAGCTCATTGATCAAAGATGGTTATGTTTCCTGACCATAGACATGTGTTGTCATTTGATTAGTGGGATCACATCATTAGAAGAATGATGTGATTGACATGACCCATTCCGTTAGCCTAGCACTTGATCGTTTAGTATACTGCTATTGCTTTCTTCATGACTTATACATGTTCCTGTAACTATGAGAATTATGCAACTCCCGTTTACCGGAGGAACACTTTGGGTACTACCAAACATCACAACGTAACTGAGTAATTATAAAGGAGTACTACAGGTGTCTCCGAAGATACATGTTGAGTTGGCGTATTTCGAGATTAGGTTTTGTCACTCCGATCGTCAGAGAGGTATCTCTGGGCCCTCTCGGTAATGCACATCATTATAAGCCTTGCAAGCAATGTGACCAAATGAGTTGGTTACGGGATGATGCATTACAGAACGAGTAAAGAGACTTGCCGGTAACGAGATTGAACTAGGTATTGGATACCGACGATCAAATCTCGGGCAAGTAACATACCGATGACAAAGGGAACAACGTATGTTGTTATGCGGTTTGACCGATAAAGATCTTCATAGAATATGTAGGAACCAATATGGGCATCCAGGTCCCGCTGTTGGTTATTGACCGAGAATAGTTCTAGGTCATGTCTACATAGTTCTCGAACCCGTATGGTCCGCACGCTTAACGTTACGATGACAGTTTTATTATGAGTTTATAAGTTTTGATGTACCGAAGTTTGTTTGGAGTCCCGGATGTGATCACAGACATGACGAGGAGTCTCGAAATGGTCGAGACATAAAGATTGATATATTGGACGACTATATTCGGACAGCGGAAGTGTTCCGGGTGATTTCGGAGAAAACCGGAATGCCGGAGGGGTTACCAGAACCCCCCAGGGAAGTATTGGGCCTTAGTGGGCCTGAGGGGAGAGAGAGGGCAGCAGCCCAGGAGGTGGCCCGCCCCCTCCCATGGGGAGTCCGAATTGGACTAGGGGAGGGGGGCGCGGCCCCTCTTTCCCTCTCCCTCTCCCCCTCTTTCCTTCCCCCTTCCTCCTTCCTAGTTGGACTAGGAAAGGGAAGTCCTACTCCCACTAGGAGGAGGACTCCCCCCCTCCTTGGCGCGCCCCAAGGGCCGGCCGGCCTCCCCCCTTGCTCCTTTATATACGGGGGCGGGGGGGGGGGGGGGGGGGGGCACCCCATAGACACACAAAGTGATCTGTGGATCATTCCTTAGCCGTGTGCGGTGCCCCCCTCCACCATATTTCCACCTCGGTCATATCATCGTGGAGTTTAGGCGAAGCCCTGCACCGGTAGAACATCATCATCGTCACCACGCCGTCGTGCTGACGGAACTCATCTCCGGTGCTTTGCTGGATCGGAGGCCGGAGATCGTCATCGAGCTGAACGTGTGCTGAACTCGGAGGCTCCGTACGTTCGGTGCTTGGATCGGTCGGATCGTGAAGACGTACGACTACATCAACCGCATTGTGCTAACGCTTCCGCTTACGGTCTACGAGGGTACGTGGACGAACACTCTCCCCTCTCGTTGCTATGCCATCACCATGATCTTGCGTGTACGTAGGAAATTTTTTGAAATTATTACGTTCCCCAGCACTACTATTACTATTGGACTGACATAAAGTCAGCGAGTTCCAAATTTTCATGTTTTGTTTCGACTGATTTTGTGGTTGTTCATCAAGTTTTGGTCTAGGTATTTAACTAGATCATTGAGATGCCATTTGTATTGTCCTGAGTACGGTTGAAATCTGAATCATAATCTACATGCCAAACTTTTTCTGAAGGGTTTTGTCTTCCAGGTAGTAGGTGCTAATGCTTCTGATTTTCTTCTTCAAAAGACATATGTGAAAGGCTAACCCAATGTTTAGTTTTCATTATAATCCAATCTATGGACCATGTACAGAGTCGACCATGGTTCAGAAAAGATCTATTGATTAAGATTGTTATGATTTACATGTTCTGCATTTTGTGCAGTTTTTTTTAGACGTTGACGAGAGCGCCTTTGGAAGGATTCGCTCTGCAGAAGTTATGATGGCTGATCATCATGCTCGGGAAGCGGGGAGGATGTCGTTCGGAACGCGTGCAAGTTCTAGAGGCATGCGTCCGTGCGGCGGATGAGGATGTCCATGCGGTGGCCGAGGTGGCCACGAGGAGTTGGGTTGGGCACTTGCCCGCGAGGGGGTCGTTGTGCAAGGTACCTACACCCTGGTATTTACCCAATGTTTCTTGGTTAGCTTTGCATGGTCGGGACCATTTCTTGCATCTGGCAACGGCTCATGCCATCCGGTAGCCATCCATGTCATCGTCGCTTGCTGTTAGTTTCTCTTGGATTCCAATTTACTTTATGTGGTGTTCCTTAATGCATGAATTATTTTCAATATGGGCGTGAGTCTGGAAAATGTGGTAAGGTTGTCAACATTTTTTGAAACTGTAGAAGTCTAAAGATGAGAAGAATGATCTTTTATTTTTCATGTTGCTCTACCTCTGTATTGTTATATCACACGAACTTCTATCACATATGTTTGTGTGTCGTATGCCAACTTATCCTTGATGGGAAATTAATGTTTGGAGGTAATGTTGCCTCACCAGTGCAAGGGAAAAATTGTGGGAGTGGATGCACATCATGTAGGCGAGACGGGAGAGTTTGTGGTCGTAGCGGCTGTGTGTGGGCATAAAGGAGTTTCCGCTAATTACTTTTACTTTGATATTACTGTGTAACGACTCTGATAGGTGAATAAAATGGCAAATGATCCCTTCATGGTGTGGATGCGAAAGATTGTTTCTTTTTAGCTGGACGCGCCATTGATGGTTGCGGCGAGCTTGGATGGGGAAGGTAGAGATAGTGGGTGAAGATAAGGAGAAGACGGAAGACAAAGAAGAATAGTGGTTTAATGGTACCGAAAATGAACATTATTGCTTAATGTACACAATGATACAAAAACTAAATGTTTGACACGATTGATGTTGAACCACATGCATATTTATACCTGCTGCAATGCATATGGAATTAACTAGGGGCGGCAATGCACATGGAATTAACTAGGGGCATCTACTGGTGGCGCGGCTATGTGAATCGGGATCTGGTGAGGCATGCTGGCCGAAGTCCGGGCGGGCCCTTTCGGCTGCGGCACCTGGATGACGGTGAGCGGCGCGGGATGGCATTTCCAGTGGGATTTCTTGGTTGCAGGTGGTGCTCATCCTGGGTCATTCATCGGTGTGCTGGTGACCGCTGGTGGCCTTGTGTGGATCTGAGTTGGCTGGTGTTGTGGGGAGACGCAGGGTGTTTGGTGGGGAGGTTGGCTGGAGGGATGGGAGGCTTCGATGGTGGTCAAGCCACCCGTCGTTGGTGAGGGGCCGCTGGTCATGGGTGAGATCCGCTCCTTCTCCTCACCTTTTTGTCGGTCGAGTGCTTGGTAGCTCATATCCGACGATGTTCAGGGCATGGTGGTCGTTGGCATCTCCGTCAATTGGAGCTGCTGGTCAGGACAAAGCCTGGGCCATTGGATGATATTGGAGTTGTCTAGATGCAGCGCCGCAGCCATGGCGGCAAGGGACACATCGTTTGTGGAAGGAGCACGTGTCTCGGGTCTCTGATGCGGGCTGGATGCCATGGCCACGCGAGTGGCATGGTCATTGGTCTCTTGCATACGGCCTTGGTGCTGCTGATGTTTTGGTGTCTGGTTCAGCAAAGATATGTGAGTGTCAGGGGCTAACTTGATCAATTTTTGGCAGACCGACGGTTTCCATGACTGTGGGTGTAGTTACCTCCTTAGAGGTTCCTTCATGGTGGCACCCTGTCTTTTAGGTTGCTCCGGGTGAAAACTTGATCCCCGGGATCGGGCGGTGGTGGCACTCCGGTGGAATATCCATCTTCTAGGCACCACTTTGAAGTACATGCTTCGACAGTGTGTGGTTTCACCTCTTCATGTTGCCTAGCTCATGGTGGAGGTCTCCGTCGACTCCAAGCAATTGGTCCATCTGTAGTGTGTTTAGTGGTCGATTGGGAGGTGGTGTTGTTCCTTGCCATTCTTATTTTTTTTTACCTTGCATATGTGTTGTGTGTGGTGGTGACGTGTTGTATATGATTGCGTGTATGTTTGTCATTGCTTTATATATAATAAAGCGGGAGAGATCTTTTTTAGTAAACTAGGTAATTTCCCCGCACGTTGCTGCGGGAATATAAAGATTAATTACAGATGACTTATATATGAAGGAAAAGATCTAAATCAAAAGCTACTAATTTTAACATATAAATATTCTGTACTTGCATTTTGTGTAAATATTCTGTACTTGCATTTTGTGTAAATCAAGGCATTCCACAATCTTTAGGAAGTAAATAAACTAAATGATTATCTATTCTACTACATATGTCCAGTGACAAAAATAAACATATTGGTATGGTTCGCATGGGCTGAAAAAAATTGTAGTGTATTGTGACGTGGGATGTTTGCATGTTGAGAGAATTAGTGATAATGGAATAATGTTTGCATGGGCTGAAAAATATTGTTAGTGGATGCTGACGTGGCACACTTGGTGAGGTGGATGGCTTGCATGTTGAGAGAATTAGAAGTAGTGGTGATCAACTATTTAGGTATTATAGATTCATTTGCCGCCCGTAGCAACGCACGGGCACTGTAGTAGTATATTCTAAAATAGGAGTAGTTGACAGGAGGACATGCAGTCCGTGATGCGTTCTCCCAAATAGTACATCATTAATTAACTCGGGGGCATTGCTCCCCCCCCCCCCCCCCAAAAAAAACTTTGAACCAATTTGTGAAGAAATTTTGTAGGAGGCGACTTACATGAGAATTGTTAGCCCTACAATGGACAAGCGAGTTTATCTTTGTTACCAGATTCTTAGTTGCGTCACGGCATGGGTGGCCTTCTTCGTCGCATTGAGATCGAGCGCACCCAGATATTATCATTTATCTTAAATATTTTTTCGTTATTGTGTACTTTGAAGAGGTAGACATTAACTTTTTCAAAAATCTATGAGGATTGAAATAGTTCTGCCTATATTAGAAATTATTATGTAAATTTATGTATGTTCATTCTGGACCACAAGCACACACTATTATTGTTTATCTTCCTTGTATTTCTAAAATACCTAATTATTAGCAATTTGACAACGTTGTATTCTGTAAACTATTCAACATGCATTAAAAATTATTTTGGCGAGATTTTTAATACAATTATTTAAAAATGTTACAGAGTAATTTTAATACACATTGAACTCTTTTTAAATACACATTGGCAATTTTTTAATGCGAGACAACATGTTTTAAATGCACATTTTAATCTTTTAATACATGCTAAACATTTTTCAAATGCACTAGCACTTTCTTTAAGTTTATTACGGCAGTGGTATTTTTTCTTACATTTTTTCTCTTGAAAGGAAAAAATAGTGTGAAAAATAAAAATAAAGAACTTGAAAAAATGAAATAAAGTTTATGGCAGTGTAATGTAGCTGCCAAGAACATGTGGCACCTTATGGATAGCCGGCTGAATATTTGTGATTAGTAGCTCAAATGCTAGAACATATTGTTTGGTTAAAATAAAAGGTAAAAAAAGATGAAATTCCGGTTATTAACATATACAGTACTTTAGTTTTTTTTTTTCATTTCAAGTGACTTCGTCCATGGCCATGCGAATAACCAGAATTGCGGCCGTTCTAAGAGCCTGCAAAATGTTCTAAATCCAAGAAGGCATGGCAAATGAGTTCAAATCCAAAAATAAATTATCAAACGTTGACAAATGTTCTAAGAGCCTGCAAAATTTCATCATGAAATCACATTCTTGAAAGATATGGCAAAAGAAACAAAATTGATACTCTGAAAATGCTACTTTTGAAAGCATTTTGAAGCACTGATTTTATTTATTTATTTATGCCACGACTTCCACAAATTTCATCATTTTGGAGCATGATGAAATTTTGCACGCTCTTAGAACATTTGTCAATATTTGTAAAAAAATCAGATTTTTTACTTTTTTAAATCAATTTACTGTCCACCCAAGGTCGGACTTTCCTTTCCTAGGCCTCTATTCCAAGAGAGCTTAGTAATTGTAAGGATATGTTGGAATTTAGCTCCTGTTGATATATGGATTATTTCTGGACCAGTATTGTCTCTGACATGCATGATCAAATCCAATGAATCTCATGCAGCACCACTTTCTTAAAACTGATTGATTATTGTAGCGCTATTTGTCCACATCCCTTATGATATACTGTATACAAGAAAGAAAGAAAAAAGCAAAATTATAGAATTAAGCGTTTTCTCCTCTTATGATGTTGCAACGCACGGGTCCATAAGCTAAAGACATAGAAGGAACTTTTTTTCTCCCGTTGCAACATATACAAGGTATAAACTGTGAAGATATGTTATCAAACGCATCAGAGCGAAAAGTCTCAGTACAGTGCACACTGCTGGAGTGTAGAACGTACTTCATTTGATACAAGCTAAATGTTCAAGGTAACCACCTGCACAGGGTTCTCCTTGTCAACAACAAATGACCGGGTCACCTTCCCCGAGGGCGTCGCTACCTCTACGGTGTATGACCCATGGTAGCCTCTGAATTTGAACTCCCCATGGTGATCGATGTCACCATCGGTTTTGGTCAACCACTCCTGCTTCAGGGCAAGGTACCTTCTGCCGGTCTCGTTGATTGTTCCATCAGCATCGACCAGGTGAGCATGATTCCGAAACATGAACGTCTCCCAGAATCCCCAGAGGACCACCCCCTCCACAGCGGCATGGGCGAAGCATTCACGGAGGCACACCTCGAGATCATCCGCTCGGATGTGTTCGTTCTCCGCCGAGACATCCAGTTCAGTGATCCAGATAGGGAGACCCAGTATAGCAAGCTTATCTAGAGAATCGCAGATGATATCTCCCACTGGATGGCTGATATGACCTTGCACGCCGATCCCACCAACTGGGGCACCCCGCTCTTGGAGATCGACGATCTGCTCCACAAACTTTTCTGGGGTGGATTTCGAGTCGCACCCATCTTCGACGTTGTAGTCGTTGACAAAGAGGACTGCTGAAGGGTCAAGCTTATGGGCTTCCCTGAACATGTGAGCTCTGATGTCCCTTCCAAGCCTATCTTGATAAAAAGATCCATGAAGCATCTCGTTGTTTACATCATGATGTTTAAACTGGCCTTTGTACCTTGACAACAGGCTCTGTAAACGACCTTGTACAGCAGCCATCAAGTGGTGTCCATGCAGTGATCGAAGCCATGGCTGCACTGAATCTTCCACTTCCCAGAATAAGCAGTGACCGCGAACTTGTTTGTTATGTTTCTGACAGAATTTAAGCAACTCGTCAGAGTCTTTATAATTTATCTTCCCTTGTTCCGCCTCTGTCCAGTACCACTTCAGTTCATTCTCAAATACAGCCCAATTAAAATTCTTCACGAAGAAATCAGCAAGATCCTCATTCTCGATGTTACTTCGGTTTATGCATGATCCAAATGCAAAACTGTTCTCGGTCTGTTGTACCCTGAGAGCTGAACCAAAAACATTCGCAGCATCTAATCCTTGGAACTTCAGAACAATATCACGCTTCCTTATCTGACAAAGGAAACCAGAAAAATGAATTTAATATCTCTCAAGAGCATCGCGGTTATAAGCAACCAATGGATGATGTGCAGGCGAAAGTTTTCAGTTTAATAATGATATTGGGGGAGATATCTTAATATGCTTGTGTAGGCACATCAAACTCTCATCCTAACATGAAAAACGTTGAAGGGAGTGGGGGGAGTTTCACCTTATCTGATTTGTCCTTAAGATACTCAAAACGTGCTTTCCTATCAACTGGATAAATTTGGAGACCCATGACTCGGATATCAACACCCGGAGGGGGACCCTGAACATATGCAATAACTTTAGATGGCTTCTTTTCAAGCTTGAATGCTCCTTTGATTTCATACCATTGATCCCCATCAGCTTCTATTTGCCCACCATTAACCCATTGGTCATCTACACCAAGACAAACATTGACATGGTGACGGCCATTTCCTCCAGAGCCAGCTCGTACCCAGGCAGAGACTCGGTAAGTAGTGTGTAGCTTTAGCTTGTCTGTTATCACCTGAGAAGGGCCCATCCACACATCAGTGCGGTTTGTAGCAAGGATATAGCGACCACTTATATATTTCTGATTAGAGGGGTCCTTCAGGATGGAAGATAGCATATGGGGTGATTCGGTATGGATACTCAATCGACATGAACCCATAGGACTCCACCCAGCAAGCCCGCGAGAGCAAGCGCTATTCTGCATGATATTAGCTCCATACAGAACATTCTGAAATACAAGCAATTCATTCCATTAGAAAAAAAAGAATACTTGAGTTCGAAAGAAATGGCCAAAACTTTCTATCCAAACAATCATGATCCATTGAGAAATGTTTACCAACACAACTACTGTATACACACGAGTTGAGACATCTGAAGACACGCTCCTGGGGGACATAATTTAATTTAGTAATTAGCTTACAAACCTCGATTTTTGGGCGTGGAGCAGCATCAAGTTTTCTTGCAGGAGATAGGACAAGGCCATCTACAAGGATGTCAATTCCTGCTGGTGGCCCCTCTATAAAGAGGACAACTTTGGAGAAGGGAGCATGAAGGATAAACTTTCCTTTCAAATGTGTCCAGCGCTTATCAGAGGCCTGGTTTCTATGTTAATAACAGAAAAATCAGTAACCAGTAATATCTGTGACCCCTATAAGATAACATTTAGTGAACCAGTGATATATGTGACCCCTGTAAGATACTCCCTCTGTAAACAAATGGAAGACGTTTTAGCTGACCTAAAAACATAGGCCAGCTAAAACGTCTTCCATTTGTTTACAGAGGGAGTGCCATTTAGTAAACCAGCGATATTTATGACCCTAGAAGATAACATTTTGTAACGGAATATAAGATAACATTGTCAAGAAAGCGTGTAAATAATAAAATCAACATACTTACTTTGAAATGCATAGATATTGCTCACGGCCATATTCTTGTACCCACAAAGTAGCCCGAACTTCAATCTCATTAGCACTGCCAAATATGCGAACAGGAGAACTAATCTCGTAAGAAACTTTTCTCTGCACTCTGCCTGTGATATCTTGCTGTATGCCATTCCAACTGTGAACCCGTCCAGTTGCTGAAGCAAAGTAGCTGCCATTTACGGGCTTTACATTCCCATATGCAGTGAACTCATGCCTGCAGATATTACATCCTCGTCCAGACCAATTGCTTAACCCTTCTTCAAACTGAGGATTCTTGATAATAGTCTCGATTCCACTTATTGATTTTACTTCCTTCAAATGAAAGAGTAACAGGTCAAAAGCATCGCAAGGAAAGAACATGATTCCATACCACGCATACAAGAACATGAATATACGGATAGATGAGAATGAGTATGATTGCATATTCATGCTGAAATTTGCAAAAATTAATAGAAGAAGACTTGGTAAAATCGATCTTCTGCACCAAAAATATTAGAATGTAAAGACTATCAGAACTCCTCAATGCCTCAAGCATAACATGCAGTAAATTCTACTCCCTCCGTTCCTAAATATTTGTCTTTCTAGAGATTTCAACAAGTGGCTACATACGGTGCAAAATGAGTGAATCTACACTCTAAAGTATGTCTATATACATCCGTATGTGGTAGTCCATTTGAAATCTCTAAAAAGACAAATATTTAGAAAAGGAGGGAGTAGTTAAACTTTAACTCCTGAGGTAGCAGGTTATCAATTGAATCCTAAGACTGTTGTTCAGGAATGGGTAAAGCAAATGCACATAGAAAAGCACTCACCTTTGGCTGCTTATGTTCAGACCTAGCAATAGTAACAGAATCAATAATAAGATCCGCCCCAGCAGGAGGCCCTTCAAGGTAAAAAACCACGCATTTTGGCATATTTGTCAAAGAAAAAGAACCTTCCAACTTCTCCCACTTTTCTTTTGAGGCTAATACTCTGTCACATCAGGTTCTACCACAAATTAGGGGTGGTGGTAACTGGTATGGTTAGAATATTGCTGTTAAAGAACTTCAAAACAGTACCTTCCAATAGGATTGTACTGTGTTGATCCATCTGGATTTTGCAACCTCAGGGTTGCTTTGACTTCAGCTTTGCCATGGATATTCCCATCAACTCTAACACGCGCCGAAACTGCATAAACTATACCAGCAGATACTCTATCTGTAATATCTTGTTCCAGACCTTGCCAGGGTTCAGTTCTCTTTGAAACAACAGCATAATTCTCTCCTGAGTCCCCTCTAATACCATCAAGGAAACCGGACCATTGTGATGCCACATAAGCGTGGCAGCAGATAGGATGCCATGAATGAAGGCCTTCGGAAAAATCACAATTTAAAATGATGTTTGCTGTTCCACCAATCAATGAAGAAGTCTTGCTCTCTGCTTTCTGCAGAAATTTGAACTAGTTAGGAAAATAAAGCACACATAATCTAATCGATTGGTAATACAGAAGTAGCTGGTGTTAAGAACAAAATATTAGCATACGGAATGTGCAAACTATGGTGGCAATACTTGTAGTACATGTGCTGAACGGTTAAGCAAAATATATTGCAGTTGTAGGGTCTCTTAAATTAGTCGTAGCAGACGATGTTACTTCCTTTTCTATGGGCACTGAGAAACATGGTCCCAACTGATTAACATGTTGCTAAATCAGAATTTAAGGCATGATTGCCATTATTTGTTAGCAATACAAGATTGGTTCACACTTCACACACAAGCATATACAAGAGTTCCCGCAAAACAAAACATATACAAGAGTTGAAAAACATACCTTGCAGGAAATGGTAACTGAATCTATGAGAAAGTCTACACCAGCAGGGGGGCCTTCAAGATAAAACACCAAACGGTTTGGTATAGTTGTAAGCTCAAACGAACCTTCCAACTTTTCCCAGCATTCTTGTGAGGCCAAAATCCTGGTCAAACAATTTCCATTGATAAACAAATGATAATGATATAGCATCATATAAGGCAACAAATAGCACCTTCCTTCACCCGCAAAAAAAAACAAATAGCACCTTCCAGTTGAAGTACCTTGCAACGGAATGGTAGTTGGTAGGAGACCCCTCTCCCTCAAGTTTTAGCGTGGCCTGGACTCCAACAGGCTCATGAAATTCCCCATGAACTCTAACATAGGCAGTGACAATATATTTGGTACCGGCACTAATGTTTTCTAAGACCTGCTCAAGCCCTTGCCAAGTCTGTGTGCGATGAGTAACTACAGCATATTTAGACCCTGAATGTGGCTTTATACCATTATGGTAACCAGACCCTTCAACGGCAACAAACGCATGGCATCCGTTAGCATGCCATAAACACAGATCTTCAGAAAAATCACCGTTTGGTAGAATGTTCTCCATGATAACTTTGTCAGGAGCACTGTGATTCTCCTCTCCCTGCTCAACATTGCATAGTAATTAATTTTGAATGTGGCAAAATTCAATGTCATGAGCTACAACAGAGGAGCCTTGGCTAAGAATATAACATGCATGTACAATAGTCAATACTTACTAAAAGAAAACTGTGACTCGTCAAACTAGATGAACCTAATTTTTTGATCTAAAAATCTGGAAAAGATTGTACAAGAGAAGACAGGATGAACCACTCGTCCGAACAAGCATTTTTTTTTCCTTTGTTTGCTTTGGACAAAGGTATATGTTATCAAGTATCTTGTGAGTTTAGCCAGTGTTCATCACATTCGTCAGATTGTAATTTGACGCGCACTTTGGTGCCCGTCCGTTGGAGAACAATCTTTCTTGAAACATATGCCTAAAGAGCCATCGAATGCGGCAGGAAATTCAGAAACAGCAAGGAGCATGTGGAATGTAGCGAATGGCTTGATAAGGTCTCTGGAACATCAAGTGCAAAGACGAGCAGAGGCGAGATTTGTAAAACTAGCCCCGTCTTCTCCCAATTCCTACTGGTGGCACCAATTGCATCCTGAATGCTTGTTTCGTGGGCAATCAAATAAATGACTGATGGGCCAAGGACAAGAGTGCCAAACAAAGATGTTACTATTGACCCATGACAGGTCAAAGCAACCACAGCAAGAAACGAAGGCAGGATCTGCTACTATCGATACCTTGGGCTGGGGAGGCGGTGGATCTGGGTTGGGCGGCGGCAAGACGGCGGCGCGGCCACCCCGGCGGGGGCGGCAGAGAAGCGAAAGCCACCCGCAGCGCCGCATCATATCATCTGGACGCCCAGGCGGCTCGGCGAACGGCGGTGGGGCGGGGGCGGGGCTACCGGCTACCGTGCTGCCGTGCTGGGATGTGATGTGCTGGCAGTCCAGAAGACAAAGCAGGGGAGCGAAGCAAAGAAACGATACGGAAGGGAGGGCCCCTACCCTTACCTAACTAGCAGACGACAGCCAGCTTGGGCAGGAAGCGAAAGGAAAGCATATAACCACCGGCCGGCGCGTGCTTGCGGAGTCCGCTTGCTTCCTCTGCGGGAAATGGCGGCGCGGAAGGGAAATGGGAAGGGATCGGATGCCAAGGACGGCGCGAACGGCAACCGCCGCGTGGGGAAGAAGAAGAAGAAGAAGAAAGAAGCAATCTTGGCAAGAATCTCGGGCATCTCGTCTACGACTCCTCTGCGCTGCTCCTTGGAGGCATTGCGGCGAACACCTCGCGGGCACCGGCCTTGGGGAAGTCAAGCGCACGCGCGCGCGGCGGAGCGGACAGATGCACGGCAGGAGCACGAGTGGTAGTACAAGATTGAACCTCTCGATCGAGTTGTTACCTGTGCTGCGATGAGCGATGAGCGATGACCCAGATCGAGCGCCTTCTGCTCTGTGCTACCAAATGTGATGCCCCGAGCCTACGCCGGAGCCGGAGCCAGAATTAGAAAGATCGCTGAAGAACAAGGGGAAAGGTGACAGTTGACCGAGAACAATTAGTTCGATGTCAAGGTTGCAGATGCTACTAGCACTAGGAGGAGGAGTAGACTTACAGGTGGGCCCCACCAGGACTCACGCACGCTTGACTTCCCTGTCATATTAATACGAGGACACCAGCGGGCCGCCATGTGTACAGACCGAGGACCTTCCAGAGTCGGGAGATCCAGCCCCGGGAAGGGCGCGTGGGCAGCGTGTCGGCGGCCAGTGGAGAGGTGTCGGCGAGGGCAACTCGAACGCGCGACGCGTTCTGTCCGCGTCAGTTTGGGTTGAAACGCACACAAACCGCTGCCCACCGCGTTGACCTGAATGGACCGAAAACGAACAAAACGATCGAACGCAGGTACTCCCTCCGTTCCAAAATAGATAGCCAACTTTGTAATAAAGTTAGTACAAAGTTGAGTCATTTATTTTGGAACGGAGGGAGTACTAGACAGCAGCGCACCTTCAGCAGACCAAAACAATTGGAAAACGAATAAAACGTGCGTCCGTTTACGGCGGCGTGTTAGAGTTGCCCTAAGAGCAAGTACAATAGGTCCTAGTCAGCAGGCTATAAGGTCTTCCATGTCATCAAAATTTTAGCTGGAGAAGAGAGAATGGAGGAAAAACAAGGGAGCGGGCGCTTCAGCTGCAGCCGGCTACTCCCTCCGTCCGGGTTTATTAGGCCTAAAGACAATTTCTTTTAGACCAAGACACATAGTAATTTGCTCACATTAATTCTCCTATTCCACTCCCAATGCACTCTCTCACATGCATGCAGCCAATGAAAAAACATGCATGAAGTGTATTTATTGTTCAGTCATGGCACCAACAACAATGGCTTTCAATGCAACCAATGAAATGGTTGCATGCATGCACCTTTCCAAAGCGGGGCCTTATAAAAAGGAACATGCTTGTGATGTTGAGAGGCCTAATAAACCCGGACGGAGGGAGTACTGGGCAAGAAACAAGGAAATAAAGCTGCATGCAGCCCATGTGAGCCGGCGTTCCTTCCATTTCACCAATCATGTGCCTCTCTTTTTCTTCCTCTTCATGCAAACATTAAATAGTACTAGCTAGTCTATAGCCAATCTATTGTATTAGTAGACTTTTAAGCAGGCTTTAGATGACATGGCATTGATATATAGCCAGCAGCGGGCTCTCTTATTAACCATGCTCTAAGAAAGGAGATGGAGGTAGGAGCAGGGAAACGGGGTGGTCCTTTTACTACTCCCTGTCTCCTCCGACTCGCATGGAAAAATGTGCACCCAACTTTAGCAGGCATTCCGCATCTTCATCCAGGTGAAGAGCAACCAACACTTCAAGCGGCTTCATGTCTCGGCCTTGTCCCCTCCAGTTCCTTCACCGCTTCGGGCTTAGGCCTTCGGCCTTCTTCTTGCCACCAAGCTAGCAGAGATTTTACAACCGCAGCAGCCCGCCTTCTACACTGATTGCTCTGTTTTGGCAACAGCTGCGGCTAAGCAATATCATGAATGCACTAGGTTATTGGATGACCAGACCTCTTCTCATGGATATACAAGACATTGCTTCCTTCCAGGCCAACAGGATCTCACATATTCATAGGAACTCAAATGTCAAAGCACATCACCATGCAATATTAGCAGGAAAAAAAATCCAGTCTAGAGGATTCGCAGCAGTCAGGTGCTTATGTCCAAGCATAGGTCTGTGTCCAGGAATGTGTATCTAGCGTGGCTCCATTCACGCCGTTTTCTGTAAAATATGCTTAAAAGTAATAAAAATTCTTATGTTAAAAAAAACTTTGCTTATAATAACAAATCTATATGACGTCTAATGGTACTGATGTGATGGTGTGTATATTTACTCCTTTCGATTCATAGTCCTTGTTGTTGGTTTAATGCACGGTTAATTTTCTGCACCTTAATAAACGTGTAAAGTTTGATTTTACAAACTAATATATAAAATGAATAAAAAAAAGAGAGTACAAAAATACTCTGTAGTAAATTATGCCGATCTGCAGATAGCTTGAGACGACCACTCGCTCATGGTCCATCTGTTAGAGATACCCAGTCCAGAATGGTACTAAGGCCGAGACCGTACATGATCAACAACTGTTCTCGCATTAAATTGTTAATGGGTCCGAAGAACTGTTCCATTAGGAAATCTCCAACGCTGATTCGTAAATTTGCTCCAGCATCCGTTTATAGATAAGGAGATCAGTACATGGACATTGATGTGGGAGGCGGAAATGCAACGCTGCTGCTTGCATACATTTCAAGCCGAGTTTCAACTAACCGGGTGAGATTCATACAAACGCGGTGGATTTCATCAAAGTTTGGATAGAAATTAGCACAAATCATCCATACATAACATGCAAAAAAAGTCTAGCACAACAATACTTCGATTTCAATGAGATTAACCGGATGTTCAACAAGTTTTTCATGAACGGGATCATGTTGTCCTACACATACTGCCCCTTCAGCTTCATCCAACAGTGTATGTGTATAAATGGTCGTCCCTCTATCCTGTGGTACATCACGATATTGTTGGGGAACGTAGTAATTTCAAAAAATTTCCTACGCACACGCAAGATCATGGTGATGTATAGCAACGAGAGGGGGGTATATCTTCATACCCTTGAAGATCGCTAAGCGGAAGCGTTTTATCAACGTGGTTGATGTAGTCGTACGTCTTCACGATCCGACCGATCCAAGTACCGAACGCACGGCACCTCCGAGTTCTGCACACGGTCAGCTCGATGACATCCTCGCCTTCTCGATCCAGCAAGACGGGTGAAGTAGTAGATGAGTTCCGGCAGCACGACGGCGTGGTGACGGTGTTGGTGAAGAACAATCTCCGCAGGGCTTCGCCTAAGCACTACGGAAACTATGACGGAGGATAAACTAGAGGGGACGGGGTTGCCGGCACACGGCTTGGTGTTTCTTGATGTGTCTTTGGTGCTAGCCCTACCCCTCTATTTATATGTTGATCCTTGGGGTCGAAACTTGGAGTAAAAGCCTCCACAAAGTCGGTTTCACCCGAAAGGCAAGAGTCCTTCTCGGACTCCAGGGCCAGACGCCAGGGTTCCCGGCGTCTGGACCCAAACGCCAGGGACCCTGGCGTCTGGCCCCTGGACTCCGCAAAACTTCCTTTTGCACTTTCCAAAAACCTCGTGGGCTTTCCCCTTTGGCCCAGATAAAGTGTTCTCGTACCCAAACATTTCGGGAAACATCTGGAACCCCTTCCGGTGAATTCCGGAACCCTTCCGGAGATCAAACACTATTATCCTATATATCAAACTTTATCTCCGGACAATTCCGGAGTTCCTCGTCATGTCCATGATCTCATCCGGGACTCCGAACAACATTCGGTTACCAACATACATAACTCATATAATACTATATCGTCAACGAAACGTTAAGCGTGCGGACCCTACGGGTTCGAGAACTATGTAGACATGACCGAGACACGTTTCCGGTCAATAACCAATAGCGGGACCTGGATGCCCATATTGGCTCCCACATATTCTACGAAGATCTTTTATCGGTCAAACCGCATAACAACATACGTTGTTCCCTTTGTCATCGGTATGTTACTTGCCCGAGATTTGATCGTCGGTATCCAATACCTAGTTCAATCTCGTTACCGGCAAGTCTCTTTACTCGTTATGTAATGCATCATCCCGTAACCAACTCATTGGTCACATTGCTTGCAAGGCTTATAGTGATGTGCATTACCGAGAGGGCCTAGAGATACCTCTCCGATAATCGGAGTGACAAAACATAATCTCGAAATACGCCAACTCAACATGTACCTTCGGAGACACCTGTAGTACTCCTTTATAATCACCCAGTTACGTTGTGACGTTTGGTAGTACCCAAAGTGTTCCTCCGGTAAACGGGAGTTGCATAATTCTCATAGTTACAGGAACATGTATAAGTCATGAAGAAAGCAATAGCAACATACTAAACGATCAAATGCTAAGCTAACGGAATGGGTCAAGTCAATCACATCATTCTCCTAATGATGTGATCCCATTAATCAAATGACAACTCTTTTGTCCATAGCTAGGAAACATAACCATCTTTGATAAACGAGCTAGTCAAGTAGAGGCATACTAGTGACACTATGTTTGTCTATGTATTCACACATGTATTATGTTTCCGGTTAATACAATTCTAGCATGAATAATAAACATTTATCATGATATAAGGAAATAAATAGTAACTTTATTATTGCCTCCAGGGCATATTTCCTTCAGATATCGCGTGCGGGATACACAATATGTAGAGCAACATTGAATGAATGAAACACAAAGTTTGGCAAGAAGAAGCAAAACTTACGATCTCCTCGGCTGCCACGCACAATGACCACCTTGCCTCCAGCATATCGACCACGCCACAAAACTTAGTGACAGTGGTCTGGATGGCGTACCATCAATACGATAACGATATCACATTGCAATCATGGATGATGTGCATGTCGTAGGGCACAATGTGCTTTTGAGCGTGAAACGAATCATGCGCGCGCTCGCAGAAGAGCCCCCCTTTGCTCCTGCCTATGAAATCCCTGGATACGACCAACCACACATCGCACAACAACTCATCCTCCATAATCGATTACCCCGCCATCATTTGTACTCTAAAAAACAACATGTTGTTCAAAAATAAGCTCGATGACATTTGACCGAACACCTACCCATGGACGAGTTGACAGGGGTCGGAGTGTACCTACCTATGGACGAGTCCTAGGTAGAAGACGCCATCGTAAAAGGCGAGCAGGAGCATCGGTGCTGGTTGCGGAGGTCCGACAATGCATGTGTGTTGGCCGGAGAGGGACAACGACCGCGGCAGCGGAGGAGGGTGCAGATGCAAAGCAAAGGGAGAGAAGGGCGAACTGAAAGAAATGAGACCGGAAGAAGGGATTTAGAGGATGGGGGTGTCGGAGTCCTACGTGACTACTGTCCGGACTCCCGCAAAGCCCCCCTCCCAACTTTTCTTCCACTTTGTGGGAGAAAGTGCGCCCGGACCATTCGGCGGACCGATATATGTGGGCGGTTTGGACCCCCGTGAATCCATACATATGTGGGTGCTTTGAGGGTCAGCGTTGGAGATGCCCCTTATATCCCATAGTTAGAGTCATGCAAGAACCTAAGTCACCTCGATAATTTGAGCTTCTGGACCGTTGGATCTACAGCTTGATGCGATCCTGACCGTTGGATTTCCCCCTGAGATGAGCTCAACCGTCGGATAAAATTCAAGATCGGGGAAATGAACAATTTGTTCGATTTTTTACCTCGGGGTCGTCGCTCACTGACCATTGGGGTCAGGCGTTCGTGGTCCTTCCCTGTCAGCTATCATGGCTAGGAGGGTTCCCAGTGTTGGCCTTCCACGGTGAAAACCCAGTGGCCCCGCCTATGGTTTTGACGGCTCGTCGAGGGCATTGATGGAATTTTGCCACGAGGTATAAAGGCATATTGCCCATAGGGTTTCTCCTCAATCAGATTGCTCTCTTCCTATTTCTTTGCGAGAGAGCAACCGCCGTCCTATCCCCTTCCCTCTGTGTTCTCTTCTCTCCTCCTCGCGCTCCCCTCCTCCCCTCCCATCGACTGCTGGCCCGCTGGTTCCTTCGCTCAATAGCCTTCCCCATGTTGCCCTCATCTCAAGTCGTCAACATTGTCATGCCCATGATCACGAAAATGAAACCATCATTCAACACTTGAACTAGTCTTAGAGGCAATACTAAGAATCTATTTTAATGTTTATTATTTCAAACGTGCGCACGAGTTTTCCTCTGAGCCTTGTGGTTATCATAGACTTGAGAACCATTGCAGTTATGACATATAGCATAAACATTAATTACGAACATAAAAACATTTTTTATTGCCTCTAGGGCATTTTTGCAACAATTATTGGGCTTACACGTCCGAATTCAAATTCTGATACACCAACTATGTTGGCTGATAAAGGGGGGTCAGTAGCCAGAGCTGGGGGCAAAACAGGAGAGACGAAAGTACAACCAAATGACCAGTTCTATTTGGAGCGTAGGTCGCCAAATAACGACCTGACGCATAACCCTCATATGCGATGTTCTCTGCATGGCCGGCCCAAGGAGGCTTTCTCCCCACTGGTTTTTGGGAAGATTCTAGAACCTTCCTTGACTAGTTTTTCTATCTTTTATCTTATTCTTTTTCATTTTTTTTCTTATGTTTCTTCTTGTCCTTTCAATTTTAATTTTCGTTTTTTTCTTTTTCTTTTCCCATGTTTGTTTTTCCTTTTCTCCTTATTGTTCATTTACTATCTTTTATTTTTTTTATTTTTTTATCTTTTCCACCTTTTTCAGTTTGTGAACATCTTCCAAACTCATGGACATTTTCTGAAACTGTGAACATTATCGAAATCATGAATATTTTTTGATTTGTGAACTTTTTCAAACTTTCGATCATTTTTCCTTTTTCATTTTAAAAACTTTTGAATTCTTCAATATTTTATGAAATCATGAACATTTTTCAAATCAAGTGATCATTTTTCCTTTATTTTCTATGTTATCTTTTTATTATTTTTCATTTTATGACCATCTTTTAAATTCGTGATCATTTTCTAAAATTGTGAACATTTGTCAAATTCGTGAACATTTTTTAAAATTGTGAACATTTAAAAATCATGAACATTTCTCAAATTCGTGATTTTATGAAATAGTGAACATTTTTTTGAAATTGTGAACATTTTTCATACTCACAAACATTTTTTTATTTTTCTTTTTACCTTTCATTTCGCGAACATCTTTGAAATTTGTGAACATATTTCGGAATCATGAACATTTTTTAATACATGAATAGTTTTTGAAATTGTAAACATTTCTAAAAATTTGTATTTTTCTTGAAATTCACGAACACACTTATGTTTGGATTAACATTTTTCAGAATTTATGAACTTTATTTTAATTAATGAACATTTTTGGTTCATTGAACTTTTTTTAAATTGATGAACTCTTTCAGAAATTTGGGATTTTTTTTGAAACTCGAGACCACTTTTTTTTTTTTTGAATTTTGTGTTTTTATTTTATGAGTTCATGATTATTTTTTGAAGTCGTGAGCATTATTTGGATTCTTTAATATTTAAGAAATCCTGATTTTTTTGAAATTCTTGAACATTTTTTGAATACATGAACAGATTTCAGTTTCATGAACAATTTTAGAAATTCAAGACCATTTTGTGGTTTTGTTCTTTTCTTTTACAAATTCATGATTATTTTGAATTCCTGAACATTATTTGGATTCTTGAATATTTAAGAAATCCCGACCATTTTCTGAAATTCGTGAAGATTTTTTTTAATACGTGAACAATTTTCAAATTCATGAGCAATTTTTTTAATTAATAACTTTGTGCAAAATCCTGATCATTTTTTCTGAATTTTAGATTTGTGAATAGGCACATGAGCCAGACCAAATCATGCGCGGAGGTGGGAGGGGGTGCGCATTCGCTGAGTACCCAGCCAAAACCTCAAACATTAGTCTACCTTTAATTGTTTTAAGAGAAACATTCTCATGGCTAGCTTTATTAAAATCAAACAATGTTTACAGCATCCGTTAAAAGTTCAGAAATAAAAGCAGGAGGTGGGTCTAACAACAAGTTTGGTGGATCGTCACGACCATTTTAGCACACGAGTACCCAGCCAAAACCTCAACCACTAGTGTACCTATATCGTACTCTATCAAACAAAAAATTAGTCAGATAGATACGCATCCAAGGCTAAGCACGATTTTTCTTAGACCACTCGTGTGAAACGCGCGCGCCCTCTGATTCCTTCATTGCCTCGTTCATGGCAGCGACTCGTCGATCATCTACCCCCACCGAGTACGTCTTGCTCGATGTCGATTGCTCAACACACACCAGCCACGCATTGCCCCCTCAGCATAATTCCGTAGTGCAGATTATCATAGTACTATAAAGATATTTCCAGCCTTGGTTGCATTTGGGTTTGCCTAGCCTGCTAGAGTCGAGCGAAGATGATGTTCCGAGCAATGCGCGCCGTCCTCAGGTACGCACACGATGCCATCAAGAATGGGTTTTGGTCTGGTCTTGTACTCTTGTTAGATGGGCAAACCCGCCATTTTTGATGCTCTGAAGCTGCGTCGCTCACCTGCTCTGCTCTGAGAGTGCAGCGCCGCGAGGAGCGGAGCGGCCAGAAGGGCCGGAAGCTCGTCTCGGTTCCTCTCTGGGCCGTCCGACTCTCGGAGGCTGGCCGGGAAGGTGGCCGTCATCACCGGCGCGGCGAGCGGCATCGGCAAGGCGACCGCGGCGGAGTTCGTCCGGAACGGCGCCAGGGTCGTCCTCGCCGACGTCCAGGACGAGCTGGGCCGCGCCGCGGCGGCCGAGCTCGGCGGCCCGGACACGGCCTGCTACACCCGCTGCGACGTGACCGACGAGGCGCAGGTGGCCGCGGCCGTCGACCTCGCCGTGGCGCGGCACGGCCGGCTCGACGTCATGTTCAACAACGCCGGGATCACGGGCGGCAACTACGCGGGCGCCCCGATCGAGTCCCTCGACATGGCCGACTTCGACCGCGTCATGGCCGTCAACCTCCGGGGCGTGGCCGCCGGCATCAAGCACGCGGCGCGCGCCATGGCCCCGCGCGGCCGGGGGTGCATCCTCTGCACGTCCAGCACGGCCGGCGCGCTGGCCGGATCGGGCCCCCACGCGTACAGCGTCTCCAAGACGGCCGTCGTCGGCATGGTGCGGTCCGCGGCCGCGGAGCTGGCGGCGCGCGGCGTCAGGGTCAACGCCATCTCGCCGTACGCCATCGCCACGCCCATGGGCGCGCGCTCCGTCAGGGAGATGCTGGGGCTTCCGTCGCGGGGTGCCGGCGACGAGGAGGAGGAGGAGGAGGAGCTGGTCAGGCGGATCTTCGAGGAGGACCTCAACGAGATGGGCGGCGGCGTGGTGCTGCGCGCGGAGGACGTCGCTAGGGCGGCGGTGTTCCTGGCGTCCGACGATGCCAGGTACATCACCGGGCATAACCTCATGGTGGACGGCGGGTTCTCCGTGGCGAAGCCGCTCAACGTGCCGACGAGCTGAGGACGGCGAGAATCGTGTCGGGTTACAAGAAAATTACCAAGGAACAGAGCGAGCGAATAAATCTGAAGTGAAAGAAACAGTGTAGTACTTTGGTCTCATCATCAGCAGTTGCAGACATCGGCTGTTCCCGACAAGCTCATGAGCACCAATGTCTGTTCACATTATTCTTTTTGAACTGAATGTCTGTTCATATTTTGGATGGATAAACAACGGACAATTCAATACATCTATGAAATAGTATACTTTTGACAGAAATACCAAACTGAACTTAGTTTCATGGGTCAAATGAAAGAGATTCAAACGTTCAAAAAGAGAACTTCAATAGACTAACCGAAGGGCTTCTTGGACATGCACACATGTTACGATTACATTGTATGACTTTGATAGTTTATTAGGAGATTGTTGGGTTGGGTTCACGCATGTAGGTGGTCGAAAAAGTTTCTACCCATAGGTTCCATGGAGCAATGCTACACACACGGACAGAGTATTACACGATCAAGGGAAAGGCTTGCATGGGATCTTCTGATTGGATCAAATCAGGTGAAAGGGCCCACCCCACCTGAAAATCGGGAGGGGGAGGGGGGGGGGGGGGGGGGCAGAGATTAGTTAGAAAAGAAACCCCGTAATGGCCCCGTAAACGTCTGTGTGTTTAGAATTGTCGCGGTTCCGTGTTACACCCATGGGCATAAATATGTGCCCCAAAGCTCTCCATGCGAGTCGGGTACACGTTGGCATCATTCCCATCCAATCGAACTGCTTCGGCACACACCTTAAATGTTTTCAACATTAATGAGAATACACGCATATGGAAGGAGCTGAGGATGTTGACGGAAGAGCTTGTTGGTTCTCGAATAGAAGTCGACTTGCCCTGAGAACCGACCCATTGATGTCGAAGAAGAACAAGTTGGCGGCGACGAGGAGGAGGACAAGACAAGAGCTTCAGTCACTACGGGGTGCGTGAGGAACGAGGACAACTTCATGAAATGGCAACAACTTCAGTCTGTCGAGTTGACCAAGGGAATGACTCACTATGGCGTCATGGAGACCACTATGGAGACAACAATGTGGTCATCAACATCCCGAGAGTAACGACAATGCCATGTTGGAGAAGATATTCGAGTTTGGCAGGAGGTTGTAGGTGCTAGAGGTGGTCTGGAGCTTCCTAGAGCACACCAACTCGCAACTCACAGGCTACTCAGTGCCCAGAAAGATGCCAAAGCATGTTCTGGATGGAGCTTGGGTGTGAAACACAATAATTCCCGTTAATTGGGGGATAAATCTCTTAATTCGTGTGATGGATGAAAATACCATTTCAACAAAATTGGGTCGGGGGGAAGGGTGTACCAAAGCACACCCCCAATATTGGAATTGGAATAAAATGAAACTACATCGCCCAGTTAAGTGTCTCATTGGAGGAACAAAAGTTGGTATCGGGAATAGTAATACGATGTTTGGTTGGAGGATCGTGATAAAGTAAAAAAATCACTTTAATTTCTTCTACAAAAAACCTTGTATAAGGATGTTTTGGTCACTGTATAAAGAGCGTGATCTTGAACTCTAACCAACATCGTGTTATGATATAATATCTTAGATATTTGAGACATTGTCTTCATGGCCACAATTCGACATCTAGTTACCAAAGATTTTACAACTTTCTCGTAAGATAAAACTCACATCTATTTTTTCATAGCTGCTTTCTTTGAACCCATGACCGGACCAAACACAAACTGATGAAATTCATAAGCAAAGCCAAATAGTCCAATCGCCGAACCCGAAGAAAAGACGGTTGGTGATGGTTGATTGTTGGTTTTATGATAGCTAACCAGTTTTGCTGGCAATGATTACATTGGCACAATGTATTGTGCCGTGTATTTTTTAGGGAAGACTGTTATGAGTAGCGTTATTAATTATAAAGTAAGGGTCGATCGTCTACGAGCTTAGTAATCAAACAATCTAGAGGCTCGTCCATTCATAAATTAGCAGAAATCTTTTCTGGTTGACGCTCGATGGGAGAGGGATAACAAACGAACCCCTTTTGATGATAGTCTTAGTTCCGAGATGAGATCAAAGGTGGCAATTTTAAATAAAAATTGCTGTCTCTGATAGAAACTGTCATGTCGCTCTAAAAAAACTGTCATCCCTCACAACTAAAACTGCGAGCGAAATCGTTCACAAATGCCACCCCTTATGACGAAAGCGAAAGTTCGCTAGCTAAGGGGTCCAAAAAGAGAAGTCTTACTAAAAGAGAAATTCAGCTAGTGCATGTCTGTTTTTGATTTCAACGTTTGTACAATACTGTACTTACATTGTCAACACAGGATATTTATAGACAAAAAAGATCTGATTTTCCATTAAAAATAGAAAGAAATGTGAGAAAGATAAGGTTTGGGCCAGCCCAGCCACAACCTCTCCCTCGCTGCGTACCACCGTTCCCGAGCTCAGCCGTGCTCCGTCTCCTCCCTGCCCTACCTCGCCGGCGCCGCCGCTCCTTCCACCCCGCTGCCCCTCATGCTCCTCTCGGTGCGCCGCCTGCCCGCCGCTCCATCCCGCCCAGCGGCCCACCCGCACATCTCCCCTGCGCCGCCCACCCTCCGGCTCCGGCGACAACATGGTCGAGTGGCGGCGGCGATGGCGAGGACGGCGTCAACGGCGCCTGTGGTATGCCGCTCCTATCTTGATAATCGAACAGGGAATGATGGGATGAAATTCGAACCCCAATCTAGGTATATCGGTGGGGGGATTCGACTGTGGCCCGAGCCAATCCTGTAATGGGGCTTTGAGCTGTGCAAGCAGCCTTCCCCCCCGTCCCTAATCAATCCTGCGTATCCCTGATTTTGAATAAGATGCATGGGTTATAAGCTTAGCTAGTACTAATCTCGACCTGAATAAGTAGCAGTGCAAGTTGCAAAGCATAAGATTTCATTCATTATCCATGCACACATGTTGTATATTGTAGACAATGTAATTCTATTGAACATTTGAGGAGGCATGGAGTCTAATGTTATTCAGAAGTAGACCAGTTTCCCCAGAAGAATGTTCAAATGTTTCATCCGTCTTCTTAGTTTAGCGCTTGATGATCAACTGATTCATGCACATGTCTAGTTTTCATCGCATCGCCATTGACTTGGTAAATTATAACCGTATAAGTGCGCGCTAGGCCTTGCCATTTAACGTTTGATTTTTTTTAAGTGTGTGCAAATTAAGCTCCACCACGGTGATCATGATTGAGGTTCTGTTAGGTTATTTCAAACTCAAATTGTTCTTTCATATTCTTTTGTTTTTATGAGTAGCTCAAAGCACATTGTGATGACATTGTATAGATAAATTCGCATATCTTCTCGGCCCCCCTCACGGCAAAATTCAGGCTCCGCCGCCAACCAAATGTCAAGAGATATAAGTGCAATGTCATACGGAGTAACCTCTTCGATAGATTAACCAGGGTTGCCAGGGTGAGTGACACCCTTGATCATTGCCTCATTATGCATTGGCAAAGTTTTGAATTTAATTAATGGGAGCTCTGTGACCTCTTGGTTATCTAGTCCTATGCAAATGCAGTTATTAGTTCATTTGAAGACCCCGAGAAGATCCTAGATCAGGCGGTTCTGGAGATGAATGATGATTTAATAAAGATGCGGCAAGCCACTGCACAGGTTTGTTGTGACTGTACTTAATCACAAAATTTGATAATTGACAATACATGCTCTTTTCCCCTTTTTTCAAAATTTTCTATTTTGTCGTCTTAAACATTCCTTGCTACATGTTCTTTTGGATGTTGATGCTTGTTTGGTTATCTGCCTCTCATGTACCAGATTCTTGTATGTTTGTTGGGCCTCCCTGTATAAATATGTAAATGGAAATATGAGTGTGTTATCTATTTCATTTTACCTGCTAACATGGATTTTTGTTTTGGAAGGTCTTGGCATCTCAAAAGCGGCTTGAGAACAAGTACACAGCTGCTAAACAAGCTGATGCTGACTGGTAATCATGTTATCTGTAACTCTAAGCTTACTTCGTGCCCTACCATCTTTTCTTTACAGGATGAATATTTTCTTACAATTGTAGGTATCGGAGGGCTCAGCTTGCTCTTCAAAAGGGCGATGAGGAGCTTGCACGTGAAGCCCTGAAACGACGTAAATCATATGCTGTAGGTATCATGTAGATCTAGAGTTTTGGATCAAAGGTCTGCACAGTCACACTATTTAGCTACAGTGTAGGGTGTAACTTGCTGTTAGAAAATATAATTCTTTCTGATGGTGTGTAATGTGTTATACCTTTGTACCTTCTTATGGCATTAACATGTATGTTGTATATAGGTGTTACATTTATATTTAGTAAATATCTTACATGTTTTTAGAAGCAAAGTTCTTGCATGCAACGTATGTTAATTTGAATATTAAACTCATGGCTATTTGTTCGTTTCTGTACTTAGGACAATGCAAGCTCCTTAAAGACCCAGCTTGATCAGCAGAGGAGTGTTGTTGAAAATCTTGTTTCAAATACCAAGGTGAACATAATGGCTGGAATGCTCTTTTCGCTATGTGCATTATGCATGTCATATAAATCTATATCTTTCTGGGACCACATGCAGCACAGGCTGGACAGTACATATTCACATTTAATAGGTATTTGTTATGCACTTTTGTTAACATATTGATTACATCATTCTGTAGCTTCTTGAGAGCAAAATAGCAGAGGCCAGGCAGAAAAAGGATACCCTAAAAGCCCGTGCTCAATCAGCCAAGTATGCGTCTTTCTTTTATTGATTGTTTGACCATCTGCTACTTTATAGTTTGGATGCTCTGACAATTGGCCATTTTTACAGAACTGCAACAAAAGTGAGTGAAATGCTGGGGAATGTGAATACAAGTAGTGCCCTGTCGGCATTTGAGAAAATGGAGGAAAAAGGTATTCTCTTCATTACTGATTTTGTCTCACCAGTGTTTTTTTCTTTTGTGTAAAGTATCATGTCCGTGTTTTTGTGGTGGCTATGGACAATAATTTCGGCTTAGGCCAGAGGTCATGCTCTATATCAAACATAGACATAGATATCTTTATTGTTATGGTTCAAGTTAAAGCATCTCGGCCCTGTTTGATAGCAAAGTATTTTCAGATACCATAGTTTTATTTACTGTGACCTGTTTGGCCAGCACTAGATACTGTGTTATTAAAACTAGAGTATTCTCAAAACTGTAGTAATTTCTCTGCATAAAAAAAAGAACCTTGGACCTCTTTTTTAAAAACAGAGCAAGCGAAAGAAACAAGCTAGTCGCTAGCTCTTCACAACAAGCTCGTCTCGCTCTCACACCATCGCGTCCGCCGCCGCCGCTGCGGCCGTCTCTGTAGATTCTCCATCGGCCCCGTTCAGTTTTTGCATGCTCCTGTCTTATGCACGCGTATGGTAAGGGCTACCCAGCTAGCTGCCGAGAATAACGCACCAGAAATTGTTAAGAAGCCAGCTACGCGTGTTTGCCCTACTAACGCGGTAAGGTATATGCTAGCTAGCTGCATCTGCATGGCCGATTAGTTGAATGCAACGGCTAGCTAGGTGCGAGTGTTTGCAGCCCTAATAGCTAGCCATCTAAACTTACAGCACTGCGCATGCCACAGCCAAACAGGTGCTATGTATTGTCAATACTCTAAAACACTCTGTTATGTTAAAACCACGGTATTTTATGCCGACAGGCTAAATTACTGTAGTTTGCTGATACTGCAGGTTTTTTAATACTTTGCTATGAAACAGGGCGTATACAGTTGCAAGCTGCCATACTAAGCAATAAACACTATAGTAGTCAGTAAATTACCTTTATGACCGAGTAGAGGCTGGAACCTCAAAATGTTATCAAATTAATATCAGTGCCGAAATATTCATAATGCAGCAGGTAGCAATTAGAACCTTCTTTTATTGCTGGCTGTGGCATCATAGAAGCACATTTCAATGTTTGTTTTACTTGCCTTTTGTTTGGGTGGTAATTTTCTAGCTATGGAAAGTTCAGCCACTTGCAGAACGGCACATAACTTTGAACACACGAACGAAATTTGAGTTCTTATAACAATTATTTTGATTGGCACATGGTCTGATTTCCCACTTGAGTTGTTCTGAGCATGACCTTGGCAAATTATGTCTTCAATTCTCTTTTTCTTATGTTTTCAAAACTGGTTAGAATGACATGTACTAGCCTCTCTTATTGGTTGTGTTCATCAGCGGCCAGTGATATCTCATGCAAATATGAACACTTTTTTCTTACAAGTAGTTTTTTGATGCTTTTAGTTATGACGATGGAATCCCAAGCTGAGGCACTTGGTCAGTTAGGAGCAGATGATCTAGAAGGAAAGGTAAAATTGGAAACTGCATACTTTTGAGTAACATTCCTTTTGGTAATAAGATCTGATCACCATTATCTATTTATTGGCAGTTCGCTATGCTTGAGACTACATCGGTTGATGATGATCTTGCACAAATGAGAAAAGAACTGTCTGGGAGCTCTTTGGTATGTGTCATTTTTTTGTACTGAAAACTATAATTGACTTTCAAGTTAAAACCTGTGTGTTTTAGATTTTTCCTCTCTTCTGCTGGCATGTGCACTATGGCATGCACATAATCATTGGAGAAATAGAGTCATTGGAGAAATAGAGTAGGATATCCAAACATGGATCATAAGCTGCCCAGCCAACTAAAAAAACAAAAAATTAATCTAGTAAGTGCCTCCTGTTCATTCCATACTGCATGACTATAATTTCATGTCAACGGCAGAAAGGTGAACTTCCTCAAGGTAGAACCGCTACTCCTCGAGACAGGGATATCGAGAGGGAGTTAAATGAGCTGCGGGAGAAGGCCAACGATTATTAGATTTTACAGGACATGTCCGTGCACCGGGCTTGATGAGATATCAGTCAGAGAACCCCAGAAGAGAGTATAGCCTGCAGATTTGTCCAGTGCGCGTTTGAACCTTCAATGCATGTTCTCTTTTGTGGTAAAGGTATGAAGGCGTCGATGTGCGAAAGATTCTCTGCATTTTTCCTGTGAATGACATTGTACAGTTAACCATTACCTCAGTGTAAATCACTAATATTTATAGAGCTTAGCTGAGAGCCTAAATTGTCCACCCTTGTGTACCTTATACCATTTGGTTGGTGCCATAACATGTATGAAAAATTTGACCCAATGATCTTGAATTCTGATGCTTCAGCTCGAACGCAAGTCAGGAGATGCCAAACTTACCGTCCTGATTGTACATCCGTAGCTCCTTTTGGAGTTTGGACTCTGTAGATCTGCCTCTCAGTTCGTAATTAATGGTGCTTGTATCATCTCAAATATTGCCAGGAAGATGTTTAAAAAAGGATGCAGCAGCTGATGCTCCACAGTCCACACAGTAACAAAGTTGATCTCAGGATTGAGACACAGCCCTCAGCTTTGGGCAGGTTCTCAGGTATGGAGCCTCGGTGTCACACCTGCATCGCCAGGAGGTGATGCGGTGGACGCGTGATGGTGGACCCCACCGGCCAGAGGGCAAGTATGACAAGTGGAGCACGGCTATATAGCCAGCTGTAAGCCAGTAGGCAGTCACGCGTTGTGTGTGTTGTATCTCTGAACTTCTCCCCCAAGCTGTACCTCTCCCCTTGGAAGAAATCCTTCTCTCCCAAGTCTCGTTCTCATCCCGATCCCCTTCCCTGATCCGGTGTTGCGTTGATGAGTTCGTGACAGTTGGTAATCAGAGCTCAGGTTTCGGCCCCAAAATTTTTTCCCCGTCGCCACTCATCCCTCTTGATCGAACTGTAACATCCACCGCTGCGGGTGCGGCCTCGCTCCGGCGAGATCTGCTCGAAATCCCCAGCGGGGTTGGCTTGATTTGGAGCGTGTGCGACGGCGTCGCCCAGCAAACCTTCAGCTCAAACTCGCCACATCATCATCGCCATGGCTGAATCCACGAGAGAGTTGAAGACGATGCTGCAGGCGCTACTGAAGCGCTTCGACGAGACCACGCTTGCGGGCGACAAGCAGCGCGAGGCCCAGATCGCATTCAACACGCAGGTCTCCGCGGATCTAGCGCATATCCGCAAGCAGTCGGATCTTACCCAGGCCGACGTCGACGAGGTGCGGCAGCAGCGCGAGCTACCTCCTTCACCTACTTCGATGGCGACTCGCCCAGCCTTTGGATGGACCGCTGCATCACCTACTTCGATCTGTACCGAGTCCCGCCGCACAGTTGGGTGACCACGGCCTCACTCTACATCGATGGCCACGCTGCGCACTGGTACCAGGCGTACAGGCAGACACACCGTGCGCCGAACTGGGACGAGTTCACCGCGGCCATCATCAGCGAATTCGCACCAGATGAGTTCGAGATGGAGATGCACAAGTTGCTCCAGCTTCGCCAGACCGGCACCGTCGCCGAGTACAGAACGGCGTTCGAGGCGCACATGTACCACCTGCTCGCCCTCGACGCGTCGCTCAACCCCAAGCTGTTCATCACGCAGTTCCTACTGGGTTTGCGCGACGATCTGCGGGCGGCAGTCCGTCTCCAGGATGATGTATCTGCGCGACAATCTGCGCGACAATCTGTGTTGTATCTGTGAACTTCTCCCCCAAGCTGTACCTCTCCCCTTGGAAGAAATCCTTCTCTCCCAAGTCTCGTTCTCATCCTGATCCCCTTCCCCGATCCGGTGTTGCGTTGATGAGTTTGTGACAGTCGGGTAGAGATCGAACCATTTTAGATGGATACGACCTGCCATATTAAGTTTATCCAATATTTCCTTGAACTACTAAAACGTCATATATATTACGTATATACTCCCTCCGTCTTATAATAGAAGAGTGTTTATGACACTATACTAGTGTAAAAATCACTTTTATATTATGGAACGGAGGGAGTATTATGGCATGGAGGGAGTAGATTGGAGTACCATAATATCAGGAGTAAGGTGCTCGAGTTGAAGACCCAAGCAAATTTTGGTTTCACCCAAATTCTTTCATTTCAAATAATGCAGAAGGCTTGCTCCCGAGATCTTGCGATACATGTAGTGACTATGTCCATCGGGACACATGAAGGCGATAAACAGTGACTTCTGTTTTACACCATACATGTTGTGTTTTGCTATGGATTTAGGGTAGTGAGAGCGAGAAACTTTCATGTAAATATCTTAATCAAACAAGCATAAAGACTATGTCCATCAACTGCATGGATAGATGATTTTGACGTGTCACCGATAAGATATAGGAAAGTGATTCCACTTACATAATCCGACTGAAACAACAACAACTACTACCACTAGTAGTACTCCGGAGTAAACCACATATCGTTCGCCCATGGACTCTTACTGCGCCGGTGTCGGCTTGTATCGTCGCAGATCGACTCTTTTAGTGCGCCGGTGCCGGGTTGATGAGCCCCTTCCCCACCGTGCACCCGCCGTCGACGACGAGGTTGTGCCCGTTGACATACTTGGCCTCGTCCGACGCCAGGTACACGGCGGCCCTGGCGATGTCCTCCACCTCCAGCACCGTCCCGCCGCCCATCTCGTTCATGCCGGTCTCCACCACCCGCCTCAGCTCTTCCTGGCTCGCCTCCGGGAACAGCTCTGCCAGCCCGCGCAGCCCGAACTGCGTCGCTATGCCGTGCGGCGAGATGGCGTTGACGCGCACCCCGTGGCGCCCCAGCTCCCCGGCAAACGAGCGCACGGCGGCGATGACGGCGGCCTTGGAGATGCTGTACGTGGGCGCGATGAGGCCGCCCAGCACCCCCGCGGTGCTCGCGGTGCAGATGATGCACCCGCTCTGGCGCGGCACCATCACGCGCGCCGCGTGCTTGATCCCGGCGACCGCGGACCGGGCGTTGGTGGCCATGGTGCGATCGAAGTCGGCGAGGTCGAGGGACCCGACGGGGTGCTTGGCCATCCGCCCGGTGACGCCGACGTGGTTGTACATGACGTCGAGCCGGCCGTGGCGCGCGACCGCGAGGTCGACGGCGGCGGCGATCTGCGCCTCGTCCGTGACGTCGCAGCGGGCGTAGGCGGCGCCCGGGCCGAGCTGGGCGGCGACGGCGCGGCCGAGGTCGTCCTGGATGTCGGTGAGGATCACCTTGGCGCCGTTCCTGACGAACTCCGCGGCGATCGCCCTGCCCATGCCGCTGGCGGCGCCGGTGATCACGGCCACCTTCCCAGCCAACCTCTGGGACTTTGAGGCCGTGGAGTACCGGCACTGGCTGCTCTCCTTCCTGCAAGAAACACAGAAATTCGAACGTGAGAGGAAGCACTGTGCACTGTACCTGTACGATCCAGGAACACGCGCCGACCGATTCGGTCTTGTGCAGAATGGACCGACCGTGCGTACCTGAGCACGACCTGCATCGCTCGGAACATCCTGCTGATCGGCGAGCAGGCAGAGAAAGAAAACGCGCACGGCTGCTCTGTCCGACGATGATCAACGACGCGCAAGTAGGCATGAACTTCGATGATGGACGACGCGCAGTTTATAGGAACACAGCCCGCCACCCCAATCGATGATTATAAGTGCAAGTTGGCATGTATGCCCTCGTACACAGTGAGGTTACCGTTGACTGCACGAGATTTCGTGGTTTGACGGCTTCAGTGCACGCGATTTTATACACTCGATTAGAGCATCTACATCCGGGGCCCTAAACTGGTCTCATCTACCGCCGGACGTCCTAAACTGGTCTCAAACGCTCGAACGGGTCGCTCGATCACCGACCGATCATGAAAATGTAACCCAGCCGGACGCCTCAAACAGGCATCAAACGCCCGAGCTGTCCGGCGCCCTTCATATCCAGCCCAAATATTGGGCGGATATGGAGCTGTCCGGTGCGCTCGGGCGGAACAGACACACCAGTCCAGCCCACCTCGACCCCACTCCGTACCTACAAATATCCCCAATCCGGAAACCCTACCTCACTCCGCTCTTGATCCGTCTCTCCTTTTCCCCTCCGATTTCTCCGATTTGATCCACTTCGACGACTCCGACGACCATGTCAAACGCCGACAGCCACTCTAACTCCGACTCGGATGAGGAGCTGGCACTCCGCATTGCCCTCAAGAGGTCCAAGGTGGACACGGGTGGCAAATCCGGATCGGCCGCCTCACCTCTCCCCCGCTGGCCCCAGTGAGGACGTCGACGTTGGCTCCTCCCGGCCGGCCCGTGCGCAGCTTCGCGAGGGTTGCGCAGTCTGCGCCTTCCCCATGCCGTCCCCTGCCCTCGCCGGTTGCTGTTTCCCCACACGGGCAGTGGTGGGTGCTTGTGCCCGACCAGCCAGTCTGGATGCACACACTGGAGTCGGAGGCGCGCGCCGCCTGCCGTGAGAGGCAGCGGGCAAGGGAAAGGGACGCGGCGGAGAGCTCTGTTGGCCGCCGCCGTGGGTTACCGACGGAGCCCGCTAAGGACGAGCGGCTCCTCACGTGGGTCTACTGCCGGTCGCTTACGACGACGGAGACGGACGCTCGGTGGCTCTGCTGGAAGAATGCGAAGGCCAAGGAGAAGGTGATAGAGGCGGCTCGGCGGGAAGCTCAAGCGGCAGCAGGACCGGGCCATCCGGCGGCTCAAAGGGCTCATCATCGTCTCCTCCTCCTCCGATGACGACGACCATGACTCCTCATCCGACGAGTCAGACGATCCTCCACCAGCCATCGATGGCTACAGCCATGCCGGCAGCCGAAAGGGGAAAGGGCCGTCGAGGAAGCGGTGAAGATCCGCTTTCTTCAATTTAATTTCAAGTATTAGATGTAGTTTAATTCGTCGTTTATGTGAAATTTTGTGGTCTTTTGAACACCCGTTCGTGATCTTTTGGTGAATGTATTGTGCTTGTCTATGTCCGTTTGCTGATCTACGTAGTTTGATCGATGTTGCATGGTTTAGTATAGATACGGGGATCGGATATGAGATACATGGATGTGGACGTCACGATTTGAGGAGTGACCGGTCGGGCGTTTTAGGGCCCGAATTTGCCTAGTCCCGCTGTAGATGCTCTTAGCTCCGTGTGTACGCAACAAGGTGACAGCACGGAGGAAGTAACATACATGGTCGACTAGTATACTTGTGTATGAAGTTTCGTGAGTAATGACACACGTGATATTCTTATTGGAAAAAAATACATGCGAATTGCGTTTTCAAACGTAACTCCGATTTTGTCATTTTGCCTAGAATAATCGACCAAGTTTGATACCCCAAAATTTCAGAATTGTTTGGTTTTTTTCTAGTATTAGTTTGCTTGATTTTATAATTCACGTGGGTGTGTGTGGAAGCATGTTCACATGTGAATTTTTGGTGATTAAATAAGCTATTATCCATGTTAGTAAACACATGGGACACAGAGATGCTATGCAACAAACAGCACTGCCATTACTTTCCGTATAAGAACATTAATAGGAAATTCAAATTTTCGTTATATCTGTAAAAAGGTTCATCGATGCAAAGGAGGATACAAGAGATAACGATGTATAATCTCCTCATGCATCCTACAAGCTACGATCGAGCACAGGTCGGTGTTTCCCAGAAGTAATGTCAACTTGGCAAGATGTCAAGGTAGCCAAATGTCAACTTAGCAATGTAGTGTACCAAGATAAGTTTAGTACTAGTACTAGTTCATACCCTATAATTTGCAGTAGGAATTGCTGCATTTTTCATGCATCCTATTTTTATTGTGTCACTGAATCATGAATATATTACTCACAAAGAACAAGAGAGATGATTAGTTCATAAGGAAAACGGGAACCAAAAACGTAAAGGCTAGTTTGGCAACATAGTTTTTAGAAAGCCGTGGTAATTGAAAACCACAGTATTTTGATGTGGGCAAGAAATACTACAGATTTTTTAAACCATGGTTTTTCTTAGTATTACCAAAACAACCGAGGTGTTTGGCCCGTGTTCTTATACTATAGTTTTGACGGATTGTAAGGCTAGATAACAGATGCAACTAACCCAGCTAACAGTCGCCATGCAGAAGGTCAGCACGTCCGCACCTATGTAGCAGACTGACTTATCACTTGTATGTGCACTTCACATATTGTAGCACCTTTTATTTGGCCAAACTCCTAATCTACCACCTGGATTCTTATTGAGTGTATTGTGTGCTTTCTGATTGATCGGCTAGCTAGCTTTGCCTGCTGCTTATGAGTGCAACCCAGCCGGGGCAAAACTCTTTGTGCGTGTATGTGCACCGCTTACAACCAGTCGGTTAGCTAGCTAGTCAGCTGCGTACCGATGAATCGATCTACTCCATGATCAATCTTCACTTGAGGCATGCGCTACTCGCTGGAAAGTAATCGGCCACCAACGAGTCGATAAAAGCATGCATCTGATCTTATCTCAGCATAGATAGGAAGGTCAACTGCGCTCTCTCCAAAGATTTTCCTGCTTCTGTTTACAAAAGAGAGGTCCGGACCTCTTTTTTAGATACTTCAAAAAAAAAAAAAGTCTGGCATACTACAGTTTACGAAAACTTCTGTTTTTATTTCATCCAAACAACTCAAAGTATGTAATAGCAAAGTTTTTTCAGAAACCATAGTATTTTCAAGAGACTGCAAAGTATTTTGCAAACAAACACACCCTAACGTTTTTCCGGTTAATTAGGAAAACCAAGCAAAAACCCCAAAACAGAACAATGCACTAGATCTTGGAGATAGGGCAAATATAAATGCAACATCAAGGGGCCTTTTCTATTTTTTTGGAAAATGGAGGCTTGCCTCCGGCCTCTGCAACAGAACGATGCATGCAACCATCTTATTAAAAAGTCTCGAAATAGCCCAAAGTCTTAAAAGTATTACAACTCGCAAGCGAAGCAAAAAAAGAAAAGAAAAGTAAATGCTCAATATTACACACTACACCACAACACTTGATTGGGGGCAGTTAATTGCCGGGAGAAGTATCAAAACAAGGGCAAAAGTACTGCCGGGACATTTAAAACTGCCGGTATAAGTAGCTCAAGGCAAAGAAACTGCCGGGAGAACATCAACTACAAGGGCATTGAAACTGCCGGTACACTTAAGGGCATCATATCTGCCGGGAGAAGTCTCCTACGGCCCATTATCTGCCGGGGTCCGCCTTTGGCGCGAAACCCAAATATCTTTGGGCCTAAGCGCGCGCAATCAAGAGAAAAGCGCGCGATAGACAAAAGAAAAAAAAATACTTTTGGCTCGAAAGAACTAGACGCGCCGGCCCTCTCCAGACCGCAGCCACCCCAAACAACTTCCCCCAAATCTGCCCTCCATTGACCGCGCCGGCCGCCCTACATCGATTTCGAGCACTACCGTCGGCCTCCCCCCACCACCGCAGCCCCGCCGTCGGCGTCCCCCGCCGCCGCAGCCCCGCCGTCGGCGCCCCCGCCGCCGCCGCAGCCCCGCCATCGGCGCCCCCCCGCCGCCGCAGCCCCGCCGCCGCCCCTAGCCACCCCACCACCACCGCCCGCCCTAGATCCCGAGTTCTGCAGCTGGCGGCCCACACCAACACAGCCCCACCGTCTCCCCTAGGCCCCCCACCACTAGTAGAAAAAGGGTCAAATGTGAGACACATTAGTCCCGGTTTGTAACAGAACCGACACTAATGTGTCCATTAGTGTCGGTTCCAACGGCTAGGCGGGAGGAGCTCTTTAGTACCGGTTCGTGGCGAACCTTTAGCACCGGTTCGTGCCACGAACCGGTACTAAAGAAAGTGGTGGCAGGATGTTGTCAGAGTGGGGCCCTTCCAGCACCTTTAGTACCGGTTCGTGGCATGAACCGGTACTAAAGGTCGTCCTATATAAACCCTTCGTCCACCCGCACTCTGTTCTTCCTCCTTTCCCCTCTCCCTCTCCTCTGTTCTTCCCTTCTTCCTCTCGAGTTCATCACAAAATTTGCCCCAAATTTGTCAAGATTTCCAGGCCCCCATCCATTCAAATGATCACCAAGGTTAGCAACTCTGTCCTTTCATCTCTCATTGCTAGATTAGCTCTTGCATTGGTTTATATAGTGATTAATTGTGGGTTTTAGTAATTTGGGAGGAATTATATGTGGTAGTATTTGATTTATATGCAATTTGAGGTCAAAATAACACTTAGTTTGCATATGTAGGTGTGGTTTACTTAGTGCCTTCTAAATCTCCGTCGTAACCACCGTCGATCGCCCGCACCGTCCCGTCGCCGGCACCACCTTGTGGTGAGCCTCTTGTTCATGAAATTTTATATAAAAAATTGATGTTTGTGTGATTTGGATATATAGTTACTCGTATAATTATCTTACCCGTACGTTGTTTGTTATACATAGTGCCATGGTTTTGATATCCGTCCCCGTCGGCCCTCGTCCTTGTTATGATTCGGATGTGGTATATTCTCTTTTAAAACTATTTGTTGCATTTCAAGTTTATGACAAATTATGCCCATCAAGTTGACATAGATATTTTATCTAGGAGGTATGTGAACCGGAAATTCCAACCGACCCTATTGTCGAGAGGTTAAAGTTAGTTGAAAGAGAAAATGAGTACTTGAAAGAAAAATTGAAAAGAATTGAGGGGGAGAAGATGGAATTGGAGTTGCATGTTGCCGATGTCGTCGATGATCACAAGATCAAGATGGAGAAAATGCGCTTGAAGATTAGAAAGATTAGAAAATATGCCATCGATAGTGAGGCTTGGTATCATTATGCTGTTGGACCAATTGTTACCTTAGTTGCGATCTTGATCGCATTTGTTGTTGCATTTAAATGCTTTAGCTAGAGAGTTATTTGTTTGTTGCATTTAAGTGTTGTATGAACTTGTATTAATTTGGTCTATTCTGTGTTGTGTAATGAAGATGAGCCGGCAATGGATGTACGATGACCGATGCTCTCCCCAGTTCGTTGAGGGCATGCATACTTTTCTGCTTGCGGCTGAGGCAAACAAGCGGGCGGATGGTTTTATGCCTTGTCCATGTGCTGGCTGTAAGAATGGTCACAATTACTCTACGTCAAGAACCATTCACGTCCACCTGTTTGAGTCCGGTTTCATGCCCCACTATAATGTTTGGACCAAGCACGGAGAAAGAGGGGTTATGATGGAAGACAATGAAGAAGAAGAGGACGATGACAGCTATCCTGGCCATGGGTTCCCTGAATACGATGATACAACAATGGGGGAAGAAGCTGAGCCGGTAATGCGGGAAGAAGCTGAGCCGACAATGCGGGAAGAAGCTGAAGAAGAGGCATCAGATGAGCCCGTTGATGATCTAGGTCGGGCCATTGCCGATGCAAAGAAAAACTGCGCAAGTGATTTGGAGAAGAAGAAGTTGCAACGCATGTTAGAGGATCACAAAAAATTGTTGTACCCGAATTGCGTAGGTGACAAGAAAAAGCTGGGCACCACACTGGAATTGCTGCAATGGAAGGCAGAGAATGGTGTATCTGACAAGGGATTTGGAAAGTTGCTGGTAATGATGTATCTTTTGTCTTCCCATACGTTGCTGTTATGACAAAAACTAATTGCACGTCGACATTTCTTTTTTTAAGTTATGACTCCAGACTTTGACCATCATGTTTTGCAGAAAAGAAAAAATAGCACCTGGCCTGTGGTGATGTGGTATTCTCCTATAATACCACGGTTGAAACGTTTGTTCCAAAACAAAGAGCATGCCAAGGCGATGCGATGATACAGAGAAGACCGTAAGAAAGACGAAAAGTTGAGAGTACCCGCTGACGGGTCGCAGTGGAGAAAAATCGAAAGAAAGTACGGGAAGGAGTTTGCAGATGACGCAAGGAGCGTATGGTTTGGTCTAAGCGCAGATGGCATTAATCCTTTTGGGGAGTAGAGCAGCAACCATAGCACCTGGCCTGTGACTCTATGTTTGTATAACCTTCCTCCTTGGTTGTGCATGAAGCGGAAGTTCATTATGATGCCAGTGCTCATCCAAGGCCCTAAGCAACCCGGCAACGACATTGATGTGTACCTAAGGTCATTAGTTGAAGAACTCTTACAACTGTGGAATGGAATAGATGTACGTGCATGGGATGAGCACATGGGGAAAGAATTTGACCTAAATGCGTTGCTGTTCGTGACCATCAATGATTGGCCTGCTCTCAGTAACCTTTCAGGACAGACAAACAAGGAATACCGCGGATGCACGCACTGTTTGGATGATACCGACAGTATATATTTGAATAGTTGTAAGAAGAATGTGTACCTGGGACATCGTCGATTTCTTCCGAGCAGGCATCCCGTAAGAAAGAAAGGCAAGCATTTCAAAGGTGAGGCGGATCACCGGACGAAGCCTCGCCACCATACTGGTGCTGATGTACATGATATGGTCAAGGATTTGAAGGTGATATTTGGAAAGGGTCCTGGCGGACAACCTGTTCCGAAGGACGCTGACGGACGCACACCCATGTGGAAGAAGAAATCTATATTTTGGGACCTATCATATTGGAAAGACCAAGAGGTCCGCTCCGCAATCGACGTGATGCACGTGACGAAGAATCTTTGCGTGACCCTGCTTGGCTTCTTGGGCGTGTATGGGAAGACAAAAGATACACCTGAGGCACGGGAGGACCAGCAACGTATGCACGGAGAAGACGTCATACATCAGGGTCATGCAAGCTACGCTCTTACCAAAGAAGAGAAGGACATCTTCTTTGAATGCCTGCTCAGTATTAAGGTACCGTCTGGCTTCTCGTCGAATATAAAGGGAATAATAAACATGGCAGAGAAAAAGTTCCAGAACCTAAAGTCTCATGACTGCCACGTGATTATGACGCAACTGCTTCCGGTTGCATTGAGGGGGCTTCTATCGGAAAACGTTCAATTAGCCATTGTGAAGCTATGTGCATTTCTCAATGCAATCTCTCAGAAGGTAATCGATCCAGAAATCATACCAAGGTTATAGAATGATTTGGTGCAATGTCTTGTCAGTTTCGAGTTGGTGTTCCCACCATCCTTCTTCAACATTATGACGCACGTCCTAGTTCACCTATGCGAAGAGATTAACGTTTTGGGTCCTGTATTTCTACACAATATGTTCCCCTTTGAGAGGTTCATGGGAGTCTTAAAGAAATATGTTCATAACCGTGCTAGGCCAGAAGGAAGCATCTTCAAGGGCCATCAAAATGAGGAGGTCATTGAGTTTTGTATTGACTTTATTCCTGACCTTAAGCCGATTGGTGTTCCTGAATCGCGGCATAAGGGCAGACTGGATGGAAAAGGCACGCTAGGAGGGGAACAAATAATATGTATGGACGGACATTCTCTCACTGAAGCACACTACATAGTTCTACAGAATTCCGCCTTGGTGGCTCCGTATATGGATGAACACGAGAATTTGCTACGCTCCAAACACGCGGAGCGGTCTGATGACTGGATTACACGTGAACAAACCAGGAGTTTCGCCAACTGGTTGCAGACACGTACCATGCATGACACCTCTATTGAAGATGACATGTACTTGCTGTCCCAGTTACCATCTTCGAATATAATGACTTTCAAAGGATACGAGATAAATGGTAATATATTTTACACGATCGCCCAAGATAAGAAGAGCACCAACCAAAACAGTGGTGTCCGCTTTGATGCAGAAACCAAGACGGGAAAGGAAAGAAATTATGGTTATATACAGGACATATGGGAACTTGACTATCGACGTGGTTTAAAGGTCCCTTTGTTTCGGTGCAAATGGGTCAATATGACACGAGGCGGGGTAACGGAAGACCCGCAGTACGGAATGACAACAGTGGATCTCAACAATCTTGCGTATGCAGACGAACCATTCGTCCTAGCCAATGATGTGGCACAGGTTTTCTATGTGAAGGACATGTCTACCAAGCCAAGAAAAAGAAAAGATAAGGAAGCGAATGCATCGTACGATGAGCCAAAGCGGCACATAGTTCTTTCTGGGAAGAGAAACATTGTGGGAGTGGATGACAAGACAGACAAGTCAGAAGATTATGAAAAGTTTGATGAAATTGCTCCATTCACAGTGAATATTGACCCGAGCATCCCGTTAAATGATGAAGATTTTCCATGGTTACGGCGCAAAGGGACACACGCGAAGAAAAAGTTTCACACCCAAAGATCTGGAATGTGATCGGCTTCACTATCATCACTTTCTTCTGTGTTTCACACCCAGAGGGGAATCTCTGTAATAGTTAGGGTAGTTATGTGTTTTGGCATTTGAAACGCGAAGAAATTTTATGTGCAAACAAATTCTTTCATGCCTTTACCGATTTTTAAAGTTAAGTTATTCACAAACTAGTGATTCACACTAATTTCAAATAATTCAAAATTTAAACTATTCAAATTTGAAAACTATGGGCACTAACAGAAAGTTTGTAATTTTTTGTACCTAAAGCAAAAATATTCACAAAGAAACTCTAAATACACAAAAAAAACAACACAAAAATAAATAAAGCAAAAAAAATAAAAAAGCCCGCCTACTAGGCCAGAGCGGCCTGCATACGACTAGAAACCCAACCTGTTGTTGGGCCAGGATGCAGGCCCGCAAAGGCCAAGTGGGCCCACAGGGCAACAAAGAACACATAGGCCCAGTAGGCCTACTTTAGAGAGGAGCTCGAGAGAGCGACCGCATGGGGGTTTATAAACCAGTGCGGTCGCCCCTCGGCTAGCGAGGTGGGATTAAACTTGCCGCACCGCACCTGCGCCAGCGCACCCCCTTTAGTACCAGGTCGTGGCACAAACCGGTACTAAAGGGGGGGCCTTTAGTACCGGTTTGTGCCACCACCCGGTACTAAAGGGGGTCGCTTCCCGCCGCTTGGGCTGGCCAAAACTGGCCTTTAGTACCGGTCGGTGGCACAAACCGGTACTAAAGGCCCCTCTTATATAAACAACACTTACGAAAATTTCAATTTCTCATCTGGCTTCTTCTCCTCTGCACCGTCGCCCGCCACCCCCGTACGTCTCCATCCCTCGTCGCCGCCCCGTCCCCGTCGTTGCCGCCCCGTCGTCCCCATCCCCGTCGTCACCGCCGCCCCATCCCGGCCCGTCCCGCGTCGTCCCCGTCCCCGTCGTTGGCGCCGCCTTGTACGTCCCCGTCGTCGTCGCCGCCCCGGCCCATCCGTCCCCGTCCCCATCCTCGCCGCCCCGTCCCTGTCCCCGTCGTCGTCATCCCCGTCGTCGCCGCGCCCGTGGCCATCCCCGTCGCCGCGCGCCCCCCGTCGCCGCCCCCCGTCGTCCCTCGCCTCGCCGGTGAGCGCACACACACACATACATTTTTTGCTTTTTAGTTATACAAATAGTTAGAAATTTTTCTGTTTTTTAGAAATTGTTAGAAATTTTTCTGTTTTTCAGAAATAGTTAGAAATGTTAGAATTGTTAGAATAGTTAGAATTGTTAGAATTGTTAGAATAATTAGAAATGTTAGAATTGTTAGAAATGTTAGAATTGTTAGAAATTTTTCTGTTTTTTAGTTATAGAAATAGTTATAAAAAAGTTAGAATTGTTAGAAATTATTCTATTTTTTAGTTATAGAAATAGTTATAAAAATGTTAGTTATATATATAGAAATGTTATAATTTTTTTCTGTTTTTTAGTTATAGAAATATTAGAAATGTTATAGAAATGTTAGTTATATATAGCATTGTTAGAAATGTTATAGAAATGTTAGTTATATAGAAATGTTAGAAATTTTAGTTATCAAAATCCAATCATTAAAAAAATGTTACTTTTTGCGGGCATATAGCTAGTATTTGTTCTCGACGATGCCCGACCCGCATCCTTGCCGTCGACACGTCCGCGACGACGTCCGGCTGACCCATGTCTGGGACTGGGCTCCGCCGGGCTGGCACTGGGAGGTGCTGCCTGGAGGGGCACGCCGCTTGATGAGGAACCCGGCCCCGAGTCCCGTCGTCGACCCTGATCTCGTTTGGTGGCGTTCGCGTGGGCCAGTTTCGGCGCGGAGGGAGCCGGCCCAGCCGGAGGTGGTACGTCGCCGTGTCAGGGAGGAGGACGAGCACGTCCATCGCTATATGGTTGCGTTAGAGGGCGGCAGGTTCTCCAATACCTGGCAGTTTCTTCAGGGATCTCACTTCAGCTATGATCCTGTGAGGGTTCCTTCTCTTTGGGTGTCCACCGCCCGCGCCGCAGGAACCGCGAGTGTCCTAGATTCTTCTGTAGTATTCGATATTTATTAGCTACCTAGCCAGTGATGTATTCGATATTATATCTATTATTCGAGACGATGTATTCGAGATTATATCTATTGTTCGAGACGATGTATTCGAGATTATATCTATTATTCGAGACGATGTTTTCGAGATTATATCTATTATTCGAGATGATGTATTCGAGATTATATCTATTATTCGAGATGATGTAATTTGAATACTAAATTGTTTTATATTTTTTTGGATTAGTTAAATAAAAGCTATGGCGGACAATACCGGCAGAGAGGGAGAACAGGCCATGTTCGATATGATACGCCATCCTCACGGGTCAGATGATGATCAGAATGAACAAGATTATGACGGCTCCGAGTTTCTAAACAACACCGGAGAGGGTGATATGATATTCGATCGCGACGACCGAATTGATGAAGTCATGAACTATGATTATGATGATGACGAAGAAAATGTTGATCTTGAAACAACAAAGACTGGTGAGGTATATATATTTATATAAGCAGACATCTGGTGATCATCACATGTTTTAAATGACTTGAAGATATATTAACGAATCGATTCTTTCAGCCATCCGGATCGAGCAAATCTTTAGGCAAAAGAACGAAACGAGGCCGAACAAAAAGTTGAAGGAGGGCATAAAGTACAATATCGAGGCAATCAGACCTAATGGTGAACCATTAGCGCCTAAGAAGATTGCGGACAAGTTCGTTCGTCAGTGCGGAGTTCTTGTGAAGGACCAACTCCCGATCTCCCTTCAAGAATGGAGAGAGCCAGCAAAGCCACGTCCAAATGTTACTTTTGTCGACAACAGACAAAAAGGTCTGCTTTGGGATACTCTCATGGAACATTTCACCCTACCAGATCATTTCACAGAAGCAGATGTGCAGAAAGTCAAGGACGCTGCTCTTAGGAAGATGGCGGTTGCATTCAAGAACCACAAGAATCGTGAATGGGACAAGTATGTCAAGGGAGGAAGGAAGACTCCAGTATTCGAGGGAACACTAGAGAACCAACATGCTCATTGGGACGATTTCGTGAAATTCAAGGATTCGGAATTAGCTAAGGAACGGTCGAGAATAAACAAGAAGAATGCCGAAAAAGGATAAGTTCCATAAGCTGGGGCCAGGTGGCTATGCGGTGGCAATGCCTAAGTGGGATAAGTCTGAGAAAGAGATGGAGGATGCAGGTGTCACTCCGGTTACTAAGAGCTGGCCCCCCACGTGCAGGACTTGGTTCTATGCGCATGGGGGGGAGTTGGACCCGAAGACAGGCAATGTTTCGACGAAGGCAAGTCTGAAGGGAGCCGACGATGCGATACTTGTTGCAATAGAAGAGGCACGATCGGCGGTGTTCCAGCCCAACAGAGAGAACGACGAGCTTACGCGTGCCCTGGGAAATCCTGAACACCCAGGAAGAACACGAGGCAAGGGCGCTATTCCGTGGTATGAGGGGTTTTCAGACTGGAACACCGACTACAGAACCCGTGCGAGAAAGAAGATTGCGGAGGAGAAGAAGAGGAAGATGGAGGAGGAGCAGAGGAAGCGGGACCATGAACGCCTTCAAGGACTAGAAGCAAGTCAAGCGGAATTAACAGTCAAATTCCAGCGGCAGCAGGAGCAGATCGACTCACTTACCCAGCAAAGGGGGTCTCAGCAGCTGCAGCAGCTAGCGGATGATCCAATATTGGATAGCACCGCCCCATCCATGCCGAGAAGCAGCGTGGGTTCCGCCCCGGACGATGCAATACTGGATAGATACCCCTTGGATGACATCACGGAGAACACTAACTGCGAGCTACACGTCAAAATGAAGAACATATCCATGAAGGTGGCGGACGCCGTTGCTTTTACAAATCCCCCCGAGGCAACCTTCCATTGCAACCCGATTCCAGCGGGCTATGCTCGTGTCTTGGTTGATGAGGTGATGGACCCATATTCGGAGCTACAGCTTGACATTCCTGGAGGTGACGACGAGCACTTTCTCGGAGAGGCCAAACATCGTATCATCCTATGGAAAAAGGATTGCATCATCTTTCAAAGGCCACCGACACCGCGTCAGCCGACTCCTCGTCGAAGTCCGCCACCAAGACAGCAGACTCCCGCTCTTGCAAGTCCACCAAGTCCGGCAAAGTGTCATGCCACTCCTCCTCCAAGTCCGGCAAAGTGTCAGGCCACTCCTCCTCCTCCAAGTCTGCCACAGCGTCAGACGTCCACTCCTCCTCCAAGTCCGGCACAACCTCAGGCCACTCCTCCTCCAAGTCCGACACAGCTTCAGGCCACTCCTCCTCGTCCAACTCAGCCCCGTCAGCCGTCTCCGCCGCCTCAGCAATCGCAGAAGAGACACCCCGCAGCTATGGTGCGTAGCGGTACGAGTCGAGGTAGTACAGGAAGTACAGGCGGAGGCAAGCGATATAAATATGGTCCAAGCCTCACGCCTCTTCCGCAGAGGCCTTATGACAAGTTCGAGGAGGAAAACGCAGCCATATCGAAGGCCGAGGTGGAAGCCCATTTTGCACCGAAACCGCCACCGCCGCCAAGGGAGAAAGTGCCTGAGGAAACGATTGACCACTTCATTCGTATGGCTCAACCACCAGCTCCCAAGCCTGTTGACACAGACTATGAGCGCCACATCAGGAAGTTAAATCGAGCACGTCTACGTAAGGAGGCGAGCTCGGGATCGAGCAAACAACAAGCAGCTGTCAAAAAATGCGGGAAAACCATTCCCCAGCTGGGAGAACAGGCGGCGCAATCGATCCCCTCGCTTGTTGTGCCAACAACACGTGACAGTACACGCGCCCAATATTATTGTGGGCAAACAGTTTACGTTCTCGAGGTGGGCAATGTGGTAATAACCAAGGACCATATAATGCAGGCTGAAGTTCTCAACATCACTGTTGGACAACTCCTCGAGATCGAGCCCATGCCTGTGCTTACAGAGGATGAAATAAAACGGAAATATGTCCGGGGCCAACCTTTGGTCGAGCCAGACAAGGTCAAGAACATCCCAACGAGAATGTATGAATTGCATCAATGGTACATGAACATTACCAAGATTTCCAATCGATTGTCCCTCATGGTGAATGTCAAGGAGGAGCATTACTTCCATAAGAAAGCTCTGTCCATTGAGTATTCTGAACTATTTCAGTTATACAATCAAGACGCACTCAGACAAATCTATCGTCAGTTGCTATTGTCTGTAAGTGATTTCTTTCTGTAATTTAAGTCTCAAGCTAGCTGTAGTGATCCTTTTGATCAATCATTACCTGTAATTATCCTCACTATATTCTTTTCTGTGGTATTATGCAGGATGAAGATGTATGAAATGAGAAAAGGTGGACGCTTTGGCATTGGGTTCATTGACCCAAACACCGTTAATGAATACACATGGCTAATAAATCCACATCATGAAAAGGCAGTAGAGGACAACATGCTAGAGTTCTTGAAGCGCCTCAAATACAATGAAGATATACTACTTCCTTACAACTTCCAGTGAGTCACACTGTCTTGTACTACAAATTCTCTGTTTTTGCCTACTAGCTAGCTACATGTTTTTGCTTACATATGCCCGCTTAATTAAGACATGCAAACGTGTGTGCATGCAGATTTCACTGGATCTTGTGTATCATTAAAGTTGACGCTGAAACAGTTGAAATACTGGACTCACTACTCAAAGCAAATACTGACTATAACATATTGTTTGGGATAGTCAACAGGTAATTTCAATCATTATTAACTATATATCTCGGCCTATTTAGTTCGTCATTTCATGATATGAACTATTTAATAACCCCTTTATTTATTTTCTTTGTCGGCGGGCAGGGCTTGGGCAATGTTCATCAGTGTCACGGAAGGCGAATGGAAAAAAAAGCTTAAATGGTTTCGACCCAAGGTAAGTAATTAAGTAGTACTAGCTAGCTAGCTAGCTGCCATCTCTTTAATTATCATGCTTGATTAATTATTATCTGATCAAATTCCATTCTCGTAAAGGCCCTGAAGCAGGCGCAGGGGACCGATCTGTGTGCATTCTGCGTTTGCGAGAACATTCGCATGATGGTGTCCGAAAGGAGCAGATCTCAAAGACAGGAATGGGTACGTTTGTCAGAACACTATTCATAATTTTTACACCATTATCGATATCTAGTCACACAACTAATACACATGCATATTGATCTCCTTCTTAACAGTTCAAAGAGGTGCGGGAGAAGCTCCTAGAAACGGAGCACGTAGAAGCACTTCAAGAGGAAATAGCGGGATTTTTGCTCGACCAGGTTATAAATCCGAAGGGAGAATACTATTACCCGCTACCATGAACCACTTGCGATTGTCATCGTGCTCCGAAGGCACCAATTAGGCTAATGCCACTGGCTCCGAAGGCAACATGCATATGTAGGAGAAATTGTATATAGCTATACATGTGTGTATGTGTGAATTATTAATATTGTGGTTTGTGAGACATTGATGATATATATATGCATGATTGGTTCTACTAGAAATTATATATATATATATATATATATATGTATATATATATATATGTATATATATATATATATGCATAACGTGTACAATGTGTAGTATCGTAAAATACCAGCAAACAAAAAAGAATTAAAATGGAAACACAAAATTAAATGAAAAAGAAATTATAAAACTAAAAACCCCCCAAACCTTATAGTACCGGTTGGTCTTACCAACCGGTACTAAAGGTCTCCAGGCCCCCGGAGCTGGCTCGTGCCACGTGGTTGCCCTTTAGCACCGGTTCGTGCTGAACCGGTACTAAAGGGGGGGGGGGCTTTAGTGCCCACACTTTAGTGCCGGTTATGGAACCGGCACTAAAGGGCCTTACGAACCGGTGCTATTGCCCGGTTCTGCACTAGTGCACCGCCGCCGGCAGCCCTCCACCCCGACGGTCCGGCCACTGCCGCCTTTGCCCCCAACCACCCCACATCAGTGCTGCCCAGCATGGAGCAACCCCACGGACGACCACTATCGCCGAGCGACTCCACCGCTGAACGCCTCCCCAAGCAGGCCTCCTCCCTCCATCCGAGAAGGCGAGCATCGAGCGGGATTGCCTCTTCGACGTCCTCTCCGATCCCCCAAGCAGTGGAGCGTCCCCTCTTCTCCCGTGATGAGCTCTCTACGACATCAACATCCTCTGTCTGCCTCCTCTGCCCCATCAAGAGCATTTGGTGAGATTCTTTGCAGCCAGGGTTCAGTTCAAATTGTGTACTTGGATTCAGTTCTGACTTCTACAGTTGATAGATGGTTCATTTCAATGTGTGAACTTGGCAGATGATTCAATCCTAACTTAAAAAATTGTTAGATGGGTTAGTTTAATCTGTGTACTTGGCAGATGAATTAGTTCTAGTTTTTATAACAATTGTTTTTTGTATGCCTCAAAGTCGTAGCTTCTCTGTTTGTGTTTCGCGAAATCAGATTTGTGGACAGAACAAGTGTTTTATTTTTATGTTATAGATAATGATATTCTTACTACTATTTTAGTTTTTGTTGTTCCTGAAATGGGATGTTTCAATTGACTATTCTATTGTGCTAGATTGCATTCCTGGCCCATATTGTATTTCTCCTTGCTTTTACTAGATACGAATGGCATGCACTTTGTCACTAGATAATTATGATGAGATGTTTGAAATGATTCAAGATATGGCACACCTAATTCGGGATTTGAGTGATAGTGGCGGTGGGGAGGATCCAATTCACGAGGATGTAGAGCCAGGGAGCATTGACCCTCTTCTAGAAAAGAAAAAGAAGCGTGATGCATATGCTTTTCGACAATTCATAGCAGATGATAGGAGGAGCTTTATCCAGGGTGCACAACCTTCTCAAAGCTATGTTTTGTCGTTAGGTTACTCCATATCAAATCTCTTGGAGGTTGGCGCGATAAAAGTTTTGACATGATGGTAGAGTTGCTAAAAGAGGCCTTCCCAACAGCTACATGCTTACCTACTTGACATCTAATGTGCCATTAATTGTCTTTTCGGTTACATGCTTACCTACTTGACATCTAATGTGCCATTAATTTTCTTCTCAGAAAAAAGAATGGAACAAGAAAGAGACGAAGACAATGTTCAAGAACGAGAGGAAGAGAGCTAGCGAGAATTAGAACAAGAAACAACAAGGATTTTGAAGGATTTAGCCACCTTAAATTTTCAAATATAAATGAAGAAATTGGAGGCCCAGCTAGTCAGAGACAAACTAAAAGGAAGAAGGTGATATACCATGCCATTAATTTTCTTTTCAGTTACCATGATTTGGCAGTTTAAAGTGGTGGAATGATAATGTATTATGTTTGTTTGCTAAACCTCGAGAATAGCTTTGCAAATACTCCCTCCGTCCCAAAATTCTTGTCTTAGATTTGTCTAAATATGGATGTATCAAGTCACGTTTTAGTATTAGATACATCCGTATCTAGGCAAATCTAAGACAAGAATTTTGGGACGGAGGGAGTAACAAGCTTCAGTACAAAGATGTCAAAATTTTGATATAAATTGTACTAACTTCTAATTGCAGATTCTAATTATAGTGAACTAGATAGGCGCTCACATGCTAGTGGTCTGCGGTGGCATTTTAAGCTCTTGTTTGTTGTCTTTAATGCCAGTGTGTAGCAGCCAGAAAAATCAGCTCTACTTCTTGGTGTTAATTTATGATGGTTATTTAGTTTATTTTATTGTACACTGCATCGTGCTATGTTTCATGAGTATAAACATGATATGCTTGGCATGCAATTTTGGGAAAAAAAGGAGGCATCTCATGTGTAAAAATCGTTTGACCTTGCATTTAACTGCTTACTATTTACTATACATCCAGAATTGCACTGGAAGTGTCAAAATTTGTCATTTATAGTCAGGCATAGTAATATTTCTATAAATATGGACACACTGGAAGTGTGAAAAATTTCTAATCAATGTACATGTCAACTGCCATATCCTTTGTTTTGTCCTGTATTCAGTGTTTTTATCATTTCTTATTTTGATATTGCAATTTTGTTAGTTCGTAGATGTTGCTGGTTTGTACTTAGAAATGTTTAAAATTGATTCTGTTTTCTCTGCAGTTCGAAATGTTTTGTATCAAGCTTCTAGGTTTTGTCACAAATAGTAATGCTTTGCTCATTTAGTTGCTGCATGGTTAACTTGTGTCCAGGAAACTTAGGGGCTGTTTGGTTGATGCCCCCGTTCGCCTCGCCAATCGCGGGCCGACCAAAAAATTGGCGAAGGATTCGCTCGCCCTGGTTTCGCCAATTTGTTGGCGTGAAATCAGTTGAAGGGAGGGCGGACGGGCTGGGCGTGCCAAAAAATAGGAGCTAATCCAAACGGACGCCCACGCCTCAGTCAACGCCAATGTTTTGGCTTGGCAGTTGAGGGCAGCGATCCAAACGGCCCCTTAAGCCCCTGATTCCATTTTATATTATTAATTAGTAATTCAAACAGATCATTATAGTTCTTAGTGGGCTTTTGTGTCCATCAGCCATGATTTTGTAGAGAGCTCAGTTGAATAAATCTGGTTCTCTGATCTCGCAAGGATAATGATTAACTTTTATATATATAGATACTCCTACAAAACAGGTATAAAAAAGATACTCCTACAGTACTTATTTTCGTCCATTACAAATATAAACTGCAATTGGATCATCTTCCTTTCATGTACATGATAGACTCTGACATGTAGAGAAATTAGTTTCATTGGATTCCATGCTTTAACTTGATTCGTTTATCATAATTGGATCCTCTTTCTTTCATGTACATGTAACATTTTATGATCTATTGCAGGTTTCCCAAAGGTGCACAGGTTCACTAAGGTTTGGAAGATCTTCAAGCTACTGAAGATTTGGAAGACCTACAATGTCATGTGTCTTGTTTGTTGAACATACATTTGCTCTGCTGATTTTGGTGGTGGTTTGGTTGTGTGGCACACATCTAGAAGCATATGTACATCTTTTGTGGCATTACTTTAGTTTGGTTGTGGGGCAAACATATATATGTACTCCTTTTGTAGCACAACCTCCTTATATATTATCGTTATGTTTATCAAATGAAGTTTAAGGTTTTCGATGAGGCGTATATGTTACATAGATTGAGGTGCATGTATAAATTGTGTGATATGTCATGATTGCCTGGACATATATAATGGATGGATATTACATAATAGGGATGCCTCATTTCACTAGTGAAATCAACATGCTGGCATAATATCTGCCAGGTAAACATGCTTGTGCTGGCGGATTATCTGCCGGCAATTGCAGTTTCACATGCTTCGACAAATCTGCCGGGAGAAAATGAACTGCCGGCAAATACATGGGTCAGGGCAGAAAAACTGTCGGGAGAAGTTTATCTGCCGGGAGAAGTAATCCCCGGCAGCCGTTCTCGTGGCGGTTCTATCTGCCGGGAGAACCACAGTCTCGGCAGTTTGACTGCCCTCTAAAGAGACTTCTCCCGACAGTTTTTCTGCCCTTACATCAGTGTTGTGGTGTAGTGACAACCGGTATGACAATGTAAAGGACAAGCTCCCAAGACTCATATCCTGTTATGCGACCGCCATCTGAACCGGTTGAATATAGGCCGTGCTACCATCTCCCACTAGTTGCACCTAGTAATCAAAGGCTCCTTGGAGTCCGTAGGAGTGAGTAAGGACCACATACGAATCCATGTGGTAGCTCTAAAGATAACCTGCAAGAAAGTTAAAGTATGTTGTTTGTTAAAAATCATATTGTTCCTGCAATTCCATATAGCCCATATAAGCGCACATATTCCAATCCGAATACGAGCCGCCGTAATATGTTTAACCCCAGCTAACCACGTTCCAAATAACGATTCAATGTCAACTGGAGGAGTGATTTTAAAGGCTATATGGATCGTTCTCCAAAGCAATTTCGCGAGTGGGCACTCTATGAATAAGTGTTGTATTGTTTCATCATGATCACAAAAACAACAACGTGAACTATCTACCCACCGCCTTTTTATTAAGTTATCTTTGATGAGGATCACTTGCTTGTGGACAAACCACATAAAGATTTTAATACGCAAGGGAACCTTAACCTTCCAAATATGTAGCGATCTCGAGATTGGGTCAGAATTAATTAGATCCATGTAGAAAGATTTCACCGTAAACACCCCATTTCTAGCTAACTTCCAGTGCGTCGAATCAGGTTGGTCGGATAATTGAACATGTATCAATCTCCGGACCAAGTGCATCCAGGCAGTCCATCGCTCACCAATTAACGCACGTCCGAACTAGATATTCAAGGTAGTCGATTGAAATACTGTGCCTTCGTAATCCTCCTTATGTTGCACAATGTTATATAGGATGGGTATTGTATGGCTAGTGGCGTCTCCCCTAACCACGTATCCTCCCAAAATCTTGTTGACATCCCATTGACAACCAAGAATTTGACCCTACGAAAGAACAAATCTTTCGTTCGCATGAGCCCCTTCCAGAATGGCAAGTCAGTTAGTCTCACGGTAACCTGGGATAACGTTTTCGAATGTAAATACTTATTGCGTAGTATCTGTGCCCACATACCTTCCGGCTCTGTCTCTAACCTGTAGAGCCACTTACTCATAAGACATTTTGTAAAAACCCTCAAAATTAGATAACGATATTTTTGACGGCGCTATGTTACACCGGTGTAAGAAGGCATAGTTAGTTGAATAATTATAATTAAGCACAAGACTAATATCAAAAATTTATTGCAACCAAAAAAATTAGTATTTAGCCATGTACAATAGTTCTTCTCCAACTCCCTTATAGTTTGCAGATTTACAATTGGGCCCTTGTCTCATTCCTTACACACAAAGTATATGCCAACTCGTGTCCAACCATGCACTCTACACTTGTCCATTGTACAGCTCACATGATTACATATGGAGGCTTGCATGCTCATGCAACCATGCATGCCAGCCACATCTCTCTTTTACCAAACCGACCTAGCATCCTACACTACTATAAATAGCAGCCTCCTCCTTTCACCTTTCACTTCCTCTACTGCACACAACACGCACAAGAGAGAGAACCAAGCTCTCCCCACCATCCCCATCCACTCTTTTGGTCGAATGCTGAGTTGCCATCAGGTACTATTCAAGTGCCTTGCTTTTGCAGCTCTGTTTGCTTGATGCTTGGCACCTTGATCCATCTTCATCTCTGCTGAACACCTGATCTTCTGGACTCTAGTTACTCTGTAAAAAGGAGAATGATGGTTAGAAAAAGAAAGCACATAAATTAGATGAAGACAAATTGGTACATGGTGGTTTAGTGATGCATGTGTACTGTGCATGTCCATCTCTGTCTTGTACTAGATCTATGTATATAATGGACATGTCATGCTAAGAATTAAATCCCAAATATTAACTTGCTAAGATTTACATGTACACCTAATAGCTCAAGCTTCCTGTGTATGCTACTCATCTTAATGATCCCTTCCTAGTTGTATTGAACACTGTTTGGCTAATGTTTGCCATGTCTCATTTGCACATGCCTCATTCTGAAAATAAAATAAAATAAATAAACATACTTTGTGCAAATCTTGTACAAATAAATTCCTGCTATCCTCTTATTTCCCTTTCCTGATCCCCTTTCTAAGTATGTTTTGAGCGATCAATGTCAATGTTCACTTGACTGTTGTAGGGTGCAGAAACGAGTGCGCGCACGCACACAGTAGAAGCAACATTTAGATTTAGTTTGTGGCAGCACCTAACCATCACAAGCAATTAACTTGTCGCTTTTTAATCAAGTCTGTAACAGTAGGAATTCACTGGTTAATTCCTAGTTATGAGCTTAATTAAAAAAGAATCATAGTAGTGCGAGGATAGTGTAGTAGAGCTAAAAAAATTGAATAAACAATATAGAATAAATCTGGAGACCACGTCCACACCATAGAGTAGAGCTTGATTAATTCCTTGGTCTTGAGATTAACAAGAAGCATGGCAGTAAGGGGAGTCATAGCACAAACACTTGCAGTAGAAGTAAAAACACTGCACAGAGAGAAATTTGGACTGGCAATTACACTAGTAGCAGTAGACAAAGGCGAGCCGGGCGCCGGTAGCGGCCATGTTGCCGGAGCCGCGCCGGTTAAGATGCTCGCGCCTGACGGCCGTAGTTGCACGCCTCGTGCGTGCAGCTCTGCTGGAGGAGGTTGTAGGCAGGGAGATGCCGTTGCTGCTGCGGCCCGTGGTGAACCCATCGGACCCGATGCAGACGGCGCTGGGGTTTGAGGGTGGCGGCGATTTTGGCGGCGGCGGATCAAATAAATGGGGGGATATGGTAGAGGGAGTCGAGGGGATTCTGTGGGTGTCCGCGGTGTCGCCGGAGATGGCCGGAAGTGGCAGATCGAGCCGGCGGCGGCCTGCTCTGTGGTTAGGGAGAGAGAGATGGAGTTGGTTCTGTTCGTGGCTGAGCATACCAGTGTCAGTGAGAGAGAGGGAGGAGGAGAGCTGGGGAAGATGACTAGTTGGAGAAAAAAAAAGAAATGATATGTCTGCCGAGGTTGGGTTCGACCAGCTAAACACGTTTTTCCTTTTGAGCTTGCTTGCTTACTCTTTGTGATGTGCACGTGCGTACTACTTCTTGATGTGCTGTATGCATTTTGCTTCTAATTACACACATTTTGCTTCTAATTCCACCGTATGGAAGTGTTGCTTGATGCTTGGTTCTTGATTAGGGAAAATATAAACTTCTTTGTGAAATAATTATCAGGAGTCGATCTCGGACCCATAGGACCCACATCTGGTGGTTCCGAGTTGGTCGGAGCGCTACCCGGCAAGTCGTCATCTCCTTGACCATGTATTGATAAATGTTTTTCGGGCTATGGGTCATTTCCAAAATTTTGCATAAGAATTAAAAATAAATATTTTTCATAAATAAAATGAAATTTGGATCAGGTGGATCCACTGATTTGGCAATTGGACCAGATCAGGTGAAGCATCAGTATTAAGTAGTTGTGACCCGGGTTGGGTTACAATATAAATAAATATTTGGTGGGTAGGGGAGCTCATGTTGGTGAAAGCAACCCAGGGAGGGTCGGCTTGGATGGCGGGCTCCTCTACATAGGGTATCACATTAGGACATAACCAACTGGCGCTTACTTCAAAAGCGGCGCAAACCGTACTGACCATAGACCTAGAATGGGACGGGCTGAACCAACTACCCATGCCAAGTAGCTGCCTCTGCATGGGTGAGAAGGTGACTGTAGCCGGGTAGGTACAGTCATCCTAGGGCGGGACCGCCAGTCAGGGGTCTCGACCCGTGGGCCTTTAGTAAGGGAAGGTGGAAAAGCAGAGGTAGTGTACGGGCTGGTTAAAGGTCCTGGTTCCTTGGTCTAGTCGTGCGCACGGGTAGCGCATGGACGACTTGGACCAAGTGATGCTATGGGCAAAGCAGTACACCTCTGATCAGAGTAAATGTGATATCACTCCCAGCTTCTGGGTTTGGAAGTGCGTCGTGTGGGTTTTCCTTTAACACAGGATGTAAGATCCCACGTCGCTTTGTCGCCAGTAGTTTTTATGAATAAAATTTGGTTTTCAACAAAATGGGTTAAGGGAAAATATGTTTTACGTACAAAGTATTTTGAGCTAATGGCTCGGTGGTGGTAGCCGTGGCCGATAAAGTTTTTCCTCTTTAAAAACTCATACATCCACTTTTCCCGGCGACTTGCGGAGTACGTATTTTATACGTACTCAGCTGCACTTATGTTGTTTTTCAGAACAAGAGAGTTATGAGAACTTCGAGGTGATAGATGATGGTACTTATGATGAGTCTGGTCATCTTAACAACTTCGGTTATTCTGAAGTGGAGTATGATCATGAGGAAGTCGACAATCAAGGCTATGAAGAGTAGATGCCCTCCATGGTTGGTCTAAAAGGCTCATACTAGAATCGGGTGACGATCTATCGTCATGGCCGCTTAGGCTTAGTCGGCACCTGAGGTGTCTATGTAATAAAAGCTTGCCTGCTCATGGCAGCTGCTCCGTCTTGTACATGATACTGTTCTCCTTAACTGATCCTGGCGCAACTCTGAAGTGACGGCTTTCGTTACGCCTGACTCTGTTGGACGTAACGGGGCGTCACACATTTATTCTTAGTTTCCAGGTTCTCAATACCGAGACCCCCTTGGTCCTTGGGTCGGCATAGAATATCCCATCGTGCGAGACAGTATTTCTTCTTGGCCTCATCTGACTGCCAGAAGAATCAAGATCTAAAGAAATCAAGTCTCTTCCGCACCCCTTTCGGTACCTCAAAAAAAGATAGTAGGAACATCGGCATTCTAGTAACTACTGAGTTAATTAGCACTAGCCGACCTCCATACGACATTAGCTTGCCCTTCCAGCAACTAAGCTTTTTTTCGATTCGATCTTCGTTGCACTTCCATTCTTTATTAGATAACTTGCTGTAATGAATCGGTATGCCCAAATAACTAAAAGGCAAAGAACCTAATTCACACCCAAACAATTATCTATATGTGTCTTGCTCTTCTTTGGCCTTACCAAAGCAGAACAACTCGCTCTTGTAAAAGTTTATTTTTAATCCAGACAATTGTTCGAAGAGACATAATATGAGTTTCATATTTCTCGCTTTTGCAATGTCATGTTCCATGAACAGGATAGTGTCGTCAGCGTACTGTAAAATGGAGACCCCCCCATCGACCAGATGAGGAACTAGCCCATCCACTTGACAATTTTGCTTGGCCCTGCCTATAAGAATGGTCAACATATCGGCCACTATATTAAATAGGAGAGGAGACATTGAATCCCCTTGTCTCAATCCCTTATGTGTCTGAAAGTTGTGACCGATGTCATCGTTAACCTTGATTCCAACACTACCCTTCTGGACTTGAGAACCCACTTGGTTCCGCCAAGCCTCCTAAATCCTTTCATGCGCATTGCCTGCTGAAGGAAAAGCCATTTAACTTTATCATATGCCTTCTCAAAATCCACATTGAAGATAACTCCATCTAGTTTCTTCGAATGAATTTCATGCAGTGCTTCATGCAGGACGACAACCCCTTCAAGAATGTGTCTCCCAGGCATGAAAGCTGTCTGGCTCGGTTGCACCACTGACTGGGCAATCTGTGTCAATCTATTGGTGCCCACTTTCGTGAATATTTTGAAACTCTCGTTACAAAGACATATTGGCCTGAACTGCTCGATCCGAACTGCCTCTTCTTTCTTTGGCAACACCGTAATCATGCCAAAGCTAAGATGGAACAGTTCTAAATGACCATTAAAAAAATCTTGAAACATAGGCATAAGATCATCCTTAATAATATGCCAACATTTTTTTATAGAATTCCACGGGAAACCCATCTGGTCCCGATGCTTTATTCGGTTTCATTTGTGAAATTGCATCTAGAACCTCTTTCTCAGTAAACAGAGTAGATAGGATATCGTTCTCCTCTGCACAAAGCTGAGGAATATCTCCAATAACTGATTCACTTAGGGACACCGTGCTTGGTTTCGGAGACCCGAAAAGTTGTTTATAATAATTAGAGATATAGGCTTTCAGATTCTCATGACCCACAATTGTCCCTTCGTCCTGTTCAAGCTGTATTATTTTCTTCTTCCTATGTTTCCCATTCGCAATCATGTGAAAGAATTGTGTATTGTCATCTCCTTGGACAACCTTAAGCACCTTAGCACGCAATGCCCCATTTGAGCTCCTCTTCTCTAAGAAGAGCTCGTAAGCGTTGCTCGGCTTCGTATTTCGAGCTCTGCTCAGCTACATTAAGAAGGTTTACTTCTGCCTTTAAATCTAGAGCATCTATTAACTGGGTGAGTTGCTCTTTTTCTTGTCTATAAATCCCACTCTCATTTCTGGCCCAACCTCGTAAAAATTGTCTCAAATGTCTAATTTTGTTTTGCCATCTCTCAATACTTGATCGTCCACTAACAGGCTTTGCCCATTCGCGTGCGATGATCTCCATGAAGTTTTCTTTCTCGAACCAACCTATATCGAAAGAGAAGGCGTTCTTATTTGCAATATGTGTTGCGTCTCCCGAGTCTACTAGTAATGCTGTGTGGTGTGAGATCGCCCTCTGCATCGCATGAATTGACACTAATGGGTATTTCTGTTCCCATTCCACACTAGCAAGCACTCTATCCAACTTCTCATATGTTGGAGTGGGCAACGTATTGGCCCAAGTATATTGTCTACCTGTGAGCTTAATTTCTCTCAAACTAAGACTTTCAATAATCATGTTAAACATCATAGACCAACGTCCATCAAAGTTGTCATTGTTCTTTTCATCTCTCCTCCGAATTGTGTTAAAGTCCCCTCCGACTAGGATCGAGAGAGTCTCGTCCCCACAAATCCGCACCAAGTCTGCTAAAAAATCTGGTTTAAGTTCGGGTTGTGCTGCCCCATATACAACTACCAAAGACCATCGGAAACCATCCAATTTCGATCTCACCTGAAACTTTACCGCAAAGTCCCCCTGAAGCATATTAATTACCTCAAGCGTTTCACACCTAACCCCTAGTAATATCCCACCAGATCTTTCTCTAGGAGGTAAACAATGCCAATCAAAATCAATTCCTCTGGATAAATTTCCAAGGAACTATGAGGTGAAATTATCTCGCCCTTAAGGGACCTTTTCTATGCGTTGACATGGGTAAATCTTGCTGATTGGCGGATGGAAACTTTTTGGCATGCTCTGTAGCTTGGGGGAGTGCAAGCTAAAGGATGTAGCCTGTCCATCTTCACGATCTCGGAGTCCACTAATGGGATTGTCAAGAGCTCCATGTCGGGCGAGATTTGGATAAGAAATACAAACACCTCTGCTGGTATGAATATAACTCAACCGCAATAGTTTTTTTTCCTTTGGATGATGCTACAGGAGGTCATATCTTACCGATGAGGTCGTCGACACTAACGTGGAAGCTCACCTTGAATGGTAACTACACCACCGCCTCAGCCTATCATTCTTAGTTTGAAGGTACGGTGATGACGTCCATGAGACCAGTCATTTGGAACAATTGCCCCCTCCCCCCACCCAAATTCAAATTCTTCGCTTGGTTGATCATGGAAGATAGAGTTTGGACCGCTGACGGCCTTCAGAGAAGAGGATGGCCAAATTGTGGGCTTTGTCAACTTTGTAGGAGGGGGTCGGAGACTTTCGCTCACATTATATCCGTGTGCCATCTCTCCATTTGCGTTTGGAAGATGGTTCGAGATTGGCTTGACCTAAAATTCTTGAATGTTGATCACTGGGTAAACTTCAACTCGATCTCAGAGTGGTGGCTTGCGGTGACTCATCCATCGGGCAACCGGAGTAAAGCGATGGCCACACTTATCATGCTCGTCGCTTGGAAGCTATGGAATGAAAGAAGTGTGCGTCTTCCCAAACTATTCTTCAATGCGGTCAATCATTTTCGCTAAGATTCAACGAGAAGTTTCTGATCGGTCGACCGCCAGGGCCAAACACTTGAGTTTTATTATGCCACGAGAGTACCCTATTTTTTTGTCTTTGGGCGTCAGTCAGCTTTAATCACTGCACAGTGGCAATGCTTTTGCCCTGTTTAAAAAAAAGGAATATCCTTTCTTCCCTGTGATGAAAAGCTCTTCCGACGTAGCTGATAAGTACAATAGATTTACGTGCATGCGAGCGTGTGTGTGCTGCACTGGGTTTAACAAAAAAATGAACTCTGCTGTAACCTTTATTGCAACGCCATTAGGGCATGTACAATGGGGGCAGCACCTTGCTGCTGCCCCAGCCCTCCATGTAGGCCAAAGGAATTGAGGCATTGGGTTTGATCTGTAATCCCCCAACGCAATGACGTGAGGCCACCACTTTCTTAGGGCCACTCTTTCTCTCTCTCCAAACTACCCTCCACAGCTCTCGATCTTTTCTCATCTGTACGCGCATCTTCTTCCCTCAATCTTGCCAATCCTACCCAAATCAATGGCAATCCTCCTCCAAAAATCTCACCAAATCAGATGCTATGAGACCAGCATCAGCCGCATGGCCGCGATCCCAAGCCCGCGCCGCCGGGCTTGACCCATTTTTCCATCTCGCGGTGCCGGCCATGGCGACCCCGAGCTCGCACCTTCCGCCATGGCTGCACCACCGCGCTCAAGTTGGCGCCTACGGCATCGAGGTAAACCTCGCTCACCCCATGCTCGCGACGACGTAGAGCTCATACTTCTGCGTTTGGCCTGTCTGAAAGGTTTCTCCTTTCCCCGTTCTCTTACCTTTTCTTGCTTTTGGTTTGAACAAGCCGCCCCTGCAAGATCCCGCTTTGCTCTGCAAGCTATCGCTTTAATGCCGCCCTGGCATCCGAGCCTAGCTGGCCTGCGGGGCATCACCTCTGAGGCTAACCGTTGGCCATGCCCTTACCCCACAACATGCGAGCAAAGTTTTCTTGGTTTGGCAAAGCCTAACTGCCGGCACACTTGACTGGTGGGTGGGGATTAACTCGCTAATCAACTTAATCAAAACACATGGCAATCATGGTTGCTGGAGTAAGCCTTTGGCACAAGGAACCTCACCAAGTCCGTTGTACTACATCTGTCTTCTGTTCCACACAATACACGTTGCGTTTTGCTATGGATTGAGGATACTGACATCTCGCCAAGAATTTCATGTAGATATCTGAATCAAGCAAGCTGTAGAAGTGCGTCCATCTACGGCATCAGTGGTGGATGAGTGGTGAAGGGACGATGACAACGGCTCGAAGGAGGAGCAAGGAATTCTCACCTCTCAATCTCCTTCTATCCTTTCCTGTGATGAAAAAGCTCTTTCGACATGTCGTGCTCATAACTTGTAGAGTAGATCTACCTGTATGTGAGCGTCTGCGTTTGCGATTTTTTTTCAAAGGATCTGCGTTTACAACTGGGTTTTAAAATGAAATGAACTCTGTTGTATAACTTTCTAGGGAAATAATAAACTTTGTTTTTACCTTTATTTCAACGCCAGCATGCGAGCAACCGTTGCTTCGTTTAGCAAAGCCTAACTGCCGGCACACTTGACTGGTGGATGTGGATTAACTCATTAATCAACCTAATCGAATCTCAATTAGTCATGACAACAATGACTTAGTACGCCCGGGCTCATCACCGTCGACTCACTACTACGGCACACTTGTAGTACAGAGTAAAGCACGTCCGTCTTACTGCGCCGGTGCCGGCTTGTTGGCCCCCTTCCACACCGTGCACCCGCCGTCGACGACGAGGTTGTGCCCGTTGACATACCTGGCCTCGTCGGACGCCAGGTACACGGCGGCCCTGGCGATGTCCTCGACGTCCAGCACCGTCCCGCCGCCCATCTCGTTCATGCCCGTCTCCACCATCCGTCGCATCTCCTCCTCGCTCGCCTCCGGGAACAGCTGTGCCAGCCCGCCAAGCCCGAACTGCGTCGCTATGCCGTGCGGCGAGATGGCGTTCACGCGCACCCCGTGGCGGCCCAGCTCCCCGGCAAACGCGCGCACGGCGCCGATGACGGCGGCCTTGGAGATGCCATACGTGGGCGCGATGATGCCGCCCAGCACCCCCGCCGTGCTCGCGGTGCAGATGATGCAGCCGCTCTGGCGCGGCACCATGACGCGCGCCGCGTGCTTGATCCCGACGACAGCGGATCGGGCGTTGATCGCCATGGTACGATCGAAGTCAGCCAGGTCAAGGGACCCGACGGAGTCCATGACCATCCGCCCGGTGACGCCGGCGTGGTTGTGCATGACGTCGAGCCGGCCGTGGCGCGCCACCGCGAGGTCGACGGCCGCAGCGACCTGCGCCTCGTCCGTGACGTCGCAGCGGGCGTAGGCGGCGGCCGGGCCGAGCTGGGCGGCGACGGCGCGGCCGAGGTCGTCCTGGATGTCGGTGAGGATCACCTTGGCGCCGTTCCTGACGAACTCCGCGGCGGTCGCCTTGCCGATGCCGCTGGCGGCACCGGTGATCACGGCCACCTTCCCGGCCAACCTTTGGGAGTTGGAGGCCGTGGAGTAGCCACAGTGGCTGACGAAGCGAGCCAGCGCGGCCGGCCCAGGAACGGCATTTCTCCTGCACACACATGAACACAAACACATAGAAATTCGGGTATGAGAGATCATATCGTGCTTCACTTCTTATTCGTAATAATACAAGAACACGCGCCGGGCAGGGCCGGAGATCGATTTGCTCTTGTTCGGAATGCACCTTATCGTACCTGAGGACGACCTGCATCGCTAGAAACATCTTCGTGGATCTTCTGAGCTTCTCCTTTCAAGTTTCAAGTTGGTGTGTGACCTGTGTGTGTGTGTGTGTGTGTGTGTGTGTGTGTGTGTGTGTTACACTGATACTGTGACTTGGCAAGGCGAAGGAGCCGAGGACAGATTTATCAAGACGCCGGCCCGCCAAGTACGTACGTCCCGCTGGCAGCTCCCTCTTGATCATTGACATGAGCATCTGCGGCCAGGCTCCCCAAGCTACCCATGCGAATCGCGCGGTCGGTGCCCCGGTTAGAAAACGTGACCAAGCCAGTCTTCCCTAAACCGGCCTTATACGAACCGGCACCACTCAAACACAGCCTAAATCTGAGACGAATATGAGGATTGTGGAGGCTCAGACGCGTCCGCCACGTCGAACCGGACCACTCGGATCCCACAAATACCACCCAGATGAACCCTAGACCAGGGTCAAACCACTCTTCGTCTCTACCGCACTCTCCATCTCATTTCCTCGCCCCCCCCCCCCCTTTCTGATTCAATGACGAGCTCCGGCGGCGCAGTGTCTGGTAGCAAAGACCTCATTGACTAAGATTCGCTGTTGCGCGGTGCGAGGCAGAGATGGACGATGACGAGGAGCTCGTTGTATGCATCCGCAACGCCGGTCACAACTGGACAAGGTCGGCAACGAAAGATCTGGCTCCGCACTGCCCCTTGTTACTCAGTGGCGCAGTGTAGACAACGACGCCGGTCCGCTGCCCCTGCCCCTTTCCGCACCTGCTCCTACTGGCGTCCCCAGCCGCCGCTGGATTCTCGTGCCTGCACTGGTGCCGCCGTGAACGTAGAGGCAGACGCTGAAACCTGAGGCTCACGCCTCATGCCGCAAGAGGCAACGGGGAAAGGGAGAGGGCGGGTGGCGGAAGTGATGTCCTCCCGCCGATCCCGCGTGCGCACACTGGTAGATTTGGAAGACCAGCTCCTCGCGGCGGTCTTCCGTCGGTCACTCGCCAAGGCACTCTGGCTTGCCATCGAGCAGTCGGAGCGCAAGGCGGTGGAGGATGCGGCAGCCAAAAGCAAAGGCCGCCCAGCTATCAAAGGGGCGGGCGTGTGCTGTCCATTGGATGACCGGCATCATCTCCTCCTCCAATGACTCCGACGACTTTGACTTCAACGATTCCGCCCCTTCCGCCGTTGACGCCTACACGGAGGTGTACAACCGCACCAGCGACCGCAAGGGGAAGAGGCTGACGAGGAAATGGTGATTTCCTCCGCCCTTCTCAGTCTCCCTTTATCTAGTTCTTTTAGTATGAATCTGGTCATGTCCAGATATATTTTGGTTGTACAAACTATGTATGTTTGCTGGTATGCTCTATGTCCGTTTGTTGCATATATTGATCTATGTAATTGCTAGTACTCCGCCGCCTATAAAGGATGACTGTGGAAGTAATAAAAAAGGGTGATCAATCATTGTCCATGGACGCCTCTATGGATGTTTATTGGTATGAGGGATGGCGACGCCCTGTGATAAGCTGTGACGTACTTCCTCCGTTCTAAAATAGATGACCCAAAAGTTAAACAAAGTTGAGTCTTCTATTTTGGAACGGGGGGAGTAGTAGCAAGTTGCAATCACACGGAGAAAGGGCAACGGCACGCCGGGCTTCTACACTAACATAAGAGGGTGAAACACCTCTGCCACCCCCTACGCCCGATCTAGATTCTCTCACCGATTAGGAACTTGCAGCACATGCTTTCCATCTACCGTGGATACGATACGACCTAAGCAAAAGTTCATGCGACGCATTCGACCGTGAAGTTCACCTTCTTGCTTTTGCATGCTTGCGTTGCCGCCCTGCCCTGCACCAGAGTTCACCAAAAGGACCCCAACCCGCCCGCACCGTTGACGCACATCCTTTGGTATTTACTCGGGATGCACTTTAGAAATGATCGGTTGCGATATTGACATTATGAGAAAACTTGAGGTGGCTAGGCTTGATATGCTTTTGAATAAGGATGCTGGCGATAATGAAGAAATGGATTGCAGCTCATCTGGTCGTACTGATATTAACACTAATATTTAATGACTTATGCTCTGATGGAGATAAGTTTGAAATTGAGGAAGAGAATATCTCGGCAAATTGAAGCAAGTCTTCTCCAAGAAGACCAGGGATATCTTATCGAAAGTGTTATTCTGTGCTGGAGCATAGATGCTCTCCTTGTCCAGTCCATTCTTTCTCTTAAAGAATCGGGCCTCCTGAAGTATTTTAATTTGTACAGTATATAGCATCATATCTCTTCACATACTCCCTTCGTCCGAAAAAGCTTGTTCTATACTTGATGCTAGATACATTCATTTGAGGGACAATCTCTTTCGAACGAACGGAGGGAGTATCTTAAACGACGAGGCGTGCCGACCCTGTTGCAGATCTTAACCGACGAGGCGTACCATTGCATGGCTTCCTAGACCATTGTCACCCTGTGCTGCTTGTGCACAGTTCATAGTTCCATTTCCATTCCCGCCCGTGGACACCAAATTTCAAAACCTCAAACTCGTTTCAACCTATCAGCAATACTACTATGTCCACACTTGGCGGTAAGCTAGTTTTAAATGCAAACACAACTCAGCCGTCATCACTCAACACTTAAGTTTACTAGTTAAATCCCCGTGCATTGTCATAAATAAGAAAACATTGACTTAAACAAGAGTGCTCTACACGTTCGATGTGTTCCATCCGACACTCGTCCGACGGTGCAAATCAAGAATGTCGATCAATAATATACACTGCTGAGATGGAAGCATCGAATGCGTGTCATACGAAAAAGATCGTATGCACAACAATTCCGTTCAAACAGTTATTCTAATTCAGAATAAATGAGCATACCATCTTTTCTACTACTCATATTGTGACAAATATTAATTATATCTTCTACTTTCCACCATATCAATTGTTATGTCTCGTTAACCACCCTCTCTGATAGAAGACAAAACATCATCTTTCTCCCCACCTTGCCTTCCCCTTCGCCTCCATTGTTTTCATCCGCCTTTACTCTGGCATTTTCGACACTTCAAAAGTGCACACCTTTTTCAAAACATTAGCAAATAAATAAAATAATATTCCTTCTTATTTCCAAATAATGAAAGGTTCTGCTAAGGATACCCCTATTTGGATGCTTGAGCCTTCTGGTACAAATTATGTCAAGTCATTTTACAGGTTGATCAACTTCGGGGGGATTTCTTATATAGTTCAAAAATGTGTTTGGAAAATTAAGGTGCCCCCTTATATACATGTCTTCCTGTGGCTTATTATTCATAACAAGTGTTTGACTAGGGATAACCTAGCTAAACGTCGTGTGTTTTCAGGACCCTCCTGTGTTTTCTACACAGAGCTTGAAACCATTCAACACCTTTTTTTATTGCACTGTTGCACAATATATTTGGCAGGTTGTTGCCGAAATACTTCATATCGGTGCCATGCTCTTTTGAGTCCTTGTCTTCCATCTTGAAGCACAAAAAGAGACTTGATGCTATTAAATTAGTTACTTCTGCCACCTTGTGGGGCTTATGGCATTTGCGCAGTGATTTTGCGCTTTAGGGGCAAGAATGGCGAAGTGTGAAATGCATCCTGGGTTTGGTATGTTCTCTGGTTTGTCAGTGGAAGATTCTGTGTTCAGGTGTCCAGCTACTCTACTACTCGAAGGCCCAAGACTGCTCGATCATCGGTGAGGAGAATTGCTTGGTACGGATCTTCTTCGAGGCTGTAGTTAGGATTACATTTGTGGCTGTGATTTTGTATTCCTCTCTTAAGCCCGAGACTTGCAAAACTTGTTTGCTGAGATGCAGCTGTAGTAAGTCCATTGCTGTTGCTTTGGTTGCGGCCAATAGATGTGAAATGTTGGTATGTTTACCTTGACTTTAATAAACGTTGGGCAGGGGGAAACCCGTTTTATTCAAGAAAAATAACAATGAAAGGTCCACATAGTACAATGTGAATGCTTGCATCTGCTTATTATTTGACCGCAAAAGATTTTTTTGTGGCCACGAAAAATGAAAAGTACAACAAATACAATGTACAGTTGGGAAAAGCAAATTAAGAATAGATTAATTTACAAGCAAGTAGGCTCTCCCCTGATTGAATTTACGACGGGCCGGTTGTGGGACATGCCTCTTGGCAAAATATTCTTCGACATACAACACATGCTCCCTCCGTTCCAATGAATAAGGCATGCATGTATGCAAATTCATATTTGACCATAAATTAGACCAACCAAATATGTATTATATGTGATAAAAATTATGTGGAGTATAATTTTTAAGTCACATTTTTTTATTGATCTAATTTACGACCAAAGTTGGATTTTGAGAGGCACGCATGCCTTATTCATTGGAATGGAGGAAGCAATATGTTTGTACTCCCGAATCACAATGCTCACGTCTGGCTTGGATTATATGAGCAAGTGGACCAATATTGACTAAGAACAATAGCTTATGCGTAAACCAAGGTGTTTCGGCTAATTAAATAACTCGAGAAATAGAAAGTGAAACAAATACAATGTATAGTTGATAAAATCAAACTAGAAGAGACTAATTTACAAGCAAGTGTGCTCGCGTCTGATTGAATATACGACCTCATTTTTGTTCCCTTTTTGTGCACCTCAAATATACAGAGTCATTAAAGCACTGGATGTGCTTGGGGCTATGGAGAGCTAAGTTGGTCGTAGTGGGGAGTATCATATACTAATATCATGCATATAATACCATTGTATGATACTACATCCTAGTGCATAGCATCATATGTTGGTATCATAGATGACTCTATTTATTGCCATGTATGATCCAGAGCAGCACATCATTTAATGTGATACAATATCATGATATGATACTCAACCCTCTCTTTCTTCATTTAATTCTATGTCACCTCATCAAAATTGCCTAGTTGGCATGCATGATACTACTTATCATACTCTCATTAGGCTGGTTGTAATGGGGAGTATCATATACTAGTATCATGCATATGATACTAGTGTATGATACTACCTCCCTAATGCATAGTATCATATATTAGTATCATGTAGTACTTTATTTATTGCCATGCATGACACAAAGTAGCATAACATTTAATATGATACGGTATCATGATATGATATTACACCCTCTCTTTCTTCATTTAATGCTACGACACCTCATCAAAATTGCCTAGTTGGCATGCATGATACTAGCTATGATACTACCATTACGAGCAGCCTTATGCGCAGCCTACAAGTGCTAAATATTGTGGTGGTACTGTGTCAATTTCTAGGTTACACCGTGGTCCCCTTTTTGAATTCATTCCTATCAGTACCTATGGACTACTCCCTCCTTTCCGGTTTATAAGGCTCAAATATAAAATCTCATCAACCAAGGCATATGGTGAGTGGAGGAATGTATCTCGTACTTTACAAAACTACCCAAACTAAATTGATGCATTAATTGAGTTTAATTGCAGTGCATGCATGTTTGACCACTAGATGAGTAGTAGCATAACATGCATTGGTGAGTTCCTTTTTAATTCTTGCATGCAAAGATTTAATGCTCATTGGAATCTTAAAGGAAGATGAAGATGAGCCCTATAAATCGGCAAAATGAAAAAATTGAGATAAGCCTTACAAACCGGAAAGGAGGGAGTACCGTCATGAACAGTTATGTTGATGAGGAGTTAAGTGTATTACCATAGAATAAGCGTAAATGGATTGGAATTAATTTTGACGTAAACTATTTTTGGGATGAGAACTATGATTTGGTATATCTTTTCAGTTTAGACGACAATTGTTTTGGAACATGATCCATATATATCTGAGAGGAAAACATAATCAACTACCTATAAGCTAACAATTATGCACTGATCATTAATTAAGAATTGTGGCAAATTAATGTAAGGTGCATGGCATTATTTCTAGAAAATACTTTACGTGTCATGTTATATACATACCATGTCATTTGCATAATTATATGATTCTACCATGAGCCTACAACGTGCTTGCTTGGGCTCTAGACTGATTGATATATGTGTAGCATGATTACCCATATCATTGCACAGTTGATACTTTCACAACAACATATCCTGTAGAAGGGTGTGGTTGTGTAAGAGAATTGAGGGGGATGTAAGTAACACGACACAAACTTCATGCTATTGTTCATTTGATCTCTATAATATGCTTATTGTCAATGTACCTCGCTTTGTTGTTTTACTTCCCTATAGTTAGCTTCTGTCGGTTTTCACTTGAAAATTGAAAAATGGAATTATGGAAAGTTTTTAGAGGCTACAACTCATTGCAATATGCTAATTTGTACAATTTTTGGCAGCAACATAGAAGAGAGAAAAGATTCACCTCCGCATGCTCTCCAAGTGAAATCATCAATTCGATTTTAGAAGCTACTAGGCCACTTGGGTCTGACCATCAAAAGAAAATTATAAGGTACTCATATTTCTTATTGTTCCCATGTTCATGTTGTTCCAATCAAATCGGCATAAATCTTCCCATGTACATTGTGTTTGTCAGGAAAGGAAGAATATTACTCGGAAGTCTTCTTCCAAATTCATCGATATGTTTATGCTTTCAAACTTTTGAACTCTTTCTTGCACATTGAATTGATGTCAACTTTGCCACTAAGATTTACTGCTTCTAAGTATGACTCCTGCAAGTGGTTCTCATGTTTTCAGTGGACCTTACAGTAGGGAGAACAAAAGAAGCAAGAGGCTTATTTAGTACTATTGATCCAGATATTGAAAATGCACACCACATATAAATGGATACCTCGGGAGGTTGCTTAACATTTATATTTTTCTTGGTTATTAATTCTGAAAATTTCTTCTTGTCCATTCTATGTTTTCTTTGGAAGTTCTACTCTCTCTCGGGGTGTATGATGATACATCCCCAACGTATCTATAATTTTTGATTGCTCCATGCTATTATATTATCTGTTTTGGATGTTTTATATGCATTAGCATGCTATTTTATATTATTTTTGGGACTAACTTATTAACCTAGAGCCCGGTGCCAATTTCTGTTTTCCTTGTTTTTGAGTTTTACAGAAAAGAAATATCAATCGGAGTCCAAACGGAATAGAACTTTTGCGATGATTTTTCTTGTACCAGAAGACATCCACGGAACTTGGAGGCCAAGTTAGAAGAGTCCCGAGGACTCCACAAGCCTCTAGGGTGCGCCCTAGGGGGGGATGCCCATTGGCTTGTGGGCCCCTCAGGAGTCCACCGACCTCCCTCTTAGCTCTATAAATCCCCAAATATTCCAATATCAACATAAGCGTCCACCAAAATATTTTTCCACCACCGTAACCTTCTGTTCCCGTGATATCCCATCTTGGGGCCTTTTCCGGCATCCTGTCGGAGGGGATTCGATCACGAAGGTCATCTACATCAACTCTATTGCATACCACAGACCTACGGGTCCATAGCTAGTAGCTAGATGGCTTCTTCTCTCTCTTTGATCTTCAATACAATGTTCTCCTCAATGTTCTTGGAGATTGATAACCCACAAGTATATGGGATCGTTTGTCGCCTTCTTCGATAAATAAGAGTGTCGAACCCAACGAGGAGCTAAAGGTAGAACAAATATTCCCTCAAGTTCTATAGAAGCCAAGGTTTCATTATCATTAAATTTGCATGAAAAGGGAAGATGTGGAGCGTTCATCCTAAAGCAACAAGCATAATCATATCTCTGGCATAAATTCCAAGCATACCAATGCAACATATCAATTTGATCCCATAATAGTTTCCATTTTTGTGTCAAGCGATAATCCCTAAAGTATTCACGTTGATCCAACGTTACTCCCATTATCAAGTTGAATGGGGTTTTCTCGGGATTATCAAAGTAGTGCATAATATTTTTCACATAACGAGCATCGAGGGTTTTAGGATGTTCCCTATTTCCATGCGTAGCAAGTACTACTAATTGTTTTGTTGTTTTGTGTTCCATATCCATAACTAAAGATAGAGAACAACTTACAACAGGAAATAAAACTACTTAGTGGTAAAGCAAACAAGCACACACAAGAATATTCACCCCACACTATTGCTCCGCGGCAACGACGCCAGAAAAAAGGTCTTGATAACCCACAAGTATACGGGCTCGTTTGTAGCCTTCTTCGATAAATAGGAGTGTCGAACCCAATGAGGAGCTAAAGGTAGAACAAATATTCCCTCAAGTTCTATCGACAACCGATACAACTCTACGCACATTTGACGTTTGCTTTACCTAAAAACAAGTATGAAACTATTTTGTAAGAATAAAACTACGAGTACTTTGCAAGAATAAAACTATGAATAAATTGCAAGGTAATAAAAGTGGATAGCTTTTGTCAACAAGAAAATCATTTGTCCCTAGGCAATCGATAACAAGTATCGGTAATCATTCTTGCAATTCTATATGAGGGAGAGGCATGAGCTAACATACTTTCTCTACTTGGATCATATGCACTTATGATTGAACCCCTAGCAAGCATCCACAACTACTAAAGATCATTAAGGACCTGAAACCCAACCATAACATTAAGTATCAAGTCCTCTTTATTCCATAGGCAACAACCCACCTACTCGGCTTTAAGCTTCTCTCACTCTCGCAACTCACCATAGGCAAATCATGAACGTATTTCAACACCCTACAACGGGGACCCCTCACGTTTGCGCGAGATGGAGGGCACCATGGGACAACACCATAAATAAAATATACAATCATACCAACCAAGATCACGATTAACCCATAGGACAAAACGGATCTACTCAAACATCATAGGAGCCAAATATCATTGGGAAATAATATATGGAGGTGAGCACCATCTTTAAGTAGAGATTACAGCGGGGAGAAGGGGTGTTACACCGCTACATAGAGGGGGAGAGAGTTGGTGTTTATGGTAGCAAGATTGTTGATGTAGATCACTGTCGGTGTACTAAAGTAGGGGCACTCCTTTGTACCCCTTACTTGTGCGCGGGCAGTCAGAGCCACGGGCCGAAGCCACACTTAGCAGGGCGGAGACAGGAAATAAGAGCCACAAACACAGAAACAATCAACGCAATGTCAAAGACCAAGACCAAAGAAAGCAGATGGATGAAGCAGGTTCCCCGGGCAAGACCCTTGCCAGGGCAGCCTCAGCAGCCCCGGCAAGCCCCTTGCCGGGGCGGCTCGCCCACACCAGTGGAGTGGGCCACCCTCGAACCCACGGTCCCCAACATCATCAACCACGTTGGGCTAGGGCTCGGGAGGCACCTCCATGGTGGCATGCAGATCTTTGTGAAGACAAAGAATATTCAAGATCAGATGAGGATTGGGTGGCAACGATCCTCGACAAGATCTTTGCCAAGGAAACCCTCAAGACCCCCGGCAAGATCCTTGCCGGGGACGACAGCGCGCCACGGCAAGACCCTTGCCGGGCCACCCGACAAGGCCCTTGCCAAAGGCGTCAGCAGGGCCACTGCCAGGCCCGTGCCAACCAAGTCTCCACCGCCGTTCACATGCAGCTGCCAGCCCAACCAGCTGCGCAGGCACCCGCGTGGCAACATGCAGCTTCCAGGCCAACTCAGCACACGCCTGCGTGGCGGCATGCAGATCTTTGTGAAGGCTCCACCACCGCGCCACCTCAGCTGCTTGCCTGCCTACATGGCGCCGTATGCATCGCTGGCCAGGGCGCGTGTCGAAATGAGGGGGAGCGGCGATGGACGGGACGGGCCTCGCTCCCGTCCCCGATAAAGCAAGAGGACACCTAAGCTACGCATTAAATGCGTCTTGTCCTGTAATACGAGCAATAAGCTCATAGCACTATAGGCCTTTCCACCTCCTGTGTGCCACTGTGGCAACCCCTTTCGACTATAAAAGGAGGCCCATGGCGTACTGGAGAGGGATTCGGCTCTTTTGAACCACGCAACCACCATAGCTAGTTCGAGAGCTCAGAAACACTCAATACATCCACCAAAACAGGACTAGGGTTTTACGCATCCTCGCGGCCTGAACCTGGGTAAATGATCCTTGTGCTGATTGCTAATCCTGCACTTCTCACAACCCCGCGCCCCGCAACCGCAGAAGGGATCCTCGTGATCCCATAGGTGTCGTTTCCCACCGACATCTTTGGCGCGCCAGGTAGGGGGCGTGTCGGTGTCAAAACCGGCGGATCTCGGGTAGGGGGTCCCGAACTGTGCGTCTAGGCGGATGGTAACATGAGACGAGGGACACGAAGTTTTTACCCAGGTTCGGGCCCTCCCGATGGAGGTAAAACCCTATGTCCTGCTTGATTAATATTGATGATATGGGTAGTACAAGAGTAGATCTACCACGAGATCAAGGAGGCTAAACCCTAGAAGCTAGCCTATGGTATGATTGTTGTAATGTATGTTGTCCTACGGACTAAAGCCCTCCGGTTTATATAGACACCGGAGAGGGCTAGGGTTACACAGAGTCGGTTACAATGGTAGGAGATCTACATATCCGTATCGCCAAGCTTGCCTTCCACGCCAAGGAAAGTACCATCCGGACACGAGCCGGAGTCTTCAATCTTGTATCTTCGTAGTCTTGGAGTCCGGCGGATAATGATAGTCCGGCTGTCCGGACACCCCCTAGTCCAGGACTCCCTCAGTAGCCCCTGAACCAGTCTTCAATGATGATAAGTCCGGCGTGTACAATGTTCGGCATTGCAAGGCGGGTTCCTCCCTTGAATAATCCAGAGAAGATCATGAACACCAGGATAGTGTCCGGCTCTGCAAAATAAATTCCACATTCCACCGTAGAGAGAATAAAATGTACACTTAGTTCAATCTGCTAATATTATGCGGCGTGACATCACACCGCCACCAGGCCTTTGTTTGAATTACTATACCACCTCAGCATGTTTAGCGAAGCGGTTTCCTTTGCACGTCTTGTCGAAGCAGAGATCGTGTTCCCCTTATTCCGGGATTCTCATCAATACGTGCGTGGGTAACCCAACCGCGCCATTGATGGTGGCGCTTGGGAGATAAGAGAGTTTTACCAGGCTGGTGGGGGACACATAGTTTTGTCCGCCTATATATAAGGGATAAGGATTCACCTTCTCACCTACGCCTTCTTACTCCTTTGCTTATCCATCCCCGCGAACTCAAGCTCCAACGCCCGAGCTCGCGCATCTCGCCTCGACCTTCTCCGAATATGTCCGGAGCGGGAGGTAAATGGTTTGCCTCCACCGTCAAGGAGGAGGACATCACCAAGCTGCGCAGCGCCGAATACCTTTCCGGCGATATCGCGCATCGGCTGCCCGACGAGGGGCAGCTCATCCCTACCCCCGGGCCTCATGAGAGGGTCGTCTTCCTCCCCCACTTCCTCCGCGGACTGGGCTTTCCGCTCCATCCATTTGTCCCGGGGCTCATGTTTTACTACGGCCTGGATTTCCACGATCTGGCGCCGAACTTTATCGTCAACATCTCGGCGTTTATCGTCATGTGCGAGGCCTTCCTCTGCATCCGGCCGCACTTCGGCCTGTGGCTCAAGACCTTCAACGTCAAGCCGAAGGCTGTGAAGGGTACGCAAGCGGAATGCGGAGGCGCCATGTTGGGCAAATTGCCCAACGTCCCTTGGCTGGAAGGGACCTTCGTGGACTCCATCAAGGGGTGGCAATCGGGGTGGTTTTGCATCACCGAGCCGCGCAAATCCACACGGGCGGCGGCCCCCGAGTTTAGATCTAGCATCCCCACGCAGCTCACCTCCTGGAAAGAGAAGGGCTTTCAGTGGGGGAATCCGGTGGAGGTGACGGGACTCCGAGCATGTATCAAGAAGATGGTGAGCAATAGGCTCAGGCTCGTCGACGTGGTCCAAGTCATGCTCATCCGGCGGATCCTCCCATGCCAAGAACGGGCATTTAATTTGTGGGAGTTCAATCCGGAATAGCACCAGGCGCTAAGCGGGCTCTTCGATACAACATACGAAGGCGCCTGGCGGGTGCTGTTCAAGGGCGCCGAAGCCCCCGCGTCCGCGACCGAAGACCGCGGATTCAGCTCGTAGTATCCAACTGACGAGGTAAGTGATTCAACCCCATTACGGGACACTTGTGATAATTAGATTGACTCTAGTGAGGTTTCATTCTGCCTCTTCCTTTGACAGGAATGGATGGAGAAGGCCAAGCTGCTCATCAGCCCGGCTCCCATACCAGAAGACCCAGTGGACGCCCGCTTAACAGGGCTGCTAGTTCCGGCACCGCACGTGGTGCCGGAGAAGAAGGCCAAGAAGGTGGCCACGGGGACTTGAAAGAGTTCCCGCAATCAGGCGTCTGATGACGACGAGGACTCCTCCCCCGAGGAGGAGGAGTACTCTCTCCCGGAGGAGGGAGAGAAGAAAAGGAAGGCTTCCCCCATCGGGGAGGCCGAAGGGTCCAAGAGGGGGAGAACTATCCCCCCGGACAGTTTCGCCAACATCAGCGTTGGTGAGGATGAGTGGCCTCCAAGGGCCAGGCGTCCGGCAAGATCGTAAGTATCCGGATCCTTGATGTGTAATTTCTTTTATGTCGCGTAGTATCCTTCTAACGCCGCATTCTGCCCGTAGTCCGGCCAATGATGATCTCCCCAACTCATCGAGCGGGTCATTGGCCTCGTCAGATGTGAATTCCATCCCGACTGCCTCCACCCCACGCGCCGACGAGGACGTCGAGGTGGGATCCCAAAGAGGGACCCATCAGGAGGAGGCTCCGGAGGCGCCGTCAGGCAGTCTCCCGGACTTCGTGCCGGACTCTACATCGGAACCCGCAGTGGTTCCAGAGTCCGGCAAGCGGCCCCTTCGAAAGAAGGGCAGGACCGTGACACCAGCGGCCTCCGTCCAACCGGAGGCGCCGGATAACCTGCTGGAGGCGCTTAAAGGCGCTTCCATCGAGGAAGAACACCGCACTATCATGAGTGCGGTGATTGAGAAGGTTCAGCTCGCTAAGAGCGGGCTGACCGAAGCCTGCAGTAGCCTTTTAACAGTCTTTGAGGTAAGAAGTTAAAATTATGTAATGTAATACTGCATAGACAGTAGCCCCTGATGCTTAGTTCGGTGTTCGGAAAGAAAAGCCAGACTAAGGATCTTTAACAAGATATACGCAGGGTTGCCTAAAATATGTCAATATGGGTTTGCAGGCTGCGCTGCTGACCTCTGCCGCACTAACGGCGGAGGTTGACATGCTGAAGAAGGATCTCGAGCGGTCCGAGCAAGAGCTCGGCCATGCCAAGAAGCAGCTCGAGGAAAAAGAAGGTGAGTAACACCTCTTTGAATAAGTACCTTACAGAAAAGGATTTTGGTTGCAAATAAAATTAACAAGGATAATATGTGTATTGCAGGGGCCACTAACGAGGTGGCAGCCCTGAGGGATGCTGTGTCCGCGGCCGAACGCAGTGCGGCCGCGGAACGGGCTGAGCGAGAAAAGCAAGAGGCACGGGTGGCGGAAGTTCGGCAAGAGCTCCAGGTTCTCATGGAAAAACATGAGAGTTTGGAGCGTGACTCCAAGACTCGAGAGTCCGAGCTTGCCTCGGCTCTCGAAAGTGCCAAGTCCACCAAGGCCGAGGCCCGTAAGGCCCTTCAGGAGGTTGAGGACATAAAGAAAATAGCGGCGGGTAAGGTGTTTTTCATGCAAAGCAGGCATGTTAATGTAAACTACCTGACACTTACCCGCATTCGGAGCTCTCCAGGGGCGTTTGCAGATCTGCCGCGTAGTGCGTCTGATGCCGCCGCATTCTATCGTGGTGAGGAGGGGAGCTCGACGGAGAAGGTCTTCTGGTCTCAGTATACTGAGGCCGGCCATCCGGTGCCCCCAAGCGACCAGCTCAAGCAGCTGGTCGAACTCCACAAGGTAGCTGAGGAGGCCATGAAGGGCCTCATAGTCCGGCTGTGGCCTGGACAGGCCATGCCTGGTAGCTACTTTGGCCTCGTGCGGCGGCTGGTGGATGCATGCCCCAGGCTGGATGTAGTCAAGCGCTCCGCCTGTATCGAAGGCGCTCGTCGGGCCCTTGCCCGCATAAAGGTGCAATGGGGCAAATTGGATGCGGAGAAGCTTCTCACGGACCCACCGCCACCGGGCAAGGAGTATCGTACGCCGGAGAAGTATTATAAAATTGTCCTGAAGGGAGCCTGCAATATTGCAGATGAGTGCTCCCGAAATGTAATCTTTGAGTGAACTCGCTGTTTATTTATCCTATGCGCTGAAAACTTCGTTCATATGCGCCATGAGCAACGCTTGTTTAATTTAAAATATTACCTTCTGTGCGGCCGTTTGTAAAATCTGAGAGATGGCAAGTCGTTGGCTTCAGCCCCCAAGCCACAAGTGCTGGGGTGTTCGGGATAAACTGGAGCACTCTTGTTCCCATTTTTGGGTCCATCTAGGGAGGCGCTCAACACGACGAACAAGGCAACCGGACTTATAATGCTTGAACACTCTCACTTAGCCGTAGAATTCTATAATTTTAAATTTCGGCGAAGCCCCTGGTATTCGGAAGACCGAATCCGGGGCGCTATCCACGCCTTCATCGGACATTATCCGGAACTTTGCTCGAAGCGGCGTGAGTCTTTAAGGACCCGAAAAAACCTCTCGAACAGCGACCAGTCTCTCGCCTTATCATGCCAGTCAGTTTTAGCTTTCTCCACTGAGGCGTTAACCCGGCTCAACCGGGGCGCAATTGCAGTGGTTCTCCCAGTGCCACCTTAGCCGACAGAACGGAACGTAAGGCACCAAAACGTGGGAGCCGGGCAAACCCAACTATTGACCCAAGACATGATTCGGAGCCGATTCATATAATGCTATAAGTTCGGGGTGCCGCACTTGTGAAAGTGTTCGGACTTTATCACACCGAGTGGGGAACATAAGCCCCCGGTGTATTATGCCGTACCAAAATATACGGGTGCCAGATGTCATATAATGAGCATATATATATAAAATGTGATGCAATTGCGATCATAAAGGTGCTGCATTATTAATGAAAGAAAAGTCTGCTAGTAGAGTGGACTGATACAAATAGTGTGGTAAGCAAGGGATTTGGACTAAATAAACATGTCCCCCTCCAGGGATGAGCTGCGGATTTGGTGTATATAATCGAATTTAATGCTCGTAACTGAGACCACCTGAGTGTTCGACGCGGCCTTCTTTAATCCCTGACTGTTGCATCATGAGTTCGGCAGGTTCACCGCCGGACAGGGCTTCTGGTTAACAGAGTCCTGTGTACAAGAAAGAAGAAAAATAATAATAAAAAGAAAGAGGGGCACATTCGTGAGCCCCCAGTGTGGTCGAACCGCACTCTGGGTCCGTTGTGATCGTGCCCCCTCCCCTGTGCCCATGGTATCTCCAAAGCGTAATGATGTACGCGGAGTGTTATTCTTGCGATCATACGCGGGCGAGGGTTGGGGCCGCATTGCTACGCGTGCTCTGATCGCGCCAGGTGGTCTTGGTTGGCATTGCTCCGGGCGCGCTTTGCTGTATCCGGCCGTTTAACGGCCGGACTCGAGAATTGCCTTAGAAGGCTGCTCTGTACTTCTGCCGTGAGAGCCGCTGTATGTTCCTCCATTCGGAGGGAGCGTTCCGTATTCCCATTGACCGTGATGACTCCACGAGGGCCTGGCATCTTGAGCTTTAGGTATGCATAGTGCGGCACCGTGTTGAATTTGGCAAACGCGGTTCGCCCGAGCAGAGCGTGATAGCCGCTGCGAAACGGGACTATGTCGAAGATTAACTCTTCACTCCGGAAATTATCCGGGGATCCGAAGACCACTTCCAGTGTGACTGAGCCTGTGCAGTTGGCTTCCACTCCTGGTATGACACCTTTAAAGGTTGTCTTTGTAGGTTTAATCCTTGATGGGTCTATGCCCATTTTGCGCACTGTATCCTGATAAAGCAGGTTCAGGCTACTGCCGCCGTCCATCAGGACTCTCGTGAGGTGGAACCCATCGACGATTGGGTCTAAGACCAATGCGGCGAATCCGCCATGGCGTATGCTGGTCGGATGGTCTCTTCGATCGAAAGTGATCGGACAAGAGGACCATGGGTTGAACTTTGGGGCGACTGGCTCCATCGCATAGACGTCCCTTAGTGCGCGTTTCCTCTCCCTCTTGGGTATGTGGGTCGCGTATATCATATTCACCGTTCGTACTTGTGGGGGAAAACCCTTCCGTCCTCTGTTGTTCAGCGGCCGGGTCTCTTCCTCGTCGTCGCTATTTAGCCCCTTGTCATTGTTTTCGGCAATTAACTTGCCGGCCTGCTTGAACACCCAGCAATCTCTATTGGTGTGGTTAGCTGGCTTTTCAGAGGTGCCATGTATCTGGCATAAGCAGTCGAGTATTCGGTCCAGATTGGACGGACCCGGAGTGGTTCTTTTAAATGGCTTCTTCCGCTGACCGGGTTTAGGGCCTCGGAATCCGACATTGACTGCCGTACCCTCCTTGTCGTCGCCGTTAATTCGGCGCTTGTTTTTGTTTCGACGTGACCTGCCGTTGTTGTCCTTAGTATCCGGACTGCCAGAATTTTTACGGAGATTGTTGCTGCGGGCTAGCCAGCTGTCCTCTCCCGCACAAAAGCGGGTCATTAACGATGTGAGGGCTGCCATGGATTTCGGCTTTTCCTGCCCCAGGTGCCGGGCTAGCCATTCGTCCCAGGGCCTCTGCGTCCGGACAATCGACGATTTGATTTTTCTTTGTCAAGAACCGTGTCCAGAATTGTCTGGACGATTTGTCTGGCTGCTGAATGATGTGGCTTAGGTCATCGGCGTCTGGTGGTCGCACATATGTGCCTTGGAAGTTATCAAGGGATGCGGCCTCCAGGTCTTCCCAACACCCAATTGACTCTGCGGGCAAGCTGTTAAGCCAATGCCGAGCTGGTCCTTTAAGCTTGAGTGGGAGGTACTTTATGGCGTGGAGATCGTCGCCGTGGGCCATATGGATGTGGAGAAGATAGTTTTCAATCCACACCGCGGGGTCTGTTGTGCCATCGTAAGATTCGATGTTTACGGGTTTAAACCCTTCGGGGATCTGATGATCCATTACTTCGTCAGTGAAGCATAACGGGTGTGCGGCGCCCCTGTATTGAGCGATATCGCGACGCAGCTCGAGAGAGCGCTGTCTGCTGTGTTCGGCCCGGCCGGGGTTATTGTATCCGGCACGACGGTATTCGTCGTGGGTCGTAGGGCGCCCACGTGATGCATAGATGGATCTGGATTGCCTTGCTTTGTCCTCCAATATGTCTTGCAAGTCCGGCGCGTTCCCTCTTGGCTTCGTACTTTTGGAGCGATGCCGGGGTATGGTCTTGGCTGGGGGCCTGGATGCCTCTCTGTCACGACCATGGGGTGGTCGGTCAGCCATATCGTGCGCTGGTGATGGAGGTACGTATGCTTCCTCCTCTAATCGGGGGAGCAACTTGCGTTTTGGGTAACTTTTGGAGGGACGTTCGAGTTTATACTCTTCGGCCGCGAGGACCTCGGTCCATCGATCGGCCAGCAGGTCCTGATCAGCTTGAAGCTGCTGCTGCTTTTTCTTTAGGCTGTTTGCTGTGGCGATAAGCCTGCGCTTGAAGCGCTCTTGTTCGACGGGATCCTCGGGTACGACAAATTCGTCATCGTTGAGGCTTGCTTCGTCTTCGGAGGGAGGCATATAATTATGATCCTCAACCTCTTCATCTGCCGCCCCCTCATGAGGGCTTGCTTCTGCATCCTCCTGCGCTGAGTCTTGCTGGAGGGGATTGTCTTCGGCACTCTCTGGAGTATTATTATCTCCTGTGCCGGAATCTCCATTCTTGCTGTGGCGAGATTTAGAGCGGCGCCGCTGACGCCGGCGCTTGGGCTGTTTCTTTAAGGGATCTGCCTCCGCTGTTTCTTCGCCGTCCCCATCTTTTGGGGTATCCACCATGTATACGTCATATGACGAGGTGGCCTTCCAGTGCCCTGTGGGCGCTGGTTCCTGTTCGTCTCCGGCATCGTCGTCCATAGCATCGATGTCTTCGGAGTCGTAGTCTAGCATGTCGGTTAGATCGTCGACAGTGGCTACAAAGTGGGTGGTGGGTGGGCTCTGAATTTCTTCGTCGTCCGTATCCCAACCATCCTGGCCATAATCCGGCCAGGACTCTCCTGATAACGAGAGATGCTTTAGTGAATTCAAGATATCGCCAAAAGGCGAGCATTGGAAGATGTCCGCGGCGGTGAATTCCATAACCGGCGCCCAATCCGGATCGATTGGTAGGGGCGCGGGAGGTTCGGAGTCCGGCGAGGAGTCCGGCGCCTCGGAATCACGAGTTTCGCAGGGGACAAGATTAGTGTTCGGCTCCATCGCCGTGGATGTTGGAGCCCCCAGGGCGGCGTCTATCCACCGACCCTCGATCTGGGCGATCGGCTCCGGGCTAATGGCCGAAGCGGATCCGTGCGGCCACCAAGGCACTGTTCGGCGGCAGAGCTAGATCATGCCCATCGTCACAGTGCGGCGCGCTTGGCTGTGGCTCGAGTCCGTCGAGGATCAAGTCTCCGCGGACATTGGCCGTGAAGTTTAAGCTTCCAAATCTGACCTGACGGCCAGGGGCGTAGCTTTCGATCTGCTCCAGATGGCCAAGTGAATTGGCCCGCAGTGCGAAGCCGCCGAATATGAAGATCTGTCCGGGGAGAAAAGTCTCACCCTGGACAGCGTTGTTGGTTGAAGATGCCATCAAGCCTATCGGTGACGACACAGAGGAACTCTCAATGAAAGCACCAATGTCAGTGTCAAAACCGGTGGATCTCGGGTAGGGGGTCCCGAACTGTGCGTCTAGGCGGATGGTAACAAGAGACGAGGGACACGATGTTTTTACCCAGGTTCGGGCCCTCTCGATGGAGGTAAAACCCTACGTCCTGCTTGATTAATATTGATGATATGGGTAGTACAAGAGTAGATCTACCACGAGATCAAGGAGGCTAAACCCTAGAAGCTAGCCTATGGTATGATTGTTGTAATGTATGTTGTCCTACGGACTAAAGCCCTACGGTTTATATAGACACCGGAGAGGGCTAGGGTTACACAGAGTCGGTTACAATGGTAGGAGATCTACATATCCGTATCGCCAAGCTTGCCTTCCACGCCAAGGAAAGTACCATCCGGACACGAGCCGGAGTCTTCAATCTTGTATATTCGTAGTCTTGGAGTCCGGCGGATAATGATAGTCCGGCTGTCCGGACACCCCCTAGTCCAGGACTCCCTCAGGGCGCAATTGTGGGAATCTAGTCTAGTAGTTGTCCTAGCAGTTCTTCATCGCCATGGCTCCTAAGAAGAAGACGACCACGGCGGTCGGTTCGTCCGAGACCGGACTGCCAGTACCGATGCGGACCAGTAGCAGGCCAGTCGCGGTGAGCAGCGTCGTTTGTACGCCAGGCGACGAGCCACACGCCCGAGCTCCAGAGACGGAGTCGGGGCCCCCACATGCGGCATGGGGCCCTCCAGTAGCGTCGTCGTGCCGCCAGACGGCGGTGCGGTGACCTCCAAGACACCAACACCAGCGCCCATGGCGCGCTCTTCTCAGGTCGTGCGCGATGAGCAGCGCCGCCCTGCTGGTGACCCTGGAGCTGTCGAGTTTCGGTTTAAAGTTCGAAAGCACCTCGACAATTCAAAGCAGAGTCTTGGTGGAGTTCGTTGTAGAATGGGCCTCGACGCCCGACGAAGAGGTACAAGAGACCACTCTCCCCAGCAAGGAAACGAGCCGCAACTGGATCATGTACTTTGATGGGGCTTTTTCGCTGCAAGGCGCCGGTGCTGGTGTGCTGCTTGTCGCACCCACCGGAGAGCACCTCAAGTATGTCGTCCAAATGCACTTTCCCCAGGAGATGTCAGCTAAGAACACCGCCGAGTATGAGGGCTTGCTTGTCGGTGTCAGGATCGCGGCGGACCTCGGAGTCAAAAAGCTCTTCGTCAGGGGCGATTCGTAGCTCGTCCTCAGGCAGATCAACAACGATTATCAAAGCCCGTTGATGGAAGCTTATGTGGATGAAGTGAGGAAACTAGAGGAGCACTTTGACGGTATACAAGCAGAGCATGTCCCTCGGACAGAAAATGATATCGCCGACTACCTGTCAAAGCGCGCTGCCTCAAGCTACACGTGGAGCCAGGTACTTTTGTGCTTCATTTAGCTCAACCATCCGTCGAACCATAAACCGGGCAGAATAAGCGGAGGAAGCTGGGCCCCGCCAAGTACTTCCCCACCGAGCTCCCTGGAGCCGCTGGCGAAGATGTTGCCGTGGATGTCGATCCTGCCGCGGGGCAACCGACTCCGGCAGGGCCTCAGGCCATGGTCGTAGAGACGGCCGCTCCCGTGGCGGAAGAGATGCCTTTGGTCCTTGTCGTCGAGCCACGGGCTCCGGCATGGGCGCAGCACACCGTCCGATTCCTCCAAATAGGAGAACTTCCTAAGGAGCAGGAAGAGGCAGAGAGAGTAGCCCGCCGGTCTGCTCTGTACCAATTCATTGACAACGTCTTGTACAGAAAAATATCGAATGGGGTGAAATTGAAGTGCATCTCCCAGGAGGAAGGACTAGAGCTGTTGGCAGATACATGGAGGCATATGTGGCTCCCACATAGGGTCAAGGGCCCTTACTGGCAAGGCTTTCCGGCAAGGTTTCTTCTGGCCCACTGCCCTCCAAGATGCAACGACACTAGTAACCAAGTGTGAAGCGTGCCAGTTCCATTCAAAGAAGCTTCATCAACTAGCTCAAGCTCTTCAAACCATCCCTCTCTCTTGGCCCTTCTTGGTTTGGGGGCTCGACATACTGGGCCCTTTCCCTCGTGCCGCCGGGGGCTTTGAGTACTTATACGTTGCAATCGACAAGTTCACAAAGTGGCCAGAGGTGGAAGCGGTGAGGAAGGTGACAGCACAGTCAGCCATCAAGTTCTCCAAGGGGCTAGTTTGCCGTTTTGGGTACCCAATAGGATCATCACCGACAACGGCACACAGTTCACAAGCCACGCCTTCATGCAGTACATTGAGGATCTCGGCAGCAAGGTCTGTTTTGCTTCTATGGCACACCCACGAAGCAACGGCCAAGCAGAGAGAGCAAATGCTGAAGTTCTACGAGGCTTAAGAATGAAGACTTTTGATAGGCTGCGCAAGAGTGGAAGGCGCTGGATTGACGAGTTGCCGACGGTTCTTTGGTCGATCAGAACGACGCCAAATCGAGCCACCGGCTAGACACCCTTTGCCCTGGTCTACGGGGCAGGAGCAGTTCTCCCCATAGAACTCATATACGGGTCATCTCGAGTGCTCGCTTATGATGAGCTTGAGCAAGAGCGATTGCGGCAAGATGATGCAACGCTCCTTGAGGAAGATCGTCTCTGGGCGGCTGTGAGAGAAGCACGCTACCAGCAAGCTTTGCGCCGCTACCATAGCCGCAAGGTTCATGCCCGGAGCTTTGAGGAAGGCGACCTTGTTCTTCGGCACGTTCAGTCGGCCAAGAATTCCAACAAGTTGACGCTGAAGTGGGAAGGCCCTTATCGGGTAACACGAGTCACCAGACCCGGTGCAGTCCACCTGGAGACCGAAGATGCCATTCCAATGAGCAACTCCTGGAACATCGAGCATATTCGCAAGTTTTACCCATAAGGCGCGGCTGCCGGGCCTCCCGGCAAGCCACCTTTTGTACAAGCCTTGCCGGCAAGGCATGTAACCCTTTGTACAAAGCCAGGCGTAGACCCTGAGCATAAATAAACGAAGCACTGGCGCCCTAAGTTATAGCATGCATGCTAGGTCGAGTCTCTTCCTCGGTTAGGGATGATAGTGCTTAGCAGCGGCTAACCCCTAGCTTAGAGGTCGAGTGTGCATCTCTCTGTTCTTTTCTGTCCTCTTTGGTTCGCAGGGCACGTGAGCACTTCTGCCGAGCTATTTGGAAGAAAGGGAACGGACCGGCGTCTCGACCCCGACAAACCAAAGTTGCCGGGGGCTGCAAGTACAAGGATCCAACCACGGCAAGCCAAGGTTGCCAGGGGCTGTAGATCCAGATAAGTCTTTTATCCTCTATCATGCATTTTGATATGGAACTGGGATATGTGAAACCTCGTTTTATTTCTAGGCTACCGTGCTCCCCTTTTTTTGTACCCAAGGATTATCTCCTGGGTCCGGATTTGGTTGTAGTCGCGGCAACAAGGAAATGGAATGAGGAGCCTAAGCCCGCTTCATCCCTGCCTCCGCCAAGGGCGCGAGAAAGTTGAGCAAAGTGGGGGGACGACAAGGCCTGTTGCCGGGCGAAAAACGTTTATCTTAGATAATAACAAGGATTTGCTCCTTGTCGCGGGTTTCACCCATGAACGAAAAACCCGGCAAACATCCCTTTTGCATTAAAAACATCCCATACAGGTATAGTCCATACGGAGTGAAAAACATGAGCAATGGGATTACAAGTTCTAAATTTAACGAAGGCCCATAGGCTTACAAGTTGAGAAAAGATAAGGTGCCCATAATCCCTTTCTTGTCCCTCTCCTCAGAAAATGAAACAAGAAAGCAAGAGGGCAGAGGATGATGGAAGCACAGCGACGGCGGACGAGGACGGGGGGCTCGAGAAGGAGGAAGAAAGGGGGCGACAGTTCCTAGATTGGAAAAGACGCAGGGAAGGGGTAAAGTGAGCAGCGTGTCCGCTGTTATTCCCTTTTACGGGGAAGGCGCGGGCCGCCTCCTTTCCCATTAACTGCGATACGACGCATGCATGTGGGAACTGCTCCGCGCATGCCCCCCACGTCACGCACGCGCACGCGACCCCCACGTCGTGCATTCAACGCGGGTCATGGGGAAGCACAGAAGACGGAAAGTTATCACGGTAAAAACCGCCCCGCCTGCCCGCGCACCATTTTGGGCCTGGCCCAACAATGCGTTGCGCCTATGTGTGGCCCAGGCCCGGGGGCTCCTGTCGGTGTACTAAAGTAGGGGCACTCCTTTGTACCCCTTACTTGTGCGCGGGCAGTCAGAGCCACGGCCCGAAGCCACACTTAGCAGGGCGGAGACAGGAAATCAGAGCCACAAACACAGAAACAATCAGCGCAATGTCAAAGACCAAGACCACAGAGTGCAGATGGACGAAGCAGGTTCCCCCGACAAGACCCTTTCCGGGGCGGCTTGCACACACCAGCGGAGTGGGCCACCCTCGAACTCACGGTCCCCAACATCATCAACCATGTTGGGCCAGGGCTCGGGAGGTACCTCCATAGTGGCATGCAGATCTTTGTGAAGACAAAGAATATTCAAGATCAGATGAGGATTGGGAGGCAACGATACTCGACAAGATCCTTGCCAAGGAAACCCTCAAGACCCCCGGCAAGATCCTTGCCGGGGGTGACAGCCTGCCACGGCAAGACCCTTGCCGGGCCACCCGGCAAGGCCCTTGCCAATGGCGTCAGCGGGGCCACTGCCAGGCCCGCACCAACCAAGTCTCCACCGCCGTTCACATGCAGCTGCCAGCCCAACCAGCTGGGCAGGCACCTGCGTGGCAACATGCAGCTTCCAGGCCAACTCAGCACACGCCTATGTGGCGGCATGCAGATCTTCGTGAAGGCTCCACCACCGTGCCACCTCAGCTTCTTGCCTGCCTACATGGCGCCGCATGCATCGCTGGCCAGGGCGCATGTCGAAACGAGGGGGAGCGGCGACTGACGGGATGGGCCTCGCTCCCATCCCTGATAAAGCAAGCCGACACCTAAGCTAAGCATTAAATGCGTCTTGTCCTGTAATATGAGCGATAAGCTCATAGCACTGTAGGCCTTTCCAGCTCCTGTGTGCCACTGTGGCAGCCCCTTTCGACTATAAAAGGAGGCCCATGGCGTACCGGAGAGGGATTCGGCTCTTTTGAACCATGCAGCCACCCTAGCTAGTTCGAGAGCTCAGAAACACTCAATACATCCACCTAAGCAGGACTAGGGTTTTACGCATCCTCGCGGCCCGAACCTGGGTAAACGATCCTTGTGCTGATTGCTAATCCTACTCTTCTCACAACCCCACGCCCCGCAACCGCAGAAGGGATCCTCGTGATCCCATAGGTGTCATTTCCCACCGACAGTCGCCGTCACGGTCCTTGTCCCGGCAGCACTCCCGCGCCACCGGGAGAGAGGGGGAGAGAGCCCCCTCCTTCTCCTTCCTTGGCCTACCCCTAGATGGGAGGATGGTTCCCCCTCTGGTCCATGGCCTCCATGGCGGCGGAGGGGCGAGAGCCCCTTCGAGATTGGATATGTCCCTATGTTATCTTCTTTTTTGTGTTCCCCAGATCTGGCCCTTCACCGTTTCTTAAATTCTTGGAGATCCGTAACTCCGATTGCGCTAAAATTTTTACAAATTTTATTTCCATAAATTATCTTTTTTGCGCCCGAAGAAGGGCCCCAACCGACTTACAAGGAGGGCATAAGACACCTGGGCGCGCCAGGGGGTGCCTGGTGCGCCCTGGTGGGTTGTGGTCACTATGGGCCCCCGTTTGCGTTGATTCCTAGTCCCAAAAATCACATATATTCCAAAATAATTCTTCGTAAATTTTTATCGCGTTTGGACTTTGTTTGATATGGATTTTCTACGAAACAAAAGCCATGCAACAAACATGAACTGGCACTGGGCACTGGATCAATATGTTAGTCCAAATAAATCATATAAAATGTTGCTAAAAGTGTATAAAAGTTGTATAATATTGGCACGAAATAATCAAAACTTATAGATACGATGGAGACGCATTAGCATCCCCAAGCTTAATTCCTGCTCGTCCTCGAGTAGGTAAATGATAAAAAAGATAATTTTTGATGTGGAATGCTACCTAGCATAAACTTGATCATATATCTAATCATGGCATGAATATTAAGACATGAGTGATTCAAAGTAGTCTATAATTTGACATAAAGACATCAATACTTAGGCATCCCAACAAACAATCATGTCTTTCAAAATATCAATGCTAAAGAAAACCATCCCTACAAAATCATATAGTCTTTTCATGCTCTGTCTTCTTAACACAAAGTATTTATCATGCACAACCTCGATGACGAGCCGAGCAATTGGTTCATCCTTTTTAACGTGCTTCAGCTTTTTCAACCCTCATGCAATACATGAGTGCAAGCCATGGATATAACACTATGGGTGGAATAGAGTATGATGATAGGGGTAAATATAGAGAAGATAAAAAAGTAAGAAAGTCTCACACCGATGCGGCTAACCAACGGGCTATGGAGATGCCCATCAATTGATATCAATGCGAGGAGTAGGCATTGCCATGCAACGAATGCACTGAGAGCTATAAGTGTATGAAAGCTCAATATGAAAACCAAGTGGGTGTGCATCTAATCCTATAATGAAAAATTCCCACTAGTATGTGAAACTGACAACATAAGAGACTCTCCATATGAAAAAGTAAACATGGTGCTACTTTGAAGCACAAGTGTGGAACTAGCACGCCCCTTCTCTCTTTATTTCCTTTTTCTTTCTTTCTTTTTTTCTTTTTCTTTTTTTTCTTTTTCCTTTTTTTCTCTCATTGTCCGGAGTCTCATCCCGACTTGTGGGGGCATCATAGTCTCCATCATCCTTTCCTCACTGGGGCAATGCTCTAATAATGAAAATTGATGATTATCACACTTCTATTTACTTAGAACTCATTATTACAACTCGATACCTATAACAAAATATGACTCTATATGAATGCTTCTGGCAATACCAAGATGTGCAATGATCTAGCTAACATGCATAAAAATGATGAACGGTGGCTGAGCCACAAATACTCTATCAGCTATATGATCATGCAAAGCAATATGAAAATGAATGCTCAAGTCACCAAAAACGGAAGCGGTGGAAGTTGCATGGCAATATATCTCGGAATGGCTATGGAAGGGCCATAATAGGTAGGTATAGTGGTTGTTTTGAGGAAGATATAATAAGGCTTATGTGTGATAGAGAGTATCATATCACGGGGTTTGGATGCATTGGCGAAGTTTGCACCGACTGTCGAGGCGAGGAAGGGCAATGAACGGTACCGTAGAGGCTAGAAAATTGCGGAAAGGTGAGAGTGTGTATAATCCATGGACTCACATTAGTCATAAAGAACTCATATACTTATTGCAAAAGTTTATTAGCTTTTGAAGCAAAGTACTAATACGCATGCCCCTAGGGGGATAGATTGGTAAGAAAATACCATCGCTCATCCCCGACCGCCACTCATAAGGAAGACAATCAATAATAAATCATGCTCCAACTTCATAGCATAACGAGAGACTATACGTGCATGCTTCGGGAATCACAAACCTTAACACCAATATTCTTACTAACCACAACCGTTTACTACTACCTCCCACATATTCCATCTCTATATCGCAAAACTATTGCTAGGAATCAAACATATCATATTCAGTGATCCACAAGTTTTATGTAGGATTTTATGACTAACCATGCAATTGACCAATTCCTGTTGACTCTCTAAATAGTATAAGTGAAGCATGAGAGTTTAATTCTTTCTATAAAATACCATGCTCTAATAAGTATAAGTGAAGCAAAAGAGCATTATCCAAATAACGGTTTTCTATGTGAAGTGAAACAAGCAATCCAAACTTCAAATGATATAAGTGAAGCACATGAAGCATTCTATAAAGCCATACTCAAAAGATATAAGTGAAGTGCAATGAGCATTCTATAAATCAACCATGGAGTATCTCATACCAGCATGGTGCATAAAATAAAAGGAAAAAATAAACACAAAAGACGCTCCAAGATTTACACATATCACGTGAACAAAACAAAGACGAAAACATACTGATACTTGTTGAAGAAAGATGGGATGCCTTCCGGGGCATCCCTAAGCTTAGATGCTTGAGTCTCCTTGGATATTTCCTTGGGGTGCCTTGGGCATCCCCAAGGTTGAACTCTTGCCTCTCCTCCTTCTTCTCACATCGAGACCTCCTCAATGTTTGATCACTTCATCCACATAAAAGTCAACAAAAAGACTCGGTAAGATCCGTTAGTATAATAAAGCAAAAGACTATTCTAAGTACTGTTGAAAACCAATTCATATTTTGTTTTTGCATTGTAGCTACTGTAATATAACTTTTCCATGGCTTATACCACCGATGAAAATCGGTAGTTTCATCAAAACAAGCAAAATAATGCATCAAAAACAGAATCTATCTTAAACAGGGCAGTCTGTAGCAATCTGAACATCTAACATACTTATGTAAGTCCAAACATTCTAAAAATTTAGGAAAAAATAAACAATTTGCATAGCAATATTGGCAAAAAGTTTCAGATGACGTTTCAATAAAAAATGAAAATTCACGCGCTACAGCCAAAGTTTCTGTTCCTGCACTGCACATACCAACAAGCAATCTAATCATCCTAAAGGCAAATCTTGGCACAATAATTATACAATACAAAGGATTTGAACAAGGGGATAATTATTTTTGTTTAAAAGTTTCTGTAATCGAGATTCACAAAGTTTCCATGGGCATGAACAAAGTTCAAGGACGGCCCCCACTTCAACGGTGTTCTTCTTTCTCACTTTCACTTTTCTTTTTGTGAATTTTTAAGTTCCCCTCTATATTATTTTTTGTTTTTAAACTTTATAAAAGCACTCAACAGAAATAAATTACTCTCTAAAACTTCTGGGTTGTCTCCCTGGCAGCGCTTTCTTTAAAGCCACTAAGCTAGGCATAAAGTGCTCAAGTAATGGATCCACCCGGATCCTAAGGTATATCAAAGCCAATTTTAATTAACAATGATTTGGCATAAGGAACTATAGTAAGTTCATCTCCATAAACATAATTCATATCAGCATCATGGCCACAAGCATAGCAAGCATCAAGTTCATCAAAAAGGGATATTTGAAACGAATCAATGGGATCATTGAAATTATCATAACATTCATCCTTTGGTAAGCATGAAGGGAAATTAAATAATGTATGAGTTGAAGAGGTACTCTCATTAGAAGGTGGGCACAGGTAGCTAATCCTCTCTTCCTCCTTTTGTTCTTCGCTCTCCTCATCATCTATTTCATCCAATGAGCTCATAGTTCATCAATTCCTTCTTCCATAGACTCCTGCAAAATATTAGTCTCTTCTCGGACAATGGAGATTTTCTCAATAAATTCCTCAATATCGGAATTATATTTATAATTATCATAGAAATATTTAAGGATGGAAAAAAATTTCAGGTCTATAAACAACATCATCAAAAGCTACATACTTTAAATACAAAGATTCAATTTCATAAGCACCCTTAAAAGCAACAAATTCTTCTATTTGGTCCACATCATAGTAATCGTATATACCATTAGCATAAAAAGCCAAGGTTTCATTATCATTAAATTTGCATGAAAAGGGAAGATGTGGAGCGTTCATCCTAGAGCAACAAGTATAATCATATCTCTGGCATAAATTCCAAGCATACCAATGCAACCTATCTATTTGATCCCATAATAGTTTCCCTTTTTGTGTCAAGCGATAATCCCTAAAGTATTCACGTTGATCCAACGTTACTCCCATTATCAAGTCGAATGGGGTTTTCTTGGGATTATCAAAGTAGTGCATAATATTTTTCACATAACGAGCATCGAGGGTTTTAGGAGGTTCCCCATCTCCATGAGTAGCAAGTACCACTATTTTTTTTTGCTGTTTCGTGTTCCATATCCATAACTAAAGATAGAGAACAACTTAGAACAGGAAATAAAACTACTTAGTGGTAAAGCAAACAAGCACACATGAGAATATTCACCCCACGCTATTGCTCCCCTGCAACGGCGCCAGAAAAAGGTCTTGATAACCCACAAGTGTAGGGGATCATTTGTAGCCTTCTCCAATAAATGGGAGTGTCGAACCCAACAAGGAGCTAAAGGTAGAACAAATATTCCCTCAAGTTCAATCGACCACCGATACAACTCTACACACACTTGGTGTTTGCTTTACCTAAAAAAAGTATGAAACTATTTTGCAAGAATAAAACTACGAGTACTTTGCAAGAATAAAACTATGAATAAATTGCAAGGTAATAAAAGTGGATAGCTTTTGTAAACAAGAAAATCATTTGTCCCTAGGCAATCGATAACAAGTACCGGTAATCATTCTTGCAATTCTATATGAGGGAGAGGCATGATCTAACATACTTTCTCTACTTGGATCATATGCACTTATGATTGGACACCTAGCAAGCATCCACAACTACTAAAGATCATTAATGTCGTGAAACCCAACCATAGCATTAAGTATCAAGTCCTCTTTATCCCATACGCAACAACCCACCTACTCGGGTTTAAGCTTCTGTCACTCTCACAACCCACCATAGGCAAATCATGAACATATTGAAACACCCTACAGCTGGTACCCCTCACGTTTGCGCGAGACAGAGGACACCGTAGGACAGCAGCATAAATAAAATATACAATCGTACCAACCAAGATCACGATTAACCCATAGGACAAAACATATCTACTCAAAGATCATAGGATAGCCAAATATCATTGGGAAATAATATATGGAGTTGAGCACCATGTTTAAGTAGAGATTACAACAGGGAGAAGGGGTGTTACACCGCTGCATAGAGGGGGAGAGAGTTGGTGTTGATAGTAGAAAGATTGCTGATGTAGATTGCCATCACGATCCTTGCCCCGGTGGCACTCCGGCACCATCGGGAGAGAGGGGGAGAGAGCCCCCCTCTTTCTTCTTATTCTTCCTTGACCTCCCCCTAGATGGGAGAAGGGTTCCCCCTCTGGTCCATGGCCTCCATGGTGGAGGAGGGGCGAGAGCTCCTCCGAGATTGGATCTGTCCCTATGTTATCTTCTGTTTCGCGTTCCCCAAATCTGGCCCTTCACCGTTTCTTAAATTCCCGGAGATCCGTAAATCCGATTGTGCTAAAATGTTTACACGATTTTTTCCCATAAACTACCTTTCTTGCACCCGAAGAAGGGCCCCAACGGACTTATGAGGAGGGCATAAGACACATGGGCACGTCAGGGGGTGCCCGACGCGCCCTGGTGGGTTGTGGTCACTGCGGGCCCCCGTTTGCGTTGATTCCAAGTCCCAAAAATCACATATATTCCAAAATAATTCGCCGTAAATTATCATGTTTGGACTTTGTTTGATATGGATTTTCTATGAAACAATAAATATGCAACAAATAGGAATTGGCACTTGGCACTGGATCAATATGTTAGTCCAAATAAATCATATAAAATGTTGCCAAAAGTGTACAAAAGTTGTATAATATTGGCATGAAACAATAAAAAATTATAGATATGACGGAGACGTATCATAGATCTATCTGATGTAATCTTATTTTGTGGTGTGTTTGTCGAGATCCAGTGAATTGTGGATTTATGATCAGCTTATCTATGAATATTATTTGAATCTTCTCTTAATTCTTATATGCATGATTTAATATCTTTGTATTTCTCTTCGAATTATCGGTTTGGTTTGGCCAACTAGATTGATTTTTCTTGCAATGGGAGAGGTGCTTAGTTTTGGGTTCAATCTTGTGTGACTTCACCCAGTGACAAAGTAGGGGTAGTGGGACACCTATTTGCATTGTTTCCATCAAGGGTAAAAAGATGGGGTTTTCATCATACTGCTTGAGTTTACCCCTCTACATCATGTCATCTTGCTTAAGGCGTTACTTCGTTCTTATGAACTTAATACTCTAGATGCATGCTGGATAGTGGTCGATGTGTGGAGTAATAGTAGTAGATGCAGGCAGGAGTCGGTCTACTTGACACGAACGTGATGCCTATATTCATAATCATTGCCTTGGATATCATCATAACTTTGCGCTTTTCTATCAATTCCTCGACAGTAATTTGTTCATCCACCGTATTATTTTCCTTCAAGAGAGAAGCCTCTAGTGAAACCTATGGCCCCCGGGTCTATTTTCCATCATATGTTTTCATATCTATAAACCAATATATCTATCTCTATCAGATCTCACCTTTGCAAGTGACCGTGAAGGGATTGGCAACCCCTTTATCGCGTTGGGTGCAAGTGTTTGATTGTTTGTGTAGGTGCATATATTGGGGACTTGCTTGTGTCTCCTACTGGATTGATACATTGTTCTTAATTGAGGGAAATACTTATCTCTACTTTGCTGCATCACCATTTCCTCTTGAATGGAAAAACCAACGCAAGCTCAAGAAGTAGCAGGAAGAACTTCTGGCGCCATTGCTGGGGAGATCTACATCAAGCCTACCAAGTACCCATCATAATCTCTCATCTCTTGCATTACATTATTTGCCATTTACCTCTCGTTTTCCTCTCCCCCACTTCTAAAACATTAAAAAAAACAAAAAGATTTGCCTTTTTTTCGCCCTTCTTTCGTTCGTCTTTTCATTTGCTTTTTGGTTGCTTGTGTGGTGGATTACTTGCATTATCACGATGACTCAAGAGAATACCAAGTTGTGTGATTTTTCCAATACTAATAATAATGATTTTATTAGTACTCCAATTGCTCCCACCACTAGTGCGGAATCTTATGAAATTAATGCCGCTTTGCTGAATCTTGTTATGAAAGATCAATTTTCTGGCCTTCCTAGTGAAGATGTCGCATCCCATCTCAATACTTTCATTGAGTTGTGTGATATGAAAAAGAAGAAAAAGATATGGATAATGGTATTGTTAAATTGAATCTCTTTCCATTATCACTACGAGATCATGCTAAAACTTGGCTTTCATCTTTGCCGAAAAGTAGTATTGATTCATGGAATAAGTGTAAAGATGATTTATTTCCAAGTATTTCCCTCCCGCTAAGATCATCTCCCTTAGGAACAATCTTATGAATTTTAGGCAACTTGATCATGAACATGTTGCACAGTCTTGGGAGAGAATGAAATTGATGATACAAAATTGCCCTACTCATGGTTTAAGTTTATGGATGATCATACAAATTTTTTATGCCGGATTGAAGTTTGCATCTAGAATCTTTTAGATTCGGCCGCGGGAGGTACTTCTATGGAAATTAAATTAGGAGAAGCTACTAAAATCCTAGATAATATCATGTATAATTACTCTCAATGGCATACCGAAAGATCCTCTACTAGAAATTGATGTTTTGAGTGGAAAGATGGATGAATGCTACCTCTTGAGCACTGCGTTGGTTTTCCCTTGAAGAGGAAAGGGTGATGCAGCAAAGTAGCGTAAGTATTTCCCTCAGTTTTTGAGAACCAAGGTATCAATCCAGTAGGAGACTACATGCAAGTCCCTCGTACCTACACAAACAAACAAGAACCTCGCAACCAACGCGATAAAGGGGTTGTCAATCCCTTCACGGCCACTTGCAAAAGTGAGATCTGATAGAGATAAAAAGGTAAGATAAATATTTTTGGTATTTTTATGATATAGATTGAAAAGTAAAGATTGCAAAATAAAGTAGATCAGAAACTTATATGATGGAAAATAGACCCGGGGGCCATAGGTTTCACTAGTGGCTTCTCTCAAGATAGCATAAGTATTACAGAGGGTGATCAAATTGCTGTCGAGCAATTGATAGAAAAGTGCATAGTTATGAGAATATCTAGGCATGATCATGTATATAGGCATCACGTCCGCGACAAGTAGACTGAAACAGTTCTGCATCTACTACTATTACTCCACACATCAACCGCTATCCAACATGCATCTAGAGTATAAAGTTCATAAGAACAGAGTAACGCATTAGGCAAGATGACATGATGTAGAGGGATAAACTCAAGCAATATGATATAAACCCCATCTTTTTATCCTCGATGGCAACAATACAATACGTGCCTTGCTGCCCCTGCTGTCACTGGGAAAGGACACCGCAAGATTGAACCCAAAGCTAAGCACTTCTCCCATTGCAAGAAAGATCAATCTAGTAGGCCAAACCAAACTGATAATTCGAAGAGACTTGCAAAGATAACCAATCATACATAAAAGAATTCAGAGGAGATTCAAATATTTCTCATAGATAAACTTGATCATAAACCCACAATTCATCGGATCTCGACAAACACACCGCAAAAAGAGTTACATCGAATAAATCTCCAAGAAGATCGAGGAGAACATTGTATTGAGATTCAAAAAGAGAGAGAAGAAGCCATCTAGCTAATAACTATGGACCCGAAGGTCTATGGTAAACAACTCACAACTCATCGGAGAGGCTTTGGCGTTGATGTAGAAGCCCTCCGTGATCGATTCCCCCTTCGATGGAGCGCCGGAAAAGGCTCCAAGATGGGATCTCACGGGTACAAAAGGTTGCGGCGGTGGAAATAGGGTTTCGCAGTGCTCCTGGATGTTTTCAGGGTATGCAAGTATATATAGGCGAAGGAAGTCGGTCAGGGGAGCCACGAGGGCCCACGAGGGTGGGGGGCGCACCCACCCCCCTAGGACGCGCCCTCCTGCCTTGTGGCTTCCTCGTCTGCTTCTTGACGTCCACTCCAAGTCTCCTGGATTGCGTTTGTTCCAAAAATATCTCTCCCGAAGGTTTCATTCTGTTTGGACTCCGTTTGATATTCCTTTTCTGCGAAACACTGAAATAGGCAAAAAAACAACAATTTGGGCTGGGCCTCCGGTTAATAGGTTAGTCCCAAAAATGATATAAAGTGTATAGTAAAGCCCATAAACATCCAAAACAGGTAATATAGTAGCATGGAACGATAAAAAATTATAGATACGTTGGAGACGTATCAAGCATCCCCAAGCTTAATTCCTGCTCGTCCTCGAGTAGGTAAATGATAAAAACAATTTTTTTTATGTGGAATGCTACCTAACATATTTCTCAATGTATTCTTTATTGTGGCATGAATGTTCAGATCCAAATGATTCAAGATAAAAGTTCATATTAACATAAAAATAGTAATACTTCAAGCATACTAACAAGTAATCATGTCTTATCAAAATAACATAGCCAAAGAAAGCTTATCCCTACAAAATCATATAGTTAGGCTATGCTTCATTTTCGTCACACAAAATACTCCCATCATGCACAACCCCGGTTTCAGCCAAGCAATTGGTTCATACTTTTTAACGCGCTTTAGCTTTTTTAACTCTCATGCAATACATGAGCGTAAGCCATGGATATAGCACTGGGTGGAATAGAATATGATGATGGAGGTTGTGTAGAGGAGAAAAAAAAGGAGAAAGTCTCACATTTACGAGGCTAATCAACAGGCTATGGAGATGCCCCTCAATTCATGTCAACATGAGGAGTAGGGATTGCCATGCAATGGATGCATTACAGCTATAAATGTATGAAAGCTCAACAAAAGAAACTAAGTGGGTGTGCATCCAACTTGCTTGCTCACGAAGACCTAGGGCATTTTGAGGAAGCCCATCATTGGAATATACAAGCCAAGTTCTATAATGAAAAATTCCCACTAGTATATGAAAGTGACAACATAGGAGACTCTCTATCATGAAGATCATGGTGCTACTTTGAAGCACAAGTGTGGAAAAAGGATAGTAACATTGTCCCTTCTCTCTTTTTCTCTCCCTTTTTTTAATTTTTGGTGGGCTTCTTTGGCCTCTTTTTTTTATTTGGGCTTCTTTGGACTCTTTTATTTTTCATAAAGTCCGAAGTCTCATCCCGACTTGTGGGGGAATCATAGTCTCCATCATCTTTTCTCACTTGGGACAATGCTTTAATAATGAAGATCATCACACTTTTATTGATTTACAACTCAAGAATTACAACTCAATGCTTAGAACAAAATATGACTCTATGCGAATGCCTCCGGCGGTGTACTGGGATATGCAATGAATCAAGAGCGACATGTATGAAAGAATTATAAAGGTGGCCTTGCCACAAATATGATGTCAAATACATGATCATGCAAAAGCAATATGACAATGATGGAGCGTGCCATAATAAAAGGAACGGTGGAAAGTTGCATGGCAATATATCTCGGAATGGCTATGGAAATGCCATAATAGGTAGGTATGATGGCTGTTTTGAGGAAGATATAAGGAGGTTTATGTGTGATAGAGCATATCGTATCACAGGGTTTGGATGCACCGGCGAAGTTTGCACCAACTCTCAAGGTGAGAAAGGGCAATGCACGGTACCGTAGAGGCTAGCAATGATGGAAGGGTAAGAGTGCGTATAATGCATGGACTCACATTAGTCGTAAAGAACTCATATACTTATTGCAAAAGTTATATATCCCTCAAAGCAAAGTACTACTATGCATGCTCCTAGGGGAAGGGTTGGTAGGAGTTAACCATCGCACAATCCCGACCTCCACTCACAAGGAAGGCAATCAAAAGAGCACCCCATGCTACAAATTTGTCACACAACTTTTACCATACGTGCATGCTATGGGACTTGCCAACTTTAACACAAGTATTTCTCAATTTCATAATTACCCAACTAGCATGACTCTAACATTACCACCTTTATGTCTCAAAACAGTTATCAAGTATCAAATTTCTCATAGTATTCAATGCACTTCCTATGATAGTTTTTATTATACCCAACTTGGATGCCCATCATTCTAGGACCAATTTCATAACCATAGCAAATACCATGCTGTTCTAAAAGATTCTCAAAATAATATAAGTGAAGCATGAGATATCAATAATTTCTACAAAATAAAACCATCGCCGTGCTCTAAAAAGATATAAGTGAAGCACTAGAGCAAAATTATCTAGCTCAAAAGATATAAGTGACATACATAGAGTATTCTAATAAATTCCGATTCATGTGTGTCTCTCTCCCAAAAGGTGTGTACAACAAGGATGATTGTGTTAAACTAAAAATCAAAGACTCATATCATACAAGACGCTCCAAGCAAAACACATATCATGTGGTGAATAAAAATATAGCTGCAAGTAAAGTTACCAATAGACGGAGACGAAAGAGGGGATGCCTTTCGGGACATCCTCATGCTTAGGATTTTGGTTGTCCTTGAATTACCTTGGGGTGCCATGGGCATCCCCAAGCTTAGGCTCTTGCCACTCCTTATTCCATAGTCCATCAAATCTTTACCCAAAACTTGAAAACTTCACAACACAAAACTCAACAGGAAATCTCATAAGCTCCGTTAGTGCAAGAAAGCAAACCACCACTTTAAGGTAATGTAATGAACTCATTATTTATTTATATTGGTGTTAAACCTACTGTATTCCAACTTCTATATGGTTCATACCCCCTGATACTAGCCATAGATTCATCAAAATAAGCAAACAACACACGAAAAACAGAATCTGTCAAAAACCAAACAATCTGTAGAAATCTGTAACTTTCGAATACTTCTGTAACTCTAAAACTCCTACCAAAATAGGACATCCTAGTACATTTGTCTATTAATCTACTTCAAAAAGAATCAACTAAAAATCACGTTTCTGTGATATATTAAAATTATTCTCGTGCGCGCAAAAGTTTCTTTTTTTCAGCAAGATCAAATTAACTATCACCCAAGATGATCCTATAGGTTATACTTGGCACAAACACTAATTAAAACATAAAAACTCATCTAAAAAGAAGCTAGATGAATTATTTATTTAATAACAGCAAGGAAAAATATTGGGTTGTCTCCCAACAAGCGCTTTTCTTTAAAGCCTTTTAGCTAGGCATTGATAATTTTAATGATGCTCACATGAAAGATAAGAATTGAAGCGCAAAGAGAGCATCATGGAAAATGTGACAAACACATCTAAGTCTAGCATACTTCCTATGCATAGGCATATTATAAGCAAACAAATTTGCAAGGCAAGCAAAAAACTAGCATATGCAAGGAAGAAGAAAGAGACGATAGCAATCTCAACATGACGAGAGGTAATTTAGTAAGATAAAAATTTCTACAACCATATTTTCCTCTCTCATAATAATTACATGTAGGATCATAGGCAAATTAAACAAAATAGCTATCGCATAACATATTCTCAACACGATCCACATGCATGTGAAGTTGACACTCTTCCAAAATAGTGGGATTATCATTAACTAAAGTCATGACCTCTCCAAACCCACTTTTATCAAAAATACCATAAGATTGAACATTCTCCAAATATGTGGGATCTAAAGTTGACACTCTTCCAAACCCACTTTCAATATTATTGCAAGCACTATTATCAATATCATATTCATCATGGGGCTTAAATAAATTTTCAAGATCATAAGAAGAGTCACCCCAATCATGATCATTGCAACAAGTAGTAGACATGGCAAAACTAGCATCCCCAAGCTTAGGGTTTTGGATATTATTTTCACAATTGACATCAAGAGAATTTAAAATAAAATCATTGCAATCATTCTTTTTATTCAAGGAGCAATCGTGAATCTCTTCATAAATTTCTTCATCACAATTTTCAGATTCACGAATTTCAAGCAAAACCTCATAAAGATAATCTAGTGCACTCAAATCACTAGGATTTGGTTCATCATAATTGGATCTCTTAAAAAGATTGGCAAGTGGATGAGAATCCACAGATCTTAGGTTCTCTGTCTAGCAATAAATAAACAACTATTCCAACCAAACGAGCAAACGAGCCAAGTAAGACATCAAAGCAAACAAAAAGACGAACAGAAGAAGGGCGAATAAAACGGCAACGGTGAAGTGGGGGAGAGGAAAATGAGAGGCAAATAGAAAATAATGTAATGCGAGGGATAAGAGTTTGTGATGGGTACTTGGTATGTCTTGACTTGAGCGTACACCTCCCCGGCAACTGCGCCAGAAATCGCACGTTGGCGGGAGGTCGAATCTTGACTTGACTTGGTGTAAGCCTCCCCGGCAACGGCGCCAGAAATCCTTCTTGCTACCTCTTGAGCACTGCGTTGGTTTTCCCTTGAAGAGAAAAGGGTGATGCAACAAAGTAGCGTAAGTATTTCCCTCAGTTTTTGAGAACCAAGGTATCAATCTAGTAGGAGGATACATGCAAGTCCCTCGTACCTACAAAAACAAACAAGAACCTCGCAACCAACGCGATAAAGGGGTTGTAAATCCTTTCATGGCCACTTGCGAAAGTGAGATCTGATAGAGATAAAAAGATAAGATCAATATTTTTGGTATTTTTATGATATAGATTGAAAAGTAAAGATTGCAAAATAAAGTAGATCGTAAACTTATATGATGGAAAATAGATCCGGGGGCCATAGGTTTCACTAGTGGCTTCTCTCAAGATAGCACAAGTATTACGGTGGGTGAACAAATTACTGTCGAGCAAGTGATAGAAAAGTGCATAGTTATGAGAATACCTAGGCATGATCATGTATATAGGCATCACGTCCGCGACAAGTAGACCGAAATGATTCTGCATCTACTACTATTACTCCACACATCGATCGCTATCCAACATGCATCTAGAGTATTATGTTCATAAGAACAGAGTAATGCAGTAGGCAAGATGACATGATGTAGAGGGATAAACTCAAGAAATATGATATAAACCCCATCTTTTTATCCTCGATGGCAACAATAAAATATGTGCCTTGCTGCCCCTACTGTCATTGGGAAAGGACACCGCAAGATTGAACCCAAATCTAAGCACTTCTCCCATTGCAAGAAGGGAAAACTTTGTTTTTGCCACTCTAGTTTTTGCCAACTTTGCTTATGCCACTCTAGAATTTGACATCTCACTTTTGCCACTCTTAGCTTTTGACAATACATCACAAATGCCATTTCGTGGCAAAAACGATAATTTTTCATTTCACTTTTGCCACAATTAGCTTTTGACATGTATCACAATTGCCACTCTAAATTTTTTGCTTTTGCCACGAAATGGCAAAAGTGATATATTGTCAAAAGCTAAGAGTGGCAAAAGTGAAATGTCAAATTCTAGAGTGGCATAAGCAAAGTTGGCAAAAACTAGAGTGGCAAAAACAAACTTTTCCCTTGCAAGACATATCAATCTAGTAGGCCAAACCAAACTGATAATTCGAAGAGACTTGCAAAGATAACCAATCATACATAAAAGAATTCAGAGGAGATTCAAATATTTCTCATAGATAAACTTGATCATAAACCCACAATTCATCGGATCTCGACAAACACACCACAAAAAGAGTTAGATTGGATAGATCTCCAAGAAGATCGAGGAGAACATTGTATTGAGAGTCAAAGAGAGAGAAGAAGCCATCTAGGTAATAACTATGGACCCGAAGGTCTGTGGTAAACTACTCACAACTCATCGGAGAGGCTGTGGCGTTGATGTAAAAGCCCTCCATGATTGATTCCCCCTCCGGCGGAGCGCCGAAAAAGGCTCCAAGATGGGATCTCACGGGTACAGAAGGTTGCGGCGGTGGAAATAGGGTTTCATGGTGCTCCTGGATGTTTTCAGGGTATGCAAGTATATATAGGCAAAGGAAGTCGGTCAGGGGAGCCACGAGGGGCCCACGAGGATGGGGGGCGCACCCTCCTACCTCGTGGCTTCCTCGTCTGCTTGTTGACGTCCACTCCAAGTCTTCTGGATTGCGTTTGTTCCAAAAACTAGATGACCAGTTGCGCCAATGGCGCAAAGGCCAAGAATAAGCCATGTATTGAAAGAATGTACATTAATATTATTCGGGCACATATTGAAAATATGAGAAAAATCTCCACTTACTATAAGTACAACCGATGCAATACACATATAATGTACAAGAAAATATCAGTATTAACAGAACCGTTAATTAGTCAGACACAAATCCACACCCGAGAAGCATTGCATAGGGTTGAAACTTTTAAGCCTCACATTCCCAAGCAATATTAAGGAGGGCCAATAGAACTGAAATCACTGATGCAAAGTATCAGCAGTTAGTAACATTTATACACACAACTTCTTTATTGTAGTCATATGATGATGAAATCAGTACGTAAAATCAGCACCAAGGATAGCCGATCAGAGAAACAAATTTTTTGCATCCCACTGAACAACACTATTATGCAGGACTCGTTTCAAAAGGTCCTCAGTTCTAATTTCTATAAGAGCTTGAAGCTTTGGAGCCAAGGCTACGAACCTTCAATTCCAACCAAACATCTTACCATGCAAACACGGTAAAATGGGAAAGAAAGACTAAATGTGACGCACCAAAAGCAGAAGAAAATGTTGAACGACCTGGGCGTGAGGAGTTGTGCCGGTGACCTGGTGCCGCTGAGCAGCGCATGAATGTGGACCAGCCTGATGACGGCGGTGGCGGCGCCCTCCCCGTCGACCTTCAGCAGCTTGCCAGTGTTTGCAATGCTCATACTTTGCATCGAGTAAACCCATCTCACTAAGAACGGTAATGAGCATCGCCTTTGGCATGATCTTGATAGCACCCCGCTTCCTACAATAGAACATGCAAAGAGAACGTAATGAGGATAATAGCATGCACCACTCTGCAGAAAAAACTACTCTACCTCCAGTTCTCTAGCTTTCAATATTAAAGGAAAAAAAGCAATTCCCATTAATTGTATACCACATAGCTAAACCCCAGATAACAATACACAAAATAGAGCAAAACTTCTTCATAATTCAATTAAAATGAGGCCATATGCATCATGATTAAAGTTGCTCATTATTTCAGTGCAGGTCACTGCACTGTTTCTTTACCGACGCCAAAAAGGTCTAAACAATTAGTAATATAATATACCATAGGTTGAATGAAATCTGTCATTTGGATTGAAAAATTAAATAACTACAAAATATCTCGCCAATCACAAATATAAGAATCTGAAGCTGTGTGGAGTCCTTTTTGTCTCCATGAAAGATGAAGTTTAGTGCCAGTAACCTCTTCTTCGTTGTGCAAACCATCTTCGCGGTGCCGTGGTGAGACAGCGTGGGAAGCTTCATGTCTGTGTTGGCGCGGGGTGGTGGTCGGTTTGGTGGCGAGCTCCGGAGTGCTTGAGGTGGAGGCTGGGATCGGGAGAAATCCCTGTTGACTTGGCCGACACCGACACGGTGGCGCCTATGGGTGCCGCTGGACCTTCCTGGAGGGCGTCGGGGCTACCCTTCCTTTCTCCTCCCCACGTACCGGGGGAAACCCTTGGCAGCAGCATCGTCATCATTGCATCCCTTCTTGGAGGTGCTGATTGGTACCGGCGCTTCGGAGTCTCGAAGCTTGGTGGGCGATCTCTGGTGGACGCAATGGTCGCGAGGCTTCATCATTTTTTGTCGACTCGCCGTTATCGGCATTTGTTTCTTTTCTATTTCCTCTTTCATTTCTTTTGGGCGTGATTGTGTTGCATCTACCCCAGCTCCTATCGTTGGTTGTGTCGGATGGTTGCTTTTTTATAACCTTCTTCTCCTTTATTCATTCATAAGTAAAGTAGCATCGTTTACAAGTGAAGGGATAACCTCATCAGGGGCGTTATCCATCCAAACACTCGGAGAAGAAAACCTAGCTAACCTTGCTAGTTCATGAGCTACTCGATTACGTTCCCTATTACAATGATCATAAATGACATGGGAAAAACCTAATGACATAAAATAACAATCATCTATAATGGATGAAGTGACTAAAGAAGAGTAGCCTTGGCTCAACGTATTCACCACCTCCATACTATCCGAATTCAGTAAAATCTTGCTACATCCAACGATATTAGCAAGATTAAAACCAAATCTCACTGGAATTGCTTCTGCTGTGAACCCTTCTTCGTAGAAATGAACGCAAGTACCAGTAGCATCTAATTCTTGGCCCAACTTGTACTATTTAATCAGTATACATAATAGGTTGAATGAACTCAATATGTATGAAAGGAATAAATAAGAAAAATATTGCCTCATGCATTGGCACGGGTCTCGCCGATCTGAGCCTGGAAACAAAACATAATAGCATGTAAAGGAAGGATTGTAGAAAATTTAAGAGAAGCAGAGGCCAGGTAAAGAAAAAAGCATGTATCTTAGTTAGCTCAATCAGATTATCCATAGCACTTCCTCTAGGAATGAGCGAGAAAATGATCACAAATCATATGGCAATGGAATATCTAGTCTTGCTGCTGCTAGCCCTCATTGCCGATGTGCTCCTTCCTTAGTTGATGCCCTCGAACCTCCTGCTTAGCCGGGGAGGAGAGGGTAGCGGGGCGCAGGAGCCATGTGATATTGGCAGCCTCCATCTCCCACCCGCTGAGCTGCCTACCTGACTGGCACCTGCTCCGCCCCTACTTCGGCCAACAACGTCCAGGTTGAGCGCTTCCTCAGACCCACTGATACAGAGTAGCAAAAGAAAGAATGGAAAATGCCTTATTAGCAACACATGGATACCCCTGGTTTATAGAAGTATAGTAAGCATGGAGATGAGTTCATATACATGGTGCTCATCGGATATAATGAACCGATTGAATGTAACAGGTTATGAGTTTTTACCTCTTGGTTTTAGTCCGGTCAGCAGGAGCGTTCTTTGAATCTTCAGCAGATGCAGCCCCAGTTTCCTGACCAACCTGCTTAGTTTGCCGACATTAAATACTATTGTGAATAAAGCATTGTGTGCGCAGAAGCAGAAAGGTATTTGCATATCTAACATAGGCACGAACATTTGCTATGGATGCAGCTTGAGTATCATTTCCAGCAGAAGCATCCTCTTCAGCTTGGGGAGCCATTTTGGTAGTGGAGTCAGGCAGGGCAGTGTCCTTAGGCTTAGGAGGCTCAGTAAAAAGCTTGCGGTGACTTTTTTGGGGCATGGCGATTTGCTGTTTGAAACTATAGAAACATCAGGTAAAGGGAAAGAAATAGATCTTTTAGAATGTATGATAAGACAAAGGTAGGGCTGACACCTTGGTGTTTTAGGCATAAGAGCCTGCCCTTTTCCTTTAAACGCAGAGATAGGAGTATTCATCTTCCAAACAAATAGCACAGTAGTCAAAATAATGATCAGAACAGAATTCAAAAGTAGTAACCAACAGAATTCAAAAGTAGTAACCAACAGCAAATATACCTGATCCAGAGGCAGCATGACAAGCGTAGATGATCCCGTAGGAAAAGATGCAGGAATGGGCTCTCCGTACTCTCTTGCTCTCCACCACCCCCTGCTTGGCTGCTCCCCCATCTCCAGCCCGCAGCACAATAGCAGTTCACGAAAAACCTTTGTCATGACTCTTTTAAAATTGAAGTAGGTATCACATTATTGTACCTCTTATAAAGAGACCAACTTAAATGTCATTCTCGTTCATAATAAAACATTTATAACTAAAATAGAACCTCACATTTAGATCGGTCAACTGTTATTAAATTAAAATATCAGTGGTTATGTACAGCTGTTCCAAGCAATGCACTCACCGAGCAGGAAATCCACATCTCTGACAGCCTCCTACTTCAGTCCATCTACTCCATTATCGCCCTCTTGCGGGCACCCACAACCCTGTTAGTGAACCGTAAGTAGAAGAAAAAGATAGAAAAACAGCGGATAAAGGAAAGGTGACTGAAAAGTCTTATCTTTGTTTGTTCTATGCCTACAAGCGACCTTTTTTCAGTGTAATCAGTGCAAGTAGTACAAGAACAATCTTAATGTCTATAAATTTTCCCTATAGTAGAGGCAATCCACGAGCACAAGCCAACTATAGCTTCATTTGAATTATTTGCTAATCAAATTGCATATATCAATGAGCATTGTGGCAGATCGTTAACTGAAACGACAACAAGAAAATTCTCAAGAACTAAAGGATGTTGGTGTGGCTCACATTTAGCTTTACTTGAAGACAACAAATCTGCCAATGATTAGATTCTAAAATACCAAATCTAGCTGGCGCCGGTGAGGTCTGAACACTGATTTTTAAGCAAAGAAGTCGACCATCCTGAACCACATGTAAACTTTCTTTCACTTCACAAAGACGTAGGTAGTACAGTAACATTTGGAAATGAAGAAACATTTACATTAAGGAAAATTTCCTTTGATAATGTCCTGTGGAATTGCAAATAATAATTCTGAAGTTTAGCATACTTGGAAAGTAAAATTGATGGCAGCTTCCACTATTAAAGCCCGAAGATTCGAGTAAGAATCTAATCTACCATTTGCAATATTGAAGTGGTACCTCAAATAAAAATGTACCAAGACATGGAAATTTCTCTTTAGCCTTTACTACGATGAAGAACATGATCGTGTCAGGATGCCCCCATCTAGAATTCTGACATAATGTGAGAAGAAAGCTTACCAAGCTATTTCAGATGCTGCAAACTGAAAGCATATTGTTTCATATCTTGCAGATAAGTGACATAAGGCAAAGAAATAAAATCATAATCAGGCCATCTAGGAAGTTAAATAGGTAAATGTGCAGCGTGAATGTTGAAAACACAAAGACACCTCCGAAAATTCCCTCATTTCTACAAATTCATGGCTCAACTGGATGTTATAGGAGTACCTGTATTAAAGAAAATTGATGATTTCTTATCTAAATGCCTCCTTTCTTCTGGTCATGCCTAGATGAAATTTCTTGTGATAGTTTCCAGAATCAGGAACAAATCCATGGCATCGTGAATGGCAAGGAGAACTGAACGTAGGTACGAATCTATTTATCTAAATGCCTCCTTTCTTCTGGTCATGCCTAGATGAAATTTCTTGTGATAGTTTCCAGAATCAGGAACAAATCAGTGGCATCGTGAATGGCAAGGAGAACTGAACCTAGGTACGAATATATTTAGGGATAGTGGAATACTATTTCAGAGTATGAAAGAAAATCATGTTCGAACAAACAAACATAGCACTCAAGGCAGCAAACGGAAATATCTTCATCAACAAATCGGCAATGGCTCACCTTTGCTCGACCACAACCTCTGTGCACCATCGTCCTCCGTCCTCCACCGTCCTAGCATGAACAGGTAGTCAGACTACTCAACATGTTATGTTATCATTGTCTTGAACACAATTTTGGAAAAATGAAATCTTTCTTACATAGAACCCTGTCAGCCTTCTTGGATTTTCTTCGAACACCTTGTAGGTCACAGATTAACAAAATCTGCACAAACAAATGAGAAACTGTCAGCCTTCTTGGATTTTCTTCAAACACCTTGTAGTCACAGATTAACAAAATATGCGCAAACAAAATGAGAAACTCTAGGAATAGGGCACTGGAAGAAAGGGGATGAAGAAAAATCAGGAAGAAGAGAAGATTATGTGTACCTGCGTCGTGCTCCTCCAGTTGACGTCTCTGTTGTTCGTCGTCTAGACGAACGACCACGAAAGAGCAGAACCGAGCTGGGCGTCACTGCAGCCAGTGCTGCTCCTGCCGCGAAAGACCATGGCGACGCCGCGGATCGAGCTCCTCCTCGCCTCAAACTCACTGGACCAGAACCACATCGCACAATGCCGGAGATGCGGGCTAGATCAAGCGAGCCGCGCTTGTCCCGCTGAGCACCGAGAGGGCGGGGAGGAGGAGAGGACGCGGCAATGCGAGGGTGAGCAGAAGCGATCTGGATGGCAGCGGGGCAAGGAGGCGGGCGTGGGTCGAGGAGAGAGAGAGGTGAGGCAGGAGGAAGAGGAAAGGGGGCGGCGCGAGTGCGGGAGGAGCAGCAGCTAGGTCTTCTCCACACGAGTGTCTTCCTTTTATATTCCGGTGCGTGAAATGACGAAAATGCCCCCGGTGGGGCACCGAATTAACAGGCGGCGGCATAGCGATTTAAAGGCGACGTGGAGGCAACGGCTGTGACTATGAGTCTAGGAGGGTTTATATGTTCAATATCTCTCCCGAAGGTTTCATTTTGTTTGGACTCCGTTTGATATTCCTTTTCTGCGAAACACTGAAATAGGCAAAAAAACAACAATTTGGGCTGGGCCTCCGGTTAATAGGTTAGTCCCAAAAATAATATAAAAGTGTATAGTAAAGCCCATAAACATCCAAAACAGGTAATATAATAGCATGGAACAATCAAAAGTTATAGATACGTTGAAGACGTATCAATGAACTTATGAAATTGTTTGCTAGTAAGAGTGCTCCTATTGATCCCAATGATATGCCTTTGTCTACTTTGATTTGAGAATAATAATGAATCTATGGATGTGAATTTTATTGGTAGGAACAATTTTGGTAATAACGTGTATAGAGGTAATTTCAACCCTAGGTCGTTTCCTAGCAATTCCTCTAATAATTATGGTAATTACAACAAAAATTCTTATGGAAATTATAATAACATGCCCTCTGAACTTGAGAACAATATTAAATAATTTATTAATTCTCAAAATAATTTAAATGCTATGGTTCAAGACAAATTCCTTAAGATTGATGATTTGGCTAGGAATGTGGATAGAACTTCTCTTGAGATTGATTCTTTGAAATTAGATCTATTCCACCCAAGCATGATATTAATGAGTCTCTAAGAACTCTAAGAATTTCTATTGATGAACGTAAAGAAACAACTGCTAGGATGCGTGCTAACCGAGATTGGTTTGTAAAAGTGTGTTCTTTGATTTCTTTTGAAAATAATGATGAAGATCTTAAAGTGATTGTTATGACTACTATTGAATCTTTGTTTTCTAATAAAAATCTTGATAAATATGGGACTAGAGATGAGTTAACTTTGTTAAAAGTGGGATTGGAGAGGTGTCACGCCCAATATGCGACCCTATTCTAAAGGAACTCGAAGGTCCCACCAAGGATAGAAGCACATATTGGAGACGCTTTTGCCAGATGGATATCATTACATCATACCATTACATAATAGTTGGGTATACATACAAAAGGCATACAATGCCACATGAATACAATAACATCATACACAAGATATAGCAACATCCGACTACAGATGAAACAAAAAACAGAAACTCAAACGACATCCACCCTGCTAGCCCAGACTGCCGACCTGGAACCTATCCCCTGATCGAAGAAGAAGCAGAAGAAGAATGCCAAAACCAGTAAACATCACTCTCACGTCATGATCATCGCACTACCTGTACCTGCAACAGGTGTTGTAGTAATCTGTGAGCCACGAGGACTCAACAATCCCATTACCATGGGTATCAAGACTAGCTAAGCTTAAAGGGTAAGGAAAGGATAGTGGTGGGGCTGCAGCAAATGACTAAGCATGATATGGTGGCTAACTTACGAGTACAAGAATAAGATGAGAAGCTACGCAAACGGTCGCAAACTAGTAATGATCACTAAGTGATCCTGAACTACTTACGTTCAAACATAACTCCACCGTGTTCTCTTCTCGACCCACTCGAAAAGAGACCATCATGGTTACACACACGGTTGGTGTATTTTAATTCAAATCTGGTGTCAAGTTCTCTACAACCGGATATTAACAAATTCCCATCTTCCACATAACCGCAGGCACGGCTTTCGAAAGTTTAAATCCTGCAAGGGTGTCCCAACTTAGCCCATTATAAGCTCACGATCCGCGGAGACAATCCTCCATCGCGAGACATCCGATCAGACTCGGGATCCCGGTGCACAAGACATTTCGACAATTGTAAAACTAATCCAGCAAAGCCTCCCAGCGTGTTGACACCCTGATAGTAGCCGCACCTATCTAGTCTCAGGACACGTCTGGATAGGTCAGCCTACGAGTAAAACCAGATCCTCGGGTTGCCCCGTGGTGGCTGTCATGGTACTAAGTCTGATAGTAAGTATAGGGGGTACGTATGAAGAGGCAAGCTCTTAGCTACGGCAAGGTTGTACGCAAGTGTTTACGAGTTCAGGCCCCTCTCGGAGGAGGTAAAAGCCCTACGTCTTGGTGCCCGGAGGCGGTCGACTGGAATGTATGAATGTGTGTGTGTTACAGGGGGTGTGTACCCTTATGCCAGAGGAGGGGGGTGGCTTATATAGAGTTCGCCAGGACCCCAGCCATCCCCCGTTACAGAGGGTTCAATGTACATAAAGATCGAGGCATTACTGGTAACGCCAGCCTTAAGTGCCTTAAATGACCTTAAAGACTACAGAGTGAATGCTTTCCCGTTGCTGTTCTGAGTGACTCTTGGTCTTCAATAGGTCGAGTGATTTCTTCTATGGTCGAGTGGTAGACTGCTCGAGTGGATTTGGGAAGGAGGGGCACCCGAGTGGTTGTTGATTGGTCGAGTGGATCGCACTCGACGCTTTGCTGGGTACCCCCTGCTGTCTCCTGAGCTTCTTTGCTTCTAAGGTAGTGACCTTGGATAGGGCATATAGGTCAGGCCTATGACCCTACCCTAGGTCTGTGTCATCATCATTAGCCCCCGAATGGATTGAGGTCCGAGTGGAAAGAAGGTTGAAGTTGATCTTGCTTTGACTCTTGTGCTTCACAAGTACTTACATTGGACGGAAGGCTCATGTGGAAACTTCGGCTTCGTTTCAGTCGCCTTGATCAATTCAAAATTTACCGAGTGAATTTATAGCATCATCTGTCGAGTGTTGTTTTTGGGCACGAAATCTTTGGCGCGATTGGTTACGGCGTATCCCGGATCTCACGGGATTCAAAATTTCAGGGAAGCACGCGGGACGGAGCGTGCTGTGGTAAGCGGGATGGATAAACATGAGTGCCTCGATCTCCGTGCCACCTTTTTCGCCAAGTACCCAGCGCGCGATTGTTGCGAGATTTGACAGGATCGCCTGGGCCCACGCATCAGCCACTCGGAAGTGGGCCTTTATAAGGCGACGGAGCCGAGGCACCTACACTATGTGCGTCTATTTTCTCCTCTTCTCCTCTGCTTCCCCACCGCATCTGGCTCCTACGCTCTCGACGCCCACCATGGTGAAGGACAAGACGGTGGCGCTGGAACGCGCGAAGAAGGCGACGGGGGCGGCGAAAGGCAAGAGGCAGAATCACGGGTGTCGGATATCGGGTTCCGGCAAAACCCTTAAGGTTCGAACTCTGGGGTGTGCGTGAAGATCTTCCCCCTACCTATCCACGTCCCAACGCCTCGTCGTGAATCTAAGCTACACGATGAACAACACAAGGGACACAAGGTTTATACTAGTTCGGGCCACCGTTGTGGTGTAATACCCTACTCTAGTTTGTGGTGTGGTGGATTGTCTCAGGGGATGATGATGAACAGTATAGAGGAATAACGGCCTCGCGAGGGGTGCTCTTGGGCTGGTGCGGTGCTCTGCTTGGGAAGGATTCGATCCCCCTACTGTGGTGGTGGCTATCTCTATTTATAGAGGCCCTGGTACTCTTCCCAAATACTGAGAGGGAAGGGAGACAACAATGGCCATTTTGAAGGGGAATAGCCAGTACAAGTTATTCTGACTAAAGTTGGTCTTCGACTGCCAAAGGCACTGGCGATGACGCCGTCTTGGGCTCCACGGTGACCTCCGTCCTGCCGCTCTGCTGGTCTTGGTCTTGTTGCACCGATATGGTAATCTTTGCTTGATGCCTCGGTACTCCGCGCCTGCGCTTGCCCCCTTTGCACCAAAGAGGAAATGAGGACACTGCGCAGGCTGGCGCCCCCCTGGTCTCGATCGTCATGGCTTGCATCATGAGCACCTCGCGAGGTACCCCTGCCTTGATCTCTCCGCCTCCTCGCGAGCCTGCCTGGTGAGGCCGTCCCTGAGGAAGCCTTGCATCATCCGCCTCGCGAGGCTTGGACCCTCGCGAGGGTCTTGAGCTTGGGTTGATGAAGACGGGCCGTAGTGGGCCCCTGCTTGAGCCACGCTGCAGGCAGGCAAGTCTGGGGACCCCCATTCCCAGAACGCCGACAGTAGCCCCTGGGCCCAAGGCGCGCTCGGACTTGGCTTAGCAGCAAAGCGAAAGGGCAAGTTCGGAGTGCCGCGGGCCCCAATAGCCCGCGGCCTTGGTTGCCGCGTGGCAGTTGATTGGACGTGGGCGTCTCCGCTTTCCCACACTGCCTCGACAACTGCCCGTATGACAAAAGGCTGGCCTGGGTTAGGCTTACCTTCATTGCTCTCATTCGCCTTGCTCCAGATCCCCTTTCTTTCTCTTGCCCTCCTGCTTCTGAAATCTCCACATCCGCCTCATCCTTTCTCCTCCAGCGAGCAATGGCGCCCTGCAAGACCGCGGCCGAGGCTCCATCGGCCTGGTACTCGCCGGCTCTGGATCCCCCCAACATGACGGAGAAGAATCTCGCCCTCACGCGCCTGATGACGGTGGCGCAAGGCAGCGAGATGGGGGAGACTGCACTCCGAGCCGGCTCCGCCCAGCCGAAGAACAAGGGGAGCACCTTCTATCCTTTCTTCATGAGCGCCGTCATCGCCGGCCTGGTGCCTCCTTTCTCTGAGTTCTTCTATGCTGTCCTCCGCCATTATAAGCTGCAGGCTCTGCATCTCCATCCCAACTCTGTTCTCCTTCTGTCGATTTTCGCCTACTACTGCAAGGCGCACGTCGGGGTGATGCCTTTTGTGGCCTTGCCGCATCACTTCTTCTACCTCCGAGTCACCGACGCGCATACCTCTGCATGCACTAGCTTTGTTGCGTATTCCAAAGCCAACGCGATCTCGAAGGCCGGGAAGAGGGCCGATGGCTTCCGGAGCAAGTGGGTCATGCTGGATGCCAGATGCATCAACTCTCGGCTGGCGCTGCCCACGGAGCAGCCCCAAGCTGATGAGGCGTGGTCCCTTGTGAAGCTTGACGACCAACGGGCGAAGCTGGTGCTGGAGAAGATGAACGCCGCCCTGAGGCCGAGCAACATGAAGGCGGCGAAGCTAACCGGGGCCACGCTCCTGAGTGAATTCCTGGTGCATCGGGTGGCTCCACTTCAGACGCACTCGCGCCCATTGTGGAGGCTCGGAGATGCGGACGCCGATCTCCGCCTGAACTCGAAGGCCCTAGCTGATGAAGATCTGACCGCACCTCTCCGCTTCCTGGTTGCAGAGGATGTGGGAGGTCTGGAGGGCGCACCTGTCCCCTTGTTCCTTCGCAATGACTGGGAACAGGTGGTGAACGCCATGCCCACCTTTGATGGGAGCAGCCTGGTGCCGGAGGTGCCTCCCGAGGGCCAGGAGGCGGCGGCGCCGGTGGAGCTATCCTCCGATGATTCCCACGGAGGAGAGGAGGAAGACGAGGAAGAGGAGGAGCGCGACTCGGAGGCGACCACTGAGGAGAGGGGGGAGACTTCCCCCTGGCGCAGGGCCAACGTCCTCCGCTCCATGCCGGACAACGACGAGGCCGACACCAGGCGAGGGGGAGAGGACCCGCCCACGATCCCAAAGAAGGACAGGTCGGGGCTGATCTCCCGAGGGTCTACTCCGGCTCTGGCACTGCCCAAATCTAGCTCCAGCCCTTCTGGTGCGCCCTCCTCTGCTGCCGGACCTCCCAAGGCTGAGCCCCGCAAGAGGCTCTCAGGCTTTAAGCTCGGAAGGAGGCCGTTGGAGCTCGCTGCGACTGATCAGTAAGTACTCGAACTCTGCTTTGCTCTTGTTTTTGCTGTCAGGGCTTGACATCCTCCGTCGCTTGGGTAGGCTGCCGCCTGCGGCGAAGAGGCTGAAGGGGGCCACGGTGGCTCCACTTGGGGCAAGCTCGTCTATCGTGGTCGCGCCTTCGCCTGCATGAAGGGGAGGCAGTGGAGCTCGCACCTCCCCTTCTTGGTCGTCCTCGCGAGGCCAGGAGGGACGCTCTAGCGGGGGGCCAGCCCCCGTGGCCCCGCTGACTCTGGAGGCGCCGGTGCTTGATGCTATCACCGAGGTTGCCAAGGCTCAGGAGCTCCCAGCCTCCTTGGCCGTGATCACGCTTCCGTCTCCTCCTTCTGCTACTCTGGTTTTTGACTCCTCTGCCTCCTCCGTTGCCTTGGACCGTGCTGCTGCTGAGCTGGGTTGGCTGCGAGAAGATTTCCAGGGCGCCAACCCCCGCCTGGTGGCCAGGCGCCTGGAGCTGATCTCTAGCTGGGTTCGCTCTGACGCCTCTGTCCGAGCAGCGCTGAGCCAGGCTGTGGCGGCTTCCGAGGAGGAGAAGTTATATGTCTCCAATGTATCTATAATTTTTGATTGTTCCATGCTATTATATTACCTGTTTTGGATGTTTATGGGCTTTACTTTTCACTTTTGTATCATTTTTGGGACTAACCTACTAACGGGAGGCCCAGCCCATATTGTTGTTTTCTTGCCTATTTCAGTGTTTCGAAGAAAAGGAATATCATACGGAGTCCAAACGGAATGAAACCTTCGGAAAAGTTATTTTTGGAGCAGAAGCAATCCAGGGAACTTGGAGTGCAAGCCAGGGAAGCTTTGAGGAGGCCACGAGATAGGGGGGCGCGCTGACCCCCCAGGGCGCGCCCTCCACTCTCGTGGGCCCCTCGTGGCTCCCCCGACCGACTTCTTTCGCCTATATATTCCCATATACCCTAAAACCATCGAACAACACAATAGATCGGGAGTTCCGCCGCCGCAAGCCTCTGTAGCCACCAAAAACCACTCGGGAGCCCGTTCTAGCACCCTGCCGGAGGGGGGAACCCCTCACCGGTGGCCATCTTCATCATCCCGGTGCTCTCCATGACGAGGAGGGAGTAGTTCACCCTCGGGGCTGAGGGTATGTACCAGTAGCTATGTGTTTGATCTCTCTCTCTCTCTCTCTCTCGTGTTCTCTCTATGGCACGATCTTGATGTATTGCGAGCTTTGCTATTATAGTTGGATTATTATGATGTTTCTCCCCCTCTACTCTCTTGTAACGGATTGAGTTTTCCTCTTAAAGTTATCTTATCGGATTGAGTCTTTAATAATTTGAGAACACTTGATGTATGTCTTGCCGTGCTTATCTGTGGTGATAATGGGATATCACGTGATCCACTTGATTGATGTTTTGGTGATCAACTTGCGGGTTCCGCCGATGAACCTATGCATAGGGGTTGACACACGTTTTCGTCTTGACTCTCCGGTAGAAACTTTGGGGCACTCTTTGAAGTACTTTGTGTTGGTTGAATAGATGAATCTGAGATTGTGTGACGCATATCGTATAATCATGCCCACGGATACTTGAGGTGACAATGGAGTATCTAGGTGACATTAGGGTTTTGGTTGATTTGTGTCTTAAGGTGTTATTCTAGTATGAACTCTATGATAGATTGAACAGAAAGAATAGCTTCGTGTTATTTTACTACGGACTCTTGAATAGATCGAGCAGAAAGGATAACTTTGAGGTGGTTTTGTACCCTACCACAATCACTTCGTTTGTTCTCTGCTATTAGTGACTTTGGAGTGACTCTTTGTTTCATGTTGAGGGATAGTTATATGATCCAAGTATGTTATTATTGTTGAGAGAACTTGCACTAGTGAAAGTATGAACCTTAGGCCTTGTCTCCTACCATTGCAATACGGTTTACGCTCACTTTTATCATTAGTTACCTTGCTATTTTTATATTTTCAGATTACAAAAACCTATATCTACTATCCATATTGCACTTGTATCACCATCTCTTCACCGAACTAGTGCACTTATACAATTTACCATTGTATTGGGTGTGTTGGGGACACAAGAGACTCTTTGTTATTTGGTTGCAGGGTTGTTTGAGAGAGACCATCTTCATCCTATGCCTCCCACGGATTGATAAACCTTTGTCATCCACTTGAGGGAAATTTGCTACTGTCCTACAAACCTCTGCACTTGGAGGCCCAACAACGTCTACAAGAAGAAGGTTGCGTAGTAGACATCAAGAAGCAAGTCACCACCCAGGCCATAGCCGCTCGCGACGCGGCGTTGAAGGATGCTTCAACTGTCCAAGGCCGCTGCAAGGCGCCGGAGGACGAACTGCAAGGCCTGCGTGATGAGCTCGCCAAGGAGGTTCGCGACCGCCAGGCAAAGGAGGAAGAGATGAAGGCTCAGGAGGCTGCTGATAACCCGCAAGTATACGGGATAGTTGTAGCCTCTTTCGATAAGAGTGTCAAACCCAATGAGGAGCTAAAGGTAGAATAAGTACTCTCTCAAGTCCTATCGGCCACTGATACGAATCTACGCATGCTTGACGTTTGCTTTACCTAGAACAAGTATGAAACTAGAGGTACTTTGTAGGTGTGATAGAATAGGTTTGCAAGATAGTAAAGAACATGTAAATAGAATATAGGGGCTGTTTAGATAAAGATGCAATAAAGTAAATATAGCAAGTGTGGAAAGGTGGTGGTAGGAGTTGTGGAATTGTCCCTAAGCAATTGAATACTTTACTAGACGGATATCAAGTTTTATGTGGGAGAGGCCACTGCTAGCATGTCATCCCTGACTTGGAATTCTATGCACTTATGATTGGAACTATTAGTAAGCACCCACAACTACTAACGTTCATTAAGGTAAAACCCAACCATAGCATTAAGATATATTGGTCCCCCTTCAATCCCGTATGCATCAATTTCTATGCTAGGTTGAAGCTTCTGTCACTCTAGCCCTCCAATACATAGTCCTATCAACATACAACTAACCCTATGGTGTGATCCACGCACGCGCTCATATGATGGGCACCAAAGGACAACAACATAACCATAAGCAAATTAAATCAATCATAGCAATTCATCAACCACCAATAGGACAATGAAAATCTACTCAGACATCATAGGATGTCAACACATCATTGGATAATAATATGAAGCATAAAGCACAATGTTCAAGTAGAGGGTACAACGGGTTGCGGGAGAGTGGACCATTGTAGATAGAAGGGGGAAGGCGATGGAGATGTTGGTGAAGATGGCGGAGGTGTTGGTGAAGATCGCGGTGATGATGATGGCCCCCGGCGGCGTTCCGGCGCCACCGGAAGCAACGGGGAGAGAGCCCCCCTTCTTCTTCTTCTTCCTTGACCTTCTCCCTAGATGGTAGAAGGGTTTCCCTTCTGGTTCTTGGCTCCCATGGCTTGGGAGGGGCGAGAGCCCCTCCAAGATTGGATCTATCTCTCTGTTTCTCTCTGTTTCCGCGTTCCCAGATCCTTCCCCTTCACCGTTTCTTTTATATCCGCAGATTCGTAACTCCGATTGGGGTGAATCTTTCGCCCAGATTTTTCTCATAAAATTAGCTTTCTTGCGGCAAAAGAATAGCATCAACCGCCTTACGGGTGGACCACGAGGGTGCCAGGCGTGCCCAGTGGGGGAGGGCACGCCCCCTGTCTCGTGGCCACCCCGGGCACCGTTTCGCGTTGATTCTTCCTCTGGAAAATCCCAAGTATTCCAAAATAATTCTCCGTCCGTTTTATCCCGTTTGGATTCCGTTTGATATTGGGTTTCTGCGAAACATAAAACATGCAACAAACAGGAAATGGCACTGGGCACTGGATCAATATGTTAGTCCCAAAAATAGTATAAAAAGTTGCCAAAAGTATATGAAAGTTGAAGAATATTGGCATGGAACAATCAAAAAATATAGATACGACAGAGATGTATCAGCATCCCCAAGCTTAATTCCTACTCGTTCTCGAGTAGGTAAATGATAAAAAAGATAATTTTTGATGTGGAATGCTACCTAGCATAATCTTGATCATATGTCTAATCATGGCATGAATATTAAGATACGAGTGATTCAAAGCAATAGTCTATCATTTGGCATAAAAACAATAATACTTCAAGCGTACCAATAAAGCAATCATGTCTTTTCAAAACAATAAGGCCCAAGCAAGCTTATCCCTACAAAATCATATAGTTTGGCCATGCTTCATTTTCGTCACACAAAATGCTCCCATCATGCACAACCCCGATGACAAGCCGAGCAATTGGTTCATACTTTTTAACACGCTTCAACTTTTTCAACCCTCACGCAATACATGAGCGCAAGCCATGGATATAGCACTGTAGGTGGAATAGAATATGATGGTGGGGGTTATGTGGAGAAGACAAAAAAGGAGAAAGTCTCACATCGACGCGGCTAGTGAACGGGCTATGGAGATGCCCATCAATTGATGTCAATGCGAGGAGTAGGGATTGCCATGCAATGGATGCACTAGAGCTATAAGTGTATGAAAGCTCAAACTGAAAACTAAGTGGGTGTGCATCCAACTTGCTTGCTCATGAAGACCTAGGGCATTTGAGGAAGCCCATCGTTGGAATATACAAGCCAAGTTCTATAATGAAAATTCCCACTAGTATATGAAAGTGACAACATAAGAGACTCTCTATATGAAGAACATGGTGCTACTTTGAAGCACAAGTGTGGAAAAAGGATAGTAACATTGCCTTTTTTTTGGGTAGGCTTCTTTGGCCCCTTTTTTATTTAGGCTTCTTTGGCCTTTCCTTTTTTTTCTTTTTTCTTTTTTTTCATGGGGCAATGCTCTATAATAATGATCATCACACTTTTATTTACTTACAACTCAATATTACAACTCGATACTAGAACAAAGATATGACTCTATATGAATGCCTCAGGTGGTATATCGGGATGTGCAATGATCTAGCGTAGCAATGACATCAAAAAATGGACAAGCCATGAAAACATCATGCTAGCTATCTTACGATCATGCAAGGCAATATGACAATGAATGCTCAAGTCATGTATATGATGATGATGGAAGTTGCAAGGCTATATATCCCAGAATGTCTATGGAAATGCCATAATAGGTAGGTATGGTGGCTGTTTTGAGGAAGATATAAGGAGGCTTATGTGTGATAGAGCGTATCATATCACAGGGTTTGGAAGCACCGGCGATGTTTGCACCGACTCTCGAGGTGAGAAAGGGCAATGCACGGTACCGAAGAGGCTAGCAATGATGGAAAGGTAAAAGTGCGTATAATCCATGGACTCAACGTTAGTCATAAAGAACTCACATACTTATTGCAAGAATTTATTAGCCCTCGAAGCAAAGTACTACTACGCATGCCCCTAGGGGGATATATTGGTAGGAAATGACCATTGCTCGTCCCCGACCGCCACTCATAAGGAAGACAATCAAAGAAATACCCCATGCTTCAAATTTGTCACACAAGGGTTACCATACGTGCATGCTATGGGACTTGCAAACCTCAACACAAGTGTCTCTACAATCCAAAACCACTCACTAGCATGACTCTAATATCACATCTTTATATCACAAAACTATTGCAAGGAATCAAACATATCATATTCAGCGATCTATAAGTTTATGTAGGATTTTATGACTAACCATGTGAATGACCAATTCCTGTCATCTCTCCAAATAGATATAAGTGAAGCAAGAGAGTTTAATTCTTTCTACAAAAGATATGCCCACGCTCTAACAAATATAAGTGAAGCAAAAGAGCATTCTACAAATGGCGGTTTTCTATGTGAAGATAAACAGGCAATCCAGACTCAAATGATATAAGTGAAGCACATGAAGCATTCTATAAAGCCATACTCAAAAGATTTAAGTGAAGTGCAATGAGCATTCTATAAATCAACTAAGGACTATCTCATACAAGCATGGTGCATAAAATAAAAGTGAAAACTAAATGCAAAAGACGCTCCAAGACTTGCCCATATCGCATGAACGAAACGAATACGAAAACATACCGATACTTGTTGAAGAAAGAGGGGATGCCTTCCGGGGCATCCCCAAGCTTAGACGCTTGAGTCTCCTTGAATATTTACTTGGGGTGCCTCGGGCATCCCCAAGCTTGAGCTCTTGACTCTCTTCCTTTCCTCAGATCGAGACCTCCTCGATTAGACACTTCATCCACACAAAACTTCAGCAGAAAACTCGGTAAGATCCGTTAGTATAATAAAGCAAATCACCACTCTAAGTACTGTTGCAAACCAATTCATATTTTGTTTTTGCATTGTGCCTACTGTAATATAACTTTTCCATGGCTTAATCGACTAATATAAATTGATAGGTTCATCAAAACAAGCAAACTATGCATCAAAAACAGAATCTGTCAAAACAGAACAGTCTGTAGAAATCTGAACATCCACCATACTTCTGGTACCCCCAAAATTCTACCAAAATTAGGAAAAATAAACAAGTTGTATAGCAAGACAGTTCAAAAAGAATCAGAACCATTTGACTTTCCAGTTAAAAATATAAAATCGCGCACTACAGCCAAAGTTTCTGTCCTGCACCGTACAAACCAACAAGCATTGAAAACATCCTAAACGCAAACCTTGGCACATTATTTTTATAGTACAATGGAATTATACAAGGGGATAATTATTTTTGATGAAAAGTTTCTGTAATCAAGATTTACAAAGTTTCCGTGAGCATGAACAAAGTTCAAGGCTAGCTCCCACTTCAACAATGCTTGTCTTTCTCACTTTCACTTTCCTTTTTGAAAAGTTTTTAGGTTCCCCTCTTTATTTTTTTGTTTTTAGAATATATAAAAGCACTCAACAGAAATAAATGACTCTCTAAAACTTCCAGGTTGTCTCCCTGGCAGCGCTTTCTTTAAAGCCATTAAGCTAGGCATATAGTGCTCAAGTAATGAATCCACCTGGATCCCAAGGTATATCAAAGCCAATTTTAATTAACAATGATTTGTGATTTATTAGTGAGCACAAAGTAACATATATCAACCAATGACGAAGTCTAACTCTCTTCCTATGCACCGGCATGTCATAAAAGAACAATTCATGCACACATACTAAAGGCCAATGCATAGTATAAGCAGTTTCTTGCAATTTTATCATATTGGAAACATAGAGAGGTGGAGATATAGTTCCTCTCTCATAATAATTGCAAGTAGGAGCAGAAAGCACATGCATATTACATTCATCAAAATCATCATGTGCAATGGTAAAAGGCAGCCCATCAATATAATCCTTAATAAGCACAAACTTCTCCGATATAGTGTAGTTGGGAGAATTCAAATAGATAATAGGACTATCATGCGTGGGTGCAATAGCAACAATTTCATGTTTAACATAAGGAACTATAGCAAGTTCATCTCCATAAGCATAATTCATATTGGCATCTTGGCCACAAGCATAGCAAGTATCAACAAAAAGGGATATTTCAAGAGAATCAACGAGATCATAGCAATCATCATAGCAGTCATCCTTCGGTAAGCACGAAGGGGAATTAAACAATGTATGAGTTGAAGAGTTACTCTCATTATAAGGTGGGCACGGGTGATCAATCCGCTCTTCCTCCTTTTGTTCTTCGCTCTCCTCGTCATCTTTTTCATCCAATGAGCTCACAGTTTCATCAATTTCTTCTTCCATAGCTTCCTGCAAAATATTAGTCCCTTCTTGGACAGCGGAGACTTTCTCAATAAAAGCATCAATATAGGAATTATATTCATAATTCTCATAGCAATATTTCAATATAGCAAAATTTTCAGGCCTATAAACATCATCATCAAAAGCTTCATACTTTTCAAGCAAAGATTCAATTTCATAAGCAACCTTAAAAGCAACAAATTCTTCAGTTTGTTCAACATCATAGTAATCATATATACCATTAGCATAAGAAGCTAAGATTTTATTTTATCATTAAATTAGCATGAAAAGGGAAGGTGTGGAGCCTTCATCCTAGAGCAACAATTATAATCATATCTCAAGCATAGATCCCGAGCATACCAACGCAACATATAAATTTGATCCCATAATAGTTTTCCTTTTTGTGTCAAGCGATAATCCCTAAAGTATTCACGTTGATCCAACGTTACTCCCATTATAAAGTTGAATGGGGTTTTCTCAGGATTATCAAAGTAGTACATAATATTTTGAACATAATGAGCATCGAGGATTTTAAGAGGTTCCTCATCTCCATGAGTAGCAAGTACACCTAATTTTTTTGGTATTTAGTGTTCCATATCCATAACTAAAGATAGAGAACAACTAAGAACAGCAAATAAAAATTACTTAGTGATAAAGCAAACAAGCACACATGAGAATATTCACCCCACGCTATGACTCCCCGGCAACGGCGCCAGAAAAGGTCTTGATAACCCGCAAGTATACAGGATAGTTGTAGCCTCTTTCGATAAGTAAGAGTGTCGAACCCAACAAGGAGCTAAAGGTAGAACAAATACTCTCACAAGTCCTATCGGCCACTGATACGACTCTGCGCACGCTTGACGTTCGCTTTACCTAGAACAAGTATGAAACTAGAGGTACTTTGTAGGTGTGATAGGATAGGTTTGCAAGATAGTAAAGAACACGTAAATAGAAAATAGGGGCTGTTTAGATAAAGATGCAATAAAGTAAATATAACTAGTGTGGAAAGGTGGTGGTAGGAGTTGTGGAATTGTCCCTAAGCAATTGAATACTCTACTAGACCGATAGCAAGTTTTATGTGGGAGAGGCCACTGCTAGCATGTCATCCCTGACTTGGAATTCTATGCACTTATGATTGGAACTATTATCAAGCATCCGCAACTACTAATGTTCATTAAGGTAAAACCCAACCATAGCATTAAGATATATTGGCCCCCCTTCAGTCCCATATGCATCAATTTCTATGCTAGGTTGAAGCTTCTGTCACTCTAGCCCTCCAATACATAGTCCTATCAACATACAACTAACCCTATGGTGTGATCCACGCGCGCGCTCATGTGATGGGCACCAAAGGACAGCAACATAACCACAAGCAAATTAAATCAATCATAGCAATTCATCAACCACCAATTGGACAACGAAAATCTACTCAGACATCATAGGATGGCAACACATCATTGGATAATAATATGAAGCATAAAGCACCATGTTCAAGTAGAGGGTACAGCGGGTTGCGAGAGAGTGGACCGCTGTAGATAGAAGGGGGAAGGCGATGGAGATGTTGGTGAAGATGGCGGAGGTGTTTAGGGATGGCACCCGTCGGGTTTGGATACGGGTGGAGCCACCCCATACCCTTGCCCGTCACTCCAAACTTTACCCATCACCCATACCCATACCCGCCGATGGGTACAACTTTTTCCCATACCCATCACCCAACAGGGTAAATGGGTACCCGTGGGTAAAATTACCCAGATTTGCAACACATCAATTGGAGCACTGCATAATCATAAACAACAGCTTGTAGTAACAACACGGTCTTCATCTTCATACATTGGGGCAGATGTATCATCAACCGATTCAAAGTGAACATCTACTTGATGCTGGTGCTTGTATCACTGCAAAAATCAATGTTCACGTACATGAATAGATCACATCATCTATATACGAAAAACATATTTCTGTGAAAATAAAATGTTTGTACTCAATCATCACAAACAAATTTTCATCTTTATATGTATATCATGCATCTCTATGCAGAAATCAAGGGTAATGTGTACTGATGTACATGAATATATCACAGAACATACATACAAAAATATTTGCTGTTGGAAACAAAATATTTCATACTTAATCGGTCGCTTGCGTGCCGAGCTAGGCGTGCCTGCAGTTTCAACAAATATATTCAAATTGTAAGATCCGTGCTCGTTATCGTAAAATCATAAACAAAATCGAAACGCACCTAGCCAAAATAGCCTTGCTCGTGTTCTTGTGCTTGGCGGCATCGGCAGATCAACCATTGCTAAGCAGGCTAGGGCGCCGCTGCTTCACGGATGTCTCAGACGTAGTGTTGTGACGGTGCTACTCCTTGGACCCCGGAGCATGAGGTGGCGGACCCTGACGTCGACCGGGGAGTTGATCCTTCCTGGCGCATGGAGGTGGAAGGCACCATCTGACAATAGGGTTGGGCTTGCGCTCGAGGTAGGCGTGCCATGCTCCTGGCCGTGGTGGTCGCCTCCACTTCGCGGTTCCCGTCCACGCGCGAGCTCTGGAGGACATGAACGGGGTGGTGGTGCGAGGCAGCAAGCGGCCAGAGCCCGAAGGCGCTAGCGGTGGTAGGCGGCAGCGAGAAGATGTGAGCTGTCTGATGCGAGCCTGCGAGGTAATTCTGGATGTCAATCACGCTGATATAGCCATACAAGGAAGGAGGCAATTCTGGACATCAATCAATCGCCTAGATACGTCTTTTTAGAATCAATCACCTAGATAAGTATCACCTATGGGATTCCGATTGTGGGCTTGTGGTTTCGTTGTGGCCTGTGGGCTACGTGAGGTATTTATGTAAAAATCGTTTAATATGTTGATAAATAATATTAATTGCCTATTAATCAAATTAGAGGGTGTTTGTTTCCAGGGACTTATTGGTTTAGGGCCTTAAAAAAGTCCTTATAAGTCCCATCTAAACCAAACAGGAGGGACTTATAGGGACTTAAAGTGGGCATTTGGGACTTATGAAATAAGACTCTCAAGGAGGGACTTATAGGGACTTATAGTTGTAATATGGTCTTATAGGGACTTATAAGTCCCAGAAACCAAACAGGTAGGGACTTTTTAGGGACTTGAAACTTATAAGTTGGGACTAGAAAAAGTCCTAGGACTTATGAACCAAACAAGGTCTTATATGCGGGTCCATGGTACACGGGTATGGGTTATACTAAACCATACCCGTACCCGCTATACCCAATGGGTTTTAAATTTTCCTATTTGTGTACCCATGGGTATTTTTCTAACCTATTCCCTTTCCCTAATAGGGTTTTTACCCACCGGGTACGCGGGTAATGGGTACCCATTGCCATCCCTCTGGTGTTGGTGAAGATCGCGGTGATGATGATGGCCCCCGGCGGCGTTCCGGCGCCATCGGAAGCAAGGGGGAGAGAGCCCCCCTTCTTCTTCTTCTTCCTTGACCTTCTCCCTAGATGGGAGAAGGGTTTCTCCTCTGGTCCTTGGCTCCCATGGCTTGGGAGGGGCGAGAGCCCCTTCGAGATTGGATCTATCTCTTGGTTTCTCTCTGTTTCTGCGTTCCCAGATCCTTCCCCTTCACCGTTTCTTTTATATCTGGAGATCCGTAACTCCGATTGGGATAAATCTTTCGCCCAGATTTTTCTCATAAAATTAGCTTTCTTGCGGCAAAAGAAGAGTGTCAACCGCCTTACAGGTGGCCCACGAGGGTGCTAGGCGCGACCAGGGGGGAGGGTGCCCCCCTATCTTGTGGCCACCTCAGGCACCATTTCGCATTGATTCTTCCTCCGGAAAATCCCAAATATTCCAAAATAATTCTCCGTCCATTTTTATCCCGTTTGGATTCCATTTGATATTGGGTTTCTGCGAAACATAAAACATGCAACAAACAGGAACTGGCACTGGGCACTGGATCAATATGTTAGTCCCAGAAATAGTATAAAAAGTTGCCAAAAGTATATGAAAGTTGAAGAATATTGGCATGGAACAATCAAAAATTATAGATACGACGGAGACGTATTAGCTGCCATCGGAGACCGCGACACCGAGGCATCCATTAATCATAGCCGACTGAAGATACTGGAGCAGAAGCTGAAGGCGGAGAGGACCGAGCTAGACGCCAAGGCGAAGGTCTTGGCCGAGGATCGCGCGGCCTTCGCGGATTACGAGGAGAGATCTCGCAGGGCGCTAAAGTCGCTTTACGATGATGGTCTGGAGAAGCCACTGGCCGGAGCCATGGACGGCCCCGCCAAGCTGCTTCCCTTCCTGGTCAAAGCGCTTGAGGAGGTTGTGACCGGCATCGGCCCCATGGCCGAGGTTGAAGCTCTCGTCCTTTCCTCCGCAGCGCTAACGCGGATCCTCAACCACGTCTACCTTCGCAACCCCGACGCCAACCTTGACGATCTGCTAGAGCCTATGGATGCCAAATGCTCCGCTGCTGCTACTGAGGCCGTGAAGGGCCGAGCGGAAGCCCTGCTGGCGAAGTTCCACGCCTTCGCCACTGCGCCCAAGGCAAGTGTTGCTGGTTCCGCGGCCTCGAGAGGTGGAGCTGACAAGCGCGACCCCGCCACGAGTGATGGCGCTGCTCAAGGGTGATCTCTTCACGACCTCTTTCTTGTTTCTACTCCTGCAACATGCACCGTGCCTCGTGGAGGCGTTTAAACTTGTGTCTGGTATCGCGAGGACAATTTATGGTTTGTAATATTTGCTTCTGAATTTGCGAGATTTTGCGGTTTCCTTACTATTTGCTTTGTGTTCTACGTCTGCAGGTCCTGGCCCCGCGCATACCTCAGCCGCCGTTAGCCCCTACCGGATCACCAGGATGGGACCAAGGAGTGAGGGGCTACATGGCAAGTTATGCTCCTGAGTCGCGATGATCAGGAGTCCCCCTTGATGCGCAAACAACAAATAGGGAGGGGGGGTGTAAGAGTAGATCTGTCATTCTACGTCAGCAGGGCCCGGCCTTGCGCATACATCAACCGCCGTTAGCCTTTCGGAACTAAGGAGTGAGGGGCTATGTGACCCGTTAGGCTCCTGAGTCGCGATGCTCAGGAGTCCCCCTTGATGCTCAAACGGTCTTCATACCTTGGCTCCGCTTGGGGAGGGGCGTGCGAAGACCAGGTCCGAGGGACCTGGCTGGGTGGCATGCGCTCGGGCGTGACCCGGGCGCAGCCCCCGTGTCCAGCCCCTCGCATGGCGCTCCCGAGGGGAGGCATTGCGATGACGCCACACACTGAGCTCTGGGCTCCCTGAGGTTGATACAGCCGTGGGCTGCCCTCAGTTGTTCATCACCAGCGCGGAGCATAGCGCTTCCGTATGTGTACGGGCATAGCCGCTCCTCGACAGTGTCGTCAGCCAGCGCGGAGCATGGTGCTTCCACTGGTACGTGGGAGGGCCCCCCCTCCGGGAGGATCCCCTGGGGCGAGTACAGCCCCGCCCTGACACGTGGCCGGCACGGTAGGGCTAGACAAGGTGTATCTGGGCACTCGTGAGCCAGTGTGGGACTCACGAGGCCCTATCTCAAGGCGGGTTGCGCCTAATCTTGAGCCTTGGGCGGCTGAGTGTTCCTGCAGGATGGTTAGATGCAAATGCTCTACGTCCTCAGGTCCCAGCCCTCGAGCAAGCTTAGCCGCCACTGGTATGCCAGGTCACGATGCCATGGACAAGGCCAGGGGGTGAGGGCTGGAGAGCCAGTAAGAGCCCCTGAGTCGCGATGCTCAGGCACCCCCCTTTTAACATGCAAGCGGTTTGCATGAGGGAGAAAAAGGGGCCGCGATAGGCGAGAGATGATAATCATAGACAGGTTAAGCAAATTGACTTAGGTAACTGCAGGAAGGATACATGCCATTGGGTCAGGCCCGAGCGGCTTCAGGATGATGCAGCCCGAGGGCGCCCCCAGCAAGGTGAACTAGAGACATAAGCAAAAGGGATACATGCCGCAGGGACAGACCCACACGACCTGGGAATAATGCAGCCCTGAGGGCGCTCCCAGCTGAAATGAAACTCGAAAGATGTCACCTGATACCATTGTAGAGATGGTGTTGAAGTAGCTGACGATGCGCGGTGAAGAGGCCGATCCTCACGAGCTACCAGAGCCCTAAGCCTTGGGAGGCTCTGGGGGTCCGGGCGACTCCTCGAGGACCATCTCCATCTCTGCCAGGACCGCGTGGTGCCTGACCTCCTGAGCTTCTAGAATGCTCCGCATTAGGCGCTGGTGAGCAGCAGCCGCGTTCGGCAGGCTGAAAGGCATGAAAACGTAGTTGTGTGGTGGACCCTTGCAGCGTCCCACGCGCAAAGGCCAGAAACGCTCCTGAGACGCGACTCGGTTGAGCCCCGGGTAGTCGATGCAGATGCGTAGCCCGCCATCCTCGCCTGGATGGGGAGCTACGTGATACGTCTCCAACGTATCTATAATTTTTTATTGTTCCATGCTATTATATTACCCCTTTTGGGTGTTTATGGGCTTTATTTTACACATTTATATCATTTTTGGGACTAACCTACTAACCGGAGGCCCAACCCGTATTGCTGTTTTTTTTTGCCTATTTTAGTATTTCGAAGAAAAGGAATATCAAACGGAGTCCAAACGGAATGAAACCTTCGGGAGCGTGATTTTTGGAACGAACGTGATCCAGAGGACTTGGAGTGCAAGTCAAGAAGCAATCGAGGCGGCCAGGAGATAGGAGGGCGCGCCCACCCCTCCTGGGCGCGCCCCTGTCTCCTGGGCCCCTCGAGCGGCCACCGACGTACTTCTTCCTCCTATATATACCTACGTACCCCGAAAACATCCAGGGAGCCAACGAAAAAGAATTTCCACAGCCGTAACCTTATGTATCCGTGAGATCCCATCTTGGAGCCTTTGCCGGCGCTCCGCCGGAGGGGCAATCGACCACGGAGGGCTTCTACAATAACACCATAGCCCCTCCGATGAGTTGTGAGTAGTTTACCACAGACCTTCGAGTCCATAGTTATTAGCTAGATGGCTTCTTCTCTCTTTTTGTATCTCAATACCATGTTCTCCCCCTCTCTTGTGGAGATCTGTTTGATGTAACTCTTTTTGCGATGTGTTTGTCGAGATCCGATGAATTGTGGGTTTATGATCAAGTTTATCTATGAGAAATATTTGAATCTCTTCTGAATTCTTTTATGTATGATTGAGTTATCTTTGCAAGTCTCTTCGAATTATCAGTTTGGTTTGGCCTACTAGATTGATCTTTCTTGCAATGGGAGAAGTGCTTAGCTTTGGGTTCAATCTTGCGGTGTCCTTACCCAGTGACAATAGGGGTTTCAAGGCACGTATTGTATTGTTGCCATCGAGGATAAAAAGATGGGGTTTATATCATATTGCATGAGTTTATCCCTCTACATAATGTCATCTTTCTTAATGTGTTACTCTGTTCTTATGAACTTAATACTCTAGATGCATGCTGGATAGCGGTCGATGTGTGGAGTAATTGTAGTAGATGCAGGTAGGAGTCGGTCTACCTGTCACGGACGTGATGCCTATATACATGATCATGCCTAGATAATCTCATAATTATTCGCTTTTCTATCAATTGCTCGACAGTAATTTGTTCACCCACCGTAATACTTATGCTATCTTGAGAGAAGCCACTAGTGAAACCTATGACCCCCGGGTCTATCTTTTATCATATAAGCTTTCAATCTACTTTTATTTGCATCTTTACTTTTCCTATCTATATTATAAAATACCAAAAATATATTTATCTTATCATACTATCTCTATCAGATCTCACTTTCGCAAGTGGCCGTGAGGGGATTGACAACCCCTTTATTGTGTTGGTTGCGAGTTCTTTGTTTGTTTGTGTAGGTGAGTGGGACTTTTGAGGAGCCTCCTACTGGATTGCTACCTTGGTTCTCAAAAACTGAGGGAAATACTTGCGCTACTATTGCTGCATCACCCTTTCCTCTTCAAGGAAAACCAACGCAAGCTCAAGATGTAGCAAGAAGGATTTCTGGCGCCGTTGCCGGGGAGGTCTTCGCTCAAGTAAAGACATACCAAGTACCCATCACAAACTCATCTCCCTCGCATTTACATTATTTGCCATTTGCCTCTCATTTTCCTCTCCCCCACTTCACCCTTGACGTTTTATTCGCCCTCTCTTTCCCAATCTTATCCTTTCTTTTTCGCTTGCCTTTTTTCGTTTGCTCGTGTGTTAGATTGTTTACCTTGTCATTATGGCTAGTCCTCCTATCCTTGTTATCACTCCCGAACATGAAATTCTTAATTTTAAGCAAAGGGAGGGAGAAAATTTAAAAGATGCTTGGCATAGAATTTGCAATGCTCAAAACAAATCTACTAGGAAGCTTTCTACTTCCGTACTCCTTCGCAATTTTTATGTAGGCATTACTCCTTGGAATAGATGTGTTCTTGATACCGTTACCGGAGGGGATTTCTTGAGTTGCCATACGTTTGATGCTTACAATGCTATGTTAGATTTGTTTGGCCCACCACCTCTTTTGGTTAATGGAACTGTTTTAACTTTAGAACATGTTATGCAACGGCTTGAGATTATTGAAAATAAAATTGCCACTGTTGAGTTGATTGAAAATTTGGATAAAAAGATTCATAATCACATTACCTAATATGGATCTAGGGTTGGAGTTACTTTGAAAAATCTTAAAGAGAAAGAACCTATAGTTAATGAAAAAATAGATCTAGATTCTGCAAGAATCGGTAAACTTGAGGATATCATTACCAACTTAGGTTCCGCGTTTTCTTCCATGAAAAACACTCCAAAACCTCCTACCAAAACTGCCAAATTTATTTATGTTCCTAAAAATAAGGGCGAATCTTCTAGTAAGGGAGACGCGGATCTCAAATCCATAAGTGTTAGTCCAAATTGTCTCTCTCTCATTAAGGAACCTTTTGCTACAAACGAATTTCTTGAATTTTTGCCTAAAGGTTTAATCATTGCTAAAAATGGAGAAATCCCTAAAAATTATAAGTGCTCTACTTATGAATTGAGTGCCAAAGATGGCACTACTTAGATCTATCTTCGCTTTTATCCTTGCTAGCACTACTAGGAAAAGGGCTATAGATAGGATTGACACTAATGGCGCATCAGGGTTGTAGTGCGCCACTACTATATACTAATGGCGGACTATTTTTTGATGCGCCATTAGTGTGGAAGACACTAATGGCGCACCATATAAAAGGTGCACCGCTAGTGATATTTTTTTCTTCATGTTTACATACATACCAATGGCGCATCCGACCGAAGTGCGCCATTACTAGTTCTAACTAGTAATGGCGCACCGGACAGACAGTGCGCCATTAGTATTTTTTTTTACTTTTTTGCAAAACTACTAATGGCACACCGTGTCACAGTGCGCCATTACTAGTTTAAACTACTAATGGCGCACTTCTCCACAGTGCGCCATTAGTACATATTTTTTTTACTTTTCTGCAAAACTACTAATGGCGCACCACCTGCCGGTGCACCATTAGTAACCAGGGTTACTAATGGCGCATTTGCTTGTGGTGCGCCATTAGTAACCTGGGACCCCAACAAGATATTTTGGACAGCCACATACCTACCCACTCACTTTCCCCACTTCATTCCCTCCACCTCCTTCTCCAAGCTTTCGGCTGCCTCCTCCTCCTCACCTCATTTCCACCATAGATTCATCAAAATTAAGTGGTGAAATTACCTTTTTTTGATAGGTAAGTAAGGGGAAAGCTATCTTCATGATGTAGATCTACTTTTTTTCTCCCTAGCTCGCTCCAACAACATGCACATGCACTTTTTGTGGCCTAGCTAGATGAATGTATGTTTGTGGTGTTGCATGTGTTTGTGGTGTTGCATATATGTTTGTGTTTGCAGGTACCGGTATTTGAAATGCGATAGTTGCCAATATTTTGCCGGAATGTTGATTCATTTCCATTAACGGCGAGAATTTTGGCACTATGCATTCTTTTTGGTCCTATTTTTAGGGAAGGTCATGCCAAATTTGTTCTTGGTTCTAAAATATCATTTTGCTCTACCCCGCAGGCGACCATGGTCCGCAAGATGACCGAAGACATCGTGAATAGATTTTTGAGCTCCCCGAAGGCCGAGATGCTTCAAAAGAACGAGATGGAGATAAGATGTCCGTGTCGAAGATGCAAGCTAAAGAGCCTTATTGCGGACCCGGATTCCGGGCAGGTGCGGGACCACCTGCTCTTGCGTGGTTTCATGGATGTCTATCGGTGGCAAGGTGATGAAGATGACTATGAAGTCGTCCATGGGGGCCGGGCAAGAAATGAGGAAGGGCAACAAGACAAGTACCACCGCGGCGAGGGCGGGCGAGAAGACGAAGAATCTCCAGGACATGATCACGGTGGTGATGCTGTACACAGTCATCATGTAGAAGATGTTGTACATGATGATGAGGAAGATCAAGACGAAGGGCATGATCATGAAGATGAAGATGCCGGAGCAGACGACGATGGAGGCTGGGTGCAGGACCCTCATATTCAAGAGCTGCTTCTCAAGCAGACGGATAACACAAGAGCTGCCGCCCGAGAGAAAGCCAAGCTGGATCAACTGGAGATAGACGTGGTTACTCCATTGTATGAAGGATGCAGGCCCGAGGATACCCGCCTGAAAGTAACGCTCATGGCTCTGGAGATGAAGGTAAAACACAAAATGACCGACGCATGCTTCGACGAGAACATGTCATTCTGGCACGAACGTCTTCCCAAGGGGAACAAGTGCCCGACCAGTTTCGAGGAGGCGAAGAAAATTGTGTGTCCTCTGGATTTACCGCACGTGAAATACCATGTGTGCATGAACAATTGCATCATTTATTGGGACGAGCACGCGGAGTCTACCATATGTTCGGTGTGCGGCGTCACTCGATACAAGAAGAGGAAGAAAGCTCCTCGAAAATCGGTGTGGTACTTTCCGGTCACTCCTCGTCTGCAGCGGTATTTCGCGGACCCTAAGGTAGCAAAGCTCCTGCATTGGCACGCGGATAGGGAGGAGAAGAAGCGGGAAGATGACGGAAATGATCCGGAGATAAATAAAAAAGACAAGATGCTGAGTCACCCTAAGGATGCGAGCCAGTGGCAAGCGTTGAACTTCGAATACCCAGAAATTGGGAAGGATCCAAGGAACATCGTGCTGGACGCGAGCACCGATGGAGTCAATCCGTTTGGCAGCCAGAGAAGCACACATAGCACATGTCCTGTGTTTGTGTGGATGTACAACCTCCCCCCTGGTTGTGCATGAAGAGGAAGTACATTCACATGAGTATGCTAATTGAAGGGCCGAAACAACCAGGGAACGACATCAATCTGTATCTGGGGCTGCTGATGGAGGAGCTAGACACGCTGTGGAAAACGCCAGCCAATACGTGGGACGCTGCAGAGAAAGAATATTACCCTATGAGAGCCGCACTGCTCACGACGGTGCACGACTATCTCGGTTACGGATATCTCGCGGGGCAGGTAGTCCACGGATTTTCTGGATGCGTAAGGTGCATGGATGACACAATGTATCGCCAGCTAGATAGAGATCCCGGGTCTTCAAAAACCGTGTTCATGGGACATCGAAGGTGGCTTCGCGATGATGACCCGTGGAGGAAACGCAAGGATCTGTTCGATGGTGAAACCGAACCCCGAAAACGCCCGTGTACGAGGAGCGGCGAGGAAATAGACGAGCTGTTGAAAAATTGGAAAGACTGCCCACTGCCGGGAAAGAAGCGAAAGGCGCCAGAGCCGCTACTGAAGGTATGGAAAACGAGGTCTGTTTTCTGGGACTTGCCGTACTGGAAGATCCACCGTGTGCCTCACAGCCTTGATGTCATGCATATCACGAAGAACGTGTGCAAGAGTCTGCTTGGTACCCTGCTCAACATGCCAGAGAGGACCAAAGATGGGCCAAAAGCAATGGCAGACTTGAAATCAATGGGCATCAGGCAGGAGCTTCACGCTTATGATGATGATGATGATGATGATGATGATGATGAGGCGAAGCAGGACACAGAAAGTCGTCGCAAAGGCAAAAAGGCCAAGAAGACCGGAAATGACTACCCTCCCGCGTGCTTCACTCTAAGTCAGGAGGAGATCAAGCAGTTTTTCACCTACCTCCTAGGAGTAAAACTTCCTTATGGTTACGCGGGGAAGATAAGCAGATACCTAGACCCAGCGAAGCAGAAGTTCAGCGGGATGAAGTCTCACGACTGTCACGTGCTGATGACGCAGATACTTCCAGTTGCAATCCGTGGGATCATGGACGCACACGTCCATGAAACGCTATTTGGCCTATGCAACTTTTTCGACATCATCTCTCGGAAGTCGATTAGTGTGAGGCAACTCAGAAGGCTATAGGAAGAGATCGTGGTGATACTATGCGAGCTTGAGATGTACTTCCCGCCCGCATTCTTTGATGTTATGGTGCATCTGCTGGTCCATATCGTGGAGGATATCATCCAACTCGGGCCGACGTTCCTGCACAGCATGATGCCGTTCGAAAGGATGAATGGTGTCATCAAAGGATACGTTCGCGACATGTCACGTCCAGAGGGAAGTATAGCCAGGGGCTTTCTGACCGAAGAGTGCATCTCCTACTGCACGAGTTATCTAGGCATCGAGAACCCCGTTGGTCTGCCCGTCAACAGGCACCTCGGCAGGCTCGCTGGACGGGGTCACCGTGAGGGTCGCCGCGAAATGCATGTCGACTTCGAGGGTCGACTCGCCGACTTTGAAAGAGCAAACCTAGTCGCGCTACAACACATAGACGTGGTCGATCCTTGGGTGGTAGAGCACAAAACCTTTATTGAGAAGACGTACAATGACTGAGGCCAACAGAGGACAGACGGAGATATAATCAAAGAGCACAACTCATGTTTCACACGTTGGTTCAAGCAGAAGCTTCTGTCGTACCCTTTACATGAGGATTCTTCCGCGGAAGAACAACTCATATTCGCCTGTCACAGGGCGCTGAGCACAACCTGGTGACCTATGAGGCGTACGATATCAACGGCTACACATTCTACACCGAGAACAAGGACATGAAGAGCGATGGTTATCAGAACTCCGGGGTAACGATGGAATCCTACACCGGCAATGACAAGGACAGATACTACGAAAGGATCGAGGAGATCTGGGAGCTAAGCTACGCTGGAGAGAAGGTCCCGATGTTCCGTGTCAGATGGGCCAAGAGCGTCCTAAAAGAAGACCGGTATTTCACCACCATGGTTATACCCGAAGCCAAATCCAAGACTACGGGCGCAAACGTCACCGCGTAAAATGAGCCATGGGTACTGGCTTCCCAAGTGGACCGATGCTTCTTCATTACCGACCCGTCAAAGCCTAGTCGTGTTGTCGTGAGGAGAGGCAAAAGGAAGAACATCGGAATGGATGGAGTAGCCAATGAGCAAGACTTCGACAAGTACGGCGACCCGAAGATCGAACATGATGACGACGATGAAGTAGCAGCACACACCACAAGAAGAAGCAGGACCACCCTACCTAAAGGACGTCCGTTCCACAGAAGAACTCCATTTGCGAAAAAGAAGGGCAAGAAGATTGTGAACAGATAGCTAGCTAAGATCGATTGTATTTAAATCGTAGTCTTGATTTCTCGATTGTATTTCGACATTTTGAAATGATATTTCTTCTGTTCTAGTCCTCATGAATATTGAATTATGTTTATTATGGTATTGAATTTCTAACTCACAAAAAGTATTGAATTTGTTAATATTTTGTGAACTCATTAATATTTTTAAATTTTTATGATATTTTTTCAAATATTTTCAAATAACAAATTTGATGATATTTTTTACAAAAAGTATTGAATTTGTTAATATTTTGTGAACTCATTAATATTTTTAAATTTTTATGATATTTTTTCAAATATTTTCAAATAACAAATTTGATGATATTTTTTAATATTCATAAATAATTTCAAATAAGAAATTTGATGATATTTTTTCACATTCATAAATGTTTTCAGATTTGATTTGTCATTTTCTAAAAAAATATTAGATGAAACTAAATATTTTTTCACGACCCCCCGCACCCGTCAACGAATGTAAATGCTCCCTCCCTCCCTCCCTCCTCTACTCATCTCCTGTATATAGTGTAATAGTTTTTATCAATAAAAAATAAAAAATAAAAGTTACTAATGGCGCACCAGGAGAGGATGCGCCATTGTTATCAATAAAAAAATTTACTTATGGCGCACCCCTCGGTGGTGCGCCATTGCTATGGATGTACTTATGGCGCACCCCTGGGTGGTGCGCCATTGCTAAGCCTCCCCCCACACTAAAATCCCCAATCTCTCACATTTCTCTCTAATCCCTCCCCTGCCTCATCTCACCCACGCCTGACCACCACCGACCACCACTTCCCCCGTGCTCGCCGTCCCCGGCCGTGCTCGCTTCCCCCGCCGCACCCGACCACCACCGCCCCCAACGCCCCCTCCTCGAGCCGAGCGCCACCTCCCTCACCGTCCCCCTCCGCCCGCGCCCGTGCCCTCGTCGTCCCCCTCCCCCCGCGGCCCCGTCTGCGTCAACCTCCCTCCTGAGCGCGACAGCTAGGGTTGCTAGCCGCCGCCACCGCTGCCGGCCCGCCGCCGCGGCGCGCCCAGCCGGCCGAACCCTCCGCTGCCCCGCCTCCGGTACAGGACCCCAGCAGCGCCTCCCCCCATCAAGCAGCCGCTCCCACCAGCGTTGCCCCCCTCCCTGGAGCAGGCGCTCCTGCCCAGCAACGCTACCGCCCGGAGCTACGCTGGCGACCAGTCCATAGGCAGGTAGCCACCACTCCTTCGTCCTTCCTCCCTCTTCCCTCATCCCCCCTCCCTCCTTCCTCTTGCATCCTCTGTTCAATTTTTTTCCTGATTTTTTTAGTGGATGAGTACTTGATGTAGATTTGATACTGTGGGAATATAATGATAGTTATTTCTTGCTTGCTGCGTGATTTTTCCAGAGCATGCTCAAGTTTACATGTGAAAGGATTGTGCTTGATAGGTGTTTGTGATAATGCCTCTAAGGGCAAATCTGTACAAATTGTAGGTTGAATATTTTTCATGAGCAAATGTTTTCGTTTAAACATGTTAGCAGTGAAACATGCGATGATTGACAATGTCTGAGAAGGAAAAGATTAAGTTGGTTTATCTGCAATTTGAGAGAGCAGGAGCTTTGTATTGGTTATACTGGCCGAAATTGGTTAGCAAATCACTACTGGAATCATCTAATTTGCCATCTGCCAGTTCTTTGCCGTCCGCTAGCAGACGGCAAAGAAGCTCTTTGCCATCAGCTTCCAAAAAGCGGAAGACAAAGAACTGGCTGATGGCAAAGACCAAATTTGCCATCAGCCAGTTCTTTGCCGTCCGCTAGCGGACGGCAAAGATTCTTTGCCGTCGGCTAGCGGACGACAAAGAGGGAGGGGCCCCACTGACGAGCTGCAAAAAAAAAACCTAACGGCCCCCCTCTTTGCCGTCCGGCAAAGAGCAAGAAGGCGGACGGCAAAGGGTGGTGGACGACAAAGAGGGAGGGCCCCACGTAACGTTAAAGGCCGCGCCCCACCCCCCCCTCTCTCTCTTTCTCTCCCACCTCTCGCCACCGCCCCGTCGCACCACCCCGCCACCGCCCCAGCGCCCCCCGCCCCGTCGCCCCACCACCCCGCCGTCGCCCCAGCGCCCCCCGCCCCGGCGCCCCCCGCCCCGTCGCCCCCGCCGCCCCCGCCGCCCTGCCGTCTGGGCGCCACCACGCCCCGGCGCCTCCGCGCCCCGCCGCCCCAGGCCGCCCCGCCCCCTCCTCCGCCGCCCCGCCCCGCTCCTCCGCCGCCCTAGGCCGCACCGCCCCCCTCCTCCACCCAGGTGAGTCTCTGCTTCCTTTTTTTTTTCCTTTTTTCTGTTTTTTTAGTTTTAGGTTTATGTTTAGTTTAGATTTAGTTTTAGTTTTAGGATTAGTTTTAGGTTTATAGGTTTAGTTTTAGTTTAGTTTTAGGTTTAGATTTAGTTTTTTCCTTTTTCTGTTTTTTTAGTTTTAGGTTTAGGTTTAGTTTAGTTTTAGGAAAGAAGAAGAAGAGAAAAAGAGGAGAGGAGAAGAAGAAGAAGAGGAGGAGGAGAAGAAAAAAGAAGAAGAGGAAGAAGAAGAAGAAAAAAGAGGAGAGGAGGAGAAGAAGAAGAGGAAAAAGGAAAGGAGGAGGAAGAAGAAGAAGAAGAAGAAGGAAAAAAAGGAAGAAAAGGAGGAAGAGGAAGAAGAAGAAAAGGAAAAAACCCGACCCGACACGGTACCCAGACCCCGACCCGGCACCCCGCCACGACACCCCGACCCCGGCACCCCGACCCCCCGAGCATGACTCGACACCCCGACCCCCCGAGCCTGACCCGACACCCCGACCCCGAGCCTGACCCGACACCCTAACCCCGACACCACACCCCGACCCCAAAACAACACCCCGACACCGACACGGCACTACCCCGACATCGACACGACACCTCGACCCCCCGACCCCGAAACAGCACCCCGACCCCGACACGGCACCCCGACACCGACAGGACACCCCGACCACCGACACCTCCCGAAAAGGTGTTCTTTGGCCTTCCAGAGGCCGATGGGGTCATATATTTGTGAATTATTAGTTAGGTCATATATTTTTCGATTTTGTTATGAAAAACATCATATATAATTGTGTTGATCGTGTAGTTTTAAATGTGCAGTTGTTTCATCGCTGCGAGGTTTGGTGTTCGACGACCTCGCCGTGCGTTTGACGAGCTCTGCCCCTTCGTTCATGGGTGAGCACAAATGACAAGTCCTCCTCCCCCATTAATTATTTGATCTATTCCGATGAAACTTGATAGCTAGCTATATATGTGTCTTGAATCATCAGTATGCGTAACCAATATATGTCTCCCGTTCGAAAGCGTCATAGTTATAAATATGCATGCATTTGCATATTTATAACCTTGATTCTTTCGAATTGTCCAACGCTATCCATGGACAGCCCGAGTATGTGTAGATTGGGTTCGTTTTCCCATATGCTTTGCTCCGGATCCGACGTATATATTTCGTCAGTGCCTCCCCTGTTGTTCTCCGGGTACACATCCTCTCTGTTTATTGCAGAGATGTGTATCAGGAGAACAGCGGGGAGGTGCTGCCGAAATTTTGCGCCGGATCCGGAGCATAGCATGGGAAAATGAACTCAATCTACACATACACGGGTGGGATTCGGACCTATCATTACCTATTATAGTGTAGGTTGCATGGACGTAATAAAATTGACAAAATAGATAAACTGATGAATATATACATGGTGAATTACATATATAATTGTTGTGTGTCCAGTAGCTCTCAAAGTCAAGATGAGTGACCGTGCGTGGATGTATACCGGTCACATTGGTCAGCACAAATGGAGCGCTGAATGGTTCACAAAAACCAAGGGGTTTGTGCAAGCCGCATTTGCAAATGGGCAAAAGAAAACCTGGTGCCCCTATTTCCGGTGCGGCAATTGGGAAAAGAAGACAGAGGCTGAAATGGGCAAACACCTGCAGAAGAGTGGTTTTACGCCCGATTATACGGTGTGGACATTTCATGGTGAGTCTGCCCAACGTGACCAAGCTGAGGTGGATCATCATCGCACCGACGAGCATGGTACCGGGATGGAAAACATGGTGCAAGGCTATGATGATGCTCGGGATTCGGACGAGGAGATGGAGGAATCTGCAAAGGCTTTCAATGAAATGTTGGAGTCTTCAAAATGTCCGCTCCATGAGCACACTGAGCTTTGTCAGTTGGATGCCATCTCACAAGTAATGGCTCTGAAGGCTCAGTTCAACTTGGGCAGAGAATGCTATGACGCAATTATGACAGTATTTGGACGCTTTCTACCCAAAGGCCATGTAATGCCTGCAAACCTGTACCAGTCGGACAAAATCCTCCATGCACTGAAGATGCCCTAAGAGAAGATACATGCCTGTGAGAAAGGATGTGCCTTATTTAGGCTTGACTATGCGGACTTGGACTATTGTCCCATTTGCAAGTCTTCCAGGTATATTGTGGTAGACAATGGTATGGGTGAGAAGACACAGACCAAAATCCCCGTTAGTGTTCTTCGGTATATGCCAATCGTACCAAGACTTCAACGTCTTTTCATGGTCGAAGAGACGGCCAGACAGATGACATGGCACAAAACAGGCAAACGAACCGAACTAGATGCAGATGGGAATAGGATGATGGTACACACATCAGATGGTGTTGCATGGAAAAAGTTTGATGAATTACATGCTGACAAAGCGGCAGATCCGAGGCATCCTCGAGTCGGCATCAGCACGGATGGGTTCAGTGTGTTTGGTATGACGGCAGCCCAATACAGTTGTTGGCCCGTATTTGTCTTTCCACTCAATCTCCCCCCCAGACAGATTATGCAAAGAAAGAACATTTTCCTGACGTTGATAATTCCAGGACCCAACTATCCGGGCAAAAATATGAATGTGTACATGCAGCCGCTTAAGGATGAATTGCAAGAAGCCTGGGATAATGGGTTCAAGACATACGACACCTTTAGCAAACGGAACTTCATAATGCGTGTCTGGTACATGTACTCGACGCATGACTTGCCGGCGTATGCGCTATTCGTTAGCTGGTGTGTGCATGGAAGGTTCCCGTGCCCCACATGCAAGGGAGCTCTTGAGTTTCGTTGGCTTCAGGCCGGTCGCAAGTTTTCTTGCTTCGACATGCATAGACAGTTCCTGGATCCTCGCCATAAGTTCAGGAAAGACAAGAAGAACTTCATCAGGGGTAGAGTTGTCAAAAACTCTGCACCACCTGCATTGACAGGCCAACAGACCCTGGATCAGTTAAACGCTCTCGAACCAGATCCACAACGTCCAGGGTACTTCAAGGGGTATAATACTAAGCACGCGTGGACTCACAAAACATGCTTATGGGATCTGCCTTACTTCAAAGACGTCCTTTTCCCACACAACATCGACGTGATGCACACTGAGAAGAATATTGCCGAGGCACTTTTTGGTACATTGTTCGGCATAGATGGGAAGTCAAAGGATAATACTAAGGCTAGAGTCGATCTGGAGGCGCTATGTGATAGGCCGTTACAAAACATGAAAGAACCGAAAGGAAAGCAGAACTGGACAAAGCCAAAGGCATGGTTCAATCTTGGAAGGCCAGCTATGAGGGAAATTCTCTTGTGGGTGCAACAGCAGTTGACGTTCCCCGATGGGCATGCAGCGAATCTAAAGAGGGGAGCAAATCTTGATAAACTGAAGATATTTGGTCTCAAGAGTCATGATTGGCACATATGGATTGAGCGGGTAATGCCGGTGATGTTGCGTGGCTTCATCCCTGAGGATGAATGGCTAGTACTGGCAGAACTCAGCTATTTCTTCCGTGTTCTTTGTGTGAAAGAACTATCACCTGGCGTGCTAGAAGAAATGGAAGAGTTGGCGCTGGAGTTGATCTGCAAGTTAGAGAAGATCTTTCCACCGGGCTTCTTTAATCCAATGCAGCATTTGATTTTGCATCTCCTGACCGAGGCAAGATTGGGGGGCCGTGCAAAATCGTTAGTGCTACCCAACTAAGAGGATGCAGAAGACGCTTCGAGAAAAATGTAAAAATAAACGTAGAATTGAAGCATCGATGGTTGAGGCATTCATCACAGAGGAGGCGACAAACTTCGTAACAGCGCACTACGAATCCAAAAATCGTCATTTGCATAATCCGAAGCCTCGGTACAATGCTGACGAGCCTAAAAAGGGTGGATCCAACCTCAGCCTATTCAAAGGGAATCTCGCACCAGCTAGTGTTTCACATCCAGTATCTTTGGATAATGAAGAATGGCGGACCATTTCGTTGTATATCTTCAACAACCTGATAGAAGTGCGGCCGTACATCGAGTAAGTTCTTGGTACATTGTTTCGCAACTTCTATTTCCTTTGAACTACTCTTATTCCTGGATATGTCATACAGTCGATATGTCGCCATATTCTCATATGGAGCGGAGATCCAAAAGGATTCTGTCGAAGAGTATGAGCTTGTCGCAAAGCAAGGAGGTGGCTATCCCGGTTTCATCTCTTGGTTCAAACAAACGGTAATTTCTATTAGACAATTTCATTACATTCGCTAATTTGTGCATAATGCAACAATCCCCTTTCATATTAAACTTGTAGGCTAATTCAGAGTCTATGGACGCCGAATTGAGACAAGTCGCTAATGGTTTTGACTATATGGTCCGTTCATTTGACAAGTACGACATCAACGGGTATCGCTTTCGTACCTATGGCGAAGAGCTATCTGTGGCCGACCGAAAGTCTACAAATTGTTGTGTATCTGCTATCGGCGAAGGAGGTCCCAAGTATTATGGGAGAGTTGAAGCAATTTATGAACTTCTGTTCTATGGTGAAAACCCACCGAATGTCGTAGTCTTCAAATGTTATTGGTTTCAGCCGAAGGAGACTAGAAGGACTCATGAACATATAGGGCTAGTTGAAATCAACCAAAGCACTCATTTAGATGTTCCTGATGTCTATATTATGGCTCAACAGGCGACCCAAGTATTCTATCTACCGTGGGCCTGCCAAACTAATCCAAATCTGAAAGGTTGGGATGTCGTTTATGAAGTGCCGGCACGTGCTAGACTTTCTCCCCCAAAGGAAGAGGATTATGAACCTCACATTAACCCAGACACATATGAAGGAGAATTCTTCCAAGAGACACGTCTTTCCAAAAAGTGTTTCAAGAACCGCTATACTTCACCCCAAAACATTGAAGTAGACAGCGACAATGAATCCGACGTCACCCCAGAGGAGGAACAAGAAGAGCCGGAACAAGAAGAGGTTACTGCTGCGGATGACCTGTCAATGCTTGATCGATTACGTCAAGGTGGCCTTGCACATGTTGATGCCAATGAACCCTATGAGCCCATCATTGATTATAGTGATGATGATGATTATGCATTTATTGATGATAGTGATCGAGATTATTAGTAGTGTCAGGTATTCAATTTTTTTATGTTGTACTTGATGATGATACACTTAAGTGATATACATATTATTATTCATGTCGGTACTTTTTTTTATGTTGTACTAATTTTGTTTATTCTTTGTCATGGCAGGTGTTGAAAGATGGTGGGCGCTGGTTAGGAGCGTGCCGAGGCCCCTTCTTCGTCGGCGCGTAGTGTGAGGTCTTCCATTCCACACGCACCTCTCTGCCGAGCGTTGCTGGATAGTATGGCGACACCGTCAGGCCCTTCTTCGTCGACCGCAGTGCCCAGCAGGGGACGAGGGAAGAAGAAGGGCCGAGGTGGAGCACGTGGTCACGAGAGAGGAGGTAGGGTGGCTCTTATGGCGCCTTCCTCGCCGCCGCCCCCAGCTGTTTCACCCGAGCACGTGACTGCTAGGGTGGACTCAGCTGAGGAGGAGGCTGCACGGACTCTGGTCCACGAGCCTCCGGTCCACGGGTCTTCGGTCCACGAGCCTCGGGTCGACGGGCCTTCGGCCCACGAGACCCCGGAGGAGCACACGTCTGGATGGGGTACCTGGTCGGGTCAGCCTGAGGATGGCGGGGAGCCGAGTGGCCATGCTGATGATGGCGGGGAGCCGACTGATGAGGAGGGGGAGGAGGGGGGCAACGTCTACCAGCGTGGTGCTACACGGCTCCCGTCCGTGCCAGCGACTCGCGAGCAGAGGTGGTTGATTTTCCCTGATGGGGAGAGGTAAGTGCATTTAATCTTTTTGTACCTTCTGCATTCACGTTTCTTCAAATAACTGATGTGTTGGCCTTGTCATGCTACAGGGGTTGGGACCACCATGAAAGTGTCCGCTGGCCCAACTCCGTCCTTGGAGTTCTGATTCGGCAAAACTTCCCGGGGTTTGTCACGTTGCCTGGTGAGGGTTGGCTTCCAGAGGTTGGATTGACTTGGGAGCACTACTTGGCTGCCCCGGCCCCGCCGGGTGAGATTATCGACGGTGTCTTGTGCAAGACGAGGGCAGACGTCGTGATCAGAAAGTTCTAGGTAATTGCTCCTTTACGCAATTTAAAATCTTCAACTAGCTAGTTATTAATTGTACTAATCAATATTGTCTCATTTGATTGCAGACATTCTACAGGTGTGAGGAGGGATACGAGGAGGAGGCGGATCATGTTATCCACAAGGAGTGCAAGCGCCTACTTCAGAACTTACGGCATGAGGTTCGGGTGCAGGCTGTTCGAGACTACTACGCCGGGCGTGGTATCAAGAAGCCCAAGCAGGAGTGCCGCGATAAGTTCTTGAGTAAGGAGAAGTACATGAAGGCAATTCTTAAGGCCTTGTACTTACTTCCTTCATTTAGTAATTCATAGCCTTAGCGCTCAAGTTTCTATTTGCTAACTTAGGCCCCTCCGAGATGGTGTGCGGATCGAATGGATTGTTGGGAGGTGTTGGTCAATGCGTGGTGCTCAGAAGAATGGCTGGCCACCCACAAAGAGGCCAAGGACAAACGTGCCCAAATGGAAGGTGTGCCACACCACCAAGGCAGCTCCAACTTATTTCAGTACGGGCGGAACTGGGTATGTGGTTTGCTTCATGATTCATGCAATTCATTCATCATGCTAGCTTTAGCCCTTTAATTACTAATTTACTTTGTTTCTCTCTTTCAGGCACGCTACAATAAGGCGGATAAGCTGCCAGAGGTGTACGACCTGTATGCCATGGCCCACACTGGCCCTTACAAGAAAGTCAAGGCATTCTCTGCGTCTGACCTCAATGATCCAAAGAACTTCACCAACATCTCCGCCCACGAGAAGCTCGTGCAATATAGAGATCAGGGGAAGGCGAGGAAAGGGGAGGACTTTAACCCGAGCCAGGGTCCCATTGATACAGAGCTGCTGATGATATCTGGTGGCGGGAGGTCCCATGGCTCCATAGCCATGGGAGATGGACTTATCCGTTGTCCTAGCACTCTCCCGGAGATCAAGGCGCGCCAGTCGAGCTCCGCTCCTGAGATAAGGCCTCGTGAACGGCCAGTCCAACTCACCATCAAGGTTAGTTATACGTACTCAGCTATCTTTCTCCATTACATTGTGTGCGCTTCCATCAATGATTACAAATGGTCACGTGAGTGGTGTTGCAGGCTGCTATACAGAGTGAGAGAGATAGAACGGAGAAACTTTTGGCGGAGGCGGCGGAGAGGCAGTGGGAGTTGGAGGAGAAGACGACAAAGATGTTGGAGGAGGAGACGGCACGGAATGACATGCAGGCAAGGGCCATGTACGAGCTCCTTGTGGTAAGTTTCTTCTGCAGATTACTTGCTAGTCTTAACATTTGAGTCTCATTACTAACTAGTATGACTCTGTTGTGAAAACCAAATGTGCAGTCTGTGTGCGAGAAGTCCGGTCAGACCGCTCCGCCGATGCCAATGATTGCTCCTGGGAGCACGGTGAGTTCAATTTGAATGGACATTACTTGCTTGTCTTAACATTTGAGTGTCATAATGCTAACGAGACATTGGAAATGATCTTTGGTGTAGCTTAACTCCAGAAACGCATCGCACGATCCTTCTCCAGCTACCGGCGCGAGCCAGCCCACTCCTTCTCCAGCTACCGGCGCGAGCCAGCCCGCTCCTACACCTCCGTGATCACGGTAAGTTTCTCTAGGGTTTTGCTTAACAAATGCATAAAGACCTAGACTTAGCTTTATTTCCTCCAATATACTTACCATAATGAGCTAGAGTTAGCTTCTTTTCCTCCAAAATGACTTAATAAGCTTACTGACCTCATAAACCATCCATTCTACCTAAGTTAGCTCTAAAATGACTTATTTTACCTTAGTTAGCTTACAAGTGATCCAATTTATCCAAGTTAGCTCGAAAATGACCCATTTTACTTAGATTAGCTCCTAAATGATCCATTTTACCTGCGTTAGCTTTAAAATGACCCATTCCACCTAGGTTAGCTCCAAAATGACCCATTTCAACTAGGTTAGCTCCAAAATGACCCATTTCACCTAAGTTAGCTAAAAACGATCCATTTTACCTTAGTTAGCTCAAAAACGTGGCATTTCACCTAGGTTAGCTCATAAACGACCCATTTGACCTAGGTTAGCTCATAAATGACCCATTTCACCTAGGTTAGCTCATAAACAACCTATTTCACCTAGGTTAGCTCATAAACGACCCATTTCACCTAGGTTTGCTCATAAACGACCTATTTCACCTAGGTTTGCTCATAAACAACCCATTTCACCTAGCTTATCTCCAAAATGATCCATTTCACCTAGGATAGCTCATAAACTACCCATTTCACCTAGGTTAGCTCATGTACAATACATCTCACCTAAGTTAGCTAATATATGGCATATACTTCTTCTTATTCTATTCTTTTTCTTCTAGTCTAATTCTTCTTCTAGTCTTCTTTTTCTAACTTTCTTATTTGTCATTTTGCAGGTTTCATTCACTTCACGGAAGCCAGCTTCCTATGATGGATTGCTTGCTTTTTTCTGTTTTTTCCTTTGATGCACTTGTATTCTGCTGGCTTGCTATGAAGAAACTTTGCATATTGTAATATGTATGGATCGATGGAACTATGTGATGGTTATATATGTGATGTGAAATTTTTGATGGATATATATGTGATGGATATATATGTGATGTGATGGAACTATGTGATGGATGTGATGGATATATATGTGTTGTGATAATTTTTGTTGTGATAATTGTTGGATATAAGAAAAACAGAAAAAAGAGGCAGTGCAGGCCCTCTGCCGTCTGCGGCAGACGGCAAAGATACCTTTGCCATCGGTGGCAGACGGCAAAGGGGGCACGTGTCGCCCACCTGTGCTTCCTGGGGTGGACCATTTGGCCAATTTGCCGACAGTGGCGGACGGCAAAGCATCGCTGACGGCAAAGACTTCGCCTTTGTCGTCCGCCAGGCGGACGACAAACAAAATGGGCGCTGAGGTATTGCTGATGTCACCTGGCGGACGGCAAAGAGGTGCACTAATTTGCCGTCCGCTGGTGGATGGCAAAGGCCGCCGTTAGCCGCCTAACGGAGTGACAATGGCGGACGTGCCACATTTTGCCGTCCCCCCTCTTTGCCGTCCGCCGCTGTAGGCAAAGGGCTCTTTGCCGTCCGCCTTGGAAAGCGGACGGCAAAGGAACTATTTGCCGACCCTATCTTTGCCGTCTGTGTTTGCCGTCCACGGCGGACGACAAAGTGCTTTGCCGTCAGCCGTCCCTGCCTTTGCCGTCCGCCATGGCAGATGGCAAAGTACTGGATTCCTGTAGTGCATATCTTCCAGAGAGATCCCTGTTCTAGGATCTGAGCTCTCTCTTCTCTGAATTCAACTAAGGCATGAGTAACAAGGGGGGATATAGCTATTAGATCCATGTCTTAGTAGTGGTAAACAATCGTGTAGGTCAATTTTGACTCTGATCTTGAACTATAGGGTTGCAATGGAAATAGGGTTGTTGTTGTAAACTGAAAATGGATCAGAATGGAAAAGTGGGTGTTTCTCTCAAAAATTTCAAAAGAGTAGGATGGGTCTTTGTTCAAAAATGATTTATTGGAATTATAGGGTCTCCCAAAAATTTTGTGGCAATTTTATAAAAACTATTTGAATTAGTTTTAGTGCAACACAGGCAACTCAGAGTTTGAAAATGGCATTAAAGGAATTTGTTTTTGGGGTAAATTCTATTATGAAATAATTCCTACTGTTATTTAAAATATAAATGAAATGATTTGGAACACCAAGCAAGAGTTACGTTTCAAGTTGCTGAACCTTTTCATATAAGCTTGCAGAAGATTTAATTGATCATACAGAAAATGAAAAACGAAGGTCATACCGATCCTAGTTGGTATTATTTTCCTCAATTTTAAGTGTTGAATGAACACATAAAGAGAGTGCTAAGTGATTTCAATATATCAAGTTTCAGAATAATATATAGGATTGTTGGTTTTTAACCTTGGTTGCCATTGTTTCTATTTGTAACGGTATGAAGAATGACTCATGCTGTTTGTGCTAACAATCTCTAAGTGAAAGCAACTAGTTGGAGTAGATTTGTGCACACAATACTCCTTCCAAGACAATTTTCTTCCAAGGAGTAGTTTCAGTTTGCTTGCAAGGAGTAGTTTCAGTAAAGTTTCAGCATGGTTTCAGTATAGTTTCAGCATGGTTTCAGTTTGCTTCCAAGGACTTGTTCTCTGTCTGGTCCAATTCTGAAGAAATAAAAAGTGAATAGTTTGTTTGTTCCCTGTGTGGTCACTCTATTTTTTGAGTACTGATATTAGTTATGTTTGTTAGCAGCAAGATATTTAAATGAAGCTTGTTCTTTTTCAACTGTTCAACTGATGCCATGAAATTGAATATAGTAGTTGAAAACCCTGTTTTTCTTCCTGATCGTGAAAATTTGAAGTCCTGTTTGTGTTTTGGTTTTGTTGGTTGACAATTATGTTTAGTTTTTCATTTCATGGGTGCTGTAAAATGTGCAGGTGGTGAGTTGAGGCTCAGCATACAACTTGTTTGGACTAACCAAGAGGACGAGGTATGTTGCTTGCCCAAGCTAAGTGACACATACGCGCCAAGTTTTCTGTTATATAATTACGTGTTAGTGCTTAGTTAAACTGCATGATACGGCCATAGCAGATGGATGGTACTAGGTGTTGTTTTGTTTCTTGCCAATGTATTCAGAGAGCAGATGTGCCACTGCAGATTTCTTTTCTTGAAGGCAGCTCACATAAGTTGAGCTACAAGTGAACAACTTGCTGCTATTAGATCTGGAATGGAAGCTCACATAAGTTGAGCTGATTTTTGTCCATATGAAAGCAGAGGACCATATGGTCTGTGGCCTTTTCATCCATATGAAAGTAGAGGCACATTGTGGTGCTAGTTTGCTGGGTTTTGTCTCCGACCATCGTGTCGTGATGAATTTGCAGGTACCCAGAGAGGCCCTTGAGTTTGCCGGAATGTTGATTAACTTCCGTTCTGGCAAATTCGGGTACTCCATATGTCCTATTTTCAGCAAAGGTCATGCTAAAATTTTCCGTGAATTTTAGCATGACTTTGCTAAAAATAGGACATATGGGGTACTTGCGACTAATGCATGGGCCGGGGTATCTTAGTAATTAATTAAGTAGGATCAACTGCCCCTTTATTCTTGATGCATTAAACCATAGGTGGCAATAGAGCCAAGTGATTAGGCCCAACTTAGAATTCTCCTTAGCATCGATAAACCCTAGATGATAAACCCAACATAGGTGGCAATAGAGCCAAGTGATTAGTGCCAAGTGATTAGGCCCAACCTAGGGTGCCTCGGCATCGATAAACCCTAAATGATGAAAACTTAACTTGGCTGCCCTGGATGCCTCGGTGTCGATGAGAACCTAAATGATGTACGCTTAGGCTTTTAGGGTGCCTCGGCATTGAAAAACCCTAAATGATGAAAGCTTAGGCTTTTAGGGTGCCTCAGCATTGACAAACCCTAAATGATGAGACCATGATCTTGTTCCTTGACAATAACCAACTTTTTGACCAAACTTTTTTCCTATTTAGAGCGAAACATGGCCCACAACGATGAGGCCGGTGGTTCGGGCGGAAAGCAATTCTAGGAGCTGTCCCAGGAGATGGAGGAACAACCTCACCGCTATGAGGACGCCGTGGAAGACACCGATCCTGACTACACAACCCCTAGTGGCGTCGGGGATGACACCACTGATGGTGCCGCCGAGGATGCCACCACTGATGATGGCGGCGCACACACAGATGGCAGCCAACCGAAGAAGCAAAGGAAGGACCGGCGCCCGAATGCGCTCCGCACCCTCAAGGAGGAATTCACTCAAGTGGACTCCGACGGGCATCCAACGGAGCCCAAACATATAGTCAAGGGTTACTCGCTTCAGCTCGGGTGCATTCTCCGGAGCACCGTCTCGATCAACACCGATAACCTTAGGAATAAGGACCACGGGAATTTGCGCAACCTCCTCTTCACGAAGCTGCACGAACGATACAAGTTCCCCGCCGAATATGAAAACACACACCTCTCAGGGAATAAAGTGAACAGTGCCGCCTTCACGAAGATGAGCACGGCCCTGTCTACTCGGAGAAGCGCGGTGAAGACAATGATTGATAAAGTTGATAGTTATGAGAAGATCAAGGCGAAATATCCTTTGATGAGCGAAGATGAGTACAAGGAGGTCAAGATCAAGTGCGAGAGCAGCGCAACCTCCGAATCAAGTCAGTGGGGGAAAGAAATGCGGGAGTTGAACTTAGGGGAACACAAACTCGGCCCCGACGGTTACAGAGTGGCGGAGCCTATATGGGACAAGGAGGACGTAGAGCGTGCCGAGCAAGGCCTACCGCCCCGCTTCGAGAAATACAGCGGTGACAAGTAGACCAGGAACTATGTCAGGGCCCGGTACAAGGAGGACCCGATAACAAAGGAGCTTACCACGGATCCGAAGACCAGGGCGCTTGAGCTTGTTCTGGTAAGGAATACACCCCCGCGTAATTAGCTCCATATGGTTGCACTCTAATTAATCCCCAATATTTCTAAATGGTTCATGTTCCTTTCGCAGGACACTAAAAGCAGTAGCGTGGGGTCGTCTCAGAGCTCCCCTTTCGACACCCCTTTAAATAGGGCATTGAACATAATGAAAAAGAAGGATAAGCTCACTAAGCCAACGTCAGCTGGTCGTGTGGCCGGCAAAGGCTTGTCCACAAAATGGGGGTCATACTATACCGCTGGTGTGCAGAAGGAGAAAAAGACCAGCTCGGAAAGCCAGACGCGCGAGGTTGAAGCACTTAAGGCACAAGTGGCGCGGATTCCGGAGCTTGTCCTAGAGCAAGTGGAACAACAACTGGGAACAAAGTTCAACGCTATGGGGCCTACGTTGATTCATCGGCTGACGACGTGGATTGCGGGCGGCCAACATGGGCCTCCCCCAGTTCCCAGTTTTTTTTGACTATAAACAGTAGGGTAAACACCCCACTGCAGCTTTTATTAAAATAAGAAAATAAACATCAATTGTCTTGTGGGCTTGAGGTAAGCCCATAGAAAGGAAAGAAAAACAAAAAGAAGAAGAAAACTAAAAAAGGAAACTAACCTATAGCTAATAAGAAAAAGGGACTAAAAAAAGAACAAAGGGAACTATACAAAAGTTCCCAGCTTCACGGCCAGCAACTCGCACAGCGCGCAGGCGGCGCCATTGGTGTCTCCGGCGGCGCCATTGGTGTCTCCGGCGGCGGCACCATTGGTGTCTCCGGCGGAGGCGGTATTCGTGTCTCCGGCGCCGGCACGGGCATTGGAGCTTAATGCACCCGGGTGTATGCCGGCCGGCACCTCGCCAGCAAGCGCCCCCTTCGTCAGTTGCACGCCCGCCGTTGGCGGTGCCTCGACATTAGTCGAGCTCGACGGCATCACGGTAACTAAGCCTCTCGGCCGATGACTTCATCTCCTTGCCTTTGACTGGGCATCCCTGACGCCCTGTACATGTTTTCGCAGGGTGCCGCCGATGTTCCTTGCACTCTTCTGCACTTCATGGGCGCCGAGTTGGTCGATGTCGCCAAGGGCAGAATCGTTCAACCGAGCAACCCCTTGTTCCACGGTAATCCGATGCCACCCACAGTGTATAGGGTTGAAGTGGTTCGGGTGCTGCCAGGCTGCGAGGAGCTGTTACCTCCGATTCGACCCACTGGGGCCGACGAAGAAGATGAGATGACCCTCAGCGCCTGCGTAAACTAGCCCCTGCTTTGGCCGAAGAGCCAGATTTGTTTGGGGGCGGGGGACACCACCCCACAGACAAGACCGCCAGTCGTGCCGGCGCCAAGCCATGGCAAGAACGCCGCAACGCTACTGGACCTGCCGGACATCCCTGTGCGGGACATCCCTATGGCACAGGATACGGACATCCCTATGGCACATGATCCGGATGACGACGACAACGACGACGGTACATTTACCAATGTCGATAAGTACTTTGCCGAACATGGGTACGCTGACGAGTTCTGCGGGCCTCTTTCTCAAGAACCTAACCAAGACGACCGCAATCTAGCTGGTACGGCGGAGAAATCCAATTGCAACAGGCGTCGTCTGGCGTTCGGTTCTTAGGAGACGCCTCCAGCTCCCGCCTTCACCGAGCCTCAGATAGCTGAGGTGCAAAATATTATCAGCCCCAACACGCTCAAGAAGGCGGTCTATGAGCAGAACTCGGTCCCATTACAGGAGATCAAGAAGAAGGGACAGAAACGAAAGACTAACAAGGGCGCCGATGCGAGCCAGTCGGCACCGAGTTCGATCCGTGCTCAGGACGGGCCACCTTCACCTAAGGATATCTCGAGGAGGGTGCATGTGGCGGGTAGGGCGATGCTACCGCCAAATATGCTCAATGCTGCAACCGGTGCTATGCAGAGTCTGCACGACAGTGTTCTTTCTTTGGAGAAGTGGCGTCTCAGAGAGAATGATGTGGCATACCCGGTTTTCGTGGCCAAGGTGCCAGAGGGCAAGGGCTTTGTGGATGGCGACATCGGGGGTACGATCGTCCTGCGGTTTGATGATATCTTTGCTATGTTTAACCTTCATCCGTGCACTACACCTTCGTTCGGCTGTTTTTGCTGAGTATGGAGATGCGGATCATTAGAGACAAGACCCCAGACATCGTGATAGTCGACCCCTTCTACATGCATGCCAAGCACTTGAGCAGCGCTGGGGACTGCCAAGTTGTGAGTTCACACCTCGAAGGCGTCATTCTGGCAAACCCAGATAAGGATAACTTCCTTGTGGCTTACTTTCCCGAGTAAGTCATCCCTTAACCGCCCCGTAACATATGATTTCTTAGATTTCGATCGTTCTTTTTTTTCTAACATTCCGTGTTCTGTGCACTGACACACATTGCACACTCATCCTCTTAAGCCCGAAATATTCCATGGCCACGTATTTTGACCCGAACCGTAACTCCAAGATAGACTACACAAATGTCAAGAAAGTTCTTGACGATGTTCTCCCCGGCTACGCCAAATCTAGAGGCACCTTCACCAGGGCAGTTCGTAAGTACGGCAAGCACACCTTCTCACACAATACGAATTTCTGCTGTGTCAAGCAGCCGCCTGGCGGTCAGAAGGATGCCTACTACGCCCTCCATCACATGCGGGCGATCGTAAGGGAGAATCATCACCTTCTGCTACCAGATAGTCTCAAAGATTGGGCCGCGAGGTTGTCGGCAACCCAGGACGCGGACCTCAGACAAGAATTCTTTCGCATCCAGTCGGAGTTTGCGGACATCATCCATCAAGATGTCCTTCATACCTCGGGGTAGTTCTACCTCAGATATCAACCGTCCAACAATGAGATAGATGGAACGCTACAAATGCAAGGTGACAACGACCGCGATTTCATGACCATCACGACAGACGGCGGCTTCATCCACGCTCCTGTCCGATGAGTCAAGTCGAAAGTAGTGATGTGTAGTTCTGAAACATTGATTGGCTCATGTTGTAATTAAACTTCAATGAATTCGTATGTCTCTTTGGTTTGGACAGTCGTTCAACTTAGATGTAATCGATGCTATTTATTAGTAGGACCATGAATCGTGCTATTAATGTCTTGCTTTTCTCTTCCGATCCTTTTGTTGCATATTTACATATTGCTTATGTATTGTTTGTTGTTTGGCTTGTGCATAGAGATGCCGTCATATGTCGTGTACAAGGGTAAGGTTCCTGGAGTCTACGACGACTGGGAGGAGTGTCGGAGACAGGTTCACTATTTCAAAGGTAACAGTTACAAAGGGTACACCACTAGGGCGGAGGCGGAATCTAGATACGCCCGCTATCTAGCGGGAGAGAGGAGGGAGCGTTGGAGGAACCGTATGAAGACCAGTTTGATCGCGATGATGCTCATCGTGATGACCGCAGCTCTCTTTTATGTGATGGTTGTTTAGATGATCGATATCGACTTGTAATGTGAAGACAAACTCGATACTCGCGGTCTTGAGACTTGTAATGTTTTATCTTTGTTCGGTCTTTTGAATTCGGAGACTAATATGATGAATTGTATTCGGAGACTAATATGATGAATTGTATTCGGAGACTAATCTTCTTTGTATTCGATGAATCTGCTGTTGCTGTGTGCTGCTGTCTATATTCTGTCCAATAATATATTTTGTAACCTGTGCAAAAATTAGAAAAGCAAAAAAAAACCAAATATTCATACTAATGGCGCATCACCACAAGGTGCGCCATTAGTATGCCAAAGGATACTAATGGCGCATCAAGGTAGAGTGCGCCATTAGTATGACAAAGCACATGGTTACATATGGCCCCCCGGGAGGCATACTAATGGCGCATGGTGTTACATACTAATGGTGCACTGCCAAGTGCGCCCTTAGTATACCAGATACTAATGGCGCACCAGTGGTGCGCCATTAGTAAAAAATACTAGTGGCGTGCTACTAATGGCGCACCGGTAGTGCGCCATTAGTAGGCAAAACCGGTGCGCCATTAGTAGGCCTTTTCCTAGTAGTGTAGGGGCGTTAAACGATAGCGCTAGTTGGGAGGCAACCCAATTTTATTTGTGTTTTTTGTTTTTGTTTTTGTTTAGTAATAAATTTTGCATATACCTTCTGTTTAGATGTGTTTTTATGTTTTAATTAGTGTTTGTGCCAAGTAGAACCTATAGGATAACCTATGGTGATAGTTGATTTGATTCTGCTGAAAAACAGAAACTTTGCACACACGAAATTAGTTTTGTTAAATCACAGAAACGTGCTTTTGCGTTGATTCTTTTTTCTTCTGATCAATAGACAAATTTTCCAGGACTTCCTATTTTGGTAGGATTTTGAAAGTTCCAAAAGTTTGCGTTAGTTACAGATTGCTACAGACTGTTCTGTTTTTGACAGATTCTGTTTTTCGTGTGTTGTTTGCTTATTTTGATGCATCTATGGCTAGTATTAAGTGGTATGAACCATAGAGAACTTGGAATACAGTAGGTTTAACACCAAAATAAATAAAGCACGAGTTCATTACAGTACCTTATGTGGTGGTTTTGTTTTCTTTCACTAACGGGGCTTATAAGTTTCCTGTTGAGTTTTGTGTTGTGAAGTTTTCAAGTTTTGGGTAAAGATTTGATGGACTATGGAATAAGGAGTGGCAAGAGCCTAAGCTTGGGGATGCCCATGGCACCCCAATATATTCAAGGATAGCCAAAAGCCTAAGCTCGGGGATGCCCCGGGAAGGCATCCCCTCTTTCGTCTTTGTTCCTTGGTAACTTTACTTGGAGCTATATTTTTATTCGCCACATGACATGTGTTTTGCTTGGAGCGTTGTGTATTATATTAGTCTTTGCTTTTCAGTTCACCACAATCATCCTTGCTGCACACACCTTTTGGGATAAGCCTACTTGATTAGGAATTTATTAGAATATGCTATGTGCTTCACTTATATCTTTTGAGCTTGATAGTTTTTGCTCTAGTGCTTCACTTATATCTTTTAGAGCATGGCGGTGGCTTAGTTTTGTAGAAATTGCTAGTCTCTCATGCTTCACTTATATTATTTTGAGAGTCTTTTAGAATAGCATGGTATTTGCTATGGTTATAAAATTGGTCCTAGAATGGTAGGCATCCAAGTTGGGTATAATAAAAACTATCATAGGAAGTGAATTCGATGCTATGATCAATTTGATACTTGATAATTGTTTTTAGATATGGAGGTAGTGATATTAAAGTCATGCTAGTTGGGTGATTATGAATTTAAAGAATGCTTGTGTTGAAGTTAGCAAGTCCCGTGGCATGCACGTATGGTTAAAGTTGTGTAACAAATTTAAAACATGAAGTGTACCTGGCTTGTGCATCCTCATGAGTGGCGGTCAGGGACGAGCGATGGTCTTTTCCTAACAATCTATCCCTCTAGGAGCATGCGCGTAGTGCTTGGTTTTTGATGAATTCTAAATTTTTGCAATAAGTATATGAGTTCTTTTGACTAATGTTGAGTCCATGGATTATACGCACTTTTACCTTTCCATCATTGCTAGCCTCTTCGGTACTGTGCATTGCCCTTTCTCACCTTGAGAGTTGGTGCAAACTTCGCCAGTGCATCCAAACCCCGTGATACGATACGCTCTATCACACATAAACCTCCTTATATCTTCCTCAAAACAGCCACCATACCTACCTATTATGGCATTTCTATAGCCATTCCGAGATATATTGCCATGCAAATTTCCACCGTTCCGTTCATCATCATGACATACATTACTTTTGTCATATTGCCATTGCATGATCATGTAGTTGACATCGTATTTGTGGCAAAGCCAGCATGCATAATTTTTCATACATGTCACTCTTGATTCATTGCACTATCCCGGTACACCGCCGGAGGCATTCATATAGATTCATATCTTGTTCTAGTTTTGAGTTGTAGTTCATGTATTGTAATCAATAAAAGTGTGATGATCATCATTATTAGAGCATTGTCCCAAAGAAAAAAAATAAAGGCCAAAAGAAAAAAAATGAAAGGCCCAAAAAAAGGAAAAGAAAAAAAAGAAAAAAAAAGAAAAAAAAAGGGGCAATGTTACTATCTCTTTTTCCACACTTGTGCTTCAAAGTAGCACCATGTTCTTCATGTAGTGAGTCTCATATATTGTGCTTCAAAGTAGCACCATGTTTTTCATATAGTGAGTCTTATAGGTTGTCACTTTCATATACTAGTGGGAATTTTTCATTATAGAACTTGGCTTGTATATTCCTACGATGGGCTCCCTCAAATGCCCTAGGTCTTCGTGAGCAAGCAAGTTGGATGCACACCCACTAGTTTTCTTTTGTTGAGCATTCGTTTATAGCTCTAGTGCATCCGTTGCATGGCAATCCCTACTCCTCATGTTGACATCAATTGATGGGCATCTCCATAGCCCATTGATTATCCTTGTCAATGTGAGACTTTCTCCTTTTTTGTCTTCTCCACACAATCCCCATCATCATATTCTATTCCACCCATAGTGCTATATCCATGGCTCATGCTCATGTGTTGCGTGAAGGTTGAAAATGTTTGAGATTATTTAAGTACGAAACAATTTCTTGGCTTGTCATTGGGGGTGTAGAATTTGGGAACATCTTTGTGTGACGAAAATGAAGCATAGCTTAACTATATGATTTTGTAGGGATGAAATTTCTTTAGCCATGTTATTTTGAGAAGACATGATTTCTTTAATTAGTATGCTTGAAGTATTACTATTTCTTTTGTCAATATGAACTTTTATTTTGAATCATTTGGATCTGAACATTCATGCCACAATAAAGAAAATTACATTGAGAATTATGCTAGGTAGCATTCCACATCAAAAATTCTGTTTTTATCATTTACCTACTCGAGGACGAGCAAGAATTAAGCTTGGGAATGCTTGATACATCTCCAACATATCTATAATTTTTGATTGTTCCATGCTATTATATTACCCCTTTTGGGTGTTTATGGGCTTTATTTTGCACATTTATATCATCTTTGGGACTAACCAACTAACCGGAGGCCTAGCTCGTATTGCTGTTTTTTTTTTTTTGCCTATTTCAGTATTTCAAAGAAAAGGAATATCAAACGGAGTCCAAACGGAATGAAACCTTCGGGAGCGTGATTTTTGGAACGAACGTGATCCAGAGGACTTGGAGTGCAAGTCAAGAAGCAATCGAGGCGACCAGGAGCTAGGAGGGCGCGCCCACCCCTCCTGGGCGTGCCCTTGTCTCCTGGGCCCCTCGAGCGGCCACCGATGTACTTCTTCCTCCTATATATACCTACGTACCCCAAAAACATCCAGGGAGCCAATGAAAAACAATTTCCACCGTCGTAACCTTCTGTATCCGCGAGATCCCATCTTGGAGCCTTCGCTGGCGCTCCGCCGGAGGGAGAATCGACCACAGAGGGCTTCTACATCAACACCATAGCCCCTCCGATGAGTTGTGAGTAGTTTACCACAGACCTTAGGGTCCATAGTTATTAGCTAGATGGCTTGTTATCTCTTTTTGGATCTCAATACCATGTCTCCCCCTCTCTTGTGGAGATCTATTTGATGTAACTCTTTTTGCGGTGTGTTTGTCGAGATCCGATGAATTGTGGGTTTATGATCAAGTTTATCTATGAGAAATATTTGAATCTCTTCTGAATTCTTTTATGTATGATTGAGTTATCTTTGCAAGTCTCTTCAAATTATCAGTTTGGTTTGGCCTACTAGATTGATCTTTATTGCAATGGGAGAAGTGGTTAGCTTTGGGTTCAATCTTGCGATGTCCTTACCCAGTGACAATAGGGGTTGCAAGGCACGTATTGTATTGTTGCCATCAAGGACAAAAAGATGGGGTTTATATCATATTGCATGAGTTTATCCCTCTACATCATGTCATCTTTCTTAATGGGTTACTCTGTTCTTATGAACTTAATACTCTAGATGCATGCTGGATAGCGGTTGATGTGTGGAGTATAGTAGATGCAGGCAGGAGTCGGTCTACCTGTCACGGACATGATGCCTATATGCTTGATCATGCATAGATAATCTCATAATTATTCGCTTTTCTATCAATTGCTCAACAGTAATTTGTTCACCCACCGTAAAACTTATGCTATCTTGAGAGAAGCCACTAGTGAAACCTATGGCCCCCGGGTCTATCTTTTATCATATAAGCTTTCAATCTACTTTTATTTGCATCTTTACTTTTCCTATCTATATTATAAAATACCAAAAATATATTTATCTTATCATATATACTATCTCTATCAGATCTCACTTTCGCAAGTGGCCGTGAAGGGATTGACAACCCCTTTATTGCGTTGGTTGCGAGTTCTTTGTTTGTTTGTGTAGGTGCGTGGGACTTTTCAGGAGCCTCCTACCCGATTGATACCTTGGTTCTCAAAAACTAAGGGAAATACTTACGCTTCTATTGCTGCATCACCCTTTCCTCTTCAAGGAAAACCAACGCAAGCTCAAGATGTAGCACTACGTCGGGGAGGCGGCGATCGCCGCGCATGACTCTTGATTCCTGCAGCTCCTAAATGACCTTGGTGATGAACTCCTGAGGGTTGGGCCCTCCTTGCCTCATGCCTTCATGAGGGAAACGTTCCGCGAAGCACGCCTCCAAGTGGTGCCCGAGCGCCTCCCTCATGACCTTGGCAAAGTCTGAGGCCCTCCAAGAGAGAGCCCCTGAGCCTTACCCGAGGAGGGCGCCGGGCGCACCTTCCTATGCGACAAAGGGAGGCTCCCCTTGGACGGGCGCAGATCCTGACGCAGCACCTCCAGAGATGCCAACCTCCTGAGACCTTGAGCTGGGTGATGTCTTCTTATTCTTGGGAACTGCCTCGGGAGGGTTCTCACTCTTGCTGTCTGGGTCCTCAACTGATGCAACTTGGAAGGCACGCTTGAGCGAGCATACCGCATCCTTCTCTTCGCAGGGGACTGTGATGACTCTGCAGCTTCCCGGCATCTTGAGGACATTGTAACCATGGTGAGTCACCGCCATGAACTTGGCCAGGGCCGGATACCCGAGGATGGCATTGTATGGCAGGCGAATGTGGGCAACGTCGAACTCGATGAGCTCAGTGCGGTAGTTCTTGCGTTGCCCGAAGGTGACAGGGAGGTGAACCAGCCCTATCGGGGTGGTGGAACCGTCAGTGACTCCTGAGAAAGGCTTGGTTGGCTGAAGCTGATCATATGGCACTTCAAGATTGTTGAACATCTGGACGGACAGAATGTTGAGCCCTACGCCATCGTTGATGAGGGTCCTGGTAACTTGCACATTGCTGATGACTGGGGAACAAAGCATTTGGAGGACACCAGCTGTAGCCGCACACTTGAGCTGATCCACTGAGCTGAACGTGATGGCGCACGTGGACCACCTGAGAGGGTGCGTGGCCTCGGGCTTGGGGAGGACTACATTCACCTCGCGAGCAAACTGCTTGAAGATGCACTGAGAGGCTGGGGCCTGGGCATCGTCCAGGATGCAAGCGATAGCACGTGGCTCCTGGAATCCCCTAGCCCCCTCGTCCTGGTGATGGTCGTCATTCCTTCTTTGTGGTGGTGGCAGAGGAGGAAGGAATGCGTTGCCCTGCAGGCGATCCTTGCGAGGCTGATCCCTCCAAGCCCCCTTGCGAGGCTTGTCCTGCCAGCGATCCTCACGAGGTCGGTCACGCCACTCCTGGCGAGTGCCTCGGTCGTCCCATCGTCGTCCACCACTTCCTCCTCCTCGGCCGTAGCCCCGATCGTTGTGCTCGGGGCGTCGACCGATGCGTCCTTCTCGAACGGCCCTGAGCTCTTGGCATTCATTGGTGTTGTGGGTGTGGAGGTCATGGTAGGCGCAATATCGGCTGCCCTTGGACGACTCCGGCTGGTCCCTGCCATGCTTTGTGTCTGGTTCTGCTGCGAGCACAACTGCTCCTTTGCGCTTCACATCCTTGGCCTTGGGTTTCTTCTCTTCTGGGTTAGCAGCTGGAAGCTCGAGAAGGGAGAGGCACCCCTCCTCAGCCCTTGCGCACTTGGTCGCTAGGTTGAACAACTCCAGAGACGTGCACAGATCCTCGTGGATAGCTAGCTCCTCCTTCATCTTGACGTCGCGGACGCCGTCAGAGAACGCTGAGATGATGACCTCCTCGGTCACCTTGGGAATCTTGAGGCGAGCACTGTGAAGCACTGGATGCACTTCTGCAAGGTCTCTCCAGGTTGCTGCTTGATGCGGCGCAGGTCACCCATGACTGGAGGACGGTCACGAGTGCCCTGGAAGTTGGCGATGAAGCTGGTGCACATCTCGTCCCAGGAGGAGATCGTGCTGGGAGGCAGGTTCAGGAGCCAGGTGCGGGCACAATCTTTGAGCGCCATGGGAAAGCAATTCGCCATGACCTTTTCGTCTCCGTTGGCCGCTTTGATGCCTAGCTCGTAGAGCTGCAGGAACTCCGCGGGGTCGGTAGTGCCGTCATAGCGAGGAGGTAGATCCGGCTTGAACTTGCCCGGCCAGGCAACACTGTGTAGCTCGATGGTGAAGGCACGGCAGGCTGCGATGGCCACCGGAGCCCTTTGCAGACGCGGGGCTTGCTCTTGGAGATTCCCGCACGCTGCCGCCACGGGCAGCGCGGGGTCTTGACGTGCTGGCGCAGGGATGCGGTCTTGATGTGCTGGAGCGGGGAGCACGCGAGCGCCTTCTTGGGGACGAGGGATTTCTTGGCAGCTCCTTTCTTGTTGCGCGGGCACTGGACGCGGTGGGTCTTGTCCAGGGGCCGCGCGCCTTGGAGCCAGGGCACCTTCTTGGGGAGGAGGTGGCGGAGGCACCTCTTGAGCTGCATCACCCATGCAGGACGGAGGGCAAGGCAGCGAGAGGGACGGTGCAGGAGAGCCCCTGTGGAGCTGACGAGCTCGGTTATGCGAGCGAGCCACTCCTCATAGAGGTCGTCGACAGGGCGGTAGTGCAGGAGCTCACGTGCCAGGAGCAAGGCGGCCTGCGCGTCTGTGGGAGCGCGGCGATCGTGAGACGATGAACCAGCTGGAGTTAACAACAGAGTGGCGGTGCGGCCTTCCCACCACACCGTGGGATGTAGCGACGACGCTTGCTGCTCGTTCCTCGTCGGGCCGGTGGCGGTAGGCGACGGAGAACGATGGGGCGGTCCACCGACGGGAGCCGTCTGGGCGACACGGGTGGCGAGGGCAGCCCGACGCTTGGCGCGAGCTCGGAGAGTGTCTTCCATGGATGCGACGAACGACGGAACGTGGAACTGCAGAAGAAAGATTCTGGCGCACCCCTACCTGGCGCGCCAAATGTCGGAGGTTCCAGCAAAACCCTTAAGGTTCGAAATTTGAGGTGTGCACGAAGATCTTCCCCCTACCTATCCACGTCCCAACGCCTCGCCATGAATCTAAGCTACACGATGAACAACACAAGGGACACAAGGTTTATACTAATTCGGGCCACCGTTGTGGTGTAATACCATACTCTAGTTTGTGGTGTGGTGGATTGCCTCAGGGGCTGATGATGAACAGTACAGAGGAAGAACGGCCTCGCGTGGGGTGCTCTTGGGCTGGTGCGATGCTCTGCTTGGGAAGGATTCGATCCCCCTACTATGGTGGTGGCTATCTTTATTTGTAGAGGCCTTGGTCCTCTTCCCAAATATTGAGCGGGAAGGGAGCCAACAACAGCCATTTTGAAGGGGAATAGCCAGTACAAGTTATTCTGACTAAAGTTGGTCTTCGACTGCCAAAGGCACTGGCGTTGACGCCTTCTTGGGCTCCACGGTGACCTCTGTCCTGCCGCTCTGCTGGTCTTAGTCTCGTTGCACCGATATGGTAATCTTTGCTTGATGCCTCGGTACTCTGTGCCTGCGCTTGCCCCCTTTGCACCAAAGAGGAAACGAGGACACTGCGCAGGCTGGTGCCTGCCTAGCACCCGCCTGGTCTCGATCGTCATGGCTTGCGTCATGAGCACCTCGCGAGGTACCCCTGCCTTGATCTCTCCGCCTCCTCGCGAGCCTGCCTGGTGAGGCCATCCCTGAGGAAGCCTTGCGTCGTCCACCCCACGAGGCTTGGCCCCTCGCGAGGGTCTTGAGCTTGGGTTGATGAAGACGGGCCATACTGAGCCCCTACTTGAGCCACATCACAGGCCGCAGGCAGGCAAGTCTGGGGACCCCCGTTCCCAGAACACCGACAATGGGTCATCGTCGCGCTCGGCGCTGCCACCGGGTTGGATCCAGGGCGTTTGGATCTGATCTTCGCTTCGGCAGGCTGATTTGGACGAGCTGGTGGAGTCCGGACTGGTTGTCGAGGGTGCTGCGCGGTTGCAGTAGGGGGAGACGGAGCCACAACCGCGACTGGGTGAGTGTGTTCTACTTGCCACCCATGTCGACCGGGGTCTCTCGCTCCCTTCGCATCCCTTTTTTCGGGTTTTCCTGAACTTCTTCGGAGCCCAACTCCATCACTTTTCTCCCAACACCATCGCATACCTTGCTACATTCGTGTCCGTGTGTGAGAATTTTCTGGGTTGTCGACCGCACTGGGGTCTTTTCAAGCACATTTTCACCATCCGCTCTCAATCGGTGAAGAAAGAAAATATGAGTGACGAGAAAACACATGTCATTCAGATGTGTGGGGGTTTGGGTATCCAGAAGAGGCGGAGGAGCTCTTTCCCTTCCATGACCCTTCCTGAGTCGGTTAGGGGCTGGCAGTCGACCTGGTTCCACTGCCAGGACTTCGCAACTCCAGGCCAGTCGACTGGACTTCCCCATTTCACCTTTGATCGTGTTCAGACTCCTTCCTCACTGAAAGTGACCGCTGCTGAGAGCGTGGAAACAAACATGCTAGTTGAGAGGGTGGTCCAATTGATCAATCAGGGCGTCACTGGCATGGATCTGCTGGAGGTATTCCTCAGTCGACACATCCAGCCTCTCCAGGCTCATGACCACCCTATGTGGATGTATTCTGGGGCCAACGACACCGCTCGGGTTCATCCAGAGGAAGTGCTAGCTAAGACAGTGGCCCTGTGGTTAAGGGGTATTACAGGCAACAAGGACAACCCCAGAGGAGCCAGGAGAGTCGACCCCTTCAGTGACAACAACCAGCCAGACAAGGTGCGTCCCCCACCTCCGACTGTATTGGGGTACATATTCCGACTGTCTTTGAATCCGACCGACTTTTACTCGACTTCTTGTCTTGTAGGTTTATACTGAGATGTACTCCATGCCCAATGGTGAACAAGTACTGGAGCAAGGCCAGGAGGGAGAGGACAGCACGGAGGAGAGCGGTGATTGGCAATCTTCAGACGATGAAGACAAAGAGGAGAGCGATGAGTTGGACGACGAAGAGATGGTCGACTCACCGCCTCGTTCCGAATGTCGATCCAAGCTACTCCATGATCCAGCGGGCGGGCGCAGCAAGAACGTGGTCCAAAGCACCCAAACGCAGAAGCGCACTTGGACTTCAACTCTGGAGCCGACGGAAAAAGTCGCTAGGCAGCCCAAGGTTGCTCCTCCAAAAGCTCGGAAGACTCTGCCCAGGATTAAGATGGATGTTCCTGTTGCCTCTGGGTGAGTGTCCTTTCTATGTTTTCCTCTACTGACTAACTCTTCTGTTCTGACCGAATGGATCATGCACTTTTCTAGTCCAACCTCTGCCACGACCGATATGGACGTTGACAAGGCCCCAGGAGATGAGGAAGCCGATGACGCGGCCACCTCCAGAGCTGGTAAGTCCGCTCGACTAGAATTTATTCTGTCGATTGAGTTGTCGGCCAGTTGGATTTCTGATGTTTTCTTTTTGTTGCAGCTCCACGAGACATTGCCGTGCTTACAGATGATGATGAAGAAGAAGTGCCACTCAGGGAGAGGAGGAGGAGGGGCAAGGGCTCGAGCGGGAAAGCGCCTGAGGTTCAGGTCCCTCAGTCGATGCTGGTGCTTGAGACGGTGGTCGAGCGATCCGGAGATCTGGTTTGGACCAACGTCACTTCCTCTAACCCACTGTCGACTGATCGCCCATCAGGGTCGACTGCTCAGACCCCTGCTACTCCAGTACAACTCCATGCGTCCGACCCAGTGGCTGCTTCGACTGCCTTGACACCATCGCTCTTTGTTTCATACCAAACTCCAAACGACTCGCCAAGTGCCGCCAGGGAGGCTCTTCGCTAGGTGAATCTTGTGATGGAGCAAGTGAAGGTGGTGCACGAGGCCAGTCAGGTGGGCTATAATGCCAGCACCGCTCTGCAAACCAACGTTAAGGTTAGTTGATTTCCGACTGAACTTTTGAATCATGAAAACTGCCGCTGTTGCTTCACTGCTCATATGTGCATCTACTATCATGGGTCTGTGTTTCACATCCAATCACCCACTGGGGTCTTCCTGCCTTAGAGTTTAATAGGTCCTCCAGTTCACTCGACTTATGTTGAGTCGAGTGTTTGTCTGAACCAGTGGGGGCACGCAGAGTGCACCCACTGGGTGTAGTGCCCGAGACCACGGTCGACTGCTGGCAGTCGGCTGGGGTCTGAGAATCTACTCTTTTCTTTCTTTTTTTTGAACTCACGCTGGACAGACCATGCTGAGTGTTAATCCAAACCAGTGGGGGCACGCTAAGTGCACCCACTGGGTGTAGTCCTTGAGACTATTGTTGAATGTTTGATTCGGCAGTAGTCCTAGAGTAACTTTCACCGTGATTGTCTTTGGTTTCTAGCGACTTACGTATCGTGTTTGCTGACCGCAGAGGTCGTGTGATCTGGGGGCTCAACTTTCCAAACTGAACAAGAAACAAATCGGCCTCAGTCTTGATCTAGAGCTGTCCAAGAAGAACCTCAAGACTGCTCAGGATGAAGCGGCTATGATGGGGGGTAACCAATCGTCAACTGTCCACCTTGTGACTCGCACTCCCCCGTGTTTCTCCTTTTAGTCTCTTTGAACCGAGTGACTCCACTCGAACAGATGTGCATAGTGAAAACCGTCAACTTCAAGCTCATCTGAAGAGTGTTATTACCTTAGAGAAAATGAAGGAGGCTCTAGAGAAGAAGGATAAGGATCTTGCTGCAGCTCAAAAGGAGGCGCGAGAGAAGACAGTGCTTGCGGACAAGAAGCTGGCTTCAGTCAGCAAGTTAGAAGAGGAGAAATCGAAGATGAAAACTGCTATCTCTGAGGCCAATCGGGAGGTCAAGCAACTGAAGAAGGACAAGGAGAACTTAACCAATGAAGTCGGAAGCCTCAAAGCCAAGCAGGGCGAGCTGGAGTCCTATCTGGGACAACTTGCTGCAAAACTGGTCCTGAAGCTTCAAGGTATCATCGTTCGACTGATTAGTTGCTGTCGATTGGTACGTCTTGTCATACTACCGACTCACCATTTTCTTTGACTGCGCAAAACTTTGTCAGGACTTTGAGGCTGAGACTGGGCGGGTCGAGACGGGTCTCAACCCCATCAATTGTCCTGTTAAAGACGATGTTGCGATGAACTTGCTGTGGTTGGAATCACGCATGGACAACGTTGTTGCTTCTCTTGCTCGAATGAAGGCGGCGATGACTCGGGTTGATGCTGAACTCTGGCCTCAGGTGGAACTTTCACAAGATCTCGAGTCGTTGATGACTCGACTGAATCAGATCCCTGGCCGAGTGCAAGAATGGAAGAAATCGTCTGCTCGCTGTGGCGCTGACATTGCCCTGTCGTTGGTCCGAGTGCACCGCAAAGACGCCAGAGAAGACAAGCTGGCGGCCCTCAAGGTTGCTAACACCAAGAAGCACACTTTACAGTCCTTCATGGACACTTTCCTTGATGCTGCCACTCGCATTGCAGACAACATTGATCTTTATAGTTTCTGTGATCCAGCAAGCCCTTCTCCTGACGAGTGACCAAAAAATGTTATGCCCCACCTTTATTTGCCTCAAAATGCCGAGTGATCAGGTAATCGTTAAACTCTTTCAGGCTTGATGCCTGAGTACTCCTACCCGCTGCAGTTCTGAACTTTTGCAGGGTTTATCTAAACTTGGATTTCTTTGAATATCATGGCTTCTGCTTTATTCTTAAACTGTTTCTGATTGTCCTTCGGTTCCGACTAGACTTGATCCTCTCACCCTTTGCCGAATGAAAGTACATTCTACTTGTGATGGAGCTCAGTCGCGGTGTTTAGTCGACACCTCGACGTCCTTGCGGATAGGGATGGAACATTGTACTTGTGGTGTAGCTCAGAGGTGGTGCTCAGTCGACACCTCGTCGTCCTTGCGGATAGGGACGGAACATTGTACTTGTGGCGTAGATCAGAGGTAGTGCTCAGTCGACGCCTCGTCGTCCTTGAGGATAGGGACAGAACATTGTATTTGTGGCGGAGCTCAGAGCATATTTGTGACTTAGAATATTACGGGGTCACAGCTAAGTCCCCGAGTGGGAGGATTGCTATCCACTCGGAGCGTTTTTAATTTAGGCGATTACGGGGTCGCAGCTAAACCCCCGAGTGGGAGGATTGCTCTCCACTTGGGGTGTTTTTAACTTAGGCAATTACGGGGTTGCAGCTAAGCCCAGAGTGGGAGGATTGCTCTCCACTCGGAGTGTTTTTAACTTAGGCGATTATGGGGTTGCAGCTAAGCCCCCGAGTGGGAGGATTGCTCTCCACTCGGAGTGTTTTTAACTTAGGCGATTACAGGGTCACAGCTAAGCCCCCGAGTGGGAGGATTGCTCTCCACTCAGAGTGTTTTTAACTTAGGCGATTATGGGGTCGCAGCTAAGCCCCCTGAGTGGGAGGATTGCTCTCCACTCAGAGTGTTTTTAACTTAGGCGATTACGGGGTCGCAGCTAAGCCCCCGAGTGAGAGGATTGCTCTCCACTCGGAGTGTTTTTAACTTAGGTGAATCAGGTTCGCGTCTAAGCCACCCACTGGGGGATTTGGACACAAGTGATTATGAGAAACCAACTATTAAGATACTGTAAAGATCTTGTCTTTGGAAAACAAACTGAAGTGCTTTTATTGCAACTCGTCGGGTCGAGTGAATCTAGGTATAGAAAGGACGAAGCTGCTCCACATTCCATGCACGTGGCTCGTCCATTTTCTTGGCTACATTGTAGATGTGATACGCTCCATTGTGAAGCACCTTGGTGATGATGAAGGGACCTTCCCAGGCCAGAGCGAGCTTGTGAGGTCGTTTCTGAACCACTCGGAGCACGAGGTCTCCCTCCTGAAACGCTCGACCTCTGACATTGCAAGCGTGGAATCGACGCAGATCCTGCTGATAAATGGTCGACTAAACCAAAGCCATCTCGCGTTCTTCCTCCAAGAGATCGACTGCGTCTTTGCGTGCTTACTCTGCTTCGGCTTCTGAGAACTGTTCAACTCTGGGGGCATTGTGTAGCAAGTCGCTCGGAAGCACTGCCTCAGTGCCGTACACCAGGAAGAAAGGGGTTCGATCAGTCGACCGGTTGGGTGTTGTTCTCAGCCCCCATAGGACTGATGGTAATTCAGTCACCCAAGCTCTAGTAGCATGCTTCAGATCATGCATCAGTCAAGGCTTTAACCCCTGAAGGATGAAACCATTCGCCCTTTCAGCCTATCCATTCGACTGCGGGTGCACGACAGACGCGTAGTTGACCCGAGTTCCTTGAGATGCACAGAATGCCTTGAACTCATCAGAATCAAAGTTGGAGCCGTTATCTGTGATGATGCTGTGAGGAACTCCATATCTGAATATCAACTCTATGATGAAACTGACGGCAGTGCCTGCTCCAAGGTTCTTGATGAGTTTGGCTTCGATCCACTTGGTAAACTTGGCGACTGCTACGAGCAAATGGGTGAAGCCACTCGCGCCAGTTTTGAAGGGTCCGATCATATCCAATCCCCAGACTGCAAACGGCGAGACGAGTGGAATATTCTTCAGGGCAGATGCGGGCTTGTGAGACATGTTGGAGTAAAACTGGCAACCTGCGCACTTGTCGACTATATCTTTCACCATCTCATTTGCTAGAGGCCAATAAAATCCCGCTCGGTATGCTTTGGCCACGATGGTCCGAGAGGACGCATGGTGACCACAGGTCCCTGAGTGGATATCATTTAGGATCATCTGACCTTCTTCCGGGGTGATGCAGCATTGGGCTACTCCCGTGACACTCTCTCTGTAAAGCCGACCTTTCATCACGGTGAAAGCTTTGGATCGACGGACTATCTGGTGAGCCTCATCTTCATCCTCTGGGAGCTCTTCTCTGAGAACGTAAGCGATGTATGGAACCGTCCAATCGGGAGTGATCACGAAGACTTCCATGATCAGGTCGACCATGGCTGGAATCTCTATCTTAGTCGGGTTGGTTGGACTTATCGGTTGCGGGGGCTCTTCTTTGAAGGGATCTTCTTGTACTGACGTGGTATGGAGATGCTCCAAGAACACATTGCTGGGGATATGCTTCCGAGTGGAACCTATCTTCGCCAGATCATCACCAGCTTGATTTTTGATCCGTGGTATGTGGTGGAGCTCCAATCCCTCAAACTTCTTCTCTAGATTTCTCACTACATTGCAGTAACCTATCATTGCGGGATTCCTAACGTCCCATTCCTTCATTACTTGGTTAACCACTAAATCTGGGTCACCATAGACCATCAGGCGCCGGACGCCGAGTGCAATGGCCATATGCAACCCATATAGTAGTGCCTCATACTCGGCTTCATTGTTTGAAGAGTCAAAGTGAATCTGGAGGACATGACTGAGCTTGTCTCCTCGTGGGGACACTATAACCACTCCTGCACCAGAGCCATTTAACATCTTGGATCTATCAAAGAACATGGTCCAATGTTCCGACTGAATTTGGATCGGCTGTTGTTGTTTAGTCCATTCTGCGAGAAAATCTGTAATTGCTTGAGACTTAATGGCCTTTGTCGGTGTCAAAAGCGGCGGATCTCGGGTAGGGGGTCCCGAACTGTGCGTCTAGGCGGATGGTAACAGGAGACGAGGGACATGATGTTTTACCCAGGTTTGGGCCCTCTTGATGGAGGTAAAACCCTACGTCCTGCTTGATTAATATGAAGATGTGTGTTACAAGAGTGGATCTACCACAAGATCAAGGAGGCTAAACCCTAGAAGCTAGCCTATGGTATGATTGTTGTAATGGTTGTTTTTCCTACGGACTAAAGCCCTCCGGTTTATATAGACACCGGAGAGGGCTAGGGTTACACAGAGTCGGTTACAATGGTAGCAGATCTACATATCCGTATCGCCAAGCTTGCCTTCCACGCCAAGGAAAGTCCCATCTGGACACGGGATGGAGTCTTCAATCTTGTATCTTCATAGTCTTGGAGTCCGACTGACGATGACAGTCCGGCTGTTCGGACACCCCCTAGTCCAGGACTCCCTCAGTAGCCCCTGAACCAGGCTTCAATGACGATGAGTCCGGCGCGCATATTGTTCGGCATTGCAAGGCGGGTTCCTCATCCGAATAATCCATAGAAGATTGCGAACACCAGAATAGTGTCCGGCTCTGCAAAATAAATTCCTCATTCCACCGTAGAGAGAATAATATGTACACAAGTTCAATCTGCTGACGTATTTTGTGGCATGACATCACACCACTACCAAGCCTTAACTTGAATCATTTTTTATTATACCACCTCAGCGCGTTTAGCGAAGCGATTTCCTTGGCACGTCTTGTCGAAACAAAGATCGTGTTCCCCTTATTCCGGGATTCCCATCAATACGGACGTGGGTAACCCAACCGCGCCATTGATGGTGGCGCTTGGGGGATAAGCGAGTTTTACCAGGCCGGTGGGGACGCATAGTCTTCGTCCGCCCATATAAGGGGATAACGATCCACCTTTTTACCTACGCCTTCTTCCTCCTTTGCTTATTCGTCTCCGCGCACTTGAGCTCCAGCGCCCAAGTTCGGACATCTCGTCTCAACCTTCTCCAGTCATGTCCGGAGCGGGAGGCAAGTGGATGGCCTCCTCCGTCACGGAGGGGCACATCGAAAGGCTGCGCGACGCCGGATACCTGTCCAGCGACATCGCGCACCATCTCCCCAACAAGGGGCAGCTCATTCCCACCCCTAGGCCCCATGAGAGGGTGGTCTTCCTTCCCCATTTCCTCCGCGGACTAGGCTTTCCACTTCACCCCTTTGTCCGGGGGCTCATGTTCTACTACGGCCTAGATTTCCACAATCTGGCGCGAAACTTCATCCTCAACATCTCGGCATTTATCATCGTGTGCGAGGCCTTCCTCTGCATCCAGCCCCACTTCGGCTTATGGCTCAAGACCTTCAATGTCAAGCCGAAGGTAGTAAAGGGGAATCAGGCAAGTGCGGAGGCGCCATGGTGGGTAAGATACCCAACGTCGTCTGGCTCGAGGGCGCCTTCGTGGAAACCATCAAGGGATGGCAATCGGGGTGGTTCTACATCACCGAGCCGCGAGACCCTAAATGGGTAGCGGCCCCCAAATTTAGATCTGGAATCCCCACGCGGCTCACCTCTTGGAAGGAGAGTGGCCTGACCTGGGGCGATTCGGAGGAGCTGACCGGACTCCAAGCTTGTATCTAGAAGCTGGTGAACAAGAAGCTTAAGCTTGTCAATGTGGTCCAAGTCATGCTCATCCGCCGGATTCTCCCGTGCCAAGAACGGGCATTCAAATTGTGGGAGTTTAATCTGGCACAGCACCAAACCTTGAGCAGGCTCTTCGACACTAGGTACGAAGATGCCTGGAGGGTGCTCTTCAAGGGCGCCGAAGCTCCCGCATCCGCCACTGAAGATCGCGGATTTCGCTCGCAGCGTCGAGCTGACGAGGTAAGTGATTCTACCCCTTTACAGGACACTTGTTTTTAATAGTTCGACGTTACACGGGATTTAATCTCCCCTTTCCTTTAAAAGGACTGGAGGAAGAAGGCCGAGCAGATTATCTGTCCGGCTCCCATGCCAGAAAACCCAGTAGACGCCCGTCTAGCGGGGTTGCTGGTTCCGGCACCGCATGTGGTGCCGGAGAAGAAGGCCAAGAAGGAGGCCACGGGTACTCGAAAGAGTTCCCGTTTTCAGGTGTCCAATGACTCCGAGGTGGACTCCTCTCCCGAAGGCGAGGAGGAGAAAGAAGGCTCTCCCCTGGAGGGGGGAGAGAGGAAGAGGAAGGCTTCCCCAACGGGGGAAGCCGAAGGGTCCAAGAGGGGAAGGACCCTTCCTCCGGACAGCTCCGCCAACGCCAACGACGGTGACGAGGAGTGGCCCTCAAGGGCCAAGCCCCTGGCAAGATCGTAAGTATCCGGATTCCTGAGTGATTTGTAATTTCTTTTTTGTGCCACGTAGTGTCCTTCTAATGCCGCATACTATCTGTAGCGCGGCCGAGGAGGACCTTCCCGCTTCATCCAGCGGGTCCTTGGCCCCGTCGGATGTAGATTCCATCCCGACCGCCTCCACCCCTCACAATGCTGAGGACGCCGAGGTAGGATCCCAGGAGGGGACCCGCCAGGAGGGGGAGGCTCCGGAGGCGCCACAAGGCGACCTCCCGGACTTCGCACCGGACTCCGTGCCGGAACCCGCAGTGGTTCCGGAGTCCGGCAGGCGGCCCCTTCGCAAGAAGGGAAAGACCGTGACACCGGCGGTCTCCGTCCAACCGGAGGCGCCGGACCACTTGTTGGAGGCGCTCAACGGCGCTTCCATCGAGGAAGAACACCGCACTATTATGAGTGCGATGATTCAGAAGGTTCAGCTCGCCAAGAGCGGGCTGACCGAAGCTTGCAGCAGCCTTCTAACAGGCTTTGAGGTAAGAAGTTTAAAATATGTAATGTGATACCGCATAGACAGTAGCCCCTGATGCTCGGTTCGGTGTTCGGAAAGAAAAACCGGACTGAGGATCTAAAAAAGATATACGCAGGAGTGCTAAAAATTATGTCAATATGGGTTTGCAGGTTGCGCTGCTGACCTCTGCCGCACTGACTGCGGAGGTTGGTGCTTTGAAGCAGGACCTCGAGTGGTCCGAGTGAGAGCTCGGCCTTGCCAAGAAGCAGCTCGAGGACAAATAAGGTGAGTAACACCACTTTGAAATTTGTACCTTACAGAAAAGGATTTTGGTTGCAATATAAATAACAAGGATAACATGGGTACTGCAGGGGCCACGAACGAGGTGGCGACCCTGAAGGAGGCCGTGTCCGCGGCCGAACGCAATGCGGTCGCAGAACGGGCAGAGCGAGAGAAGCAGGAGGCGCGGGTGGCGGAGGTGCGGCAAGAGCTCCAGGCTCTCATGGAAAAGCATGAGAGTTTGGAGCGCGACTCAAAGACTCGAGAGTCCGAGCTTGCCTCGGCTCTTGAAAGTGCCAAAGCCGCCAAGGCCGAGGCCCATAAGTCCCTCCAGGAGATTGAGGCGATGAAGTAGCGGCGGGTTAGGCATTTTTCATGCAAAGCAAGCATGTGAATGTAAATTACCTGTTACTTACCCGAATTCGGAGCTCTCCAGGGGCGTTTGCAGATCTGCCTCACAGTGTGTCCGATGCACGCCGCATTCTACCGGGCCGAGGAGGGGAGCTCAATGGAGAAGGTCTTCTGGTCTCAGTATGCTGAGGCCGGACATCCGGTGCCCCCTAGTGACCAGCTGAAGCAGCTGGTCGAGCTCCACAAGGTAGCCGAGCAGGCCATCAAGGGCCTTATAGTCTGGCTGTGGCCTGGAGGGGCCATGCCTGGGAGCTACTTTGGCCTCGTGCGGCGGCTGGTGGACGCGTGCCCTTGGGTGGAGGTCATCAAGCGCTCCGCCTGCATTGAAGGTGCTCGTCGGGCCCTTGCCCGCGCAAAGGTGCACTGGGGCAGGCTGGATGCTGAGAGGCTTCTGACGGACGCGCCGCCGGCGAGCAAGGAGTATCGTACGCTTGAAATGTACTATAAGACTGTCCTGAAGCGTGCCTGCAAGATTGCAGATGAGTGCCCTAGAGATGTAATTTTTGAGTAGACTCGCAATGTGTTATCCTGTGCGCTGAAAACTTTGTTCATATGCGCTAAGCAACGCTTGTTTGATTTAAAATATTACCTTCTGTGCGGCCGTTTATCAAATCTGAGAGATGGCAAGTCGTCGGCTTCAGCCCCCATGCCACGAGGGCTGGGGTGTTCGGGATAAACTTGAGCGCTATTGTTCCCATTTTTGGGTCCATCTAGGGAGGCGCTCAACACAACGAACAAGGCAACCGGACTTATAATGCTTGAACACTCTCACTTAGCCATAGAATTCTATAATTTTAAATTTCGGCGAAGCCCCTAGTGTTCGAAAGACCGAATTCGGGGCGTTATCCACGCCTTGGCCGGACATAGCCGGTTCCTCGCTCTAAGCGGCGTAAGTCTTTAAGGACTTGAAAAGACCTCTCGAACAGCGACCAGCTCTCGCCTTATCATGACGGTTAGTTTTAGCTTTCTCCACTGAGGCGTTAACCCAGCTCAACTGGGGCGCAATCGTAGTGGTTCTCCCAGTGCTACCTTAGCCGACGGAACGGAACGTAAGGTACCAAAACATGGGAGCCGGGCAAACCCAACTATTGACCCAAGACATGATTCGGAGCCGATGCATATAGTGCTATAAGTTCGGGGTGCCGCACTTGTGAAAGTGTTCAGACTTCACACCATAATGCGGGGAACATTAGCCCCTGGTGTATTCTGCCGTACTAAATTGTACGGATGCAAGATGTCATAAGCGAACATGCATATATAAATAAAGGGAATGCAACTATAAGCGAAAAATGATGCATTGTTTATTCGAGGAGTTCTGCTGTAAGTGCAGAACGATACAAATAGTGCGGTAAGCAAGGGTTTGGACTATTAGACATGTCCCCCTCCAGGGATAGGCTGCGGAATGGTGTAATAAACAGATTTAATGCTCGTAATGGAGACAACCTGAGTGTTCGTCGTAGCCTTGGTTCCTCCCTGGCTGTTGCATCGTGGGTTCGGCAGATCGACTGCTGGACAGGGCCTCTTGTAAACGGAGTCCTGTGGATAAAATAAGAATAATAAAAAAGGAAAGAAAAAGATCGACACACTTAGGAGCCCCTGGTGTGGTTGAGCCGCACTCTGGGCCTGTCGTGGTCGTGTCCCTCCCCCTATGCCCAAGGTATCTCCAGAGCGTAATGATGTACGCGGGGGGCTTGTCTTACAATCATGTAAGGGCTGGGGTTGGGGCCGCATTGCTACGCGTGCTCGGAACGCGCCAGGTGGTCTTGGTGTATGTTACTCCGGGCGCGTTTAATCCCGTCCGGTCTTTTAACGACCGGACTCGAAAGTTTCCTTAAGAGGCTGTTCTGAACTTCTGCTGCGAGAGCCGCTGTGTGTTCCTTCGTTCGGAGGGAGCGTTCGGTGTTTCCGTTGACCGTGATGACTCCACGAGGGCCTGGCATCTTGAGCTTGAGGTATGCATAATGCGGCACCGCGTTGAACTTTGCAAATGCGGTTCATCCGAGCAGGGCGTGATAGCCGCTGCGGAACAGGACTATGTCGAAGATTAACTCCTCGCTTCGAAAATCCGGGTATCCGAAGACCACTTCCAGTGTGACCGAGCCCGTACAATTGGCTTCGACACCTGGTATGACGCCTTTGAAGGTCGTCTTTGTAGGTTTAATCCTTGAGGGGTCTATGCCCATCTTGCGCACTGTATCCTGATAAAGCAGGTTCAGGCTGCTGCCGCCGTCCATGAGGTCTCTAGTGAGGTGAAATCCATCGACGATTGGGTCTAAAACCAATGCGGCAAATCCGCCATGGCGGATACTGGTGGGGTGGTCCCTTCGATCAAAAGTGATCGGGCAAGAGGACCATGGATTGAACTTCGGGGCGACTGGCTCCATTGCATATATGTCCCGAAGTGCACGCTTCCACTCCCTCTTGGGTATGTGGGTTGCGTATATCATATTTACCGTCCACACTTGTGGGGGGAAACCCTTCTGTCCTCTATTGTTCGGCGGCCGGGTCTCCTCCTCGTCGTTGCTATGCAGCCCCTTGTCATTGTTTTCAGCAATTAACTTGCCTGCCTGCTTGAATACCCAACAATCTCTGTTGGTGTGGTTAGCTGGCTTTTCGGGGGTGCCATGTATCTGGCAAGAGCGGTCGAGTATTCGGTCCAAATTGGACGGACCCAGAGTGGTTCTTTTGAATGGCTTCTTCCGCTGACCGGGTTTAGAGCCTCTAAATCCGGTGTTGACTGCCGTATCTTCATTGTTATCGCCGTTAACGCGGCGTTTATTTTTGTTTCGACGCGACCTGCCATTGTGGTCCTTAGTATCCAGACTGCCAGTATTTTTGCTGAGGTTGTTGCTACAAGCTAGCCAGCTGTCCTCTCCCGCACAGAAGCGGGTCATGAGTGATGTGAGGGCTGCCATGGATTTCGGCTTTTCCTGTCCTAGGTGCCAGGCCAGCCACTCGTCGCAGATGTTATGTTTGAAGGCTGCGAGGGCCTCTGCATCCGGACATTCGACGATTTGATTTTTCTTTGTTAAGAACCGTGTCCAGAATTGTCTGGCCGATTCATCTGGCTGCTGAATTATGTGGCTTAGGTCATCGGCGTCTGGTGGTCGCACATATGTGCCTTGGAAGTTGTCGAGGAATGCGGCTTCCAGGTCCTCCCAACACCCAATTGACTCTGCTGGCAAGCTGTTAAGCCAATGCCGAGCTGGTCCTTTAAGCTTGAGTGGGAGGTACTTGATGGCGTGGAGATCGTCGCCGCGGGCCATATGGATGTGAAGGAGATAATCTTCGATCCAAACCGCGGGGTCTGTTGTGCCATCATAAGATTCAATGTTCATGGGTTTAAACCCCTCAGGGATTTGATGATCCATTACTTCGTCTGTGAAGCATAGTGGGTGTGCGGCGCCCCTATATTGGGCAATATCACGATGTAGGTCAAGAGAGCGTTGTCTGCTGTGTTCGGCCCGGCCGGAGTTGCTGTATCCAGCGCGATGGTAGTCGTCGTGGGTCGTGGGGCACCCACGTGATCCGTAGATAGATCTGGATTGTCTTGCCTTGTCCTCCAATATATCCCGCAAGTCCGGCGCATTCCCCCGTGGCTTCATACTTTTCGAGCGGTGCTGGGGTACGATTCTGATGGAGGGCCTAGATGCCTCTCTGTCGCGACCACGGGGTGGTCGGTCTGCCGTATTGTGCGCTGGTGATGAAGGTTTGTACGCTTCCTCCTCTAGTCGGGGGAGCAACTTGCGTTTTGGGTAGCTTTTGGAGGGGCGTTCGACTTCATAGTCTTCGGCCGCGAGGACCTCGGTCCATCTGTCGGCCAGCAGGTCTTGATCATCTTGAAGCTGTTGCTGCTTTTTCTTTAAGCTGTTCGCCGTGGCCATTAGCCTGCATTTAAAATGCTCTTGTTCTACGGGACGGGCACGACGAATTCGTCGTCATTGAGGCTTGCCTCGTCTTTGGAGGGAGGCATGTAATTTTCGTCCTCCTCGTCTGCCGCTCTCTCCTGAGGGCTGGCTACTCCGTCCTCCTGTGCTGAATCTTGCCGGAGGGGGTTGTCTTCGGCACTCTCTGGGGTGTTATTATCTCCGGTGCCGGACTCTCCATTCTTACTGTGGCGGGATTTAGAGCGGCGCTGCTGACGTCGGCGCTTGGGCTGTTTCTTAGAAGAATCCGCCTCCGCTGCTTCTTCGCCGTCCCCATCCTTTGGGGTGTCCACCATGTATATGTCGTATGACGAGGTGGTCTTCCAGTGCCCTGTAGGCACTGGTTCTTGATCATCTCCGGCATCGTCGTCCATACCGTCGATGTCCTCGGAGTCATAGTCTAGCATGTCGGTTAGATCATCGACAATGGCTACAAAGTGGGTGGTGGGTGGGCTTTGAATTTCTTCGTCGTCCGCGTCCCAGCCATCCTGACCGCAGTCCGGCCAGGGTTCCCCTGATAACGAGAGATGTTTTAGCGAATTTAGGATGTCGCCAAAGGGTGAGTGCTGAAAGATGTCCGCGGTGGTGAACTCCATGATCGGTGCCCAATCGGATTCGATTGGCGGGGGCGCAGGAGGTTCGGAGTCCGGCAAGGAGTCCGGCGCCTCAGAGTCACGAGCTTCATAAGGGACAAGGTCAGTATTCGGCTCCATCGCCATGGAAGTTGCCGCTCCCGAGGCGGTGTCCAGCCACCTGTCCTCGATCTGTGCGGTCGGCTCCGAACTATGGGTCAGAGCGGACTTGTGTGCGGCCTCCAGGGTACTGTCCAACGGCAGAGCTAGATCATGCCCATCGTGACAGTGCGGCACGCTCGGCTGTGGCTCGACTCCATCGAAGATCAAGTCCCCGCGGATGTCATCCGTGAAGTTTAGGCTTCCAAACCAGACCTGATGGCCAGGGGCGTAGCTTTCGATCTGCTCCAGATGGCCAAGTGAATTGGCCCGCAGCGCGAAGCCGCCGAACACGAAGATCTGTCCGGGGAGAAAAGTCTCACCCTGGACAGCATGGTTGTTGATTGAAGAAGCCATCAAGCCTATCAATGACGACACAGAGGAACTCTCAATGAAAGCACCAATGTCGGTGTCAAAACCGGTGGATCTCGGGTAGGGGGTCCCGAACTGTGCGTCTAGGTGGATGGTAACAGGAGACGAGGGACACGATGTTTTACCCAGGTTCGGGCCCTCTTGATGGAGGTAAAACCCTACGTCCTGCTTGATTAATATTGAAGATGTGTGTTACAAGAGTGGATCTACCACGAGATCAAGGAGGCTAAACCGTAGAAGCTAGCCTATGGTATGATTGTTGTAATGGTTGTTTTTCCTACGGACTAAAGCCCTCCGGTTTATATAGACACCGGAGAGGGCTAGGGTTACACATAGTCGGTTACAATGGTAGGAGATCTACGTATCCGTATCGCCAAGCTTGCCTTCCACGCCAAGGAAAGTCCCATCCGGACACGGGACGAAGTCTTCAATCTTGTATCTTCATAGTCTTGGAGTCCGGTTGACAATGATAGTCCGGCTATCCGGACACCCCCCTAGTCCAGGACTCCCTCATCCTTCTTTGCCTCAAACTTGATATCCAAAGGAAGAAGTTCAATCGTCCACTTCGCCACTCGACCAGTTGCATCTCTGTTATTCAGAATCTTTGATAATGGAGCACCGCTGACGACTGAAATTGAGTGATCAGAGAAATAATGTGCAACCTTCTTCGTGGTCAGGTAAATCCCATAAACAAGCTTCTGATAGTGAGGATATCTCTGCTTGGATGGGGTTAAGACTTCTGAAATGTCATACACGGGGCGCTGAACTTTGAAGGCCTTGCCTTCTTCTTCCCGCTCGACCGTGAGAATTGTGCTAACAACTTGTCCTGTGGCTGCGATATAAAGCAGAAGAGGCTCTTTGCTAACCGGAGCAGCAAGTAGGGTTTTGAGCTCTGCAAACGCTACTTCAGCTTCGTCATTCCACTCGAACTTGTCAGACTTCTTCATCAGTCGGTAAAGAGGCAGTGCCTTATCACCGAGGCGTGAGATGAATCGCTCAAAGCAGCAAAGCAACTAGTAAGCTTCTAAACGTCATGCACGCGAACCGGGCATTTCATTTGGAGGATTGTACCAATCTTCTCTCGGTTTGCGTCGATCCCTCGTTCGGAAACAAGAAAACCGAGTAACTTTCCACCTGGGACTCCAAATGTGCACTTAGACGGATTAAGCTTGATATCATACCTTCTCAGGTTGGCAAAGGTTTCAGCAAGGTCAGTCAGCAGGTCGAAACCTTTGCGTGACTTAACAACTATGTCGTCCATGTATGCTTCCACATTCCGACTGATTTGAGTGAGCAGACACTTCTGGATCATGCGCATGAATGTGGCACCAGCAATCTTGAGGCCGAAGGGCATAGTGACATAGCAAAAACACCCAAACGGGATGATGAAAGTTGTTTTTATCTCGTCGGGTCCATGCAGTCAGATCTGATGGTACCCAGAATAAGCGTCCAGAAAGGATAGTCGCTCACATCCTGCAGCTGAGTCGACAATCTGGTCGATGTGGGGTAGAGGAAAATGGTCTTTCGGGCTGGCCCGATTGATGTGTTTGAAGTCAATACAGAATACACATTCGGAGTGAATTGTCCTTCTTGGGAACCATAACAACATTGGCGAGCCACTTGGAGTGGTAAATCTCGTGGATGAACTCTGCGGCCAGGAGCCGAGCCACTTCCTCGCCAATGGCCTTTCTCTTCTTCGTGGCAGACCGATAGAGGTTCTCTTTGATAGGTTTTACTTTCGGATCGACTCGCAAACGGTGCTCAGCCAGCCCCTGGGTACACCTGGCATGTCAGATGGTTTCCATGCAAAGATGTCCCAGTTCTCACGGAGGAACTGGATGAGCGCTTCTTCCTATTTGCTGTCGAGTGTCGCCGAGATATGAGTCGGAGCGGAATTGGGATCGGTCGGGTGAACATGGACTAGCTTAGTCTCTCCGGCCGACTGAAATGCGGACTCTGAGGCAGGCCTCTTAGCACGCAACAAATCACTCGGATCTGTCATCTTCTGATATTCTTGGAACTCTACTACTGCCATTTGCTCATCTGATATTTTTGCTCCATCTTGAAGACAATCTTCTGCTCTCTGACGGTTACCGGAAACCATTATCATGCCTCTTGAGATAAACATAGCATGGTCGAGCCATAAAGCTAGCATAAGAAGGTCTGCCTAGAATGGCAAGATATGCACTCTGGAAATCCACTACCTCAAACGTCAACTTCTCCTTGCGGAAATTATTCTCATCGCAGAAAACCACATCGAGAGTGATCTGGCCGAGTGATTTGGCTTTCTTTCCTGGTATGATCCCATGGAACCGCATGTTAATCTCGCTGAGTTTGGACATTGGGATGCCCATTCCTTTGAGAGCTTCAGCATACAGAATATTCAGGCCACTGCCACCATCCATCAGGACCTTAGTCAGTCTGGTGCCCTGCACGACTGGGTCGACCACCAGCGCCTGCCGCCCAGGGGTAGCTACGCGTGCCGGGTGGTCGGACTGGTCGAATGTAATGGGGACCTTCGACCACTTCAGATATCTCGGCGTTGCCGGAGCAACCATGTTTACTTCTCTGTTAATGACCTTCAGTCGACTTTTGCTCTCGATATCGGCAAAAACCACCATGGTGGCATTGACATTGGGATAACCACCATCATAATCCTTGTCCTCTTCTTCCTTCTCATGTTCTTTGTCCTTATTACTGGGTTTATTCTCGGAAGCTCTGGATTAGGAGTCGACATTGTCGAGTGGTATGCTTGGGGAGAATCAGGTTCCCCTCCTCATCTTTCTTGGTGTGAATATGACATGGCAAATCCATCACATCATTTCCTTCCTGATCCTTCACCTTCTTGGGGGTCCAAGGCCCTTTAGGTTTCCCTTTGAACTTTCCTTGATTTAACACCGCTGCCTCGGCAGGACCTGCTGCCTCAGCCTTTCGCTTCTTCTTTCGACTGGAATTTCCTCCTCCGGTGTCCTGGGCGACTGTTTTGTGCTTGCCACTCCGGAGTCGGTCTTCCTCTTCACCGTTAGCATATTTGGTAGCGATCTCCATCATCCGAGTCAAAGACATATCTCTTGTCCGACCGAATTTCAGAATGAGCTCTCTGTAGCGAACGCCTTCCTTGAAAGCACAGACTACTTGGTGATCTGACACATTTTCCACTATGTGGTGCAAAGTGATCCATCTCTGGATATAGTCCCTCAGGGTTTCATTCGGTTTCTGCATGCAATGCTGCAGCTCTGGTAAACCGGCAGGTCTCTTGCAAGTGCCCTCAAACGTTCTAGTGAACACTCGGGCTAGCTCATCCCAACTCAAAATACTCCCAGGGGCCAACTGAGTAAGCCAAGCTCTGGCAGACCCTTCAAGCATCAGAGGAAGGTGCTTCATGGCCACCTCATCGCTGCCGCCACCGATGTGCACAGCCACTCGGTAATCTTTGAGCCAATTATCGGGCTTTGACTCGCATGTAAACTTACTGACGCCAGTCGCCAGTCTGAAATTATGGGGTATCTCAGCAGCTTTGATGGCCCTTCCGAAACACTCGGGGCCGGAAACGTGGACTCTGCCCCCACTGGGTCTTTCCTGATCCAACCCTTCTCTGTATGCTCTGTTCCGGTCGACCAAACCTTGCACAAGGACGGACCTTGCGTCAAAGCCAGGTTCTCTGGGGTCAACTGGAACTCTGCGATCATTCCCGTACGGACGCCTGTCGTCATTGCGCCGGGGCGCATATGACCCGTCCCTCGGAAGGGGCGAAGGCACTTGACCGTAGTTATCGCGGGCGTACTCACGATCATATTCGCCATGAGGTCTTCCTAGGTACCGATCCTGGCGGTAATCACGGCCTCCCTGTCGCAAAGGGGACCTAGGACTGTGAGCCGACTGAATGGTATCTGCTCTCACCGATCTGCTGTGGATTCTTTTCTGCGACTGGGAAACAACAGAGTTCTGGTCTCCCACTGCTCGGAGCAACGTTTTGATCTGCTCCAGGCCTCTCCCAGCCTCTAAATGAGACGGCTGAATAGACTCTGCAATACATGCAGCGGCTGCCAAATTTTGAATCGGTGTACGGAATACCCGAGTTTCCGGAGGAAACAACTATCATGGACGTCGACTGGATTCAGGAATCAGTAATCGAGAGAATGTTGGAGATTCTCCAAACGAGTGCGCTCAGCCAGAGTGGCTAGGCGCATCGCCTCCAAGGCCCGGGACTCGGTTGTTTCCCCTATGATGGGGGTCTGGAGAGCCTCCACGTTGCGACGGTGCAGCTCCTCCCTCTACTGCGAGCTGAGAGGTTGGGGCTGGTACTCTTCATGGTCGAGTGACGACCCAGCGCTTCTGAGGCCGTCGCTGCTGCGACGGAAGCCAGGCGGACCGCGATAGGAGTCGACCATGAGGACCTCCACCGCGGGATCACAACTCCCGCTCTCAGAAAGAGTATCTGCGAAATCAGTCGACAGGTTGACCGATCCGCGAGAATACATGTCGGGCTCAATAGCCGCGACTTGGGGGGTGAAGGCCTGACGAGCCACTACGTGTCTCACCCATCGCTGGAGCCGCGAACGACCAGACCGCTTGCGGCAGCGTCCAGCGGAGTGAGTCGACAACGCGATGACCGACTAGTATGGTGAAGACGGCCGCCTGAGGAGGACGCCACAGGAGCTCGCGCGGAAGTGCGCCGAGCCGCGAGCCGGGAGGGCCTTGACGTCGAGGGGAGCCTCCTGGAGCCAGGCGGAGTCGTCAGCGACGAAATTGAGCGCGCCGACTCAGAACTCGCGGCCCATGACCAAATTGCCACCGGAAACCATGCTGGTGAAGGTCGAAGAAAATGCCACCTCGCCGGAAGTCGCTAAGACGCTTTGCCCCAAGGTGGGCGCCAACTGTTGTGGTACTAAGTCTGACAGTAAGTATAGGGGGTACGTATGAAGAGGCAAGGTCCTAGCTACGGCAAGGTTGTACGCAAGTGTTTACGAGTTCAGGCCCCTCTCGGAGGAGGTAAAAGCCCTACGTCTCGATACCCGGAGGTGGTCGACTGGAATGTATGAATGTGTGTGTGTTATAGGGGGTGCGAACCCTTGTGCCAAAGGAGGGGGTGGCTTATATAGAGTTCACCAGGACCCCAGCCATCCCCCATTACAGAGGGTTCAATGTACATAAAGATCGAGGTGTTACTGGTGACGCCAGCCTTAAGTGCCTTAAATGACCTTAAAGACTACGGAGTGAATGCTTGCCCGTTGTTGTTCTGAGTGACTCCTGATCTTTAGTAGGTCGAGTGATTTCTTGTATGGTCGAGTGGTAGACTGGTCGAGTGGATTTGGGAAGGAGGGGTACCCGAGTGGTTGATTGGTCGAGTGGATCGCACTCGATGCTTTGCTGGGTACCCCCTGCTATCTGCTAAGCTTGTTTGCTTCTAAGGTAGTGACCTTGGGTAGGGCGTATAGGTTAGGCCTATGACCCTACCGGAGGTCTGTATCATCATCAGTGGCCCTGTAGTCTACCCGTTTGGGACCAACACCATCAACGCTGGCCCCTCCCCGCTATGTAGAAAAATCCTCGGGTTCATGACACCCGATGCCAATTAATTATTTAGTTTAAGTATTGTTATGGCAAATGTTAAAACCAATGTTGGGCCTTGATGGAAGAGTTTTATTCAAAGCGAACTATCAAGAGGGCCCCATAAACCCACACCGTGTTAGGGACGCAAAATCAAGGAACATAACACCGATATGACGGAAACTAGGGTGGCAAGAGTGGAACAACACACCAGGCATAAGGCCGAGCCTTCCACCCTTTACCAAGTATATAGATGCATTAATTAAAATAAGAGATATTGTGATATCCCAACATAAACATGTTCCAACATGGAGCAATCTTCAACTTCACGTGCAACTAACAACGCTATAAGAGGGGTTGAGAAAAAGCGGTAACATAGCCAACCAACGGTTTACTAGGAAGGGTGAAAAGGTTAGAGGCTGACATGGCAATTTGGGAGGCTTGATCAACAAGTGATAGGTAGTGCAGCAGAGCGATAGAACGAACCAACTAGCATAGCAATGATAGTAGTGAGACCCAAGGTAATGGTCATCTTGCCTGAAATCCCGCTTGGAAGAAGAACGAGTCCATGTAGAAAACGAACGGGCAAAGACAAACCAAGCGTAGTCAAACGAATCCTCGCGATCGCAACGAAACAGGAACTATCAAGAAGAAGCACAACCGGAAAGAAGCAAACAACATGGTAAACACACAACACATAAACATGACATGATGCTTAACCAAGTATGATGCATGACAAGGCTATATGATGCTACTCATGGAAAGAGATGATGCATACAGGAATATCACATCAAAGCAAGTTTAAATGAGGCCGGAAACAACATAACAAATCCGGTAAGTCCTCATATGCAAATTTCGGAATTGGTCCAGATCTAAATAAACCTTATGTTCAAGTTGTTAGACAGCAAGTTAAGATGCACCAAGATGATCTACACGAAATTCTAGTCAAGTTACATATAAAGTTCATTTAGTTTGGAGCTACGGCCTAGAAGATATGAGCAAAACAAGTTGAACATGGCATTGATGCAAAATGCATTCAAACATCAAGAAAACACTCTCAAAACATGGATGCAATATGATAAGATGAAACTACATGCAAAATCAAGCAAGTTTCATATAGAGCATGCTCAAAACGGAGCAACGGTGCAACACATACACTCCAATCAAGATATAACAACAAACTGCCCAAAACAGCAAGTAGGCACTTTGCAAACATCAAAACAACATGCTACAGGAATCACATGAGCACAAACTTGACATGCACTTCAAGTACAGATTACATACTTAAAATATTATTAAGGTTCAAGTTCATAAGCATCAAGATTAAACCAATATGATCAATGAAAAAGCAACTTTATAACATAGGAGTATATGCATGAGCAGAGTTAATATGATGGTAACTTGAGAGCAAGAAAGCGACAAGCTACAGCAAGTTTATATAGCCACCAGGGGCATGGCACCAAAGTAAACATAACAAACAGCAAATAACATCATGGCATCATATATATATATGGCTCATGGAGTAGTAGGAACCAACAAGACAAGATTGAATGTTGAAACAGTTTCAGCAAGTGTAAAACAACAACATTATGATAGCATGTTTGCAATCATCGAACAGAGGCATATGACATCAAAAATTAAAAATCATACCATGTGAACAAAGTACACATAGCATACTTTAAAACATGTAATTGGAGCATATCCAGAAGAGGCATGTATCACTCAATAACAAGCTCACAACAAGGCATCATGAAGTTAACAGAAAACTGGAACAGCATGTAGGCATCTTCATGGCAATGAAAACATATGCTACAGGACATATATGAGGCATCCAAAGGCATGGCATGAGCATAACATATAAATCTAAACATGTCAAATAAGCATCTCCAGATTTTGCATGGATTAATTGGTAGCATCAAGCAAACATGGCATCATAATATTACAGATTCAGCATTGACAGAACATTAACAACAAGTAGCCCACTTCACAAGCTTGATTTACTCACTACAAGGCACACAAAAATACATTGATGGCACCACTTTAAAGATGGCATGAAAATGCTCCAAAAACATGTAGACATCATGCTCATAGGATGTACACACAAAATGCAACAAAAATGACAAATCAGCAATTTACAGCAGTTTTCAGCAGTTAACAGCAACATGCGCTTTTGCAACAGGGATTAATATGTCAAGATTCACCATAACATGAACGCAAAGCACACCAACATGAAGAGCATGAAGAGAAGAACACGTGAATATCAAGATCATCATCATAGCATCAACAGAGACAAAGTTATGGCACTCACAAGATGCATACATGATGTTAACAATCAGCAGATTACAGCAGTTCATCTCATATAGCAGTTTTGCAACGAAGATTAAGGCATTAATATGAACAGGAACATGAATGCAAACTACTCTATCATGAAGAGCACTCTAAGGTGAACATTTTGACATAACATTCATGCAAAATGGAGCTATATGCATGAAGTTATGACATGTCAAACTGGTGCACATGATGTAAAATACTCAGGGACTTGGCCAAATTTACCCTAGAGGAAAAGCTGGACGGGACGGTGCGGGACGAGCCAGTCCGGGACATGGCCTGTTTGGATGGGGGGATGGGGGCGTCTAGGGTCGGAGCCGTCCTGATGGCGGGTCAACGCCGTCCTGCAGCGGTTGCAGGCGCGAGGCGAGCTCGCCGGCGACAGAGGTCGGACCGGACAAAGCAGGTCACGGGCAGCGGGGTGGCGACTGGAGCGGGGCGGCGAGGTCGGCGGGGAGCCCGAGGCGGCGGAGGAGATGGGGAGGCGCGCGCATTCGACGGTTGGAGCTCGCCGGAATCCATGGCGGCGGCGGGTCGACAAAATGGGGTCGGCGGCGCCCGGTGGCGCGGCGGAGGTCCATGGCGGCGGCGGGCGGCGGCGTGCGGCGTGTCTTGCGGAGCAGCGGTGAAGTGAGGCCGGGCGGCGCGGCGGCGCACCGGCGATGAACGGGAGGCGGGAGGCGGCTGGACGTGTCCGGCGGCAGGACGGACATGTCCGGTGCGCAGTGGAGCTTAGATCTAGGGTTTCGTCCGTGAAAATGGAGGGGGAGGGCCTTTATATAGGTAGGAAGAGCTAGGGGAGTCCAAATGAGGTGCGGTTTTCGCCCACACGATCGTGATCCAACGACGGAGAGCATAGAAGGGGTTTAGATGGGTTAGTGGGCTGTGTGGAGGGGTGCCGGACTGCAAAGAGAAGGGGGTTTCGGTTAACGCGGTTAACCGTTGGGGCATCAAACGACCTCCAAATGGAACGAAATTTGACAGGCGGTCTACCGGTGATATAACAAGATCACTTGGCAAATCTCAGGCCATTCCGAGGACGTTTTTCTGCGGCTCACGAAACAAGGTCTGAGAGGGGCGACAGGTGTGTGTGGGAGTGTGGTTGGGCTCAGAACGGACAACAGAGAGAACTAGGGGAACCCGAACGGATGCAAGTTTTGAAAAACATGTTGATGAAATGCAGATGATGACATAGCAAAGTGCAACATGCAAGCGAATGACATGGCAACGACGGCGAATAACTGGAAGACACCTGGCGCATCGGTCTCGGGGCGTTACAACTTTCCTCCACTAACAAGAAATCTTGTCCCAAAATCTTAGGAACGAGACAAAAGAGAAAGAGGACGAGGTGAAGTGAGAACGCAAGAGAGAAGAAGAACATAGTCGAGAGCACTCGATAGAAAAGAGGAACAACGACTATGACAAGAATCAAAAGTTCAAGGCATAAGATAGAATCTGAAACCACTCCAGGAACAAGGTATAAAGGGAAAAGGAATGAAAGAATTTCGGCAGCACTCCGACTGAAAATGGAAGGAATGGAACATGAACTTCACAAGATGGGATGACACTTCACGAGATGAACAACGCAATGCTTCCGGAATAATTGAAAGAGTTGGGTGAAAAGAACAAAAATAAGAGAACGAATCACTGGAAAGAATTAGAAAACGAACGAAGATACTTGAGTGAGTCAAAATGCAAGAGAACGAAGAGATCGCGAACTGATTAAAGAATGCTTGAACAAATCACCAGTACAAATATGGGAATGAATGAAGCTAGAAACTTGGAACGAAGGAATCTTCTGAAATGCAAGCCTCCGGATAATCGAAATGGAAGAACAACTCCTGGAATACTCCGGATGGTTAAGAAAAGAATATTTGACAATTGGAATAATTCATGAGGATAACATGAAGCTAGAACCACGAATCTTCGAGAGAACGGACAAGATTTAAGAGAAACTCTTCTTCAATCTTCAGTTGCTGAGGATGACGAAGGGAAAACACCACTGAAATTGTTGAGATACTCCGGAAGAATGAAAAGAGGAATGGTAAATCAACAATGAAAAGAATTTGAAAGCGAACTTGGGGAAGGCATGTGACTGATGGAATCCATTCTTACGTCACACTTTAAAAAGAATCGGGAATAGCTCCGGAATAATTAGAAGAGTCAGGTAAGATCCTAGGAAAAGACCTGTGGGTTTGGGCCCACTAAAAAGAAAACACCGTTGAAAAAGGATTGAAGAGCAGATGATGCACCGGAACAACTAAAAGAGTTGAATGAGGTGTCAACCTCAAATTAATTGAATGCAAACACGAATCTTCGAGATGTCTTCCGCACTTCTGAACGATTAGAAGGCGAGAGGCGAACAAGCAATGGGAACACTTGATCCAAGGAAAATAATATGATTAACCCGAAAAACTTGAATTGAATCCACCGGAAAGAAAACAAGACGAATCAATGATGAACTTGACAAGAATTCGCTGGTTGAAATAATTGAGGAAAGACTAAAGAGGCTCTGCATGAAAGAAATTGATGCTCGAAAGAGACTCTAGGTCCGGGAAGAAGAGGGTGGGAAGGCGGGAAAACAAAGGCAACTTGGAATGGGGAACTGACGAATAACTTGAAGACAAAAGCATCGGTTGAAATAATTGAGGAAAGAATGCAAAGGCTTCGCACGAGTAGGATGGATACTCGATTACGGGCTACAGGAGAAGAAAAGGGTGGGCGGGTGGGAAAAAGAAAACAACTGAGGATTGAACTTGGCAAAGATGAAGAGGCTCGAGTCAACTTAACGAGAAATGCACCGGATGAAAAGAGCTGAGAACCAACGAATGAAAAACTAACCGTGTGATCCTAAAGAAAAGTTGAAGGGGAAGAGGAGTAATTCAAAACACCTACGTCAAGATTCCTCACCATAGCGATGAAGGGGCTGAGGAGTAAAAAGAATTCCTACTATCTGATATAACTAGACTTCAAAGATAGTTTTTTTTTCTAGACTCGACAACGGCCAACTACGATCAAGCAAGGGGGATCCCATGGTCGGTCGAGGCTCTGATACCAACTTGTCACGCCCAATATGCGACCCTATCCTAAAGGAACTCGAAGGTCCCACCAAGGATAGAAGCGCATATTGGAGACGCTTTTGCAAGGTGGATATCATTACATCATACCATTACATAATAGTTGGGCATACATACAAAAGGCATACAATGCCACATGAATACAATAACATCATACACAAGAGCAACATCCGACTACGGACGAAACACAAATATAAATTCAAACGACATCCACCCTGCTAGCCTAGGCTGCCAACCTGGAACCTATCCCCTGATCGAAGAAGAAGCAGAAGAAGAATGCCAAAACCAGTAAACATCACTCTCATGTCATGATCATCGCATTACCTGTACCTGCAACTGGTGTTGCAGTAATCTATGAGCCACGAGGACTCAGTAATCCCATTACCATGGGTATCAAGACTAGCAAAGCTTAAAGGGTAAGGAAAGGATAGCTGTGGGGCTGCAGCAAGCGATTAAGCATGATATGGTGGCTAACTTACGAGTACAAGAATAAGATGAGAAGCTACGCAAACGGTCGCAAGCTAGTAATGATCACTAAGTGACCCTGAACAACTTACGTTCAAACATAACTCCACCATGTTCTCTTCTCGACCCACTCGAAAAGAGACCATCACGGTTACACACGTGGTTGGTGTATTTAAGTTCAAATCTGGTGTCAAGTTCTCTACAACCGGATATTAACAAATTCCCATCTGCCACATAACCACGGGCACGGCTTTCGAAAGTTTAAACCCTGCAGGGGTGTCCCAACTGAGCCCATTATAAGCTCACGATCTGCGGAGACAATCCTCCATCGTGGGACATCCGATCAGACTCGGGATCCCGGTGCACAAGACGTTTCGACAATGGTAAAACTAATCCAGCAAATCCTCCCGGTGTGTCGACACCCTGATAGTAGTCGCGCGTATCTCGTCTCAGGCCATGTGTGGATAGGTCATCCTACGAGTAAATCCAGATCCTCGGGTTGCCCCATGATGGCCCCGCAGTCTGCCCGTTTGGCACCAACACCATCATCGCTGGCCCCTCCCTGATATGTAGAAAAATCCTCGGGTTCATGACACCCTATGCCAATTAATTATTTAGTTTAAGTATTGTTATGGCAAATGTTAAAACCAATGTTGGGCCTTGTTGGAAGAGTTTTATTCAAAGCGAACTGTCAAGAGGGGCCATTAACCCACACCGTGTTAGGGACACAAAATCAAGGAACATAACACCGGTATGACGGAAACTAGGGCGGCAAGAGTGGAACAAAACACCAGGCATAACGCCAAGCCTTCCACCCTTTACCAAGTATATAGATGCATTAATTAAAATAAGAGATATTGTGATATCCCAAAATAAACATGTTCCAACATGGAGCAATCTTCAACTTCACCTGCAACTAACAACGCTATAAGGGGGGCTGAGCAAACGCGGTAACATAGCCAATGAACAGTTTGCTAGGAAGGGTGAAAAGTTTTGAGGCTAACATGGCAATTTGGGAGGCTTGATCAACAAGTGATAGGTAGCGCAGCATAGCGATAGAACGAAGCAACTAGCATAGCAATGAGAGTAGTGAGAGCCAGGGTAACGGTCATCTTGCCTGAAATCCTGCTAGGAAGAAGAACGATTCAATGAAGAAGACGGACGGGCAAAGACAAACCAAGCATAGTCGAACGAATCCTCACGATCGCAACAAAACAGGAACTATCGAGAAGAAGCACAACCGGAAAGAAGCAAACAACATGGTAAACACACAACACATAAACATGACATGATGCTCAACCAAGTATGATGCATGACAAGGCTATATGATGCTACTCATGGCAAGAGATGATGCATACAGGAATATCACATCAAAGCAAGTTTAAATGAGGCCGGAAACAACATAACAAATCCGGTAAGTCCTCATATAAAATTTTTGGAATTGGTCCATATCTGAATAAACCTTATGTTCAAGTTGTTAGACAGCAATTTAAGATGCACCAAGATGATCTACACGAAATTCTAGTCAAGTTACATATAAAGTTCATTTAGTTCGGAGCTACGGCCTAGAAGATATGAGCAAAACAAGTTAAACATGGCATTGATGCAAAATGCATTCAAACATCAAGCAAACACTCTCAAAACATGGATGCAACATGATAAGATGAAACTACCTGCAAAGTCAAGCAAGTTTCATATAGAGCATGCTCAAAACGGAGGAATTGTGCAACACATACACTCCAATCAAGATATAACAACAAACTGCCCAAAACAGCAAGTAGGCACTTTGCAAACATCAAAACAACATGCTACAGGAATCATATGAGCACAAACTTGATATGCACTTCAAGTACAGATTACATACTTCAAATATCATTAAGGTTCAGGTTCATAGGCATCAAGATTAAACCAATATGATCAATGCAAAAAAGCAACTTTATAACACAGGAGTATATTCATGAGCAGAGTTAATATGATGGCAACTTGAGAGCAAGAAAAAGACAAGCTATAGCAAGTTAATATAGCCACCAGGGGCATAGAATCAAATTACACATAACAAATAGCAAATAACATCATGGCATCATATACATATGGCTCATGGGTTAGTAGGAACCAACAAGACAAGATTGAATGTTGAAACTGTTTCAGCAAGTGTAAAACAAGAACATTATGATAGCATGTTTGCAAGTATGGAACAGAGGCATATGCCATCCAAAAGTAAAAACCATGGCATGTGAACAAATTAATCATATCATACTTTAAAATATATAATTGGAGCATCTCCATAAGAGGCATGGATCACTCAATAACAAGCTCACAATAAGGCATCATGAAGTTAACAGAAAACTGGAACAACATGTAGGCATCTTCATGGCAATGAAAACATATGCTACATGACATATATGAGGCATCCAAATGCATGGAAAGATAGAGCATAATATATAAATCAAAACATGTCAAATAAGCATCTCCAGATTATGCATGGATTAACTGTTAGCATCAAGCAAACATGGCATCATGATATTACAGATTCAGCATTGATAGAACATTAACAGCAAGTAGCCCACTTCACAAGCTTGATTCACTCACCACAGGGCACACAAAAATAAATGGATGGCACCACTATAAAGATGGTATGAAAATTCTCCTAAAACATGTAGACATTATTCTCATAGGAGGCACACACAAAATGCAACAAAAATGACAAATCAGCAAGTTACAGCAGTTTTCAGTAGTTAACAGCAACACACACTTTTGCAACAGGGATTAATATGTCAAGATGCACCCTAATATGAACACAAAGCACACCAGCATGAAGAACATGAAGAGCAGAACATGTGCATATCAAGATCATCATCATAGCATCAACAGAGACAAAGTTATGGCACTCACAATATGCATACATGATGTTAACAATCAGCAGATTACAACAGTTCATATCATATAGCAGTTTTGCAACGAATATTAAGGCATCAATATAAACAGGAACATGAATGCAAACTACTCCATCATGAAGAGCACTCTGAAATGAACATTTTGACATAATATGCAAGCAAACCGGAGCTATATGCATGAAGTTATGACATGTAAAAGTGGTGCACATGATGTAAAATACTCGGGGACTTGGCCAAATTTACCCTCGAGGAAAAGCTGGAGGGGACGGTGCGGGACAAGCCGGTCCGGGACACGGCCTGTTTGGATGGGGGGATGGGGGCGTCCAGGGTCAGAGCCGTCCCGGCGGCGGTTGCAGGCGCGAGGCGAGCTCGCCGGCGACGGAGGAGGTCGGAGGAGGCCGGACCGGGCAGAGCAGGTCACGGGCGGCGGGGTGGCAATCGAAGCGGGGCGGCGAGGTCGGCGGGGAGCCGGAGGCGGCGTAGGAGACGAGAAGGCGTGCGGATCTGGCGGTCGGAGCTCACCGGAATCCATGGTGGCGGCGGGTCAATAAGACGAGGTCGGTGGCTCCCGGTGGCGCGGTGGAGGGCCACGGCGGCGGCGGGCGACGGCGCAGTGCGGCAGCGAAGCGACACCGGGCGGGGAGGCGACGCACTAGCGTCGAGCTGCAACAAATGGGAGGCGGCAAGCGGCTGGACGTGTCCGGCGGCTGGACGGACATGTCCGATGCGCGGTGGAGCTTAGATCTAGGGTTTCGTCCTCGAAAATGTAGGGGGAGGGCCTTTATATAGGTAGAGAGAGCTAAGAGAGTCCAAATGAGGTGCAGTTTTTGCCCACACGATTGAGATCTAACGACGGAGAGCATAGAGGGGGTTTAGATGGGTTAGTGGGCTGTGTGGAGGGGTGCCGGACTGCAAAGAGAAGGGGGTTTCGGTTAACACGGTTAACCGTTGGGGCATCAAACGACCTCCAAATGGAACGAAATTTGACAGGCGGTCTACCGGTGATATAACAAGACCACTCGGCAAATCTCGGCCCATTTCGAGAATGTTTTTCTGCGGCTCGCAAAACAAGGTCTGAGAGGGGCGACGGTACGTGTGGGAGTGTGGTTGGGCTCAGAACGGACAACAGAGAGAACTGGGGAACCCGAGCGGATGCAAGTTTTGAAAAACATGCTCATGAAATGTAGATGATGACATGGCAAAGTGCAACACGCAAGCGAATGACATGGCAACGACGGTGAATAACTGGAAGACACCTGGCGCATCGGTGTCGGGGCGTTACAAGAGGTCAAAACTTTAAGTAGCGATGAACCCACTCTTTTGGATTTCAAGGATTTTAATTATGATAATTGTTCTTTGATAGATTGTATTTCCATGTTACAATCCATGTTGAATTTCCTCATGCTTATAAACAAAATAAAGCTTTTACTAAACATATCGTTGATGCTATGATGAAATCTTTTGAAGAAAAACTCGAGATGGAAGTTTCTATCCCTAGAAAGCTTTATGATGAGTGAGAACCTACTATTAAGATTAAAATTAAAGACTATGAGTTCCATGCTGTGTGTGATTTGGGTGCTAGCATTTTCTTGATTCCAAAAAATTTATGTGATGTGCTAGGTTTTCGTGAATTTGATGACAGTTCTTTAAATTTGCGTCTTGCGGATTCCACTATTAAAAAACCTATGAGAAGGATCAATGATGTTCTTATTGTCGCAAATAGGAATTATGTGCTCGTAGATTTTATTGTGCTTGATATAGATTGCAATCCAACATGTCCTATTATTCTTGGTAGACCTTTCCTTAGAACGTGATGACCCACAAGTATAGGGGATCTATTGTAGTCCTTTCGATAAGTAAGAGTGTCGAACCCAATGAGGAGCAGAAGGAAATGACAAGCGGTTTTCAGTAAGGTTTTCTCTGCAAGCACTGAAATTGTAGGTAACAGATAGTTTTGTGATAAGATAAATCGTAACGAGTAACAAGCAATGAAAGTAAATAAAGTGTAGCAAGGTGGCCCAATCCTTTTGGTAGCAAAGGACAAGCCTAGACAATTTCTTATAATGAGAAAAGAGCTCCCGAGGACACATGGGAATTATCGTCAAGCTAGTTTTCATCATGCTCATACGATTCGCGTTCGGTACTTTGATAATTTGATATGTGGTGGACCGGTGCTTGGGTACTGCCCTTACTTGGACAAGCATCCCACTTATGATTAACCCCTATTGCAAGCATCCGCAACTACAAAAGAAGTATTAAGGTAAACCTAACCACAACATTAAACATATGGATCCAAATCAACCCCTTACGAAGCAACACATAAACTAGGGTCTAAGCTTCTATCACTCTAGCAACCCATCATCTACTTATTACTTCCCAATGCCTTCCTCTAGGCCCAAATAATGGTGAAGTCTCATGTAGTCGACGTTCACATAACACCACTAGAGGAAAGACAACATACATCTCATCAAAATATAGAGCGGATACCAAATTCACATGACTTCTAATAGCAAGATTTCACCCATGTCCTCGAGAACAAACGTAACTACTCACAAAGCATATTCATGTTCATAATCAGAGGAGTAATAATATGTATTAAGGATCTGAACATATGATCTTCCACCAAGTAAACCAATTAGCATCAACTACAAGGAATAATCAACACTACTAGCAACCCACAGGTACCAATTTGTGGTTTTGATACAAGATTGGATACAAGATATGGTGCTGGTGAAGATGTTGATGGAGATTAACCCCCTCCCGATGAGAGGATCGTTGGTGATGACGATGGTGATGATTTCCCCCTCCCTGAGGGAAGTTTCCCCGGCATAACAGCTCTGCCAGAGCCCTAGATTGGTTCTGCCAAGGTTCCGCCTCGTGGCGGCGGAGTTTCGTCCCGTAAGCTTGCCTCTGATTTTTTTTCAGGGTAAAAGCCTTCATATAACAGAAGATGGGCACCGGAGGGCCACCAGGGGGCCTAGGAGACAGGGGGCGCGCCCAGTAGGGGTGGGTGCGCCCCCCACCCTCCTGGCCAGGGTGTGGGCCCCCTCTGGTGTTTTCTTCGCTCAATAATTCTTATCAATTCCAAAAGTGACTTCCATGGAGTTTCAAGATTTTTGGAGCTGTGCAGAATAGGTTTCTAATATTTGCTCCTTTTCCAGCCAGAATTCCAGCTGTCGGCATTCCCCCCTCTTCATGGTAAACCTTGTAAAATAAGATAGAATAGCCATAAGTATTGAGACATAGTGTGTAATAACAGCCCATAATGCAATAAATATTGATATAAAAGCATGATGCAAAATGGACGTATCAACTCCACCATGCTTAGACCTCGCTTGTCCTCAAGCGGAAGCCGATATCGAAAAATATGTCCACATGTTTAGAGATAGAGGTGTCGATAAAAATAAAATACGGACATGAGGGCATCATGATCATTCTTATAACAATAACATATATAGATTTTGTCATATGATTTCTTATGCTCAAATAACAATCAATTCACAATGTCAAGTATGGTTCGGAAACTTCATTGGGAACTAGGAAACTATAATCTCAGTCATTGAAGCAATTGCAATTTATCATAACATCGGAAAGAGTCAAGAATAGAGATTTTCAGTAAGTCCACATACTCAACTATCATATAGTCTTCTACAATTGCTAACACTCACGCAGTACTTGTGGTTATGGAGTTCCAACCGGAAACTGAGAAAGATAGGGGCTTATTGTGTTGCCTCCCAACGTATTCACCTTTGGGTGATGTCAACAATAATAATTCATGCTAACTTACATCCAATTGGATATATATATATATATATCAAGATCTTTCAAACACCAGGATCTTGCCAAAGGATAAAATGAAAAAGGGAAAGGTAGAAGATCACCTTGACTCAAGCATAAAGTAAAAATATAAAGTAAAAGATAGGCCCTTCGCAGAGGGAAGCAGAGGTTGTCATGTGCTTTAGGGTTGGATGCACAAAATCTTAATGCAAAAGAACGTCACTTTATATTGCCACTTGTATGAGGACCTTTATAATGTAGTCCGTCGCTTTTATTGCTTCCATAACAAGATCGTATAAAGCTTATTTTCTATGCACTAATAAGTCATACATATTTAAAGAGCAATTTTTATTGCTTACAACATGACAACTTACTTGAAGGATCTTACTCAATCCATAGGTAGGCATGGTGGGCTCTCATGGCAAAAACTGGGTTTAAGGACATTTGGAAGCACAAGTAGTATCTCTACTTGGTGCAAGGAATTTGGCTAGCATGAGGGAGAAAGGCAAGCTCAACATGTTGGGAAGATCAATGACAATATACTTTAACTGAGATGTGAGAAAACATAAACCATTACATTGTCTTCCTTGTCCAACATCAACTCTTTTAGCATGTCATACTTAATGAGTGCTCACAATCATAAAATATGTCCAAGATAGTATATTTGTATGTGAAAAACCTCTCTTTCCTTATTACTTCCTATTAATTGCAACGATGACCAGAACTATGTTTGTCAACTCTCAACAACTTTTATGCCTCATACTTTCTATGTGTGAAGTCATTACTATCCATAAGATCAATATGAACTCTTTTATTCTTTTTATTCTTCTACTTCCTCAAGATCATAGCAAGATAGCAAAGCCCTGGACTCAACACTAATCTTTATTATATATAGCTCACGGACTCGATTACATAACGAGATCACAAAGCAAAACTCAAAAACTACTTGATACCAAAACTTCAATCTACTAGATCAAGATACTACTAAAAGGATCGAACTAAGCAAAACGGTAAAGATAGGAGTGTGATGGTGATACGATACCGGGGCACCTCCCCCAAGCTTCGCAGTTACCAAGGGGAGTGCCCATACCCATGTGATTATGTCCTCGGAGGTGGTGAAGTAGGAGTTGTTGATGATGTAGGCTTGTCGTCCATCTTCCAAGGCATAGGCTCACCATCATAGAAGGATGATCGAGTTTCCGGGATCCTCAAATCTGCAGCCAAACTCATCCTCTTGAATCTATATTCATAATCACAGTTTTGGTTTTGCAGATCATATATCTGGGCTTGGAGGTGCTCGATTTTCTTTGAAGCTTGAAGATGGTCTCCCCAATGACCTTGGCATCTAGCTTGTGGTTGTTGGTGAACTCCGTGATCATCATCTGGTTGGCGTTGAGTCCACGCTCCACCATCCCTTGGCACTTGAAAACTTGTTGCTCCATGGCTTCAAGCTTTCTCTCCACGCTTCAGGTACGCCTTGGTCCCTCCACATCGCGGATGTGCAGCACCCCCTCACGCATCTCAATGGTTTGAGGGTGTTGCAACACCTTCGCAAGATAGGGGTTGATAACCCTCTCGAAAAAATTGTCCTTGGGAGTGCTTGGAGATGTAATGATGCTCTAGATCTGTCAGAAAAATAGCTCAAAACGAAAACAGAGGATATTTGCATGATACGATGGTCAAAGCCTTCGGGAGATTATATAATGAATTTTTACCGACCAAAATACGTAACATGCAAGAAAACGGAGTCCGAGGGGCACACGAGGTGGTCACGAGACAGGGGGCGCGCCCAGGAAGGGTGGGCGCGCCCTCCACCCTCGTGGAGGCCTCGTGTCCTTCCCGGATTACTTCTTTCTTCCTAAAATTCTTAAATATTCCAAAACGGATAAAAATTGCCATTAGAATTGTTTTGGAGTCGGTTTACTTACCGTACCACATACATATTACTTTTCAGAGTCTAAAATGTTCTGGAAAGTGTCCCTTATGTATTCCTCTGGGGTTACGGTTTCAACAATATTAGTTTCAACATTGATAGGATTACCTGAGATATAATGTTTAATTCTTTGATCGTTCACCACCCTCGGACTTGTGCCTTCGAAGTTGTTGATTTTTATGGCACCGGAACGATAGACCTCCTCGATAACGTAAGGACCTTCCCATTTAGAGAGAAGTTTTCCTACAAAAAATCTTAAACAAGAGTTGAATAATAACACATAATCACCTACGTTAAACTAACGATTTTGTATCCTTTTGTCATGCCAGCGTTTAACTTTTTCTTTGAATAGCTTGGCATTCTCATAGGCTTGGGTTCTCCATTCATCAAGTGAGCTAATATCAAATAACCTCTTCTCACCGGCAAGTTTGAAGTCATAGTTGAGCTCTTTAATAGCCCAATATGCTTTATGTTCAAGTTCTAGAGGTAAGTGACATGCTTTCCCACAAACCATCTTATACGGAGACATACCCATAGGATTTTTATATGCAGTTCTATAGGCCCATAATGCATCATCAAGTTTTTTGGACCAACTCTTTCTAGATTTATTCACAGTCTTTTGCAAAATTAATATGAGCTCTCTATTGCTCAACTCTACCTGATCACTAGACTGCGGGTGATAAGAAGATGCGATTCTATGATTAACATCATACTTAGCAAGCATCTTACGGAAAGCACCATGAATAAAATGTGAACCACCATCAATCATAAGATATCTAGGGACTCCAAACCTCGGAAAAATAACTTCTTTAAGCATTTTAATAGAAGTGTTATGATCAGCACTACTAGTTGGAATAGCTTCTACCCACTTAGTAACGTAATCAACAACAACTAAAATATGTGTGTAACCATTAGAGGCAGGAAAAGGTCCCATATAATCAAAGCCCCAAACATCAAATGGTTCAATAACAACAGAATAATTCATAGGCATTTCTTGACGTCTACTAATATTACCAATTCTTTGACATTCATCACAAGATAAGACAAACTTACGAGCATCTTTGAAGAGAGTAGGCCAATAAAAACCGGATTGCAATACCTTATGTGCAGTTCTATCTCCAGCGTGGTGTCCTCCATATGATTCAGAGTGACACTTGCATAGGATCTGTTCCTGTTCATGCTCAGGTACACAATGTCTAATAACACCATCTACTCCTTTATAAAGGTGTGGGTCATCCCAGGAGTAATGTCTTAACTCATAAAAGAACTTTTTCTTTTGCTGGTATGTGAAACTAGGTGGTATAAATTTAGCAACAATGTAATTAGCATAATCAGCATACCAAGGAGCAGTACGAGAAGCATTAATGACCGCTAATTGTTCATCTGGACAGCTATCATCAATAGGTAGTGGGTCATCAAGAACATTCTCTAACCTAGACAAGTTGTCTGCAACGGGGTTCTCAGTTCCCTTTCTATCAACAATATGCAAATCAAATTCTTGGAGCAAGAGAACCCATCTAATGAGTCTAGGCTTAGCATCTTTCTTTTCCATAAGATATTTAATAGCAGCATGATCAGTGTGAATAGTAACATTAGAATCAACAATATAAGGTCTAAACTTATCACATGCAAACACAACTGCTAAGAACTCTTTTTCAGTGGTAACATAATTTCTCTGGGCAGTATCAAGAGTTTTACTAGCATACTGGATAACATTCAATTTCTTATCAACTCTTTGCCCTAGAACAGCACCTACAGCATAATCGCTAGCATCACACATAATTTCAAAGGGTAAATTCCAATCAGGTGGCTGAACAATAGGCGCAGTAATCAAAGCTTTCTTAAGTATTTCAAATGCTTCTACACAATCATCATCAAAGACAAAAGGAATATCTTTTTGCAATAAATTAGTCAAAGGCCTAGAGATTTTAGAAAAGTCCTTAATGAACCTCCTATAAAAAACGGCATGACCAAGGAAACTTCTTATACCTTTTATGTCCTTGGGACGTGGCATCTTTTCAATAGCATCAACTTTAGCTTTATCAACTTCAATACCTCTCTCAGAAATCTTATGCCCCAAGACAATGCCTTCGTTAACCATAAATTGACACTTTTCCCAATTCAGTACGAGACTAGTGTCTTCACATCTCTGCAGAACTCGATCAAGGTTGCTCAAGCAATCATCAAAAGAGGATCCATAAACGGAGAAATCATCCATGAATACCTCACAAATCTTTTCATAAAAGTTAGAGAATATAGCCATCATGCACCTTTGAAAGGTAGCAGGTGCATTACATAAACCAAAAGGCATACGTCTATAAGCAAAAGTACCGAAAGGATAAGTAAAAGTAGTTTTTGATTGATCCTTTGCTGACACAGGTATTTGAGAGAAACCAGAATAACCATCTAGAAAGCAGAAATGTGTGTGTTTGGATAGTCTTTCTAGCATTTGATCAATAAAAGGTAAAGGGTAATGATCTTTCTTAGTAGCTTTATTTAATTTACGGAAATCAATTACCATCCTATATCCTATGATAATTCTTTGTGGGATCAATTTTCATCTTTATCATTAGGAACAACAGTAATACCTCCCTTTTTAGGAACACAATGGACAGGACTTACCCATTCACTATCAGCAACGGGATAAATTATACCTGCCTCAAGGAGCTTTAGTATCTCCTTTCTTACCACTTCTTTCATCTTAGGATTTAATCGTCCTTGAGGATCTCTAACTGGTTTGGCATCTTCCTCCAATTTAATTTTGTGTTGGCATAGAGTGGGACTAATGCCCTTAAGATCATCCAGAGTATATCCAATGGCAGCGCGGTTCTTCTTCAGAGTTTTTAATAATCTTTCTTCTTCTTGATCTGAAAGGTTAGCACTAATAATAACAGGATATATTTTCTTTTCATCAAGATAAGCATACTTAAGATTATCAGGTAGTGGTTTGAGCTCAAACACGGGATCACCCTTGGGTGGAGGGGGATCCCCTAGGATTTCAACAGGTAAATTGTGTTTCAGAATAGGACCCTGTTGAAGGAACACTTCATCTATTTCCCTTCTTTCATTCATAAACATATCATTTTCATGGTCTAGCAAATATTGTTCTAACGGATCAGTAGGAGGCACGGCAATAGAAGCAAGACCAATAATCTCATCCTTACTAGGTGATTCTTTATCACGGGGTTGTCTATGAAACTTAGCAAAATTAAACTCATGAGACATATCCCCTAAGCCAATTGCAACAATATCCTTTTCACAATCAATCCTAGCATTGACAGTATTCAAGAAGGGTCTACCAAAAATAATGGGACAAAAGTCATCTTGTGGGGAACAAAGAACAAGAAAATCAGCAGGATATTTAACCTTCCCACACAAGAATTCGACATCTCTAACAATCCCAACTGGTTTAATGGTGTCCCTATTAGCAAGCTTAATGGTAACATCAATATCTTCTATTTCAGCGGGTGCAATATCATGCATAATATCTTTATATAAGTCATAGGGTATTGCACTAGCACTAGCGCCCATATCACATAAGCCATGATAACAATGATCTCCTATTTTAATAGAAATAACAGGCATGCCTACAATAGGTCTATCTTAGCATCTGGTCTAACAATATTAGCAGTCTCACCACAGAATAAATAACATGCCCGTCTAAATTATCATCCAAGAGATCTTTAACCATAGCAATACTAGGTTCAACTTTGATTTTTCTCAGGAGGTGTATAAGTCCTAGTATTACTCTTACAAACAACAGTCAAAGTTTTAGCATGATCCTTTATCCTAACAGGAAAAGGAGGTTTCTCAACATAAGTAGTAGGAACAATAGGATCATTATAAGTGACAGTCTTTTCTTCAACTGTAATAGGTGCAACTACTTTTAATTCAATGGGAGGATTATATTTAAACCACTTCTCCTTAGGGAGATCAACGTGAATAGCAAAAGATTCACAAAAAGCAGCTACTATCTCAGAGTCAAGTCCATACTTAGCGCTAAATCCACGAAAAGCATCAGTATCCATAAAAGATTTAACACAATCAAACTTAGGTGTTATACCTGACTCCTTACCATCATCGGAACCCCAATCTTCAGAGTTGCGTTTAATTGTTTCCAATAAGTCCCACTTGAACTCAGTAGTCTTCATCATATAAGAACCAGCACAGGAAGTATCAAGCATGGTGCGATCATTGGGAGAAAGCCGAGAATAAAAGTTTTGAATAATCATTTCTCTTGAGAGCTCATGATTGGGGCATGAATATAACATTGACTTAAGCTTCCCCCAAGCTTGAGCGATGCTTTCTCTTTCGCGAGGCCAGAAATTATAGATGTAATTACGATCACGATGAACAAGATGCATAGGATAGAACTTCTGGTGAAATTCCAACTTCAATCGTTTATAATTCCAAGATCCTGTATCATCACATAGCCTATACCATGTCAATGCATATCCCTTCAAAGATAAAGGGAAGACCTTCCTTTTGATAGCATCATCGAGAATACCTGCAAGCTTAAATAATCCACAAACTTCATCCACAAAGATAAGGTGTAAATTAGGATGCAATGTTCCATCTCAGGCAAAGGGATTAGCTAGCAGTTTCTCTATCATAGCCGAAGGAATCTCAAAGTAAATATTTTCAATAGGTTCATTAGGTTGAGGAGAAACTCTTTGCTCTTCTGGTCGGGGTGAAGATACCCCGAACAAGCCCCTCAAAGGATTAGTTTCCATAGTAACAAGTGACAGAAAATTTCAGCACACTATATAAATGTTTCCTTGCCAAGTTCCACTCACCAAAGGCGCTTCACTCCTCGGCAACGGCGCCAGAAAAGAGTCTTGATGACCCACAAGTATAGGGGATCTATCGAAGTCCTTTCGATAAGTAAGAGTGTCGAACCCAACGAGGAGCAGAAGGAAATGACAAGCGGTTTTCAGTAAGGTTTTCTCTGCAAGCACTGAAATTGTAGGTAACAGATAGTTTTGTGATAAGATAAATTGTAACGGTAACAAGCAATGAAGGTAAATAAAGTGCAGCAAGGTGGCCCAATCCTTTTTGTAGCAAAGGGCAAGCATGGATAATTTCTTATAATGAGAAAAAGAGCTCCCGAGGACACATGGGAATTATCGTCAAGGTAGTTTTCATCACGCTCATATGATTCGTGTTCGGTACTTTGATAATTTGATATGTGGGTGGACCGGTGCTTGGGTATTTACCTTACTTGGACAAGCATCCCACTTATGATTAACCCCTATTGCAAGCATCTGCAACTACAAAAGAAGTATGAAGGTAAACCTAACCACAACATTAAACATATGGATCCAAATCAGCCCCTTACGAAGCAACGCATAAACTAGGGTCTAAGCTTCTGTCACTCTAGCAACCCATGATCTACTTATTACTTCCCAATGCCTTCCTCTAGGCCCAAATAATGGTGAAGTTTCATGTAGTCAACGTTCACATAACACCACTAGAGGAAAGACAACATACATCTCATCAAAATATCGAACGAATACCAAATTCACATGACTTCTAATAGCAAGAATTCACCCATGTGCTCAGGAACAAACGTAACTACTCACAAAGCATATTCATGTTCATAATCAGAGGAGTAATAATATGTATTAAGGATCTGAACATATGAACTTCCACCAAGTAAACCAATTAGCATCAATTGCAAGGAGTAATCAACACTACTAGCAACCCACAGGTACCAATTTGTGGTTTTGATACAAGATTGGATACAAGAGATGAACTAGGGTTTTGAGAGGAGATGGTGCTGGTGAAGATGTTGATGGAGATTGACTCCCTCCCGATGAGAGGATTGTTGGTGATGACGATGGTGATGATTTCCCCCTCCCGGAGGGAAGTTTCCCCAGCAGAATAGCTCTACCGGAGCCCTAGATTGGTTCCGCCAAGGTTCCGCCTCGTGGCGGCGGAGTTTCATCCCGTAAGCTTGCCTCTGATTTTTTCCAGGGTAAAAGCCTTCATATAGCAGAAGATGGGCACCGGAAGGCCACCAGAGGGCCCAGAACACAGGGTGCGCGCTAGTAGGGATAACTTTCTTTGGACATGTTATTTTGAGAAGACACGATTGCTTTATTAGTATGCCTGAAGTATCATTGTTTTTGTGTCAATATTAAACTTTTGTTTTGAATCTTATGGATCTGAATATTCATGACACAAATAAAGAAAATTACATGGATAAATATGTTAGGTAGCATTCCACATCAAAATTCTGTTTTTATCATTTACCTACTCGAGGACGAGTAGGAATTAAGCTTGGGGATGCTTGATACGTCTCCAACGTATCTATAATTTTTTATTGTTCCATGCTATTATATTATCAGTTTAGGATGTTTTATATGCATTAATATGCTATTTTATATTATTTTTAGGACTAACTTATTAACCTAGAGCGCAGTGCCAGTTTCTGTTTTTTCCTTGTTTTTAAGTTTTAGAGAAAAGGAATATCAAACGGAGTCCAAACGGAATAAAACTTCTGCAATGATTTTTCTTGGACCAGAAGACATCCATGAAACTTGGAGGCCAAGTCAGAAGAGTTCTTATGACTCCACAAGCCTCCAGGGCGTGCCTAGGGGGGCGCTGGCTTGTGGACCCCTCGGGAGTCCACCGACCTTCCTCTCAGCTTTATAAATCCCAAAATATTCCAATATCAATAGAAGTATCTACCAAACTACTTTTCCACCGCCGTAACCTTCTGTTCCCGTGAGATCCCATCTTGGGGCCTTTTCCGATATCCTGCCGGAGGGGGATTCGATCACGGAGGGCATCTACATCAACTCTATTGCCCTTCGATGAAGCGTGTGTAGTGTACCACAAACCTACGGGTCCATAGCTAGTAGCTAGGTGGCTTCCTCTCTCTCTTTGATCTCTAATACAGTGTTCTCCTTGATGTTCTTGGAGATTGATACGTCTCCAACGTATCTACTTTTCCAAACACTTTTGCCCTTGTTTTGGACTCTAAATTGCATGATTTGACTGGAACTAACCCGGATTGACGCTATTTTCAGTAGAACTGCCATGGTGTTATTTTTGTGCAGAAATAAAAGTTCTCAGAATGACCTGAAAATCCATGGAGACACGTTTTGGAATTAATAAAAAATATTGGCAAAAACATCAACAACAGGGGGCCCACACCCTGTCCACGAGGGTGCAAGGCGCGCCCACCCCCCTAGGGCACGCCCCCTTCCTCGTGGGCCCCTTGGACCTCCACCGACCTCAAATCCAACTCCATATATTCACTTTCAGGGAGAAAAAAAATTAGAGAGAAGGATTCATTGCCATTTTACGATACGGGGCCGCCGCCAAGCCCTAATCTTCCTCGGGAGGGCTGACCTGGAGTCCGTTCGGGGCTCCGGAGAGGGGAATCCGTTGCCATCGTCATCAACAACCATCCTCCATCACCAATATTGTGGGAGTGGTTGCTATCAATCTTGTTGATTTTGGTTCACTTTTATTTTGAGTCACTAAAAATTTAAAAAAAATCAGAGAAAAAAATGATGAAGAGATTGTTGAGGGGCTCCTCGAGCCGAAGCTCGAAGGACAAGCAGAATGAGGAGAATAAAAAGCCAAATACAATCTTCCTTGCACTGCGGAGGTCGGCCCATGTGAATGGCCTTGTGATGCGTTCTTGAGGGCTGCCAGAATTTACAACGACTTTTATTATTTGGCTGAAAATGCAGGCCTCACTGACTTCCTCCATGACCAATGTGAATAGTATCTCCTACTCACTGATATTTTCATACAAAACTTCTATTTCCATGCTAGGAAATCACCACCTTCAGTGGAGATTTATTTATATGATGAGATTAAGGAGGTGTTACTCCATGATTTTTGTTTGGTTTGCAAGTTGCCGTTTGTGGGCAGCATCGAGGAACCACATCCTAGTGATGTGGATGGATTTATTGATAGGATTGCTGTAGGGGAAACGAGAAAAGTTTCAGATGCAAGAACTACTAGTATGCATTTTCCTGTTCTATGTTACTTTGCGATATTTGCTAGTAGATGCTTGATTGGTCGCGGGAACAGTGGAAACCTTAGTGCTCCTGACCTTGTTATTTTGCGCCATGCTTTGTTTCGTGATACAACCTTCAGTTTAGGCGCTATTGTTGCTAAACGGTTAAGTCTGAACCGTACAAAGGGCCCCATCTTCGGAGGTATCTTTGCTTCACACCTTGCTAAACACTTTGAGATACCTATTAGGCATCATGAGAAAGAGGAAAAGTTGCTGCCCACTATTTTTCTAGACTATAATAGTATGGTAGCACATGACTTTATTGTTAAAAATAATAAGAAGATGCTTAAGTATAACTTGTTATTTGCTAAAACTCATTGTGAGACTATTACCTTGCATGCACCCTCTTTGTTTAACGTACTTTCAGGCACGTACCTCATCTTGCCCGAGGCCATTTATGCATACTGGAATCTAACACAAGTTCCAGAACCTGAGCCAGAGCCACCACTTGACCCATATCGACAGTCTATTTATCAGTGGGATCTGGAGGACCTCGCTAACCAGTGGCACCCCAAGGACCCTCCTCAGTACACCGGAGAGAGTAGCTTCGATCCATGGGCATAAACCAACTTAGGCCAAAAGCCTAAGCTTGGGGGAGTACTTATTTCTCACCGACGTTACATTCATGTTCACACATTCATTCTAGTTGTCGGTGTTCATACTTTTTCACTGTACTATCCATGCTAGTTTATTTTCTTTTCTTGCTTTCTTCTTGTGTGTTTGAAAAACCTTAAGAAAACCAAAAAATTAGTTGTAGCTTTTATCTAGTTTACTTTCCATGCTTGTAGTAGTAGTATTAAAAGAAAACCCAAAAATGTTTCTCGTTCTTCTTTTGCTTGTTGGGAGCTTTCCCATGTAAATAGTTTTAGTTCTTTTCTTTTCCTTGGGGTTCGAGAGGAGAAGACCACGATGAAAATGTTGAGTGGATCTCGCATGCATTATTGTTGATCTAACCAAGAGCCCATATTACCTTGTCTTCTCCTTTGTATTAAATGCTTGCAAATTTCAGCTTAGTCCAATGCACATGCACTATTATTATTATCCACACCGTTCGGTCGTGTGAGTGAAAGGCAATAATGACGATATATGATGAAATGATTGAGATAAGAGAAGCTGGTATGAACTGAACCTATCTTGTTTTTGTATATATGATTAGCTCATCGTTCCTGATTCAGCCCATTATGAATGAAACATGCTTGCAATGACAATTAGAGATTATACTTATTCATGCCATGCTTAATTAGCTAGGAGTTTATAATGGTTTACCTTGTGTGCCAACATGCTATTAAAATGGTTGCGATGTGGTATGATAGGGTGGTACCCTCCTTTGAATGATTCGAGTGGCTTGACTTGGCACATCTTCACGCATGTAGTTGAAACAAAATCAACATAGCCTCCACGATATTTATGTTCATGGTCATTTATATCCAACTCATGCTTGCATTCTTTGTTGGTTAATCTTAATGCATGTTCATGACTGTTGTCGCTCTCTAGTTGGTCGCTTCCCAGTCCCTTACTAGCCTTCACTTGTACTAAGCAGGAATACTGCTTGTGCATCCACTTCCATAAACCCCAAAGTTGTTCCATATGAGTCCACCATACCTTCCTATATGCGGTATTTACCTGCCGTTCCAAGTAAATATGTATGTGCCAGACTCTAAACCTTCAAATGAAATTTGGTTTTGTATGCTTGAATAGCTCATGTATCAATAAGGGATGTCTATATCTTCCATGCTAGGTGGGTTATTCTCACGATGAGTGGACTCCGCTCACCATTCATGAGAAAATGGCCGGTAACCTGGATGCCTAGTCCCACGCTCAAATCAAATCAAAATAAATGCAAACAAAACTCCCCTAGGATTGTTGTTAGTTGGACGTCACCCGTTGTTTCGGGCCAACCATGGATTGATGTTCATTGGTGGTGGGGGAGTATAAACTTTACCATTCTGTTTGGGAACCGCCTATAATGTATGTAGCATGGAAGATATCGAGATCTCTTGGTTGTTATGTTGACAAAGAAAGTATGCCGCTCAAAATATTATTTATCTCTGTTTCAAAACTCGAGCTCTGGCACCTATGCAAATCCCTGCTTCCCTCTGCCAAGGGCCTATCTACTTACTTTTATGTTGAGTCATCATCCTCTTATTAAAAAGCACCAGTTGGAGAGCACCGCTGTCATTTGCATGCATTGCTATTAGTTTACATTGAGTATGACTGAGGGAGTCCTGGACTAGGGGGTGTCCGGATAGCCGAACTATCATCATTGGCCGGACTCCAAGACTATGAAGATACACGATTGAAGACTTCGTCCCGTGTCCGGATGGGACTTTCCTTGGCGTGGAAGGCAAGCTTGGCAATACGGATATGTAGATCTCCTACCATTGTAACTGACTCTGTGTAACCCTAGCCCTCTCCGGTGTCTATATAAACCGGAGGGTTTTAGTCCGTTGGACGAACAACAATCATACCATAGGCTAGCTTCTAGGGTTTAGCCTCCTTGATCTCGTGGTAGATCTACTCTTGTACTACCCATATCATCAATATCAATCAAGCAGGAGTAGGGTTTTACCTCCATCGAGAGGGCCCGAACCTGGGTAAAAACATCGTGTCCCTTGTCTCCTGTTACCATCCGCCTAGACGCACAGTTCGGGACCCCCTACCCGAGATCCGCCGGTTTTGACACCGACATTGGTGCTTTCATTGAGAGTTCCTCTGTGTCGTCGCCCATAGGCCCGATGGCTCCTTCGATCATCAACAACGACGCGATCCAGGGTGAGACTTTTCTCCCTGGACAGATCTTCGTATTTGGTGGCTTTGCACTGCGGGCCAATTCGCTTGGCCATCTGGAGCAGATCGAAAGCTACGCCCCTGGCCATCAGGTCAGATTTGGAAGTTTGAACTATACGGCCGACATCCGCGGAGACTTGATCTTTGACGGATTCGAGCCACAGCCGAGCGTGCCGCACTGTCACGATGGGCATGATTTAGCTCTGCTGTCGGACAGTGCCCTAGAGGCCGCACGAGAGTCCGCTCTGACCCTTAACTCGGAGCAGACTGCGCCGATCGAGGATGGGTGGTTAGACACCACCTCGGGGGCTGTTACCTCTATGGCGATAGAGCCGAATACCGACCCTGTCCCTTGTGAAGCTCATGACTCTGAGCCTCCCGCGCCCCTTCCAATCGAATCCGATTAGGTGCCGATCATGGAGTTCACCGCTATGGACATCTTTCAGCACTCGCCTTTTGGCGACATCTTGAATTCGCTAAAGTATCTCTCTTTATCAGGAGACCCCTGGCCGGATGATGGTCAGGACAGTTGGGATGCGGACGACGAAGAAATTCAAAGCTCACCCACCACCCACTTTGTAGCCACTGTTGACGACTTAACCGACATGCTAGACTTCGACTCCGAAGACATCGACGGTATGGACGACGATGCCGGAGACGACCAAGAACCAGCGCATACTGGGCACTGGAAAGCCACCTCGTCATACGACATATACATGGTGGACATCCCAAAGGATGGGAATGGCGATGGAACAGCGAAGGATGACCCCTCCAAGAAACAGCCTAAGCGCCGGCGTTAGCGGCGCCGCTCTAAATCCCGCCACAGCAAAAATGGAGATTCCGGCTCCGGAGACAATAAAACCCCGGACAGTGCCGAAGATAACCCCCTCCAGCAAGATTCAGCACAGGAGGACGGAGAAGCCAACCCTCGTGAGAGAGCGGCAGACAAAGAGGTAGAGGACGATAATTACATGCCTCCCTCCGGAGATGAGGCAAGCCTCAACGACGACGAATTTGTCGTGCCTGAGGATCCCCTCGAACAAGAGCGTTTCAAACGCAGGTTGATGGCCATGGCAAGTAGCCTCAAGAAAAAGTAGCAACAGCTTAGAGCTGATCAAGATTTGCTAGCCGACAGATGGACTGAAGTCCTTGCGGCCGAAGAGTACGAACTCGAAAGCCCCTCCAAAAGCTACCCCAAACGCAAGTTGCTGCCCCAATTAGAGGAGGAAGCATATAAACCTACATCACCAGCGCACAATACGGCCGACCGGCCACCTCGTGGCCGCGACGGAGAGGCCTCTAGGCCCTCCACTAAAGCCGCACCCCGGCATCGCTCGAAAAGTACAAAGCCACGGGGGAATGCGCCGGACTTGCGAGACATATTGGAGGATAAGGCAAGACAAACAAGATCGATCTACGGATCGCGTGGGCGCCCCACGATACATAGCGACAATCGCCACGCCGGATATAGCAATTCCGGTCGGGCCGAACACAGTAGATAAAGCTCGCTTGAGCTGCGTCGTGATATAGCCCAATACAGAGGCGCCGCACACCCACTATGCTTCACAGATGAAGTAATGGATCATCAAATCCCCGAAGGTTTCAAACCCGTAAACATTGAATCCTATGACGGCACAACAGATCCCGCGGTTTGGATCGAGGATTATCTCCTGCACATCCACATGGCCCGCGGTGATGATCTCCACGCCATCAAATACCTCCCACTCAAGCTTAAAGGACCAGCTCGGCATTGGCTCAACAGCTTGCCAGCAGAATTAATTGGGTGTTGGGAGGACCTGGAAGCCGCATTCCTTGATAACTTCCAGGGCACATATGTGCGACCACCAGACGCCGATGACCTAAGCCACATAATTCAGCAGCCAGACGAATCGGCCCGACAATTCTGGACACAGTTCTTAACCAAGAAAAATCAAATCATCGACTATCCAGGATGCAGAAGCCCTTGCAGCTTTCAAACATAACATCCGCGACGAATGGCTTGCCCGGCACCTAGGACAGGAAAAGCCGAAATCAATGGCAGCCCTCACATCACTCATGACCCGCTTCTGTGCGGGAGAAGACAACTGGCTAGCCCGCAGTAACAACTTAACCAAAAACTCTAGCAGTTCGGATACCAAAGATAGCAATGGCAGGTCGCGTCGCAATAAGCATAAGCGCCGCATCAACGGCGATAATACTGAAGATACGGCAGTCAACGCCGGATTCAGAGGCTCTAAACCCGGTCAGCGGAAAAAGCCATTCAAAAGAACTACTCCGGGCCCGTCCAATTTGGACCGGATACTCGATCGCTTGTGCCAGATACATGGCACCCCTGAAAAGCCAGCTAATTACACCAACAGAGATTGTTGGGTGTTCAAGCAGGCAGGAAAATTAATCGCCGAAAGCAATGACAGGGGGCTACATAGTGATGACGAGGAGGAGACACGGCCGCCGAACAATAGAGGACAGAAGGGTTTCCCCCCACAAGTGCGGACGGTGAACATGATATACGCAACCCACATACCCAAAAGGGAGAGGAAGCGTGCGCTCAGGGACGTATACGCGATGGAGCCAGTCGCCCCAAAGTTCAATCCGTGGTCCTCCTGCCCGATCACTTTTGATCGAAGGGACCACCCCACCAGTATCCGCCATGGAGGATTCGCCGCATTGGTTCTAGACCCAATCGTCGACGGATTTCACCTCACTAGAGTCCTGATGGACAGCGGCAGCAGCCTGAACCTGCTTTATCAGGATACAATGCGCAAGATGGGCATAGACCCCTCAAGGATTAAACCCACAAAAACGACCTTCAAAGGTGTCATACCAGGTGTAGAGGCCAATTGTACTGGCTCAGTCACACTTGAAGTGGTCTTCGGATCCCCGATAACTTCTGAAGCGAGGAGTTAATCTTCGACATAGTCCCGTTCCGCAGAGGCTATCATGCACTGCTCGGACGAACCACATTTGCAAAATTCAATGCGGTGCCGCACTACGCATACCTCAAGCTCAAGATGCCAGGCCCTCGAGGAATCATCACGGTCAACGGAAACACTGAACGCTCTCTCTGAACGGAGGAGCATACAGCGGCTCTCGCGGCGGAAGTGCAGAGCAGCCTCTTAAGGCAATTCTCGAGTCCGGCCGTTAAGTGACCGGACACCGTCAAGCGCGCCTACAACCCCAAGGAGCAACCTACAACAAGACCACCTGGCATGTTCTGAGCACGTGTAGCAATGCGGCCCCAACCCCAGCCCTCGCAAAATTGCAAGACCAGTACTACGCGTACATCACTACGCTCTGGAGATACCATGGGCATAGGGGGAGGGGCACGACCACGGCAGCCCTAGAGTGCAACTCAACCACACCAAGGGCTCCCAAATGTGTCATCCTTTTCTTTTTTTTCTTCTTATCCTCAGGACTCCGTTTCCCAGAAGCCCTGCCTGGCAGTAGACCTGCCGAACTCACGATGCAACAGCCAGGGAAGCAGAAAAGCTACGACGAGTATCCAGGTGGTCTCCATTATGAGCATTATACTTGTTTTCTACACCATTCCGCAGCCTACCCCTGGAGGGGGACATGTTAAATAGCCCCACCCCTTGCTTATCGCACTATTTGTATCATTGTGCATTCATTGCAGTACTTTTCGAATAAACAATGCATTGCTTTTTGCTTAATCATTGCATTCCTTTTATATATATGTTCACTTATGACATGTTGCATCCGTACGCTTTGGTACGGCCAAATACACCAGGGGCTTAAGTTCCCCAAATTATGGTGTGATAAGACCAAACACTTTCACAAGTGCAGCACCCCGAACTTATAGCATTATATGCATCGGCTCCGAATCATGTCTTGGGTCAATAGTTGGGTTTGCCCGGCTCCCATGTTTTCGTACCTTACATTCCGTTATATCGGCTAAGGTAGCGCTGGGAGAACCACTGCGATTGTGCCCCAATTGAGCTGGGTGAGCACCTTAGTGGAGAAAGCTAAAACTGACCGTCATGATGGGGCGAGAGCCGATCGCTGTTCGAGAGGTTTTTTCGAGTCCCTAAAGACTTATGCCGCTTAGAGCGAGGAACCGGCTTTGTCCGGCCCAGGCGTGGATAGCGCCCCAAATTCGGCCTTCCGAACACTAGGGGCTTCGCCGAAATTTAAAATTATAGAATTCTATGGCTAAGTGAGAGTGTTCAAGCATTATAAGTGCGGTTGCCTCGTTCGTTGTGTTGAGCGCCTCCATAGATGGACCCAAAAATGGGAACAAGAGCGCTCAAGTTTATCCCGAACACCCCAGCACTCGTGGCATGGGGGCTGAAGCCAACGACTTGCCATCTCTCAGATTTGATAAACGGGTGCACATAAGGTAATATTTTAAATTAACAAGCGTTGCTTAGCACATATGAACAAAGTTTTCAGCGCACAGGATAACAAGATGTGAGTCTACTCGAATCATACATCTTTGGAGCATTCACCCGCAATAATGCGGGCACCCTTCAGGGCACCCTTATAATACATCTCAGGCGTGCGATACTCCTTGCCCGGCGGTGGCGCGTCTGTCACAAGCTTCTTGGTGTCCATCTTGCGCCAGTGCACCTTAGCACGGGCAAGGGCCCGACGGGCACCTTCAATGCAGGCGGAGTGCTTGATGACGTCAACCCACGGACAGGCATCCACCAGCCGCCGCACCAGACCGAAGTAGCTCCCAGGCATGGCCTCTTTGGGCCACAGCCGAACTATGAGGTCCTTCATGGCCTGTTCGGCCACCTTGTGGAGCTCGACCAGCTGCTTCACCTGGTCGCTCAGGGGCACCAGATGTCCGGCCTCAGCATACTGAGACCAGAACACCTTTTCCGTCGAGCTCCCCTCCTCGCCTCTGTAGAACGCGGCAGCATCGGACACGCTACGAGGCAGATCTGCGAACGCTCCTGGAGAGCTCCGAATTCGGGTAAGTAACAAGTAATTCACTTTTACATGCTTGCTTTGCATGAAGAATGCCTTACCCGCCGCTATCTTCTTTACTGCCTCAATTTCCTGGAGGGCTTTCTGGGCTTCGGCCTTAGCGGCTTTGGCACTTTCAAGAGCCGACGAGAGCTCGGACTCTTGAGTCTTTGAGTCACGCTCCAAACTCTCATGTTTTTCCACGAGAGCCTGGAGCTCTTGCCGCACCTCCGCCACCCGCGCCTCCTGCTTCTCGCGCTCGGCATGCTCCGCGGTCGCAATGCATTCGGCCGCAGACACCGCCTCCTTCAGGGTCGCCACCTCGTTCGTAGCCCCTGGAGTACCCACGTTATTCTTGTCATTTTTTCTTTTTGCAACCAAATCCTTTTCTATAAGGTACAACTTTAATAAGGTGTTACTTACCTTCCTTGTCCTCGAGCTGCTTCTTGGCACGACCGAGCTTGATCTCGGACCGCTTGAGGCTATGCTTCAAGGAATTGACCTCCGCAGTCAGTGCGGCAGAGGTCAGCAGCGCAGCCTGCATTCCCATATTGGCATATTTGTGTTAGACTCCTGCGTATATCTTTTTAGATCCTCAGTTCGGCTTTTCTTTTTGAACACCGAACCGAGCATCAGGGGCTACTGTCTATGCGGTACTCTTTAACATATCTTTAAAATTCTTACCTCAAAGCCTGTTAGAAGGCTGGTGCAGGCTTCGGTTAGCCCGCTCTTGGCGAGCTGAACCTTCTGAATCACCGCACTCATGATAGTGCGGTGTTCCTCGTTGATGGAAGCGCCGTTCAGCGCCTCCAGCAAGTTATCCGGTGCCTCCAGTTGGACAGAGGCCGCCGGCGTTGCTGTCTTGCACTTCTCGCAAAGGGGCCGCCCGCCGGACTCTAGAACCACCAAAGGTTCCGGTGCGGAGTCCGGTCCAAAGTCCGGGAGGTTGCCCTGTGGCACCTCCGGGGCCTCCTCCTCCTGGTTGGTCCCCTTCTAGGACCCCACCTCGGTGTCGTCTGCGTCACGGGGAGAGGAGGCAGTCGGAAGTGAAGCGTTATTCACATCCGACGACCCCAGGGACCCGCTCGACGAAGCGGGGAGATCGTCCTTGGGAGACTACATGGTTGTATTCGGTGTTAGAAGACGTTGTGCGACGAAAGAAAAAACATGAGTTATTTTGGAATCCGGACACTTACGATCTCGCCAAGGGCTTGGCCCTCGAGGGCCACTCCTCTTCGCCGTCATCGGCGTTGGTGGAATAGTCCGGAGGAAGGGTCCTTCCCTTCTTGGACCCTTCGCCCCCCCCCCCCCGTTGGGGAAGCCTTCCTCTTCTTCTCTCCCCCTGCTGGGGGAGAGGCCTCTTTCTTCTCCTCCTCATCTTCGTGGGAGGAGTCCGCCTCGGCGTCGTCAGATGATGAATCCGATAACACCTGGCGTCGGGAACTCCTCCGGGTTCCCATGGCCTTCTTCTTGGCCTTCTTCTCCGGCACCACGTAAGGCGCCGGGACCAGCAGCCCGGTCAGACGGGCATCCGCTAGGTCTTCTAGAAGGGGAGCCGGACAGTCAACCTATCCGGACGTCTTCTGCCAGGCCAGTTAAAGGTATTGGGAGTTTAGATCCCACATAGAATCAAACTATGAAAAGCAAGTGTCCCGTAAAGGATAATATAGCTTACCTCGCCAGCCGGACGCTGCGAGCTGAACCCGCGATCTTCGGTAGCGGATGCGGGCGCCTCGGCGCCCTTGAACAGCACCCTCCAGGCCTCTTTGTACGTAGTGTCGAAGAGCCTGCTCAAGGTCTGGTGCTGTGCCGGATCGAACTCCCACGGGTTGAAATCCCGCTGTTGGCACGGGAGAATCCGGCGGATGAGCATGACCTGGACCACGTTGACAAGCTTGAGCTTCTTGTTCACCAGGGTTTGGAGACAGGATTGGAGTCCGGTCAGCTCCTCCGAATCGCCCCACAATAGGCCCTTATCTTTCCAGGAGGTGAGCCGCGTGGGGATGCCAGATCTGAATTCGGGGGCCGCTGCCCATTCAGGGTCACGCGGCTCGGTGATGTAGAACCACCCCGATTGCCACCCTTTGATGGTTTCCACGAAGGCACCCTCATGGTGCCTCCGCACTCCGCTTGGCTGCCGACCACTATCTTCGGCTTGACATTAAAGGTCTTTAGCCATAAGCTGAAGTGGGGCTGAATGCAGAGGAAGGCCTCGCACACGACGATAAACACCGAGATGTTGAGGATAAAATTCGGGGCCAGATCATGGAAATCCAGGCCATAGTAGAACATGAGCCCCCGGATAAAGGGGTGGAGTGGGAAGCCCAGTACGCGGAGGAAATGGGGAAGGAATACCACCCTCTCATGGGGCCCGGGGGTGAGGACGAGCTGCCCCTCGTCGGGGAGCCGGTGCGCGATATCGCTGGACAAATATCCGGCCTTGCGCAGCTTCTTGATGTGCCCCTCCGTGACGGAGGAGGCCATCCACTTGCCTCCCGCTCCGGACATGGTTGGAGAAGGTTGAGGTGAGATGTGCGGACTTGGGCGCTGGAGCTCGAGTGCGCGGAGATGGATAAGCTAAGGAGGAAGAAGGCGTAGGTAAAAAGGTGGATCCTTATCCCCTTATATATGGGCAGACGAGACTATGCGTCCCCACCAGCCCAGTAAAACTCGCTTATCTCCCAAGCGCCGCAATCAATGGCGCGGTTGGGTTACCCACGTCCGTATTGATGAGAATCCCGGAATAAGGGGACACGATCTCTGCTTTGACAAGACGTGCCAAGGAAACCGCTTCGCTAAACGCGCTGAGGTGGAACAATAAAAACGATTTGAGTGATGGCTTGGCCGTGGTGTGATGTCATATCACGAAATACGTCAGCAGATTGAACTTGTGTAAATATTATTCTCTCTACAGTGGTATGTGGAATTTATTTTGTAGAGCCGGACACTATCCTAGTGTTCAAAATCTTCTATGAATTATTCAGAGGAGGAACCCGCCTTGCAATGCCGAAGACAATATGCACGCCGGACTCGTCATCATTGAAGCCTGGTTCAGGGGCTACTGAGGGAGTCCTGGACTAGGGGGTGTCCGGATAGCCGAACTATCATCATTGGCCGGACTCCAAGACTATGAAGATACAAGATTGAAGACTTCGTCCCGTGTCCGGATGGGACTTTCCTTGGCGTGGAAGGCAAGCTTGGCAATACGGATATGTAGATCTCCTACCATTGTAACCGACTCTGTGTAACCCTAGCCCTCTCCTGTGTCTATATAAACCGGAGGGTTTTAGTCCGTAGGACGAACAACAATCATACCATAGGCTAGCTTCTAGGGTTTAGCCTCCTTGATCTCGTGGTAGATCTACTCTTGTACTACCCATATCATCAATATCAATCAAGCAGGAGTAGGGTTTTACCTCCATCGAGAGGGCCCAAACCTGGGTAAAAACATCGTGTCCCTTGTCTCCTGTTACCATCCGCCTAGACGCATAGTTCGGGACCCCCTACCCGAGATCCGCCGGTTTTGACACCGACAATGACTGTGACTGGATCTCTTTTGCCATGAATTACAATGTCTAGTCAGTCCTTGATCTTCAGGGGTGCTCTGCATTTATGTTTTGCGGTCTCACAAAGGGCTAGCAAGATACCATCTTGTTATATTATATTATGATTGTTTTGAGGAAGTGTTGTCATATGAGATTTATTATTATAGCTCGCTAGTTGATTATGCCATTGATATGAGTAAACATGAGACCTAAATTTTATTGTGAATATGGTTAGTTCATAACCTTTGCTGAAAACTTGAATGCTGGCTTGACATATTTGCAACAACAAGAGCAAACAGAGTTTGTAAAAGTTTTTCTTTATCACTTTCAGTTTGTCAACTAAATTTCTTGAGGGCAAGCAAAGGTTTAAGCTTGGGGGAGTTGATACGTCTCCAATGTATCTACTTTTCCAAACACTTTTGCCCTTGTTTTGGACTCTAACTTGCATGATTTGAATGGAACTAACCCAGACTGACGCTGTTTTCAGCAGAACTGCCATGGTGTTATTTTTGTGCAGAAATAGAAGTTCTCGGAATGACTTGAAAATCCACGGAGACATGTTTTAGAATTAATAAAAAATATTTGCGAAAGAATCAACGTCAGAGGGCCCACACCCTGTCCACGAGGGTGTAGGGCGCGCCCCCTACCTTGTGGGCCCCCTGGACCTCCACCGACCTCAACTCCAACTCCATATATTCACTTACGGGGAGAAAAAAATAGAGAGAAGGATTCATCATGTTTTACAATACAGAGCCGCCACCAAGCCCTAATCTTCCTCGGGAGGGCTGATCTGGAGTCCGTTCGGGGCTCTGGAGAGGGGAATCCGTTGCCATCGTCATCATCAACCATCCTCCATCACCAATTTCATGATGCTCACCGTCGTGCATGAGTAATCCCATCGTAGGCTTTCTTGATGGTGATGGGTTGGATGAGATTTACCATGTAATCGAGTTAGTTTTGTTAGGGTTTGATCCCTAGTATCCATTATGTTCTAAGATTGATGTTGCTATGACTTTGCCATGCTTAATGCTTGTCACTAGGGCCCGAGTGCCATGATTTCAGATCTGAACCTATTATGTTTTCGTGAATATATGTGAGTTCTTGATCCTATATTGCAAGTCAATAGTCACCTACTATGTGTTATGATCCGGCAACCCTGAAGTGACAATAATCGGAACCACTCCCGGTGATGACCGTAGTTTGAGGAGTTCATGTATTCACTAAGTGTTAATAATTTGGTCCGGTACTCTATTAAAAGGAGGCCTTAATATCCCTTAGTTTCCAATAGGACCCCGCTGCCACGGGAGGGTAGGACAAAATATGTCATGCAAGTTCTTTTCCATAAGCATGTATGACTATATTTTGAATACATTCCTATATTACATTGATGAACTAGAGCTAGTTCTGTGTCACCCTATGTTATAACTGTTGCATGATGAATTTCATTTGACATAATTATCCATCATCGATCCATTGTCTATGAGCTTTTCACATATTGATCTTTGCTTAGTTACTTTTCCATTGCCGCTGTTACGATTGCTACAAAACTGCTACTATTACTTTTGCCACCGTTACCATTACTTCCATACTACTTTGCTACTAAATACTTTGCTGCAGATATTAAGTCTTTCAGGTGTGGTTGAATTGACAACTCAAATGCTAATACTTGAGAATATTCTTTGGCTCCCCTTGTGTCGAATCAATAAATTTGGGTTGAATACTCTACCCTTGAAAACTGTTGCTGTCGGTGTCAAAACCGGCGGATCTCGGGTAGGGGGTCCCGAACTGCGCGTCTAGGCAGATGGTAACAGGAGACAAGGGACACGATGTTTTTACCAAGGTTCGGGCCCTCTCGATGGAGGTAAAACCCTACTCCTGCTTGATTGATATTGATGATATGGGTAGTACAAGAGTAGATCTACCACGAGATAAAGGAGGCTAAACCCTAGAAGCTAGCCTATGGTATGATTGTTGTTCGTCCTACGGACTAAAACCCTCCGGTTTATATAGACACCGGAGAGGGCTAGGGTTACACAGAGTCGGTTACAATGGTAGGAGATCTACATATCCGTATTGCCAAGATTGCCTTCCACGCCAAGGAAAGTCCCATCCGGACACGGGACGAAGTCTTCAATCTTGTATCTTCATAGTCTTGGAGTCCGGCCAATGATGATAGTTCGGCTATCTGGACACCCCCTAGTCCAGGACTCCCTCAGTAGCCCCCGAACCAGGCTTCAATGACGACGAGTCCGGCGCGCATACTGTCTTCGGCATTGCAAGGCGGGTTCTCCTCCAAATTCCATGTACTCACCGAACGGTGTCCGGCTCTTCACAAATGTTGTGCTTCTTGGCTTCCACGTCCAATAATGGCCATCTTCCACGTGTCGTACGAATGCGAAAAGCCAGGGTATTTTTACATTCCACCCCCTAGCTGCGCAAATGAGCTGCCTATAAAGAGAGGCAAGGATCTAGATCCGAATCACACCACCCTCCTTCCGCGAGCATTCGTCGGAGCGCCTCTGACCAAAAATCCATTCCATCATGGACAGTCGATGCGGCTCCTCCTCTCGCGCTCCCAGCCCTCAGCCAGGAGATTGGGGGAGATGCTCGGTCCCGCATAGTGAGCTGGTGATGCTCCAAACCGAGGGATTTCTTCCCCCGGCCTTCATGGTTCTTGTTCGAGCCGGACTTGCCACCTACAAGGGCGGGAAGCAGGCGGAGAGTGTCCCCAATCCCTCCAAAGGAGAGCGGGTATGCTTCATCCCTTAGTTAATAAGAGGACTCGGATTCCCCATACATCCGTTTCTCCGGGGGCTACTGGAGTTCTATGGGCTCCAGCTTCATCATCTTACGCCTGCCTCTATCCTGCACATCGCGGGCTTCGTGTCCCTTTGCGAGCTGTTCTTGGGCGTCGAGGCCCATTTTGCGCTGTGGAAGAGATTGTTTTGCCTCGTACCCCGTTCTCATGAGGGGTCAATATATCAAGTGGGCGGAGCCGAAATATGGCGCATCGCCGGGACCGGATATCTATCTGGAACCTCGAAGAAGGCGTCCGAAGACTGGCCTTCGGAATGGTTTTATATGGAGGATGCCCCACTACCGGACCCAGTACGGATCGGCCTCCCGGAGTTCATCAATGCTCCTTTGAAGAAACGCCTGAGTTGGCGCCCGCGGAGCCCTCAATGGGAGAATGATAGGGACGTCCAATATCTGATGGGCCGATTAAGGTTATTGGCTCATTCCGGATTGACCATGATTGGGGTTATGGCCACATGCATTATGCGGGGGTGCAGCCGCTCCAGTATAGGGGCCACCCCATGTGGGATTTCAACGGGGAGGATGATGCCACCCGCCATGGCCGCAAGGGGCCGGGATCGGTTGCCGATCTGGTAAAGATACTGTCCGGCCTGTACAAAGGGGAGAAGGAGGACTTCCTCCATGCTAGTCCATTGAATGGATTTTCCCTGAATAACCCTCGGAGCTGGGTAAGCGGACGTTTATCTATCCGATCCATATTCCCAAAGTTAAGTGTCTCACTTTGTGATTTCGACGCAGAAACTCCACCAGGACGTAGAGGACATACACAGCCTGGCTCCACAACCCGAGGATCCGGAACGATCCCTTGATCTGGCCTCCGAAGAGGATCCGGACATAAAGGTGGAGCTAATCGATGGGCTGTTCCACCAACTCAGCATTGACAATGCTTTGGTCGCCATTACGGCCGACTACCCCGGAATATCTCCGGTTTCCCAGGTAACTGTGACCAGAGTCCTGATACCATTACTCATCCGTGCTTATCTCTAACCATCGTATACCAACGGTGTTTCGCAGGAGGTTCCTTCGAGGCGGGAAGCCGAACCCGCGGTGGCTGGCCAACAAGGGGCAGCTCGGCCCAGCGGGCGGAAAAGGAGTGCAGCGCGAATCGAAACGTCGCCGCAATGGTATGACGCACCACCATGTTTAAAGGAAAGATTCCTGGGAGGTATATTAACGCTCATGATTTTTCCAGGAGAAAGAGCGCTCGCCGGACTATGTCCGGAGAGATTGCCAATCGAGCCTCCGCCAGCCAGGCTCCAGCGCCTGGTCCGAAGGGGGAGGCGAACACAAGGCGTGCACCGGATGCTCCTTCAACGGAGGATGCCGACAGGCTGTCCGCCACCAGATCTGAGGTGGAGAGCGCCATGAATCATATGCGCCGCCGGACAGTTCTTCGTGACGCGTGTTTCTCCCCGGAGGCATTGAATGCCTTTAATGCGGGAGATGCGCACCTCCGTGCCGCTCGAGATGGTCTAACCAGAGCCACGGAGCAGTATGTGAAAGACATATGGGTGAGTGAATTTTGACCACTTATATATATTAGTAGCCCCCGAGACTTAAAATAGTTAGAATAACTGATTTAAGGATCATTTGTTTTGCAGGATCTTTCAGAAAAGAATACCCATCTGTCCCAGGAGCTTCAAGAGTGCAAGGCCCAACTTGAGGCCGCACTAGCCACCACAGGGAGAGCCACAGAGACCCCCTCTGGTAATACATACTTCAAAGGATGAGTAGTTTGTGAAGTGTGGCGTGTGTATAAGTCTGACAATAATATTGCAGATGGCGCCGGACTAGATCCGGACAAGCAATAGCTACTACGCCAGCTGAAGGCCGGCAAGAAGGTGCTTATGAGGGTGCAGCAAGAGAGGAACAAACTCCAAGATGCCAACACCCAGCTGGGCGAGGAACTAAAAGATGTTCGGGCCCAGCTGTCTGACTCTGTGAAGGAGACTCGGCGGCTTCGTCGCGGCATTTATAGTAAGTGCTTGAGCAAACTTTTTTGAAAAGAAGAGTTCGGCGAGGAAGTCGATTGACAGAAATATGTCTGTAGGCGTGCTCACAGGTCGTCCTGTGTAGGAGATGCCCGTTTCAACGGGTGACCTACTTCCCGAGCTGCTGCAACTGCACAAACGAGTTCGGCAGGTGATGAGCGGAGTCGCCCAGGCCTTGTGGCCTTCCATGTCCCTGCCCGAAGGTCTTGGAGAGCTTGCGGAGAAGCTTTAGGGAGAACGGCGGCGCTTCCGGTTGTGGAAGATATCGGCCTGCCGTCAAGGCGCCAGGGAGGCCTGGGCCATGGTGAAGACACAGTATGCGAAGGCTGACCCGAACCACATGGCCGAGGTGGGACCTGTGGGGCCCGATGGGAAGGAGATCCCTGTGAGCTTAGTGTACGACCAAGTAGAGCTGGCCGCAAAGTATTCACAGTGGGGCTATAAACTAGACAGTTTATTAGATGGTATCGAAGAGGAATACCATCAGTCAGTTTGACTATGTAATTTGAAATGACATGAAAAATGCCTTCTAGCCGGATTGTAGATCGTTTGTCATTGCGGACCTTTTCGCTTCGACCTCGGGACCCGATAGTCCGGAGTGTGTCCGAATACCCTCGCGGCTATGTAACAACCGGAGCATGCATGGAGACCAAGCGTAGGGGTCATTAGTGCTTTATCAGACAAGTTCCCAACTAGTTATGTTATATTACATGGTTAGTAAGAAACATCTTCCAGGGAGAATAGTTCCGTTAGGGGTTCCTTTCCCTGGGAGGCATGCCCTAAAGTGCATGTCCGGACTACGAAAAAAGCAGGAAAGCATCTGGGGGCAGATAAATAAATGGGTAAGAAATCATCTTTCAATTCACCGACCGAATATTCCCTTAAGAACGCTAGCTTTCGGCTTCACCCAGTCTGAGGTACACATCCTGCTGACCCGGCAGTATCAATCGCAGAGGTGCTCCCTTTACCTCCTAGCCGAACAATCGGGAACGTAGGGGTAAGCACAGGAGCCAAGCAACCCAGCTTGGCCAAAACTTAAGTCATATCGATGCATATAATGGTGAATAAAAGGTACATGCGGAAGTGTGAAACATGTGTTGGGCATAAGGCCCGTATAAGCTTCTGTTAAAGAAGCCCCCAGGTATAATGAGTGCGAGTAGCACGTCAAGTGTGTGCGATCAATGCGCAGGCGAGCCTTCAAAGGCTATGAGAAAGGGGGAGGGAGAAGGAGAGAAACAAAGGACAGCTAAAGTATAAAATGTAGTGGGAGAAAGGAGACGAACTCGGAGTCCGGCGCTAGGCGTAAAATCTTCGAAGATGGGCTGCGTTCCATGGGTTCGGCTCTAGTCGGTTATCTGATGCGTTTCGAAGACGGTATGCTCCGCCGGTCAGGACTTGGTTGATGATGAAGGGACCTTCCCATTTGGGCTTGAGTTTGTCCTTTTTCTTGTCCGGCAGGCGTAGAACTAGTTCGCCGACATTGTAAGTTTTGGCCCGTACTTCTCTGCTTTGATATCTTCGAGCTTGCTGTTGATAGAATGTCGAACGAGCTTTTGCCACATCGCGCTCCTCCTCTAAGGCGTCCAAACTGTCCTGCCGATCCAGCTCGGCTTCTCTTTCTTCGTACATGCGCACGCGAGGTGAGTCATGAATTATGTCGCAGGGCAAAACTACCTCTGCGCCGTATACCATAAAAAATGGTGTGAATCCGGTAGTACGATTTGGCGGGGTCCGCAGCCCCCAGAGTACGGAGCCGAGCTCCTCTACCCAGTGCGTGTTAGATTCCTTAAGGGGCCGCACTAGTCTGGGTTTGATTCCGCTCATGATTAGACCGTTTGCTCGTTCGACTTGACCGTTAGTTTGAGGGTGATAGACTGAAGCATAGTCGAGCTTGATGCCCATGTTTTTGCACCAGAGTTTAACCTCGTCGGCCGTGAAGTTCATGCCGTTATCAGTGATGATGCTATGGGGGACGCCGTAGCGGTGTACTACCCCAGATATGAAGTCTATCACAGGCCCGGATTTGGCCGTCTTAACTGGCTTGGCCTCTATCCATTTGGTGAATTTGTCCACCATGACCAATAGGTATTTTTGCTTGTGGGTTCCTCCTTTAAGGGGTCCAACCATGTCAAGCCCCCAGACCGCGAACGGCCAGGTGATGGGTATAGTTTTGAGGGCGGTGGGTGGCATGTGGCTTTGATTAGCAAAGAGCTGGCAACCAACGCATCGTTGGACTAAGTCCTGAGCATCTGCCCGGGCAGTCGGCCAATAAAATCCTGTACGGAAGGCCTTGCCTACCAGGGCCCGGGCTGTGGCATGGTGCCCACCGAGTCCGGCGTGAATTTCAGCCAGAAGATTTGGCCCTTCCTCTTCGGAGATGCACCTTTGAAGGACTCCGGTTGTGCTTTTCTTATAAAGCTCTCCCTCATGGACCTTGTAGGCTTTAGATCGCCGTACTATGCAGCGGGCCTCGTTTTGGTCTTCGGGAAGTTCCTGCCTGGTTAAGTAGGCTAGGAATGGTTCCGTCCACGGGGCAATGACTGCCATTATTTTGTGGGCTGAAGGTGTTATTTCATTGGCAGAGCCACCGACTGTGTCAGAGTGTTCGGTGTTGGGCGGTGTGGTTGGTTCCGGGTTGTTGTTTCCGGACTCCCCTTCCCATAGTACGGATGGCTTGAAAATCCGCTCCAGGAAGATATTGGGAGGGACGGCGTCGCGCTTTGCGCCGATGCGTGCCAACACGTCGGCCGCCTGGTTATTGTCCCAGGCTATATGGTGGAATTCGAGTCCTTCGAACCGAGCTGACATTTTTAAGACGGCATTACGGTAGGCTGCCATTTTCGGATCCTTGGTGTCAAAGTCTCCATTTATTTGGGATATTGCGAGGTTTGAATCCCCGCGAACCTCTAGGCGTTGAATGCCCATGGAGATTGCCATCCGGAGACCATGTAGAAGGGCCTCATATTCGGCTGCATTGTTGGAGTCCATGTACATTATCTGGAGTAAGTATTGGACTGTGTCTCCGGTTGGGGACGTCAGGACGACGCCAGCCCCCAGGCCAGCCAACATTTTGGAGCCGTCGAAGTGCATGATCCAATTGGAATATGCGCCGTACTCTTTAGGGAGTTCGGCTTCAGTCCATTCGGCGATGAAGTCAGCCAAAACCTATGACTTGATAGCTCACCGTGGCTTATAGGTTATGTAGAATGGGAGGAGCTCGATGGCCCATTTTGCAATCCGGCCAGTCGCGTCGCGGTTGTTTATAATGTCATTAAGGGGTACTTCGGAGGCTACTGTTATCGAACACTCTTGGAAGTAGTGTCGCAGCTCCCGGGATGCCATGAACACCGCGTACGCTATCTTCTGGTAATGTGGATACCGGGACTTGCATGGAGTTAGGACAGTGGACACGTAGTAAACAGGCTTTTGAAGGGGGAACTTGTATCCGTCCGTTTCTCGTTCGACGACGAGCACCGCGCTTACAACTTGATGTGTTGCCGCGATATATAATAACATTGGTTCGCCCAAGTTGGGCGCGGCCAGGACCGGATTTGTTGCCAATATGGCTTTGATTTCTTCGAGTCCGGCCGTGGCGGCATCCGTCCACTCGAAGTGTTCGGTGCTCTGGAGGAGGCGATAAAGGGGTAATGCCTTTTCTCCTAAGCGGGAGATAAAACGGCTTAGAGCCGCCACGCATCCAGTCAACTTTTGTATTTGCTTGAGGTCTTTTGGGATATCCAATTGTGACAGAGCTCGGATCTTGGTTGGGTTTGCTTCTATTCCTCTACCGGATACAATGAAGCCCAAGGGCTTTCCGGCTGGTACGCCGAAAACGCATTTTTCAGGGTTGAGCTTAATGCCGTATGCTCGGAGATTGTCGAATGTGAGCCTCAAGTCATCTACTAGGGTTTCAACATGCTTGGATTTGACGACCATGTCGTCTACGTATGCCTCCACTGTTTTGCCGATCTGGTTTGCCAGACATGTCTGAATCATGCGCTGATACGTTGCACCGGCATTTTTGAGCCCGAAGGGCATTGTGTTGAAGCAGAATGGTCCGTATGGAGTGATGAATGCCGTTGCAGCTTGGTCTGGCTCCGCCATCTTGATTTGGTGGTAGCCGGAGTATGCGTCGAGGAAGCACAGTGAATCGTGTCCTGCGGTAGCGTCGATGATTTGATCGATGCGCGGGAGGGGGAATGGATCCTTTGGGCAAGCCTTATTAAGGTCTTAGTCGACACATAGGTGCCAGGATTTATCCTTCTTTGGTACCATCACCAGGTTTGCTAGCCAGTCCGGATGTTTTATGTCTCTGATGAATCCGGCTTCCAATAGTTTGGCTAGCTCCTCTCCCATTGCCTGTCTTTTGGGTTCGGAAAATCGCCGAAGTGTCTGCTTGACTGGCTTGAATCCTTTTAGGATATTTAGGCTATGCTCGGCCAGCCGCCGTGGGATTCCTGGCATGTCTGAAGGGTTCCAGGCAAAAATGTCCCAATTTTCCCGTAGGAATTCTCATAATGCGGCGTCTACATCAGGGTTTAATTGTGCCCCAATGGAGACCGTCCTTGTGGGGTCCATTGGATGGACCTGGAATTTGACTATTTCGTCCACTAGCTTAAAAGAGGTGGACTTGGATCTTTTGTCAAGTATCACGTCGTCCCTGTTCACTGTGGAGCGCAGTGTTGTGAGTTCCTCGGCCGCTAGGGCTTTAGAGAGCGCCTCTAGGGCTAGTGCGGCCATCTTGTTTTCGGCTCGGAGCGCTACGTCCGGATCACTAGCAAGGATGATGATTCCGTTGGGCCCGGGCATTTTGAGCTTCATGTACCCGTAGTGGGGTATAGCTTGAAAAATTGTGAATGCCTCTTGTCCTAATAAAGCGTGATATCTGCTGCTGAATGGGGCCACATGGAACGTGACCTCCTCGGACCTGTAGTTGTCCGGCGAGCCGAACACCACATCCAGTGTGATTTTTCCTGTGCAGCATGCTTCCCGACTAGGGATTATTCCTCTGAAGGTTGTGTTGCTTCGCTTAATGCGGCTCCAGTCTACTTCCATTTTTCGAAGGGTTTCCTCGTAAATGAGGTTTAATCCGCTGCCGCCATCCATGAGTACCTTAGTACGGCAAAAGCCGTCCACTATTGGACTGAGGACCAATGCGGCTGGTGCTCGGGCTATTCGGAATTTAGGTTCGTCACTGGCGTTAAAGGTAATAGCCGTGTCACTCCATGGATTTATTGTTGCTACTTGGTAGACTTCGGCGAGGCCGCGGAGTGTTCGTTTCCGCATATTATTTGATGCGAAAGTCTCGAAGACTGTTAATACCGTACTGGTATTGCTGGGCTGGTTCTCTAGAGCTAGAAGCTCTTCGCCACTTTTGGCCACCTGCCGTAGTATCCAACATGCTCGAAGGCTATGTGTTGGAGTGGTGCCCTCTATACTATGAATTTTGTAGGGTCCGCTGAGACATCCCTCCAGTACGGTTCCGTGCCCTTTAGGGGTTTTTTGTTTTTTGGTTTTTAACCCAGGTGCCTGAATATGATGCACCCTTTTATTTCGGAACAGGGTTGTATTCGGAGCCGGATTGTCCCAAAACTTGGTTTCGGTTTTCCAGGCACTCTCCATCGCACAGTACTTTCATACTATAGATGCCAAATCGGCGAAGCGTGTAATTTCACGATGACTTATGGCGTTCATGATTCCCTTGTCCGTGCAATTATTGCAGAAGATTGCAATTGCGCTTTCCTCACGACAGTCCTTTATCCTGTCCATGACCAGGAGGAATCTAGCACAGTAATGGTGTATTGTTTCAGTGGGCTCTTGCCGGATTCGGGATAAATCGCTTATGTTTGGGTGGGCAGGTGGTTTTGGATTCGAAACCCCGTCCAATCTAAGGCATAAGGGCCGAAAGGTTTCCAAACCTTGGAGCTTGGGTTTTTGGGTATTGTCCAATGAATCCCGCCAGCTACCTGACTTTAGGTTCAGGGTTTGATTGACGTCTGTCCCTTCGCGGGAATCCGGCATGGAGGGGTCAGGAATTCGGACATAACTAGTCCTTAATATGGAAGAAGAGTTGCCGCACTGTTCCTCTACCACAACAACGTGGTGGGTAGCCTGGGGAGAGTTGATCTCTCTCAGATCGGTTTTAGGCCCGATCTGATCGTAGTCAGTAGCGACTCCCAGGGCGGCGATGCGATCCAAGAGCTCGTTTAAGGAGGAGAGCTCCATTGGATCTAGCTGCTCGGCGAGTTCCGAGTTGACGTGAAGATTACTTTTGATGATTCGAGAAGTCATCGTCGGCGCGACGGCCGAACAGGCGGTCATGAGAAAACCGCCTAGCCGGAGAGTTTGGCCGACGGCCAAAGCTCCTTCAGCTACGGTGCCGTCTTTGAATACGGGACAGGGCATCCTTCCTGATGGCGACGGCACAGAGGAACTCTCAATGAAAGCACCAATGTCGGTGTCAAAACCGACGGATCTCGGGTAGGGGGTCCCGAACTGTGCGTCTAGGCGGATGGTAACAGGAGACAAGGGACACGATGTTTTTACCCAGGTTCGGGGCCTCTCGATGGAGGTAAAACCCTACTCCTGCTTGATTGATATTGATGATATGGGTAGTACAAGAGTAGATCTACCACGAGATAAAGGAGGCTAAACCCTAGAAGCTAGCCTATGGTATGATTGTTGTTCGTCCTACGGACTAAAACCCTCCGGTTTATATAGACACCGGAGAGGGCTAGGGTTACACAGAGTCGGTTACAATGGTAGGAGATCTACATATCCGTATTGCCAAGCTTGCCTTCCACACCAAGGAAAGTCCCATCCGGACACGGGACGAAGTCTTCAATCTTGTATCTTCATAGTCTTGGAGTCCGGCCAATGATGATAGTTCGGCTATCCGGACACCCCCTAGTCCAGGACTCCCTCAGTTGCGATCCCCTATACTTGTGGGTTATCAGAGATCTATCCAATGTAATCTTCTTTTGCGGTGTGTTTGTCGAGATCGATGGATTGTACGTGGATTTATGATCATCTTATCTATGAATATTATTTGAATCTTCTCTTAATTCTTATATGCATGATTTAATATCTTTGTATTTCTCTTCGAATTATCGATTTGGTTTGGCCAACTAGATTGATTTTTCTTGCAATGGGAGAGGTGCTTAGTTTTGGGTTCAATCTTGCGTGACCTCACCCAGTGACAAAGTAGGGGTATCGGGACACCTATTTGCATTGTTGCCATCAAGGGTAAAAAGATGGGGTTTTCATCATACTGTTTGAGTTTACCCCTCTACATCATGTCATCTTGCTTAAAGTGTTACTCCGTTCTTATGAACTTAATACTCTAGATGCATGCTCGATAGCGGTAGATGTGTGGAGTAATAGTAGTAAATGCAGGCAGGAGTCGGTCTACTTGACATAGACGTGATGCCTATATTCATAATCATTTCCTTGGATATCGTCATAACTTTGCGCTTTTCTATCAATTGCTCGACAGTAATTTGTTCATCCACCGTATTATTTTCCTTCAAGAGAGAAGCCTCTAGTGAAAACTATGGCCCCCGGGTCTATTTTCCAGCATATATTTTCAGATCTATAAACCAAAAATACAAAAAATTCCTTTCTTCAATTTATTTACTTTTATTTTGTTTTACGTTTTAGTAATCTTTTATATCTATCTCTATTGGTTCTCACATTTGCAAGTGACGTGAAGGGATTGCCAACCCCTTTATTGCGTTGGGTGCAAGTGTTTGATTGTTTGTGTAGGTGCATATATTGGGGACTTGCTTGTTCTCCTACTGGATTGATACCTTGGTTCTTAACTGAAGGAAATACTTATCTCTATATTTTGCTACATCACCCTTTCCTATTCAAGGGAAAAACCAACGCAAGCTCAAGAAGTAGCATATGACATCAAGCTATGTAATGTATAACAAGAAAAAAATATACAACTCGACATATACCTATTGGTATTTTTTCTATACATTTGGGTACATATTTATTTCTTTCTTACATTATACTATTCGTCTTTCATCCTTCTATCTGCAAGCCCGAGCGAGCAATGCCAAAAAAATAGCCCGTTCCACGTCCCCATCTTTCAGAACGAGGTCCGCCGTGCTTTCATAGAAATATGCCTTGCTATGTCCATTCTATTGGTCCAAAAAGCACATCGCAGTGATCTTGTAAATACTTTTTCCTAAACTTTACCTTGCATTTTTGTGAACTTTCTATTTAGCTCTTTGTTCAAGGCTTGTTGGATCGCCTTTTGTTGGGATCATTGACCTGCACCTGGATTTCGAGTCCCCATAACACTTTCTCAAGTTGTGCACCACAATAACACCATTGCCCCATCTGAAGTTGCAGCAATGGCACGCCTTGCATAGGTAAACTTCTCTTGCACATTTTAAGGAAATTCTTACTATTCATATGATTTTTTTTCTCATCTTTTCCACTGAGAATAAAAGAGATCTTAGATCAAATGCTAAAATGTCTTATATTTAGATATAGAAGATTACATTCAAATATTTATCCTTGTCCTTAACACCAAAGTGTCAAGTCCTGGATTTGTATGGCTATGTTTAGTAAAAATGACTTTTGGATGAAAATCCAATTCAATCATTAGTTTTGAAGTATTCACGTGCTCAACTAGAGGAGGTAATCTTAGGCCACAACTGTGAAGTGTATTCATGGATCATTGATGGAATACTTACTGGTGGTATGAAACAATGTAATATTGAACTCAATAACCTTGATATTTTGTATTTTATGTGATATTTTGCCCACAAGAAGTATTATCAAATATATTATATTTCTTGAAGGTGCCTTACATTTTCAAGGGTTTCACCATTTGTTCTGTTTATAACCTATCAATTTTCCATGGGAACTAAATGATGGCAGAGGAAGAAGAACAACAATAAAATACACCACCATCGCCTTTGATACAAAGAAAATCAACATATGTGGATTGAAGAAATAGAGATCCGAGTAAACAGATGTCTGAAATGCCTACAACCCAAGTTACCACTCACATAAATAGTCATTCGATCTTCCAACAAAGAAAATTATGACAAGGCATGAAGACTAGTAGCAATCCACTCAGAAAATCAACGATCCATGATTCACTATGCTGCTGTTCTTTATTATTTGCTACCGTGTACCATCTAGCCACACAATATACACTCCTAGCTTCATGCACCAACTAGCCTCATAGTGCACCCCATACCTCCACAAATCAATGTTTCATATTGTATTTTACCATTCATCTACCCTTGTCTCCTCTACTGCTCCTACTTGATCTTTAGAAAAAAGAGCAACCAAATGAACAACAGCTAACCCAACAATGGGCAATTACACGGACGCAGCGTGCCGGTGCTTCTTCCTTGCTACTCTGTCTAAAGAGTGGGAGAAAAACCCATTGAAAAGGAAGCCAAGTACCGACAGGAGCGAAGCCACAGAACATTGGTTGCTAGAGAGGAGGCCAACCAAGAACTTTGAGTGGAGAGAAGGGGAGACGTCGTGGAGAGGGGACTAGTTGCCTTCAAAGCACATGTAGAGAAAGGAAACACATGAGTGTGGACTTATAGTGCTTGGGCACCATGGAGGCCCATATTAAAAATAAAAATAATCAAAAACCATATTTAGAAAATTCAAAAAAAGTTCCATGAAAACTTTTATGTGTTCATTACAGATCCATCAAATTTCGTCTCAAAAAAATAACAATTTGTAAGATGTAAAAAAATTTGACCCAACAAAAAAAAGCTCAATTTGAAAATAGATATTTGTCTTTTTTGGTAGATCACATGTGTAAGTAAAATGTTATGAAATTTTGCACATGCATAGTTTACAAGTTTATGCATGTTTAAAAATATTTGAATTTTTTATGTGTCATGGAAAATGGTGATTTAAACACGGGCACCAAGGAGCTCGGGCACCGTTTTTTCGGGGAACACATGCCCCACGCGACTAGAGAAAAAGAACATCTTTCAGCTTCATCGGTCGAAGTTGATACACAACATCAAATGTTTTCAGGGATGACCAACATTTACGTCATCAGCCAACATGGAGAAAAAATCAGGTACAAATAGATTGACAAAGTGAGGTGAAGCAAGACCATGGGACAACAACACTTTTTAGAACCGGGCTAGTCGTATTTCCATCACTTTTATAATGGAAGGAGTTTTGCTTCAGTATAAACCCCTGAAAAGTTCACAGATTTCGATGCAAAGGTGGACCCTTGTTTGATCAATGGAAGAATAGATTAGAAATAATTTGTCATGAATGTACGAGAATACTCTTTTAAGTTATTGTAAGATTCATGTTAACTTTTGAAAGGGTGTACCGAGGCAAAACTCTGAAAGAAAATAACCAAACCATTACATTAAAGAAAAAAAAAGGAAATGAGGAAGTGTGAAAGTAGGGATATCAGTTTTCCCATGGTTATGGGTACCCGTGAGACTCTATCTGAAAACACCGCACATGGACAAGCTTTGGTGAGATTTTATACCCACGGATAATGGGTATCCATACCCACACAATATATCGGTAGGCATAGGTATGAAATTGCGTCCATGGACAACCCAATGGATACCGAGGAAAAGTTAATAAATGAAAATAACTCCTATGACATGTGGGGTCAACATCAAGCTCTTATGATCCAACCCTAAATCACTTATTCCTTAAATCGGCCATAGCTCATAGGCCCAGAGCCACCAGCTTACTACTCCTCATATGTCCTATATGACTCTTCGAAACGATGAAATCTTGACTCATCGCCACAAGACTCTTGTCCAACTCTCGATCCATCGTTCCCTAGTTCCCGCCTCCTCCCAATGCGTCGGGCTTCCACCAACCACTGCTCGTACTCCCTTGCCGTCTTCGGGAGGCACCCACTATATGATGTCGCGTAGTTACTAGACCGATCGCCTATTATAACTTGAATTCTACCATTTCGTTACTTCTTTAAAATGTAAATGCTATATTTTACTCACCGGATATCCATTGGGTATAGGATACCTGATGGATACGAGTAAGTGTCAATTTCTGTCAATCTTTATCTTTACCTAATAATAAAGCGACTATCACTTCTGGTCGTCCTTCACCGAAATTGCCCCCGAAGATGCAAATAATTACCACCATGCCACCGGTAAATGGGAACACGATTCGTTTTTCACATCGGCTGTTGTCATTGGTTAAGATGAAGTGGTCCTCCAATATTACAAAACTGCATGGGCGTCCTACTGGTTGGAATGTCACTCTTCTAGCCAGGTGACCTAGATTTGAGTCCCACGCCCCTTTGTTTTTCTCTCTGAATTTTTGTGGGCGTAGGATACCTTATGGGTTGCACCTTTTGGCCCAGCTACTCTGTTTTACTTTATATTTTCTTTTTTTGGCAGATTCAAAATGCTTTTCAAAATATTCATATCGTTTAAACGCTAACTTCAAATTTAACATAGTATATATGGAAATGCCACAGAAAATATGTAGATTCCAAATATGCCATTATCTTGCATGTTAATCATTTTTAAAATTACGCTTTGGGTGCAACCTTAATTAATAGTTTAATAACTTCTTTATATGGGGTATTTTGAAAATGTCTATTATATATGTTTCCAACTCATTTGAGTGGAGTAAATAAGATTATTCGATGTTCTCAAAAAAAATTATATATGAGATGTTGATTTCTATCAAATACTATATGTTAAAGGTTACAACATGTACATAATCATCATCTCTATTTCGCACAATGCACAATAATTATCCTAAATATGGTGATGTACACGAAACTGCTGACACAAGCTTTATATAAACCAGGGGTTTAACGTTCATTCTGATATTGTTTGAAATTGTGCCCATAGTTTATTTTTTAAGAATATCGATGTTGATATGCAACCTTAAACATTTGGCATGCATGTCCTTATAGATTGATTGTTTTCAGTGGAGCTGTCTAATATGTTTGCAACTAAATTAAGTCTTGATTTGGATTACAGTTGCAAACACATAAATCAATGAGACAAAAATAATGCTCTTATGCACGTGTTAACATTGAATACTAAAATATAGTTGCTATTTTCATTATAATGAAATATTTGTTGGCATCACTAAGGAGAAACAACAACAAATGCGTAAACATATATCGGCAAGTAGGTAGATATTTATGTTGTATAATGAATTGGAAACACCTTGAGTACATCTCAGAAATCATCATACCTTTATGTTTTTGTACAACACCACTCATCATGTTGCTTGGCATAGCATCATGAAAAATTCCAAGAGAAATAGTACATACTCGGGCTACTCTTGAAGGCTTTGGTCATTGGTCATTGAGAAATACTACATACTCGGGCTAGACACTTCCGCTTGGCCCTCCTTTGATTCGGTTAAAGATTGGTGGATGAGTACTTGCATCGACGGCACGCCAAATAGACAAGCCAAGGCATTCCTCACCATGCTCATATCATGGACAATATGGAACGAGTGTAACGCGAGAGTTTTTAAACATAACAGCGCCCCACTGACAATCTTGCTCTCCTCCATCTCTACAGAGGCCAACCTTTGGATCGTCGCCGGTGCAAAATAGCTAGGGCTTTAATTTTGCGTGAATAGTCCGCATGCCGTGTAATTGGATGACTTACAACAAACTCTATTCTTCCTTATTTAATGGATGAGGCAAAGTTTTTGCCTCCGTTTCAAAAAAAAAGACTTTTGCTAATGCCGCCTAGTGTATTTGAGGGATAATTTTTTTTCCCGTTGCAACGCACGGGCATGTTTGCTAGTGAATATTGAAGTGCGTGGGTATAAAAAATTCTTATGGATATGAGTTTGGGTAGAAGAGGATTGTACTCACGCCCATACCCTATCAATTGACATCCCTAGGCGGAAGCGAGTTCGAGGCACAAATTGGAACCCGCGGCATATGTAGCGGCAAGCACAAGGGAGTGGGCACCGACGTGTACGAGAGCATGGATGCGTTGCTAGCGCAAAGTAATGATCAGAAGTGCCAAAATCTCTGGTAGAGAGGCTTTGAAGAGGCACATGTGTGTGATGCGCAAAAGCACATTCGTCAAAAGTAAAACTGCCAAATTATTGGTGGAGCAGGTTTATGGTCCAATCAAGCACAGGCTTACAACACGTATAGTTAGCGGAGCAGATTTGTGATCAAACCGAATAGTCTTGGTCATAGTGGGGAGTAATTTAGACTAGTGTTATATGTATGACATTAGTCTAAGTTACTACCTTCATAATGCAAAGTAACATAATAGTATTTTGATGTATGTTACTTTGATGTAGTATTATGGATGGCTTCATTTATTAACTTGTAGACTCGTCTTTTCTCGGGAAGCGCTATGTTACAGTAACATATTATGTTACCACCTCTCATTAACTACTTGCCACGTAAGCAAAATTTTCTTGAAATGCACTATGTTACTACTCCCTCCGTCCTGGTTTATTAGGCCTCTCAGCATCACAAGCATGCCCCCTTTTATAAGGCCCCGCTTTGAAAAGGTGCACGCATGCAACCATTTCATTGGTTGCATTGAAAGTCATTGTTGTTGGTGCCATGGCTGGAAAATTAATACACTTAATGCATTCATGTGAGAGAGTGCATTGAGAGTGACATGGAAGAATTAATGTGAGCAAATTACTATGTGTCTTGGTATAAGAGAAGTTGTCTTTAGGCCTAATAAATCCGGACGGAGGGACCCGGACGGAGGGAGTACCTAAGTTACTCCCACTGTGACTAGCCTTACAGCGAGCATAATGTCTGACCAACCATCTCTGCGTGCTATATATATAGTCAACAAACGTGTAGCACACCTCAACAATTCATCACCAATCATGCCTGCTGCAAAGTCGAAGCAGAGGAGCACCCTCTTCGTCTTCGTGTACTTCGCCTCTTCGGCTGCGCTAGCGGTGCTGCTCTCCGCGTCCTGGCAATGGCTTGCCGCGGCATCCGCCCGGCCTGCTCGCATGCGCCTGTTCATGCACGACGTGCTCACCGGCCCGGGCGCCACGGCGGTCGAGGTCGTGAACGGCACGGGGCCGTCGCTGTTCGGGGGCGAGCCGCCGCTGCGGTTCGGGCAGGTGGTGGTGATCGACGACGCGCTCACGGAGGGGCCGGACCCGGCGTCGAGGCCCGTGGGGCGCGCGCAGGGGATGTACGTCTTCGCGTCCATGCACGACCCGGCGTTGCTCTTCTGCATGAATGTGGTGCTCACGGTGGGGCCCTACTCCGGGAGCACCTTCACCGTCGTCGGCCGCGACAACATCGTCGAGCCACTGCGGGAGCTGTCCGTGGTGGGCGGCACCGGGCGGTTCAGGATGGCGACGGGGTACGTGCTCTGGAGGACGGCGAGCTGGCAGCTACGCAAGAACGCCGTCCTTGACCTGGACGTGTTTATCCACCTCCACGCCCACGCCCACGCATGATGGACGCCATCAAACGCAGGCATCCTATTTATGCCATCAAACGTGCCCTAAAAAGGATGGCCCCAGGCATCAAAGTAACATACATCGGGCTTCTGATTTCGCCCATTATCATATTGATGTCAAATTTGTCATTATTGTGTCTCCAGCAATGTTTCGAACTTTGATATGAAATCTGTTGAAAACATACATTAACATTGTGTCAATGTTCTAGATTTTTCTTCTTCCGATTTTTTAAAACTTTTTTTAAAAATGCTACAACATCCGGTGTACCAGTAGCATCACAAGGGTGGGTGCACCGGATACATTCCTGAGGTGGGTGGGGGGGGGGGGGAGGGGGACCATTTTCTCTACCTTTTTACCATGTTTTTTTTTTCTAGTAAAACAGTGGCCTACACACATGTGACATCTCCATTTGTCATTTTTACGATTTGTATAGGAAATAAGAACATGTACCATGAGATTTATAAGTAAAAGCATTTACAAGTTTTTTGCTAATGTTACAACGTTATAATTACCATGGTTAATATGAATGTTGTTTTTCCCTCAATGAAAAATCTAACCAACCTCGAGACTCCCAAAGAATGCGCCTAATTGATTATATAACTCAAAGTATGCACTTGCACTTTTTAATATTATTATTGTGTTTTCTGTTTATAAAACTGAAGCATGCCAAGGCCAAATAAATTACAAACTTCATCATACGCTCACACCACAACTTTTAATATTATTATTGTGTTTTCTGTTTATAAATCTAACCGCCCCGTTTTATATATAAATCAACGAACCATGAACATTCGAAACAGACACCACCACACCACAACGCGCACACCCAAGAAAATATACAAGGATACTAAAGATCAGCAACATCAACCCCGAGCGAGCAAAAAATGGGCAATAAGAAACACTACGGGGATGACAGAGCCCTCCACCATGAACTAGCCACCGCGAAGACCCAAGCTGACCGTTGACGCACATAAGCTTCAAGACAGAGCCTTCAGGAAGGGTACGACTCCGAAGCGCCACCACCACCCGATCCAAAGGATCAAGATTTTCACCCGGAGCGAACAACGAGGACCAGAGTCGACTGCAACGGCGTCTTCAGGAAGAGGACGACGCCCGCGGACGTCGCCACCATCGGTCTGACCACCGCCAAACAGGGAATTCTTTCCGGCACACGCTCCACCTCCATACAGGGGCGACGAGTCATGAGAAACCTGCTGCACCACCACCATGTATCACCGAGCCTCAGCCACCCCGCCGCCCACACGACCAGGGTTGCCAATCCGTACCCGAGCCACGAGAACCGCCCACGAACACGGCAACTCCCACCACAGAGCCACCGCCCTGCATCCTGACACCCCATCGACCATCGAAAGGGATGGGCCTCCACCAACTGGCAGACCCCTACCGAGCCGGAGCAACAATGGCTGGCATGCCTCCACCGCACCAGAACTAGAACTAGAGACAACAGGTCGAGGAAAGGGAGAGGAGGAGGAGCGGCGCAAACCTCGATCGACACCCCTGCCAGTGATGGATGGCCTCACCGCACATCCCTCCTTCCTACCTCCCCCTACAATGCCCCCTGTGAAGCCCATCCACGACAGCCAGAGCAGGAGCGCGAGGAGCCCGCCCCGACCATCCGTCCGACGAGGAAGGCGCCAGAACGGTCGAGATCCACCCCGAAGACGACCAGAGGGGGTGTCACGTCGGGCCGCACCAGGACAAGCACGCAGACAACATCTTCCATGGGACACGCCCACAGTAGTCGCGCCCAAGCCCGGCGGCAAGGCACCGCGTGCCGCCCGCGGCCGTGGTCCCACCAGATCTGCTCGAGCCCAGACCGAGCCGCCGCCGCTGCCAGGGCGCGAGACCGCACTGTGAAGCCCACCATGCCGCCACCAGGCACTCACGGCCCCGCCACCAGAGCCCGCCGGCGCGCCACTCACCAGCGAGACGCACCACTCGAAGCCGTTGACCCATGCCTATTTTCCCAGCAACAAAAAACCGTATATGATACTCTCTCTCTCTCTCTCTCTCTCTCTCTCCATTTATAATGTAGTGCATATAGATTTTATGAAAAGTCAAACCTCGCCATCTTTTATCAAGTTTGTGGAGAGAAACTTTTATATCTAGAGTGTCAAACATATATCATCAAATTCATCATAAGACGTAGTTTCATGTTTTATACATTTGCTACTGTACATATAAATAGCTTTCTCTATAAACTTGGTCAAAGTTTGCAAAGTTTGATTTTTTAATAAAAAAATCTACACGCACTATATTATGAAATAGAGGGAGTAGTTACTAAGAAAAATCACCTGAATTGACCCCGCAAAAAATCATCTGAACTATACATGTGCACAAATACAGGAGATTATCCGACAAGAAAAAACCAACTAAGGAACAACAACAACAAAAGGTGGAGCCAGAAACATTAGCACTAGCGAGAAAAGAAAAACAAAACTAATATTGTGCTAACATAGAATAAGTTAAAAACATTGATATGAACCTATAAGAAGAAGGAGAATGGAGAAATAAAAGTAATGACATAAATGACAAAAAATAATTTCTTAACACGAAATGAAATAGTGTCACACCATTGCAGCATTAAAATACTGCCGCATGGGCAGATATAGGGGAAAATCTAACAAACAAAAAATTGAGTAGGCCAAAACAATTAGAACAAGAAACATTAGCGCAAACGAGTAAACAAAAACAAAGACATAAAAATAAAAAAATGTTATTGTAAGATAGAATGAATTAATGGCACTAAAATTACCCAATTGAAGAAGGAAAATGAAGAAAGAAAAAATTTAAGTAAATAATGATAAAATTGCACATACATTTCATAGACATTGCATTGTTCTACAATATTCAAGAACAACTATATAGTAGTGTAACTTCCGGCAATAATATAATTTTATACATAGATTGCATAGAAAAAGAATATTTACTAAAAGAAAAGAATAAACAACATAAGTTATTCTAAGGAAGAATAACTCAGGGCATTGGTATTGCCCTAAAAGAAGAAAGAAAATGAATAAGAAATTTATAAAATGATTGTAAAATTGCACATGAGTTGTACAAAACTTGCATTGTTTCAAGATATGCAAGGCAATCATATAATATTGTAACCTTCACACTACATGTTTTGCATACATATTTTAAAGCAATTGCATGTATACATCCATATTGTATTCAGTGTTCAAACATTACGACGTTGTTAAGAATTAAGATTTTTTTGAAAAGTAATAAATAAACCGCATGCAAACACATACACGTAAATGTGTACAAACACACGTGCATGCACATATGCACATACATACATGCTTGCAGACAGGGTGTATATGCGCACACATACAAGCACGTACAGGTGCACACACAAGGGCACAATCAACTCGAGTTGTCTTCCGTTAACCATTAGAGCCAGATAAAAAAATGTGAAACAATCCAAAAAAACATGTACATGAAGAATAGCAAAAACAAATAATAATACTAAAACTTAAATTATTCTATTATATAATGAATTAATGATATTGGTAATTTGGTATTACCCTAAAAGAAGAATGAAAGAAAAGGGAAAACAACTTAAAACCAATGATGATAAAAAATTACATACATATTGTATATAACTTTCATTGTTCCTCTATATGCAAGGACAAGCATACAGTAGTATAAATTTTAGACAAATGTATAATTTGCACACAAATTGCATAGAAACTTAAATGTATACGTATATGATATGCTCGGAATTCGAATAACAAAAACAATGATTCTGTATATTAATGGTTTCGCCACCCCATCTGCGCACACAGTGAGAAAAAAGATTGACACACAAAAATAAAGAAAAGGAAAAAAGTAAAGCAGAAAAAAATTGATGTCGATAAATTTATTGATCCAGCAGATAAGGCACATAAGTAGAATTACAATTTTTTCGAGGGGTAGAAGTAGAATTACATAATTCTCTATTTGTTTGTGCTTGGTATTGTTTAGGGACGCTGATAACGTCCACGCGTGTGGTGGGAGCAACACCTGCCCACACGCCCTATAACACACAGATTGCGTCACGTCACCGCATGCATGCATGTGCGAATTTTTTTGAATTTTTAATTTTTAAAATGTTTTATCTGTTAAATGAAAAATCCGATCGAAGATCCGTTTTCAACATTAAATCCATCGCGACAAGATCTTTGAAACTAGATCTCATATCAGTATGTTTCGACGACATTTTTTGGGGTTAAAAGTTGTCATGTCTATTGCACATAAATTACCATGGTGTTTACACTGAAGTTGCCATGATATGTTTCGGCTATTTTTCTTCTATCTTTAAAAATAAATTTTGACATATTATAGAACGGGAATTAAGAAACTAGACTTGCCATGAACAATAAACTAAAATTGCCATGATACATGCACTTAAAATTGTCTTGGTTCATACAAAAAATAATTTACATGGTCAAAGTACTGGAATTGCCATGGTCAATATACTATAATTGTCATGATCTATAAACTAAAATTGACACGTGGCAACTTTTGTGTAAACACTATGACAATTACAGTGTAAACATCATGGCAACTTTTGGTTTCAAAAAATTGTCGAAATATATCGACATGGGATCTAGTTTTGAAGATCTCGCCGAGACGATTTAATGGTGAAAACAAATTTTTAATTGGATTTTTTAATTAGGAGATAAAATATTTTTAAGCCAAAAACCAAAAAGATTCCCGATGATGTCATCTGTTTTGACATGGCAAAATAAATAGTAATGAAGGCGTTTGGGCCTGTTGCTTCGTGCCACACGTGTGGACGTTATCATTTGGGTTGCTTAGCGACTTGCAGGAAATGAAGTCGGTGAATTCGTAGGCTTGTAAGCTTGATTAGCCAGCTGGGCCATGCTGTAGAAACAAGCCTATAAGGTTTGACAACAGAATAAAACCATTGAAAACATAAAACCAGTTAGTCGAATACTAGCTCAACGCATGGCAGCACGGATCACATCACAGCAAAGTAGCGGTGGACGACATCCAGAAGCGTAGCTTGGCTTGCTATGGTGCAATAGTTCAGGAGATTAGAGATACATCTGGTTCTTTCACTTCATGTAATATAGTCTATGAAAGTAGGAGCTCAAATTTTGAAGCTCACAATTTAGCGAAGCATGCACTTATCCTGGGAGGTGGCCGCCATGTTTGGTTAGGCCATCCGGGAACTCTTTTGTCCGTCCCTGTAAACATTGTGATGAACTAATAAAGCTTCGCGGAATTGTCTCAAAAAAAAAAGGTAACGAACAAAATCATATTCGACTGAAATAGAAGAAATTTGCAGATGCCTCGAATTTAGCAAACTTGAAGCGTATCTCTTGGTAGACCTTCTCTTCTATTCAAAAGCAAAAACACAGGCTACTTACCTATGGTGTGGAAAAAAAAGGAGGGATATTGTGGGAAAAGCGAGGTACTTCCGTTATCGTGTATTATAAAAATATGTCAACACTTTATAGAAAAAGTGGTCACATTTATACGTGGACATTTTATCCAAGCGATACATGACCATATGTTCACCTTTTTTTCTAAATGGGATATACACAAAAATAGTGAAATAGTTTTTATCCCAAAGTTATAAAAAAAATAAGTTTTTTCATGCATATCTTTTTGCTCACGCAGATGTGTGAATTTTTTGTTACAACGGACACATGTTCCCTTTTTTGGGCTAATGTGAGTTTTCAAGAAACGACCGGAAAAAAAGCAGATTGGCCCAGCCCAATTTTGCACGCAACAGGAGCCTAAATTACGAGAAAACTAAACAAACAACAACCCCTAAAAAACTAAACTAACAACGACGACGACGCCGGCGGCGGCGGCTCGATACCTCGAATGTGCTCAAAGGGATAGGGTGTACATGCATGCATCTATAAGGATAAGTGTGTGTGCGCGTATGTGAACATCTACATTTGTAATGTGTTAAAAAAACGCACAAGGTATCAATGCAAAAGAAAAAAGATGTTAGTGCAAACACAAAACAACGCACAAAGGTGTGAATAGATAGATGTGAAGGATATGATCACAATCTAACGATGTATGAAGACATCATCTTACATGTGAGATGTGACATATAAAAATGGAGAAAGTCTAAAACAAACCTTGAATTTGTTGACGAAAACTAAATCGAGCATTGAACTAGTACACCGAATTTTTTGATCCCGGCCTATTTTGAACCTTGAGTTCAGTCCCAAACAAGGATTACTGACGTGGCCGGTCAAACCTGGGACCGTTGGCTGTTGTCAGGATCGACTGGGCCGGCCCACCATACGTGAGGTGTATTTTTTTTTTTTGCATAACGCTCGACAAAAATAAAAATAAAAATGTGGGGCACCTGGGGAATCAAACATGCAACCTGATGCTGCTGAGTTTCTCCTCATAGCCACTCTAACTGATGGTTGTTAGTGATAAAGAGAAGCATGTAATTATTTAACAACGAATAGCAGCGTCGAGATTTGAAAAACACAAACAAATTTTGAAATCCCCGAACATTTTTTAAGTGAGAACAGTTTTTATAAAAATGAACAAAATTTTGAAACCCCGGACAATTTTGACACCTAAAAAAATTGAAACCTGAAAAAAAATATTGAAGTGGGAATTCTTTCTGGAAAAACTGTTCAGGTTTCAAATTTTGTTCCCATTTAAAAAAAATATGTTTCAAAAATTTTTGGGTTTTAAAAAATTGTTCGCACTTTATAATATTGTTCAGGATTCAAAAAATGTGTTCCCATTTTTCACAAAAATGTTTATTTTTCACAAATGTTTGTGTTTTCAAAAGTTCCTTGCGCTTTAAAATGTTGTTCAGGATTCAAATTTTGTTTCCATTTTTCACAAAAATGTTTATTTTTTACAAAAATGTTTATGGACAAACATTCATCTTTTGAAAGTTGTTTGCACTTTAAAATTTTGTTCAGGATTTAAAGTTTGTTCCAATTTTTCACAAAAAAGTTTATGTTTCACAAACATTCATGTTTTGAAAAATTGTTCGCACTTTAAAAAAAATCAGGTTTCAAAAATTGTTGCTCTTGAAATTTTTTTGTGGGGATTTCAATAATGGTTCACGTTTTGAAAATTTCTTTGTGTTTTCAAAACATGTTCGTAATTCAAAAAATTGTTCACATTTTTGCATAAAATGTTTGGAATTTTGAAAATTGATTTTTGGTATTTAGAATATTAGGATTTCGAAATTATTTATTATTTTCATAAAAATCCGAAAAATATATAAAAAATATATGTTTTCAAATCTCGATGCTGCGGTATATGGTTAAATATTTTCGCGGTTCTCATTTGTAACCAATAGTCATTAGTTAGAGTGGATAGCAGGAGTAGTTCGGCAGCTAGGTCGTAACGTGAGTATCACATTTTTTGGTATATTTAAGTGTCACGTTACTAAAAAGAAAAACATGGTTCACGTCCGGTGTGCCGGCTCATTCGCGTTCAGACGTAGATCGACCTGCTACGGCAACAATCCCGTCGAGAACGCGCTCAAGGTTCAAAATAGACCGGAATCAACGAGTTTGGTATGCTGATTTCAGGGACCGAAACTTCAGCGTTCGATATAGCCTTCGTCTACAAGTTCAAGGTTTATTTTGGACGTTTTTCAAAAAAAAAAAAAAGACTCCTGAGCGTGCATACGTGCGTACCTTTGGAGAGGCTTCAACACGTTAACGAACCTCCCGTGGAGCCAGCTCCTCTTCAACTCGACCCTGCGGTCTGGGCCGCAAGTTCCTCTTCAGATAGCCCACTATGCGCACAAAGAAGATGCATGTGTAGACAGTGAGAGGGACAAGTCAACCCAAGTTTATCACTTTTTTCCTCCAAACGTTTCTTTCCCTTTTTTTCTTGTTGTCATTGTGATCAATCAGTATCTCCATGTTTACCATTTTGTGTATTTCAAATTTGAGAACCAATATTCAACATTTTATAACTCATTTCAACCATTTTCACATGAATATGTTGAACTGGTATACCCAATTGATTGTGCTAGTATTTTTAAAATGTTGAATTCTTCAAAAAAAGAAAGATAGATAGATATGTTCGTATTAGGGCCTTCACAAATCGAAGTGTATTGGCACAAAGGTATGATTAAAAAAACGTCAAAGATATACTTCCTCTGTTCCTAAATATAAGTCTTTTTAGATATTTCAATATGGACTACATACAGATGAATATAGACGTATTTTAGAGTGTAGATTCACACATTTTGCTCCGTATGTAGTCTATATTGAAATTTCTAAGAAGACTTATATTTAGGAACAGAGGGAGTAGGAGGCAAATTTGACAAATTTGACCTATAGACGAAATTAAATCACAGAATGAACTGTCCGTGAAATTATTTCACGCGGTTGACCCGTGGCGCCTAGCTCTCAGGCGCTGCACTAGTGCAACGCCCGGGAGCTAGGCGCTGCACTAGTGCAACGCCTAGGAGCTAGGCGCTACAAGTGTGGCGCCTAGCTCTCAGGCGCTGCACACCACTTAGTAATTTTCTGATCACACGTGTGCGACGCTGGCCGTGTAGCGCCTATCTCTGAGGCGTTGCACAGTGTAGTGTGGCGCCTTCGTGACGGGCGTCACACAAAAAGGTCAGCCGCGTGAAATAGTTTCACGGATAGTTCATTCTATGATTTGATTTCGTTTATAGGTCAAATTTGTCAAATTTTCCTCCAGAGCAGATAACAGAGAATAGTGGTGAAGCTTGTGAGAGATTGTTGAAGGGGCTAGCGTTGAGGGGGCAAAGAATGGAAATTATGTTTGAATTTTGACTAATCTTTGATAGTAAGCCTAACATTAAGGGTATAAATGAAGTATCGTCTAGAGTGTGTACGTGTGTGTGGTGGTTGGGGGGCGATGGCCCCCTCCCCTTTGGTCCTAGTCTAGTAGCAAGAGCAATAACACCAATAATGATTGGTAGCGTAATGGCCAGTACACGCTAAGTTTCACTTGTTGCATTATCGACCAAAATGTAGGTTAAGTATAGAGCAACGGATCGGTCATTGACCATTGCAGGAAGCTGTGGGCTGCTGGAGAAGATTCTGCATTGATCGTAGGCGAAGCCACATCCAACAAGATTGACCATGCTACTCCGAGCCTCGCTGCAGAAGTGGTTGACCCCACAATCGAGTACATAGGACATGCAGGTTCGGTAATCGGTCAGTGCCGGAGAAGAGGAGGCATTCCTCAGGAGCGTCGCTGGGAGGTGCTAAGTGTTGGCCTGGAATGTGCTGTTGATACCATAGACGTTGCCAGGTGCTCCGCAAAAGGTGCGGAGGACGGCGACGAGTGACAGGGTAAAAGAGACGGCCAAAAGTATGGTTGTGCAAGGTAGGAGGCCCCCATAGCTGCATCTGATGGAAAGAAAAGATCCTGAGAGAGGGACGGCGGGCTCAACTGACGACGGATCAAAGAGAGCGAGAGAGCGACGACGATTGACAGGTAGTTAGCTCAACCAAGTGATCGAGCATGTAACATAAGTGCATTGTTGCCATTGTCACACTCTGAGAGATGCATGTGTGCATAGCTAGCAGCCTCACTACTAGGAAAAACCTTATACACAGGAGCTTACTAGTAGCACTTTTTAAAAGGCAACGCTGCTACTAGATATTAGTAGCGTTCGGCAGAAGCAAGCGCTGCTACTATGATCTTACCAGTAGCGCTCTCGTTACAAAAGACGTTGCTACTATAACTGCCAGACCGTTGGCGGCAAGCCAGGCATACTAGTAGCGCTCGTTTTCAAAAAGCGCTACTGCTATTGCTAAATTAACCAAAAGTTTAGTCCCACCTTGCTCCGCAAACAGAATATTTACTAGCTTAAATATGGTGCTTCCCAAACTATCACAACAAATTGGTCTTCATTGAACTCTGTGTGTAGGATCTATGCCAATATGAATCCTCCCTGTACCTATATAGGTGAGGATTCATACTGACAATTTAGATTCTACACAAAAAGATCAATGATGACCAATGTGTTTTTTAATTTGATGCCTGTTTTACATGCTAATGATCATAGTCTTAGTAGTAGCGCTGGTTCAAAAAAACGCTACTGCTAATGATTATAGCAGTAGCGCTTTTTACGGTCCAGCGCTACTACTACGGGTATCTTATCTTACCCGCGTGCGGACTCACTCTTTTCTCACACTCTCATCGCTCGCCCACTCAGGCCGCCGCGCGCCATCGCCCACTTGCCCACCTTTCCGCCCTCATCTCCCCTCCCGCTCACCGCCCTTCTCCTCTCCCCTCCGATCCCGTCGCCCCACCTCCATCCGCCTCCCATCCTCCATCCTTCTCCTCCCTCCTTCCTCCCCCGCCGGCTGACCTCTCGCGCCGGCCCTCGTCCCCCGCCGGCAGCCCCCCCCCCCCCCCCCCCCGCGCCAGTCCTCCACCGAGAGGTACTCCTCCTCCCTCCTCCCTCCTCCTCCCTAGTTAATTTTGAACCCTAGTTAGTTGAAAAATTTAGGTTAGATCTTAGAAAAATGTAGTAGGTTATGATCTTAGGTGTTTAATTTTAGAATAATGTAGTATGAACCCTAGCTAGTTGTGATCGAACCATGTTCAAAATGTAGGTTTTTAATTAGGTGTACTTAATATAATTTAGGTATTTTAGGTGTTTAATCTTAGAATAATGTAGTATGAACCCTAGTTATGATCGAACCATGTTCAACATGTCAAATTTGTTGTTATTTTTTTAGTTAAAGTATTTATTCCCGCATCGACGTCGATGATGCCTATCCCGCATCCTCGTCATCGACTCATCAGAGGACACCTGCTTGATCAGAGGGGCCATGTCCGGGACTGGGCTCCGCTGGGCTAGTACTGGGAGGTGCTACCTTCCGGGCGGCGCAACTTGGTGAGGAGCCAGCCCGTCGTTGACTCGAGCCTTCTTTGGTGGCGGTCGCGTGGGCCAGTGACGGTGCGGAGGCTTGAGGACCCCATGGAGGTGGTACGTCACCGTGTTAGCGAGGAGGACGAGCAAGTCCGTTGCTACATGGTTGCGTTGGAGGGCAGGTTCTCCAATATCTGGCAGGTTCTTCAGGGATCTCACTGGAGCTATGATCCTGTGATGGTTCCTTATCTTTGGGTGTCCACCCCCCGCGCCAATACCCATCGTTCGCTAGGGTTTTAGCTATATTAGTGATGTTATATGTATGATACTATTCGAGATGTATTAGTGATAATATTCGACGATGTATGGATGAAAGAGATGATTTAGTTTTGCTTATTGAATGCATGCTAATCTAAATACTTATTTATTTTACGATTTGGTTTTGCTTATTGAATTCTCCAATTGGAAAATTACTCCTACTTTGGATGCCCAAGTGGCCGGCCATGTTTGCAGGTTACACCTTCGAGTGGCCTATGTTTTGCCGGAGTGTTGATTAATTTTCGTTCCGGCAAATTTCAGGCACTCGTTATGTCCTTTTTTAGCAAAGGTCATGCCGGATTTTTCCATGAATTCTGGCATGACATGTGCTAGAATATGTAGGAAATATCGAGTGGCCTGGATTTTCTAGAAATATAATTAAACGACATATAGGGTTGACTTTAAGTCAGTCGAGGCCTCATACATGACAATCAAAAAATGAGTGAGGGAGTGTGTCCACCATATGTGAGAGAAGAATAATGCCGACTGTTGTCGTGGGGGTCCCTTCTCCTTCATTCCCGTGTGCTAGACATTTTGGTTGAATGCACTCGGGGATGAAGGGAGGAGCGACCATCACCAACGGTCGAATATATACACCACGTGAGTTGAGAGTTTTCAAAAAAAGACTCGACGGACCGATAGTTAACCCGTGCTGAATAATAATGATCTAATTTAGTTTTTGTAGTACATATATTGAATTGTACAAGTTTAATCTTTGAATCATGAACCTCTACTTCCTCTACACCCGAGTAGTTGCCTTTTACTAATTTTCAATGTTTCAAATATGAAGAAAGGAAATTTGGTATGTGCGAATACTGTGAAGACGAGCGCAGCATGCGCGACAGGCCTCACCTAGTTGGTGGTAGGCGCTTCAGCATCGTGCTGGATGAGAACTTCGAAGTGGATACAGTAAGTCACAACGACAAGTCTTTTTTCTCGTAATTAAGCATGACTTCTGCTACTTCTGCTCTTTTTGCTTCAACTTATAATTTTAAATTTTTACAATTCTACTAGCTTATCCCCCATCATGCAACAATCTATGTCTTGGATAAGATCGGTTTTAGTACTATGGAAAGTATGGAGGTAAAGAAAGTTCACTTGAGAACCGAGCATGGTTATACTTTTGCCGCAAAATTATACAATGCAGACACCTACTCCTAGTTTGAATGCAAAAATTGGAGAGCACTATGCAAGGCTTATGCATTTGAGCCTAATATGGTTATCTCCTTTGATATTCGTACGGAAGATGAAATTGAAGATAATATAGACATCTAGGTCGATGTGCAGATGCCTCCAGTTCTACCATTATGTGAGTTTCTCAACCATATCTATGTCTTGGATATTGTTTATTCGAAAATAGTTGACAACTAATTTCTATTGACAGCTTATTTTTATTCAAGCAAACATGTCCGGCGCTTGGTAGACATGACCTACTACTGTTCAGGGGTTGAACTAAACTGCGAGGAGATAAGTCATTACGTGTCATGGCTTGAGGATCTTCATACTGTGAAGACAAATTATTTTCCTGGATTTGAAATCTTAGTACTGAAAATGTGCGACCAATAGTATTCGTACTGAACTACGGTCACATCTATTTAGGAAAGATGGTAAGATGTTTACTATTTTTCCTCTGTGCATCTTTTGCATACATTATTTTTAAGCTAAACTTCATTGCTAAGTATGTTACTACGATGTTCTTCAACGGGGACTCCCGATAATAGTTGTGCCTCAGTGGATCGAGGCTAAAGGTCTCATCTCCATGGTTAGCATACAACCAAGACATCCAACAATGCACATTAGTGCATTCAGGAATTCTAAAAGAGAGCAAGTCTTAATAGTCAAAGACTGGAACAAAATTGTGAATGATCACATAGAAGTACTAGGGGGCAGCAATCAAAAGCGCAGCCCACAATTAGGAGACAGACTCATCTGCATTCTCCAATATGATGAAGCAGGAGTGTTTCACATGTTCTATGCTATTTTACCTGAGAGAGAGCAGCATGAGTGATTAGTTAGCTAGAATGAGTTTGAAGATGATGATGTGCTACACTATGACTATGATGATTAAATAGCTAGTGTTGGTGATAATGACTATGATGATGATTATTAGCTAGTGTTGGTGGTGATTAGATAGCTACCGTACCTAGTGTTGGTGGTGATTAGCTAGCTAGAATGAGTTTGAAGATAATGATGTGCTACACTATGACTATGACCGGTGGTAATGACTATGATGATGATTAGTTAGTATATACAACAGTGGGTGAAATGAATGTTGATTAGGTTCAAGTGGAGGCAACATTCATTTCACCCACTAATGTATATACTAACTAATCATGGTGATAAAATCATATGATGAAAATATTGTATATAAAACCTATACAAATACAGCGAAAATAAGCTACAATTTAAAAATTACAGGAAAAATAAGCAGTAGCGCTTTTCAAAAAAAACGCTACTGCTACTTACTACTATCAGCAGCGCTTCTCAAGCACCCACGCTATTGCTAACTAGGTATAGCAATAGCGCTGGGAAACAGCACTACTACTACATGTTAGTTGTAGCGCGATAGCAGTAGCGCTGGTACCAGCGCTACTGCTATGCATATTTTAAGCGCTATTACTAGGGTTTTCTCTAGTAGTGCCTCCTGGCCTCATTGCGCACCTTATCAAGCTAAACAACTGAGGCCATGTACAAACTAAAAAGATATGTCTGCTATCCATTTGAAGAAAGTACAACATTATTGGATGTCGATGATCACTGATTTCGTTTGCGTCTAGAATAATTATAAGCAGCTAGCCCTAATTTGGAAAGCCGGCACGATCATGCATCATATAATACACACACTCTGTGTGTGTGTGAGTGTGTGAGTGTGTGTGTGTGTGTGTGTGTGTGTGTTTGTGTGTTTGGAGAGGGGGAGGGGGCTTGGCCCTCAGGTTTATCAACCCCGGCCTCAACAGTGCAGGATGGTGCAACTTTCTCGATCACTACTACCTCTTGAGCACTGCGTTGGTTTTTCCTTGAAGAGGAAAGGGTGATGCAGCAAAGTAGCGTAAGTATTTCCCTCAGTTTTTGAGAACCAAGGTATCAATCCAGTAGGAGGCTCCTGAAAAGTCCCACGCACCTACACAAACAAACAAGAACCTCGCAACCAACACGATAAAGGGGTTGTCAATCCCTTCTCGGTAACTTGCAAAAGTGAGATATGATAGATATAAGATAAGATAAATATTTTTGGTATTTTTATGATATAGATTAGAAAATAAAATATGCAAATAAAATTATATGGAAAACTTATATGATAAAAGATAGACCCGGGGGTCATAGGTTTCACTAGTGGCTTCTCTCAAGATAGCATAAGTATTACGGTGGGTGAACAAATTACTGTCGAGCAATTGATAGAAAACTGCATAGTTATGAGAGTATCTAGGCATGATCATGCATATAGGCATCACGTCCGTGACAAGTAGATCGAAATGATTCTGCATCTACTACTATTACTCCACACATCGACCGACTCCTGCCTGCATCTAGAGTATTAAGTTCATGAAGAACAGAGTAACACATTAAGAAAGATGACATGATGTAGAGGGATAAACTCATGCAATATGATATAAACCCCATCTTTTTATCCTCGATGGCAACAATACAATACGTGCCTTGCTGCCCCTGCTGTCATTGGGAAAAGACATCGCAAGATTGAACCCAAAGCTAAGCACTTCTCCCATTGCAAGAAAGATCAATCTAGTAGGCCAAACCAAACTGATAATTCGAAGAGACTTGCAAAGATAACCAATCACACATAAAAGAATTTAGAGAAGATTCAATTATTTATCATAGATAAACTTGATCATAAACCCACAATTCATCGGATCTCGACAAACACACCACAAAAAGGGTTACATCAAATAGATCTCCAAGAAGATCAAGGAGAATTTTATATTGAGATTCAAAGAGAGAGAATAAGCCATCTAGCTAATAACTATGGACCCGAAGGTCTGTGCTAAACTACTCACAATTCATCGGAGAGGCCTTGGAGATGATGTAGAGGCCCTCCATGGTCGATTCCCCCTTCGGCGGAGCGCCGACGAAGGCTCCAAGATGGGATCTCGCGAATACAAAAGGTTGCGGCGGTGGAATAGTTTTTCGTGGTGCTCTCCGATGTTTTCAGGGTACGGGAGTATATATAGGCGAAAGAAGTACGTCGATGGGCCACGAGGGGCCCACGAGGGTGGGGGGAGCATCGGGCACCCTTGTGGCCGCCTCGTTTGTTGCTTGACGTCCACTCCAAGTCTCCTAGCTTGCATTTGTTCCAAAAAGATCACTCCCAAAGGTTTCATCCCGTTTGGACTCCGTTTGATATTCCTTTTCTTCGAAACACTGAAATAGGCAAAAAAAACAGCAATTCGGGCTGGGCCTCCGGTTAGTAGGTTAGTCCCAAAAATGATATAAAAGTTTAAAGTAAAGCCCATAAACATCCAAAACAGGTAATATAATAGCATGGAACAATCAAAAATTATAGATACGTTGGATACATATCAAGCATCCCCAAGGTTAATTCCTGCTCGTCCTCGAGTAGGTAAATGATAAAAACAGAATTTTTGATGTGGAATGCTACCTAGCATAATTCTCAATGTAATTTTCTTTATTGTGGCATGAATGTTCAGATCCAAAAGATTCAAAATAAAAGTTCATATTGACATGAAAACAATGATACTTCAAGCATACTTAACAAAGCAATCATGTCTTCTCAAAATAACAGGGTTAGAGAAAGCTATCCCTACAAAGTCATATAGTCTGGCTATACTCTATCTTCATCACACAAAGTATTTAATCATGCACAACTCCGATGACAAGCCAAGCAATTTTTTCATATTGTAGTATTCTCAAACTTTTCAACTTTCACGCAATACATGAGCGTGAGCCATGGACATAGCACTATATGTGGAATAAAATGGTGGTTGTGGAGAAGACAAAAAGGAGAAGATAGTCTCACATCAACTAGGCGTATCAACGGGCTATGGAGATGCCCATTAATAGATATCAATGTGAGTGAGTAGGGATTGCCATGCAACGGATGCACTAGAGCTATAAATGTATGAAAGCTCAACAAAAGAAACTAAATGGGTGTGCATCCAACTTGCTTGCTCACGAAGACCTAGGGCGTTTTGAGGAAGCCCATCATTGTAATATACAAGCCAAGTTCTATAATGAAAAATTCCCACTAGTATATGAAAGTGACAATATAGGAGACTCTCTATCATGAAGATCATGGTGCTACTTTGAAGCACAAGTGTGGTAAAAGGATAGTAGCATTGTCTCTTCTCTCTTTTTCTCTCATTTTTTTATTTGGCCATTCTTTTTTTTGACCTTTCTATTTCTTTTATAAAGTCCGAAGTCTCATCCCGACTTGTGGGGGAATCATAGTCTCCATCATCCTTTCCTCACTTGGGATAATGCTCTAATAATGAAGATCATCACACTTTTATTTACTTACAACTCAAGATTACAACTCGATACTTAGAACAAGATATGACTCTATATGAATGCCTCCGGTGGTGTACCGGGATATGCAATGAACCAAGAGTGACATGTATGGAAGAATTATGAAGGTGGCTTTGCCACTAATACGATGTCAACTATATGATCATGCAAAAGCAATATGACAATGATGATGCGTGTCATAATAAACGGAACGGTGGAAAGTTGCATGGCAATATATCTCGGAATGGCTATGGAAATGCCATAATAGGTAGGTATAGTGGCTATTTTGAGTAAGGTATATGGTGGGTGTATGGTACCGGCGAAAGTTGCGCAGCACAAGAGAGGCTAGCAATGGTGGAAGGGTGAGAGTGCGTATAATCCATGGACTCAACATTAGTCATAAAGAACTCATATACTTATTGCAAAAATCTACAAGTCTTTGAAAACAAAGTACTACACGCATGCTCCTAGGGGGATAGATTGGTAGGAAAAGACCAACGCTCGTCCCCGGCCGCCACTCATAAGGAAGGCAATCAATAAATAAATCATGCTCCAACTTCATCACAAAGCGGTTCACCATACATGCATGCTACGGGAATCACAAACTTCAACACAAGTATTCCTCAAATTCATAATTACCCCACTAGCATGACTCTAATATCACCATCCTCATATCTCAAAACAATTATAAAGCATCAAATTGATCATAGCATCCAATTCTCTTTCTATGATAGTTTTTATTATACCCAACTTGGATGCCCATCATTCTAGGACCAATTTCATAACCATAGCAAATACCATGCTGTTCTATAAGACTCTCGAAATAATATAAGTGAAGCATGAGAGATCTATAATTTCTACAAAATTAAACCACCGCCATGCTCTAAAAGATATAAGCGAAGCACTAGAGCAAAAAATTATCTAGCTCAAAAGATATAAGTGAAGCACATAGAGTATTCTAATAAATTCCAAATCAAGAGTGTCTCTCCCAAAAGGTGTGTACAGAAAGAATAATTGTGGTAAACTAAAAAGCAAAGGCTCATATCATACAAGATGATCCAAGCAAAACACATATCATGTGGTGAATAAAAATATAGCTCCAAGTAAAGTTACCGATAAACGAAGACGAAAGAGGGGATGCCTTCCGGGGCATCCCCAAGCTTAGGCTTTTGGTTGTCCTTTAATATCTTGGGGTTCCATGGGGATCCCCAAGTTTAGGCTCTTGCCACTCCTTATTCCATAGTCCATCAAATCTTTACCCAAAAACTTGAAAACTTCACAACACAAAACTCAACAGGAAATCTCATAAGCTCCGTTAGTGCAAGAAAGAAAAACCATCACATAAGGTAATGTAATGAACTCATTCTTTATTTGTATTGTTGTTAAACCTACTGTATTCCAACTTCTCTATGGTTCATACCCCCCGATACTAGCCATAGATGCATCAAAATAAGCAAACAACACACGAAAAAGAGAATCTGTCAAAAACAGAACAGTTTGTAGCAATCTGTAACTTTCGAGTACTTATCAAACTCTAAAAATCCTACCAAAATAGGAAGTCCTGGGAAATTTGTCTATTGATCTACAGCAAAAAGAATCAACACAAAAGCACGTTTCTATGATTTATTAAAATTATTCTCGTGCGTGCAAAAGTTTCTATTTTTCAGCAGAATCAAATTAACTATCACCGTAGGTTATCCTATAGGTTCTACTTGGCACAAATACTAATTAAAACATAAAACCACATCTAAACAGAGGCTAGATGAAATATTTATTACTAAACAGAAGCAAAAAGCAAGGAACTAAAATAAAATTAGGTTGCCTCCCAACAAGCGCTTTTCTTTAAAGCCTTTTAGCTAGGCATTGAGGTTTCAATGGTGCTCACATGAAAGACAAGAACTGAAGCGCAAAGAGAGCATCATGAAACACGTGACAAACACATCTAAGTCTAACATGCTTCCTATGCATAGGCATCTTATAGGCAAACAAATTATCATAGCAAGCAAAAACTAGCATATGCAAGAAAGCGGAAAGAAACAATAGCAATCTCAACATAACGAGAGGTAATTTAGCAACATGAAAACTTCTACAACCATATTTTCCTCTCTCATAATAATTACGTGTGGGATCATAAGCAAATTCAGCAAAATAGCTATCACATAAAATATTTTCAACACGATCCACATGCATGCAAAGTTGACACTCTTCCAAAATAGTGGGATTATCATTAACTAAAGTCATGACCTCTCCAAACCCACTTTTATCAAAAATATCATAAGATTGAACATTCTCCAAATATGTGGGATCTAAAGTTGACACTCTTCCAAACCCACTTTTAATATTATTGCAAACATTATTATCAATCTCATATTCATCATGGGGCTTAAATAAATTTTCAAGATCATACAAAGAATCACCCCAATCATGATCATTGCAACAAGTAGAGGACATAGAAAAACTAGCATCGCCAAGCTTAGGGTTTTGCATATTATTAGCACAATTTACATCAATGGAATTTATAATAAAATCATTGCAATCATGCTTTTTATTCAAAGATCTACCGTGAATTGCTTCATAAGTACTTCATCACAATTTTCAGATTCACGAATTTCAAGCAAAACTTCATAAAGATAATCTAGTGCACTCAACTCACTAGCAATAGGTTCATCATAATTGGATCTCTTAAAAAGATTAGCAAGTTGATAAGGATACATAAACTTTTAGCAAGCGAAGATGCAAGCAAAAAAGAAGGCACATGGTAACACAAGATCGGACTGAAGAAGGGCGAATAAAACGGCAAGGGTGAAGTGGGGGAGAGGAAAACGAGAGGCAAATGGCAAATAATGTAACGCGAGGGAGATGAGTTTGTGATGGGTACTTGGTATGTCTTGACTTGAGCGAAGACCTCCCCGGCAACGGTGCCAGAAATCCTTCTTGCTACCTCTCGAGCATTGCATTAATAGCATGGAACAATCAAAAATTATAGATACGTTGGAGACGTATCAATCGCCTAAGTTGCATTAATCTTTGTGAGACTGTTAAAACCAATACTACATGATCCCGCCTGGCATTGGGCTAACCATGTAGGGAATTTTGGGCTGACATCTCGAGATCCATGCACCTGCCACATGATTAATGTGTAACTTTTAATCCCGGACGGATGTAGTATTTGGAAGAGTTAAGATGTCTTAGTATGTACCTCTCCTAGTATATACCAGATCATGGGTGCGCGTCATTGCACCCGTCTATGTTTGTGATGAAATGATAGGAGTTTCCATAGAAAAGTGTCTAGATGATGGATATAATATTTTGTTAGAATTTGTAAAGACAATGCATGCAAATGAAAAAAATATGTCTTTAGTGTCTTTCTTTGCAACTCTACATCATATCCTCCTTTAGTGTTAAGGAAATCAACTTGCAAAAAAAAACTCACCGATGTTATACATTAAAGGAAATCAAGTTGAACTTTGAAGTTGATGTATACCAAGAAAAGGCGGCTATGGGAAAAACACAAATTACTAACCTCATCTGGAAACCATCAAGGAAGATTGTGTGCATCACGAGTTGTGGCAGACTAGCAGTAATGACAAATACATTAGAAACACAATGAACAAACTACAGAGCACAAGCAGGAAAATCATTACAACACGATTAGTGTGTTTCCATGTCTTAACATGTATTGGTCTCAAGCCTTTTACTCTCTAATTGTTACCATATTTTGTTTATTGATATCTTCTAGTTGGAGGGCCAATTCCACTATACAAAACTTTTCCGCAGGATTGAAGAACATGTCTAAATCTCACAGATAGTGCTGATCCAGATGGAGCAATCCTTCAGAAAAGTTCAGATCCAATATGTTAGGAGCGATTGTGGGTGAGGTCATTTAAAGGAATATGAGGACATAGATATTTTTATTACTAAATTTTGAATTGGAAATTCCTACCAATAACTGATGAATGTGTAACTTCTGGAAGAAATGATCCACATTTTTCACGCCACTACCGTACCATGGGTAAATGAAGCAAACATATATACCTTCATTACAACTTTCTCTCCATCAACGTCAATCTTAGCTATTATGACCAGGTCACTGCCATCCAAATATTGCTTCGGAGAGTCCAAAATATCTTGAATGTCATCACATAATAAAATAAGGCTAACATACAAGTGCGTTCTCGTCACTCGTTTTCAAGCAACCTTTTACATGTTGTAGCTCAAAATCATGGATAGCCGGACGTGGGGTCTTATCACTAGGTGTGCCACAACACCTAATTACTTGAGCACAACTGGGACAAAACAAAGTGAATACACGATTAGTTAATATGCATACATATGAATACGTCGGTGTAGATGCGGATCTCCAACTCCGTATGTGAAAGATACATGCATGTCATATCCCGTGCATGGTAGAATCTCTTTTCTCGTGAATTTATACACTGAAATGCACTTCTTCCTGACTTTATCAAGATGGTTTTTGTAGGTGAATATGCGCCTTAAGTCCATATATGGCTATCATTGGTGTAACTTTTTTTTTGAAGCAATGGGTTGCATCGTCAATTTTCATTAGAGAAACAACCGTAGCACTACAAGGTTCCTTACTGGTTTAAACAAGCAAAATAGTTCTGCATGATCCTAGAAGAAAACCACAGTTTAACATAGCCCTTGAATTTAAACTAGGATGTTAATTGCCAGCTGTTGTAAATGGTTTGTGTAAAATGTATGGGCACATAAAGAATCTGGCCAAAACAGTTGTATCCATCAAAGTAGATAAGTGTACTTAATGTTGATTGGATGTTGTGTTTCTGGAAGACCAACTAATTCCTTATACTTCATCAAAGTAATTTAGACAACACAACAAAACATTAGGCATGATACATCTGGAATTCTTGTACTGGGTGCATTCGTGAAATCTAATGGTTGGTGTTCTCATAGTTATACGAATGTCCAATTTATATATACTTTGATTTTGCTTAATTTGGTTAATAAGAATATATACCAACTGATGGTTTTATATGGTACATTCTGTAACTACTCATTGTATTTGATTTCACCAATCGAGAAAATAAAATGCTATTTGACAGAAAAAAACATTTCTGCCCGCTTTATTAATAAAGTACACAACAGCATCATACACGCTTCCGCAACAGTTCAAAGGATGAGAGAGAGAGAGATGGAGGGAGGGAGGGAGGGAGAGACATAGTCCAAACACTGGAAAAATAAAGGGTCCCACTAGGGGCACTGCTCAACAAGCCCACGGATAAAAAAACAAAGTCTAAAGAAGCAAAAAAGCACATTTAGTCTAGCTTTGGAGGTGGCCGAGGGGGTGGGTACAGAGACCCAAGTCCTACAGTAAGACCGTTAATGGCGACATGGTAGGGCAGGCCACAAAGACTCGAAGAGGCTTCCAAGGCTGCAAAAAGCCACACATTTTAAAAATGACGCCAATCGGACGTCGTAGAGGAGAATGTTCAATAACTAGCCTGTTGTGATTTTTCCATAAAGTCCAAGCAAGGGTCGGGTAAGCACACAACTCCACGAAAAGGTCAGGGGAATCCATATGGTACCAGACTCCACCAACGACCTTCCTGAAGCAACTACATAAGAACTGAGCCAAAACTCAGGAGAAGAAAATACGGCTTGAGTCTCGCACAAAGGGCAAAATCCATCCTAGATCCATTGCGCTTACGCACCTCCACCCTGAAGGAATACGACCACGAATCCATTGCTAACAGAAAGATTCTAATCTTAAATGGAAGCTTGAAAAGCCAAAGCTGAGTGAGAGGTTCATGACAAGAGAAGCTGCCACCACTTGGTAAAAGGAGCGAGTCAAAACTCGATGGTTGGCCTCAAAACTGCAAGAAATACGACCGATTCAAAGCTCGGCGTGTGGAGAGAAACACATTCCATCAAGCCTTCGCAAGATTCCCTTTCGGGCTGCCCAATGATGCAGCGGAATGTATGGTTCTCAAGGTCATTCCAGGCAGCCTTGAGAGATATGAGGGAGCACACAAATGACCAAAAATTCGAGAAACTGAGCCGAGAACGAGTGGTCACCCACCCATCCATCAAATTTCATCTAAAAGAGGACCCTGGTGTGTGACAACATCAAGACACAATGTGAAGCAATGCGACATCACAATGGAAGTGGGGGCAAAGGAATATTCTAACTTGGTGTTACAAAATATGGAAGAGAATAAAGAGAGACGACAACACATATGATGACCATAGTATGTGTGTTACAGATTTTTAGAAATGCATGGCCAATATGTTGTTATGTCTTGACACTTGTGCTTCTGATACATTTCACGTGCATTTTGAAGGTTCTTTAAAAAATTAAACAGTACAAACGATGATGCTTACAAACACGCACACACATTCACCCCTATGAACGCATGCGCGCACATCCTATCCATGTGAGTATCTCCGAGAGACTGAGCCGGGCCGGGGGCGGTGAGGGGGCTTTTGAGATTGACAAAGTCACCATAGGTGTCTCACTATCGTCAAAAGCATCGCCTCCCACTGATAGAATATTTTGCCTACCACAATAATCATCACTATTGTCAAATGTATGTGATAGTGAGAGGATATTAACTCGCGGTGTTTAATGTGCTATCATCTGTGGATAGAAATGATATGAACCATGACAAGGAAGAGCGATGGCTATGTGATAGCAAGGTCAGAGGTGAGGTAGAAGGGCTGTCAAAAAATAGGAGGCGGGCACGGAGAATGAAGATGATGTCATGTCTTATTGATGTGCTGACTGATGAGTAAATAGAAAGGAACAAACACGTAAGAAAGATTATCTTCCTACAATTTTTTTTTGAGAGTACGCCAAAGGCGTACCTTAATTTTATAGAAGAGAGCAAGATAATGTGCAAGAAGCCTGTGGATGGAAGCGAGCTTCCACCAAAGGCAAGAATTGAGACACACCCACTACACCCTAGTAGATTAACCTACGCCTACACTCTCGCAAAACTCTGCAAACCCCATCCCGCCCAGTCCGGCCATCTTCGAATCCTTGAGCTCAACAACGATTGCTAAGGCCAGATCGTGAGCACTAAGCTGCTGACTCATCCGATGAAACACCCTGGCGTTGCGTTGTTTTCAAAGAGCCCAACTGACCACAATGACGAGCGTGTCCACACCATGCTTGCTACCTTTCCTATAGTTTGCCCGCGTGGCCAGCCACCAGCCCAGCAAAGAATCATGAGCCTCCGGAATGCTACCTTGCAAACCCATCGCATGGAAGATATGATCCCACGCTTCACGCGCATAACCACATTGAGCCAGGATGTGTTCCGCATTGTCTTCATCTTGGAGGCAAGTCAAGCACGGGGAGGGGGCGTCTTGGAGGCCATGTCTCGCACGCCTTCCGGATGTCCAGATTCGGTGTTGCACTGCCAGCCACATAAATAGCTTACACTTCAGGAGGGCCCAACTTCTCCAGATGCAGTTCGCGTATGGGACTCTCTCGGCACCAAGACAAAGCCTGTGGTACGTGGAACTCGCTGTGTAAATACCAGACGGGTCGGTAGGCCACGAGAAGGAATCTACACCTGCAGGGTCACGGTTGATCGTGCTAATCGCCAGATTAAGGTGGAGGAGCTGCATGTGACCTCCAAAAGTAACTTCGCCCGAGAGATCAAGCAACCAATTCCCATTGTCAAGGCCTTCCTGCACCGTGCGCCTGTTAATAGTGCGAGTGTCGACCATGGCATGAATGAAGGGGGCTATATCCTTAACAGCAAATCTGTGAATCCACCTATCTCTCCAAAACAGCACTCTATTTCCGGCTCCCACAGATATATGCACCAGACTGTCAAAGACGTCGCGAGCCTCCCTATCTTCTGCCATCGGCAGGCCTTGCCATGGCCTCTCCGGATCAGTTCGTCTCAACCATTCCCATCTCACTCTCAACGCCAAACCTTGCAACTGAAGGTTGCGGACTCCCAGACCACCAAGTGAAGTGGGTTTGCAGACTGATTTCCAAGCTACCAAACACTGACCACTGTTAGATTTTTCCTTGCCAGCCCAAAAGAAGGATCGCATCCACTGCTCAGTCTCTTCAAATACCCACACGGGAGCATCAGTCACCATAAAATGATGGATGGGTTTAGCCGCAATCACTGATTTGACCAAAACGAGCCGTCCAGGATGATGGATGAGGCCTCTTTGCCAGGCCGGAGCAGATTTCTTAGCATGATCCAACATAGGCTGCCATTCCGCCCTCGTTAGTTGCCTAATAGAAAGTTGAAGTCCGAGATACTTGCAGGGGAAAGAGCCCAAACGACATTGGATAATGGACTCCACTCGCGCCCTATCACTGTCATTGCCATGGATCAGGATCGCCACAGATTTGTGGTAATTAACTCGAAGGCCTGAGGCAGCACCAAAAGCATGGAGCACGTTCCGCGCGAACGTGAGGTCAAGCTCCCGTGGCTTGATAAACATGGCCACATCGTCAGCATAGATCGAAACAGATTGATGCGCAGCAATTCTGGAGAAGTTACTAAGGGCATGTACAATGGTGGCATATGGATACATATGCCCCATGACAAAAAGTAATTTGAGGCATCTACATTTATTTTCGGTTTTGCTATTTTACAGCTGAGTGTTTTGCAATTCGTTGACGTTCAAATTGTTGTCCGTCCCTTTTTGCGCGGAGATTCATGCTGGTTTCTGCGATTGTTCGAGCTTGTTCCCGGGTCCGGTTTTTTGTCTGGTGCGGTTTTCTCTCTGTCCGTTACCGCCGCCCGGGCCGACTCTTTTCATTTCGTTTTCTTTGTTTCGATAAGGCTGAGGGGGAGCTCGAGCGGGGAGCAGAGGATGCGATTCTCCCCGTCCATGGCGATTTCGAGATCTCCCACCGCCTGAGCTTGATCTCTCTTCCCTTTCTCTTCGCCCCCTATGTCATGGTTAGTTGTTCCTCTCTCTCTCTCTCTCTCGCGCGCGTGTTTGTTGTTCTGCTTGTGTTGTTCCAGATCTAGGTCAGTTCATGTCGCCCTCTCGCCATCTGATGCAGCCGCTGGTATGTGTGATTTGCTGGGCCTTGTGATACACGCGTGCGTGCTCCTGTTGTAGTTTGTAGATGTAACGGTTGTTTTCCTTTTCTACGTAGATATAACATGCGGGATTCTGTAGGTGTAGATGTAGCATGCGGGATTCCGTGGCAGATTTCTGTAGATGTAGCTACAGGTGCTGGATTTTCTGTAGATGTAGTGTGCGGGATTTCTATAGATGTTCTGCTCATGTTCCTGTAGGTGAGGTTTGTATAGATGCCTAGCTCTTTTCTGCTCATGTTCTGCTCCTGTGTGTATTCCTGTTCATGTACTAAGTACATTTCGCCTCCTGATTTGTTCTTGCGGGATGTAGGTGTTTAGTTCCCCTTGTACCATGTTTGTTTACTTCTTGCAGGGATGGTTTGAGTTTAATTTCAGTGTAATTTTATCTCAGCCTTTGATGGTCATTTACTCAGTTGTTGTGATTGGATTTGCAGTGTTATTTTACACTGTAATTCATCTCAGACTTACAATGTAATTTTGTCCCAGACTTGCAGTGTAATCTCAGTACTGTATCAGTGTAATTTCTTTCAGATTTTGCAGTGTAATTAACCTGATTTTTGAACTGTAATTTGTGCCAGTCTTTCAGTGTAATTTGTCCCAGATTTACATTGTAATTTGTCCCGGATTTACAGTGTATATTGAGTGGATATTACAGTGTTATTTGGTTGTAATTCCAGTGTAGACTTACAGTGTAATTTTATCTCAGTATTGCAGTGTAATTTGTCCCAAATTTATGGTGTAATTTCTACCAGATTTATAATTTAATTAACCCTTTTCAGTGTGGTATTGAGTGAATTTTCTATGTTATTTGATTGTGATTGCAGTGTAGTTCATCCCAGCATTACAGACTTCTAATTGTAATTCACCCATTAATTCCAGTGGATTTATAGTGTAATTTGAATGTAGTTTCAATGTAATTTACCCTAACATTAGAGTGTAGTTTACCCAATAATTCCAGTGTGGGTTGTTATTGGATTTTGAGTGGTTTTGTCAGTGTATTTTAGCCCGTCTTGCACACTGTTTGCACATTAATTTTGTCTATTTTCCAATGTAATTAAGTCCAGTTTGCTCAATAATACCATTGGTTCCTATATATTATTTAGCTAGTATTCAATGTTCCTTGCTTGGTTCAGTACTGTAGGGTGGTTTTCATTTAGCTCACTTTAATGCCTTCTTCATTGAGGAATTCATCGTCTCCTTGTTCAAGTGAGTCTTCTGGTTCTTTTCTTTCTCCTTCTCCATTCCTTTGACCCGTGCTTGAGTTCGTGTTAGCTGTTGCTCTACTGCAATCAACATCTTCAGGCACCTGCAACTTTTAGGGATTTCTTTTAGTTATTTTCTTCTGAAATGTTATGAGTTTCTCTTAGGTTCATCATTGTATTTCTGAATTTTGTGGTGTGTACATGTTGCAGATTCATGTTATAGAACAGGTTTGTGTCCCAGGGATTACATTCTCCTCCCCCATCTTTGCTTGCTGCCACTTCATTATGCAAGTTTGTCTCCAATGTCTGCAAATGTAAGTTTCAATGATTGTTAGTGTGTTTTTCTTTGGCATTTTCTTGTAATAGTTATTCAGCTCTTGTTTTGCTTACATTGTCATCTTGTTGTGATGAAACTGTCATCTGGTTTGCTCACTTGAATGTTCGTAGATCCATCTCCTGAATGTACCTGCAAGATTCATCACAAGTTTAATTTTAGACATCTCATGAATGTCCGTGGTATTTTTTGTTTTTGTCACTTTACCTTGTATATATTGTCGGAATGAAGGAGCGCAGTGAAATAAAACGTTTCTTGCATCATAATTTTGTTAGCCTTTTACCCTTTTTATGTACTTTTAAACATCTTCCCAATGTTTTAGCAACTATATCTCACATTTAGTATGAGTTATTCCTAACTCAGTAGATCCTCTTCAGTCACTACCCTCATCATGCTCCTGTCCTGTCACACTTGGAAAGTAGAATGTTAGTGTTAACATAATCATGAGTAGCAAAGCATTTTAGTAATAGATGCTTGAATGTATTCTGTATGCTTGAATGTTAATGCTAGTATTTTGTAATGTCTGCATGCTTGAATGTATTCTGTAGATTGTGTTTGTGCTTATGCTCTCTGCTTTCTATGTTCTTTCTATGCCTGAATGTTTTCTAAGGCTTTTACACTGCAAATTACTAGGTAAAAGTGTAATTACCTGAGTTTTCTTCTAGTTTATTTTCACTGTGGATTTTACTGGTTTCTTAGTGTAAAACCCCTAGATTTTTGCACTAGAATTTCTAGAGATTTATAGTGGAAATTTCTAGGTAGCTACAGTGTAATTTTTCCCTGGCATTTACACTGTAATTTAGTTTGTAGATACCTACAATTTAATTTACACTGTAAGTAGTACCTACAGTGTAAATTACACTGGAATTTTTACAAGGTACTTACAGTGTAACCTACATCATTTCGGTGTAACTTACACTGGAATTTAATTTGTAGATTCTAGGTATGTACAGTGTAATTAAACTGGAATTTACCATGTACTTACAATGTAAAGCTAGGAAATTGTGTGTAAAGTTTGGCTGCTGCCAGTGGCAAGTAACCATGGATAGATAGTCCATTTTGTATTACAAACCAGGTTACTAGGTAATTGCATCATTTGTCTCATGTTTACACTGGAATTTATATCAGATTTATCCCACACTGAAATTCCAGATTTTACAATTTTTTGTATGTAAATTACTAGGTATGTACAGTGTAGTTAAACTGGAATTTACTGTGTACTTACAATGTAATTGCACAATTTGTCTCATGTTTACACTGGAATTTACACCAGATTTCACAAGTTTTTGGGATTTACACTGTATTTTTTTATGATTTACAGTGTAAATTACTAGGTATGTACAGTGTAATTACATCATTTGTCCCATGTTTACACTGGTATTTATGGGGGATTTACATGGGAAATTATGGAGAATTTACACTACAATTTAATTACATGGGGATTTGCACTGTAATTTTCTGGGAATTACACTGGAATTTTATAGGATTTACACTGGAAAATGACTACCACTTGCACTATAAGCTTCTGAATGTTTTCTGAATTTTTCCTGTATTTTTTATGTTAATCCCCATGTATCTTTCCTAGAATTATAGCTGATCTTGATCTCTCTATTTTGAAGATGAAGAAAATTCCTTCAGATTTTGTTAATGAAAGAGGTGAAGAGAGATGATGGTGGGGAGTTTGTGTACGATTGTTGCTGACCTGTTGATTCCCCGATCTCCCATGGCCGCCTCTCCCTTTCCCATGGGCGCCTCCCAGATTTGTTCTAGGCTGTTAGGTGAGATCTTTGTAGTGGTTGATGGCAATTGGCGTGTTTTGTTGTGCCTGGGATCGGACAAATCGGGTCAGATGTTTACCCGACCCGTTTAGACGATCAGGAGGTTTTTTTAGCTATCTGCTGATTTTCCTGCTCGCTCACGTGTAATGTGTTGATTGGTCAGGAAATTTGACTGTTTTCGAATTGAAAAACAGTCAAATGTCAAATAGACAGTCCCTTTATTTTTTTCTCCCCAATGCAAGCTACCACTAGTGGGCCTCATTAAGAAATGGAAAAGAAAGACTTTAGTACACATGCATCTCTACTTTTCACTTCAACCTTTTCAGCTTTTGTCACTGGGCCACATTTTTTCTCTTCAAGCACCCGCCTCCTAGAGAGGATCCCGCTTCCCTATCTGAACCTACTTTACGTCATATCCGATCCTACGTGGCATGCGAGGCATCACCTTGAGGCTATGCATCGTACATGCCCCAATGACGCCGGAGCTCGCAGCTTTGATCACTTCCTACAATTTTGATATGTACCTACAAGTACATTAGCTATGTAAGTATATACAAAAGCTCAAGGACTGCACTCAGGTGGACTGCACTCAGTAGAGTAGCTGCGTGCATGCGGATCGATGACGTAACAGAAACAGAAACATGAGGGCCGGGAATCAGAGTGCACATCGTGTCCTCCAATTCCTTTCTGTTGCCGGCTGCTAGTGTCCGAGTTGGACTGTTAGTCAGATTCCTTCTCATCATCATATAGTAGTACTTGCTTCTCTTCTCAGCCATCCCAGGATTTGATAGTGCAATTCAGGTGGACATGTCGAAGCGCAAGAGCTCGCTCGACACCTGCAGCACCGCCGCCAAGCGCCCGGCGGCCGAGCGGCGGCAACACCTGTTCCTAGTGTTGGACGACTGGGAGAAGGGCTACAGCGTCCGCAAGGTGGACGTCGACGCCGACGCCGACGAGCGTGAGCCGGAGGCCTTCGACGATCTGCCGCTGGCCCGCTTCGACGTCGTGCACGGCCTTTCCCACGCCTTCGTCGCCCACGGCACCACGATCGCGGCCATGAACCCCCGCCAGGTCAGCCCCGCCATCCCCGCCTTCGACACCGCCACCACCGCGGTGGGCATCCTCCCGTGGCCCGAGTTCCGCATGACCTTCGGCAGGCCCATCTTCGTCTCCATCGCCGGAAAGCTCTTCATGTTCGTCAACGGCGGCACCCACTACCTCGGCGACCCGCCGCCGCCGCCACCGCCACGCACCGTTTGCGAGGCTCCGGCGGTGCAGAAGCCGTGGGTCTGGACCGCCCTCGACTCGCCGCTGCCGTTCACGGCCGCCTACTGCTACGCCGTGCACCCGGACGGCCGCACCCTCGTCGTGTCGGCCCGCAAGTGGAGACACGAAGCCGAGAAGGGCACCTTCTCCTTCGACACCGAGCGCCTCGAGTGGACGCGCCACGGCGACTGGATGCTCCCTTTCCGCGGCCAGGCGCACTACGTGGCCGCGCTGGACGCATGGGTCGGCATCTGCCGCCACAAGGGCGGCACCGGCCACCTCTGCTCCTCGGACGTCATGCCCGTCGGCTCCGGTGCCGGGCCGACGACCCTGCCGCGATGGAAGCTCCTCGGAGAGGAAAAGCTGTTCGACGACGAGTCGCCGCTGCACCTGGGCGCCACCCTCGTCCCGATGGGGATGGGCGGCGGCAGGTTCTGCCTCGTGGAGTCCACGTGGCACAAGGGCGACGAAGACGTGCGGCGGCGCAAGGGCGTGGAGAGCGGGATATACGTCGGTCCTCCCCGCGTCGTTCTTCGCATCACCACGTTTGAGGTCGAGTACGACGAGGACGGTGAGCTGCGTCTCCGGTCGCGGCGAGCTCACCGGTGCAACGTGTTCAAGCGAGCTCATGACATGCCGGATACGTTGGTTAGCCCTGTGGCCTTCTGGATATAAGCTCGCACCTGCAGCCTGCCCCGATCCATCGTAACAATTGGAATGGCTAAACTTATTATTATTTTTTTGACTAAAAGATTTCAGCAGATTTGACTGAATTTCCCTTTCAGCATGCAGTCGCTCGATTTGCCACCGCTTAAATCTTTCCCATTTTCCTCTAGATTTCTGAGATTTACAATTGAGTTTGTATTAAAGTGGTTTCTTGAGGGAATTCTCCTTTTCTCGATGTATTGGAAGAGAACGTAAGGACAAAACAAAAAGAGCCTCACCGAAGAAAAAGAAAGCAAAGAGAAACTAAAACAAAAATGGCAGAAAAGGAACCAAAACCACAACGGCTAGGTGGTGAAACTGTATTTCTCCATAGATAATCGCAAAAAGTGCGGTTTTTTCTAGCTCGGCCTACGTGGTACCCCATATCACAACCATCCATTATGTCATCTTGTCCATGTGGATGTGTGCATCATTTCAGGAATAAGCAGCTAGCACCAGGCAGCTCAAAGATTAATCCTCTGCCGCGAGGCACATTACCTGATTTGACTTGTATCCATCAGACTAGCCCTGTTGAATTCTTTTGTCCAACATGTGAACAAATATCTGTGCATGCATACTGTAGCAGGAGCAGCAATGTCCCATCTCCTGTCACCCCACGTTATCTCTCTTCTTCCCGAAAGTGCATATCTGAGCTCGAGCTCATATGTGCTCTTTATCTCCTTCACACGGTGCCATTTAGATTCGCATCCCCATTGTATATGACGCTGTATAGGGCTCCGTATTCCCCATATTCGCTGCACACAGGCCCACCATTGTCGGCTCATAAATGTGACAGGCCCCCGTTAAAGCTCCGCCCGCACTGACGGGCACTTACGATCTGGGCCAAGGCTCTGCTTCATCTAGCACCAACGGCGTCCGTCTACTGACGCACGCCGCCGCCCACATCTGTTCCCCTTTCACGATCAATCCCCAGTGCCACCAGTTGATTCACCTCATGACTGCCTCCTCATCGTCCTCTGCCGCCGGCGACGTACTGCCTCTGATGCCTTGTCCCGATTGGGGCGGCAAGGTTATAAGCTGGATTTCCAGCGGCGGAGCTAGCCTAGGCTCCCTGTTCTACAGGTGCGTCAGGAAAGATGTAAGATCCCACTACCCCAGAACTTTTTTAATTCAATCTCGGTTCCTATTCTCACCTCGCCCACCGGTCTTGCACCCCAGGCTGGCCTGTGTGGATTCAGATCCCCCGAGGTGTACACCGCCGTGTTCATGAATCTTCTAGCTGGCGGCCGATGTCCGGTGTTGTATTCATGTTGACCCCACAGATGGATATCTATTAGTATGTGTAGTCATGAGTGTCCTGGTCAGTTATCCATCATGTAGTATTAAAAAAGCAAGTAATGGATGGTCTGTATTTTGCTATTTCCCCACTGTCCCTTTTGTGGCAACCATGGTTATGTGTCATCTGTCATGTGGTCGTTGTAATCATCTCGTTTTAATTATTATGTAATTTTTAAAATTTTATGATTGCTGCTACTTGGGACTCTCAGGTCAATTAATCTGATGCATAAGCGGTGGTTGCTGCCAAACTAAAAAGAATGAGAAGTATTTTATCCAAGTGGAAAAGAGCTTGAAACCTGACAAAGTCTACCTTGAATGCTGCAATTTAGGCTGAACCTTCTGGACTGGATTGAGGAGGATCGACAGTTAGCCATGCTTGAATCCTTTTTCAGGAACATGGTTAAACAGAAAACGTAGGACAATATCCATTCTAATAATTGGTGGGAGATGAATATGCAAGATTATAACATTCTAGAGCTTCAACCCGTCTGAGGAAAAACAATATAAAATCTGTTGAGGTGGATGGTGTGCCGAATTACTCTCCTGATGCGAAACAAAATATTTTGACTGCTTTTTACAGAGATCTTATGGGAAGTCAGACGACCTCATCATCGGACATTGACTGGAGAAGCTGTACACCCTTTGGTTTGATCTGTCCAGTTTTACGGTACCTTTCACGCCACAAGAATCTTGGCAGCGATCAAGGGAATTCCAAGTGATAAGAGCCCGGACCGAATGTTTTTTCTTCTGCTTTCTATCAAGACTTTTGGCAGGTTATATGAGAAACGACATTATGGCTTTCTTTGAGCAATTCCATGAGGGGACTCTGCAATTGGACAGAATAAATGTGTCAAGATGGGTTATGGCTGCTTATTTCAGTGGGAAGGATGTGGGCGAACAAAATTATGTGTGCAACTAAAACTTGGTCTCATATCAGTGGTCTCATACAAGGGTACAGTGAGGTCACCTGTGTACTGGTTGGTAATGGCGAATCCACTTCCTTCTGGAGAAGTAAATGGACGACCAATTGCCCTCTTTGTTTCCAATTTCCAGCCCTGTTATCCCATGCCTTGAGACCAAATATTTCAACGCTGATTGTAGAAGAGGAGGTGTATGGTTGTTAATCAAGAATCGGGCTATGAAGAGGAGGTGTATGGTTGTTAATCAAGAATCGGGCTAAGGTCAGATCCGTGTCGAACATTCTAAATATTCTTGGCATCCAGGCTGCTGAAGCTGAAGATCTGGGTGACTTTATTCTCCAACATTCAGAAGCAGTTTTGAGAAAGGAGGCAGAGATAGTGTGAAATGGTGGCTGTTGCTATCCTTTGGATGATTTGGCTCGCCAAAAATCACAAAGTTTTTGCCAACATCTCAATCCCCCCTTTTACTGTGGCAAGACAATGTTCTGAGATTGTGAGGCTCTCGTCTCACAGGGCCAAATGCTCGGCTGAACATGTTTCTTCTCTGTCTCCATTCAATCTCCCTCTCTGTTTGTTCTCTTGTTCTTCCCTCTTTCCGCATGTGTAAGAGTGTTCTGTATGCCTGCCTTTGGCTTGATGTGTTCTATGAAATGAAAAGAAAACAGGTAGGGGCCTCCCCTCCCGATTTTGCTTCAAAAAGAAAAATCCATGATGGCAGCATTTTTACTACACCATGTTTTGACAGTAATACAAATTTCTGTGTACCATATGGACTTATCATCTTAGCACACACACACCCTGGAAATATGGCTTCGCCCACTTGTGCCTAATCTCAAACAGTTGAGCCATGTATTAAAATACGGCTTCGCTCGCCTAATCTCAAACAGCTGAGTCATTTGTATTTCTCCAGCAGCAGACATCACCCTTCCTTGAATTCATCTGCTCATGTGGTTCACAGCTTTTGTGCAACTTCTTCTGAATTCACTCGTGTGTACAATGGCCCTAGTGTCTCCTTCGCTTTCTTCGGCATATGCCACTTAAACCAGCGATATATTGTGCTTAGCATGATACTCTTAATGGCCAGCTCCATCGCCCGATCCTGATCTGCAAGCGCAGAGCAAGGCATGGTTGATTATTCATATTCCCAAATGTCTAATTTATGAAAGGCAAGAATACGGGATGCACCTCTCATGATTGTCCTCAGTGCCACACCTCCCATTATCCACAGAAATCCAAAGGAAACTCACTTAAATTTTCTACAATCTCAATCTCAAACCAACACACCAGCTAGGATCATGCTCTAAAAATGCTTGTTAACCCCTAAAAAAGCCCAAATGGCGTGTCATACAGATTTGCATGACAGGTTTTGCCGAATGTTGCTAGATCCTTGGAAAAAATTATACTGTAGTGTGCTGCTTCCGTTCACCCACATTAAGTTTTAATTCTGCCGTCTCTATCTGCTTGGACTTGGTACGTTCTCCATTGATCCAAAAAAGCTCCCTATAATGATGTACACTCTCGCAAGGTTCACATTGTTCTGCCTTGGCTGCTTCAATATAATTGTGCGATGCCCAGTGTATTGTCTCGCCAAAATTGGGGGACAACGAGTGGTTGTGATGCTCTCTATGTTCGGTGATGTACCAACCAAGCAGTCTTAAAAGCGCAGGACACTTGCACCGACAATACCTCGTGTTCTATACCCCAGCTTCACCCTGCACCGGTGCTGCAAAACATCAGATTTTTCTACAACTACTCAAATAAATAAACCCAAACACAACTGTATTGGAACTACTCCTTAACTTACAGAACAGCCACGAACAATTTCTTGCATACATTTCGTTCTTTGAACATTCAGCCTGGTCTTCCTATATCTTATTCCAAATCCTTTCCTCCCAAGAATACATGTTGTAGAAATCGTAGGCCTCTCCCAGCGAGTCAAAACTTGTACCCAGTGATGAAACAATGACATTACCTATGAGGTTCGCAGCAAAACCCCTCAAAAGCAGTAACACGTGACGAGCAAGGGGTCCTGCTCGGTGCCACCGCTCCTATCCTATCCTGAAATACTTGCTCTTTGCATGTACATTCTAAATTCCTTGATTTAAAATCTAAACTCAGTATTGTACTGCACTTTTTCTTACATTAGTATTTTAATCTAGTAGGCATTTTTACAGTTATACTGATCTATTTTCTGAAATTCATATACTCGGCTGTGCAACATCAATTTACTGCCATCTGTGCAAACAGTCATCAGAATTTTATTTGATTGCCTACATAATCAGCAAAGGCTTTGTTATTGTTGTTGTTGCCTACATAATCAGTACATCATATTTATATCAGAATTCACAACCTCACCAGCATTATGTGTCTGTACTAGTCAGCAAATGGCTTAACTGAAGAAATTTGTGACAACAGGCCACATGGCATGTCAGCCTGCTATTCGTTTTACCAACTACTCACAGAGTATTTCTCAAAAAAAAAAAAAAAAACTACTCACAGAGTACTAGATATCTCATATGTGAAACGAAAGAAAACAACCTCACAGGGTACCATGCGCATGCGGATGTACTCATCCTAAATGGCTGCACTGTCCAATTAATCAGACAAGCATACCACGATTTCATATAATGTCTCACAAAACAAAACAAAATCTGCAGACGAGGAACGAACCTTTTAGTCCACCCCAGATGGTTGAAGGTTCATCTTTCCGGTCAGCTCTCACGTCTCTGTCCCCCCCCTAGCTTGCTCCGTCGCAATGACCTCGCTCATCGGCATATCGATGGGGATTATGCTTATGCTCTCGCCCACCTCCTCAATCAAGGGGAATCTGGTGGGTATGAGCACGCAGCAAAATCCAAGTTAAAATGGAACCATAGGCAGGCATAAATGAATCTAGCTGAAAATCAGGTGCCAATGGTGCGTTACCTTCGGATGGATTGCAATGGAAACCCATCGCCGATGTTGTCGCCTTCTTCTCCCCAACCGGCCACCGTCCTTATCAAACTGCCCCGTCGGGACGGAAAGTCTAAATCCTGTTCCGCGGTCCTCTTTCAACGAAACGGACTTGGACCACGGATCAGGAGCGGTACGCGGACGGCCATAACGATTCTCACCACGTCCGTCGCGCAGCGGCCGTTTTCCTGGCCCATACGTACGCCACATATTTACCTCTTTACTCGTAGCCCGTATTGCGCCAGAATTCTTTATGGCACATATTCAAACACGCCCAACAGCGGCCCAGATAAAGAGAGCATCTGAGCTCGTGACTACAAACTCCACGTCCTCTTCCTCCCTCCTTTTCTCCTCTCTCTTCTTTGTACTCTCTCACAACCACGTTCTCTCTCTCTTATCTCTCACACGTCTCAATCATCTTTGTCTTATTTTCTTGTCCATTCTCATCTCTCTCATTTTCTTGTTTTTCTCTCTCTCCTCTCCATTTCCGTTGACTGGTCCAACCTCTCTCTATACTGCTGCGGTTCTCTCTCCTCTCATTTCATATCCGTTCTGTCTCTCTCTTCTCACACGTGTTCTTCCTCTCCTCCCGATTTCTGCTCTCCGACAACCTCTCTCTCTACTGCGCATGCAGGAATCTCGGATGGTGCATTGCATGTGTTGTGTGGGGCAGCCCTTCACGTGTGGGGAAAGGTGAATAGTGATAGAAGATGCCAAGAGGGGACTGCTAAATTCCTGCTAATGATGCTGGAGTAGTCAGATGTTGGCTCGTGGTGCTCCCAGCTGCACAGATCGTGACGCCAAATAGATGGTCATGATAGCAGGTACCGCGGAGCTCGAGCTACAATGAAACTTTCTGTAATCGCAAAACAACATTCAAGCTAAGAGCATATTCTTTTTAGAATCACAGTAGAGCCAAAAAACACCCCCTGCTCCATTACTTGAATGAAACAGGATACATGGTTCAGAGTTCAAAAGAGTTTAAAAAAGGATAACCCTGGCCTCTCCATCATACGATGCACACATCCATACTTCCCTAACAACCTTGCCCAAAGAGTACAGGCTCCGACATGGACGTGGCTATAGCGAGCGTAGTAGAGAGCCCGACATTCTTGAAACAATCTCGGCCACGCCAGACATTTATTTCTACACATCGACAAAGTCTACCATACCATATGCATATGTGAATGTGACCGCGGTGAAAAATTAAATGGAGTATGCATTATTCTTGGTGATTGACACTCATACTTGAGGTTGTGTCGTTTCCTCTATTTTTTTTCCTCCAGAGCAAATAACATAGAATAGTGGTGAAGATTGTCAGAGATTGTTGAAGGGGCTAGCGCTGAGGGGGCAAAGAATGGAAATTATGTTTGAATTTTGACTAATCTTTGATAGTAAGCCTAACATTGAGGGTATAAATGAAGGATCTTCTAGAGTGTGTACGCGTGTGTGGTGATTGGGGGGGCGATGGCCCCCTCCCCTTTGGTCCTAGTCTAGTAGCAAGAGCAATAACACCAATAATGATTGGTAGCGTAATGGCTAGCACATGATAAGTTTTACTTGTTGCATTATCGACCAAAATGTAGGTTAAGTATAGAGCACCGGATCGGTCATTGACCAATGGAGGAAGTTGCGGGATGCTGGAGAATAATCTGCATGGACTGTAGACGAAGCCGCATCCGACGAGATTGACCATGCAAGTCCGAGCCCCGCTGCAGAAGTGGTTGACTCCACAATCGAGTACATAGGACATGCAGGTTTGGTAGTCGGTCAGTGCCACATACAATGTATATTGGACTAGCCCAGAGCAGTCCGGCCATGGCGGTGACTAAGAGCGCTCGAGAAGAGGAGGCATTCCTCGGGAGCGTCGCTGGGAGGTGCTAAGTGTTGGCCTGGAATGTGCTGTTGACACTAGAGATGTTGCCAGGTGCTCCACAAAAGGTGCGGAAGACGGCGATGAGTGACAGGGTAAGAGAGACGGCCAACAGTATGGTTGTGCAAGGTAGCTAGGAGGCCCCCATAGCTACATCTGATGGAGAGAAAGGATCCTGAGAGAGGGACGGCGAGCTCAACTGACGACTGATCAAAGAGAGCGAGAGAGCAACGACGATTGGCAGGTAGTTAGCTCAGCCGAGTGATCGAGCATGTAACATAAGTGCACTGTTGCCATTGTCACACTCTGAGAGATGCATGTGTGCATAGCTAGCAGCCTCCTGGCCTCATTGCGCGCCTTATCAAGCTTGATGCCGTGTACAAACTAAAAAGATATGTCTGCTATCCATTTGAAGAAAGTACAACATTATTGGATGTCGATGATCACTGATTCCGTTCAGCTTCTAGAATAATTATAAGCAGCTAGCCCTAATTTTGAAAGCCGGCACGATCATGCATCATATAACACACACACACACACACACACACACAAATGTGTGTGTGTGTGTGTGTGTGTGTGTGTGTGTGTGAGGGGGAGGGGGGCTTGGCCCTTAGGGTTATCAACCCCGGCCTCAACAGTGCAGGATGGTGCAACTTTCTCGATCGCCTAAGTTGCATTCATCTTTGTGAGACTGTTAAAACCAATACTCAACATGATCCCCGCCTAGTATTGGGGTAACCGTGCAGGGAATTTTGGGCTGACATCTCGAGATCCATGCACCTGCCACATGATTAATGTGTAACTTTTAATCCCGGACGGATGTAGTATTTGGAAGAGTTAAGATGTCTTGGTACGTACCTCTCCTAGTATATACCAGATCATGATTGGCGCGTGTCATTGCACCCATCTATGCTTGCGATGAAATGATAGGAGTTTCCATAGAAAAGTGTCTAGATGATGGATATAATATTTTGTTAGAATTTGTAAAGACAATGCATGCAAATGAAAAAAAAATATCTTTAGTGTCTTTCTTTGCGACTCTACATCATATCCTCCTTTAGTGTTAAGAAAATCAACTTGCAAAAAAAAACTCACCGCTGTTATACTTTAATGGAAATCAAGTTGAACTTCGAAGTTGATGTATACGAAGAAAACACGGCTATGGGAAAAACATAAAATTACTAATCTCATCGGGAAACCAGCAAGGAAGATTGTGTGCATCACGAATTGTGGCAGACTAGCAGTAATGACAAATACATTAGAAACACAATGAACAAACTACAGAGCACAAGTAGGAAAATCATTAAAACACGGTTAGTGTGTTTCCATGGCTTAACATGTATTGGTCTCAAGCCTTTTACTCTCTAATTGTTCCCCTATTTTGTTTATTGATATCTTCTAGTTGGAGGGCCAATTCCACTATACAAAACTTTTCCGCAGAATTGAAGAACATGTTTAAATCTCACAGATAGTGTTGATCCAGATGGAGCGCTCCTTCAGAAAAGTACAGATCCAATATGTTAGGAGCGATTGTGGGTGAGGTCATTAGAGGAATATGAGGACATAGCTATTTTTACTACTAAACTTCGAATTAGAAATTCCTACCAATAACTGATGAGTCTGTAACTTCTGGAAGAAATGATCCACATTTTTCATGCCACTACCGTACCATGGGTAAATGAAGCAAAGATATATACCTTCATTACAACTTTCTCTCCATCAACATCAATCTTAGCTATTATGACCAGGTCACTGCCATCCAAATATTGCTTCGGAGAGTCCAAAATATATTGAATGTCATCACATAATAAAACAAGGCTAACGTACAAGTGCGTTCTCGTCACTCGTTTTCAATCAACCTTTTACATGTTGTAGCTCAAAATCATGGATAGCCAGACGTGGGGTTTTATCACTAGGTGTGCCCCAACACCTAATTACTTGGGCACAACTGGGACACAATAAAGTGAATACATGATTAGTTAATATGCATACATATGAATACGTCGGTGTAGATGCGGATCTCCCACTCCGTATATGACACATACATGCATGTGATATCGCGTGCATGATGGAATCTCCTTTCTCGTGAATTTATACACTGAAATGCACTTCTTCCTGACTTCATCAAGATGGTTTTTGTAGGTGAATATGCGCCTTAAGTCCATATATGGCTATCATTTCTTTGTAACTTTGCTACTTTGGACTTTTGCTCTGCTATTTATAAAAATTGCAGTGGGGTGTTTACCCTACTATTTATAGTCAAAAAAATATGGCTATCATTGGTGTAACTTCTTTATTGAAGAAATGGGTTGCATCGTCAATAATTTTCATTAGAGAAACAACCATAGCACTAGAAGGTTCCTTACTAGTTTAAACAAGCAAAATAATTCTGCATGATCCTAGAAGAAAGCCACAGTTTAACATAGCCCTTGAATTTAAACTAGGATGTTAATTGCCAGCTGTTGTAAACGGTTTGTGTAAAATGTATGGGCACATAAAAGATCTAGCCAAAACAGTTGTATCTATCAAAGTAAATAAGTGTACTTAATGTTGATTGGATGTTGTGTTTCTGGAAGACCAACTAATTCCTTATACTTCATCAAAGTAATTTAGACAAGACAACAAAACATTAGGCATAATACATCTGGAATTCTTGTACTGGGTGCATTCGTGAAATCTAATGGTTGGTGTTCTCATAGTTATGCGAATGTCCTATTTATATATACTTTGATTTGCTTAATTTGGTTAATAAGAATATATACCAACTGATGGTCTAATATGGAACATTCTGTAACTACTCATTGTATTTGATTTCACCAATCGAGACAATAAAATGCTATTTGACAGAAAAAACCTTTCTGCCTGCTTTATTAATAAAGTACACAACAACATCATACACGCTTCCGCAACAGTTCAAAGGATGGGAGGGGAGAGAGAGGGGGGGGGGGGGAGAGAGATAGAGAGAGATGGAGGGAGGGAGGGAGGGAGAGATATGGTCCAAACACAAGAAAAATAAAGGGTCCCGCTAGGGGCACTGCTCAACAAGCCCACGGATAAATAAAAAAGTCTAAAGAAGTAAAAAAAAAACACATTTAGTCTAGCTTTGGAGGTGGCCGAGGGGGTGGGGACAGAGACCCAAGTCCTGCAGTCCTTCAATGGTGACATGGTAGGGCAGGCCACGAAGACTCGAAGAGGCTTCCAAGGTTGCAGAAAGCCACACATTTTAAAAATGACATCAGTCGGACGTCGTAGAGGAGAATGCTCAATAACTAGCTTGTTGTGATTTTTCCATAAAGTCCAGGCAAGGGTCGGGTAAGCACACAACTCCACGAAAAGGTCATGGAAATCCGTATGGCACCAAACTCCACCAACGACCTTCCTGAAGCAAATACATAAGAACTGAGCCAAAACTCAGGAGAACAAAATACGGCTGGAGTCTCGCACACAGGGCAAAATCCATCCTAGGTTCATTGCGCTTACGCACTTCCACCCTGAAGGAATACGACCACGAATCCATTGCTAACAGAAAGATTCTAATCTTAAAATGGAAGCTTGAAAAGCCAAAGCTGAGTGAGAGGTTCATGACCGGAGAAGCTGCCACCACTTGGTAAAGGGAGCGAGTCAAAACTCGATGGTTGGCCTCAAGACTGCAAGAAATACGACCAATTCAAAGCTCGGCGTGCAGAGAGAAACACATTCCATCAAGCCTTCGCAAAATTCCCTTTCAGGCTGCCCAATGATGCAGCGGAATGTATGGTTCTCAAGGTCATTCGAGGCAGCCTTAGGCCCCATTTGTAATCTCTCTGCTCCTCCACTCCGCGGAGTTGGTGGAGCTCGGTCTTCGCAGCTCCGTTAAAGTGAGCGGAGAGGAACCGAACGCTCCCTTAACAGAGATATGAGGGAGCACGCAAATGATAGAAAATTCGGGAAACCGAGCCGCCAACGAGCGTTCACCCTCCCACCGATCAAATTTCATCTAAAAGAGGAGCCTGGTGTGTGACAACATCGAGACACAATGTGAAGCAATGCAACATCGCAATGGAAGTGGGGGCAAAGGAATATTCTAACCTGGTGTTACAAAATATGAAAGGGAACAAAGAGAGATGACAACACATAAGATGACCATGGTATGTGTATTATAGATTTTTGGAAATGCATGACCAATATGTTGTTATGTCTTGATAATAGTGCTTCTAATACAATTCACGTGCATTTTGAAAGGTTCTTTAAAAAAATAGTGCAAACGATAATGCTTACAAACACGTACACACATTCATCCTTATGAACACATGCACGCGCACCCTACCCTTATGAGTACCTCCGAGAGACTGAGCGCGGGGGAGGGGGCTCTTGAGATTGACAAAGTCACCACAGGTGTCTCACTATCATCAAAAGCATCGCCTCCCACTAAAATAATATTTTTCACCTACCACAATAATCGTCACTATTGTCAAATGTATGTGATAGTGAGAGGATATTAACTCGAGGTGTTTAATGCGCTATTATCCGTGGATAGAAAAGATATAAACCTTGACAAAGAAGAGTGATGGCTTTGTGATAGCAAGGTCAGAGGTGAGGTAGAAGGGCTATCAGAAAATAGGAGGCGGGTAGGGAGAATGAAGATGATGTCACTTATTGCGGTGTTGAGTGACGAGTAAATAAACACTAATAGAAAATGGGTCATTTGTCCCGGTTCCAAAGGCCCATTAGCCCCGGTTCTGAAACCGGGGCTAAAGGGTCGGGACTAAAGCCCAACACCTTTAGTCCCGGTTCGCTTACGAACCGGGACATATGGTGCTCCACGTGGCCGTTGCGGCGAGCCCATGCAGGAGGGCCTTTAGTCCTGGTTGGTAACACAAACTGGGACCAAATGACATCCACGCTTCAGCAGCTCAGGAGCTGAGATTTTTGTTTTTTTAAGGGGGGGGGGGGGGGGTTAGGGGGTTTTGATGGTTAATTTAGGGGTTTCATATATTGTGTTAGCTAGCTAATAGCTAGAGAGAAATGACCTCTCTTATCTCCGTGCTTGGTCAATGCTAGCTACCATACGTATAGAGAGAATTCGATGCGCTAGCTAGTAAGCAAATGAAGAAACCATTAAGTACACAGGATCGTCATGAACATATATAGAGAGAAGTGATCAACCTCTCTTTCTCTGCGAGATTGGTCGAACAACAAGTTTCCGTATATCTATCTGACGCTACCAGCTACATATATACAATATAAGATCTCTTACAAACCCTAACATCTAAGGTCTATTTGAACTTCCACATGATATTCTCCATCTTTATTTATGACGTGGTCAAGAAAGAATCCCGCCAATTCCTCTTGAATTGCTCGTATGCGATCATGTGGTAGGAGTTCATCCCGCATCTCCCACATCTAATCTAAAGAAGTGGGTCGATACATGTATATGAATGCACAACCAAGGAGGAAGGTTATACATACATAGAGTCACAGGCCAGGTCATGTGATTGCTGCTCTGCTCCCCAAAAGAATTAATGTCATCCACGCTTAAACCAAACCATACGTTCCTTGCGTCACCTGCAAAGTCCTTCCAGTACTTTCTCTCGATTGTTCTCCACTGCAACCCGTCAGCGGGTGCTCTCAACTTCTCGTCTTTCTTACGGTCCTCTCTATGCCGTCGCATCAACTTGGCATGCTCTTTGTTTCTGAACAGACGTTTCAACCGTGGTATTATGGGAGCATACCACATCACCTTGGCAGGAACCCTCTGGGGCTCATACGCACCACGGTAGAGGATGCAGTCATTAGGGCATGCATGTGTCTTCTGCACCTCCAATCCTAAAGGCATACAACCTTCTTTGTTGCGTACGTACTGTCGGGCAATTCGTTATCCTTTGGAAGCTTCTTCTTCAATATTTTCAGTAGCTTCTCAAATTCTTTTTCAGGTACACCATTCTCTGCCTTCCACTTCAGCAATTCCAGTGTGGTACCGAGCTTTGTGTTGCCATCTTCGCAATTGGGGTACAACCCTTTTTTATGATCCTCTAACATGCGATCGAACTTTAGCTTCTCCTTTATACTTTCGCACTGTCTCTTTGCATCAACAATGACCCGGCGAAGATTATCATCGGGCACATCGTCTGGTTCCTCTTGATCTTCAGCTTCCCCCGCTGCAGCATCATCGTATTCAGGGGGCACATAGTTGTCATCATCCTCTTCTTCTTCATTGTCTTCCATCATAACCCACGTTTTTCCGTGCTTGGTCCAAACATTATAGTGTGGCATGAAACCCTTATAAAGCAGGTGGCTGTGAAGGATTTTTCGGTCAGAGTAAGACATCATATTCCAACATATAGGGCATGGACAACACATAAAACTATTCTGCTTGTTTGCCTCAGCCACTTCAAGAAAATTATGCACGCCCTTAATGTACTCGGAGGTGCGTCTGTCTCCGTACATCCATTGCCGGTTCATCTGCGTGCATTATATATAATTAAGTGTGTCAAAAGCCATTACAAAACATCATGAATACAGAAGTGACCAAATTAATAGAAGTTCATCATCACATTAAAACCAAAGTACATACATAGTTCTCATTGAACAACATATAGATCTCCAGAACATCTAATTAAACCATACATTGAAACTATCTAAAACATTTCAATGCAACAACAAATGCGATCATAATCGCAACTAAGGTAACAATTGATCCAACGGCATAATGATACCAAGCCTTAGTATGAATGGCATATTTTCTAATCTTTCTAATCTTCAAGCGCATTGCTTCCATCTTGATTTTGTGATCATCGACGACATCCACAACATGCAACTCCAATATCATCTTCTCCTCCTCAATTTTTTCAATTTTTCCTTCAAGTAATTGTTTTCTTATTCAACTAAATTTAACCTCTCGACAATAGGGTCGGTTGGAATTTCCGGTTCACATACCTCCTAGATAAAAAAAATCTATGTCATGTTGCTCAGCATAATTGTCATAAACACTAAATGAACTTATTTATTTTAGAAAGAAGATAACAACTAGAGGCTCATCACGGTGGTGCCGGCGACGAGATCGGCGCGGGCGATCGACGGTGTTGAGGACGGGGACGGGACAGGACGGACAACCTAACCTAGACAAATCTTGAGGAAAATGGAGTTTGGACAAGGAGCTTCGAGAGTAGAAAGCTTAAATTTGGCTCGGGCATTTCATCGAACACCTCATGTGCATAGGAGGTGAGCTAGAGCACAACACACCTCTCATACACCTCTCCCAAAAAAACAGAGCACTCCAATGCCCTGCTCGCAGGCAAGGGGTATATATAGGCATCTCATTGGTCCCGGTTCGTGGCTGGAACTGAGACTAAAGGACAACCTTTGGTCCCGGTTAAAGCCACCAACCGGGACCAATGGTGGTGGGTCAGGAGCGAGGCCCATTGGTCCCGGTTCGTGCCTGAAACCGGGACCAAAGGGGCCAGACGAACCGGGACCAATGCCCCACGAGGCCCGGCCGGCCCCCTGGCCTCACGAACCGGGACCTATGCCCTCATGCGTCCCGATTCATGAGTGAACCGAGATTTATAGGCTTGCCCTGCTTGGACCAAATTAAGCCCTGTTTTCTACTAGTGAGAAAGGAACAAATAGATAAGAAAGATTATCTTATGTCTTCCTACAATTTTGATATGTATGTAGAAGTTATAGGTGTGCATATCTCGGGCCAGGCCGGGCCAAAAAAAGCCCAGTGCTAAAAACCTAGGCCCGAGCCCGGCCCGGCCCAACCATCGGGACTACAAAATCAGGCCTGAGCCCGGCCCGGCCCAACCATCGGGCCTACAAAATCAGGCCCGAGCCCGACACGGCCCGGTCGGCCCGGCCCGACCACGGCTAAAAATGTGTTTTGTGCAGGCCCGAGCCCGACCCTACCTGCCCGTCAGGCTCAGTTTCCAGACCCGAGCCCGGCCCGATGGCACACTCGGGCTCAGCCCGGCTCGGGATTTTTGGGCCGGGCTGCCCATGGCCATGTCTAGTACAAGTACATTAGCTATGTAATCCCTCCATCCGAAAAAAGCTTGTCCCAAACTTATCCCTCAAATGGATGTATCTAGCACTAACTTGGTGCTAGATATATCAATTTGAGGGGTGCTAGATATATTCATTGGAGGGACAAGTTTTTTCAGACGAAGAGAGTATATAGAAAAGCTGAAGGACTGCATCTCGGTGAAGAAGATAAAAGATGACCATAACTTATGCTCTTGTGTTCATCTACGTTTCTCTTGCATCCGTAGGCTTCTAACTATTTTTCCTAAATTTAATCAACGTACCAATCACAGCCGCACGTATAATTCTTCATCTAACAGAAACAGAAACACGAGGGCCGGGAATCAGAGTGCACAGCGTTTCCTCCAATTCCTTCCTGTTGCCGGCTGCTAGTAATAGTGTCCGAGTTGGACTGTTAGTCAGATTCCTTCTCATCATATGCTACTTGCTTCTCTTCTCAGCCATCCCAGGATTTTGATAGTGCAATTCACGTGGACATGTCGAAGCGCAAGAGCTCGCTCGACACCTGCAGCACCGCCGCCAAGCGCCCGGCGGCCGAGCGGCGGCAACACCTGTTCCTAGTGTTGGACGACTGGGAGAAGGGCTACAGCGTCCGCAAGGTGGACGTCGACGCCTTGGCCGACGCCGACGCTGACGCCGACGAGCGTGAGCCGGAGGCCTTCGACGATCCGCCGCTGGCCCGCTTCGACGTCGTGCACGGCCTTTCCCACGCCTTCGTCGCCCACGGCACCACGATCGTGGCCATGAACCCCCGCCAGGTCAGCCCCGCCATCCCCGCCTTCGACACCGCCACCTCCGCGGTGGGCATCCTCCCGTGGCCCGAGTTCCGCATGACCTTCGGCAGGCCCATCCTCGTCTCCATCGCCGGAAAGCTCTTCATGTTCGTCAACGGAGGCACCCACTGCCTCAGCGACCCGCCGCCGCCGCCACCGCCACGCACCGTTTGCGAGGCTCCTGCGGTGCAGAAGCCGTGGGTCTGGACCGCCCTCGACTCGCCGATGCCGTTCACGGCCGCCTACTGCTACGCCGTGCACCCGGACGGCCGCACCCTCGTCGTGTCGGCCCGCAAGTGGAGACACGAAGCCGAGAAGGGCACCTTCTCCTTCGACACCGAGCGCCTCGAGTGGACGCGCCACGGCGACTGGATGCTCCCTTTCCGCGGCCAGGCGCACTACGTGGCCGCGCTGGACGCATGGGTCGGCATCTGCCGCCACAAGGGCGGCACCGGCCACCTCTGCTCCTCGGACGTCATGCCCGTCGGCTCCGGCGCCGGGCCGTCGACCCTGCCGCGATGGAAGCTCCTCGGAGAGGAAAAGCTGTTCGAGGACGAGTCGCCGCTGCACCTGGGCGCCACCCTCGTCCCCATGGGCGACGGCAGGTTCTGCCTCGTGGAGTCCACGTGGCACAAGGGCGACGAAGACGTGCGGCGGCGCAAGGGCGTGGAGAGCGGGATATACGTCGGTCCTCCCCGCGTCGTTCTTCGCATCACCACGTTTGGTGTCAAGTACGACGAGGACGGTGAGCTGCGTCTCCGGTCGCGGCGAGCTCGCCGGTGCAACGTGTTCAAGCGAGCTCATGACATGCCGGATACGTTGGTTAGCCCTGTGGCCTTCTGGATATAAGCACGGACCAGCCAGCATGCCCCGATCCATCGTAACAATTGGAATGGCTAAACTGGGACCAACGTATATTACAATAAAGCACAATTGTTTAAAAAATGGAGTATATTTTACGATAAAGCAGAATTACAAAAGTGCAGTAAATCGTGTATTTGAACCCAATGGAATGCAGATAACATTACACCGTGAATGAAATTGATCAGCTAACCGGCCGTAGAAAGGGCCGAGTACGTAGGAATAGGTTAGGTACATATAATCAGGGGTGGCATGGTCTGATGCAGGTTCTGGTTTTCCAAAAATTTAATCTGAAATTTCAATGGACACTGAAATACCTGTAGAAATTTCGGTCTAGATTCGAATGAAACTTAAACCAAATCTAAACCATGGTCTGGTGAAACGTCATTAAAGATCAGCAAATCTTAATTGAAAGAATTCCGAAACAATTTCCGAAATTTACAGCAAGGTTCAGAATTTTTATGTTACCTAAATTGTAAACCATGGTCTGGTGTCTCCAAGAATTCAACAGATTTGACTGAATTTCCCTTTCAGCATGCAGTCGCTCGATTTGCCACCGCTTAAATCTTTCCAATTTTGCTCTAGATTTCTGAGATTTACAATTGAGTTTGTATTAAAGTGGTTTCTTGAGGGAATTCTCTTTTTCTCGATGTATTGGAAAAGAACGTAAGGACAAAACATAAAGAGCCTCACCGAAGAAAAAGAAAGCAAAGAGAAACTAAAACAAAAATGGCAGAAAAGGAACCAAAACCACAACGGCTAGGTGGTGAAACTGTATTTCTCCATAGATAATCATGTCTCGTAATATTCAATGGCAACACATCGCAAAAACAACATTCAGGCTAAGAGAGCATATTCTTTTTAGAAACACAGTATAGCCAAAAAACGCCCCCCTGCTCCATTACTTGAATGAAACAGGATACATGGTTCAGAGTTCAAAAGAGTAAAAACATAACTAAAATGAAAGCCACATCAAAGCAAGGTAAAGACAGTTTTAATAGCGCACATATCAGAGCTAAACATAGCCACAAGCCCACAACAGTGAGCGACAGAGAGGTCAAGATCAACCCGTAGTGTTCAATCATCAACAATCTTCAGCAGCAGGACAGATGCAATCAACACCTCTTGTGCCTTTCGAATAGGTCAAGTAGTTTGCGTTCAAGCTAAGAGCATTTAGATCCATTTCAGGAAGAAAGCGAAGTTTACTGCAAACTGCGGGCGCGCTACTTACTACTAAGAGTCTCAAATCATCCCACTAGATAAGAGCATTGCTACAATTCGCCATACGTATCTTATATCTCCCCACAGAATAACAAGACCAACAGCTTTGACACGGCTTTAATAGCACAGTCAGCACTTAACGGAAATCGTGGTTAATTTCTTGCCTATCAGATAGTACTTGCTAACCACATGAGCTTGACGGTTGACTGTTACTCATCCCCAGAAATCTAGTTCGTGCTTGGCAAAATCTCTCATGAATTGCTGGCCACGGAGGTCTGGTACAAAATCAGATAGTCGATTAGTGCATAGATTACAAATTTAAGTTAAACAGAGTTAACTTTTCTACTTACAAGAATAGAATAGTCTGAAAACATGCCCATTTAACCACATTTATCTTTTCAGGAACATGGTAACAGCATATGAACATACAGAGTAGTAATTTAGTACTGCTGAATTCACAAATAACTACGAAATTTTATATGATCAGAAGGTTAGAAGGTATGACTCACAAGTACTCCCACTGCGACGGACATATATCTTCTCAGTGGGTATACCATTTGCCATGAACAAATGTGCCAACTTATGGACTCTCACATCATCCTTTGAGCATTTGATCTCCACAATTCGAACATGTTCGCAAGTAAATGATCTCTCCTTCAATTATATACCTGTTTTCCATGTCTTTTTGGAGTTGAACTTCTATACATACAGAACAATAAAATGGTCACTAATCATATAATCAGGTTAGGTACATAAAAACTTTAAAAAGAGTTGCGAGAATCGTATATCATACAACAAATATGTAAGATACAATAAAATGGTCGCCGTCTCATACAGCAAATATGTTACAAGAAGAAAATGGCTACTGTCATATAATGAGGTTAGGTGGACATACCAATGTAAGTTGGAGAAAAAGCTCCTCTACATTAGGCGAATGCTGCAGTAAGAAAACTAATGCATCAAAATCAGCAGTCATACACCATTCACCAAGGGACAGGGTCTTCAGGTTGATAAAAGTTGGACAACTTTTCAGTTCCCTACTCAGAACCACCTTCATAATGAATTTATACAGTGAGTAGCCAGCAAAGAACACTGCTAATCTGCATCTTCATATTGTGCATATGCACATAATTTTCTAATATAGAGAAGAAAACAAACATATGCACTAGCAAATTCTACAATAATAATAAACTGTAATCACTGAAAACACGACATCATCTATGTACAAAACAAATGATGAATAGTTACGCCTCAAAGCTACAAGCATGCATATCTATTGAATTCAGCTACTAAATTTGACGAATGACAGCGGCAAGAAAACTGGAGGTATTTTTATGATGTGAACTCTTTTTAAAGTTAAATGTGCCTATGTAACCAGGTTTGATGCTACAACTCAGAAGGTAACAAACTTGCTCATTGGACATCCTGTGTTATGGGTAATCAGGAAAAAGTTGTTTTGCATATGATTTTTTGCTACAAAAGTACTTATATATATTGTCATATTGTGTTGGTCTACAATGATGTTTAAGGTCGAGATGTTGTATGCTACCATAAGCGAACATGAAGTTGATCAAACCTCAGAGTATTGAAACATAACTATAAAAAGGTTCTACATGATGTGAAGAAATACTTTTTTTTGTTCATTTTCCTTCAGCTGGAATAATTCAGCTAAAGCAAGGAAAATATAAATACACACTGAAAGAGGGATATCAGCAAAATCGGGCAATAGCTATACCTCTCCAGCATCAGTTAACAACTCCAAACTTGTAGCACTCGAAAGGCAATGAAGAATATTACAGCCACCTAAAATTTTACTACCATTGCATTCATGGTTCCCACCATTGTCGTGATAGTTACCCTCTTTATTGAAATTCTGGCCATCAGCAAGGTAGCCATATGCAATTTCACTATATTCACAAGTATTGTCATCACTCTCAATATCGCTGCCATAACCATACTTATCCTTGTATCCATGAAGCCCATGTTTTTTTGGAGGCAAACGATATCCAACCTTTGAACACTTGCTCTTATCGTTATTATCGTCATCATCACCATCATTGTCGTCGTCATCGTCATCGTCATCGTCATCATCATCATCATCATCATCATCATCATCATCATCATCATCGGTGGTTTCATCCAAATCATCATCATCACTGATGTGTCCAAAATCATCACTCAAGAGAGAGTCATCAAGTATGATAGTTCCAGTGACTAGTGATCCCAGATTCTTAAATGATGGAACTTGGACGGAAGGTGTGATGAGGCGCAGAAGTACCAGATTTGGAGCAGCAATGGAGAAGTCCCAATTGAATGTGCATTTGAGCATGATTAAAGTCTTCAGAGAGGCAGACACAATCTTAGGGCCTGTGAACAAGCAGTACTTGAGATCCAGTTCTTCCAACGATTTGCAACAAGAAGAAAGCTGCCCAAGGATCCTATCTTCAAGCCTGGTGTGCGACAACTTCAAGATCTTGAGGTGGCAAGAGACGAAGTGCACGCGGTCCAACAACGCGACTCCCTCCCGATGTTCAGCAAGATGAATAGCACGCGCATTGCGGCTGACAGCAGTCCTGATCCACCTGTTGGCATCTTCCTCGCGGAAGCCAGCATACTCATCGTTGGACCGCAGCCAGAGCGTGTCCACCGGCGCCGACACATCGCGGTGGAGGAAGAGGCTGTCCACAAAGTCATAGAACTCCTCCGGCGTGTCGTCCTCACGGCCGGAGTGGCTCACGCGGAGGTCGACGCAGGGCGCGGACGCCCAGAGATGGCGCCACCGGCGCGCGAGCACGCAGGTGGGCACCACCTCCCACGCCCTGAGGAACGACATGATGTGGTGCAGGAGCGCGTCTGGGAGGGCGCTGAGGCGGTCGACGGCGAGGCCGCCGGAACATGTCTTGCCATTGCGGCGGCGCATCCCCGGGCGCTGGGTGGTTGTCCGGCGCATTTGGCGAGCAGTAGGCCTGCATAAAGGTTCGGGTACCCTGCGTAAAGATTATGCATGGAAATCCATGAAAGAATATACGTATGGAGACAAAAGGGATGAAGGGGTTGAACTTTACGGAGGGATTCTTCATCGAAATGGCGTGGACTTCTTTGCCGCTTTTGAAATTCGAAATTTTGGGGATGGAGTTCGGTCGCTACTCCTCCGGTCCTCCTCCCATTGTCCCCCGCAGCTCAAATCAATGGGCTTTGGGCATTCTGCCGCGCGCGTGTGTTACCAAGGGGTGGCCCAGATAGCTAATCCATTCTATTTCTCCAAAAACAAATAGTACTTTACTATAAAAATTCTCCAAAAATAAAGCTAATGCATTCCACTGCTTCCAAGCGATGACCCAGTTTGCTTTTCCCTAGAACATTTCTGGAGTAAATGTCCCATTCGTCCATAAACTTGGACCAGATATGCACACTTTTGTCCATTATAGCTCAAAATTTACGCATCCAGAGCAAAAAAAAAGGGTCTAAATGATACACTTTGGTTTAGAAAGGTTAGAGAGAACTTGTCTGCGAGGAATTTTTGTGCTGGGGGTCCTGAAAAAATATATTCCAAGGTCAAAACGTCATTTGCATTGCCCCCACACGTGCACTCCCACACACACACACACACTCACAAGACCTCAACCTACTTGACTGCTATGTTGTTTAGTAAAAAAAAAACTTCCTGGGTTAACTCGGTTTGTTGTCAAACGAACGCGGCACTACCCGCCCCTGTCGACCCAGTGCCCCTGCATGCCCCTGCCGGCGTTGTGTCACTGCCCCCCAAGCTCCTGCCTCGGTGAGTTCCCCATGAGATTTTTCAACAAATTGGAAGGAGAAATTATTTTTCGTTAGTAGTGTTTCTAGTTATTAAACCCATTAAAAGGCGCTAGAATGGTGGCCAACCAGCTACGCCATGTGGCGCATGCTGGTTGGTCACGGTGAGAAAGGTTTTCTTTAGAGTTTTTAAAATGGTAGGGAGACCTTTTTCCGAGAAATTTTTTTCCAGCCTTTTTCTTTTTTTAAGATGGTTGTGATGTCCACGTGACGCAAGAATATTTTTTTAAAAATTTAACATGATGATGAGGTGCGCATAGCTTTCTCTCGAGCGGCCCGCAATGGCGGGCCCCAACCACTAGTATAAATCCATTAGTTGATAGTGTTCCTAGTTATATAGATCAATTAGTCGGTTGATTAGGTAGTGTTCCTAGTTAGATAGATCGATTAGTCCATCAATCGATTAGTTTGTAGATCTATTAGTCGGTCGATTAGGTAGGGTACCTAGTTATATAGATCACTTAGTTGGTCGATCCATCAGTTGGTTATTCATTAATTTGAGTTAGCTTGATTAATTAGTAGCTTTCTCTTCATTTCCATCGCGCGGCAAGCGTGATAAGCAACAACCAAAGCCAAAAAAAAAAGCTTTCTCTTCATTTCCTTTCTTAAATTTCAATATTAATTTAAGTTAGCTTGATTAGTACTCCCTCCGTCCAAAAATACTTGTCATCAAAATGGATAAAAAGAATGTATCTAGAACTAATATACATCTAGATACATCTCTTTTATTCATTTTGATGACAAGTATTTCTGGACGGAGGGAGTACTTGTGGTAGAAGAGAACCTCCATTTTCTCTTCTATATATTTGATAAACACTCATTTTTATTCTTCATTTTCCGTGCTAGCATCATTATCTGATTTGTGACTTAACTTAGTCCGATATGGCTAAGTTTGTGGTACCGGGTGTTGTTCTAGGAGATCGCTATTGTACTTCTCCTCTTGTGAGACATTGGTAAAGCAGGAGGGGAAGTACACTAGCGACCATCACCGACAGTCGAAATACCGTACCCGTGAGTGAGAGCTCACCATATATACTCCACCACCTAAGAGATGAGAGTTATTGAAGGATCCTGACTGTTATTATAGAGGGTTGTTGTCGTATTTATCCTCTTCTAAGACATTAGTTAAGAAGGAGGGTAAGTGCAACAACAACCATCACAGACAGTCAAAATACTCATGAGGGAGAGCCCACCATATACACCACCACCTAAGTGATGGGAGTTTTTCAAGGTAGTCTAATATGATATTATACTTTTCATGTTCGATACATACATAATATTACCTTACACACATACTAGTACTACAATTAATGTCATTTGATTAATTTCAGGACATCCCCCGTCAACTACATGGCTTCTCGTCGTCATCAGGCAACTCGTACCACACCATCATCCTCCACTCCTCCCGAAGTGGAGTCACGGGTGCATCCTCTATGGGTGGTGGAGCGGGTAGGAAGGATTTGCGACGCGGTGTTCAGCTGGTGGAAGTGTATAGAAATGGCGTAGGTTATCTAGCAGAGGGCTTCAAACTTTGAAAAGATCGTATAAGTGTAAACTGAGGAATGCAGTAGAGGTTGTCATCTCCGAGACCGCCGATGCAGAGTGTGGTCGAATGCTAACTTGTGGCAGTTTGAGCGTGGTCGAATGCTAACTTGTGGCAGTTTGAAATTGGTCATCAAATGAGCATTACAAGAAATAAAATCTCCGATCTGGGTTCAAAGAGCCCGATGGGGATATATGATGGGGTAATGCCGCCGAGGATACCACCACCATCACCGGATTCGGCCGATTGTTGACCAGTTAATTAGACAATGTTAATTTACATTTTAATAGGTCAATGGTGTCATGACAGTATAATGAGGCCTTTTGGCTCAAAAAGCTCTCATGTCGCAATTTAGGACTACAAAAGAGGGCATTTAAGCTCATAAGAATGTCATGGCATAAAAATTAGGGCACTAAATCCAGCTATGTGCGGGTACTATGTGGTAGCTAACTGTGTTGAATATGTTGTACCATCTGGTAAATTATGATGCAATATGCTATTAATTGCGACAAATGCTACCAGCAGAGGACATGCTACAAGCTTATTTTACAAGGTAGTCGCATTAAACAACGTCACATGATGTTGCTTTGTAATGAACTGGTAGTGTTCCATGCTCACGCTGCTAGGTACTATTGGAAATATGCCCTAGAGGCAATAATAAAATGGTTATTATTGTATTTCCTTGTTCATGATAATTGTCTATCATTCTTGCTATAATTGTATTGACCGGAAACCGCAATACATGTGTGAATACATAGACCACAACATGTCCCTAGTGAGCCTCTAGTTGACTAGCTCGTTGATCAACAGATGGTCATAGTTTCCTGACCATGGACATTGGATGTCATTGATAACGGGATCATAGCATTAGGAGAATGATGTGATGGACAAGACCCAATCCTAAGCCTAGCACAAGATCGTGTAGTTCATATGCTAAAGTTTTTCCAAATGTCAAGTATCTTTTCCTTAGACCATGAGATTGTGCAACTCCCGGATACCGTAGGAATGCTTTGGGTGTACCAAACGTCACAACGTAACTGGGTGGCTATAAAGGTGCACTACGGGTATCTCCGAAAGTGTCTGTTGGCTTGGCACGAATCGAGACTGGGATTTGTCACTCCGTGTGACGGAGAGGTATCTCTGGGCCCACTCGGTAGGACATCATCATAATGTGCACAATGTGATCAAGGAGTTGATCATGGGATGATGTGTTACGGAACGAGTAAAGAGACTTGCCGATAACGAGATTGAACAAGGTATCGGTATACCGACGATCAAATCTCGGGCAAGTACTATACCGCTAGACAAAGGGAATTGTATACGGGATTGATTGAATCCTTGACATCGTGGTTCATCTGATGAGATCATCGTGGAACATGTGCGAGCCAACATGGGTATCCAGATCCCGCCGTTGGTTATTGGCCGGAGAGTTGTCTCGGTCATGTCTACATGGTTCCCGAACTCGTAGGGTCTACACACTTAAGGTTCGATGACGCTAGGGTTACAGGGAATAGATATACGTGGTTACCGAATGTTGTTCGGAGTCTCGAATGAGATCCTGGACGTCATGAGGAGTTCCGGAATGGTCCGGAGGTAAAGATTTATATATGGGAAGTCCTGTTTTGGTCACCGGAAAAGTTTCGGGTGCTATCGGTAACATACCGGGACCACCGGGAGGGTCCCGGGGGTCCACCAGTTGGGGCCACCGGCCCCAGAGGGCTGCGTGGGCCAAGTGTGGGAGGGAACCAGCCACAGGTGGGATGGTGCGCCCCTCCCCAAGGGCCCAAGGCGCCTAGGGTTGAAAACCCTAGGGGAGGGGGTGCCTCCACCTTGCTTGGGGGGCAAGCCACCCCTCCTGGCCGCCGCCCCTCCCCTCTAGATGGGATCTGGAGGGGGCCAGGCCCATCTCCCCTTCCCCTATATATAGTGGGGGTTTGGGGCTGCCAAACACATGAGAACCTCCCCCTCTTAGCGCATCCCTACCCCTCTCCCTCCTCGTCTCTTGCGGTGCTTGGCGAAGCCCTGCTGGAGTGCCACGCTCCTCCACCACCACCACGCCGTCGTGCTGCTGCTGGACGGAGTCTGTTGGAAATATGCCCTAGAGGCAATAATAAAAGGATTATTATTATATTTCCTTGTTCATGATAATTGTCTTTTATTCATGCTATAATTGTATTATCCGGAAATCGTAATACACGTGTGAATACTTAGACCAAATACGTCCCTAGTAAGCCTCTAGTTGACTAGCTCGTTAGTCAACAAATAGTCATGGTTTCCTGACTATGGACATTAGATGTCATTGACAACGGGATCACATCATTAGGAGAATGATGTGATGGACAAGACCCAATCCTAAGCATAGCACAAGATCGTGTAGTTCGTTTTGCTAGAGCTTTTTCAATGTCAAGTATCTCTTCCTTAGACCATGAGATCGTGTAACTCCCGGATATCGTAAGAGTGTTTTGGGTGTACCAAACGTCACAACGTAACTGGGTGACTATAAAGGTGCACTACAGGTATCTCCGAAAGTGTCTGTTGGGTTGACACGGATCGAGACTGGGATTTGTCACTCCGTATGACGGAGAGGTATCTCTGGGCCCACTCGGTAATGCATCATCATAATGAGCTCAAGGTGACCAAGTGTTTGGTCACGGGATCATGCATTACGGTACGAGTAAAGTGACTTGCCGGTAACGAGACTGAACGAGGTATTGGGATACCGACGATCGAGTCTCGGGCATGTAACGCACCGATTGACAAAGGGAATTGTATACGGGGTTGATTGAATCCTCGACATCGTGGTTCATCTGATGACATCATCGAGGAGCATGTGGGAGCCAACATGGGTATCTAGATCCCGCTGTTGGTTATTGACCGGAGAGCCGTCTCGGTCATGTCTGCGTGTCTCCCGAACCCATAGGGTCTACAAACTTAAGGTTCGGTGACGCTAGGGTTATTAGGAAGACTTGTATGTGATTACCGAAAGTTTTTCGGAGTCCCGGATGAGATCCCGGACATCACGAGGAGTTCCGGAATGGTCCGGAGGTAAAGAATTATATATAGGAAGTGCAGTTTCGGCCATCGGGAAAGATTCGGGGGTCACCGGTATTGTACCGGGACCACCGGATGGGTCCCGGGGGTCCACAGTGTGGGGCCACCCATCCCGGAGGGCCCCATGGGCTGAAGTGGGAAGGGGAACCAGCCCATAGTGGGCTGGTGCGCCCCCCTAGGCCCACCCCCTGCGCCTAGGGTTGAAACCCTAGGGTGGGGGGGCGCCCCACTTGCCTTGGGGGGTACTCCACCCTCCTGGCCGCCGCCCCCTTGGGAGATTGGATCTCCCAGGGCCGGCGCCCCCCCTGGGGGCCTATATAAAGGGGGGGAGGGAGGGGGCAGCGGCACCTTTGCATCTTGGCGCCTCCCTCTCCCCTGCTACACCTGTCCTCCTCCGTCACGTGCTTGCGAAGCCCTGCCGGAGTGCTGCTTCTCCACCAACACCACGCCGTCGTGCTGCTGCTGGAGCCATCTTCCTCAACCTCTCCTTCCCCCCTTCCTGGATCAAGAAGGAGGAGACGTCATCCGCTCCGTACGTGTGTTGAACGCGGAGGTGCTATCCGTTCAGCACTTGGTCATCAGTGATTTGGATCACGGCGAGTACGACTCCATCATCGACGTTCCAGTGAACGCTTCCGCTCGCGATCTACAAGTGGTATGTAGATGCAATCTCTCTCCCATGACTCGTTGCTTAGATTAACTCATAGATAGATCTTGGTGAAACCGTAGGAAATTTTTTATTTTCTGCAACGTTCCCCAACAATGGCATCATGATCTAGGTCTATGCGTAGTTCTCTATTGCACGAGTAGAACACAATTTTGTTGTGGGTGTAGATCTTGTCAACTTGCTTGCCGCTACTAGTCTTTTCTTGCTTCAGCGGTATTGTGGGATGAAGCGGCCCGGACCGACCTTACACGTACGCTTACGTGAGACAGGTTCCACTGACTGACATGCATTAGTTGCATAAGGTGGCTAGCGGGTGTCTGTCTCTCCTACTTTAGTTGGAGCGGATTCGACGAAAAGGGTCCTTATGAAGGGTAAATAGAAGTTGACAAAATCACGTTGTGGTTATTCGTAGGTAAGAAAACGTTCTTGCTAGAACCCAATTGCAGCCACGTAAAAGATGCAACAACAATTAGAGGACGTCTAACTTGTTTTTGCAGCAATTGTCATGTGATGTGATATGGCCAGAAGTAGTGATGAATGATGAAGGATATATTGTGATGTATGAGATCATGTTCTTGTAATAGGAATCACGACTTGCATGTCGATGAGTATGACAACCGGCAGGAGCCATAGGAGTTGTCTTTATTTTTTGTATGACCTGCGTGTCATTGAAGAACGCCATGTAAATTACTTTACTTTATTGCTAAACGCGTTAGCCATAGAAGTAGAAGTAGTCGTTGGCGTGACAACTTCATGAAGACACAATGATGGAGATCATGATGATGGAGATCATGGTGTCATGCTGGTGACGAAGATGATCATGGAGCCCCGAAGATGGAGATCGAAGGAGCTATATGATATTGGCCATATCATGTCACTACTATATAATTGCATGTGATGTTTATTATGTTTTATGCATCTTGTTTGCTTAGAACGGCGGTAGTAAATAAGATGATCCCTTATAATAATTTCAAGAAAGTGTTCCCCCTAACTGTGCACCGTTGCTAAAGTTCGTCGTTTCGAAGCACCACGTGATGATCGGGTGTGATAGATCATTACGTTCACATACAACGGGTGTAAGACAAATTTACACATGCAGAACACTTAGGGTTAACTTGACGAGCCTAGCATGTACATACATGGCCTCGGAACACAAGAGACCGAAAGGTCGAACATGAGTCGTATGGAAGATACGATCAACATGGAGGTGTTCACCGATGATGACTAGTCCGTCTCACGTGATGATCGGACACGGCCTAGTCGACTCGGATCGTGTAACACTTAGATGACTAGAGGGATGTCAATCTGTGTGGGAGTTCATTCAATAATTTGATTAGATGAACTTAATTGTCATGAAGTTAGTCTATAACTTTTGCAAAATGTGTCTTGTAGATCAAATGGCCAACGCTCATGTCAACATGAACTTCAACACGTTCCTAGAGAAAACCAAGCTGAAAGATGATGGCAGCAACTATTCGGACTGGGTCCGGAACCTGAGGATCATCCTCATAGCAGCCAAGAAAGCATATGTCCTAGATGAATCGCTAGGTGAAGCACCCATCCCACAGAACCAAGACGTTATGAACGTTTGGCAGTCACGTGCTGATGATTACTCCCTCGTTCAGTGTGGCATGCTTTACAGCTTAGAACCGGGGCTCCAAAAGCGTTTTGAGAAACACGGAGCATATGAGATGTTCGAGGAGCTGAAAATGGTTTTTCAAGCTCATGCCCGGGTCGAGAGATATGAAGTCTCCGACAAGTTCTATAGTTGTAAGATGGAGGAAAACAGTTCTGTCAGTGAGCATATACTCAAAATGTCTGGGTTGCACAACCGCCTGTCCCAACTGGAGATCAACCTCCCGGACGAGGCGGTCATTGACAGAATCCTTCAGTCGCTCCCACCGAGCTACAAGAGCTTTGTGTTGAACTACAATATGCAGGGGATGGTGAAGACCATTCCTGAAGTATTTTCTATGCTGAAGTCAGCAGAGGTTGAAATCAAGAAAGAACATCAAGTGTTGATGGTCAATAAGACCACTAAGTTTAAAAAGGGCAAGGGTAAGAAGAACTTCAAGAAGGACGGCAAAGATGTTGCCGCGCCCGGTAAGCCAGCTGCCGGGAAGAAGTCAAAAAATGGACCCAAGCCTGAGACTGAGTGCTTTTATTGCAAGGGGAAGGGTCACTAGAAGCGGAACTGCCCCAAATACTTAGCGGACAAGAAGGTCGGCAACACTAAAGGTCTATTTGATATACATGTAATTGATGTGTACCTTACTAGTACTCGTAGTAACTCCTGGGTATTTGATACCGGTGCCGTTGCTCATATTTGTAACTCACAGCAGGAGCTGCGGAATAAGCAGAGACTGGCGAAGGACGAGGTGACGATGCACGTCGGGAATGGTTCCAAGGTCGATGTGATCGCCGTCGGCACGCTACCTCTACATTTACCCACGGGATTAGTTATGAACCTCAATAATTGTTATTTAGTGCCAAGTTTGAGCATGAACATTGTATCTGGATCTCGTTTAATACGAGATGGCTACTCATTTAAATTCGAGAATAATGGTTGTTCTATTTATATGAGAGATATGTTTTATGGTCATGCCCTGATGGTCAATGGTTTATTCTTAATGAATCTCGAGCATAATGTTACACATATTCATAGCGTGAATACCAAAAGATGTAAAGTTGATAACGATAGTCCCACATACTTGTGGCACTGCCGCCTTGGTCACATTGGTGTCAAGCGCATGAAGAAGCTCCATGCTGATGGACTTTTAGAGTCTCTTGATTATGAATCATTTGACACGTGCGAACCATGCCTCATGGGCAAAATGACCAAGACTCCGTTCTCCGGAACAATGGAGCGAGCAACCAACTTATTGGAAATCATACATACCGATGCGTGCGGTCCAATGAGCGTTGAGGCTCGTGGAGGACATTGTTATGTTCTCACTCTCACTGATGACTTGAGTAGATATGGGTATGTTTACTTGATGAAACACAAGTCTGAGACCTTTGAAAAGTTCAAGGAATTTCAGAATGAGGTAGAGAATCAACGTGACCGAAAGATAAAGTTCCTACGATCAGATCGTGGAGGAGAATACTTAAGTCACGAATTTGGCACACACTTAAGGAAATGTGGAATCATTTCACAACTCACGCCACCTGGAACACCTCAGCGTAACGGTGTGTCCGAATGTCGTAATCGCACTCTATTGGATATGGTGCGGTCTACGATGTCTCTTACCGATTTACCGCTATCATTTTGGGGATACGCTCTAGAGACAGCTACATTCACTTTAAATAGGGCACCGTCTAAATCCGTTAAGACGACACCGTATGAATTATGGTTTGGGAAGAAACCTAAGCTGTCATTTCTAAAAGTTTGGGGATGCGATGCTTATGTCAAGAAATTACAACCTGAAAAGCTCGAACCCAAGTCGGAAAAATGCGTCTTCATAGGATACCCTAAGGAAACCATTGGGTATACCTTCTACTTAAGATCCGAGGGCAAGACCTTTGTTGCCAAGAACGGATCCTTTCTGGAAAAAGAGTTTCTCTCGAAAGAAGTAAGTGGGAGGAAAGTAGAACTCGATGAAGTACTATCTCTTGAACCGGAAAGTAGTGCAACTCAGGAAAATGTTCCTGTGGTGCCTACGCCAACTGGAGAGGAAATTAATGATTATGATCAAGGTACTTCGGATCAAGTTGCTACTGAACCTTGTAGGTCCGCAAGGACACGTTCCACACCAGAGTGGTATGGAAACCCTGTCCTGGAAATCATGTTGTTAGACAACGGTGAACCTTCGAACTATGAAGAAGCGATGGCGGTCCCAGATTCCAACAAATGGCTTGAAGCCATGCAAACCGAGATAGAATGCATGTATGAAAACAAAGTATGGACTTTGACAGACTTGCCCGATGATCAGCGAGCGATAGAAAACAAATGGATCTTTAAGAAGAAGACGGACGCGGATGGTAACATTACCGTCTATAAAGCTCGACTTGTATCTAAGGGTTATCGGCAAGTTCAAGGGATTGACTACGATGAGACATTCTCTCCCGTAGCGAAGCTGAAGTCCGTCCGAATCATGTTAGCAATTGCCGCATACTATGGTTATGAGATATGGCAGATGGACGTCAAAACGGCATTCCTTAACGGGCATCTTAAGGAAGAACTGTATATGATGTAGCCGGAGGGTTTTGTCGATCCTAAGAATGCTAACAAAGTATGCAAGCTCCAGCGATCCATTTATGGGCTGGTGTAAGCATCTCGGAGTTGGAACATTCGCTTTGATGAGATGATCAAAGCGTTTGGGTTAATGCAGACTTATGGAGAAGCCTGCGTTTACAAGAAATGGCGCAGGTATATATTGAATGGTGGAGCAGTAAGCTGGTGCAGCTGCAAGCAGAGCGTCGTGGCGGGATCTACATGTGAAGCGAAGTACATGGCAGCCTCGGAGGCAACGCATGAAGCTATTTGGGTGAAGGAGTTCATCACCGACCTAGGAGTCATACCCAATGCGTCGGGGCCGATCAAACTCTTCTGTGACAACACTGGAGCTATTGCCCTTGCCAAGGAGCCCAGGTTTCACAAGAAGACCAGGCACATCAAGAGTCGCTTCAACTCCATCCATGAAAATGTTCAAGATGGAGACATAGATATTTGCAAAGTACATACGGATCTGAATGTCGCAGATCCGTTGACTAAACCTCTCTCGCGAGCAAAACATGATCAACACCAGAACTCTATGGGTGTTTGATTCATCACAATGTAACTAGATTATTGACTCTAGTGCAAGTTGGAGACTGTTGGAAATATGCCCTAGAGGCAATAATAAAAGGATTATTATTATATTTCCTTGTTCATGATAATTGTCTTTTATTCATGCTATAATTGTATTATCCGGAAATCGTAATACACGTGTGAATACTTAGACCAAATACGTCCCTAGTAAGCCTCTAGTTGACTAGCTCGTTAGTCAACAGATAGTCATGGTTTCCTGACTATGGACACTAGATGTCATTTACAACGGGATCACATCATTAGGAGAAGGATGTGATGGACAAGACCCAATCCTAAGCATAGCACAAGATCGTGTAGTTCGTTTTGCTAGAGCTTTTTCAATGTCAAGTATCTCTTCCTTAGACCATGAGATCGTGTAACTCCCGTATACCGTAAGAGTGCTTTGGGTGTACCAAACGTCACAACGTAACTGGGTGACTATAAAGGTGCACTACAGGTATCTCCGAAAGTGTCTGTTGGGTTGACACGGATCGAGACTGGGATTTGTCACTCCGTATGACGGAGAGGTATCTCTGGGCCCACTCGGTAATGCATCATCATAATGAGCTCAAGGTGACCAAGTGTTTAGTCACGGGATCATGCATTACGGTACGAGTAAAGTGACTTGCCGGTAACGAGACTGAACGAGGTATTGGGATACCGACGATCGAGTCTCGGGCATGTAACGTACCGATTGACAAAGGGAATTGTATACGGGGTTGATTGAATCCTCGACATCGTGGTTCATCCGATGACATCATCGAGGAGCATGTGGGAGCCAACATGGGTATCCAGATCCTGCTGTTGGTTATTGACCGGAGAGCCGTCTCGGTCATGTCTGCGTGTCTCCCGAACCCGTAGGGTCTACACACTTAAGGTTCGGTGACGCTAGGGTTATTAGGAAGACTTGTATGTGATTACCGAAAGTTGTTCGGAGTCCCGGATGAGATCCCGGACGTCACGAGGAGTTCCGGAATGGTCCGGAGGTAAAGAATTATATATAGGAAGTGCAGTTTCGGCCATCGGGAAAGATTCGGGGGTCACCAGTATTGTACCGGGACCACCGGATGGGTCCCGGGGGTCCACCGGGTGGGGCCACCCATCCCGGAGGGCCCCATGGGCTGAAGTGGGAAGGGGAACCAGCCCATAGTGGGTTGGTGCGCCCCCCTAGGCCCACCCCCTGCGCCTAGGGTTGAAACCCTAGGGTGGGGGGCGCCCCACTTGCCTTGGGGGGGTACTCCACCCCCCTGGCCGCCGCCCCCTTGGGTGATTGGATCTCCCAGGGTCGGCGCCCCCCTGGGGAGCCTATATAAAGGGGGGGAGGGAGGGGGCAGCCGCACCTTTGCATCTTGGCGCCTCCCTCTCCCCTGCTACACCTCTCCTCCTCCGTCACGTGCTTGCGAAGCCCGCCGGAGTGCTGCTTCTCCACCAACACCACGCCGTCGTGCTGCTGCTGGAGCCATCTTCCTCAACCTATCCTTCCCCCTTGCTGGAGCAAGAAGGAGGAGACGTCATCCGCTCCGTACGTGTGTTGAACGCGGAGGTGCTGTCCGTTCGGCACTTGGTCATCGGTGATTTGGATCACGGCGAGTACGACTCCATCATCGACGTTCCAGTGAACGCTTCCGCTCGCGATCTACAAGTGGTATGTAGATGCAATCTCTCTCCCATGACTCGTTGCTTAGTTGAACTCATAGATAGATCTTGGTGAAACCGTAGGAATTTTTTTATTTTCTGCAACGTTCCTCAACAGAGTCTTCCCCAACCTCTCCCTCTCCCCTTGCTGGATCAAGGCACGGGAGACGTCATCGGGCTGCACATGTGTTGAACGCGGAGGCGCCGTTGTTCGGTGCTTAGATCGGAATCAACTGCGATTTGAATCGCTGTGAGTACGACTCCATCAACTGCGTTCTTGTAACGCTTCCGCTTGGCGATCTACAAGGGTATGTAGATGCACTCCCCTTTCCCTCGTTGCTAGATTACTCCATAGATTGATCTTGGTGATGCGTAGAAAATTTTAAATTTCTGCTACGTTCCCCAACAGTGTTATCAGAGACAGGTTTATTGCATAGATTCTATGCACGAGTAGAACACAAGTTGTTGTGGGCGTTGATTTTGTTCAATATGCTTACCGTTACTAGTCCTATCTTGTTTCAACGGTATCGTGGGATGAAGCAGCCTGTGTTGGAAATATGCCCTAGAGGCAATAATAAAGGTGTTATTATAATATTTCTTTGTTCATGATAATAGTCTTTTATTCATGCTATAACTGTATTATCCGGAAATCGTAATACACGTGTGAATACATAGACCACAATATGTCCCTAGTGAGCCTCTAGTTGACTAGCTCGTTGTGATCAACAGATAGTCATGGTTTCCTGGCTATGGACATTGGATGTCGTTGATAACGGGATCACATCATTAGGAGAATGATGTGATGGACAAGACCCAATCCTAAGCATAGCACAAAGATCGTGTAGTTCGTTTGCTAGAGCTTTTCCAATGTCAAGTATCTCTTCCTTAGACCATGAGATCGTGTAACTCCCAGATACCGTAGGAGTGCTTTGGGTGTATCAAACGTCACAACGTAACTGGGTGACTATAAAGGTGCACTACAGGTATCTCCGAAAGTGTTTGTTGGGTTGGCACGAATCGAGACTGGGATTTGTCACTCTGTGTAAACGGAGAGGTATCTCTGGGCCCACTCGGTAGGACATCATCATGTGCACAATGTGACCAAGGGGTTGATCATGGGATGATGTGTTACGGAACGAGTAAAGAGACTTACCGGTAACGAGGTTGAACAAGGTATCGGTATACCGACGATCGAATCTCGGGCAAGTAAAATACCGCTAGACAAAGGGAATTGTATACGGGATCGACTGAGTCCTTGACATCGTGGTTCATCCGATGAGATCATCGTGGAACATGTGGGAGCCAACATGGGTATCCAGATCCCGCTGTTGGTTATTGACCGGAGAACGTCTCGGTCATGACCACATGTCTCCCGAACCCGTAGGGTCTACACACTTAAGGTTCGATGATGTTAGGGTTATAAAGGAAGTTTGTATGTGGTTACCGAATGTTGTTCGGAGTCCCGGATGAGATCCCGGACGTTGCGAGGAGTTCCGAAATGGTCCGGAGGTAAAGATTTATATATGGGAAGTCCTGTTTTGGTCACCGGAAGAGTTTCGGGGTTTATCGGTAACGTACCGGGACCACCGGGAGGGTCCCGGGGGTCCACCAAGTGGGGCCACCAACCCCGGAGGCTTGCATGGGCCAAGAGTGGTGAGGGATCAGCCCCTTAGTGGTCTGGTGCGCCTCCCACAAGGGCGCATGGCGCCTAAGAGGTGGAGAGGGGGCAAACCCTAAGGGGATATGGGCCTTAGGGCCCATATTGGTGCGCCTCCCTCTCCCCTCCCCTCTTGGCCGCCACCCTTGCTCCCCATCTAGGGCTGCCGCCCCCCTAGGGGTGGGAACCCTAGAGGGGGCGCAGCCCCTCCCCTTCCCCTATATATATGAGGCCTAGGGCTGCCCATAATATACGCGATTCGATCTCTCGTTGGTGCAGCCCTGCGTCTCTTCTTCCCCCTCTTCTGTGGTGCTTGGCGAAGCCCTGCAGGATAGCCACGCTCCTCCACCACCACCACACCATTGTGCTGCTGCTGGATGGAGTCTTCCTCAACCTCTCCCTCTCTCCTTGCTGGATCAAGGCATGGGAGACGTCACCGGGCTGTACGTGTGTTGAACGCGGAGGTGCCGTCCGTTCGGCACTTGGTCATCGGTGATTTGGATCACGACGAGTACGACTCCATCAACCCCGTTCACTTGAACGCTTCCGCTTAGCGATCTACAAGGGTATGTAGATGCACTCTCCTTCCCCTCGTTGCTGGTCTCTCCATAGATAGATCTTGGTGAGACGTAGGAAATTTTTTGAATTTCTGCTACGTTCCCCAACAGTGGCATCATGAGCTAGGTCTATTGCGTAGATTCTTTGCACGAGTAGAACACAAAGTAGTTGTGGGCACTGATGTTGTTCAATATGCTTACCGTTACTAGTCCAATCTGTGGGATGAAGCGGCCCGGACCGACCTTACACGTACTCTTACGTGAGACAGGTTCCACCGATTGACATGCACTTGGTGCATAAGGTGGCTAGCGGGTGCCAGTCTCTCCCACTTTAGTCGGAACGGATTCGATGAAAAGGGTCCTTATGAAGGGTAAATAGCAAATTGGCATATCACGTTGTGGTTTTGCGTAGGTAAGAAACGTTCTTGCTAGAAACCCATAGCAGCCACGTAAAACATGCAAACAACAATTAGAGGACGTCTAACTTGTTTTTGCAGGGTATGCTATGTGATGTGATATGGCCAAGAAGAATGTGATGAATGATATGTGATGTATGAGATTGATCATGTTCTTGTAATAGGAATCACGACTTTCATGTCGATGAGTATGACAACCGGCAGGAGCCACAGGAGTTGTCTTCATTTATTGTATGACCTGCGTGTCATTGAACAACGCCATGTAATTACTTTACTTTATTGCTAACCCGTAGCCATAGTAGTAGAAGTAATAAGTTGGCGAGACGACTTCATGGAGATACGATGATGGAGATCATGATGATGGAGATCATGGTGTCATGCCGGTGACGATGATGATCATGGAGCCCCGAAGATGGAGATCAAAAGGAGCAAAATGATATTGGCCATATCATGTCACTATTTGATTGCATGTGATGTTTATCATGTTTATGCATCTTTTTTACTTAGAACGACGGTAGTAAATAAGATGATCCCTTACAACAATTTCAAGAAGTGTTCTCCCCTAACTGTGCACCGTTGCTACAGTTCGTCGCTTCTAAGCACCACGTGATGATCGGGTGTGATGGATTCTTACGTTCACATACAACGGGTGTAAGACAGATTTAAACACGCGAAAACACTTAGGGTTAACTTGACGAGCCTAGCATGTACAGACATGGCCTCGGAACACGGAGACCGAAAGGTCGAGCATGAGTCGTATAGCAGATACGATCAACATGAAGATGTTCACCGATGATGACTAGTCCGTCTCACGTGATGATCGGACACGGCCTAGTTGACTCGGATCATGTAATCACTTAGATGACCAGAGGGATGTCTATCTGAGTGGGAGTTCATAAGATGAACTTAATTATCCTGAACATAGTCAAAAGATCTTTGCAAATTATGTCGTAAGCTCACGCTTTAGTTCCACTGTTTTGATATGTTCCTAGAGAAAATATAGTTGAAAGTTGACAGTAGCGATTATGCGGACAGTAGAAAGCTTATGTCCTTAATGCACCGCTCAGTGTGCTGAACCCCAAACGTCGTTTGTGGATGTTGCGAACATCGGACATACACATTTTGATAACTACGTGATAGTTCAGATAAACGGTTTAGAGTTGAGGCACCAAAGATGTTTCGAAACGTCACGGAACATATGAGATGTTTCGAGGGCTGAAATTGGGATTTCAGGCTCGTGCCCACATCAAGAGGTATAAGACCTCCGACAATTTTCTTAACCTGCAAACTAACGAAGAAAAGCTCAATCGTTGAGCTTGTGCTCAGATTGTCCGAGTGCAACAATCACTTGAATCGAGTGGGAGTTGATCTTCCAGATGGATAGTGATGTTTCTCCAAAGTAATTGCCACCAAGCTGCTAGAGCTTTGTGATGAACTATAACAAATCAGGGATAGATATGATGATCCTTGAGATATTCGTGATGTTTGACACCGCAAAAGTAGAAATCAAGAAGGAGCATCAATTGTTGATGGTTGGTGAAACCACTAGTTTCAAGAAGGGCAAGGGCGAGAAGGGATACTTCATGAAACGACAAATCAGCTGCTGCACCAGTGAAGAAACCCGAGGTTGAACCCAAACCCGAGACTAAGTGCTTCTGTAATAAGGGGATCAGCCACTGGAGCAGAATTACCCTAGATACTTGGTAGATGAGAAGGCTGGCAAGGTCGATAGAAGTATATTGGATATACATTGTGTTAATGTGTACTTTACTAGTACTCCTAGTAGCACCAGGGTATTAGATACCGGTTCGGTTGCTAAGTGTTAGTAACTCGAAATAAAAGCTACGGAATAAACGGAGACTAGCTAAAGGTGAGTTGACGATATGTGTTGGAAGATTTTTCCAAGCTTGATGTAATCAAGCATCGCACGCTCCCTCTACCAACGAGATTGGTGTTAAACCTAAATAATTGTTATTTGGTGTTTGCGTTGAGCATAGACATGATTGGATTATGTCTATCGCAATACGGTTATTCCTTTAAGGAGAATAATGGTTACTCTGTTTATTTGAATAATACCTTCAATGGTCTTGCACCTAAATGAATGGTTTATTGAACCTCGATCGTAGTGATACACATTTTCATGCCAAAAGATATAAGATAGTAATGATAGTACCACTTACTTGTGGCACTGCCATGTAAGTCATAATGGTGTAAAACGCATGAAGAAGCTCCATGTTGATGGATCTTTGGACTCACTCGTTTTTGAAAAGTTTGAGACATGCGAACCATGTCTATTGGTGTATACGCATGAAGAAACTCCATGCAAATGGATCGTTTAGACTCACTTGATTTTGAATCACTTGAGATATGCAAATCATACCACATGGGCAAGATGACTGAAAAGCCTCGTTTTCAATAAGATGGAACAAGATAGCAACTTGTTGGAAGTAACACATTTTGATGTGTGCAGTCCAATGAGTGCTGAGGCATGCAGTGAATATCGTTGTGTTCTTACTTCACAGATGATTCGAGTAGATGTTGAGTATATTTACTTGATGAAACACAAGTCTGAATTATTGAATGGATCAAGTAATTTCAGAGTGAAGTTTAAGATCTTCGTGACAAGAGGATAAAATATCTATGATATGATCATAGGGATGAGTATCTGAGTTACGAGCTTTGGCACGCAATTAAGACATTGTGGAAATTGTTTCGCAATTAATACCGCCTGGAACACCATAATGTGATGGTGTGTCCGAACATCATAGTTGCACCCTATTGGATATGGTGCATACCATGATGTCTCTTGTCGAATTACCACTATTGTTCATGGGTTAGGCATTAGAGACAACCACATTCACTTTAAATAGGGAACCACGTAATTCCGTTGAGATGACACTGTATGAACTATGGTTTAGAGAAACCTAAGCTGTCATTTCTTAAAGGTTTGGGGCTGCGACGCTTATGTGAAAAAGTTTCAGGTTGATAAGCTCGAACCCAAAGCGGATAAATGCATCTTCATAGGACACCCAAAACAGTTGGGTATACCTCCTAATTCAGATCCGAAAGCAATAAGGATTGTTTCTTGAATCGGGTCCTTTCTCGAGGAAAAGTTTGTCTCGCAAAGTTGAGTGGGAGGATGGTGGAGACTTGATGAGGTTATTGAACCGTCACTTCAACAAGTGTGTAGCAGGGCACAGGAAGTTGTTCCTGTGGCACCTACACCAATTGAAGTGGAAGCTTATGATAGTGATCATGAAACTTCAGATCAAGTCACTACCAAACCTCATGGGATGTGTGACGCCCGGGTAATTAAGCTACAGTGATCCTCTGCTAGTGATGCCACGTCACCTCGATTATAGTTGCTAATCTCGAGTTAGTTCGAAACCGATTCAAATTCAAATTCAAAATTTGGTAAATAATAAAAGTTCTCAAACATTAAAATAAAATTGTTCGGTTTGTACTAGATATTACATAGATAATTATGGTGCAACAAACCCATTTTTATAAAATGCCTACGTAGTTTAAAATGAAATTAAACAGAAAGGAGAATAGATAAAAAGAAAACAGAAAACTAAAAAAAAAAGAAAAAAAAGAAAAAGAGAAAGAGAAGGCCCCGCCACTGGGCTTCGGCCCAGTAGGCCGGCCCTTTTCGGCCGCAGGCCCAACCGGCCTTCCCCCACTTCTCCTTATCCCCCCCCCACGAACCCAAACCCTAAACCACCCACTCGCCCCCCCGCACGATCCACTCGCTCCCCCCCCACTCCCCCGATCCAGATCAGGATCGGGGCGACCACGACCCCCCCCCCCCGATCCCATCGTCCCTGTCGCCACCGCACGAGGGACCACCTCGCCGGAGCTTTCCCTCCCGCTGGCTCTGGATCGGCACCCGAGCCGATCCCCGTTGCCAGCGCTCGCCACCGCTCCGCCGTTGCGGGATCCGCTGCCTCCTCGTCTCCTCATCACACCGCGGGACCCCGCCGTCGCCGCTCGACGCCGCCCCGCCGCCAGGAACCCCCTCGCCGGACTGCTCCTCTCCGTCGTCGTCCCCGTCACCCCCCTCACCCCCCGCTGCCCCGTGCCCTACTCCCCGACGTGAGCTCCCTCCTTCTCTTTCTCTGTCGCCGGCGTCGTCCCCCCCCCCCCCCCGCAGCGCCCGCGAACCGGAGCTCACGCTCCGGGCTGCCCTCGCCGCGCCGGCCACGCCCGACGCGCGCGCCCGCGCTCACCGCCGCCCGTCCTCCGCCGCCCCACTCTGGCCACTGGCGGCCAACTCCACCCGCTCATGCCCTGCCTCCCCCTGCGTCCCGTGCACCCTCCACCGCGCCGCCTAGCCCCGGTGATGCCCCGACGTGGCCTCGCCGGTGCCATCTCCGGCGCACGGCGCCCCTCTGTGCCCGCTGGCCCTCGCCCGGGTCGGGCACCTCGAGCGCCCCATCGCCCGACCCGCATAGGCCCCTGTGGCCAATGGCAAGTGGGGACCCACCCCTGAATGTTTTAGAATTAAAAAAAAAGAATTAAAAAAATATTAAATAAATAAATAAATAATAATTAAAATAATTAGAATATTAATTATTTAATTAAGTAATTAATTAAGTTAATTAATTCTGATTAGATTAACCTAATCACTAATTAAATTAACTAATCTGTAATTAACCTAAACAGGGAATGACAGGTGGGTCCCACTGGACCCACACGTCAGGTTGACCAGGTTAATGGTCAACGTTGACTGCTGACATCACACTAATGTCATGCTGACGTCAGCATTTACTATTCTGGATAATGTTGGATTAAATAATTAATTACTTAAATTCCAAAAATTAATAAAATCTTTAGAAAATCATATCTTTTAAACCGTAACTCGGATTAAAATATTTTTAACATGAAAGTTGCTCAGAACGACGAGACGAATTCAGATACGCAGTCCGTTCGTCCACCACACACCCCTAACCTATCGAACTCGCAACTTTCCCCCTCCGGCTCCTCTGTCCGAAAACACGAAACACCGGGGATATTTTCCCGGATGTTTCTCCCCTTAACCGGTACCACATCATACCACGCTAGGGCACGCCTAGCATCGTTACTTGTCTTGTCATGCATCGATATGCATCTGTTTATATGGTATTCATTGTTTCTTCCCCCTCTTCTCTCCGGTAGACTACGAGACCGACACTGTTGCTGCCCAGTTCGATTACGGAGTTGACGACCCCTCTCTCTTGCCAGAGCAACCAGGCAAGCCCCCCCTTTGATCCCCAGATATCGCCTACTCTTCTCTATACTGCTTTCATTAGAGTAGTGTAGCATGTTACTGCTTTCAGTTAATCCTATACTGCTGCATAGCCTGTCCTTGCTACTACTGTTGTTACCTTTATCTGCTATCCTACTGCTTAGTATAGGATGCTAGTGTTCCATCTGTGGCCCTACATTCTTGTCCGTCTGCTGTGCTATACTATCGGGCCGTGATCACTTGGGAGGTGATCACGGGTATATACTTATACTTATACATGATACATGTGGTGACTAAAGTCGGGTCGGCTTGTGGAGCACCCGCGAGTGATTCACGGATTGGGGGCTGAAAGGACCTTTGTCCCGACGGCCCTCTGGATGGATCTTTGTGGCGGAGCGACGGGGCAGGTTGAGACCGCCTAGGAGAGAGGTGGGCCTGGCCCTGTTCGGCGTTCGCGGATACTTAACATGCTTAACGAGATCTTGGTATTTGATCTGAGTTGGCTACGAGCCTATACGCACTAACTAACTACGTGGGAAAGATATGGGCGCTCGGCGTCGTGGTATCAGCCGAAGCACTTCAGACGTCAGTGATGGAGCGGCGCGCGCCGGATTGGACTGGAACGCCACTAGGCTAGGTCTGCTTCCGGCCGCCCTCGCAACGTGCAGGTGTGCTATGGGCGATGGGCCCAGACCCCTGTGCGCTTAGGTTTAGACCGGCGTGCTGGCCTCTTTGTTTTGCCTAGGTGGGGCTGCGACGTGTTGATCTTCCGCGGCCGGGCATGACCCAGGAAAGTGTGTCCGGCCAAATGGGATCAAACGTGTTGGGTAAGTTGGTGCACCCCTGCAGGGAAGTTAATCTATTCGAATAGCCGTGATCTTCGGTAATAGGACGACTTGGAGTTGTACCTTGACCTTATGACAACTAGAACCGGATACTTAATAAAACACACCCTTCCAAGTGCCAGATACAACCGGTGGTCGCTCTCTCTCAGGGATACGAGGAGGGGATCGCCGGGTAGGATTATTGCTATGTGATGTTACCTGGATGACTTCAACCTACCCTCTTCTACTTGTTGCAAGACGAAGGTGACCAGAAGCATAGTCTTCGATAAGACTAGCTATCCCCCTCTATTCTGGCATTCTGCAGTTCAGTCCACTGATATGGCCCTTTACACATATACCCATGCATATGTAGTGTAGCTCCTTGCTTGCGAGTACTTTGGATGAGTACTCACGGTTGCTTTCTCCCCCCTTTTTTCCACCTTTCCTTTCTTCCTGGTTGTCGCAACCAGACGTTGGAGTCCAGGATCCAGACGCCACCTTCGACGACGACTACTACTCTGGAGGTGCCTACTACTATGTGCAGCCCGCTGACGATGACCAGGAGTAGTTAGGAGGATCCCAGGCAGGAGGCCTGCGCCTCTTTCGATCTGTATCCCAGTTTGTGCTAGCCTTCTTAAGGCAAACTTGTTTAACTTATGTCTGTACTCAGATATTGTTGCTTCCGCTAACTCGTCTATGATCGAGCACTTGTATTCGAGCCCTCGAGGCCCCTGGCTTGTATTATGATGCTTGTATGACTTATTTATGTTTTAGAGTTGTGTTGTGATATCTTCCCGTGAGTCCTTGATCTTGATCGTACACATTTGCATGCATGATTAGTGTACGATTGAATCGGGGGCGTCACAAGTTGGTATCAGAGCCGACTGCCTGTAGGAATCCCCCTTCCAACTCCTTGGCCGAAGTCGAGTCTAGACTTTACAAAACTTTTACTAACATGGTTGTGCGGCCCATGGGCCCACGTCGCCATTGGGTGGTATTAGGATCTTTTACTCCTCGATCTTTACTCTGGGATTCTGAACTCTCTTCTATTCGGGTTAAACGATTTTGCTAAAAACAAAACTAACTTTAGGTTCTCGCAAGTACTTTCTCCCGGAGAGCCCCTCACTTCAGATGATCGTCTGCTAATCAGAAGATTCCGAAGATACTCTCGGATGTTCTCTCGAGACTTTGTGCCCATCACTTTTGCTATTCCTGACCACCGATAAATCCGTGGATAACTACTTACACTTGCCATTCATACGATCATCCCCCATTGATCTTATTATTGCAAGATACCCCGAAGTTTTCTCTATTGTTCCGAGAATACTTTGTGCCTACTGCCTAGCAGTTCTTTGCCACATGAATACCCCTTCAAATAAATCCTCACACTTGTCGAGTATCCGCTCAACCCAGTTGTTCATGTGATTCACAAAATACATTCAAATACTACTCGATCTTCCGAAAATCCTGAGAAGCTTATTGCTCTTGAAATTCTTGCTTGCTTGCAATATGATTAATCCCATAAGTCTCGTAATCTTAATGGCATACCTTGTCATTATCATTTTGAGTCTGTTGATTCAATATGTTGTGAATTCTCGCAATCCTCAGATAGATCCTAGAATTCATCCTTCCGGCTCAGACGTCATTTTGAACATGAGTTGGTTCTCGACCAAACTATCTGTCATCGATTGTGCCTCTGGTATATTCAATTGATCCATCCTTGATCAGAACGTCTGCTTCTGATCCTTTGTTTTGGAAATCATAATTCCTTTGCATTTAAGCAGTGAATTATTCAGATGCTTCCATAACCTGTTGCATTTGCATTCCTTCCTCTTCTGGTTGAGTATCGATACTCATATCAGATCCTTTGTGGACCATCAAGTCCTTTGTTGGATTGTTATCCGACAATGTCCTTCACACTTGATCACTTTGTGAGTTCTTCCCCTGTTACATAATGCCTTTGTTAAGTTGTATCCTCCGCTTGGCCAACCTTACTCTGCTTTCGGGCTTGTGTTATTTACTCTTGAAACTTGTGGTATATGTCTCTAAGAAGCCCCTATGGGTTGAACATATGCCTTCTCTAAACCGTGTGAACCCGAAAGTTTTCACGAACCATACTCTTCTGGTGCTTCGCCAGATAAAATTTCAACACTGCAACTTCATCAAACGTGAGGAGTAAATGAAAGGTTATGCATTGGAGAAGTGGGAGTCGACCTTGAACTTGTGTTCATGCCCATGGACACGATGTAGATCTTGTCGTTAAAGCTTCTCTTAAATTAGTTATTCCTTTGGTATAAGTTCATCTTATATCAGGGATCTGGCCTTTTGCAATTGTGGTTCCGACCATGTTCTCTTTTGAATACCATTTCTCGTGCAAGTTTTAGCACTTGTCTTCTGTAGAGCAATACCCCAGTCCAACCTCTACTTGATCTGCCATCGAGTATTACCCCCCTGGTATCTCGAGATTATCATGGAACTGCATAACTTCTAACAAGTTCTTCATCAAGTGCTACATCCCCACTGAATCCAATTTTTCACGGGCTCTGAGTTATTAAACACTCAAAGACACCAATAACTAAACCGAGTCCGCACTACGGTTCAACAACTCTTCGGTAAGCTTCTATCAGTACGAGTTTGTACCCGATCACATCATTCCTAGCCTGATCGGCTATATCATTATCATGCTAAATTTTAACTGTGCTACCGGGTCCTCCTTCCCGTAGCACAATTATTTGACGATGAGCTAAGCTTACATTGATCTTCCTCCTCATATCATTTCTCCTTGGACAATAAGCTTGGTTTCGAGTTTGTGTCATACCCTTGGTTCCAATAACCTTTCGCTTCACCATTCATTTGACTTGATGTCATCGCCGATCGATTACATCTTGGAATCTCTCGACAAAGTGTGTCGTGATCATCATCAATCTTATGAGCTCTTCCAGGATATCAAATGAGTTCATGATGAGAAATACCATCCTTGCCCTTGATGATCTGCGTTATCATCGACCTTTATTGCCTTCCCACGAACACAAGCTTGTTCGTGTTTGGTGTTATACCTTGAGTTCCTTGCTATCCAGCAATTGTTCTTCTTTACCTTGGAGTATTACCAAGAATGTTCTGAGATTTGTTCCACCTCTTGAGAATTCTTGACATAGAAATACTTCTCACCATCACCATTCTTTCTTGGTCCCCGTGTTAATTCCAACAAGTGAACGATGTTGTTTGGATTCTTTCCTTCTAGCAACCCTATTGCTTTGAAGTGAATGGGCGATAGTTCATTCTAAGTCTTTCAATAATTGAATCACCATTCTAACATTGGCCGTGCAACCCAACCCATATTTCGGGTGCACTGTTCAACCAATGTTTAATTATGTATGTTTTCCTCGAGCATATCCCATTATATCATTTGATCTAACAAATGTCATCTTCTTGTTCACATTATCGTGGAAATCCATCCGTTTGGAATTCTCGATGAATTGTCGCTGAGCCCATCAGCCACCTTCTCATCCCCTCCTTGGTTTAATGATGAACTATTGCTTCAGAAACCCGCTCACATAGTTCATTCCTCGAGAATCTTGCAATGTCATTTCGTCGGTTTGTGTTGCACCTTTTTCCTCTCGGACACCCTGAGTTTGAGGTATCATGACACCAATTGGATATGAATCTCGGTCAGATATGATGGTTGGGACAACTTTTCGAGAGTTATGATGTTGATCCTTTGGTGACCCGGTAACCTGATGTCATGCCTAGCACCCCCCCCCCCCGGCTGGAGGACCTATCATTATAGATTCCTTTTCAGCAAGGTTATCCATTCACCCATGAGGAAATTGTAAGACTTATTCTACAAGTTATTCCTGATGGATCCTTCGTGTTTACAGAGTCTGATCTTCACATGAAGACCATGTCAATGCTATCTCGAAGCATGTCAGTGGTACTCCGATTTTCAACAGGAACATTTGAAGCACGATGCTAGATTTTATTTATCATTTATCCTAACATCGTTGTATGGGTAATATCATGAGATTCCTCCCCCCTTACCTAAAGGGTTTTCTACATTATATCCTGTCATGGATATCATGCTCTACTTGTCCTTGGGAAGGATATACCCCTGAAATATGTGTATAAACACATTTTCCATTCCATTGTTCTATTTGATCTGATGATCACCTTTTCCTTTCCATTGTTTTGTTTAACCTTTCTTGTGATCTATATGATCTAAGCAGTAATATTCTCCTGCTTATGTAAGCACCTCGGTGTACAACTCTGTCAGCAAGACCCTGTTACTATTGTTGAAAACATTCCGGTAACCACCGATGGATAAGAACCTTGCCTATTGGTCCGCCTCGTTCAACGAGCAGGAATTGGTTCTCTTCGTCCCTCGCCCTTGGTAGCGACGTTGCTGCCGACATAATCGACGGGCACCCTCTGACATGCCTTGCTTACATGATCATGCAAGACGTCTCCGCCCTTCCTACTTTAACCACATGGTGGGCCCATAACCCACAGTTCCACAGGATCGAAACCTGACTCTCCGGCACACCCATATCTCCGAAGTTATTCCTCACGATTGGCTTCGTATGAAGATCACCAACCACCTTCCTAGAGACGATCTATTCTGGTATCAGATGCAATACTTATTCTCGTTGCTCTGGACCCCTTTCACCCTTTGTTTCAGGCATCGAACGATTGCCTACCCGCTCGAAACTTCTCATGGTACCTCCGTACTTTGCTCCCGATACTTTCTTTAGTTTCAATTCGGGAGTTACTTCCCACCACCTTCCCTATGTTATTGACCAGATAATCAACCTTGCAGAGGTTCGTTCCCCCGGAATACCCCCCCTTTGTTCTTTCTTAAGTACGATGGAGATCCTGAAGGAAGGACGACGATTTCATCATGATGCATTGAGGCATAGGAGTGAAGACATCAATGCTACGGATCCACCTCTTCGAGGAGAGCAACCAAGACGAGAAGATTCGTTAGGATTTCGTAACCAGACCTTTCCCCCCTAGTCCCCCTCTTAAATCTCGGGACGAGATTTCTTGTAGTGGAGGAGAATTGTGACGCCCGGGTAATTAAGCTACAGTGATCCTCTGCTAGTGATGCCACGTCACCTCGATTATAGTTGCTAATCTCGAGTTAGTTCGAAACCGATTCAAATTCAAATTCAAAATTTGGTAAATAATAAAAGTTCTCAAACATTAAAATAAAATTGTTCGGTTTGTACTAGATATTACATAGATAATTATGGTGCAACAAACCCATTTTTATAAAATGCCTACGTAGTTTAAAATGAAATTAAACAGAAAGGAGAATAGATAAAAAGAAAACAGAAAACTAAAAAAAAGAAAGAAAAAGAAAAAGAGAAAGAGAAGGCCCCCCCACTGGGCTTTGGCCCAGCAGGCCGACCCTTTTCGGCCGCAGGCCCAACCGGCCTCCCCCCCACTTCTCCTTATCCCCCCCCCCCCACGAACCCAAACCCTAAACCACCCACTCGCTCCCCCCCACTCCCCCGATCCAGATCAGGATCGGGGCGACCACGACCCCCCCCCCCGATCCCATCGTCCCTGTCGCCGCCGCACGAGGGACCACCTCGCCGGAGCTTTCCCTCCCGCTGGCTCTGGATCGGCACCCGAGCCGATCCCCGTTGCCAGCGCTCGCCACCGCTCCGCCGTCGCGGGATCCGCCGCCTCCTCGTCTCCTCCTCACACCGCGGGACCCCGCCGTCGCCGCTCGACGCCGCCCCGCCGCCAGGAATCCCCTCGCCGGACTGCTCCTCTCCGCCGTCGTCCCCGTCACCCCCCTCACCCCCCGCTGCCCCGTGCCCTACTCCCCGACATGAGCTCCCTCCTTCTCTTTCTCTGTCGCCGGCGTCATCCTCCCCCCCCCCCCGCAGCGCCCGCGAACCGGAGCTCACACTCCGGGCTGCCCTCGCCGCGCCGGCCATGCCCGACGCGCGTGCCCGCGCTCACCGCCGCCCGTCCTCCGCCGCCCCACTCTGGCCACTGGCGGCCAACTCCACCCGCTCATGCCCTACCTCCCCCTGCGTCCCGTGCACCCTCCACCGCGCCGCCTAGCCCCGGTGATGCCCCGACGTGGCCTCGCCGGTGCCATCTCCGGCGCCCGGCGCCCCTCTGTGCCCGCTGGCCCTCGCCCGGGTCGGGCACCTCGAGCGCCCCATCGCCCGACCCGCATAGGCCCCTGGGGCCAATGGCAAGTGGGGACCCACCCCTGAATGTTTTAGAATTAAAAAAAAGAATTAAATAAATATTAAATAAATAAATAAATAATAATTAAAATAATTAGAATATTAATTAGTTAATTAAGTAATTAATTAAGTTAATTAATTTTGATTAGATTAACCTAATCACTAATTAAATTAACTAATCTGTAATTAACCTAAACAGGGAATGACAGGTGGGTCCCACTGGACCCACACGTCAGGTTGACTAGGTCAATGGTCAACGTTGACTGCTGACATCACACTGATGTCATGCTGACGTCAGCATTTACTATTCTGGATAATGTTGGATTAAATTATTAATTACTTAAATTCCAAAAATTAATAAAATCTTTAGAAAATCATATCTTTTAAACCGTAACTCGGATTAAAATATTTTCAACATGAAAGTTGCTCAGAACGACGAGACGAATTCGGATACGCAGTCCGTTCGTCCGCCACACACCCCTAACCTATCGAACTCGCAATTTTCCCCCTCCGGCTCCTCTGTCCGAAAACACGAAACACCGGGGATATTTTCCCGGATGTTTCTCCCCTTAACCGGTACCACCTAATACCACGCTAGGGCATGCCTAGCATCGTTACTTGTCTTGTCATGCATCGATATGCATCTGTTTACATGGTATTCATTGTTTCTTCCCCCTCTTCTCTCCGGTAGACTACGAGACCGACACTGTTGCTGCCCAGTTCGATTACGGAGTTGACGACCCCTCTCTCTTGCTAGAGCAACCAGGCAAGCCCCCCCTTTGATCACCAGATATCGCCTACTCTTCTCTATACTGCTTGCATTAGAGTAGTGTAGCATGTTACTGCTTTCAGTTAATCCTATACTGCTGCATAGCCTGTCCTTGCTACTACTGTTGTTACCTTTATCTGCTATCCTAGTGCTTAGTATAGGATGCTAGTGTTCCATCTGTGGCCCTACATTCTTGTCCGTCTGCTGTGCTATACTATCGGGCCGTGATCACTCGGGAGGTGATCACGGGTATATACTTATACTTATACATGATACATGTGGTGACTAAAGTCGGGTCGGCTTGTGGAGCACCCGCGAGTGATTCACGGATTGGGGGCTGAAAGGACCTTTGTCCCGACGGCCCTCTGGATGGATCTTTGTGGCGGAGCGACGGGGCAGGTTGAGACCGCCTAGGAGAGAGGTGGGCCTGGCCCTGTTCGGCGTTCGTGGATACTTAACACGCTTAACGAGATCTTGGTATTTGATCTGAGTTGGCTACGAGCCTATACGCACTAACCAACTATGTGGGAAAGATATGGGCACTCGGCGTCGTGGTATCAGCCGAAGCACTTCAGACGTCAGCGACGGAGCGGCGCGCGCCGGATTGGACTGGAACGCCACTAGGCTAGGTCTGCTTCCGGCCGCCCTCGCAACGTGCAGGTGTGCTATGGGCGATGGGCCCAGACCCCTGTGCGCTTAGGTTTAGACCGGCGTGCTGGCCTCTTTGTTTTGCCTAGGTGGGGCTGCGACGTGTTGATCTTCCGCGGCCGGGCATGACCCAGGAAAGTGTGTCCGGCCAAATGGGATCAAACGTGTTGGGTAAGTTGGTGCACCCCTGCAGGGAAGTTAATCTATTCGAATAGCCGTGATCTTCGGTAATAGGACGACTTGGAGTTGTACCTTGACCTTATGACAACTAGAACCGGATACTTAATAAAACACACCCTTCCAAGTGCCAGATACAACCGGTGGTCGCTCTCTCTCAGGGATACGAGGAGGGGATCGCCGGGTAGGATTATTGCTATGTGATGTTACCTGGATGACTTCAACCTACCCTCTTCTACTTGTTGCAAGACGAAGGTGACCAGAAGCATAGTCTTCGATAAGACTAGCTATCCCCCTCTTATTCTGGCATTCTGCAGTTCAGTCCACTGATATGGCCCTTTACACATATACCCATGCATATGTAGTGTAGCTCCTTGCTTGCGAGTACTTTGGATGAGTACTCACGGTTGCTTTCTCCCCCCTTTTTTCCACCTTTCCTTTCTTCCTGGTTGTCGCAACCAGACGTTGGAGTCCAGGATCCAGACGCCACCTTCGACGACGACTACTACTCTGGAGGTGCCTACTACTATGTGCAGCCCGCTGACGATGACCAGGAGTAGTTAGGAGGATCCCAGGCAGGAGGCCTGCGCCTCTTTCGATCTGTATCCCAGTTTGTGCTAGCCTTCTTAAGGCAAACTTGTTTAACTTATGTCTGTACTCAGATATTGTTGCTTCCGCTAACTCGTCTATGATCGAGCACTTGTATTCGAGCCCTCGAGGCCCCTGGCTTGTATTATGATGCTTGTATGACTTATTTATGTTTTAGAGTTGTGTTGTGATATCTTCCCGTGAGTCCTTGATCTTGATCATACACATTTGCGTGCATGATTAGTGTACGATTGAATCGGGGGCGTCACAGGATGACAAGGATGCGTACTACTTCAGAGTGGTACGTAATCCTATCTTGAAGGTCATGTTGCTAGACAACAATGAACCTACGAGCTATGGAGAAGCGATGGTGGGCCCAAATTCCGACAAATGGTTAGAAGCCATGGAATCCGAGATAGGATCCATGTATCAGAACCAAGCATGGACTTTGGTGGACTTGCCCGATGATCGGCAAGCCATTGAGATAAATAGATCTTTAAGAAGAAGACGAACATGGACGGTAATGTCACCGTCTATGAAGCTCGACTTGTGGCAAAGAGTTTTTCACAAGTTCAAGGAGTTGACTACGATGAGATTTTCTCATCCGTAGCAATGCTTAAGTCCGTCGGAATCATGTTAGCATTAGCTGCATTTATGAAATCTGGCAGATGGATGTCAAGACGAGTTTCCTTACCAGTTTTCGTAAGGAAAGGTTGTATGTGATACAATCAGAAAAGTTTTGTCGATCCTAAGGATGCTAAAAGGTATGCTGGCTCCACCGATCCTTCTAAGGACTGGAGTAAGCATCTCGGAGTTGGAATGTGCACTTTGATGAGATGATCAAAGATTTTGGGTTTATACAAAGTTCATGAGAAACTTGTATTTCCAAAGAAGTGAGTGGGAGCACTATAGAATTTCTGATGAGTATATGTTGTTGACATATTGATGATCAGAAATGATGTAGAATTTCTGGAAAGCATATAGGGTTATTTGGAAAGTGTTTTTCAATGGAAAGCCTGGATTAAGCTACTTGAGCATTGAGCATCAAGATCTATAAGGATAGATCAAAACGCTTAATGGTACTTTCAAATGAGCACATTCCTTGACATGATCTTGAAGGTGTTCAAGATGGATCAGTCAAAGAAGGAGTTCTTGCCTGAGTTGTAAGGTATGAAGTTAAGACTTAAAAGCTCGACCACGGCGGAATAGAGAGAAAGGACGAAGGTCATCCCCTATGCTTAAGACGTAGGCTCTACAGTATGCTATGCTGTGTACCGCACCTGATGTGTGCCTTGCCGCTTGTCTGGCAAGAGAGTACAAAGGTGATCAAGAATGGATCACAGGACAGCGGTCAAAGTTATCCTTAGTAACTAGTGGACTAAGGAATTTTCTCGATTATGGAGGTGGTAAAAGAGTTCGTCGTAAAGGGTTACGTCGATGCAAGCTTAACACCTATCCGGATAGCTCTCAGTAGAGATACCGGATACGTATAATGGAGCAACATTTTAGAATAGCTCCAAGTAGAACAGTTATTTGGAATAGCTCCAAATAGAGCGTGGTAGCTGCATCTAGGAGATGACATAGAGATTTGTAAAGCACACACGGATCTGAGAGGTTCAGACCCGTTGACTAAAACATCTCTCACAAGCAGAACATGATCAAACCCCAGATCTCATTGAGTCTTAATCACATGAAGATGTGAACTAGTTTAGTGACACTAGTAAACTCTTTGGATGTTGGTCACATGGTGATGTGACCTGTCAGTGTTAATCACATGGTGATGTGAACTAGATTATTGACTCTAGTGCAAGTGGGAGACTGTTGGAAATATGCCCTAGAGGCAATAATAAAGGTGTTATTATTATATTTCTTTGTTCATGATAATAGTCTTTTATTCATGCTATAACTGTATTATCCGAAAATCATAATACACGTGTGAATACATAGACCACAATATGTCCCTAGTGAGCCTCTAGTTGACTAGCTCGTTGTGATCAACAGATAGTCATGGTTTCCTGGCTATGGACATTGGATGTCGTTGATAACGGGATCACATCATTAGGAGAATGATGTGATGGACAAGACCCAATCCTAAGCATAGCACAAAGATCGTGTAGTTCGTTTGCTAGAGCTTTTCCAATGTCAAGTATCTCTTCCTTAGACCATGAGATCGTGTAACTCCCGGATACCGTAGGAGTGCTTTGGGTGTATCAAACGTCACAACGTAACTGGGTGACTATAAAGGTGCACTACAGGTATCTTCGAAAGTGTTTGTTGGGTTGGCACGAATCGAGACTGGGATTTGTCACTCCGTGTAAACGGAGAGGTATCTCTGGGCCCACTTGGTAGGACATCATCATGTGCACAATGTGACCAAGGGGTTGATCACGGGATGATGTGTTACGGAACGAGTAAAGAGACTTACCGGTAACGAGATTGAACAAGGTATCGGTATACCGACGATCGAATCTCGGGCAAGTAAAATACCGCTAGACAAAGGGAATTGTATACGGGATCGACTGAGTCCTTGACATCGTGGTTCATCCGATGAGATCATCGTGGAACATGTGGGAGCCAACATGGGTATCCAGATCCCTCTGTTGGTTATTGACCGGAGAACGTCTCGGTCATGACCACATGTCTCCCGAACCCGTAGGGTCTACACACTTAAGGTTCGATGACGTTAGGGTTATAAAGGAAGTTTGTATGTGGTTACCGAATGTTGTTCGAAGTCCCGGATGAGATCCCGGACGTCACGAGGAGTTCCGGAATGGTCCGGAGGTAAAGATTTATATATGGGAAGTCCTGTTTTGGTCACCGGAAGAGTTTCGGGGTTTATCGGTAACGTACCGGGACCACCGGGAGGGTCCCGGGGGTCCACCAAGTGGGGCCACCAACCCCGGAGGCTTGCATGGGCCAAGAGTGGTGAGGGATCAGCCCCTTAGTGGGCTGGTGCACCTCCCACAAGGGCCCATGGCGCCTAAGAGGTGGAGAGGGGGCAAACCCTAAGGGGATATGGGCCTTAGGGCCCATATTGGTGCGCCTCCCTCTCCCCTCCCCTCTTGGCCGCCACCCTTGCTCCCCATCTAGGGATGCCGCCCCCCCTAGGGGTGGGAACCCTAGAGGGGGCGCAGCCCCTCCCCTTCCCCTATATATATGAGGCCTAGGGCTGCCCATAATATACGCGATTCGATCTCTCGTTGGTGCAGCCCTGCGTCTCTTCTTCCTCCTCTTCTGTGGTGCTTGGCGAAGCCCTGCAGGATAGCCACGCTCCTCCACCACCACCACGCCATTGTGCTTCTGCTGGATGGAGTCTTCCTCAACCTCTACCTCTCTCCTTGCTGGATCAAGGCATGGGAGACGTCACCGGGCTGTACGTGTGTTGAACGCGGAGGTGCCGTCCGTTCGGCACTTGGTCATCGGTGATTTGGATCACGACGAGTACGACTCCATCAACCCCGTTCACTTGAACGCTTCCGCTTAGCGATCTACAAGGGTATGTAGATGCACTCTCCTTCCCCTCGTTGCTGGTCTCTCCATAGATAGATCTTGGTGAGACGTAGGAAATTTTTTGAATTTCTGCTACGTTCCCCAATAGCCTGGACCGACCTTACATGTACTCTTACGTGAGACAGGTTCCACTGACTGACATGCACTTGTTGCATAAGGTGGCTAGCGGGTGCCAGTCTCTCCCACATTAGTCGGATCGGATTCGATGAAAAGGGTCCTTATGAAGGGTAAATAGCAATTGGCATATCGTGATGTGGCTTTCGTGTAGGTAAGAAACGTTCTTGCTAGAAACCATAGCAGCCACATAAAACATGCAAATAACAATTAGAGGACGTCTAACTTGTTTTTGCAGGGTATGCTATGTGATGTGATATGGCCAAAAGAATGTGATGAATGATATGTGATGTATGAGATTGATCATGTTCTTGTAATAGGAATCACGACTTGCATGTCGATGAGTATGACAACCGGCAGGAGCCATAGGAGTTGTCTTTATTTATTGTATGACCTGCGTGTCACTGAATAACACCATGTAATTAGTTTACTTCATTGCTAAACCGTTAGCCATAGTAGTAGAAGTAATAGTTGGCGAGACAACTTCATGGAGAGACGATGATGGAGATCATGGTGTCATGCCGGTGACGATGATGATCATGGAGCCCCGAAGATGGAGATCAAAAGGAGCAAAATGATATTGGCCATATCATGTCACTATTTGATTGCATGTGATGTTTATCATGTGTATACATCTTATTTGCTTAGAACGACGGTAGTAAATAAGATGATCCCTCATAATAATTTCAAGAAAGTGTTCCCCCTAACTGTGCACCATTGCGAAAGTTTGTTGTTTCGAAGCACCACGTGATGATCGGGTGTGATAGATCATTACGTTCACATACAACGGGTGTAAGCCAGATTTACACACGCGAAACACTTAGGTTAACTTGACGAGCCTAGCATGTACAGACATGGCCTCAGAACACAAGAGACCAAAAGGTCGAACATGAGTCGTATAGTGGATACGATCAACATGAAGATGTTCACCGATGATGACTAGTCCGTCTCACGTGATGATCGGACACGGCCTAGTTGACTCGGATCATGTATCACTTAAGATGACTAGAGGGATGTCTATCTGAGTGGGAGTTCATTAGATGAACTTAATTATCCTGAACATAGTCAAAAGATCTTTGCAAATTATGTCGTAGCTCGCGTTTTAGTTCTACTGTTTTAGATATGTTCCTAGAGAAAATTTAGTTGAAAGTTGATAGTAGCAATTATGCGGACTGGGTCCGTAAACTGAGGATTGTCCTCATTGCTACGTAGAAGGCTTATGTCCTTAATGCACCGCTCGGTGTGTTGAACCTCGAACGTCGTCTGCGGATGTTGTGAACATCTAACATACACATTTTGATGACTACGTCATAGTTCAGTAATGTTAAACGGTTTAGAATTGAGGCGCTAAAGATGTTTTAGAAACGTCGCGGAACATATGAGATGTTCCAAGGGCTGAAATTGGGATTTCAGGCTCGTGCTCACGTCAAGAGGTATAAGACCTCCGACGAGCTTCTTAGCCTACAAACTAAGGGAGAAAAGCTCAACCGTTGAGCTTGTACTCAGATTGTCTGGGTACAACAATCACTTGAATCGAGTGGGAGTTAATCTTCCAGATGAGATAGTGATGTTTCTCCAAAGACATTGCCACTAAGCTACTAGAGCTTCGTGATGAACTATAACATATCAGGGATAGATATGATGATCCTTGAAATATTCGCGATGTTTGACACCGCGAAAGTAGAAATGAAGAAGGAGAATCAATTGTTGATGGTTAGTGAAACCACTAGTTTCAAGAAGGGCAAGGGCAAGAAGGGGTACTTCATGAAACGGCAAATCAGTTGCTGCTCTAGTGAAGAAACCCAGGGTTGAACCCAAACCCGAGACTAAGTGCTTCTGTAATGAGGGAACGGCCACTGAAGCAGAACTACCCTAGATACTTGGTAGATGAGAAGGCTGGCAAGGTTGACAGAAGTATATTGGATATACATTGTATTAAATGTGTACTTTACTAGTACTCCTAGTAGCACCAGGGTATTAAGATACCGGCTCGGTTGTTAAGTGTTAGTAACTCGAAATAAAAGAGCTACGGAATAAACGGAGACTAACTAAAAGCGAGGTGATGATATGTGTTGGAAGTATTTCCAAGATTGATGTGATCAAACAACGCACGCTCCATCTACCATCGGGATCGGTGTTAAACCTAAATAATTGTTATTTGGTGTTTGCGTTGAGCATAGACATGATTGGATTATGTCTATCGCAATACGGTTATTCATTTAAGGAGAATAATGGTTACTCTGTTTATTTGAATAATACCTTCAATGGTCTTGCACCTAAAATGAATGGTTTATTGAATCTCGATCGTAGTGATACACAAGTTCATGCCAAAAGATATAAGATAGTAATGATAGTACCACCTACTTGTGGCACAACCATGTAAGTCATATTGGTATAAAACGCATGAAGAAGCTCCATGTTGATGGATCTTTGGACTCACTCCTTTTTTTGAAAAGTTTGAGACATGCAAACCATGTCTATTGGTATGTACGCATGAAGAAACTCCATGCAGATGGATCGTTTGGACTCACTTGATTCTAAATCACTTGAGACATGCAGATCATACCACATGGGCAAGATGACTGAAAAGCCTCGTTCTTAGTAAGATCGAACAATAAAGCAACTTGTTGGAAGTAATACATTTTGATGTGTGCAGTCCAATGAGTGCTGAGGCACGCAGTGGATATCGTTATGTTCTTACTTCACAGATGATTTGAGTAGATGCTAAGTATATTTACTTGATGAAACACAAGTCTGAATTATTGAAAGGTTCAAGTAATTTCAGAGTGAAGTTGAAGATATTCGTGGCGAGAGGATAAAATGTCTATGATATGATCATAGAGATGAATATCTGAATTGCGAGTTTGGTACACAATCGAGACATTGTGGAAATTGTTTCACAACTAACACCGCCTGGAACACCATAGTGTGATGGTGTGTCCGAACATCACAGATGCACCCTATTGGATATGGGGCATACCATGATGTCTCTTATCGAATTACCACTATCGTTCATGGGTTAGGCATTAGAGACAACCGCACTCACTTTAAATAGGGCACCACATAATTCCGTTGAGATGACACCGTATGAACTATGGTTTAGAGAAACCTAAGCTGTCGTTTCTTGAAAGTTTGGGGCTGGGATGCTTATGTGAAAAAGTTTCATCTTGATAAGCTCGAACCCAAAACGGATAAATACATCTTCATAGGACACCCAAAAACAGTTGGGTATACTTCCTGTCTCAGATCCGGAAGCAAAAGGGATTGTTTCTAGAATCGGGTCCTTTCTCGAGGAAAAGTTTCTCTCGAAAGAATTGAGTGGGAGGATGCTGGAGACTTGATGAGGTTGTTGAACCATCACTTCAACTAGTGTGTAGCAGGGCACAAGAAGTTGTTCCTGTGGCACCTACACCAATTGAAGTGGAAGTTGATGATAGTGATCATGAAACTTCGGATCAAGTCACTACCAAACCTCGTAGGACGACAAGGACAGGTACTGCTTCAGAGTGGTACGGTAATCCTGTCTTGGAGGTCATGTTTCTAGACAACAATGAACCTACGAGCTATGGAGAAGCGATGGTGGGCCCGAATTCCGACAAATGGCTCGAGGCCATAAAATTCGAGAGAGGATCCATGTATGAAAACAAAGTATAGACTTTGGAAGAACTACTTGATGGTCGTAAGGCTGTTGGGTACATATGGATTTTAAAAGGAAGACGGACAATGATGGTAAGTATCACCATTAAGAAAGCTCGACTTGTCGTTAAGATGTTTTCCGACAAGTTCAAGGAGTTGACTACGATGAGACTTTCTCACTCGTAGCGATGCTAAGAGTCTGTTGGAATTATATTAGCAATTACTGCATGATTTGTGAAATCTTGCAGATAGGATGTCAAAACATTGTTTCCTCGACATATCCTTGAGGAAAGGTTGTATGTGATACAACCAGAAGGTTTTGTCAATCCTGAAAGATGCTAACAAGTGTGCAAAGCTCCAGCAATCCTTCTAAGGACTGGAGTAAGCATCTCGGAGTTGGAATATACGCTTTGATGAGATGATCAATGATTTTGGGTTTATACAAAGTTTATGAGAAACTTGTATTTCCAAAGAAGTGAGTGGGAGCACTATAGCATTTTTGATGAGTATATGTTGTTGACATATTGTTGATCGGAAATGATGTAGAATTTTTGTAAAGCATATAGGGTTATTTGAAAAGTTTTTTTCAATGGAAAACCTGGATTAAGCTACTTGAACATTGAGCATCAAGATCTATAAGGATAGATCAAAACGCTTAATAGTACTTTCAAATGAATACATACCGTGACAAGTTTTTGAAGGAGTTCAAAATAGATCAGCAAAGAAGGAGTTCTTGGCTATGTCATATGGTGTGAGTATTGAGTAAGACTCAAGACATCACCACGGCAAAAGAGAGAGAAAGGACGAAGGTCGTCCCCTATGCTTCAGACGTAGGCTCTATAGTATGCTATGATGTGTACCACACCAGAAGTGTGCCTTGCCATGAGTCAGTCAAGGGGTACAAGAGTGATCCAGGAATGGATCACAGGACATCGGTCAAACTTATCCTTAGTAAATAGTGGACTAAGGAATTTTCTCGATTATGGAGGTGGTAAAAGAGTTCGTCGTAAAGGGTTACGCCGATGCAAACTTTGACACTAATTTGGATTATTCTGAGTAGTAAACCGGATTCGTATAGTAGAACAGTTATTTGGAATAGCTCCAAATAGAGCGTGGTAGCTGCATCTAGGAGATGACATAAGAGATTTGCAAAGCACACACGAATCTGAAAGGTTCAGATCCGTTGACTAATAACCTCTCTCACAAGCGAGATATGATCAAACCCCATGGGTGTCGATTCATTACAATCACATAGTGATGTGAACTAGATTATTGACTCTAGTGCAAGTGGGATACTATTGGAAATATGCCCTAGAGGCAATAATAAAATGGTTATTATTGTATTTCCTTGTTCATGATAATTTTCTATCATTCATGCTATAATTGTATTGACCGGAAACCGCAATACATGTGTGAATACATAGACCACAACATGTCCCTAGTGAGCATCTAGTTGACTAGCTCGTTGATCAACAGATGGTCATGGTTTCCTGACCATGGACATTGGATGTCATTGATAACGGGATCACAACATTAGGAGAATGATGTGATGGACAAGACCCAATCCTAAGCCTAGCACAAGATCGTGTAGTTCGTATGCTAAAGCTTTTCCAAATGTCAAGTATCTTTTCCTTAGACCATGAGATTGTGCAACTCCCGGATACCGTAGGAATGCTTTGGGTGTACCAAACATCACAACGTAACTGGGTGGCTATAAAGGTGCACTACGGGTATCTCCGAAAGTGTCTGTTGGGTTGGCACGAATCGAGACTGGGATTTTTCACTCCGTGTGACGGAGCGGTATCTCTGGGCCCACTCGGTAGGACATCATCATAATGTGCACAATGTGATCAAGGAGTTGATCACGGGATGATGTGTTACGGAACGAGTAAAGAGACTTGCCGGTAACGAGATTGAACAAGGTATCGGTATACCGACGATCGAATCTCGGGCAAGTACTATACCGCTAGACAAAGGGAATTGTATATGGGATTGATTGAATCCTTGACATCGTGGTTCATCCGATGAGATCATCGTGGAACATGTGGGAGCCAACATGGGTATCCAGATCCCGCTGTTGGTTATTGGCCGGAGAGTTGTCTCGGTCATGTCTGCATGGTTCCCGAACCCGTAGGGTCTACACACTTAAGGTTCGATGACGCTAGGGTTATAGGGAATAGATATACGTGGTTATCGAATGTTGTTCGGAGTCCTGAATGAGATCCCGGACGTCACGAGGAGTTCCGGAATGGTCCGGAGGTAAAGATTTATATATGGGAAGTCCTGTTTTAGTCACTGGAAAAGTTTCGGGTGCTATCGGTAACGTACCGGGACCACCGGGAGGGTCCCGGGGGTCCACCAGGTGGGGCCACCGGCCCCAGAGGGCTGCGTGGGCCAAGTGTGGGAGGGAACCAGCCCCAGGTGGGCTGGTGCGCCCCTCCCCAAGGGCCCAAGGCGCCTAGGGTTGAAAACCCTAGGGGAGGGGGCGCCTCCACCTTGCTTGGGGGGCAAGCCACACCTCCTGGCCGCCGCCCCTCCCCTCTAGATGGGATCTGGAGGGGGGCGGCCCCCCTCTCCCCTTCCCCTATATATAGTGGGGGTTTGGGGCTGCCAAACACATGAGAACCTCCCCCTCTTAGTGCAGCCCTACCCCTCTCCCTCCTCGTCTCTTGCGGTGCTTGGCGAAGCCCTGCTGGAGTGCCACGCTCCTCAACCACCACCACGCCGTTGTGCTGCTGCTGGACGGAGTCTTCCCCAACCTCTCCCTCTCCCCTTGCTGGATCAAGGCACGGGAGACGTCATCGGGCTGCACGTGTGTTGAACGCGGAGGCGCCGTTGTTCGGCGCTTAGATCGGAATCAACTTCGATTTGAATCGCCGCGAGTACGACTCCATCAACCGCGTTCTTGTAACGCTTTCGCTTGGCGATCTACAAGGGTATGTAGATGCACTCCCCTTCCCCTCGTTGCTAGATTACTCCATAGATTGATCTTGGTGATGCGTAGAAAATTTTAAATTTCCGCTACGTTCCCCAACAGGTACTAGGTACATATGTATTACCAGCAATTTATGGAATTGATACACCATTTAATTGATATCATTTAGCAAAATGAAACATAGCATATACATCCATCTTTTGGCTCGAGATTTTCACTGTTGTTGATCCCGCGGAGCCTACCTGAAGGTTCAGGCCAGATTGTAGTTTTTATTTTCTTCAAAACTAGTGCCCTCTTCCTCCGCATGTAGAAAAGGAAGAAATAAATCACGAAGTAGAAGTGAAAAGCTTTTCTAATATATTTATATATCTCTTTGCTCAGTTTTCCCCTTTAACGTCCCTCTCCCCTCTTGCAAGCTGGGTCAGATCATTGTCCTTTACTTCTAGAAAATGGGGAAGGATCAGCGACGTTGTACTAGCAGCACGCCAGCTGGAGCTGCTAGTAGACTCTTTGAACACTGTTAATGAGGGGTTCTGTACTAATAATCCCCTGTTAGCAGTATAGGGTATCGTAAAAACTATCTTTTAGGGTGGGGGATACAGAACCAAACCTCAAATAAATAATGCAACGTACAAATTATTGAAGTTGCAACCCAGTGCAGGTCCAATGATCATTTTTAGTGAGGCATTCGGTATCTGCCATAGTACTTTTAGCGACTTAATAATTACTCCTCCAGCTTTGTTATCCGTGGTAGTAACCTTCTCGCTGCCGAAGCTGCCATCTCGGATGTATCAGGGCCCAAATCTAATCTCCGAGGAGTGTGCTGGTGCTGCTGATCATAATGTTATAGTTGATATAGTTGGCCTCTTTTTTCTCTCGCGAATACGCTAGAGAGGGTATCTTGAATGCGTAGCAACCTAATATGGATACACTTGATTATATTATCTACTGTAGAGAACCTACTCAAAGATGAATCCACTATATCCGAGATGGTTCTCTTGGTCCAATGCCCCCAGACCAAATTTGATTTGGTATCCAATCCATAATACCATTCTTGGCAACTGAACCTAACTAAAAAACAGGTGTAAAAGGGTGCAGTGCAGACTCACTAGAGTGAAAAGATAGGCGTCGTTGTTTTCATTTGCTCGTGAAACTCTGTAAAAGGAGAATACCAAAGTTTAACATGTCTGATTTATTCTAGTAGCACCTGCTCATCGCATGCATGGGGGGCATGTAACCACTGTTTACTGGGTTCCGGCAGCATTGCACGCCACCTCGTGCGATCTGTTGCCTCCCAAAACTCTTGCTAACCCAAAGTATGAGATTTGGGGTTTCAAGTCACTGTCCAATAGGGAATTTGTATCTAAAAATGCATGCATGACACAAGTGGATATGAGTGTTTGTGGTGGGAGGATGCTTGAAGATTTCCATCTAAGCCCTCCCATAAACTTTTTTGGGGGGTTGGGTGGGGGGGGGGGGGGGCAATGGCCCTCTCAGGCTAACACATAGCTCCGCCCCTGCACGACACACCATAGACGAATTTGCAATGGTGCTATGAACAAGAATAACAAAAAAACACGACATAGATGTTGTCGTCTATACTCTTGTTGGGGAGCTACTCGTAAACAATCAAGTTCTCTGCTCCTCAAAACAAGCACCCACAATTCTCACTAAGTTTTTGTGTAGTAGCTTAGCAAGCAAAAGCAACTCCATTGTCAACTTGTTTATCCCCTGCCGAGAACTCTATGATAGTCTCTTAACGACGAGTAGTTGGTGGTTAGAGAGAGTTCCCGGATGTATAAAATGGAGACATGCGAAGGAATGGGGACATTGATATAAAGATACTGCAACATTAAATAGGTGTACCTTGTAAATTGTGCCAAAACCACCTTCACCTAGTTTGTCATCTAAATCTTATTCTGTCGTTGCATCTCAAAGTATTTGTAGATCTATTTAAAGGGACACGAAAATGCTACACATACATAATTCATCTACAAAATCATACGTAACCTGCCTAATTAATTCTCTCGGCCTCCCGATTTTCACGGGTGTGGGCCCCTCCCACCCCAATCAATCCAATCCCAAGTCTCCATGTTTTCTATCACGTAAAAACCATACTTTCTATATAGATGATATGCATGATATGCGTTTTCGAGAAAAAAAAAACGTAAAATCATGCGCTACTTTAAGTAGGTTTAGCATTACTCTAATAGGCATGTGCACTTGCATGTTTTTTTTGGTGTCACTTTTCTTTCTTCTGTTATAAGCATTTTTTTTGCGGGGCTGTTATAAGCATTGATTGTTCCTTCAATATATGATTTATTTACAGAGAGAGTATTTCTTTACAGAGGGAGCATAAATCAGGGCGTCGTGAAGGGAGTGTGTAACCAAAATAATGTAAATTATAATTAACGTAGATTTAAAAATAACTATAATTAGTGTGGTTTGGTTTGTAGCTACATGGACTACAAGAAATATGTTTTCAAATATATTCTGTTGTGATTTGAAAAAAATATAATGTCCTGCGTTTATGACCTATATGGCTATTGCTATTCTCTTTTCATTTTGGTTGAGTTTTCTTTTTTCCTTTTGGATTTTCAGTCAGCACCAATATTTTGATTATGTGATTATTAGGTATAGCAGTATAGATAGTTGTACTACCTTTTCCCATCAGAGATCAAATCTTCGCTTTCACATTGCTAGAAAGTTTAAGCCTTGGCAACAAATTGCCTTAAAAGAAACATAGTACAATACCCACCAGTGCCAAACATTGAGATAAGATGCGCTGAAGATTCGCCCACTGCTCGTCCTGTTTGGTGGTCTGCCACCGTCTCTCCAGTCCTCTCCTCGTCATAATTTAACGCAAGTACTACTACTCTGCTCACGACCGTACTGAACTGGTTGGCTTGCTGCTATAGCTAGCTAGCTCATCACAAGCAAATCAGCAGAGCTAGCTAGAATAATCTACTCAAGATGTTCGGAGCAATGGCGCACCATCTTCCTCTGAGGTACTAGTATTTGCAAATAAACTGCATACTGAATCTCTGCCTCTTGCAAGAACACCAGAGCTTTCGTGCGTCCTGACCTGATGTGGTTGGGAATGCAGGGGTAAGATGAGCCCCTCCGCGGTGGCGATCTCGTCCGGCGTCGGCCTCGCTCGCTTCTCCGCGGCCCCGAGTTCCCAGAGGTGCATGCCATGCCATGCCGTGGAATCTTTGTTTTCTCTTCTTGGTTCTCGTTTGTGCTATGTCGTGGCGTCGCCCATGGCTAGAGGCCGCACTTAAGTGTGTTTGCTGCGGGGCAGGCTGGCCGGGAAGGTGGCCGTCATCACCGGCGCCGCCAGCGGCATGGGCAAGGCGACCGCCGCGGAGTTCGTCAGGAACGGCGCCAAGGTCATCCTCACCGACATCCAGGACGACCTCGGCCGCGCCGTCGCCGCCGAGCTCGGCCCCGACGCCTCCTATGCCCGCTGCGACGTGACCGACGAGGCGCAGATCGCCGCGGCCGTCGACCTCGCGGTGGCGCGCCACGGCCGGCTCGACGTCCTGCACAACCACGCCGGGGTCGCCGGGAGGATGACCATGGACTCCGTCGCGTCCCTCGACCTCGCCGACTTCGACCGCACCATGGCAGCCAACGCGCGGTCCGCCGTCGCCGGGATCAAGCACGCGGCGCGCGTGATGGTGCCGCGCCGGAGCGGGTGCATCATCTGCACGGCGAGCACGGCGGGGGTGCTCGGCGGCGTGAACCCCGCGTACTGCATCTCCAAGGCGGCCGTGATCGGCGCCGTTCGGGCGTTGGCCGGGGAGCTGGGGAGGCACGGCGTGCGCGTGAACGCCATCTCGCCGCATGGCATCGCGACGCCGTTCGGGCTGCGTGGGCTGGCGGAGCTGCTCCCGGAGGCGAGCGAGGAGGAGCTGAGGCGAATGGTGGAGTCGGGCATGAACGAGATGGGTGGGATGGTGCTGGAGGTGGAGGACATCGCGCGGGCGGCCGTGTACCTGGCGTCCGACGAGGCCAGGTATGTCAACGGGCACAACCTCGTCGTCGACGGCGGGTTTACCGTGGGGAAGCTGATTCACACGGCGGATCCGGTGAGGAGTGAGTGACAGGCATGGCATGACAGTGATGGAGATGAGGATAAACATCCAAACAAGCATACTGAGCTACCCATCTTCCACGGCATGCGCAATAAATAAAGGAAAAATAATGGACTCAACCGACTGATTTAGCCATGGACACCACTAGGCATCAGACTATAGACACTTTGCATCTATCAGACTAGTGGGGGACCGTCCGATGAGGTGCATCCAGGTCGTTCGATCTGTTAATCAGGGCCCCGTGAGATTTGTTGACTGCTTCCTTTAATTGCTCCCTATATTCCGCTAACCTCCCTATTATGGTTCCATACAGTTTCCCTTATTCCCCTCCCCCGAACAATTTCCCTCTAGGAGTCTAGGTAGTTTCCTAGTTAGGGTATGTACAATGGTTGATAAGATAGTCTTATCTTAAGTTTTGCATGTAATTTAAAGAAGACAAAAAAATATGTCTACAATGGGTCATATCTTAGCCTTATTTTAAATAAATAGCTATTCCTAAAAATGTGGTGAGACAAACTTTGCTTCCAACTAAGCCTTTTCTTATAATTTCTCTCTCTTCCACCTCATCATTTACCCTACATGGCATTGCTAAGATAGAACCATTGTACACGCCCTTATGCTCCTGTGATCATGATGCTTCCATATCTCATTTTTATTTGCTTCCTTGAATTATCTTCTTCAAAAAATCACGCAAAGATAGAATTTCAATTCCATCTCAACTCTTCTATTTTCGTACTTGCTTCTTTTGAGGTAATGTATTCAGCGATTTTTTCTAGACATATATTTTTTGCTTCTAGTGCATAGGAAATTTGCTTCGACGAAAAATATATCCCATGTAACATTTTTTAACGCAACGAAACTTTGCTTCCACCTGCCAGAAATTTGCTTGGATTTCAACCAAATTTTCTTGAACATAACACAAAATTGTGTCCAAGCACGCTGCTTCCGTGTAACAAAATTTTGCATCTAAGAATTTCTTTCCCCATCATAAGTTTGCGTCCCAGCATATTTTTTTTATCAAGCTTCCAACTAAGGAAAACTTTGCTTCCATCCAATGCAAAAGTGCTTCCATGGTAAAATTAATTTGCTTCTAACCGAATATAAGTGTGGTTCTTGCTTCGTTCGTTCATACAATAATTTTCAAACATGATACAAATTTATTTCGTTCAAGTCACCAACAGTGCGCACTATGCCTCCTTAAGTCAACATAGTATGTTCCCTACAGACCATAGACATGCTTCCCTTCGCTTGTGGTCATCCTCATTGTAGGGCGGATCCAAGTGTTATCACACACTTCATAGTGCATGCATCAGTCGCCTCCATATATGTCTATGGCTGTACCTATCAGTTCCAAAGATGCAACACAACTGCTTGAGATATACATCCATTAGACAGGGTGCATAAGTATAGAAGGTATGAAGCAACAACATGTGTTACATATATGGTACGGGTAGTAAAGCAGTAGAAATCTGACATATTCCCATGTAAGAAGCCTGTACTCTTCATACATGTTGTGTCATACTGTCGTTGATTTTTGGATTTTATTGGCATTATTCAACAAGGAGAAACAGAAAAATTCAGCTTGGCCCCGTCAGCATATATATATGAAATATAGGAAGCATGATGAGTTGATGACATTATTTGAATACAAAGAATTCTCTTGTCAATGCAATAGCAAGTACAATAAATAGTAGAAGTGTATTTCTATTGCCCCAAACTCTAGACTGAAGAAAACATACAATAAAGTTATGAATCCTGGATATTAAGAAGCATCAATTTGTTGCTATCTCAACGTAATTCATACCTAGTGGAATCATATAACTTTGTAAGTAGAAACTAGCAATGAATATTGCCAACATGTGTGTGCACCGATCAATTTGTGATCTACAAACCAATTTCACCGTCGATGCAAACAAACTTGAATGTCGAAGCACATATCTGATGCTTACAAAGCATGGTTACTGGAAACATCATATTGATAATAATCTTTGCGTGGGGACAGATGATGATGGAACGGAATTGTTGTTGATACATGGAAGCATAGTCCTCGGGTGCCAAAAAAATTACAATGTGAGGGCACCCAGGTGAGAAGCTGGAAAATAGTACAACGGGTGTGATATTAGTGTTAGCTGGAAGCATGAAATTTTGAAAGAAAAATCGGCCGCCAATTGTCGAGCATATTTGTGGAAGCTCTATATACATGAAGCAATGAAAGATTGTTTGGTCGACAATTCTCATGTTAATCCGAACATAATAATGATGTAAATACACCCTGTCTTATGACCTACACCAATACACCCTGTCTAATCCGAACATCAAATGATGTAAATACTCCAATTACAATTTTTTTTATGATTCATAACTCCTAATACCTGAACATAATAATACTAGGCGGACAGGGAACATAAACACCAACGAGTACTCGGCAGGCAACGAAGAACAAAGAAAATTACAATGTGGCAATTGCAAATTATCCAAACGTGGACGATCTACGCAGTGCAATACCTTAGATTTTCAGTTGGGGGCTTATGAAGCCGTTGCAGGTTCTCCTGGCGTTGGGTCCGACTCCAGCAGCCAATTCATCCAATGGGTAACATGATGAAGCACCGAATCAAGGCCGGGATGGCACACCTCATGCGATGTTTCTCGAGGTCGCATAAGTGGATACCATGAGGGGGTGGGGAGGAGAGGGAGACCAGATCTGGGCGTCAATAGGCCGCAAGGGAAAGGACCCGGAGAGCACGATGAGGTCCATGTGTTACTTCAGGACCAGGTGGGAAGGAGGCAACAAGTGATCGCCGAGATGGGGGAGGCCGGGGTGGAGCGGCTGGCGGCGACGACGAGGGAGGTTTCGTGTGAGGGAGGCGAGAAGGTAAGACGGGATACGTGCGACTGATTAGGGAGGAGTAATTAGGCGGGGATGATGCAGGTGAGGTGATTAGCCCCTCAGCCAACGGGATAAGGTGTATCTACAACCGTGAGATTCTAAAGAATTGACGGTACGCGAGTGGTCTGAGGATGGTCTAGTAGCAGACTATAGATAGAAAGTGTTTACCTTTAGCCATTTAGGCCTTTAGGGTGCATGTGCATGACAGTGATCGCACCAGTCTGGGCGAGGCCGTTAAGGCATCTCTACTCCTAATGAAGCAGTCGGTGAATAGTCTGCCGGTTATTTTTCGCTGGTTTTATTTCGTCTACCCTCCTACCACCCTCTCCCATCGTTGGTTTTTTTTCATCTCTCCTCCCACCACCCCCTCCCATCGCTGGTTTTTTTCGTCTCTCCTCCCACCACCCCCTCCCACCGATTTTTCTATTTTCTCGTCTAGCCGGCAATACCCAATGTATTTATGGTAATCAATCACAATTAATCCACGTATAGTAATAAATCAATCCAGGTATGGTAAGGCCATAACTCAGGAAATTTTGAATATGATAATTACATGGTAATAAATTTAAATTACCTAAAAGGCTATCAATCCAGATATGGTAAGGCCATAGTAATAAATTTAAATTACCACCAGGTATGGTAAGGCTATCAATCCAGGTAAAAATGCCATCTCGCACATCAGGAAAAAAACATACGACACGGCTCCCCTCGATCTATTTGCTAGGTCGACCGTCAAGCACGCCGCTGCTGCCATCGTGGAGCCCTTCACCACCTTCGACACCGCCATCGTGGAGCCCTTCATCGCCACCGAGATCCGAGATCGCCGCCGTAGAGGTCTGAGATCGCCATCCCTTTCCGTTTCTGGTTCGCTGGTGAAAGATCGAGGATGTCGCCTAGAGGGGGGGGGTGAATAGGCATTTTAAAATAATTACGGTTTAGGCTTGAATAAATGCGGAATAAACCTAGCGGTTAATTTGTCAAGCACAAAACCTAAAACAACTAGGCTCACCTATGTGCACCAACAACTTATGCTAAGCAATATAAGCAACTATGTGATAGCAAGATATATGACAAAGAACAATATGGCTATCACAAAGTAAAGTGCATAAGTAAAGGGCTCGGGTAAGAGATAACCGAGGCACGAGGAGACGACGATGTATCCCGAAGTTCACACCCTTGCGGATGCTAATCTCCGTTTGGAGCGGTGTGGAGGCACAATGCTCCCCAAGAAGCCACTAGGGCCACCGTAATCTCCTCACGCCCTCGCACAATGCAAGATGCCGTGATTCCACTAAGGGACCCTTGAGGGCGGTCACCGAACCCGTACAAATGGTGACCCTTGGGGGCGGTCACCGAACCCGTACACTTTGGCAACCCTTGGGGGCGGTCACCGGTACCCGTCAAAATGCTCGGGACGATCCCCACAACCTAATTGGAGACCCCGACGCTTGCCCGGAGCTTTACACCACAATGATTGAGCTCCGAACACCACCAACCGACTAGGGGGCCCAAGCACCCAAGATAAACAAGCTCAAGGGCACCAAGCACCCAAGAGTAATAAGCTTCTCAACTTGTAACTTCAACGTATCACGTGGAGAACTCAAACCGATGCACCAAATGCAATGGCAAGGGCACACGGAGTGCCCAAGTCCTTCTCTCCCAAATCCCATCAAAGCAACTAATGCTAGGGAGGAAAATGAGAGGAAGAACGAAGGAAGAACACGAAGAACTCCAAGATCTAGATCCAAGGGGTTCCCCTCACTTAGAGGAGAAAGTGATTGGTGGAAATGTGGATCTAGATCTCCCCTCTCTTTTCCCTCAAAAACTAGCAAGAATCCATGGAAGGATTGAGAGTTAGCAAGCTCGAAGAAGGTCAACAATGGGGGAAGAACACGAGCTCAAAGGATAAGGTTGAATGGGGAAGAAGACCCCCTTTTATAGGAGCTCCCGAATCCAACTGTTTTGCTCACAGCCCACACAGAGCGGTACTACCGCTCCAAGGAGCGGTACTACCGCTAGGGCGGCAGTACCCCTTCGAAACACAACAGCGAGGAGGCAAAAAGGACAAAAGAACCTTCGGAGCGGTAGTACCGCTCGTCCTCACGGTACTACCGCTCGACCTCACGGTACTACCGCAAATGGTAGCGATACTACTGCTTGCGAGTGGTACAAAAAAATACTTCTGTGCCTACTTCCGCTGAGCAAAACATGAGATTTTGGTCCGGAGCAGTACTACCGCTTAGGAGCCGCGGTAGTACTGCTCTAGAGCGGTACTACCGCTCAGGAGCCGCGGTAGTACTGCTCTGGAGCGGTAGTAAAAAAATACATCCGCTCCAGTCGCGGTAGTACCGCTGCAGCCTTTACCAAAACAACCACAACTTTTGCAAACGGACTCCGAATTCAACGAAACCAAGTTTGTTGGAAAGCTAACGACATGGGCTAACACAATCTTGATAGAAATATCAAGAATAAGCAAATGAGAAAAGTCCCATAAGAAAATGGTGAGAACTCTTCATCGGATAAGACCGGTAAAACCTCCAACACCGAAAACATCATAAAAGATGCATGCGAACTCCGTTTTCGATGAACTCAAGCTTGTCATCAAGATGACCATAAGCTCTAAGACTCACAAAGATAACCAAACAAGAACCAAGAAACATGATGCAAGGATGCAATGGTTTGATCTCTCTACTAACGATACGATCAAGCTACCAACTTGAGAGCCCCCCTTGATAGTACGACAAACGATCCTATAACTCGGTCTCCCAACTACCACCACGAGACCGGTAAAATAGAAAACCTATCAAGGGCAAACCTTTGCCTTGCACATGGTCCACTTGAGCTAGATGAAGACGATCTTGACTCCCTCAAGTTGGACCACCTTTCTTGATTGTGTTGGCTCGATGAAGACTAGATGATTGCTCCACCATAGTCTTCACAAGTCCATTGACACCACAATGGATGGCAAGATTCAAGAACTTGATCTCTTCGTGATGCTCCACTTGAACTTGCACACGACAATCTTGATGACGATCACCACTTGATGCCATCCTTTCCATGGGTTGTATGATATCTGCCTCTTGACGCAAGCCCATGGACACGTACCTAACCCCACATAGAACTCTCACATAGACCATGGGTTAGTACACAGAGTGCAATGGACAATGCTTACCATACCATGGGATCACTTGATCCCTCTCGGTACATCTTCTATGCTTTGTGAGTTGATCAACTTGATTCACTCTTGACTTAGTCTTGATCAACCTTGAATCTTTCCAACTCTCTTCATTTGGATGATGTCTTGAAGGTAGACATGAATGATCACACAATCTTCTTCTTCAAGACATGCTTGCACTAAGCTCAACACTCACATGACCGATCTTTGAATAATTCCTTAATAGCACCATGGTCATCACAAACTCTCCTTGAGACCAACAAATGGACTCCAAGAAAAGCCTATGGACAAACCCTTCAAATATAACTCAAGGCAACCATTAGTCCATAGAGATTGTCATCAATTGCCAAAACCAAACATGGGGGCACCGCATGTTCTTTCAATCTCCCCCATTTTGGTAATTGATGACAATCACTTTCAAGAGAGTTTATACAAGGAATTATGCATCACTATGCAATGCAACAACCAATGATGCATGAGAATGAGATACAAATGCTTAGGAACCAAAACCAAAGCAAGGAGAAAAATCAGAAGACTTCTCCACAAAACTCTCTGAAACTCCTCCCCCATTGGCATCGATTGCCAAAATGGGTGAAAAGGTGGGAAGGCCAAAATAAAAGGTGTTCCTCCATAAATTGTGTATTTCTCAACAAGAGAGTGGAATGCAATACACATATCCAACTGTCGATACTTGGAGGAAGACAAACTATATTGAGGCCCAAAGATTGCAACAAAAAGATATGACACAAAGACATAACAAAGAGAGACACAAGCAATCAGAAGATACCAATTGAAGCAAGCAATCAACGGATATCAATTGAACCAACTAGACCAATGATCCTACATGCCACAAGAATAAAGATATTATGATAAGCGCAAAGGAGTGTTCTAAAGAAACTATAGAAGCTCCCCATGATTTGTGCACACATAAGAATTTTTGTATTTGAATACAAAGTGCACAAAATAGGATCATAGCTCCCCCAAAATCAATACAAACTCACATCCAGTGCAAGTGAACATATAGGAAACAAAGCCTAGCGCTTGCAACAAGCACATGGTTGAGCAACATGTAAAAAAAGGAAACTTAAGAATAGGCTCAATCAAAATGATGTGTGTGAGTCATGGCGAAGCACTTGAGAAGACTAAAATTAGGATGAGCATTAAGCATCAACATAGTCTTGAAAGAATGAGGCACATGGTGCAAGGCCTATCATTCCCACACACAACTAGCAAATGGGTTCACAAGCTTACTAATAAGCATATAAAGAACTTATGCTTGTGACAACCCGTGGTGAAGATAGAAGATGAAAGCCTCATCAAGACGAGGGATGCCAATTAAGATGGCAAAAGCCTCGTAAAGATAAGCATGAGGAAAATAATCTTCACCACACAAGAGTGCATCAAGATGCAACGATAGAGGACACACACTCAAGGCAAAAGCTTTCACGGAGCCACCAAAGAAATAACATAAGAAAGACAAGGTGGACGTGAAAGAAAGGATATCAACTAGAGATGTAATTTCTCTCAAGTGTATAAGGTTCTATGTAGACGAAATCATGATGATATATATATCTACAAAGAAGGATGTACACCCGAAATAGTTACAACACGAAGGAACAAGATATCCACAAGGAAGTCATAAATATACCAATAAGATATTTGCTTGAAAGCATAGCACTTGGCTAGATATGGTCTTATTGTATATAAATGAAGTCCAAACACACATCCATCAAGGGCATCACAACTAGCAACAGAGATCATCGTTGGGATGCTTTGAGAAAGGAAACAAGTATCACAAGATATGAAATGAATATCATGCCAAGATACAACCTACACAAGGTTGAATGCAAGAGGGGAAAGCATGAATAGATACTTGTTACCGAGATATCATTGGAAGGATGTAGTAGATACCAATTGAAGGTAGATAGTAGTTCATTGATCATCCTAGCTTGACTCCAATATGCACATGGTGACAACACCTTCCTTGTGAGTGAGCCGAGCATCCAATGCATCTCCAAATGTTCCTAGAAGAACAACACAAACTAAACGGTACCCAAACTCATCGGGACCAAATAGTTAGAAACACCAATACATAGGACAAACTCCACATAAATATGTGCATATAGATATGAAAATGAATTTCATGCACATCTCATCCAAATTGAGACAAGGTGGAGTTTCCCCTATATATTGAGTCAAAGAAAGAAAGCATGCCAAATGAAATACATGAAGTAAACATGCATGCTCAAGACTTTCAAAACCCAAAACCAAAAGCCAAAGAAATGCCAAGTGAAAAGGATACCAAATGGAGAAATCATCACTTGGAAGATATCATTAAAGATACATCAAGGAATGAGATATCCATTGATACACACTAAACTAAAGATGCCAAACTCCCAAAGAGAGGATGGTTCCAAACAAACCAAGCCCTCAACAAAGTTTCATGATGGCACAAAGTACCAAAAAGAAATAGCTTGCCTTCCACCAAAACACACTTGATAAGGATCACAAGAAGAGTGTTCTGAAGAAAATAGAATAGCTCCCCCATGAGTTGTGCATTATATGGGATTTGTATTTTAATACAAAATGCACAAGGTGGGATCACCGCTTTCACTATATCTAGAAAACACTAGACAAGAACAAGAAATAAACAAGATCCACAAGTGGTATGGAAGACAACGGGAGTTGACACAATCCTTGGCAAGAGAAAAGGCAAGTAAAACAAAAGCCAATGTAAAGATGATCAATAAATTCTACCACACATAAATGACTACCAATTGTCAAAAGACAGGAAGTAGATGGAAACAATTCCCGGTGGTAGATAGCAAGGATATCCAACATCATCTTCACACCACACACAAGCAAATTGCAACTTGTAGAGCTAACATGCCACCTAGGAACAAGATAATCTACAATATCAACACTAGGTGACAACATCTCAAATGTACACATTTTCTAGGCTAGTAATATACATAGCATATTACTCCCCCATAATGTGATACCAATGAAGAAAACTTAACAAGAGGCAATAAGAGGATCCAACACGAGATAATCAATGGAATTTTTAGAATTTGAATTTCTCATGAGAGATATACCACCTAGCGACTAGATAATCTTGAAATATCAATACTAGATGGTATTACTCATGTGCACACATTTATAGGATTGTGAGGTGCACAAAGCACACCACTCCCCCATAATGGATATTCCATTAATCTCTCACAAGAGCCAACTAAGAAATAAACAAGATGCACTAAGGCTCAAAGAACGACACACAAGTACATGATGTGCAAACCAACATACACAAATGCAATTTGGAGACACATCATATACAAACACATGCAAGGAACAAAACCAAAACATGCAAAGGGGCAAGTAACTTTCAGTGTAAACAATTTAAGTACAAGTTACCGCAAGGAGGCACATTGGATATAAGATAGAAACTTGACAACCCAATTGACTTGGCTTGAGACAACAAGAAAGATGAAGTCCCCTTAATTCTTCATAATGTAGCCAAGTCTCCAATGACCTCCAAAAACACCTATTGATCAAGTTTGAGCTTGTTGGTCCCCAACCAAGTTGGGTCCTAAGAGGTTAGTCATAATAGGCTTGGCTACCCAAATGGTTCTTTTCTTGACACCACTTTGAGTACCAACAAACTTGGCAAACACATTGCCAACCTTATCCTTCCCAAGAGAATAGATATCGTCAATAATAATTGGGTTGGATAAGTTACCACTAGTGCATGAAGAAGCGACGTGACCTTTCTCACGACATAAGTAGCAATGTCTACTCTTTACTTTCTTCTCACTTGATTTTTCCACAAGAGAAGCATTAGCTTGAGTCTTCTTGGGAAGTGGCCTTTCTTCAACTTGAGGTTGAGCATGAGATTGAACTTGTGCCCGCTTCCCTTGTTGCTTGTCACTAATGGGCTTCTTCTTCAATGGGCAAGATCTAACATGATGCCCTTTGACTTTGCACTTGAAGCAAACAATCTTGGCCGAATTCTTGACTTGTTCTTGGCCCTTCTTCTTGTTCAACTTGGCCTTCTTCTTCTTGTTGGAGTTGAATCCAAGTCCACCTTTTTCATTGGGGGATTTTGGCACACTCAAGATATTATTGAGTGTGGCCTTCCCTTCATGACACTTTTCCAAGTCTTTCTTCAAAGAAGTGACTTGGGCCTTGAGCTCTTTGATTTCCTCTACATGGTTAGTCTCAACACAAGTACTAGAGTAAGTATAAGCTTCATCGTTAGAGCAACAAGGCAAGGAAAGCAATTCATCACAAGATGTACCAACATTGTGAGTAGATGAATTACAAGGACTAGCACATGGCAATATACTATTTTGACTAGAAGTAGTGCTAGTATCCACATGAGGCTCACTAGATGTTACCTTAGCAATCATGGCTTCATGAGCTATCTTTAGCACACTATGGGATACTAGAAGATCATCATGAGAGCTTGAGAGCTTTTCATGACTTTCTTCCAATTTCCCATAATTGCTATGTAGCACCTCAAGTTGAGCCCGTAGCTCAACATTCTCCTTCAAAATGGATGCTTCACAAGTAATAGAATTAGTAGCACAAGCATCATCATTAACAACAAGAGGAGAAGGCAACTTGGCAAGCTCTTTTAAATAAGAAGCTTCAAGTTGGGCATGAGACTCGGTGAGTTTGATGAGCTCATCCTTGATGACCCTTGAGCCATTTTCAAGGTGCTCAAAATCCTCAAGGAGTCTATCATGAGAAACTTCAAGCTTAGCATTTTTAGTTTTGAAATTGTTGGCCACCTCAAGAGCTCTATCATGAGATTCCCTCACTCTAGATAATTCTAGAGCAAAAGTCTCCTCAAGAGATTCGGAGGTGGTTTATTCATGTTCAAGAGCTTGAGATAGCTCCGCGATCTCATTTGCGTAATCACGCCCATGAGCTTCCATTTTCTCAATGGTGACCTCATGCTCCTCGAGATGAGATTCCAACTCCTCAATATATTTCTTGCCCTCAATGGCAATGGACATAATTTCCATGAAGTTGGAATGAGCAATTTTATTTTTATGAAGAGCTTTAAAAATCATCTCCCCCTTAGTTTTTAAGGAGGCAACATTATCATTCTCTTCATCATTATCCTCATCATCATTAGCATCAACATCATCATCAAGAGACATATTGGGGTACAAAGTAGGAGATACCTATGATGCCTTAGCCATAAGGCAAAAAGCAATAGATGATGATGTAGGATCCCTTGAGGCACCATTAAACACCACATGTTGTTCCATGGAGTGTTCAGTTTCCTCTACATTGTTAGCACAATAATTCGAGGAAATAGATGCATTTTTATCATGGCAACAAGACATAGCAAGCATATCATCATGTGATTTAGTCAAGCAATTTCTACATGATATGCAAGGACTATCAACACAAGCATGTGAAACATTTGGAGTGCTCGAAGTGTTAAAGCCCAAAGAAGGAGCATTGCAATAATATAGTGATGAAGGATCATCCACAATAAGCATACTATCACCATTGCAATGACCAACACTACTCACCATATCATTACCTTGTGGCAAACCACATGTAGGTGAAGTAGAGGAAGTTGAGAAGACTATACGACCGGAGGTGGAGGGGGAACAATCATCCCCACAAATATTGGACACACCATATTTATCTTGAAGCTTTGTCCACAACTCATGAGCATCCCGGAATGGCATGAGTTGAAAAATAACTACATTGCTCAAAGAATCAAAAAGCACATTACAATCTTGAGCATTGAGATAAGAGTTTTTCTCATCCTCTAAAGATAATCTTTGGGGATCCTTTGGAGGAGAAAAACCCATATCTACAATTCGCTCTAAATTTGGGTCCATGACCCTAAAGAGATTAAGCATGCGAATTACCCAAACATCAAAATTTTTGCCATCGAAACTAAGAGTGTCAGAGAATCCTAATCCCCTAGTCGACATCTTTACTCTCTAGGCGGTTAAGCCTAACAAAGAGAGACGAGGCTCTGATACCAATTGAAAGATCGAGGATGTCGCCTAGAGGGGGGGGGGGTGAATAGGCATTTTAAAATAATTACGGTTTAAGCTTGAACAAATGCGGAATAAACCTAGCGGTTAATTTGTCAAGCACAAAACCTAAAACAACTAGGCTCACCTATGTGCACCAACAACTTATGCTAAGCAATATAAGCAACTATGTGATAGCAAGATATATGACAAAGAACAATATGGCTATCACAAAGTAAAGTGCATAAGTAAAAGGCTCGGGTAAGAGATAACCGAGGCACGCAGAGACGACGATGTATCCCGAAGTTCACACCCTTGCGGATGCTAATCTCCGTTTGGAGCGGTGTGGAGGCACAATGCTCCCCAAGAAGCCACTAGGGCCACCGTAATCTCCTCACGCCCTCGCACAATGCAAGATGCCGTGATTCCACTAAGGGACCCTTGAGGGCGGTCACCGAACCCGTACAAATGGTGACCCTTGGGGGCGGTCACCGAACCCGTACACTTTGGCAACCCTTGGGGGCGGTCACCGGTACCCGTCAAAATGCTCGGGGCGATCTCCACAACCTAATTGAAGACCCCGACGCTTGCCCGGAGCTTTACACCACAATGATTGAGCTCCGAACACCACCAACCGACTAGGGGGCCCAAGCACCCAAGATAAACAAGCTCGAGGGCACCAAGCACCCAAGAGTAATAAGCTTCTCAACTTGTAACTTCCACGTATCACGTGGAGAACTCAAACCGATGCACCAAATGCAATGGCAAGGGCACACGGAGTGCCCAAGTCCTTCTCTCTCAAATCCCATCAAAGCAACTAATGCTAGGGAGAAAAATGAGAGGAAGAACAAAGGAAGAACACGAAGAACTCCAAGATCTAGATCCAAGGGGTTCCCCTCACTTAGAGGAGAAAGTGATTGGTGGAAATGTGGATCTAGATCTCCTCTCTCTTTTCCCTCAAAAACTAGCAAGAATCCATGGAGGGATTGAGAGTTAGCAAGCTCAAAGAAGGTCAACAATGGGGGAAGAACACGAGCTCAAAGGATAAGGTTGAATGGGGAAGAAAACCCCCTTTTATAGGAGCTCCCGAATCCAACCGTTATGCTCACAGACCGCACAGAGCGGTACTACCTCTCCAAGGAGCGGTACTACCGCTAGGGCGGCAGTACCCCTTCGAAACACAACAGCGAGGAGGCAAAAGGGACAAAACAACCTTCGGAGCGGTAGTACCGCTCGACCTCACGGTACTACCGCAAATGGTAGCGGTACTACTGCTTGCGAGCGGTACAAAAAAAATACTTCTGTGCCTACTTCCGCTGAGCAAAACATGAGATTTTGGCCCGGAGCGGTACTACCGCTTAGGAGCCGCGGTAGTACTGCTCTGGAGCGGTACTACCGCTCAGGAGCCGCGGTAGTACTGCTCTGGAGCGGTAGTAAAAAATTACATCCGCTCCAGTCGCAGTAGTACCGCTGCAGCCTTTACCAAAACAACCACAACTTTTGCAAACGGACTCCGAATTCAACGAAACCAAGTTTGTTGGAAAGCTAATGACATGGGCTAACACAATCTTGATAGAAATATCAAGAATAAGCAAATGAGAAAAGTCCCATAAGAAAATGGTGAGAACCCTTCATCGGATAAGACCGGTAAAACCTCCAACACCAAAAACATCATAGAAGATGCGTGCGAACTCCGTTTTCGATGAACTCAAGCTTGTCATCAAGATGACCATAAGCTCTAAGACTCAAAAAGATAACCAAACAAGAACCAAGAAACATGATGCAAGGATGCAATGGTTTGAGCTCTCTACTAACGATACGATCAAGCTACCAACTTGAGAGCCCCCCTTGATAGTACGACAAACGATCCTATAACTCGGTCTCCCAACTACCACCACGAGACCGGTAAAATAGAAAACCTATCAAGGGCAAACCTTTGCCTTGCACATGGTCCACTTGAGCTAGATGAAGACGATCTTGACTTCCTCAAGTTGGACCACCTTTCTTGATTGCGTTGGCTCGATGAAGACTAGATGATTGCTCCCCCATAGTCCACTATGGGTGAGCCACTCTTAGGCACATCTTCACAAGTCCATTGACACCACAATGGATGGCAAGATTCAAGCACTTGATCTCTTCGTGATGCTCCACTTGAACTTGCACACGACAATCTTGATGACGATCACCACTTGATGTCATCCTTTCCATGGGTTGTATGATATCTGCCTCTTGACGCAAGCCCATGGACACGTACCTAACCCCACATAGAAATCTCACATAGACCATGGGTTAGTACACAGAGTGCAATGGACAATGCTTACCATACCATGGGATCACTTGATCCCTCTCGGTACATCTTCTACGCTTTGTGAGTTGATCAACTTGGTTCACTCTTGACTTAGTCTTGATCAACCTTGAATATTTCCAACTCTCTTCATTTGGATGATGTCTTGATGGTAGACATGAATGATCACACAATCTTCTTCTTCAAGACACGCTTGCACTAAGCTCAACACTCACATGACCGATCTTTGGATAATTCCTTAATAGCACCGTGGTCATCACAAACTCTCCTTGAGACCAACAAATGGACTCCAAGAAAATCCTATGGACAAACCCTTCAAATATAACTCAAGGCAACCATTAGTCCATAGAGATTGTCATCAATTGCCAAAACCAAACATGGGGGCACCACATGTTCTTTCAGCTGGAATATCTCCCTTTTCCCCATCTCCCTCTCGCGCGTCATTGCTGCCACCGCCCACTACTGGCCGCCTCCGTCGGATAGATCACCGGCGCCGGGAGGCTGCGAGGTCGTCGGCGCAGCGTCGGGTGGCTCTCCCGATCTTGGGATCGAGCGCCTGGGGTAGGAGGTGTCTACGGGATGTGCACGTGGGAGCTGGGAGGTTCTCCTAGCCATGGGATCTGGGATCCGGCGGTCGTCCACTGCTTGCATGTGACTGTTGACAGGGAAGAACAAGGATTCATGTAAGGAGGGGAGAATCCGTGGCACGGTGATGTACGTCCGGCCGTTCGTATGGTGCGAGCATTTTGTTCAAGGCCGACCAGTTTGCAATTTGGCAGCCGAACAAATTCGCCAGCCGTGTATTCACACCCCTGGTCTCATCTCTCATCGCTTCTTGGTGGCTCCATGGAATGCATGAAGCTGCTCACTGAGGTGCTAAAATACTTTATCTTCTGCTAATTGATCTCCAAGTTCCCGTTGATTGCATAAATCATACTAGGTATTTGCATTGTTGCGACGTGACGGTTATTTTTTAAGTAGCACTTGCAATGCTTGGATCACTAGAGTTCCATAGAATTTCCACATGAATTGCGCATATTGATTTCTCGCGTGGAAATGTTACCTAGGGTGGGGCTAATGTTGATGCCGGTGGATTCAGTGGAGTGATCCTACTGTTGTTAGCGTGCAGCCGCCGTGGCAACATTGGATTCGTCAAGTGCTTGTAGAAGGCTAGAGCAAATCCAAACGTTCCTGACCAAGTGATCGTACTGAATCCCCTTTCCTGCCATATTTCATACTCTTCAAGTACATATAGTATGACCTACACTTTAATCCTTAGCCTCAAACAAGAATATTCTCCAGAAACTCATGCTTTCTGTACTCTGTAACAACTTGGTAGGCTGCCTATAGAAATTGCCACGGTCCAAGTTGGAAAGAAACTCATTCAACTTGTGTTTCCCGTGACTCGATGCCTTCCAAACATGTTTGGTTGGAGTGTTGCCTTACTCTTCTTCCTGCACCCAACGCTCTGCGTGCGCCCAGACCGCACAGATGCCGGTGTAACCTTGCTGGCTCTTGAATATGTGTTCTTTTTAGTTTCCTTCTTGACATGTTCTCTCAACAATGTTCTGGTGATTGATTTGTTTCCTTCTTGACAGTCACCTCTGCCTGTTTGCCGGTTTTAGTTTCCTTCAATCTATTCTGTTTTGAGCGATGTTGATTGACTAGAGCCGTCGGAAGGTTATCACCATCATTTGGTTAAGAAGCTTGTGTACTATTTGTAAATTAGTAAAGCTTTGCGCTGAAATGCAGGCTAAGATTGATGAGTTGAAGGCGAGAACAAACTACTACAATACCCAACAAATTATACAGGTGCATTTCCCTATAAGTTTACAATAACATGACCTGACAAACATGCTTTATGCAGAATTGTACTGGTTAGTAGTTAGTGTATGGTTCTCCAAATCAATTTATTTGAATTATTGGCTATCTTTCCCCTTTTGTTTGTTCAAGGCTGTAAGTTGTCTCCTGATGCATGGTCCTACCATCCAATACAAATTTGAAATTTATTATATTGTTTCATTCATGGACAATGGATTTGGTTTGCTTCTACCACTACTAGGGAAAATCCTAGTAGTAGCGTGGGTTTTGAGGCTAGCAGCAGCGCGGGGGGCCGCGCTACTAATAAGGCGCTACAGCTAACTCATAGTAGTAGCGCGGCCCTAACACGTGCTACTACTGTTGACGATATCAGCAGCGCTTTTCTGCAACGCGCTACTATTAACTAGCTGTAGCGATTTCGCCATCCCTCGCTACTGCTATATCTTCCACCATTTTCCCACTACCCATTCCCTTTCAGTTTCCCTTTCAGATACTAGATACTAGGTACTGCTAGTAGATATCAAATTCATAAACCATTACTAGGTAGTACTCCCTTCGTTCCAAATTACTCGTCGTGGTTTTAGTTCAAACCACGACGAGTAATTTGGAACGAAGGGAGTACTAGATAACAATTTCATGCATAGTCAACATGCATCCTCAAGCAGTACAAGGTCATATCAACGGCCATCATCATATGTAGTTCTAGATGATATCGACGACGATCATCATATGTAGTTCTAGATGATATAGCCACACACACATATGTAGTTCTAGATGATATAGCCACACACATATGTAGTTCTAGATGATATAGCCATACACACACACACATATGTAGTTCTAGATGATATCGAAGACAATCATCATCCTCAAGCCTGGGCGGTTGGTGTTCCTGATAGTAATTAGGATGGCCTGTCCAACACGAAGATTCTTGCCATCGAGGAATTTCTTCCACCCAACCAAGTTTAAGTGTGTGCGACCGTCCGTGTCCACGCGGTAAGTATAGGTTGTGACGGAGCCCCTTGCAGTAAGGCGTAGTCCAGCTGAGCCTTCTTCATCAGGCTCGATACCATAACTCACAGATATGCTCTTTGCCAATTTCTGAATAAGAAAAACATATCAATTAATAAATAGCCTCGCAAATAAGTACATATGGATTATCTACACTATTAATAGTTTCCTTAGATTCTACACTAATAAGCATGTGATCAAACTCTACACTAAAACTCTACACTAAGTAATTCATCGGATAATTTGCATTTGTAAGTATATAACATGCCATATCATGTCGATCAACCATGGTATTTGTCAAGCGGGTCACGAATGGCACCCCGACAAAGTCAGCACGTGGCGGAATTATGTCCCATAGGTTGGACACCTCCTCCTCACTCAGCCTTGTTCTTTGAGCTATGATGGCTTCATGAAGTGGGTCCTCATCGTCTTCATCGAGTGGGTCCTCATTATCTTCATCATCTTCATCATCTTCGTCATCCTCATCATCTTCCACCAGGTTGAGATAAATGACAGCTAGCTTGGGTCTTTCTGCTCGGAAGGAGAAGCTGATCAACTCACCACCAGTAAGACGCATGCGAGCGACGAAACGGGCCCATCCATCTGCTCCAATCTGCGACATATTGCGTCCTTTCTTGACCTCCATAGTGTATGGCCCCCCAGGAGCCTCAAATGTCACAGTGTCTCCTGTCAGCTTGTTGAATTTCAACCTCACATTGCATGGGACGATCTGTGTAAAATAAGCAAAATGACACAATGCAGTAATGCCAACACTAAAAATAAAATAGTTAATACATTTCATCTAATTTCTTACCGCCGCATGACGAAAACTCAGCTGGAAGTAGATGCCAAACAGCTTGCCAGTTGCAAGGCTGCTGGCGCATCTTGACTTGCACAGTCGACATAGTGGTGGTGATGGTGGCGCCATTTTTCCTAAAGCAATATGAGCAAAGGATTAGCGATCAACTAAATCAAAATGTTCTAAGTGAACTAAATCAACTAGCCTACTAAATCAACTAAATCAAAATGTTCTAAATCAACTAAATCAACTAGCCTACTAAATCAACTAAATCAAAATGTTCTAAATCAACTAAATGAACTAGCCTACTAAATCAACTAAATCAAAATGTTCTAAGTCAACCAAATCAACTAAATGAACTAGCCTACTAAATCAACTAAATCAAAATGTTCTAAGTCAACTAAATCAACTAGCCTACTAAATCAACTAAATTATATCAACTAAATCAAAATGTTGCATATGAACTAGCCTACTAAATCAACTAAATCAAAATGTTCTAAGTCAACTAAATCAACTAGCCTACTAAATCAACTAAATGAACTAGCCTACTAAATCAACTAAATCAAAATGTTCTAAATCAACTAAATGAACTAGCCTACTAAATCAACTAAATCAAAATGTTCTAAATCAACTAAATGAACTAGCCTACTAAATCAACTAAATCAAAATGTTCTAAGTCAACTAAATCAACTAAATGAACTAGCCTACTAAATCAACTAAATCAAAATGTTCTAAGTCAATTAAATCAACTAGCCTACTAAATCAACTAAATTATATCAACTAAATCAAAATGTTGCATATGAACTAGCCTACTAAATCAACTAAATCAAAATGTTCTAAGTCAACTAAATCAACTAGCCTACTAAATCAACTGAATTATATCAACTAAATCAAAATGTTGCATATGAGCAAGAGGGAGAAGGAGGGGCGACTCGAGGAGGGAGAAGAGAGTAGGATGGAGGAGGAAGGTGGAGCAAATAGGGGCCGGCCGACGCGGCCAGTTGAGGGAGGACGGAGGAGGAAGGCGGAGCGAGGAGGGGCCAGCCGGCGCGGCCAGTTGAGGGAGGACGGAGGAGGAAGGCGGAGCGAGGAGGGGCCGGCTAGTGGCGAGTGGAGAGGAAGGACGGAGGAGGAGGCCGGTACCGAGTCCAGCAAGGAGGAGGAGGTGACGGCACGCGGCGTAGACGGAGGAGGGGCGATGGGGGTGGACCGACGCGCGGCGCAGACGGAGGATTGAGTGTGTGACTGTGTGAGTGGTGTGTGTGGATCGGAGGAGATGGGGGCTGGGAGATGAATTGCTTAGCAGTAGCGCTCTGTTGGAAAACACGCTGCTGCTAAGCTATCTAGCAGCAGCACCTTTCACAATAAAGCGCTAGTGCTACGTGTCAGCATATAAAAATAGACTTTGTTCAATATATCAAAAATACATTGATTATCAACGATCTTTTTGTGTATAATCTGATTTGTCAATATGAGTCCTCACCGGTTTAGGAACAGGTGAAGACTCATATTGCAGCCACAAATTCTACACATAAAGTTCAATGAAGACCAAGTGCTTGTCAAAGTTTGAGAAATAACATATTTAAGGTGGTAGAAACTCTCTTCACGGAGCGAGGTGGGACTAAATTTTTATAGGAAACTTAGCAATAGCGCGTATCTGAGAAATACGCTATTACTATGCTACGTAGCAGTAGCGCGCGTCGCTATAACGCGTTGCTGCTATAACTGGCCCCGCGGCGGCCTCGTGGGAATTATAGCAGTAGCGCGTCTTTGAGCGGGCGCGCTACTGCTAGATTTGTTTCAGCAGCGAGTTTCGTCCGGGCACGCTACTGCTAATTAGCAGCAGCGAGTTATTTTGAAGCGCGCTGTTGATAGGATTCTGTGTATAGGCTTTTCCCTAGTAGTGTACTTATGTGATGGATGGATTATAACACGGTTAGACTATCTGACCTTCTCAATGTTAAGGCTTTGTAAGCATGTTGGCTATTTTTGCTAATGTTTTTTAGCTAAAACATAATGGATGGACAGAATCAAACTCTAAATTTGTTGTACTAATTAATATGTTGTATTTTGCATTCTCTAGACATGCTCTAGCCATATTGGTTCTGTCATTTTGATTAATTAGTGGTAGATACATATTGTTAAACTGAATAATCAGCTTATTCATTTGATTTTGCTATCTTGTTTGTGCCACAGGAAAATACATGTACTGCTCATACACTTGCTGATTGCTTCTTTAAAATAACATAAACTGAATTGGCTTTGCCCTTATCTCGATTAACGAAAGGGTACTGCTTATTCTTTTTGTACGTTACAATTGTTATCCTTTATTGAAGTGTTTAAAGGGTAATTGATATAATTTTTTATATGTTCCAAGTATGGTAAGAAAATCATGTGATGTGTCAACCTTACTGATGCAACGCAACTGGCAATGTTAGAACAGTGCCAGTTTATTTTGATGTTAGTTTCGTACCGAACAGATTCCTTTCTAGAAGACCCTGCTGTAACGGAAATATTTAAATAATATGGTAATAAGCATGCAAATTATGTAGATATTTGGGTGTACACTCATAGTATTAAAATCCAAATCCTCGATGGATTTATGTAGAAGGTGGGCTAGGTGGGGAGGTGTGTGGCATGGATTCCTCCTTATTTTAAAATATAATCACTCCTCCTTATTTTGAAATTCTATTCCACAAGATAGTTCTTGCTCATAGAGATGCTTTGCATGGATTCTTTAAAAAACAGAGAACGTGTCAAGTTACTGCTTTGAAAATGGGAGACAATGTTCAGTTCTAGCTTTGACATTTGTGATATCCAATTATACTCCTGTGGCTTGTATGTTGTGGCAAGATGCCCACTTACTACACCAATTCTCATTGGAAATAATACTCTTTTGTATTTGGGACCAATTTTAGTGGTGACTTAATAACCGATTTTGTAGTTTCTGCTTTAGGTTGTGAGGATGTAGACTACCAGTGCTGCTGATTGTATAAAAACGTGCAAAATGGAGGATAATTTATTTTAGTTCTGCGAGCACTTTCTTGTTGACAAGGAGGTATCGGATGGTTCATGATCAGAAACAAGGCGGAGTGGAGGCTCACAAGTCCCATCAAGAGGCTCAAGTCTCTAAAGATTATGGAAGTGGAGCACTGAGTCGCTCTCTTCCAACTGCAATGGTTGTTCTGCCAATGGGGAGTCTGAGAAGTTTAGATTGTTCCATGTTGTTATATTATCAATCTTGGATATTTTATATTCATCTTATAGCAACTTTCTATCATTTTTTGGGACTAACCTATTGACATAGTGCCTAGTCCCAGTTACCGTTTTTTGCTTGTTTTTTACTTCACAGAATATCAGTACCAAACGAACTCCAAATGCCACAAAACTTTTTGGAGATCTTTTTCTGCCCAGAAGGCAACTTGGGAGCCAAGGAAGTACCGGTGGGGATGCCAGTGGGGCCCACAAGGCACCAAGGCGCGCTAGAGGCCCCTGGCACGCCCTGGTGGATAGTGGGGCCCATAGGCCCCCCTCTCCACCACCTCTCATCTCTATGAATACTAAATATTCCAGAAACCCTAGGGGAGTCGAGAGATCAGAGTTTCCACCGCCGCAAGTTCCAGAACCACGAGATCCAATTTAGAGCACTTTTCTGGCACCTTGCTGGAGGGGTTTATCATCCTCATTGGTGCTCCTCCGATGATGCATGAGTAGTTTACCACAGACCTACGGGTCCGTAGGCAGTAGCTAGATGACTTCTTCTCTCTTTTTGATTCTCCAAGAACATTGAGGAGAACATTGTATTGAGGATCAAGAAGAGAGAAGAAGCCATCTAGCTACTACCTACGGACCCATAGGTCTGTGGTAAACTAATCAAGCATCATCGGAGGGGCAAGGGTGATGATGAAGAACCCATCCGTGATTGCTGACCCCTCTGGTAGTGTGCCGAAAAAGGTCTCTAGATTAGATCTCATGGTTCTGAAACTTACGGCGGCTGGAATTGTGTTTCGTCTACTCCCCTAGGGTTTTGAGATTTTAGAGTACTTAAGAGGTAGAGGTCGGTGGAGGGGGTGCCTGTGGGCTCCGCTACCCACCAGGGCGCACCTAGGGCTCTAGCGCGCCCTGGTGCCTAGTGGGCCCCATAGGCCCCCTCCGTTGCACTTCTTGGGCCTTCTGGGTGTTTTCTGGGCAGAAAAAATTCTCCAAAAAGTTTCATGGCATTTAGTCTACGTTTGGTATTTGATATTCTGCGAAGTAAAAACAAGCAAAAAACAGCAACTGGCACTGTGCACTATATCAATAGGTTAGTCCCAAAAAATGATATAAAATTGCTAGTAAATGAATAATAAAACATCCAAGATTGATAATATAACAACATGAAACAAGTAAAAATTATAGATACGTTGGAGACGTATCAGTGTTCAATCATACTGCTTGATTTATTTTGTCTATATTTTGTCATCATACTTCATGCATTACTCTATTTGTCATAAACTTAATGTGTAGAGAGGCAAGCGTATAAGTGCTCTCGAATTGGAGTAATAGTAGTAGATGTAGACATGAGTCGGTCTACTTGTCACGGACGTAATGCCTATATACATGATCATGCAATGACTCATGTCATAACTATATGTTTTCCCAACAGTAATTTGTCTACCCAGTGTATAATATTTTTATGAGAAAGACGCCTCTAGTGAACCTATGGCCTCCGAGTCTATTTTAAGCATATTACTAAAACCCTAAATATCTTTCTGCAATTTATTTACTTTTATTTTACTTAGCAATTTATCTATCTAGTACTATCAGATTTGATCCTTGCAATTAACAAGTACAGGAGGATTGACAACCCTTTCGCTCGTGTTGGGTGCAAGTATTTGATCTTGTGTGTGTAGGTAATTGCGACGGTTGTTTGTGTGGATCTCTTATTGGCCCGATAACCTTGGTTCTCTACTGAGGGAAATATTATTCGCTACTATATTGCTACACCCTTCCTCTTTGGGGAAAATCTCAAAGCAGCTCACAAGTAGCAAGGACACGTGGGTAGGCAGGTAACTCGCTCCTTCAATGTGCCTTATTCTGTTTGACTAGATCGTCGATGGCTTGCGTGCGTCGCCGCACCCGTCTATAGAAAGCTATATAGATGTTTGTGAAAGTCAAGATGGTACAATATGAGATTTACTTTAGAATCACAATGCCTGAATATAGACTGGACACGTTTGATCAAAATTCTAGTCCCGGTCGAAGGTTATATGTCATTCCATACTTTGACATGTAAATATTCCGGGAGAAATAAATATGATTAACATCAAGAATTAAAATAGCATACATATATCTAGAGATGGCATGCCATGACATATTTGTGTCACTCAATAGTGTCATGCAACCCCCGCGCGGGGGTGTAGGTGGGTCTTGGTTACGGCATGGTTGAAGGCTTGGAGCAACATGATTACGTGACAAATATAGATGACACCGATCACGTAAAAATCAATGTGTAACTGATCAGAAGTTAAATGTTTCACTAAAAACAGAGATTAAGTTCAATTGAAGAGCAAGTCCGTTTAACAGTGTGGTATTGGTAGGCTATAGGATTTAGAAACGAAGTTACAAATGATTGTATCTTGTTAGCATCGCAACCCTGTTCATCCAAGTAGGCATAACTATGAGGCTATTATGACTTGCCAGCTCCAAAGCTTGTGTATTGATCAAGGGAAGCAAATATATACTCCACCGAAGGCTAGCTATGATACTTTGTGCAATCAATAATCAACTTTTTCTTTTGTCCACCAGGTCTAAAGCTCAAATATCTTTTTGAAACATTTTCATTAATGAATTTGACTCACTCAGTATATTTAAAGATATTACAACTGAGCACTTTTCCCGCCCTCTCAGGCCATTAACATTCACTACCATTGAATCTTCAGTTTTAGACAGTTTCGGCCGTCCGATTTCTCCTAATCTAATCTAGCGTCTGCTCGCTTCGTTCGCTACGGTCGAGCCGTATTTTTGAGCGTCTATGTGAAATTGGACATGGGCTTCTACCATTATCAATCCGTGCATCCAGAAAAAAAAAGAAAAAAAAGGTACAAAATTGCCTCCAAAAAAATGTACAAGCCTCTATGCGTGCCTCCTTCCGTTCGCACGGACGCAGCTGTCGGCGTGGCGGCCGACGCTGGGCGGAAGTGATTCCCATGGCAACCGCGCTTGGGTTCTGACCGACACGACCGATGGCAACGCATCCCGACTGCTCTTTGTGTACGACTGAGACGGGTCGGGGGTAGCCAATCGTCACATGTCGATTCGGCATCATCGCCAGTGATTGAGGGAGTGATTCACCGTTCCTATACGTATTTAATGGCAATTGATGCGCACTACTGGTCATCGGAGGTTACGTCAGTTACCATGGCGCTCCTTCTTCATGTGCTCCATGCCATGTCCTTATATTCCATCGTTCCTATACCTCACATCTGGCTAGGTGGCGACTGAGGCTGTGGCCAACGGTTGTTCCTTTCCTCCTCGATCCCTCACTCTTCGCCCACGGCGCAGCGATCAGGTGGTCTGGAGCGAACTGGCTGGCTGCCAGGCACACCGGGGCAGGAGCGGCTCCGTTGGGTCAAGCAAAGGCAGCGCAAGGAGCTGCCTATCCACATCGCGGAGGTGACTTTTATTGCTCCACTTTTTTTTTGAAGCCAAAACCGTAGAACAATTGTTCTAGGGTAATTTTCATTAATAATGAAATATATTATGTATAAAGACAAAAGACTCTAAAAAGGAGGAGTTTATCCAATTCCTAGTTGTGGAAACATGATAAAATTAATTAGCTAGATCTTCAATCTCTACAGTAATCATAAATGAGTAGATAGCCAAGCCTTGAATCTGTCCAAATATTTTCCTTTGATCCTGTGGTGTAGAAGACCCAAATCTTCCTTAACCCAAAACTTCCAGCAGTTAATACTTGGCACCTCTTTTCTAAAAATCTTTCCATTTCTCAGGGTCCAAAGTCTCCAACAACCCTGGATAATGATGTCCAGTGCAAATTCTTTTGGTAGATGTGTGTATAATCAGAATGTCATCAAAACTTGAAATGCCCAACTTCCTATCTAGTACAATGCATTCCCAACATTCTTGAGCAAAGTTGCAGTCTCAAAAAAGGTGTCTTAAAGTTTCTTCAGTGTTGTCTCTGCATTGTATGCAATTATAGTCTTCCACCTGCATGTTTTTCCTCTTCAGCAGATTCCTGATGTTGATCCTATCATGAAGTAGAAGCCAGAAAAAAATTTGATGCCGTAATCTATTTGAAGTCTTACAGATCCATTTAAACAGCATATTTTTTTCAGTCTTTGGCCAAATGGTGTTATACATTCTGATAGAAGAATATTTTGATCCTTTCCCAGTTCCTTTCCAGTTATCTCCTCTATGCTCATTCCAGTTCACAATCACTAAATCTTGAATTTCATTCAGTTGGGCATAAGTTAATTCTAAAAGTGGAGTGTGGAGTAACACATAAGCGTTTGGTTCTGCTACCCAATTTGCTGCAGAAATGGAATCTTTTTTTGCATATGAGTACAATTCTGGGAATTCGATGGATAATGGCTCATCAAGCCATTTGTCATGCCAAAACATGAGGGATTGCCCATTTCCCGTAGTGCACTGATAATACTCTTTGAAGACTGGCAAGAGCTTTAGGTGATTCTTCCAGCAACTGGATCCTTCCATCTTTTGCCCGGAAGTTGAGAGGTATAGTAAGTGTCCCAGATGAGTTTAACCCAAGGCAAATCCTCTTTATTGAAGAACTTGTGGATAATTTTCAAAAGGAGAGTTTTGTTGTGTAACGAAATATCCAGAATGCCTAAACCTCCTTGCTCCTTTGGTTGGTAGACCTTCTTCCAAGAGATAAGAGATGGTCCTCCTTGATCTTGCCCAAATTTCCTCCAAAAGAAATGTCTTAAATACTTGTTTATTTTTTCTATGGTGCTAAGTGGGAGAGCTAGAGTGCTCATGAAAAATAGGCAAGGCAGAGAAAACAACTCTTGCAAGCAGTAATTTCTCATCATATGACAACATGCTGGAGCATCCACTCGGTCTTCTTTCAATCTGTTGGCAAATGGGATTGTAATCTTCTCCTCTTAGTCTGTGATCACTCAAAGGTAACCCCAAGTATGTAAATGGGTAACTTCCTTGTTTGCAGCCCAATTCAGTAAGAATAATGCTCAGGGTTTGTGGATTTACGTTAATAGGGATGATCACAGACTTCCCATAATTTATTTTCAACCCAGTTTGAGCAGTATAGTGTTTCAGCAGATTATTACTTGCCCAATCTGACTAGGCACTGCAGGCAAAACCATCACCGTATCATCAACATATTGTATAATAAGGAAGTCAGGGTTAGCTGCACTTGCCAAAGGATGTTGAATGATATTGGCATGCATGGCATTGTTCATCACAGTTTGAAGGAGATCAGCTGCCAGAACAAACAACAAGAATGAGACTGGATCCCCTTGTTTTACTCCTTTTTTACAGAAAATTTGCTTTCCGGGAATGCCATTTAACAGTACTGCTGAAGTTCCTGATTCCAGAAGCATTTTAATCCACATTATCCATCTATTAACAAATACTCTAGCTTTTAATATTTGAATTATTGCCTTGTGTTCAATAAGATCAAATGCCTTCTCAAAGTCCATCTTAAGGACTATAAGTTCCTTCTTTGAGTGTGCATTGATGAATGAATTCAAAAGCCCATGCAAGACAATCTTGGATTGATCTAGATTTGAGAAAGCCATATTGATTTGTATGAACAATTCTGAGAATCACTTTTTGTTAGTTGGCTAGAAGCTTGGTGATGATTTTTATAGTGCAGTTCAGGAGTGAAATAGGCCTAAAATCTGCAGGGGACATAGGATTATCTCTTTTTGGAATGTGGGTGATGAAGGAGCTGTTGATTGAATGCAGGCTGATTCTTCCATGATAGAAGTCTTCAATCAGATCATAAAAGTCCCCAGCTATAATGTCGCAACAAGATTTGATGAACTATCCATTGAAACCATCAGGCCCAGGTGCTTTGTCTGTGGGCATTTCCTTTATGACTGCATCAATTTCTTCTTTGCTAAATGGGGCCTCCAACTCTGTCAGGTCAACATTTGTGAAAAGGATGCTGGGAAGTCCAAAAAAATCCACTAACTCATTTGAAGTTCCAAGTCTCTCTTTAAAGGACCTCCGTAGAACAGCAGCCATTTCCTGGTGTTGGAAGTGTTCTTACATGTGTTCATCTCTTAGTACAGCAATGTGATTGTTTTTGTACTTGATTGTGGCTTTAGCTTTGAACAGCTTATTGATCTCATCCCCAAACTTCACCCATCTGATGGTGGCCCTCTGCCTCCAATAAGTGTTCTGAAATTCTAGTAATTTTCCCAAGTACTCTTTGATAATGTCTCTACCATTTGATTCCTCTAATGAGAGAGTTGTATGTGTTGGAAATATGACCTAGAGACAATAATAAATTAGTTATTATTATATTTCCTTGTTCATGATAATCGTTTATTACCCATGCTATAATTGTATTGATAGGAAACTCAGATACATGTGTGGGCACATAGACAACACCATGTCCCTAGTAAGCCTCTAGTTGACTAGCTCGTTGATCAACAGATGGTTACGGTTTCCTGACCATGGACATTGGATGTCGTTGATGTGATGGACAAGACCCAATCCTAAGCCTAGCACAAAGATCGTAGTTCGTATGCTAAAGCTTTTCTAATGTCAAGTATCTTTTCCTTAGACCATGAGATTGTGCAACTCCCGGATACCGTAGGAATGCTTTGGGTGTACCAAACGTCACAACGTAACTGGGTGGCTATAAAGGTGCACTACAGGTATCTCCGAAAGTGTCTGTTGGGTTGGCACGAATCGAGACTAGGATTTGTCACTCCGTGTGACGGAGAGGTATCTCTGGGCCCACTCGGTAGGACATCATCATAATGTGCACAATGTGACCAAGGGGTTGATCACGGGATGATGTGTTATGGAACGAGTAAAGAGACTTGCCGGTAACGATATTGAACAAGGTATCGGCATACCGACGATCGAATCTCGGGCAAGTACAATACCGCTAGACAAAGGGAATTGTATACGGGATCTATTGAGTCCTTGACATCGTGGTTCATCCGATGAGATCATCATGAAATATGTGGGAGCCAACATGGGTATCCAGATCCCGCTGTTGGTTATTGACCGGAGAACGTCTCGGTCATGTCTGCATGGTTCCCGAACCTATAGGGTCTACACACTTAAGGTTCGATGATGCTAGGGTTATAAAGGAAGTTTGTATGTGGTTACCGAATGTTGTTCGGAGTCCCGGACATCACGAGTAGTTCCGGAATGGTCCGGAGGTAAAGATTTATATATGGGAAGTCCTGTTTTGGTCACCGGAAAAGTTTTGGGTTTTATCGGTAACGTGCCGGGACCACCGGGAGGGTCCCGGGGGTCCACCAAGTGGGGCCACCGGCCCCAGAGGGCTGCATGGGCCAAGTGTGGGAGGGGACCAGCCCCAGGTGGGCTGGTGCACCCCCCACCAAGGCCCAGGGCGCCCAGGGCTTGGGGGAAACCCTAAAGGGGGGCGCCACCCTTGCCTTGGGGGGCAAGGCAACCCCCCTGGCCGCCGCCCCTCCTCATTGGATCTGAGGGGGTCGCCCCCCCCCCCTCTCCCTTGCCCCTATATATATATGTGGGGTGTGGGAGGGCAGCCGCAACCATGTTCTGGCGCAGCCCTCCCCCTCTCCCAAGTACTCCTCCTCTCCCGCGGTGCTTGGTGAAGCCCTGCTGGATCACCACGCTCCTCCACCACCACCACGCCGTCGTGCTACTGCTGGACGGAGTCTTCCTCAACCTCTCCCTCTCTCCTTGTTGGATGAAGGCATGGGAGACGTCACCGGGCTGTACGTGTGTTGAACGCGGAGGTGCCGTCCGTTCGGCACTAGGATCTCCGGTGATTTGGATCACGACGATTACGACTCCTTCAACCCCGTTCTCTTGAACGCTTCCGCTTAGCGATCTACAAGGGTATGTAGATGCACTCTCCTTCCCCTCGTTGCTGGTTTCTCCATAGATAGATCTTGGTGACACGTAGGAAAATTTTGAATTTCTGCTACGTTCCCCAACAGTGGCATCATGAGCTAGGTCTATTGCTTAGTTTCTATGCACGAGTAGAACACAAGTTGTTGTGGGCATTGATTTTGTTCAATATGCTTACTGTTACTAGTCCAATCTTGTTTCGACGGTATTGTGGGATGAAGCGGCCCGGACCGACCTTACACGTACTCTTACGTGAGACAGGTTCCACCGACTGACATGCACTTGGTGCATAAGGTGGCTAGCGGGTGCCAGTCTCTCCCACTTTAGTCGGATCGGATTCGATGAAAAGGGTCCTTATGAAGGGTAAATAGCAATTGACATATCACGTTGTGGTTTTTGCGTAGGTAAGAAACATTCTTGCTAGAAACCCATAGCAGCCACGTAAAACATGCAAACAACAATTAGAGGACGTCTAACTTGTTTTTGTAGGGTATGCTATGTGATGTGATATGGCCAAGAAGAATGTGATGAATGATATGTGATGTATGAGATTGATCATGTTCTTGTAATAGGAATCACGACTTGCATGTCGATGAGTATGACAACCGGCAGGAGCCATAGGAGTTGTCTTTATTTATTGTATGACCCGCGTGTCATTAAACAACGCCATGTAATTACTTTACTTTATTTCTAACCGGTAGCCATAGTAGTAGAAGTAATAAGTTGGCGAGACAACTTCATGGAGACACGATGATGGAGATCATGATGATGGAGATCATGGTGTCATGCCGGTGACGATGATGATCATGGAGCCCCGAAGATGGAGATCAAAAGGAGCAAAATGATATTGGCCATATCATGTCACTATTTGATTGCATGTGATGTTTATCATGTTTTTGCATCTTATTTGCTTAGAACGACGGTAGTAAATAAGATGATCCCTCATTAAAATTTCAAGAAAGTGTTCCCCCTAACTGTGCACCATTGCGAAAGTTCGTTGTTTCGAAGCATCACGTGATGATCGGGTGTGATAGATTCTTACGTTCACATACAACGGGTGTAAGCCAGATTTACACATGCTAAACACTTAGGTTAACTTGACGAGCCTAGCATGTACAGACATGGCCTCGGAACACAAGAGACCGAAAGGTCGAGCATGAGTCCTATAGTAGATACGATCAACATAAAGATGTTCACCGATGATGACTAGTCCGTCTCACGTGATGATCGGACACGGCCTAGTTGACTCGGATCATGTAATCACTTAGATGACTAGAGGAATGTCTATCTGAGTGGGAGTTCACAAGATGAACTTAATTATCCTGAACATAGTCAAAAGATCTTTGCAAATTATGTCGTAAGCTCGCGCTTTAGTTCCACTGTTTAGATATGTTCCTAGAGAAAATATAGTTGAAAGTTGAAAGTAGCGATTATGCGGACAGTAAAAAGCTTATGTCCTTAATGCACCACTCAGTGTGCTGAACCCCAAACATCGTTTGTGGATGTTGCGAACATCGGACATACATGTTTTGATAACTACGTGATAGTTCAGTTAAACGGTTTAGAGTTGAGGCACCAAAGACGTTTTTGAAACGTCGCGGAACATATGAGATGTTTCGAGGGCTGAAATTGGGATTTCAAGATCGTGCCCACGTCAAGAGGTATAAGACCTCCGACGATTTTCTTAGCCGGAAAACTAAGGGAGAAAAGCTCAATCGTTGAGCTTGTGCTCAGATTGTCTGAGTGCAACAATTACTTGAATCGAGTGGGATTTGATCTTCCAGATGAGATAGTGATGTTTCTCCAAAGTCATTGCCACCAAGCTGCTAGAGCTTTGTGATGAACTATAACATATCAATGATAGAGATGATGATCCTTGAGGTATTCGCGATGTTTGACACCGTGAAAGTAGAAATCAAGAAGGAGCATCAATTGTTGATGGTTGGTGAAACCACTAGTTTCAAGAAGGGCAAGGGCAAGAAGGGATACTTCATGAAACGGCAAAACAGCTGCTGCTCTAGTGAAGAAACCCAAGGTTGAACCCAAACCCGAGACTAAGTGCTTCTGTAATAAGGGGAACAACCACTAGAGCGTAATTACCCTAGATACTTGGTAGATGATAAGGCTGGCAAGGTCGACAGAAGTATATTGGATATACATTATGTTAATGTGTATTTTACTAGTACTCCTAGTAGCACCAGGGTATTAAGTTACCAGTTCGGTTGCTAAGTGTTAGTAACTCGAAATAAAAGCTACGGAATAAACGGAGACTAGCTAAAGGTGAGCTGACGATATGTGTTGGAAGTGTTTCCAAGTTTGATGTGATCAAACATCGCACGCTCCCTCTACCAAACCTGAATAATTGTCATTTAGTGTTTGCGTTGAGCATAGACATGATTGCATTATGTCTATCGCAATACGGTTATTCATTTAATGAGAATAATGGTTACTCTATTTATTTGAATAATACCTTCAATGGTCTTGCACCTAAAGGAATGGTTTATTGAATCTCGACCGTAGTGATACACATTTTCATGCCAAAAGATATAAGATAGTAATGATAGTACCACCTACTTGTGGCACTGCCATGTAAGTCATAATGGTGTAAAACGCATGAAGAAGCTCCATGTTGATGGATCTTTGGACTCACTCATTTTTGAAAAGTTTGAGACATGCGAACCATGTCTATTGGTGTATACGCATGAAGAAACTCCATGCAAATGGATCGTTTAGACTCACTTGATTTTGAATCACTTGAGATATGCAAATCATACCACATGGGCAAGATGACTGAAAAGCCTCGTTTTCAATAAGATGGAACAAGATAGAAACTTGTTGGAAGTAACACATTTTGATGTGTGCAGTCCAATGAGTGCTGAGGCATGCAGTGAATATCGTTGTGTTCTTACTTCACAGATGATTCGAGTAGATGTTGAGTATATTTACTTGATGAAACACAAGTCTGAATTATTGAATGGTTCAAGTAATTTCAGAGTGAAGTTGAAGATCATCGTGACAAGAGGATAAAATGTCTATGATATGATCATAGAGATGAGTATCTGAGTTACGAGCTTTGGCATGCAATTAAGACATTGTGGAAATTGTTTCACAATTAATACCGCCTGGAACACCATAGTGTGATGGTGTGTCTGAACATCATAGTTGCACCCTATTGGATATGGTGCGTACCATGATGTCTCTTATTGAATTACCACTATCGTTCATGGGTTAGGCATTAGAGACAACCGCACTCACTTTAATAGGGCACCACGTAATTCCATTGAGACGACACCGTTTGAACTATGGTTTGGAGAAACCTAAGTTGTCGTTTCTTAAAAGTTTGGGGTTGCGACGCTTATGTGAAAAAGTTTCAGGTTGATAAGCTCGAACCCAAAGCGGATAAAATGCATCTTCATAGGACACCCAAAACAGTTGGGTATACCTCCTAATTCAGATCTGAAAGCAATAGGGATTGTTTCTTGAATCGGGTCCTTTCTCGAGGAAAAGTTTGTCTCGGAAAGTTGAGTGGGAGGATGGTGGAGACTTGATGAGGTTATTAAACTGCCACTTCAACTAGTGTGTAGCAGGGCATAGGAAGTTGTTCATGTGGCACCTACACCAATTGAAGTAGAAGCTTATGATAGTGATCATGAAGCTTCGGATCAAGTGACTACCGTACCTCGTGGGGTGACAAGGATGCGTACTACTTCAGAGTGGTACAGTAATCCGGTCTTGAAGGTTATGTTGCTAGACAACAATGAACCTACGAGTTATGGAGAAGCGATGGTGGGCCCAAATTACGACAAATGGTTAGAAGCCATGAAATCCGAGATAGGATCAATGTATCAGAACAAAGCATGGACTCTGGTGGACAAGCCCAATGATCGGCAAGCCATTGAGACAAATGGATTTTTAAGAAGAAGACGGACGTGGATGGTGATGTCACCGTCTATGAAGCTCGACTTGTGGCGAAGAGTTTTTCACAAGTTCAAGGAGTTGACTACGATGAGATTTTCTCATCCGTAGCGATGCTTAAGTCCGTCGGAATCATGTTAGCATTAGCTACATTTATGAAATCTGGCAGATGGATGTGAAAACGAGTTTCCTTACCAGTTTTCGTAAGGAAAGGTTGTATGTGATACAATCAGAAAGGTTTTGTCGATCCTAAGGATGCTAAAAGGTATGCTAGCTCCAGCGATCCTTCCATGGACTGGAGTAAGCATCTCGGAGTTGGAATAAACACTTTGATAAGATGATCAAAGATTTTTGGTTTATACAAAGTTTATGAGAAACTTGTATTTCCAAAGAAGTGAGTGGGAGCACTATAGAATTTCCGATGAGTATATGTTGTTGACATATTGTTGATCAGAAATGATGTAGAATTTCTGGAAAGCATATAGGGTTATTTGAAAAGTGTTTTTCAATAGAAAACCTGGATTAAGCTACTTGAACATTGAGCATCAAGATCCATAAGGATAGATCAAAAACTCTTAATGGTACTTTCAAATGAGCACATACCTTGACATGATCTTGAAGGTGTTCAAGATGGATCAGTCAAAGAAGGAGTTCTTGCCTGAGTTGTAAGGTACAAAGTTAAGACTTAAAGCTCGACCACGGCAGAAAAGAGAGAAAGGACGAAGGTCGTCCCCTATGCTTTAGACGTATGCTCTCCAGTATGCTATGCTAAGTACCGCACCTGATGTGTGCCTTGCCACATGTCTGGCAAGAGGGTACAAAGGTGATCAAGGAGTGGATCACCAGATAGCGGTCAAAATTATCCTTAGAGGAATAAGGATTTGTTTCTCGATTATGGAGGTGATAAAGAGTTCGGCGTAAAGGGTTACGACGATGCAAGCTTTAACACCTATCCGAATGACTCTGAGTAGAAAACCAGATACGTATAGTGGAGCGACCATTTGGACAAGCTCCAAGTGAAGCATGGAAGCAGCATTTAAAATATGACCTAGAGATTTGCGAAGTACATACGGATCTGAATGTTGCAAACCCGTTGACTAAAACTTCTCTCACAAGCAAAACATGATCAAACCCCAGAACTCATTGAGTCTTAATCACATGATGATGTGAACTAGTTTAGTGACACTAGTAAACTCTTTGGATGTTGGTCACATGGCAATGTGACCTGTGAGTGTTAATCACATGGCGATGTGAACTAGATTATTGACTCTAGTGCAAGTGGGAGACTGTTGGAAATATGCCCTAGAGACAATAATAAATTAGTTATTATTATATTTCCTTGTTCATGATAATCGTTTATTACCCATGCTATAATTGTATTGATAGGAAACTCAGATACATGTGTGGGCACATAGACAACACCATGTCCCTAGTAAGCCTCTAGTTGACTAGCTCATTGATCAACAGATGGTTACAGTTTCCTGACCATGGACATTGGATGTCGTTGATAACGGGATCACATCATTAGAAGAATGATGTGATGGACAAGACCCAATCCTAAGCCTAGCACAAAGATTGTAGTTCGTATGCTAAAGCTTTTCTAATGTCAAGTATCTTTTCCTTAGACCATGAGATTGTGCAACTCCCGGATACTGTAGGAATGCTTTGGGTGTACCAAACGTCACAACGTAACTGGGTGGCTATAAAGGTGCACTACAGGTATCTCCGAAAGTGTCTGTTGGGTTGGCACGAATCGAGACTGGGATTTGTCACTCTGTGTGACGGAGAGGTATCTCTGAGCCCACTCGGTAGGACATCATCATAATGTGCACAATGTGACCAAGGGGTTGATCACGGGATGATGTGTTACGGAACGAGTAAAGAGACTTGCCGGTAACGAGATTGAACTAGGTATCGGCATACCGACGATCGAATCTCGGGCAAGTACAATACCGCTAGACAAAGGGAATTGTATACGGGATCTATTGAGTCCTTGACATCGTGGTTCATCCGATGAGATCATCGTGAAATGTGTGGGAGCCAACATGGGTATCCAGATCCCGCTGTTGGTTATTGACCGGAGAACGTCTCGGTCATGTCTGCATGGTTCCCGAACCCGTAGGGTCTACACACTTAAGGTTCGATGACGCTAGGGTTATAAAGGAAGTTTGTATGTGGTTACCGAATGTTGTTCGGAGTCCCGGATGAGATCCCGGACGTCACGAGGAGTTCCGGAATGGTCCAGAGGTAAAGATTTATATATGGGAAGTCCTGTTTTGGTCACCGAAAAAGTTTTGGGTTTTATTGGTAATGTACCGGGACCACCGGGAGGGTCCCGGGGGTCCACCAAGTGGGGCCACCGGCCCCAGAGGTCTGCATGGGCCAAGTGTGGGAGGGGACCAGCCCCAGGTGGGCTGGTGCGCCCCCCACCAAGGCCCAAGGCGCCTAGGGCTTGGGGGAAACCCTAAAGGGGGGCGCCACCCTTGCCTTGGGGGGCAAGGCAACCCCCTGGCCGCCGCCCCTCCTCATTGGATCTGAGGGGGTCGGGCCCCCCTCTACCTTTCCCCTATATACATGTGGGGGGTGGGAGGGTAGCCACACCCATGTTCTGGCGCAGCCCTCCCCCTCTCCCAAGTACTCCTCCTCTCCCGCGGTGCTTGGCGAAGCCCTGCTGGATCACCACGCTCCTCCACCACCACCACGCCGTCGTGCTGCTGCTGGACGGAGTCTTCCTCAACCTCTCCCTCTCTCCTTGCTGGATCAAGGCATGGGAGACGTCACCGGGCTGTACGTGTGTTGAACGCGGAGGTGCCGTCCGTTCGGCACTAGGATCTCCGGTGATTTGGATCACGACAAGTACGACTCCTTCAACCCCATTCTCTTGAACGCTTCCGCTTAGCGATCTACAAGGGTATGTAGATGCACTCTCCTTCCCCTCGTTGCTGGTTTCTCCATAGATAGATCTTGGTGACACGTAGGAAAATTTTGAATTTCTGCTACGTTCCCCAATAGTATGATCTTCCAGAGTGTCAAACAACAAAATTAGCTCATTAGCATTTCTAAGATTCATGGTCAAGCTGGAAATGTTTTTTGCCCAGATCTTTAATCCTTTTCTCAGTCTTTTAAGCTTTGCAGTAATCCTATGAGCAGAGGATTTAGCAGTCACTGGTAGCTTCCATAAGCTCTTGACCGTGTCTTTGAATCCATCCATCTTAATCCAATAATTCTCAAACCTGATAATCTTTGATTTGGGAATGTCTGTACCAATTTGAATGAGACAATGGGTGTGATCAGATATAGGTTTTGCCAGGCATCTAGCCAAACTGTTGGGATAATTCAATGTCCAAGCTTCAGAAGAAAAACACCAATCTAATGTTTCCAGCAGAGGGGCTTCTTGCATGTCACTCTACGTAAATTATCTCCCTTTAAGTAGGATTTCCACCAGTCCCAAAACACTTATTGCTTCATTAAACTTCATCATGTCCTGATAATTTCCCCTGGCATATTTCTGTTAGAAGGGTAACTCATGTAGTTGAAATCACCCATGATTATCCAATCTATATCCTCTGGCATCTGAATGTTTTTAAGCCAATGCACAAAATCATCTCTTTCAGTTCCTTGACATGGTCCATATACATTTGTTAGATTGTCGGGGGTTGGGTGCGACATATGCCAAAGGATGGCTTATCATGGTGGGAGCGAGTAGAACGTGTCCGGTGCCCAGAAGCGGGGTGAGGCGTACACACGAACGTCGGCGAACTTTACCTAGGTTCGGGGCTCTCCTAGGAGATAACACCCCTAGTCCTGCTCTGCAGGGTCTCCGCATGATCACTAAAGGCACAAGTGATACAAGGTTGCTCCTTGAGTTTTATGCTAGAGGAAGGAGAAGGCAAGGCTAGCTCTCTCCTGCCCTAGGAATGTGGCTAAGTCTAATGGGGTTGGAACCCTTTGCATGGGTGCCCTGGGGGGTTTATATAGGCCTACCCCCCAGGGGTACAATGGTAATCTGGCCGGCTGCTGGGCCCGGCCATCAGCGTCTCCGGCCTCCGGCTTCTCCGCCGACTACTGGGGCCCGCCGCCTGGTGGGCTTCGCCGACTGGTCTGGTACGGAGCCGACATGCCGCTTCCGCCGTTGGCGGGTCTGGTTGGTGGCTGGTCACTTTAGCCGTGCTGCTAATGACGCTGGCTTGGTCACCTTAGTGTGGCTACAGTCCCTGCCGCCTGGTGGGAGATCACTGTAGCCACACCTGGTCTTATCAGGTTAATGGTGCACGGGCTTCGAGGAAGGGGACGGCCGCCTGCTAGAGGCCGGCCCTCCTCCAGTCTGTCTGGTTCGGCGTGCACCGTCTTCTAGGATGTCACTGCCCGATAAGGCCCGCAGCCTGCGGGCCGTATCGACAGGCCGTCGTGGGGAGCAGGGCTCCGCCTACCCAAAGTGATGTCAGGAGAGGGTGGCAACAGTGCCACGCCGTGCGGAGATCTCCGCCCATACAGGACACTGTGCCCACGCCGACCCCAGGATTCGGGGGTGTGGGCTTCACTGTTGCCACGCCCCGTCTCGTCCTCTTGACGGGGGCACAGACTCTGAGGGTGCGCGGTGGCCGCCTGCTAGATGCCGTATTCCATAGAGGCCGGCCGGCTGGAGCCGGTCGCTCGTGATTCCGTCTGCTGGTGGTTGGCTGTCCTCTGGTGGCCGGCCGTCGAGCTAGCCGGCCCCCGGAGGGCGGAGTTTCGGCTTTGGGCGCAGCAAGGCGGAGCTGGCCCAAAAGTCTTGATAAACCCAGGGACTCAGGTGAGCCTACCCGTGGCCCATTACTCCGACAGTAGTCCCCGAAGCCTGTGAGGCATTGTGGTCAGGGGCCGCGAAGTCTCAGCGGCTTCCCCCCTCACCGGGCTCCGGGAGAGTGTTGATCCATCTTGCGGTTGGCCGACTGCTAAAGCCGGCCTCGCCCAGGCGGAACTATTGGGTCGATTTTGAACTCCAAGGTGGGAAAACAGGCGGCGTGCCTGCTAAGCTTCCCGGGCCGCCGCCCGCCACAGACACGCCACGCGGCGCACGCCAGCCAGGCCAGCTTGCCATCCCACGCTCCTGATGGGACGTGAAAGTGGTCCGGGCCCACCATTACCGCGCCTCGGCACCCGGGCGGATCTGCTCTGCCGAGGGGGGCGGTTACCATTCCCACGACCGTTTGCGGCATGGTGAATGCGTGCGATTAATGGGGTACGTGGGGTCATGGGCGTAGTTAATCCCACGACCCACGCCCTGCCCCCTCGGCTTCATAGCCCGAGGGCTATAAGTAGGGGGAAGGGAGGGGTGCGGCAAAGCTTGCGCGTCCCCTCCCACTCTTTCTTCTTCCTCCGCACTCTCCTCCATAGCAGTCGCTGCTGCTCAGTGCTGCCGTGGAGCGGCCGCCGTTGCACTCTTCCTCCTCACGCAGCCCGCCCGGAGCCATGGCGCGTGAGAAGGGAGACGATTGGGAGGGGTCGACCATGATCAAAGACCACATTTCCTTCCTCCGCGACACGCGCCGGATGCCCAACGCGGCATTCGTCAAGGCGCGGGTGTCGCCGGAGTAGGAGACCTCGCCGGTGCCGAGGGGGAACGAGCGGGTGGTGTTCCGCTCGCACTTCCTCCGCGGCTTCGGCCTTCCGGTGAGCGGCTTCCTCCGCTCCTTCCTCGACTTCAACAACCTCCAGCCTCACCACATCATGCCCAACGCCGTGACCCTGCTCTCCGCCTTCGTCACGATGTGCGAGGGCTACATCGGCGTCCTCCCCACACTCGAGCTGGGGGGGGGGGTTCTTCTACGGGAAGCTCGGCACCTCCGCCAAGGATATGGTGGCCGAGTGTGGTGGTTTCGTCGCCATGCGCCGGCCGGTGAAGTGGAATGCCTTTCCCGTCATCAAGCTGGCACAATCCATGAAGATGTGGCAGTAGTCCTACTTTTACGTCGAGAACGTAGATCTGGCTGCCGACTTCCTCAACCTGCCGGCCTACAAGGCCGGCCCTCCCACCGGACTCTGGCCTAACTAGGGCTACAAGCCGAAGCCGGTGATGCCAGATGCAACGACCGCCATCGGCTGACTCTGGGTGCTCCAAGAGTCGGAGGGCCTCGTGGCCTCCGATCTCCTGATCGCCTTCGTCGAGCACCGGGTTCTCCCGCTCTGGAGCCGCCCTCATCCAATCTTCCGGATGAGTGGGCACCGCGACCCCAGCCGGCTGTGTACGAAGCAGATGCCGACTGCCGAGGTTGCGTGAATGGTGAATGAGATCTCCGACCTCAAGGTGTTGGAGGCAGAGTGGCGGTACGGGAAGCGGCCGTACTCACGCGACGATCTGCCGCCTGTCGTAAGTTTCTTCATCTTTTCCTTCTGATATGTTTTTTTAGTCTTGTTCTTGTCGTGATGTGACTCCCTTCTGGAGTGTAGATTTATATGTCCACGGCGACGGCCGCCCTCCTGGGGCCGGGTGATGACTATCTGCCGGACAGGGCGGTGAGCGACTTGGACGACCCCGACTTGGGGGAAGCCGCCCTGGCGGATGACGCAACAGGCGGCGGCGGCGGAGCAGGCGGCTCCAGGGAGGGCGGCGGCGTGGAGACTTGGCCCGATGACGACGACGATGAAGACAAGCCGTGCCCATCCCGGAGCACAGCCAACACCAGCGCAGGCCCCTCTTCTAGGCCGCCCGCCCGTGGCAGCAAGCGCAAGCGGAAGCAGGGCGCTGCCCTATTCGGCAGCACCCCGAAGAAGCCCAAGAACCCGGCCGTGGCGACCAGGCAGAAATAAGCCGCGGCCAAGGTGGCCAAGCACCAGAGGCAGCCGAAGGTGCCCATCATGGTGTCGGCGTAAGTATCTTTCATTTTTTCTATTTTCTTGCCAATCCAGCCTGAGAGTTTTTCTGACTTGTCTTCTTATTTCCGCTGTCCCTCGAGAAGTCGAGCGCCGCCTCGGTCATCAGGTCGGCGGCGACCTCCTCCACCAGCCGGCGAATTGACCCGGCCGCTGACCTCCGAGAGGCGACAAAGTGAAACGCGCGGGAGGCGCGTGAGGAAGAGGCCGACCGTCTGGCCAAGGAGCAGGCGGACAAGGCCGCCGTGTCTGCTGAGAGGGCGTTGGCGCAGGCGGAGGCCGACGCCGCGGAGAAGGAGCGCCTCGCGGAGGCCGCACGCCGCCAAGATCCGCTGCTCGTGACGCCCCTGAACACCGCACCGCCTCCGCCTGAGTTTGTGGCGACGGCCAGAGGAGTCGGCGATGATCATCCGATCCGGGAGCGGGAGGGCCGCGACGTAGCCATGCCGAACGTCTTTGTGCCGCCACCGCCGCTGGCCAGTTAAAAATGTAAATTCATGCACTACAGCCAAAGTTTCTGTTTTTGTTCTGCACATAGTAATCAAGCAATCTTATCATCCTAACACCAAGTCTTGGCACATTATTTTTATAATACAAGGAATATATACAAGGGAATAATTTTTTAAAGAGAAACTTCCATGAAAAATTCTACATTGTTTCCATGAGCATGAGCACAAGTGCTCAAGGTTGACCCTCACTTCTTCAATGCAAAACCTTCCAATCACTTCTCTTTTTGAAAAACTTTTTAGGCATGAAAGGCAAGTAATAATTTTTTTGTATTTTAATTTTTAAATTTTTTGTATGTTTCACCCACAACTAAACAGAAACAAAAAGGAGAAACAAAATCTACTTAGTGAAGGAAGCAAACAAGCACACACGAGAATATCAACCACACGTTATTGCTCCCCGGCAACGGCACCAGAAAAGAGCTTGATAATCCCCAAGTGCAAGGAATCATCGTAGCACTTTCCAAAGGTGGAAGTGATAAGTATGGAGTGTCGAACCCACAAGGAGCTAAAGGTAATATTAATATTCTCTCAAGCCCTATCTGCTATCGATACGACTCTACGTGCACCGGACGTTTTCTTCCAACTAGCAACAAGAAATAAAACTTCGTTGTGGGCATGAAGAGGATAACTTTGTATGATATCGGAGAGCTAAAACATAAAAGTAGGTGATGTTATCATAAAGTTAGAATATAATACTAAATATTATAAATAGCGAGTGTGGAATAATGGTGGATCGGTGTGCGGAATTGTCCTAGGCCAATGTTAACAAGACCGGTAATCACTATTGCAGTTTCATACGAGGGAGAGGCATAAGCTAACATACTTTCTCTACTTGGATCATATGCACTTATGATTGGAACTCTAGCAAGCATCCGCAACTACTAAAGATCATTAAGGTAAAACCCAACCATAGCATTAAAGCATCAAGTCCTCTTTATTCCCATACGCAACAATCCCTCTTACTCGGGTTTGTGTTTCAGTCACTCACCAACCCACTATAAGCGAATCATGAACATATTGCAACACCCTACAGCGGGAATCCCTCACGCTTGCGCGACAGGGAGGGCACCATAGGACAGCACCAAAGTAACACATACAACTCATCCCAATCTAGATCATCAATCAACCAAAAGACAAAAGATATCTACTCAAAACATCATAGGATGGCAACACATCATTGGATCATAATATGTGGCATAAAGCACCATGTTCAAGTAGGGAATACAACGGGGTACGGGAGAGTGGACCGCGTAAAAGAGATGAGGATGGTGATGATGATGGTGATGTTGATGAAGATGATCGCCGTGGCGATGATTCCCCTCCCGATGGCACTCCGGCGCCACCGGAAGAGAGGAGGAGAGGTTATCCCCCTTGTGCTTCCTCCTCCATGGCCTCCACTTTCTGGTCCTTGGCCTTCATGGTGATGAAGACCCCTCCGGGATGCTCCTCCATGGCCATCGGTGATGATGGCCCCCTCCGACAGGGTGTCGGAGAGGGCCCCGATTGGTTTTTCGTGGCTACAGAGGCTTGCGGCGGCGGAACTCCCGATCCAATCTCCGTTTTGGAAGTTTTAGGGTATGAGAGTATATATGGGTGCAGGGGGTACGTCGGTGGACCTCCGGGGTGCTCACGAGGCAGGGGGCGCGCCTAGGGGGAGTGGGCGCCCCCCCCCCACCCTTGTGGGCAGCCCAGGACTCCCCTGACATGCACTCCAAGTCTATCAGGTTGCGTTCCTTCCAAAAATAACTTCTCCAGTTGATTTCGTTCCGTTTTGACTCCGTCTGATATTCCTTTTCCTCGAAACACTGAAATAGGCTAAAAACAGCAATTCTGGGCTGGGCCTCCGGTTAATAGGTTATTCCCAAAAATAATATAAAAGTGGAAAATAAAGCCCAATATTGCCCGAAACAGTAGATAATATAGCATGGAGCAATCAAAAATTATAGATACGTTGGAGACGTATCAGGCATCCCCAAGCTTAATTCCTGCTCGTCCTCGAGTAGGTAAATGATAAAAAGATAATTTTTAATGCGGAGTGCTAGTAAGTGCTCAAGTTTGATCAATGATAATTCCAGTCACTTTTTCTAGCATCAATATGTGTCATAATAGCAGCTTATCTCATAAAACTTTTCATGATCAAGTAACAATCTATTCACAATGTCAAGCATGGTTCAGAAACTTCATTGAGAACTGACAAACTATAATCTCAGTCATGAAGCAATTGCAATTTATCATAACATCAGAAAGAGTCAAGAATAGAGCTTTTCAGCAAGTCCACATACTCAACTATCATATAGTCTTCTACAATTGCTAACACCCACACAATACTTGTGGTTATGGAGTTTCAGCCAGACACTAAGAAAGATAGGGGCTTATTGTGTTGCCTCCCAACGTATTCACCTTTAGGTGAAGTCAACAATAATAGCCCATGCTAACTTACATCCAATTGGATATATATATATATATATATATATATATATATATATATATATATATATATATATATATATATATATATCATGATCTTTCAAACACGAGGAGCTTGCCAAAGGATAAAATGAAAAAGGGAAAGGTGAGGATCACCTTGACTCAAGCATAAAGTAAAAACATAAAGTAAAGATAGGCCCTTCGCAGAGGGAATCAGAGGTTGTCATGCGCGTTTATGGTTGATGCACAAAATCTTAGTGCAAAAGAACGTCACTTTATATTGCCCCTTGTATGTGGACCTTTATTATGCAGTCCGTCGCTTTTATTACTTCCACAACAAGTTCATACAAAGTTTATTTTCTCTGCACTAATAAGTCATGCATATTTAGAGAGCAATTTTTATTGCTTGCACCGATGACAACTTACTTGAAGGATCTTACTCAATCCATAGGTAGGTATGGTGGACTCTCATGGCAAAACTGGGTTTAAGGGTATTTGGAAGCACAAGTAGTATCTCTACTTGGTGCAAGGAATTTGGCTAGCATGAGGGGGAAAGGCAAACTCAACATTTTTGGAAGGTTAATGACAATATACTTTAACTGAGATGTTGGAAAACATAAACCATCACGTTGTCTTCCTTGTCCAATGTCAACTCTTTTAGCATGTCATACTTAATGAGTGCTCCCAATCATAAAAGATGTCCAAGATAATATATTTGTATGTGAACCTCTCTTTCCTTATTACTTCCTATTAATTGCAATGATGACCAAAACTACGTTTGCCAACTCTCAACAACTTTTATGCCTCATACTTTCTATGTGTGAAGTCATCACTAACCATGTTATAAGCATATGAAACATATAAACATTCAGATTTATGACATTCAATTCATTCCACCATTTACTCATAGGATATACATGAAGCACATGAGTAAATTACAAACTACTCTAAAAGATATGAGTGAAGGACACTGAGTAGTCAAATAATTAACTAGCCATGGGAGGGTTCCTTTTCTATTCAAAATTTCAGATCCAATGATTTTATTCAAACAACAAGTAAAACAAAATAAAATGACGTTACAAGGATAGCACAACTCATGTGATGAAGCAAAAACTTAGTTTCAACCGATACTAACCGATAGCTACGTTGCACGGATACTTCAGAAAGTGCGCGTATCCCGCCGGATACTGCCCCGATACTGCCCGATATGTATCCCGTAAGTATCCTGTGATTTATTGATTTAAAATAAAGAAAATAGTGTTTGATACGTCTGGGATACGTTTTGGATAAAGCAACCCTTCGTTCGACGTGAAAAACCGAAAACTCCTCGATCCCCTCCTGGTGCCGCCGCATGTCATCAATTCCCAGCTCGTCCCCTCGACTCCTTGGAGCAGGCGAGCAGTCGCAGCCCGCGGGTCTCCAACTCTCCATAAATTCTTAGCTCCAGTCCTCACCTTCCCCACATGTTCTTCTCTCCTTTTCACTTCTGAACTCCAATCCAATCGACGCTGATCGGTCGCCGGCTCGTCGCCGGCAGAAGACATCCGTGTCTCCCCTGCAGGAGGTATGTTCTCATCTCCCTCTCTTTCTCTGATCTATCTTCTCCATCTCCTTCTCTGAATTCTGTACGTAGGTGTTTTAGGTTTAGGTTTTAAGATTAGATCAGATTGTCTAATCTGTTTTCCTAATCTCCACCTTTTACCATGCAGACCGGCCATGTCTAGTAGGTCTTCTTCATTTAGAACTGAAGCAGGCAGTGGAGGTAGCATGGATGCAGTCCATGTATTGCCTGGTGCTCGTGTGATTCCGGAAGATGATAATGAGAAGAAGCCTTTGTGGAGGTACGTCTAGACGTTGGAAAATACTGGGAAAGGGAAAGGAGGCAACAAGAGATCCATGTGTAGGCTTTGTGAGTATGTTATCAATGGTAGCTACTCGAGAGTAAAGGCACACCTTTTGAAGATTCCTAACATGGGTGTGAGTTCATGTCGAAAGGTCACTGTCGATGTTCTTGTTCAGTTGAAAGGTGAGCAAGAGAGAGCCGATGCACTGATTGAGAGCAATAAACCTAGAGAAATCCCACTGCCAACTGACGGATTTGGAGCAAATGCAAGAAAGAAAGGGGGGGTAATCCAGTTGAGGCATGCTCTGACATGGAAGCTCGCAACCACCTTGATACATTGATCGCAAGGATGTTTTACACAGCAGGGATCCCATTCAATGTTGCACGTAATCCTTGGTTCAGGGAAGCTTTCATCTTTGCTGCCGGCCATGCCAATTCGTTGGCTGGCTATGCCCCTCCAAGTTATGATAAGCTCATGACCACTCTTCTGGTGCAAGAGAGGACACATGTTGATAGAATGTTGATGCCCATCAAATCAACATGGAGCAGCAAAGGTGTGACTATTGTTTCAGATGGATGATCTGATCCTCAAAGGCGTCCATTACTTAATTTCATGGCTATAACAGAAGATGGGCCCATGTTTCTAAGGTCAATTAACACCAAGGGAGAGGTGAAGTCAAAGGAGTACATCAGGGACATGCTTTGTGAAATTATTGAGGCTGTTGGACCAGCAAATGTTGTGCAGGTGATAACAGATAATGCATCAAACTGCAGGGGCGCAGGTCTGTTGGTGCAAGAAAGGTATAATCACATTTTCTAGACTCCATGTGTTGTGCACACTCTAAATCTTGCCTTGAAGAGCATAGGTTCGACTACTAGCCAGGATGACCCTATTTATGATCATTGCAATTGGATTAGTGAGATTGCAGCAGATGGCTTTCGCATAAAACATTTCATTATGAGTCATTCCATGAGGTTGTCTATGTTCAATGCTAGTAGTAAACTGAAATTGCTTGCTGTGGCTGATACTAGATTTGCTTGTCAAATTGTGATGTTGAAGAGACTGGTACAAATAAGACAAGCTCTAACAATGATGGTGGTGGGGGCAAAGTGGAATGACTACAGAAATGACAATGTAGAGGGAGCACGATTTGTGAAAGAAAAAATACTAGATGATGATTAGTGGAATAAGGGTGAGTACTTCATTGAATTTGCAGAGCCAATATATTCTATGATTAGAGCAGCTGATACAGATAAACCCTGCCTTCATCTGACCTATGAGATGTGGGATATGATGATTGAGAAGGTGAAGGAAGTAATGTACAGGAAAGAAGGTCTAGAACCCCATGAAGAATCCCCATTCTTCTCTGCGGTCAATGATGTCTTAATTTTTCGCTGGACAAAGAGTAGCACTCCGCTGCATTGCTTGGCTCACTCGCTCAATCCCAAGTAAGTTAATTGAATTGAATTGAATTGCTTGCTGATTGTTGTGTTTTCTAATTTGGTTGTTGTTTTCTCCTAAGGTACTACACTCCAGCCTGGATTAGTGAAGTTCCAGGCCGTCAAGCTCCACACATGGATCAAGAGATTTCAGATGAAAGAAATGCATGCTTTAGAAGATTCTTTCCTCATGGGGGCCCAGAAATGAACGAACTGAAACAACAGTTTGCCAACTTCAACCTTATGGGTCCTGGATTTAATGGTTTCAACTCCATTGAAGATAGATCTTTGCTAGAGCCGAAGCAATGGTGGGGGATTCATGGAAATTCTGCCCCGGCTTTGAGGACCATTGCTCTGAAATTACTTGGGCAACCAACCTCCTCTTCTTGTTCTGAAAGGAATTGGAGTACATATGGCACGATACACAATACATTGAGGATCAGGTTTTATACTCTTCTACTCCTATTTCTTTTTCAATGCAATGCTCGTCGATTTTAGCAAAACTTCAATGAGAATTGACTATCTTTTCTTTTCCTATAGGCTCAACCCTGCACGTGCTGAAGATTTAGTTTTTGTGCATCAAAACTTGCGCCTTATTTCAAGGAAATCACCAGAGTATATATCTAGCCCATCCAGACTTTGGGACATTGGAGGAGATAGATATGAGCTGTTCGTTGGTGGTGCTGACTTCCTGCAACAAGCTGAACTATCACTAGATGAGCCTGAACTGGAGGACTTGCTGAATGAAATTGAAGCATTGGATGTGGATTAGTGAGGTGGATGAGAGAGCCTTATTGATTTGTGAGCTGGTCGTGATGTGAACTTCATTTTTTTGTGACAACCTAAACCTAAATTATGATATTTATCTATCTATGCGACTATGTGTGTGTGAATTAGATGTGCGGATTGTTAATGTGATTACCTTATCTGTTAAGCGATTATTATGTCATTAATCATTGACATCGTCCATCCGAAGAAATGCAGTATTTGTTAAAAAATTGTGAAGACTTCAAATTTTTAATAGAACAGTATGTTTCCTACCAAAAACTCATTATTTTTATATCTTTAATAATTAATATGTATATACAAACATATCCTCGTATCCTAGTTTTTAGAAAATTGACGTATCGGGCGTATCCCCGTATCGCATATCCGATACGTATCCAAGTATCCGTGCAACGTAGACCGATAGTTGTTGAAGAAGAAAGGTGGGATGCCTAACGGGGCATCCCCAAGCTTAGATGCTTGAGACTTCTTGGAATATTATCTTGGGGTGCCTTGGGCATCCCCAAGCTTGAACTTTTTATATCTCCTTAATTCCTCTCATATCATGGTTTCTCTTTTTTATCAAAGGCTTCATCCACAACAACCTCAACAAGAACTCGTGAGAAAGGTTAGTATAAACCAATACAAAACCTTATCATCTTCTACTGTAACAAATCACTAGAATTATTATTCAACATTGCATACTAAATGTCTCTGCATATTTAATACTCCTAACCTCAAATAAAATCATTAAACAAGCAAACATATGCAAACAATGCAACTATAACAGCAATCTGCCAAAACAGTACAGTCTGTAAAGAATGCAAGATTCATCATACTTCCCTAACTCCAAAAATTATGAGAGAAAATTCCCACTGTAGTATTTCTATCAGAGCTAATTATTCAAAAAGTTTCAACATTATATCATGCTCTAAGTTTTCTAGGGAATTTTTGCAACAGCGGTAAACTTTCTGTTTTCAAACAGCAACATGTATACTAGCAAAATAAGCATGGAAAAGTCTATCCTTGACATTTTTATTGAAAATAAAGATGAAGAACACTATTCTAAATAGCAGCTGGCTAATACTAACAAAATAAAATTATGCTCCAAGTAAAACACATATCACTTGACGAATAAAAATATAGCTCCGAGTAAGGTGTACCGATAGTTTTGAAGACGAAAGAGGGGATGCCTTCCAGGGCATCCCCAAGCTTAGGCGCTTGAGTCTTCCTTGAATATTACCTTGGGGTGCCTCGGGCATCCCCAAGCTTAGGGTCCTTCCACTCCTTATTCTCCTCATATCGATATCTCACTCAAAACTTGAAAACTTCAATCACACAAAACTCATCCAAACTTCGTGAGATAGGTTAGTATGATAAAGAGTAAACCATGCACTTGGGTACTGTGAAAGAAAAGGTTCATAATTGTTCTCACACAATTCCTACTGTACCATATCATTTCTACAATTTATATTGAGAAATATAAGTCATAGAAACTAGAAAACAAGCAAACTATGCAATGAAAACAGAATCTGTCAGAAACAGAACAGTCTGTAATGATCTGAACAATAACCATACTTCTGCTACTCCAGAAATTATGAAATAAATTGTTGGACGTGAGGAATTTGTCTATTAATCTTCTGCAAAAAGAATCAACTCAAAATCACTCTTCTGTAAAAAAATGACATCTATTATCGTGAGCGCAAAGTTTCTGTTTTTTTACAGCAAGATCACTTTAACCTTCACCCAAGTCTTCCCAAAGGTCTTACTTGGCACTTTATTGAAACAAAAGATATAAAACATAATTACTACAGTAGCTTAATCATTTAAACACACAAAAACAGTAAGGGTAAATATTGGGTTGTCTCCCAACAAGCGCTTTTCTTTAATGTCTTTTAGCTAGGCATGATGATTTCAATGATGCTCACTTTAAAGATAAGGATTGAAACACAAAGAGAGCATCTTGAAGAATATGACTAGCATATTTAAATCTAACACACTTCCTATGCGTAGGGATTTTGTGAGCACACAACTTATGGGAACAAGAATCAACTAGCATAGGAAGGCAAAATAAGTATAACTTCAAAACTTTAAGCACATAGAGAGGAAACTTAATATTATTGCAACTCCTACAAGCATGTATTCCTCCCTCATAATAATTTTCAGTAGTATCATGGATAGCAACTTTGTTCTCATACTCAATTGGAACCTCTTCCGAAATAGTGGAATCGTTACTAGCTAAAGTTGACACTCTTCCGAATCCACTTTCATAAATATCACACTAAGATTTAACATCTTCCAAAATAGTAGGATCACTAATTCCTAAAGTTAAAACTCTTCCAAACCCACTTTAAATGATAGTATTATTCATACTCCAAAAGGTATAAGTGAAGTTCATGGAGAATTCTACAATTGACCAATATCCAAGCTCAAAATGTATAAGTGAAGCACATGAAGCATTCTATAAAACCATACTCAAAAGATTTAAGTGTAGCACAAAGAGTAATTCTATAAGATCATACTTAAAAGATTTAAGTGAAGCACATGAAGTATTCTATAAATCAATGAAGGGCTATCTCATGATAGCATGGTTCTTGATGAAAAGGAAAAACACAAAGGACACAAATCATGTGAACAAAACAAAAACCGAGGTATACCGATATTTATTGAAGAAGAAAGATGGGATGCCAACCAGGGCATCCCCAAGCTTAAATGCTTGAGTATACTTTGAAATATTTACTTGGGGTGCCTTGTTCATCCCCAAGCTTGAACTCTTGCCTCTCTTTATTCTTCTCATATTGATAGCTCCTCGACCTTCGGACACTTCATCCACACAAAACTTTAACAAAAACTTGTGAGATCCGTTAGTGTAATAAAGCAAATCACTACCTTTAGGTACTGTAATGAACTCATTCTTTATTTGTATTTATGTTAAATCTACTGTATTCCAACTTCTCTATGGTTCATACCTTCCGATACTAGTCATAGATTCATCGAAATAAGCAAACAACACACGTAGAACAGTATATGTTAAAAACAGAACAGTCTGTAGTAATCTGGAAGTTTGCCAAAATTCTATAACTCCTAAAATTATAAACTAAATTTTACAATTTGAACAATTTGTACAGAAGTAATTCTCAAAAAGAATCAGAACCATTTGTCCTTCCAGTTAAAAATGTAAATTCATGCACTACAGCCAAAGTTTCTGTTTTTGTTCTGCACATAGTAAGCAAGCAATCTTATCATCCTAACACCAAGGCTTGGCACATTATTTTTATAATACAAGGAATACATACAAGGGAATAATTATTTAAAGAGAAACTTCCATGAAAAATTCTACATTTTTTCCATGAGCATGAGCATGAGTGCTCAAGGTCGACCCTCACTTCTTCAATGCAAAACCTTCCAATCACTTCTCTTTTTGAAAAACTTTTTAGGCATGAAAGGCAAGTAATAATTTTTTGTATTTTCATTTTTAAATTTTTTGTATGTTTCACCCACAACTAAACAGAAAAAAAAGGAGAAACAAAATCTACTTAGTGAAGGAAGCAAACAAGCACACATGAGAATATCAACCCCACGCTATTGCTCCCCGACAACGGCGCCAGAAAAGAGCTTGATAATCCCCAAGTGCAAGGAATCATCGTAGCACTTTTCAAAGGTGGAAGTGATAAGTATGGAGTGTCAAACCCACAAGGAGCTAAAGGTAAGATCAATATTCTCTCAAGCCCTATCTGCCACCGATACGACTCTACGTGCACGAGACGTTTGCTTCCAACTAGCAACAAGAAATAAAACTTCGTTGTGGGCATGAAGAGGATAACTTTGTATGATATTGGAGAGCTAAAACATAAAAGTAGGTGCTGTTATCATAAAGTTAGAATATAATACTAAATATTATAAATAGCGAGTGTGGAATAATGGTGGATCGGTGTGCGGAATTGTCCTAGGCAAATGTTAACAAGACCGGTAATCACTATTGCAGTTTCATATGAGGGAGAGGCATAAGCTAACACACTTTCTCTACTTGGATCATATGCACTTATGATTGGAACTCTAGCAAGCATCCACAACTACTAAAGATCATTAAGGTAAAACCCAACCATAGTATTAAAGCATCAAGTCCTCTTTATTCCCATACGCAACAATCCCTCTTACTCGGGTTTGTGTTTCAGTCACTCACCAACCCACTATAAGCGAATCATGAACGTATTGCAACACCCTACAGCGGGAATCCCTCATGCTTGCGCGACAGGGAGGGCACCAGAGGAAAGCACCAAAGTAAAACATACAACTCTTGCCAATCTAGATCATCAATCAACCAAAAGACAAACGATATCTAGTCAAAACATCATAGGATGGCAACACATCATTGGATCATAATATGTGGCATAAAGCACCATGTTCAAGTAGGGATTACAGCGGGGTGTGGGAGAGTGGACCGCGTAAAATAGATGAGGATGGTGATGTTGATGAAGATGATCACTGTGGCGATGATTCCCCTCCCGGTGGCACTCCGGCGCCACTGGAAGAGAGGAGGAGAGGTTCTCTCCCTTGTGCTTCCTCCTCCATGGCCTCCACCTTCTGGTCCTTGGCCTTCATGGTGATGAAGACCCCTCTGGGATGCTCCTCGATGGCCACCGGTGATGATGGCCCCCTCCGGCAGGGTGCCGGAGAGGGACCCGATTGGTTTTTCGTGGCTACAGAGGCTTGCGGCGGCGGAACTCCCGATCCATTCTCCGTTCTGGAAGTTTTAGGGTACGAGAGTATATATGGGTGCAGGGGGTACGTCGGTGGACCTCCTGGGTGCTCACGAGGCAGGGGCGCGCCCAGGGGGGTGGGCACACCCCCCACCCTCGTGGGCAGCCCGGGACTCCCCTGACATGCACTCCAAGTCTATCAGGTTGCTTTCCTTCCAAAAATAACTTCTCCAGTTGATTTCGTTCCTTTTTGACTCCGTCTGATATTCCTTTTCCTCGAAACACTGAAATAGGCTAAAAACAACAATTCTGGGCTGGGCCTCCGGTTAATAGGTTAGTCCCAAAAATAATATAAAAGTGGAAAATAAACCCCAATATTGCCCGAAATAGTAGATAATATAGCATGGAGCAATAAAAAATTATAGATACGTTGGAGACGTATCAGTGGGACGGGCGCCCTAAACCAGGCGTCCCTTGACATCTAGGCCAAGCTCCGGGCCGAAGCCGAGGCCCTCAGGCGCTGCAACGATGCCTTCTTGGAGTCACGGGCCGCCATCCGCGTAAGTTTACTTTGCTTTTTGATCTTCTTGCTTTCTTCGTGGGGGCACGCTAGCGCACTGATACGTCTCCGTCGTATCTATAATTTTTGATTGTTCCATGCCAATTTTATTCAACTTTCATATACTTTTGGCAACTTTTTATACTATTTTTTGGGACTAACATATTGATCTAGTGCCCAGTGCCAGTTCCTGTCTGTTGCATGTTTTTTGTTTTGCAGAAACCCAATATCAAACGGAGTCCAAACGGGATAAAAACGGACGGAGATTTTTTTTAGCATATTTATTATTTTTGGGAAGTAAAATCAACGTGAAACAGTGTCTGGGGTGGCCACGAGACAGGGGGCCGCGCCCCCGGGAGGCAGGAGCGCCCTGGGCTCTCGTGGGCCACCCGTAAGGCGGTTGACGCTCTTCTTTTGGTGCAAGAAAGCTAATTTTATGAGAAAGATCTGGGCGAAAGATTCACCCCAATCGGAGTTACGGATCTCCGGATATTGAAGAAACGGTGAAGGGGTAGAATCTGAGAACGCAGAAACAGAGAGATAGATCCAATCTCGGAGGGGCTCTCGCCCCTCCCAAGCCATGGGAGCCAAGGACCAGAGGGGAAACCCTTCTCCCATCTAGGGAGGAGGTCAAGGAAGAAGAAGAAGAAGGGGGCTCTCTCCCCCTTGCTTCCGGTGGCGCCAGAGCGCTGCCGGGGGCCATCGTCATCACCGCGATCTTCACCAACAACTTCACTGCCTTCATCACCAACTCTTCCTCCCTCTATGCAGCGGTGTAACCTCTCTCTTACCCACTGTAATATCTACTTAAACATGGTGCTCAACGCTATATATTATTTCCCAATGATGTATGGCTATCTTATGATGTTTGAGTAGATCCGTTTTGTCCTATGGGTTAATTGATGATCGTGATTGGTTTGAGTTGCATGTTTTATTATGGGTGCTGTCCTATGGTGCCCTCTGTGTCGCGCAAGCGTGAGGGATTCCCACTGTAGGGTGTTGCAATGCATTCATGATTCGCTTATAGTGGGTTGCATGAGTGACTGAAACACAAACCCGAGTAAGGGGATTGTTGCGTATGGGATAAAAGGGGACTTGATGCTTTAATGCTATGGTTGGGTTTTACCTTAATGAATCTTTAGTAGTTGCGGACGCTTGCTAGAGTTCCAATCATAAGTGCATATGATCCAAGTAGAGAAAGTATGTTAGCTTATGCCTCTCCCTCAAATAGAATTGCAATAGTGATTACCGGTCTAGTTATCGATTGCCTTGGACAAATAACTTTCTCGTAACAAAAAGCTCTCTACAAATACTTACTTTATTGCATCTTTATCTAAACAGCCCCTAGCTTTTATTTACGTGCTCTTTATTATCTTGCAAACCTATCCAACAACACCTACAAAGTACTTCTAGTTTCATACTTGTTCTAGGTAAAGCGAACATCAAGCGTGCGTAGAGTTGTATCGGTGGTCGATAGAACTTGAGGGAATATTTATTCTACCTTTAGCTCCTCGTTGGGTTCGACACTCTTACTTATCGAAAACTGTTGCGATCCCGTATACTTGCGGGTTATCAAGACCTTTTTCTGGCGCCGTTGCCGGGGAGTCATAGCATGGGGTGAATATTCTCGTGTGTGCTTGTTTGCTTTATCACTAAGTAATTTTTATTTGATGTTCTTAGTTGTTCTCTATCTTTAGTTATGGATATGGAACGCAAAATACCAAAAAATTAGAGGTACTTGCTACTCATGTAGATGGGGTAACTCCTAAAACCCCCCGATTCTCATTATATGAGAGATATTATGTACTACTTTGATAATCCTGAGAAAACCCCATTCAACTTTATAATGGGAGACACGTGGGATCAATGTGAATACTTTAGGGATTATCGCTCGACACAAAAAGGGAAACTATTATGGGATCAATTTATTATTTTGCGTTGGTATGCTCGTCAACTATGTGTGATGCATGATTATACTTGTTGCTCTAGGGTGGAGGATCTCTCCACCCACACCTTCCCTTTTCATGCAAATTCAATGATAATGAAACCTTGGCTTTTTATGCTAATGGTAGATATGACTACTATGATGTGGAGCAAATAGAAGAATTTGTTGCTTTTATGGGTGCTTATGAGATTGAATCTATGTTTAAAGCGTTTGATGATTTTGATGATGCAGTTTGTCGGCCTGAAAATCTTTCTATACTTAGATATTGCTATGAAAATTATGAATACAATTACTATATTAATGCTTTTATGAAGAAAGTCAACGCTGGCCAAGAAGAGACTAATATTTTGCAGGAAGCTATGGAAGAAGAAATTGATGAAACTGTGAGCTCATTGGATGAAAAAGTTGATGAGGAGGGCGAAGAACAAAAGGAGGAAGAGCGGATTAGCTACCCGTGCCCACCTTCTAATGAGAGTAACCCTCCAACTCATACATTATTTAATTCCCCTTCGTGCTTACCGAAGGATGATTGCTGTGATGATTGTTATGATCCCATTGATTCTCATGAAATATCCCTTTTTGATGATGCTTGCTATGCTTGTGGCCAAGATGCCAATATGAATTATGCTTATGGATATGAACTTGCTATAGTTCCTTATGTTAAACATGAAATTGTTGCTATTGCACCCACGTATGATAGTCCTATTATCTTTTTGAATTCTCCCTACCACACTTTATCGGAGAAGTTTGTGCTTATTAAGGATTACATTGATGGGTTGCCTTTTACCATTGCATATGATGATTTTGATGAATGTAATATGCATGTGCTTGCTGCTCCTACTTGCAATTATTATGAGAGAGGAACTATGTCTCCACCTCTCTATGCTTCCCATACTATGAAATTGCAAGAAACTGCTTATACTATGCATTGGCCTTTACTTGGTGTGCATGAATTTTTCTTTTATGACATGCCGATGCATAGGAAGAGAGTTAGACTTCATTGTTGCTTGATATATGTTACTTTGTGCTCACTACTAAATTACAAATCATTGTTAATTAAAACTGGCTTTGATATACCTTGGGATCCAGGTAGATCCATTACTTGAGCACTAAATGCCTAGCTTAATGGCTTTAAAGAAAGCGCTACCAGGGAGACAACCCGGAAGTTTTAGAGAGTCATTTATTTCTGTTGACTGCTTTCTTATAGTTTAAAATCAGAAAAAATAAAGCGGGGAACCTAAAAACTTTTCAAAAAGGAAAGTGAAAGTGAGAAAGACAAGCATTGTTGAAGTGGGAGAGCTCCTTGAACTTTGTTCATGCTCACGGAAACTTTGTGAATCTTGATTACAGAAACTTTTCATCAAAAATAATTAACCCCTTGTACAATTCCATTGTATTATAAAAATAATGTGCCAAGGTTTGCCTTTAGGATGTTTACAATGCTTGTTGGTTTGTACGGTGCAGGACAGAAAGTTTGGCTGTAGTGCGCAATTTTACATTTTTAACTGGAACGTCAATTGGTTATGATTCCTTTTGCATTGTCTTGCTATACAACTTGTTTATTTTTACTAATTTTGGTATAATTTTTTGGGTACCAGAAGTATGATGGTTGTTCATATTGCTACAGACTGTTCTGTTTTTGACAGATTCAGTTTTTTATGCATAATTTGCTTGTTTTGATGAATCTATCAATTTATATTAGTGGATTAAGCAATGGAAAAGTTATATTACAGTAGACAAAATGCAAAAACAAAATATGAATTGGTTTGCTACAGTACTTAGAGTGGTGATTTGCTTTATTATACTAACGGATCTTACCGAGTTTTCTGTTGATGTTTTGTGTGGATGAAGTGTCTAAACGAGGAGGTCTCGATATGAGGAAAAGGAAGAGAGGCAAGAGCTCAAGCTTGGGGATGCCCGAGGCACCCCAAGTAAATATTCAAGGAGACTCAAGCGTCTAAGCTTGGGGATGCCCCGGAAGGCATCCCCTCTTTCTTCAACAAGTATCGGTATGTTTTCGAATTCGTTTCATTCATGCATTATGTGCAAGTCTTGGAGCATCTTTTGCATTTAGTTTTTTTCTTTTATGCACCATGCTGGTATGATATAGTCCTTGGTTGATTTATAGAATGCTCATTGCACCTCACTTAAATCTTTTGAGTATGGCTTTATAGAATGCTTCATGTGCTTCACTTATATCATTTGAAGTCTGGATTCCGTGTTTCTCTTCACATAGAAAACCGCCATTTGTAGAATGCTCGTTTGCTTCACTTATATTTGTTAGAGCATGGGCATATCTTTTGTAGAAAGAATTAAACTCTCTTGCTTCACTTATATCAATTAAGAGAGATGACAGGAATTGGTCATTCACATGGTTAGTCATAAAATCCTACATAAACTTGTGGATCACTGAATATGATATGTTTGATTCCTTGCAATAGTTTTGCAATATAAAGGTTGTGATATTAGAGTCATGCTAGTTGGTGGTTGTGGATTAGTAGAAATAATTGTGTTGAGGTTTGTGATTCCCGTAGCATGCACGTATGGTGAACCGCTTTGTGATGAAGTTGGAGCACAATTTTATTTATTGATTGTCTTCCTTATGAGTGGTGGTCGGGGACGAGCGATGGTCTTTTCCTACCAATCTATCCCCCTAGGAGCATGCGCGTAGTACTTTGTTTTCAATGACTTGTAGATTTTTGCAATAAGTATATGAGTTCTTTATGACTAATGTTGAGTCCATGGATTATACGCACTCTCACCCTTCCATCATTGCTAGCCTCTTCGGTACCGTGCATTGCCCTTTCTCACCTCGAGAGTTGGTGCATACTTCGCCGGTGCATCCAAACCCCGTGATACGATACACTCTGTCACACATAAGCCTCCTTATATCTTCCTCAAAACAGCCACCATACCTACCTATCATGGCATTTCCATAGCCATTCCGAGATATATTGCCATGGAACTTCCATCATCCTCATATACATGACTTGAGCATTCATTGTCATATTGCTTTGCATGATCTTAAGATAGCTAGCATGATGTTTTCATGGCTTGTCCGTTTTTTGATGTCATTGCTATGCTAGATCATTGCACCTCCCGGTACACCGCCGGAAGCATTCATATAGAGTCATATCTTTGTTCTAGATATTGAGTTGTAAGTAAATAAAAGTGTGATGATCATCATTATTAGAGCATTGCCCCAGTGAGGAAAGGATGATGGAGACTATGATTCCCCCACAAGTCGGGATGAGACTCCAGACTTTATGGAAAATAAAAGAGGCCAAAGAAGCCGAAATAAAAAAAAGAGGCCAAAGAAGCCCACCAAAAAAAAGAAAAAAGAAAAAAAAGAAAAATAAAATAAAAAAAATGAGAGAAAAAGAGAGAAGGGGCAATGCTACTATCCTTTTACCACACTTGTGCTTCAAAGTAGCACCATGTTCTTCATAGAGAGAGCCTCCTATGCTTTCACTTTCATATACTAGTGGGACTTTTCATTATAGAACTTGACTTGTATATTCCGATGACGGGCTTCCTCACATGCCCGAGGTCTTCATGAGCAAGCAAGTTGGATGCACACCCACTTAGTTTCAGTTTGAGCTTTCATACACTTATAGCTCTAGTGCATCCGTTGCATGGCAATCGCTACTCACTCACATTGATATATATTGATGGGCATCTCCATAGCCCGTTGATACGCCTAGTCGATGTGAGACTTTCTCCTTTTTTGTCTTCTCCACATAACCCCCACAATCATATTCTATTCCACCTATAGTGCTATGTCCATGGCTCACGCTCATGTATTGCGTGAAAGTTGAAAAAGTTTGAGATTATTAAAGTATGAAACAATTTCTTGGCTTGTCATCGGGGTTGTGCATGATTAAATACTTTGTGTGATGAAGATAGAGCAACACTAGTAGAAAACAAGGCTTTGGTCCAGGCCGGGTTAGCCCATTAGTCCCGGTTCAGTCATGAACTGGGACTAATGTGAGCATTGGTCCCGGTTCATGCGGCAAAGGCATTAGTCCCGGTTCAAATGGGACCTTTAGTCCCGGTTGGTGCCACGAACCGGTACTAAAGGTCCCATTTTCAAACTGTACCCCCCCCCCCCCGGTGGATAGCCTTTTCAGTTAAAAAGCAAAAGAAAATGATAAAAACTCTAAAAATTAAAATCCTTCGAGATGTAGTTATGTTACTGCATCTACTAGTTAGGAAAATTTAAAAACTTAAATTTGGACATGTTTTGCAAAAAGTGTAGGGAAAATGAAAACGGCTATAACTTTTGCATACTATGTCAGAAAAAAACGTATAATATATCAAAATGTTCAGCAGGAAAAAAGTTATGCTCAAATTTTATTTATTTTATTTTATTTAAAAATTTTGTTAAATCTGGTCAAACTATGGTCAAACTACTTATTCAAGAAGTATTAGTGTTACTAAATAATTATACAAGAATATTAGTGTTACTAAATAATTATTACAATTTTTTTTGAATTTTGGTCAAATCTGGTCAAACTGTGGTCAAACTATGGTCAAACTACTTATTCAAGAAATATTAGTGTTACTAAATAATTATTTTAGTGTTTTTGAATTTTGGTCAAATCTGGTCAAACTATGGTCAAACTGTGGTCAAACTATGGTCAAACTATGGTCAAACTGTGGTCAAACTACTTATTCAAGAAATATTAGTGTTACTAAATGATTATTGTTTTTTAGAACAATAATTTCAAACTCAAACAGTGAAATGTGTGACTTCATGCTCAAGCTAAATTCCTGAGGGTTAACAGGATTGACATCTTACTATTGTGAGGAAAACAACAAGTGCAGACTTGGAAACGAGGGAGAATAGAACCCGGAAGTTAAGCATGCTCAGGCTGGAGTAGTGAGATGGGTGACCGTCCGGGAAGTTAGATGATTTGGAATGATGAGGGGTGATTAGAGATTAGCGGTTAAATTAAGCAGTGATGAGGGTGATTAGAGATTAGAGGTTAAAATAATTCAGAAATTTGAAAATAAAAAAAATAAAAAATAAAATTTTCAAAAAAGAATCATAAAATTTCCTTTAGTACCAGTTGGTGTTACCAACCGGGACTAAAGGTGGACCTCCAGGCAGTAGCCATGTGGACGACCTTTAGTCCCGGTTCGTGTAAGAACCGGGACTAAAGGGGGAGGCTTTAGTAACGACCCTTTAGTCCTGGTTCCAGAACCGGGACTAAAGGCCCTGATGAACCGGGACAATAGGCCCTATTTGTACTAGTGCAACAGCAAGACTATATGATTTTGTAGGGATAACTTTCTTTGGCCATGTTGTTTTGAAAAAGACATGATTGCTTTATTGGTACACTCGAAGTATTGTTGTTTTTATGTTAAATGATATACTATTGCTTTGAATCACTCATGTCTTAATATTCATGCCATGATTAGACATATGATCAAGATTATGCTAGGTAGCATTCCACATCAAAAATTATTCTTTTTTATCATTTACCTACTCGAGGACGAGCAGGAATTAAGCTTGGGGATGCTGATACGTATCCGTCGTATCTATAATTTTTGATTGTTCCATGCCAATATTATTCAACTTTTATATACTTTTGGCAACTTTTTATACTATTTTTTGGGACTAACATATTGGTCCAGTGCCCAGTGCCAGTTCCTGTCTGTTGCATGTTTTTTGTTTTGCAGAAACCCAATATCAAATGGAGTCCAAACGGGATAAAAATGGACAGAGATTTTTTTTGGAATATTTATGATTTTTGGGAAGTAAAATCAACGTGAAACAGTATCCGGGGTGGCCACGAGATAGGGGGCGGTGCCCCAGGGAGGCAGGCGCGCCCTGAGATTCACCCCAATCGGAGTTACAGATCTCCGGATATTTAAGAAACAGTGAAGGGGTAGAATCTGAGAACGCAGAAACAGAGAGATAGAACCAATCTCGGAGGGGCTCTCGCCCCTCCCAAGCCATGGGAGCCAAGGACCGAAGGGGAAACCCTTCTCCCATCTAGGGAGGAGGTCAAGGAAGAAGAAGAAGAAGAAGGGGGGCTCTCTCCCCTTGCTTCCGGTGGTGCCAGAGCGCTGCTGGGGGCCATCATCATCACCACGATCTTCACCAACAACTTCACCGCCTTCATCACCAACTCTTCCTCCCTCTATGCAGCGGTGTAAACTCTCTCTTACCCTCTGTAATATCTACTTAAACATGGTGCTCAACGCTATATATTATTTCCCAATGATGTATGGCTATCTTATGATGTTTGAGTAGATCCATTTTGTCCTATGGGTTAATTGATGATCGTGATTGGTTTGAGTTGCATGTTTTATTATTGGTGCTGTCCTATGGTGCCCTCCGTGTCACGCAAGTGTGAGGGATTCCCGCTGTAGGGTGTTGCTATGCGTTCATGATTCGCTTATAGTGGGTTGCGTGAGTGACTGCACACAAACCCGACTAAGGGGATTGTTGCGTATGGGAAAAAAGGGGACTTGATGCTTTAATGCTATGGTTGGGTTTTACCTTAATGAATCTTTAGTAGTTGCGGACGCTTTCTAGAGTTCCAATCATAAGTGCATATGATCCAAGTAGAGAAAGTATGTTAGCTTATGCCTCTCCCTCAAATAGAATTGCAATAGTGATTACCGGTCTAGTTATTGATTGCCTTGGACAAATAACTTTCTCGTAACAAAAAGCTCTCTACTAATACTTACTTTATTGCCTCTTTATCTAAACAGCCCCTAGTTTTTATTTACGTGCTCTTTATTATCTTGCAAACCTATCCAACAACACCTACAAAGTACTTCTAGTTTCATACTTGTTCTAGGTAAAGCGAACGTCAAGCATGCGTAGAGTTGTATCGGTGGTCGATAGAACTTGAGGAAATATTTATTCTACCTTTAGCTCCTCGTTGGGTTTGACACTCTTACTTATCGAAAATTGTTGTGATCCCGTATACTTGCGGGTTATCACGCACCTACTGGGTGTAGTCCCCAAGTTTCGGGACGGCTGCTGAGCAAACGGTCCGGAACTTCAACTTGTATATATTGAATGTTGACTTGTCTAATATCCCTTCTGCAGGACTACCATAATCTCCGTGTCGTCTCCTTCAACTCCAGGGTTCGTGAGCTGGAGACGCAGACCGCCCATCTGTCCGAGAGCCGGAGTAAGCTCCGAGTTCCTATCTATGCGGGGGCGCACTGGCGCACCCGCGGGCTGTAGTCCCCGAGGTTCAGGCCGATTGCTGAGCAGTCAGGCCGAATATCCTTGGTGTTTCTTTCTTCGCTAATAATTTTTCTCTGCAGGGGCGCGATGGCGCACCCGCGGGCTGTAGTCCCCGAGGTTCGGGCCGACTGCTGAGCAGTCGGGCCAAATCTCCTCAGTGTTTCTTTCTCCGTCTTCTTGACTGACGCTCTTTCTTCTTCTCCTTTCTCTAGAGGCCAACGCCGCTTTGCAGCTGCAGCTGGGCGAGGCCAACACCGCTCTACACGGCAAGGAGGCGGAGTGCAGCAAGCTGACCGAGGAGCGGGACCGGCTGGTCGCCAAGCTCGCCGAGTAGACGGAGGCTCTCAAGACGGCCCAGCGGGACGCGAAGGCGAATGAGGCCGATCTCCTTGCCGAGTTTGAAACCGAGCGCGCCGCCTGGGCCGACAAGGAGGCACAGACGATGGCCTGCTTCAGCAGCATCGAGGACCTGGTCGACAATGAGTTTTATTCTTCTTGTTCGTTGTCTTGAGCTGCCGGCCTCTTCTATGCCGACTGCTTGTTTCTGACTTTGTTTTCCCTTGCTTTCTGCCCAAGCAGATTTCTTCCCGGGTCACTCCGTCGCCGCGAGCCAAGCCATCGAGGCCCAGCATGAGGAGCAGAGGGCGGCAGGCGCGCAGATCACTGCTGATGCCCCCCGGACCCTGAATGAGCAGATCCTCAGCATCCAGGCCCATCTTTGGCCCGCCCATCAAGTGTTGCACCGTCTTCAGCGCATTGGGGCCCAGGCGATTTCGGCCCTCTGGCCAGGCCTGCCGGCTCCGTGCACTCCAAGCCAGACCGCCGACTGGCTGGAGGTGGCGGCCGGCCGCCTGGAGGCCTGGAAGGGCTCTGCAGCCCGGGCAGGAGCGCGCCGCGCCCTTGAGTTCGTCAAGGCGTGGTATCCTGGGCTGGACTTAGCCTAGTTGGCCACATTCCAGCTGGAAGCGCAGGAGGAGCTGGCAGCGGTGGAGGCCGAACTTGTCAACAGGGCGGCGGTGATCACCGACTTCACCGACACCAGCATCTTCGTTCCGGAGGTGGTCAAGGAAGGAGGTGAAGCCCCACAAGAGTGGCTCGGGCTGAACCCGGAGGACAACGAGGACTCAGCGGAAGTCATCGACTCCGGCAATGAAGGCGAGGAGGCGGAAGAGGAGGAGGATGAGGAGGAGGAGGAAGAGGACAGCGACATCGACATGCCGGAGGCTGGTGCGTATGATCAGCCCCACCCCGACCTGGCCTCAAGCAACGACCCACGCTCCAAAGCGCCGACTGCTGCTGGAGGCGGCCAAGTGGGGACCGACCAGCCGCCCGTGCCTCCGACAGATGCCACCGACTCCGACATCCAGCCTTCCGCCACCCCGACTGGCATTGCCGAGTCCAGCGCCCAGCCAGAGCCACCTGTCGCGCCAATCGGCACAGCTGACTCCGTCATCCAGCCGGAGCCGCCTGCTGCACCAACTAGCACCGTCGATCCCAGCATCCAGTCGGAGCCTTCTGCGACGCCAACTGGCACTGTCGACACCAGCGTCCAGCCGGAGTCGTCTACTGCGCCAACCGGCACTACCGACCCCAGCGCCCAGCCGGAATCCTCCGCTGCTCCTTAGGAACTTTATCTTTTTTATTTTCCTACTTGCTAGTCTGAACACTTTTGTTAAATTCGCGCAATTCCACCCGCGGGGTGTATATCAAACTTTGCTGAATGTTGGCCGATGGGCCATTATCTATGTAAATATTCTATAGCAACTTTATACTTTGTTCTGCCAATCTCTAGCTTTCCTTGCATGAACTCCTTGCTTTTTTCCTTTGCCGCCCTCCCTTAGCTATCCTCTTGCCAACCAAACAGCCCCTCTGCGGACTGCGGCTGGTTGGAGTACTTAACTTTTTGCGGGAGGGCAAGTACTTAGCCATTTGGAGGTTTTTGCAAGGGAGGCAGAGGCCGGCCGGCCGGCTGCTCGGCAGCTGGCCGAGGAGGTATGGTGCCGACCTCGGCTATATGTGCTTTTTCCTTAACCATTTTTCATGTGGGCACTGTCTTGCCGCTTCTGCCCGCCATGCAGCTGCTCTGCGAACTGTGGCTTCTGACAGAAGAAGTTCTAGGTGTTGGGGAACGTAGCAGAAATTCAAAAAATTTCCTACGTATCACCAATATCTATCTATGGAGAGACCAGCAACGAGTAGAAAGAGAGTGCATCTACATACCCTTGTAGATCGCTAAGCGGAAGCGTACAAATGAACGGGGTTGATGGAGTCGTACTCGTCGTGATTCAAATCACCGATGATCAAGTGCCGAACGGACGGCACCTCCGCGTTCAACACACGTACAGCCCGGTGACGTCTCCCACGCCTTGATCCAGCAAGGAGAGAGGGAGAGGTTGAGGAAGACTCCATCCAGCAGCAGCACAACGGCGTGGTGGTGGTGGAGGAGCGTGGCAATCCTGCAGGGCTTCGCCAAGCACCGCGAGAGAGGAGGAGCACTTGGGAGAGGGAGGGCTGCGCCAGGGGCAAGGGGTGAAGCTCCCATGTGCCTCCCCACTATATATAGGGGTGGAGGGGGCTGGTTTCTTGCCCTCCAAGTCCATTGGGGCGTTGGCAAAGGTGGGAGGAAAGAAATCCCATCATTTCCTTCCCCACCGATTGCTATCCCCCCTTTTTAGGGATCTTGATCTTATCCCTTTGGGATATGATCTTATTCCTTCTAAGGGGGGGATCTTGGTGCGCCTTGACCAGGGGTGTGGGGCCTTTCCCCCACTACCCACGTTCATGTGGGTCCCCCCATGCAGGTGGGCCCCACTCCGGAACCTTCTAGAACCTTCCCGGTACAATACCGAAAAATCCCGAACATTTTCCGGTGGCCAAAATAGGACTTCCCATATATAAATCTTTACCTCCGGACCATTCCGGAACTCCTCGTGACGTCCGGGATCTCATCCGGGACTCCGAACAACATTCAGTAACCACATGCAAACTTCCTTTATAACCCTAGCGTCATCGAACCTTAAGTGTGTAGACCCTACGGGTTCGGGAGACATGTAGACATGACCGAGACGTTCTCCGGTCAATAACCAACAGCGGGATCTGGATACCCATGATGGCTCCCACATGTTCCACGATGATCCCATCGGATGAACCACGATGTCAAGGACTTAATCAATCCCGTATACAATTCCCTTTGTCTAGCGGTATTGTACTTGCCCGAGATTCGATCGTCGGTATCCTTATACCTTGTTCAATCTCGTTACCGGCAAGTCTCTTTACTCGTTCCGTAACACATCATCCCGTGATCAACTCCTTGGTCACATTGCGCATATGATGATGTCCTACCGAGTGGGCCCAGAGATACCTCTCCGCTTACACGGAGTGACAAATCCCAGTCTCGATTCGTGCCAACCCAACAGACACTTTCGGAGATACCTGTAATGCACCTTTATAGCCACCCAGTTACGTTGTGACGTTTGGTACACCCAAAGCACTCCTACGGTATCCGGGAGTTGCACAATCTCATGGTCTAAGGAAAAGATACTTGACATTATAAAAGCTCTAGCAAATGAACTACACGATCTTAGTGCTAGGCTTAGGATTGGGTCTTGTCCATCACATCATTCTCCTAATGATGTGATCCCGTTATCAACGACATCCAATGTCCATAGCCAGGAAACCATGACTATCTGTTGATCACAACGAGCTAGTCAACTAGAGGCTCACTAGGGACATATTGTGGTCTATGTATTCACACGTGTATTACGATTTCCGGATAATACAGTTATAGCATGAATAAAAGACAATTATCATGAACAAGGAAATATAATAATACTTTTATTATTGCCTCTAGGGCATATTTCCAACAGTCTCCCACTTGCACTAGAGTCAATAATCTAGTTCACATCGATATGTGATTAACACTCAAGGTCACATCCCCATGTGACTTACACCCAAAGAGTTTACTAGAGTCAATAATCTAGTTCACATTTACCATGTGATTAACACTCGATGAGTTCTGGGTTTGATCATGTTATGCTTGTGAGAGAGGTTATAGTCAACGGGTCTGAACCTTTTAGATCCGTGTGTGCCTTACAAATCTCTATGTCATCTCCTAGATGTAGCTACCACGCTCTATTTGGAGCTATTCCAAATAACTGTTCTACTTGGAGCTATACTAAAAGTTGCTCCATTATACGTATCCGGTATCTCTACTCAGAGCTATCCGGATAGGTGTTAAGCTTGCATCGACGTAACTCTTTACGTCGAACTCTTTATCACCTCCATAATCGAGAAAATTCCTTAGTCCACTAGTTACTAAGGATAACTTTGACCGCTGTCCTGTGATCCATTCTTGGATCACTCTTGTACCCCTTGACTGACTCATGGCAAGGCACACTTCAGGTGCGGTACACAGCATAGCATACTGTAGAGAGCCTATGATAAAAGCATAGGGGACGACCTTCGTCCTTCCTCTTTCTTCTGCCGTGGTCGAGCTTTAAGTCTTAACTTCATACCTTACAACTCAGGCAAGAACTCCTTCTTTGACTGATCCATCTTGAACACCTTCAAGATTATGTCAAGGTACGTGCTCATTTAAAAGTACTATTAAGCATTTTGATCTATCTTATAGATCTTGATGCTTATTGTTCAAGTAGCCTAATCCAGGTTTTCCATTGAAAAACAGTTTTCAAATAACCCTATATGCTTTCTAGAAATTCTACATCATTTCTGATCATCAATATGTCAACAACATATACTCATCAGAAATTCTATAGTGCTCCCACTCACTTCTTTGGAAATACAAGTTTCTCATAAACTTTGTATAAACCCAAAATCTTTGATCATCTTATCAAAGCGCACATTCCAACTCCGAGATACTTACTCCAGTCCATGGAAGGATCGCTGGAGGTAGCATACCTTTTAGCATCCTTAGGATCGACAAAAACTTTCTAATTTGTATCACATACAACCTTTCCATACGAAGACTGGTAAGGAAACTCATTTTGTCATCCATCTGCCAGATTTCATAAATGCAGCTTATGCTAACATGAATCCGACGGACTTAAGCATCGCTACGGATGAGAAAATCTCATCGCAGTCAACTCCTTGAACTTGTGAAAAACTCTTCGCCACAAGTTGAGCTTCATAGATGGTGACATTACCATCCACGTTCGTCCTCTTCTTAAAGATCCATTTATCTCAATGGCTTGCCGGTTATTGGGCAAGTCCACCAAAGTCCATGCTTTGTTCTGATACATGGATCCTATCTCGGATTTCATGGCTTCTAACCATTTCTTGGAATTTGGGCCCACCATCGCTTCTCCATAGCTCGTAGGTTCATTGTTGTCTAGCAACATGACCTTCAAGACAAGATCACCGTACCACTCTGAAGTAGTACGCGTCCTTGTCGTCCTACGAGGTTCGGTAGTGACTTGATCCAAAGCTTCATGATCACTATCATAAGCTTCCACTTCAATTGGTATAGGTGCCACAGGAACAACTTCCTGTGCCCTGCTATACACTTGTTGAAGTGACGGTTCAATAACCATATCAAGTCTCCACCATCCTCCCACTCAACTCTTTCGAGAGAAACCTTTCCTCGAGAAAGGACCCGATTCAAGAAACAATCCATATTGCTTTCGGATCTGAATTAGGAGGTATACCCAACTGTTTTGGGTGTCCTATGAAGATGCATTTATCCGCTTTGGGTTCGAGCTTATCAGCCTGAATCTTTTTCACATAAGCGTCGCAACCTCAAACCTTTAAGAAATGACAGCTTAGGTTTCTCTAAACCATAGTTCATACAGTGTCATCTCATCGGAATTACGTGGTGCCCTATTTAAAGTGAATGTGGTTGTCTCTAATGGCTAACCCATGAACGATAGTGGTAATTCGATAAGAGACATCATGGTACGCTCCATATCCAATAGGGTGCAACTATGATGTTCGGACATACCATCACACTATGGTGTTCCAGGCGGTATTAGTTGTGAAACAATTTCCACAATGTCATAATTGTGTGCCAAAGCTTGTAACTCAGATACTCATCTCTATGATCATATCATAGACATTTCATCCTCTTGTCACGATGATCTTCTACTTCACTCTGAAATTACTTGAACCATTCAATAATTCAGACTTGTGTTTCATCAAGTAAATATTCTCAACATCTACCCGAATCATCTGTGAAGTAAGAACATAACGATATTCACTGCATGCCTCAGCACTCATTGGACTGCACATATCAAAATGAGTTACTTCCAACAAGTTGCTATCTTGTTCCATCTTACTGAAACCGAGGCTTTTCAGTCATCTTGCCCATGTGTTATGATTTGCATGTCTCAAGTGATTCAAAATCAAGTGAGCTCCAACAGTCCATTTGCATGGAGTTTCTTCATGCATATACACCAATAGACATGGTTCGCATGTCTCAAACTTTTCAAAAATGAGTGAGCCCAAAGATCCATCAACATGGAGCTTCTTCATGCGTTTTACACCAATATGACTTACATGGCAGTGCCACAAGTAAGTGGTACTATCATTACTATCTTATATCTTTTGGCATGAAAATGTGTATCACTACGATCGAGATTCAATAAACCATTCAGGTTTAATACTAATCTTGATGGTAGAGGGAGCGTGCGATGTTTGATCACATCAAACTTGGAAACAATTCCAACATATATCGTCAGCTCACCTTTAGCTAGTCTCCGTTTATTCCGTAGCCTTTTATTTCGAGTTACTAACACTTAGCAACCGAACCGGTACCTTAATACCCTGGTGCTACTAGGAGTACTAGTAAAGTACACATTAACATAATGTATATCCAATATACTTCTATCGACTTTGCCAGCCTTCTCATCTACCAAGTATCTAGGGTAATTCTTCTCCAGTGGTTGTTCCCCTTATAACAGAAGCACTTAGTCTCGGGTTTGGGTTCAACCTTGGGTTTCTTCACTAGAGCAGCAACTGATTTGCCGTTTCATGAAGTATCCCTTCTTGCCCTTGCCCTTCTTGAAACTAGTGGTTTCACCAACCATCAAAAATTGATGCTCCTTCTTGATTTCTACCTTCGCGGTGTCAAACATCGTGAATACCTCAAGGATCATCATATCTATCCCTGATATGTTATAGTTCATCACAAAGCTCTAGAAGCTTGGTGGCAATGACTTTGGAGAAACATCACTATCTCATATGGAAGATCAACTCCCACTCGATTCAAGTGATTGTTGCACTCAGACAATCTGAGCACAAGCTCAACGATTGAGCTTTCCTCCTTAGTCTGCAGGCTAAGAAAATTATCGGAGGTCTTATACCTCTTGACGTGGGCACGAGCCTGAAATCTCAATTTCAGCCCTCAAAACATCTCATATGTTCCGCGATGTTTCGAAAAACATCTTTGGTGCCTCTACTTAAGCCATTTAACTGAACTATCACGTAGTTATCAAAACGTGTATGTCCGATGTTCACAACATCCACAGACGACGTTTGGGGTTCAGCACACTGAGCGGTGCATTAAGGACATAAGCTTTCTATTGTCCGCATAATCGCTACTGTCAACTTTCAACTATATTTTCTCTAGGAACATAACTAAACAGTAGAACTAAAGCGCGAGCTTACGACATAATTTGCAAAAGGTCTTTTGACTATGTTCAAGATAATTAAGTTCATCTTATGAACTCCCACTCAGATAGACATCCCTCTGGTCATCTAAGTGATCACATGATCCGAGTCAACTAGGCCGTGTCCGATCATCACGTGAGACGGACTAGCCAACATCGGTGAACATCTTTATGTTGATCGTATCTACTATACGACTCATGCTCGACCTTTCGGTCTCCGTGTTCCGAGGCCATGTCTGTACATGCTAGGCTCGTCAAGTTAACCCTAAGTGTTTTCGCTGTGTAAATCTGTCTTACACCCGTTGTATGTGAACGTAAGGATCCATCACACCCGATCATCACGTGGTGCTTAGAAACGACGAACTGTAGCAACGGTGCACAGTTAGGGGAGAACACTTCTTGAAATTTTTGTAAGGGATCATCTTATTTACTACCGTCGTCCTAAGTAAACAAGATGCATAAACATGATAAACATCACATGCAATCAAATAGTGACATGATATGGCCAATATCATTTTGCTCCTTTTGATCTCCATCTTCGGGGCTCCATGATCATCATCGTCACCGGCATGACACCATGATCATGATCTCCATCATCGTGTCTCCATGAAGTCGTCTCGCCAATTTATTACTTCTACTACTATGGCTACCGGTTAGCAATAAAGTAAAGTAATTACATGGCGTTGTTCAATGACACGCAGGTCATACAATAAATTAAGACAACTCCTATGGCTCCTGCCGGTTGTCATACTCATCGACATGCAAGTCGTGAATCCTATTACAAGAACATGATCAATCTCATACAACACATATCATTCATCACATTCTTGTTGGCCATATCACATCACATAGCATACCCTGCAAAAACAAGTTAGACGTCCTCTAATTGTTGTTTGCATGTTTTACGTGGCTGCTATGGGTTTCTAGCAAGAACGTTTCTTATCTACGCAAAACCACAACATGATATGTCAATTGCTATTTACCCTTCATAAGGACCCTCTTCATCGAATCCGTTCCAACTAAAGTGGGAGAGACTGGCACCCGCTAGCCACCTTATGCACCAAGTGCATGTCAATCGGTGGAACCTGTCTCACGTAAGAGTACGTGTAAGGTCGGTCCGGGCCGCCACAATACCGTCGAAACAAGATTGGACTAGTAACGGTAAGCATATTGAACAAAATCAACGCCCACAACTACTTTGTGTTCTACTCGTGCAAAGAATCTACGCAATAAACCTGGCTCATGATGCCACTGTTGGGGAACGTAGCAGAAATTCAAAAATTTTCCTACGTATCACCAAGATCTATCTATGGAGAGACCAGCAACGACTAGAAAGAGAGTGCATCTACATACCCTAGTAGATCGCTAAGCGGAAGCGTTCAAATGAACGGGGTTGATGGAGTCGTACTCGTCGTGATTCAAATCACCGATGATCAAGTGCCGAACGGACGGCACCTCCGCGTTCAACACACGTACAGCCCGGTGACGTCTCCCACGCCTTGATCCAGCAAGGAGAGAGGGAGAGGTTGAGGAAGACTCCATCCAGAAGCAGCACAACGGCGTGGTGGTGGTGGAGGAGCGTGGCAATCCTGCAGGGCTTCGCCAAGCACCGCGAGAGAGGAGGAGCACTTGGGAGAGGGAGGGCTGCGCCAGGGGCAAGGGGTGAAGCTCCCATGTGCCTCCCCACTATATATAGGGGTGGAGGGGGCTGGTTTCTTGCCCTCCAAGTCCATTGGAGCGTTGGCAAAGGTGGGAGGAAAGAAATCCCATCATTTCCTTCCCCACCGATTGTTATCCCCCCTTTTTAGGGATCTTGATCTTATCCCTTTGGGATATGATCTTATTCCTTCTAAGGGGGGATCTTGGTGCGCCTTGACCAGGGGTGTGGGGCCTTTCCCCCACTACCCACGTTCATGTGGGTCCCCCCATGCAGGTGGGCCCCACTCTAGAACCTTCTAGAACCTTCCCAGTACAATACCGAAAAATCCCGAACATTTTCCGGTGGCCAAAATAGGACTTCCCATATATAAATCTTTACCTCCGGACCATTCCGGAACTCCTCGTGACGTCCGGGATCTCATCCGGGACTCCGAACAACATTCGGTAACCACATGCAAACTTCCTTTATAACCCTAGCGTCATCGAACCTTAAGTGTGTAGACCCTACGGGTTCGGGAGACATGTAGACATGACCGAGACGTTCTCCGGTCAATAACCAACAGCGGGATCTGGATACCCATGATGGCTCCCACATGTTCCACGATGATCTCATCGGATGAACCACGATGTCAAGGACTTAATCAATCCCGTATACAATTCCCTTTGTCTAGCGGTATTGTACTTGCCCGAGATTCGATCGTCGGTATCCTTATACCTTGTTCAATCTCGTTACCGGCAAGTCTCTTTACTCGTTCCGTAACACATCATCCCGTGATCAACTCCTTGGTCACATTGCGCATATGATGATGTCCTACCGAGTGGGCCCAGAGATACCTCTCCGCTTACACGGAGTGACAAATCCCAGTCTCGATTCGTGCCAACCCAACAGACACTTTCGAAGATACCTGTAATGCACCTTTATAGCCACCCAGTTACGTTGTGACGTTTGGTACACCCAAAGCACTCCTACGGTATCCGGGAGTTGCACAATCTCATGGTCTAAGGAAAAGATACTTGACATTATAAAAGCTCTAGCAAACGAACTACACGATCTTAGTGCTAGGCTTAGGATTGGGTCTTGTCCATCACATCATTCTCCTAATGATGTGATCCCGTTATCAACGACATCCAATGTCCATAGCCAGGAAACCATGACTATCTGTTGATCACAACGAGCTAGTCAACTAGAGGCTCACTAGGGACATATTGTGGTCTATGTATTCACACGTGTATTACGATTTCCGGATAATACAGTTATAGCATGAATAAAAGACAATTATCATGAACAAGGAAATAGAATAATACTTTTATTATTGCCTCTAGGGCATATTTCCAACACTAGGTGCCAACACATTACTCGTCCGGCTGCGGGAGGCGGCATATAGTAGAGGGCGGCAAACCTCCGGGCCGACTGGTCGACCCGGTGCCAGGCGGAAATTATGAAACAGAAGCACACTTATGGGCATAACACTTATCATATAGATAAAAGGAGGGCAGTCCCCGAGTTCGTCTCGGGGGACCCGGAGTCTTTGTACATAATACAAAAGGTAGCATGATACATACTGCTTTCAACTGTAAAATCTCCGGAGCAGGTTTGCATTCCACGGCCTCTCCGTCTCCTTGCCTAAATCATCTCTTTTGCGTGCTCTGGGCTTCTGAGCGTTGATCATATAGTAGGAGTCATTGCCCAGCACCTTGCTGATGATGAAGGGGCCTTCCCAAGGCGCCAAGAGCTTGTGCTGGCCGGCCGTTCGCTGGATCAGCCGGAGCACAAGGTCTCCCTCTTGGAAGGATCTTGGTTTCACCTTGTGGTTGTAGTATTGGTGCAGACTCTGCTGGTAGATGGCGAACTGGCTGAGCACCAGCAGCCGGCCTTCTTCCAGCAGGTCGACACCATCTTCTCGCGCCTCCTTGGTGTCCACCTTGGTGTACATGGTGACTCGCGGGGAGTCAAACTCGATGTCCGTCGGGATGACGGCTTCAGCACCGTAGACGAGGAAGAAGGGCGTGAAGCCGGTCGACTTGTTCGGAGTTGTGCGCAGGCTCCAGAGGACGGCCGGCAGCTCGTCGAGCCAGCAGCCGGCCGAACGCTCAAGAGGCTCGACCAGTCGGGGCTTGATGCCGGACAAGATGAGGCCGTTTGCTTGCTCAACCTGGCCGTTTGACTGCGGATGGGCAACGGATGCTAAGTCCAGTCGGATGCCCTGCGTCGGGCAGAAATGAGCCAAGGCTCCTTTGGCAAAGTTTGTGCCATTGTCGTTGATGATGCTATGCGGTATGCCATACCGAGTGGTGATGTCGGCGATGAAAGTCACGACAGTTGGACCATTCAGTTTCTGGATTGGCTTGGCCTCTATCCACTTGGTGAACTTGTCCATGGCAACAAGAAGATGAGTCATGCCGCCACGGGCTGTCCTGAATGGCCCCACCATATCCAAACCCCAAATGGCAAATGGCCAAGCAATCGGAATAGTCTTGAGTGCAGAAGCTGGCAAATGAGGCTTGAAGCAGAATCTCTGGCACCCTTGGCACTTCTGGACCAACTCTTTGGCCTCTGCAAGAGCAGTCGGCCAGAAGAAGCCATGGCGAAAGGCTTTGGTAACAAGTGCTCTTGAGGCCGCGTGGTGGCCACATTCACCCTGGTGAATATCTCTGAGGATTGCTTGGCCCTGGTCCGACTCCACGCAGCGCTGATACACACCAGTGAGACTGTGCCGGACCAGCTCTTTGTTGACTATGGTGTATGTCGCCACCCGTCGCTGCACTTGTCGGGCCAGGGTCTTGTCGGCTGGCAGCTCTATGTTTACCAGGAATTTGAGGATGGGTTGAGCCCATGATGGTGCTACTATCTCTCCGAATGCTACGACAGCAACTTGTACGAGGGCGGTTGGGCTGGGAGGCGGCGGGTTGGAGTTGGCTGCCGCCTGCTGTCTTGAAGAAGTCCCCGAGCCGACTGCTGCAGTCCCCGGGCTCTGGGGTTCCCGGGCCGGGTGCGACGGCTGCAGTCCCCGGGCCGCCTGCCGAAGTCCCCGTGCCAGCTTCTAGTATCCTCAAGTCGGATCCGACTGCTTCAGGAGGGGCCGGCACGAAGATGGAGTCGGACTCTAGAGATGGCTTGACAGACGGCTTGAGGAGGCGCTGCAAGGCGACGCTGGCTGGTATCGCCTGGCGGGTGCAGCCGATCCGTGCCAGGGCGTCCGCTTGCTCATTGTCATTTCTTGGCACATGGAGGAACTCGCACCCATCAAAGTATCCACTGAGTTGCTGCACGAGGAAGCGGTAGCTTGCCATATTCGCGTCCTTGGCATCCCAGTCGCCTGACGACTGCTGGACCACCAAGTCGGAGTCACTATAGCACAGGATTCGGTGAATGCCGAGTTCCTTGGCAAGCCGGAGTCCGTGTATGAGTGCCTCATATTCTGCTACGTTGTTGGGGGCGGCAAAATGGACTTGCAACACATATTTGAGCTTGTCGCCTTTGGGAGAGGTGAGGACAATGCCAGCTCCCAGACCGGTGCGCATCTTCGAACCATCAAAATTCACCCGCCAATGGGTGGAGTCTGGTGCTGGTGGTAGGTACTAGGTCTCGGCCCAGTCAACGAGGAAGTCGGCCAACACTTGCGACCTGATGGCGGTGCGAGGCTGGTAGTAGATGGTGTAAGGGGCCAGATCAATGGCCCACTTGGCCACTCGGCCAGAAGCATCCCGGCTTCCCAGGATCTCAGCAAGCGGAGCCGTGTAGACGATGGTTATTGGGTGTTCTTGAAAGTAAGGCTTCAGCTTCTTGGCAGCAAAGTGCACACCATAGCACATCTTCTGATAATGTGGGTAGTTTTGCTTGGAGGCGGACAGTACTTCACTCAAGTAATATACCGGTCTCAGGACCGGCAACCCTCTGCCCTCCTCCTTGCGCTCTACCACAATGACTGTGCTGACAACCCGACTGGTGGCAGCAATGTATAGGAGCAAGGGCTCCTTCTCAGTCGGAGCTGCCAGGATAGGCGGGGTTGCCAACATCTTCTTGAGCTGGGAGAAGGCTTCGTCAGCCTTATCGTTCCATTCGAAAAAAGTGGTCTTCTTCATAAGTTGGTACAGAGGGAGAGCCTTCTCGCCCAGCCGATTGTTGAAACAGCTAATAGATGTCAGGCAGCCGGTGAACTTTTGCACGCCCAGCAGTCGGGTGGGCACCTCCATCTTCTGAATGGCCTTGATCTTCATCGGGTTGCACTCTATGCCGCGCTCTGAGACCAGAAAGCCAAGGAGCTGGTCGGCTGGTACTCCAAAGACACATTTCTCCGGGTTGAGCTTGATCTGGAATCGGCGCAAGTTCTGAAAAGTTTCCTTGAGGTCTTCTAGCAGCGTGCCATGCTTCTCCGTCTTCACCACCACATCATCTACATAGACATGGGCATTCCTGCCGAGTTGCTTGAGGAGACACTTCTGCATGCAACGCTGAAACGTGGCGCCGGCGTTTCTCAAGCCGAACGTCATGGTCAGGTAGCAGAAGGCTCCGAATGGCGTGATGAAGGCGGTCTTCAGCCTGTCGGCCGGGTTCAGCTTTATCTGGTGATACCCTGAGTATGCATCCAAAAAACTCAACAGCTCGCATCCGGCTGTGGAGTCTATCACTTAATGAATCCTTGGCAGAGCAAAGGGATCTTTGGGGTAGGCTTTGTTGAGGATACGATAGTGAATGCACATGCGCCACTGCTTGTTTTTCTTCAACACTAGGACTGGGTTGGCCAGCCAATCTGGAAAGAACACTTCCATGATGAATCCAGCTACTAGAAGCCGGGCTATCTCTTCTCTGACAATTCTTCTCTTCTCTTCCGATAGACGGCGCAAGGGCTGCCTGACCGGCTTGGCGTCAGGTCAGACGTGTAACTTGTGCTCGACGAAATCCGTCAGAACACCCGGCATCTCTTTGGGAAACCATGCGAAGATGTCCCAATTCTCACGGAGGAAATCGACGAGCTCGCTTTCCTATTTGCTGTCAAGGTTTGCACCTATGACAGCATGCCTTTTCGGGTGCTCTGGGTCCAAGGGTATCTTCTTTGTTTCCTTGGCCGGCTTGAACGAGCCCTCAACCTCCGACTCCTGGGGGATGGGTGACATTTCCGGCTTCTTGCCTGCCAACGCCGCTACCCGGTCAAGGAGCCGCTCCTCAGCTGCAATCACGAGGGACTCGGCCAGCCGGCTGCTATCTGTGGCACAAACGACCGAATTCTTGTAGTCTCCGACTACGTTCAGGATTCCCTTGGTACTCGGCATCTTCATCTTGAGGTAAGCATAGTGGGGGACTGCCATGAACTTGGCCAAAGCTGGTCCGCCAAGCAGTGCATTGTAGGGGCTCTTGAGGTCCACCACTTCAAACCAAACTGGCTCACGACGGAATCTTGTCTCTGATGAGTACATCAATCTGGGTTTTGCCAATTGGAGAGCAGGAAAGGCCAGGGACTATGCCATGGAATACAGTCCGACTGGGGATGAGCTGCTTCTGCTTGATTCCCAACTTCTCCATTGTGTCACGGTACAGGATGTTGATGCTGCTGCTGCCATCTATCAAGACTCTGGAGAAGCGTGCTGCCCACCTCTCCATCGCAAATGTAGCATCTAGGACCAGGCATATGAACCTGGGGAAGGCATCACTTCCGGTTGGTCGACCCTACTCCAACTGATAGTCTTCTCAGACCAATGCATGAATTCTAGAGTGTTGGAGGCCACTGCTTGCGCTTCTTGTTGTTGCTGTCGTCTGCTGCGTCTATCATCGGCCACGCTGGTGAACACAACATAAGCTCCATGTTCCTATGGGTACTCGTCTTGTATGGCGCCGACTGGTCGGGCCACCGGCTACTGGGGCTGAGGAGGCGGTGGTCCGGCAGACGGAGGAGGTAGGAGTCCATCTCCCTTCGCGATTCTGGCAAGCCAGTGACACTTCCATGTGGTGTGGTTGGGTGGCTTTGCGCCGCTATGGAACTTGCAGGGTGCATCTAAAGTTTGCTCGTAGGAGAAGGCGGGCAACCAATTGGACTTGCCGCCCTTCTACCGCTTGGGTGCCGGCTGCCCCTCCGGCTCCTGATCCTCGATCGTCGCCACATGCCGGCTGGTGGATGCCGGTTGGGTGGCCTTCCGCTTGTTGTCACCTGGTTGCTGTCGTAGACTGGTGTCACCAGCCGGAGTCTAAGGGGCCTGAGGTGCCACCTTGCCGGATGCATCAACTAGGATTTCCGCCTTCATGTAGGAGTCGGCCGTGGCATGCTTGTCGGCGATGACCAGCAGCTTGTCGAGCGTCTCGGGCTCGTCGCAAAGGAGTCGATGCTTGAGGAGGGTGCCCTCTCGGCACCCGGCGGTGAATTACTCGATTGCATGCACCTCGCGCACGTCTTCGCAGGAGTTGCGCAGCTCGGTCCAGCGCGTGAGGTAGTCACGAGTTGACTCCATGGGCCCTTGGACGCACAAGGAGAGCTGTCGGGGCTTGGGAGCCCGCTTGTAGGTGCTGGTGAAGTTGCGGATGAAGGCCTCGGTGAAATCAACCCAGCTGTTGATGCTGCGGGGCTTCAGGTTGTTGAGCCACGTTCAGGCAGTGCCCTGGAGCATGAGTGGGACGTACTTCACGGCAACACGCTTGTAGTCATTTGCTATGCTGACGGCTGTCGAGTAGTCGACCAACCAATCCTCCAGCTTCACGAAGCCGGTGTACTTGGGCGTATCTCGAGGGAGGGTGAACCCTTTGGGAAAGGGCTCATCCCGGATTCGTGGGCCGAAATAGGGCGGGCCCAGTGCGTCTTCTTCTTCTAGCGCCAGGGATCGGTTGAGGCGGTCGATCCGATGGCGGGCATCGTTCTCTTTGACTCCCTCTCGGCGGCCAAGGCGGTCGCCGAGTGTCAGGTGCGTGACAGGCGGCGGAGTGGGATATCTTGCTCCACGAGGCGGAGGAGGCAGAGGATCGCCTCGGCGCTCCACCGCTCGAGGGCAGCCGTCTTCGTCACGCTCGATGGAAAGGAGAGTCCGGCTCCGGCTGGCCGCCAACTCATTGCCTCGTTTTCCATGGGTGCCGCCAGTCGGCGTCCGAGATGTCATGCCGTGTTCTTGGCAAAGGGGCGGCTCTTCATTCCACAGGGCGGGCTCTTCAGCGCGGCAGCCGGCTTCGTGCAACGCGGCAGCCTTGTCTAGGAGCTGCTGGACTCGCTCCGTCATGTGGTGACACTCGTCGCCCTCATACTTGTCCAGTTCATCCGTCACCGCCTGGGCGGTCCGGATGTTCTCTGCAGGCGTGGCACAGACGGGACGTTCTGCCCCGAACATGCTGGCGATGGTCCCGCCACGCTGCCGGACAGGGCCGATGCAGCTAGGCCCCCCAAGAGCCGGTGTGCCGCCAACAGCCCTATCCATCTCGCGCCGATAGGCCTCGCATGCTGGCCAGCCGGCCGGCGCTCTCGAGAAGCTGGACGCGGCGTGCCTCCAGCATCTCGGCATCTGCGTCTTCCGGGATGGGCGCCGTCAAGTCCCGCAACACCACATCGAGTGGGTCTCGAGTATCTCCATTCGAGCGCTCGCCACTGTTAATGACGAGCACCTCCGTGACGGTGCTCCGGCCGCTGTGCTCGCGAGGAGCCGGCTCATCGTAGATCACCATGTTGGTGGGGAACGCGTCAAGTGACGTCGTGTCGGAGTCGACGATCATCGGGTCGGTGGAGCCAACAGACTCCAGGTCCACAGCAGGCTCGCTGGTGACGTGAAGCTGGTCGAGGAGGCTGACGAGGCGGCTCTCGGGGCAGCCGGTGCCCGTGTCGGAGGCCGACTCGTCGGAGAGGTGAATCTCGCCAACGAGGTCGGCGAGGCAGCTCGCCGCGCAGGCGATCTCCGCGCCATGCAAGGCATTGAGGCTGACGCCATCGGGCGTGCCGGGCTGGCTTCTCTCGCCAGGAAGGAACAAGGTTCCCGTCCAGAGCAGGTCTCCGGGAGACAGTGCACCTCGCCCCATGGTGGGCGCCAAATGTCGCGGGTTGGGTGCGACATATGCCAAAGGATGGCTTATCATGGTGGGAGCGAGTAGAACGTCCCCGGTGCCTAGAAGCGGGATGAGGCGTAGACACGAACGCCAACGAACTTTACCCAGGTTCGGGGCTCTCCTAGGAGATAACACCCTTAGTCCTGCTCTGCGGGGTCTCCGCACGATCACTAAAGGCACAAATGATACAAGGTTGCTCCTTGAGCTGTATGCTAGAGGAAGGAGAAGGCAAGGCTAGCTCTCTCCTGCCCTAGGAATGTGGCTAAGTCTAATGGGGTGGGAACCCTTTGCATGGGTGCCCTGGGGGGTTTATATAGGCCTACCCCCTAGGAGTACAATGGTAATCTGGCCAGCTGCTGGGCCCAGCCGTCAGCGTCTCCGGCCTCCGGCTTCTTCGCCGACTACTGGGGTCCGCCGCCTGGTGGGCCCCACCGACTGGTCTGGTACGGAGCCGACAGGGCGCTTCTGCCGTTGGCGGGTCTGGTTGGTGGCTGGTCACTATAGCCGTGGTGCTAATGACGCTGGCTTGGTCACCTCAGTGTGGCTATAGTCCCTGCCGCCTGGTGGGAGATCACTGTAGCCACACCTGGTCTTATCAGGTTAATGGTGCACGGGCTTCGAGGGAGGGGACGGCCGCCTGCTAGAGGCCGGCCCTCCTCCGGTCTGTCTGGTTTGGCGTGCGCCATCTTCTGGGATGTCACTGACGATAGGGCCCGCAGCCTGCAGGCCGTACCGACAGGCCGTCATGGGGAGCAGGGCTCCGCCTGCCCAGAGTGATGTCAGGAGAGGGTGGCAACAGTGCCACGCCGTGCGGAGATCTTCGCCCGTACGGGACACTGTGCCCACGCCGACCCTAGGATTCGGGGGTGTGGGCTTCACTGTTGCCACGCCCCGTCTGGTCCTCTTGACGGGGCCACAGACTCTGAGGGTGCGTGGTGGCCGCCTGCTAGATGCCGTCTTCCATAGAGGCCGGTCGCCTGGAGCCAGCCGCTCGTGATTTCGTCTGCTGGTGCTTGGCCGTCCTCTGGTGGCCGGCCGTCGGGCTAGCCGGCCCCCGGAGGGCGGAGTTTCGGCTTTGGGCGCAGCAAGGTAGAGCTGGCCCAAAAGTCCTTATAAACCCAGGGACTCGGGTGAGCCTACCCGTGGCCCATTACTCCGACATAGATACCAGGAATTATTATTTTGACAGGCGGTAAATTTCAGAGACAGAGCAAAAGAGCTTGCAAAGACCACCGTTCCTTTAAATTGATTATCATTCCACGCAACTAAAATTCCTCCAGAGACCCCATTTGATGGCACAAATTAAAACTTATTTTTTCATTTCGGGCAAAACTTTCTAAGGAACCTCATATCAATCTCTTCTTTTTTTATCTCTTGTAAACAAAGGATGTCACATTGGGATTCTTCAGTTTTATTCTACAAATCCAACCACTTTCTCCCCTAATCCCCTAATATTCCAATTTAACATATTCCACTGCTTATTCATTTCAAATGTTTGAATGATGTCTGTGGCAGAAACAACTTGTGGAAAGGTATTGCTTCCAAGGGAACAAGCACATAACAAAGGGAAATGAAGAAATGCTTCCCAAACATCCAATAGAAACCATTCCAGATGAAATCCAAATACCACTTGTACTTAAGTACAAAATAGAAATTCCACTCCACTTTAACATAGCAGTGTCATTCAACATTAGATTTCAGATACATTAAGTTCCCATCTCTAAAAACAGAAGCAGCCACATTTCTTAAAGTTATTATGGATCTTCTTTGTGACCTTCTATAGTGGTCCTTTTCCATCATCTTCATTCTTCTCATTTCTTCTACCCTTCTGGAGCTTCTTTGTTGCCCTTCTTCTTCTTTTTTGTCTTCAAGATATCCAGAGTCGTGTCTTTTCAGGTACTTACAGAAAGAGGTATTCAAGTTTTTAATAATATTTCCATCTAAAACTGGAGGATCAACATGGTAGACCATACAATTCTTGTTGGAACAGACTTTTCTCTTAAACCCTTTTTGCAAATCATGAATTCTCATGCTTCTTATTACCTTAGTGACCACTAAAGGTGCCTTTTCGATCATCTTCCTCTTAATATGCACGGCACTAGTGGTAGAGGCTTGAACTCTTTCCTTCCCCTTTTCCAATTCAGTCCCATGTTCCACAGGAGCAGAAGTTTTACTTGGAGGAGTGTTAAAACTTTCAACATTAATAGAGCTCCCTCCAGAATCAGAGAGAAAATGACATTTAGGAACAGTGCTTGCTATGCATTTATCAGGGATCACAAAGGGAATATGATGCATTTTTCTAGCATTTGCAATAATCTTCCACATTTTAGAGTTCAAAAAACCTTTTACCCAACAAATTTCTCAGGATTTAAAAGGGCCATGATCACAAAATTTACCCAATCAATAGGAACTTGGGTTACCTTCTCAGAAATCTCCTTTGGAGCAAAGTTTTCCTTCCAGGGCTCTAACCCCTCAACTCCAAGAGCCTCCATGTCAACTGGATCCATGATGTCTACTACACAACCTTATTCTTGTAGATGTTGTTGGGCCTGCAAATGCACTGGTTTGTAGGACAGTAGCAAATTTCCCTCAAGTGGATGACCTAAGGTTTATCAATCCGTAGGAGGCGTAGGATGAAGATGGTCTCTCTCAAACAACCCTGCAACCAAATAACAAAGAGTCTATTGTATCCCCAACACACCCAATACAATGGTAAATTGTATAGGTGCACTAGTTCGGCGAAGAGATGGTGATACAAGTGCAATATGGATGGTAGATAAAGGTATTTGTAATCCGAAAATATAAAAACAGCAAGGTAATTAATGATAAAAGTGAGCGTAAACAGTATTGCAATGATAGGAAACAAGGCATAGGGTTCATACTTTCACTAGTGCAAGTTCACTCAACAATAATAACATAGATAGATCATATAACAATCCCTCAACATGCAACAAAGAGTCACTCCAAAGCCACTAATAGCAGAGAACAAACGTATAGATTATGGTAGGGTACGAAACCACCTCAAAGTGATTCTTTCGGATCGATCTATTCAAGAGTTCGTACTAGAATAACACCTTAAGATACAAATCAACCAAAACCCTAATGTCACCTATATACTCCATTGTCACCTCAAGTATCCGTGGGCATGATTATACGATATGCATCACACAATCTCAGATTCATCCAACCAACACAAAGTACTTCAAAGAGTGCCCCAAAGTTTCTATCGGAGAGTCAAGAAAACGTGTGCCAACCCCTATGCATAGGTTCATGGGCGGAACCCGCAAGTTGGTCACCAAAACATACATCAGTGGCACGTGATATCCCATTCTCACCACAGATAAACACGGCAAGACATACATCAAGTGTTCTCAAATCAAAGACTCAATCCAATAAGATAACTTCAAGAGGGAAACTCAATTCATCACAAGAGAGTAGAGGGGGAGAAACATCATAAGATCCAACTATAATAACAAAGCTCGCGATACATCAAGATCGTGCCATAGAGAGAACACGAGAGAGAGAGAGAGATCAAACACATAGCTACGGGTACATACCCTCAGCCCCGAGGGTGAACTACTCCCTCCTCGTCATGGAGAGCGCCGGGATGATGAAGATGGCCACCGGTGATGGGTTCCCCCTTTGGCAGGGTGCTGGAACGGGCTCCCGAGAGGTTTTTGGTGGCTACAGAGGCTTGCGGCGGCGGAACTCCCGATCTATCTTGATATTCGATGTTTTTAGGGTACGCAGGCTTATATAGGCGAAAGTAGTTGGTCGGGAGGTGCTCGAGGGGCCCACGAGACAGGGGGGCACGCCCAGTAGGGGGGCTATCTCCTGGCCTCCTCGAGGATCTTCTGACGTGAACTCCAAGTCTCCACGATGATATTCTTCCAAAAAATCACGATGCCAAAGGTTTCATTCCGTTTGGACTCTATTTGATATTCCTTTTCTTCGAAATACTGAAACAGGCAATAAAACAGCAATATGGGCTGGGCCTCCGGTTAATAGGTTAGTCCCAAAAGTAATATAAAAGTGTATAATAAAGCTCATAATCATTCAAAACAGATAATAAAATAGCATGAATGCTTCATAAATTATACACTACTAGGAAAAGGGCTATAGATGAAGTGGATACTAATGGCGCACCTGTCATGTGGTGCGCCACTACTATATAGCAGTGGCGCACCATGTGCACGTGCGCCATTAGTGTGGAAGACACTAATGGCGCACCAAGCACATGGTGCGCCACTACTGTTGTTTTTTTTATTCTTTTTTTGCAAAACTACTAATGGCGCACCGTAGCATAGTGCGCCATTACTAGTTTAAACTAGTAATGGCGCACTATGCCACGGTGCGCCATTAGTGTGTATATATATATATATATATATATATATATATATATATATATATATATATATATATATATATATTTTTTGCAAAACTACTAATGGCGCACCAGCAACAGGTGCGCCATTAGTAACCAGGGTTACTAATGGCGCATTTGCAGGTGGTGTGCCATTAGTAACCTGGGACCAACAAGATATTTTGGACAGCCCACCTACCCACTCACTTTCCCCACTTCATTCTCTCCACCTCCTCCTCCAAGCTTGTCTCGGCTGCCTCCTCCTCCTCACCTCATTTGCACAATAGATTCATCCAAATTAAGTGGTTAAATTACCTTTTTTGATAGGTAAGTAAGGGGGAAGCTATCTTTATGTTGTTCTCCCTCTCCAACAACGTGCACATGCACTTTTTGTGGCCTAGCTAGATCTATGTATGTTCGTGATGTTGCATATGTTTGTGGTGTTGCATACATGTTTGTGTTTGCAGGTATCGGTATTTGAAATGCGATAGTTGCCAATATTTTGCCGGAATGTTGATTCCTTTCCGTTTCGGGGAGAATTTTGGTACTATGCATTCTTTTTGGTCCTATTTTTAGGGAAAGTCATGCCAAATTTTTTCTTGGTTCTAAAATATCATTTTGCTCTACCCCGTAGGCGACCATGGTCCGCACGATGACCGAAGGCATCGTGAATAGGTTTTGGAGTTCCGCGAAGGCCGAGATGCTTCAAAAGAACAAGATGGAGATAAGATGTCCGTGTGAAAGATGCAAGCTGAAGAGCCTTATTGCGGACCCGGATTCCTGGCAGGTGCGATACCACCTGCTCTTGCGTGGTTTCATGGATGGCTATCGGTGGCAAGGTGATGAAGATGACTATGAAGTCATCCATGGGGGCCGGGCAAGAAATGAGCAAGACTCGGGCGGGCGAGAAGACGAAGAATCTCCAGGACATGATCACGACGGTGATGCTGTACATAGTCATCATGTAGAAGATGTTGGGCATGATGATGAGGAAGATGCCGGAGAAGACGAAGGGCATGATCATGAAGATGAAAATGCCGGCGGAGCAGACGACGATGGACCATCGATGGGCTAGGTGCAGGACCCTCATATTCAAGAGCTGCTTCTCAAGCAGACGGATAACGTAAGAGCTACCGCCCGAGAGAAAGCCAAGCTGGATCAACTGGAGATAGACGCGGTTACTCCATTGTATGAAGGATGCAGGCCCGAGGATACCCGCCTGAAAGTAACGCTCATGGCTCTGGAGATGAAGGTAAAACACAAAATGACCGACGCCTGCTTCGACGAGAACATGTCATTCTGGCACGAACGTCTTCCCAAGGGGAACAAGTGCCCGACCAGTTTCGAGGAGGCGAAGAAAATCGTGTGTCCTCTGGATTTACCGCACATGAAATACCATGTGTGCATGAACAATTGCATCATTTATCGGGACGAGCACGCGGAGTCTACCATATGTCCGGTGTGCGGCGTCACTCGATACAAGAAGAAGAAGAAAGCTCCTCGAAAAGTGGTGTGGTACTTTCCGATCACTCCTCGTCTGCAGTGGTATTTTGCGGACCCTAAGGTAGCAAAGCTCCTGCATTGGCACGCAAATAGGGAGGAGAAGAAGCGAGAAGATGCGCAAATGATCCGGAGATAAATAAAAAAGACAAGATGCTGAGTCACCCAAAGGATGCGAGCCAGAGGCAAGCGTTGAACTTCGAACACCCAGAATTTGGGAAGGATCCAAGGAACATTGTGCTGGGCGCGAGCACCAATGGAGTTAATCCATTTGGCAGCCAGAGAAGCACACATAGCACCTGGCCTGTGTTTGTGTGGATGTACAACCTTCCCCCCTGGTTGTGCATGAAGAGGAAGTACATTCACATGAGTATGCTAATTGAAGGGCCGAAACAACCAGGGAACGACATCAATCTGTATCTGGGGCCGCTGAAAGAGGAGCTAGACACGTTGTGGAAAACGCCAACCAATACGTGGGACGCCGCAGAGAAAGAATATTTCCCTATGAGAGCCGCACTACTCACGACGGTGCACGACTATCTCGGTTACGGATATCTCGCGGGGCAGGTGGTCCACGGATTTTCTAGATGCGTCAGGTGCATGGATGAAACAACGTATCGCCAACTAGATAGAGATCCCGGGTCTTTGAAAACCGTGTTCATGGGACATCGAAGGTGGCTTCGCGATGATGACCCGTGGAGGAAACGCAAGGATTTGTTCGATGGTGAAACCGAACCCCGAAGACGCCCGCGTACGAGGAGCGGCGAGGAAATAGACCAGCTATTGAAAAATTGGAAAGATTGCTCACTGCCGGGAAAAAAGCAAAAGGCGCCAGAGCCGGGAAAGAAGCGAAAGGCGCCAGAGCCGCTGCTGAAGGTATGGAAAATGAGGTCTGTTTTCTGGGACTTGCCGTACTGGAAGATCCACCGTGTGCCTCATAGCCTTGATGTCATGCATATCACGAAGAACGTGTGCGAGAGTCTGCTTGGTACCCTTCTCAACATGCCAAAGAGGACCAAAGATGGGCCGAAAGCAAGGGCATACTTGAAATCAATGGGCATCAGGGAGGAGCTACACGCTAATGATGATGATGATGACGCGAAGCAGGACACGGAAAGTCGTCGCAAAGGCAAAAAGGCCAAGAAGACCGGAAATGACTTCCCTCCCGCGTGCTTCACTCTAAGTCAGGAGGAGATCGAGCAGTTTTTCACCTGCCTCGTAGGAGTAAAACTTCCTTATGGTTACACGGAGAAGATAAGCAGATACCTAGACCCAGCGAAGTAGAAGTTCAGTGGGATGAAGTCTCACGACTATCACGTGCTGATGACGCAGATACTTCCAGTTGCAATCCGTGGGATCATGGACGCGCACGTCCGTGAAACGCTATTTGGCCTATGCAACTTTTTTGACGTCATCTCTCGAAAGTCTGTTGGCGTGAGGCAACTCAGAAGGCTACAGGAAGAGATCGTGGTGATACTATGCGAGCTTGAGATGTACTTCCCGCCCGCATTCTTCGATGTTATGGTGCATCTGCTGGTCCATATCGTGGAGGATATCATCCAACTCGGGCCGACGTTCCTGCAAAGCATGATGCCGTTTGAAAGGATGAATGGTGTCATCAAAGGATATGTTCACAACATGTCACGTCCAGAGGGAAGCATAGCGAGGGGCTTTCTGACCGAAGAGTGCATCTCCTACTACACGAATTATCTAGGCATCGAGGACCCCGTTGGTCTGCCCGTCAACAGGCACCTCGGCAGGCTCGCTGGATGGGGTCACCGTGAGGGTCGCCGCAAAATGCATGTCGACTTCGAGGGTCGACTGGCCGACATTGAAAGAGCAAACCTAGTCGCGCTACAACACATAGACGTGGTCGATCCTTGGGTGGTAGAGCACAAAACCTTTATTGAGTAGACATACAATGACCGAGGCCAACAGAGGACGGACGGAGATATAATCAAAGAGCACAACTCATGTTTCACGCGTTGGTTCAAGCAGAAGCTTCTGTCGTACCCTTTACATGAGGATTCTTCCGCGGAAGAACAACTCATATTCTCCTTGTCACAGGGCGCCGAGCACAACCTGATGACCTATGAGGCGTACGATATCAACGGCTACACATTCTACACCGAGGACAAGGACGTGAAGAGCGATGGTTATCAGAACTCCGGGGTAATGATGGAATCCTACACTGGAGAGATACTACACCGAGGACAAGGACAGATACTATGGAAGGGTCGAGGAGATCTGGGATCTGAGCTACGCTGGAGAGAAGGTCCCGATGTTCCGTGTCAGATGGGCCAAGAGCGTCCTAAAAGAAGACCGGTATTTCACCACCATGGTTATACCCGAAGCCAAATCCAAGACCGCGGGCGCAAACGTCACCGCAAAAAATGAGCCATGGGTACTGGCTTCCCAAGTGGATCAATGCTTATTCATTAGCGACCCGTCAAAGCCCAGTCGTGTTGTGGTGAGGAGAGGCAAAAGGAAGATCATCGGAATGGATGGAGTAGCCAATGAGCAAGACTTCGACAAGTACGGCGACCCGAAGATCGAACATGACGATGACGATGAAGTAGCAGCATACACCACAAGAAGAAGCAGGACCACCCTACCTAAAGGACGTCCGTTCCACAGAAGAACTCCATTTGCGAAAAAGAAGGGCAAGAAGATTGTGAACAGATAGCTAGCTAAGATCGATTGTATTTAAATTGTAGCCTTCATTTCTCGATTGTATTTCGACATATTCATAAATGTTTTTTCATGGGCACTTTTTGAATTCATGAATATTTTTTTCAAATTTGATGATATTTTTTCATATTCATAAATGTTTTACTAATTCACAAATGAATGCAACTAAAAATCCAAAAAAATACTAGTTGTGCTTGGTTATATGTTACTCCCAAAAGCATATAAAGTTTGTCAAATTTGGAGCTATGGATATTTAGTTATGATTTAAACAAGTTTGAACATATTTAAACACAAATAAATATCAAACAGCATTTTAAATGTTGTTAACATGGCAACAAACTGCATATTATTTTTCTACATGAAATTCTGAGCATCTAGCATATGTGACATGTTATATTTGGATGCATGGATAAAAAGATATGTGCAAAGAAAAAATGCATAAAAACAAAAATTGGGGATCCTGGGAATCAAACCCAGGACCTCCTAGTGTGTGTGCTGCGTGCTGACCAGTCGGGCTAGTGTGTTTGTTCTGATGGAGATACGGTTTGGTGGGATATAACCTGAGTGCTCGAATTGTAATAAAAAAAATTACTAATGGCGCACCAGGGGGAGGTGCGCCATCGCTGTCGTCATACTTATGGCGCACTAGGGGGAGGTGCGCCATTGCTAACCCTCCCCCCACTCCACCTATTCCCCTCTGGACTCTCTCCCTCCCTCGCTAGATCCCCCACTCGATCGACCTAACTTTGCCTTGCTCTGCCCAAACCGTATGCCGCCGCCCCACCTTGCTTCGCCCCCTCCATCCGCTGCGCCTGCACGCCGCCGGCGACGCCGCCGCCTCTCCTTCCCTTCCTTCTTCTCCCCTCTCCTTCCCTGCGACTGCGACTGCGACCAGCCGCTAAGATGCCGCCCGTCCAGGCCCAGATCAAGCCCACCCCCGCCGCCCCCGCGCCCCCGCGCCCCCCACCACCGTTGCGGCGCTATTGCCGTTCTCTTCACCGACCTCGCCGTCCGCGCGCAGCTGCGCCTCCTAGCTGTGGTCTTGCGCAGGCCCCAAGCCCTTGGGTTCCGGCTCCAAGGTGGGTGGCAAGCTCGCCGGCGCAACCCCGGCGCCGTGTACGACCTCGGCTACATATTCGCAGGTGAGCCCCTCCCCTCTCCTCCCCCTTCCCCTTCCTTCTTCTTCCTCAACCGATGCATTTTCACTACTGTTTCAATCCCTGTTAGGTGGTAGTAGATTTTGTTACGAAGAGGACTTCCCCCCTGCGCCCTGTGTTGTTTATCTAGACTATATTCTTGTAGTACCTTGATTTTAGCATTCAATCCCTGTAACTAGCAAGTAGTAATGGATAGTAGAAGAATGTGTTCATATATTCAGTGTAAAAATGTGTACACAAGGTTCAGACAAAGAGATGGTATCTTCATCAGAGTTTCCTTGTTAGATGCGAAATCTATTACGAAGAGGACTTCCCAGTGCGCCGTTTTGTTTATTGAGACTGTTGCAACACCTTGATTTTAGTTCGAGGGTATCACAACTCAATCCCTGTAACTAGTAGTGACTAGTGGAAGAATGTGTGCAAAAATTCAGTGTAAGAATGTCCACACCGGATTCAGTGTAAAAGTCTTATTGCCTTTTTTATTACCCCTCAAATTTTGGTAGCCAAGAATTAACGTGTGTATAGAAAAAGAATTTCCTGTGGATTTGCTCTATTGTTCAGGTGCTGAACAGCACCAGCTGTTTGGATTGGGCACTGGTATCACTCAGTGTGGATGTAACTCATGGGTGAAATAAGATTATTGTGGTTTTCATATGCTTTGTGTAATTGTACCTGTTATATCTGACAACTGTTTATTGTGGTTTTGAGTTTGTTACAGTGTTCTCAAGTATAACAACATAGTGGGATCATTTGTCAACATAGTGGGATCATTTTGCAGATTCCAGCAAACAACATAGTGGGATCATTTGTCAAGGCCAGCATCAGAGTGCTAATTTACAGGTATAATTTACAAGCACTTTACATAAGGTTGTAGATCATTGTAGTGTCCTAATGTTTAAGACTGTCAGCATGTTAGATATTCATGTGGCATCATATACACACCTATGTAATCCGGGAGTTTCTCTGTGAACTATAAGAATTCAGTAGATTTGGCGTTAACTTTGTGGAACATGAGAACTTATTTGAGTGAGTGAAGACAGGCTTATTGTTTGTTAGGAAGACAATTCATAACCACTTGACATCAAAGTAATGCTCCGATTGAACATATTAATAGAGTAGTGAAGTGTTCATGATCAAACAATACAAAAAAGATTCACCCTGCAATTTTGTGTTTAACAGAAACCAAAACTCAATACTCAGGAGAACACCTACAAGTATCCATGATTACTAAGACCAGTTACATATCAGAACTTGCAAACATTTTATTACTTGTTCCATTGGAGGCTCATCTTGTCTTGAGGCAAACAAATCAGCATTGGAGGCTCATCTTTGAGGCTCATCTTTATTACATATCAGAACTTGCAAACAAATCTGTGAAAAGGAAATAACAAGCTTGTCTTGAGGCTCATCTTTGAGACAAGTTATCTGTGTTGGTTGTCGGAGCATTGGAGGTTACTGCTGAGAGCTGTGACAGCAGTGCGTGGCGTCAGTGATGGCCAAGCTGCTAGTTCAACTACTGGCCAACTAGTGTCCCTTGTTATCAAAGTAGTCTTGCCACATGTTCATAGTAATCTCCAACCATATTAGCAGTACTGAATAAAACTTGTCTTGTTTTATGGGAATGATTGATTACCTTGATTATACTTACTGGATGGTTTATTTATAGTTCTTAAGATATGAAAATGAAAATTATTTGTATCCCTCGTTAAATGTATTTCTAGCAAAACCTGAAATGCTGGATGGATTGATTTTTCTGAGCTGTTTGTGCTCCCTACATCTTTCAGCTCTCATTTTCAGTGGAGTTGTTGAATTATATGCTCTTATTGGACATGTTTTACGTGTTGATCCATCAATTGATCACATTGAGAAAGACTTGTAAATATGATGATCATCTTTTACAGAAAACAATTTCTGTAAACACGTTAGTAACTTTGCTAATTTGCTGGGTTTTGTCTCTGACCATTCTGTCGTGATGAATTTGCAGGTACCCCGAGAGGCCCTTGAGTTTGCCGGAATGTTGATTAACTTCCGTTCTGGCAAATTCGGGTACTCCATATGTCCTATTTTTAGAAAAGGTCATGCTGAAATTTTCCATGAATTTTAGCATGACTTTGCTAAAAATCGGACATATGGGGTACTTGCTACTAATGCATGGGCCGGGGTATCTTAGTACTTAATTAAGTAGGATCAACTGCCTCTTGTGTTATGCATGGGCCTCGGCGTCGACAAACCCTAAATGATAAAACCTTGGCTTTTAGGGTGCCTCGGTGTCGATAAGAACCTAAATGATGAAAGCTTAGGCTTTTAGGGTGCCTCGGCGTCGACAAACCCTAAATGATAAAAGCTTAGCTTTTAGGATGCCTCGGTGTCGACAAACCCTAAATGATGAGACCATGACCTTGTTCCTTGACAATAACCAACTTTTTGACCAAATTTTTTTCCTGTTTAGAGCGAAACATGGCCCACAACGATGAGGTCGGCGGTTCGGGCGGCAAGCAATTCCGGGAGCTGTCCCAGGAGATGGAGGAACAACCTCACCGCTATGAGGATGCCGCGAAAGACACCGATCTTGACTACATAACCCCTAGTGGCATCGGGGATGACACCACTGATGGTGCCGCCGAGGATGCCACCACAGATGGTGCCGCCAAGGATGCCACCACTGATGATGGCGGCGCACGCATAGATGGCACCCAACCGAAGAGGCAACGGAAGGACCGGCGCCCGAACGCGCTCCACACCGTCAAGGAGGAATTTACTCAAGTGGACTCCGACGGGCATCCAACGGAGCCCAAACATATAGTCAAGGGGTACTCGGTTCAGCTCGGGTGCATTCTCCGAAGCACCGTCTCGATCAACACTCAGAACCTTAGGCATAAGGACCGAGGGAATTTGTGCAACCTCCTCTTCACGAAGCTGCACGAACGATACAAGTTCCCCGCTGAATTTGAAAACACACGCCTCTCAGGGAATAAAGTGAACAGTGCCGCCCTCACGAGGATGAGCACAGCCCTGTCTACTTGGAGAAGCACGATGAAGAGAATGATTGAGAAAGGTGATAGTTATGAGAAGAACAAGGCGAAAATTCCTTCGATCAGCGAAGATGACTACAAGGAGTTCAAGATCAAGTGCGAGAGCAGTGCAACCTCCGAATCAAGTCAGTGGGGGAAAGAAATGTGGGAGTTGAACTTAGGGGAACACAAACTCGGTCCCGGCGATTACAGAGTGGCGGAGCCTATATGGGACAAGGAGGACGTGGAGTGTGTCGAGCAAGGCCTACCGCCCCGCTTCGAGAAATACAGCAGTTGAAAGGACATGTGGTGCCCCCATGTGTGGTTTTGGTAATTGATGACAATCTTTATGGACTAATGGTTGCCTTGAGTTATATTTGAAGGGTTTGCCCATAGGCTTTTCTTGGAGTCCATTTGTTGGTTTCAAGGAGAGTTTGTGATGACCAAGGTGCTATTAAGGAATTATCCAAAGATTGGTCATATGAGTGTTGTGCTTATAGCAAGCATGTCTTGAAGAAGAAGAGTGTGTGATCATTCATGATTACCTTCAAGACATCATCCAAATGAAGAGAGTTGGAAAGATTCAAGGTTGATCAAGACTAAGTCAAAGAGTGAATCAAGTTGATCAACACACAAAGCATAGAAGATGTACCGAGAGGGATCAAGCGATCCCATGGTATGGTAAGCATTGTCAATTAAGCTTTGTGTACTAACCCATGATTTTCGTGAGAATTCTTTGTGGGGTTAGGTTGTGGTGTGCAAGTTCAAGTGAAGCATCACGAAGAGATCAAATGCTTGAAGCTTGCCGTCCATTGTAGTGACAATGGACTTGTGAAGATGAGCGGAAGATAGGCTCACCCATAGTGGAGTATGGGGGAGCAATCAACTAGTCTTCATCGAGCCAACGCAATCAAGAAAGGTGGTCCAACTTGAGGGAGTCAAGATCGTCATCATCTAGCTCAAGCGGACCATGTGCAAGGCAAAGGTTTGCCCTTGATAGGTTTTCTATTTTACCGGTCTCATGGTAGTTGTGGGAGACCGGGTTATAGGATCTATTGCCGTACTATCAAGGGGGGCTCTCGATGAGTTGCTTGATCGTATCGTTCATAAAGAGCTCAAACCATTGCATCCTTGCATCATCTTTTTGGTTCTTGTTTGGTTCTTCTCCTTGTGAGATTTGGAGCTTATGGTCATTTTTATGACAAGCTCGAGTTCATTGAAAACGGAGTTCACATGCATCTTCTATGATGTTTTCGATGCTGGAGGGTATGCCGGTTCTTCTCGGTTGGAGGTTTCACTCCTTTGTTTGCTAAGCATACCTTCCCTGCCTCTTCTTACTATAACCGTCTTGCTCTATCCAACAAGCTTGAGTTTGCTCAATTCGAAGCTCATATGAAGAAGTTATGGCAGTTCTCGTTTTTCCTTGGAGTATTCTTTGTTTTCGTGGTTGTGGCATAAGGTTGGCGCCAGCGGTAGTACCGCTGGGCCGGAGCGGTAGTACCGCTTATCGCCACAAGTGGTAGTACCGCTGTCCCACAGCGGTAGTACCGCCCATGGCCATAAGCGGTAGTACGACTCCGGTTCCGCGCTAGTACCGCCTCGATTCGAGACCGATGTTTTTCATGTCGGGTTTTGCGGTACTAGGAGCGGTAGTAGTGGCGGTAGTATCGCTCCAAGCGGTAGTACCGCTCATACTCCCGCGGTAGTACCGCTCTGGGGCCAGGGCCCTGTCTTCCTCGTCAGCACGGTAGTACCGCTGGGTGGGAGCGGTAGTACCGCCCTGCCCTTGCGGTAGTACCACTCTGTGCGGGGAGGTACAGTGGGGTAACGGTTGGATTTTGCCCCTCCTATAAAAGGGGGTCTTCTTCCCCAATGAACTCAATCCATTGAGCTCGTGTTCTTCCTCCATTGTTGACCTTCTTCGAGCTTGCTAACTCTCAATCCCTCCAATGATTCTTGCTAGTTCTTGAGGGAAAAGAGAGAGGAGATCTAGATCCACGTTTCCACCAATCACTTTCTCCTCTAAGTGAGGGGAACCCCTTGGATCTAGATCTTGGAGTTCTTCGTGTTCTTCTTTCGTTCTTCCTCTCATTTTCCTCCCTAGCGTTAGTTGCTTTGGTGGGATTTGGGAGAGAAGGACTTGCGAACTCTGTGTGCCCTTGCCATTGCATTTGGTGCATTGGTTTGAGTTATCCACGCGATACGTGGAAGATACAAGTTGAGAAGCTTATTACTCTTGGGTGCTTGGTGCCCTTGAGCTTGTTCCTCTTGGGTGCTTGGGCGCCCTAGACGGTTGGTGGTGTTCGGTGCTCAATCATTGTGGTGTAAAGCTCCGGGCAAGCGTCGGGGTCTCCAATTAGGTTGTGGAGATCGCCCCGAGCAATTTGATGGGTACCGGTGACCACCCCCAAGGGTTGCCAAAGTGTACGGGTCCGGTGACCGCCCCCAAAGGTTGTCATTTGTACGGGTTCGGTGACCTCCCTCAAGGGTCCCTTAGTGGAATCACGGCATCTTGCATTGTGCGAGGGCGTGAGGAGATTACGGTGGCCCTAGTGGCTTCTTGGGGAGCATTGTGCCTCCACACCGCTCCAAACGGAGATTAGCCTCCACAAGGGTGTGAACTTCGGGATACATCATCGTCTCCGCGTGCCTCGGTTATCTCTTACCCGAGCCCCTTTACTTACGCACTTTACTTTGTGATAGCCATATTGTTCTTTGTCATATATCTTGCTATCACATAGTTGCTTATCTTGCTTAGCATAAGTTGTTGGTGCACATAGGTGAGCCTAGTTGTTGTAGGTTTTGTGCTTGACAAATTAACCGCTAGGTTTGTTCCGCATTTGTTCAAGCCCAAACCGTAATTATTTTAAAGCGCCTATTCACCCCCCCCCCCCCTCTAGGCAACATTCTCGATCTTTCAGCAGTGACAAGTAGACTAGGAACTATGTCAGGGCCCAGTACAAGGAGGAACCGATAACAAAGGAGCTTACCACGGATCCGAAGACCAGGGCGCTTGAGCTTGTTCTGGCAAAGGAGACCGAAAGCAGTAGCGCGGGGTCGTCTCAGAGCACCCCTGCTTGGGATAGCACTCTAAATAGGGCGTTGAGCGTAATGAAAAACAAGGATAAGCTCAGTAAGCCGTCGTTAGCTGGTCGTGTGGCCGGCAAAGGCTTGTCCACAAAATGGTCGTCATACTATACCGCTGGTGGGCGAAAGGAGAAAAAGACTAGCTCGGAAAGCCAGTCACGCGAGGTTCAAGAAATCAAGGCACAAGTGGCACGAACTCCGGAGATTGTCCAAGAGCAAGTGCAACAACAACTGGGATCGACGCTCACCGGCATTATGCCTACCTTGATTCATGGGCTGACGACGTGGATTGCGGGTGGCCAACAGGGGCCGCCCCCGATTCCCAGCTTCACGGCCAGCAACTCGCACAATGCGCAGGCGGCACCATTGGTGTCTCTGGCGGTGCCATTGGTGTCTCCGGCGGCGACGGTATTGGTGTCTCCGACGCCGGCACGGGCATTGGAGCTTAATGCACCCGGGTGTATGCCGGCCGGCACCTCGGCAGCAAGCGGCCCCTCCTTCAGTTGCACGCCTGCCGTTGGCGGTGCCTCGACATTAGCCGAGCTCGATGCCATTATCACGGTAACTAATTAAGCCTCTCGGCCGAGGACTTCATCTCCTTGCCTTTGACTGGGCTTCCCTGACGCCCTACATGTTTTTGTATGGCGTCGCCGACGTTCCGTGCACTCTCCTGCACTTCGTGAATGACGAGTTGGTCGATGTCGCCAAGGGAAAAATCGTTCAACCGGGCAACCCCGTGTTCCATGGTAAACCGATGCCACCCACCGTGTATAGGGTTCAACTGGTTCGGGTGTTGCCAGGCTGCGACGAGTTGTTACCTCCGATTCGACCTGCCGGGGCTGAGGAAGATGATCTGATGACCCTCAACGCCTGCCTAAGCTGGCCCCTACTTTGGCCGAAGAGCCAGATTTGTTTGGGGGCGGGGGACACCACCCAAAAGACAACACCGCTAGTCGTGCCAGCGCCAAGCCATGGCAAGACCGCCGCAACGCTACTGGACATGTTGGACATCCCTATGGCTCAGGATCCGAACATGCATATGGCACAGGATCTGGACGACGATGACAACGACAACGGCCGTACAGTTAGCAACGTCGATAAGTACTTTGCCGAACATGGGTACGATGACGAATTCTTGGGGCCTCCTTCTCAAGAACCCAACCCTACAAAAGATGATCGTGATCTAGCTGGTACGGTTAAGAAACCCAATTGCAACATGCGTCGTCTGGCATTCAGTTCTTAGGAGACGCCTCCAGCTGCCGACTTCACCGAGCCTCAGATAGCCGAGGTGTCAAATATTATTAGCCCCAACACACTCAAGAAGGCGGTCTGTGAGGAGAACTCGGTCCCATTACAACAGAAGAAGAAGGGACAGAAAAATAAAGAGTAACAAGGGTGCGAGCCAGCCGGCACCAAGTACGATCCGTGCTCAGGACGGGCCACCTTCACCTAAGGATATCTCGAGGAGGGTGCATGTGGCGGGTAGGGCGATGCTACCGACAAATATGCTCAATGCTGCAACCGGTGCTATGCGGAGTCTGCACACAGTGTTCTTTTTTTGGAGAAGCGGCATCTCAGAGAGAATGATGTGGCATACCCGGTTTTCGTGGCCAAGGTGCTAGAGGGCAAGGGCTTTGTGGATGGCGCCATCGGGGGTACGATCGTCCTGCGGTTTGATGACATCTTTGCTATGTTTAACCTTCATCCGCTGCACAACACCTTCGTTCGGCTGTTTTCGCTGAGTATGGAGATGCGGATCATTAGAGACAAGACCCCGGACATCGTGATAGTCGGTGGGTTGGTTGGGGAGTAGGGCCGGGGGGAGAAACTTGTCCCCTTCTACATGCGTGCCAAGATCTTGGGCAGTGCTGGGGACCGGCAAGTCGCGAGTTCTTACCTCGAAGGCGTCATTCTGGCAAACCCAGATAAGGATAACTTCCTCGTGCCTTACTTTCCCGAGTAAGTCATCCGCCTAACCGCCCCGTAACATATGATTTCTTAGATTTCGATCGTTCTCTTTTTTCTAACATTCCGTGTTCTGTGCAGTGACACACATTGCACACTCATCCTCTTAAGCCCGAAATATTCCATGGCCACGTATTTCAACCCGGACCGTGACTCCAAGATAGACTACACAAATATCAAGAAAGTTCTTGATGATGTTCTCCCCGGCTACGCCAAATCTGGAGGCACCTTCACCAAACCAGTTCGTAGGTACGGCAGGCATGTGTTCGCCCACAATACAAAGTTCTCCTGCGTCAAGCAAACGCCTGGCGGTCAGAAGGATGCCTACTACGCCCTCCATCACATGCAGGCGATCGTACGGGACCATCATCACCTTCTGCTACCAGATAATCTCAAAGATTGGGCCGCGAGCTTGTTGGCAATCCAGGACGCGGACATCAGACAAGAATTCTTCCGCATCCAGTCGGAGTTTGCGGAAATTATCCATCAAGATGTCCTTCATACCTCGGGCAATTCTACCTCAGATATCAACCGTCCAACGGTGAGATAGACACAACGCTACAAACGCAGGCTGACAACGCCCATGATTTCATGACCATCACGACAGACGGCGGCTTCATCCACGCTCCGGTCCCATGAGTCGAGTCGAAAGTAGTGATGCTATGTGTAGTTCTGAAACATTGATTGGCTCATGTTGTAATTAAACTTTAATGAACTTGTATGTCTCTTTGGTTTAGACAGTCGTTCAACTTAGATGTAATCGATGCTATTTATTCGTAGGACCATGAATCGTGCTATTAATGTCTTGCTTTTCTCTTCCGATCCTTTTGTTGCATACTTATATATTGCTTATGTATTGTCTGTTGTTTGGCTTGTGCATAGAGATGCCGTCGTATGTCGTGTACAAGGGTAAGGTTCCCGGAATCTACGACGACTGGGAGGAGTGTTGGAGACAGGTTCACCATTTCAGCGGTAACAGTTACAAAGGGTACACCACTAGGGTGGAGGCGGAATCTAGATACGCCCGCTATCTAGTGGGAGAGAGGAGGGAGCGTTGGAGGAACCGGATGAAGACCAGTTTCATCGCGATGATGCTCATCGTGATGACCGCAGCTCTCTTCTATGTGATGGTAGTTTAGATGATCGATATCGACTTGTAATGTGAAGACAAACTCGCTACTCGCGGTCTCGAGACTCGTAATGTTCTATCTTCGTTCGGTCTTTTGAATTCGGAGACTAATATGATGAATTGTATTTGGAGACTAATCTTCTATTGTATTCGATGAATCTACTGTTGCTGTGCGGTGTTGTCTAAATTCTGTCCAATAATATATTTTGTAACCTGTGAAAATATCAGAAAAGAAAAAAATCCCTAATATTCATACTAGTGGCGCACCACTCAAGACACTACACTACTAGAAAAACCACTACTAATGGCGCACCTAATATGGCCATTAATGGCGCATCAGTGGTGCGCCATTAACAGCACGCCATTAGTAATTTTTACTAATGGCGCACCACATGGTGCGCCATTAGTATCTGGTATACTAATGGCGCACCGCGGGTGCGCCATTAGTATAGGCCAGCGTGCGCCATTAGTATGCCTCCCAGGGGCCATGTATACCCAGGTGCTTTGGCATACTAATGGCGCACCACCACTGGATGCGCCATTAGTAATCGCGGCATACTAATGGCGCACTGCCCTTTGATGCGCCATTAGTATGCACTGTCATACTAATGGCGCACTGTCATGTGATGCGCCATTAGTATGAATATTAGGTTTTTTTATTTTTTTATTTTCTGTTTTTTGCACAGGATACAAAATGTATAATTTGACAAAATATAGACAGCACACATCAACAACAGATTCATCGAATACAATAGAAGATTAGTCTTTGAATACAATTCATCATATTAGTCTCCGAATACAATTCATCATATTAGTCTCCGAATTAAAAAGACCGAACAAAGATAGAACATTATATTACAACTCCCGAGACCGCGAGTAGCGAGTTTGTCTTCACATTACAAGTCGATATCGATCATCTAAAGTACCATCACATAGAAGAGAGCTGCGGTCATCACGATGAAACTCGTCTTCATCCGGTTCCTCCAACGCTCCCTCCCCTCTCCCGCTAGATAGCGGGCGTATCTAGATTCGGCCTCGGCCCTAGTGGTGTATCCTTTGTAACTGTTACCGCTGAATCGGTGAACCTGTCTCCGACACTCCTCCCAGTCATCGTAGACTCCGGGAACCTTACCCTTGTACACGACATACGTCGGCATCGCTATGCACTAGCCAAACGAAACGTTAGTACCAATTCACAAACAATACATAAGCAATATATAATTATGCAACAGAACGATCGGAAGAGAAAAGCAAGACACTAATAGCATCGATTACATCTAAGTTGAACGACTCTCGAAACCAAAGAGACATACTACAAGTTCATTAAAGTTTAATTACAACATGAACCAATCGATGTTTCAGAACTAGACAACTCGACTCAAGGGACCGGAGCGTGGATGAAGCCGCCGTCTATCGTGGGAGTCATGAAAGAACGGGCGTTGTCATCCTGCATTTGTAGCATTGTGTCGATGTCACTATTGGACGGTTGATTTCTGAGGTAGAACTACCCCGAGGTACGAAGCACATCTTGATGGATGATTTCCGCAAACTCCGACTGGATGTGAAAGAATTCTTGTCGGAGGTCCGCGTCCTGGATTGCCGACACGCTCGTGGCCCAATCTTTGAGTTTACTCGGTAGCAGAAGTTGATGATGGTCCCGTACGATCGCCCGCATGTGATGGATGGCGTAGTAGGCACCCTTCTGACCGCCAGGCGGCTGCTTGACGCAGCAGAACGTCGTATTGTGGGAGAACACGTGCTTGCCGTACTTACGAATAGGCCTGGTGAAGGTGCCTCCAGATTGGGCGTAGCCGGGGAGAACATCATCAAGAACCTTCTTGACATTTGTGTAGTCTACGTTCGACTGACGGTCCGGGTCGAAATACGTGGCCATGGAATATTTGGGGCTTAGGAGGATGAGCGTGCAACGTGTGTCACTGCAGAAAACACGGAATGTTAAAAGAAAAACGATCGAAATGTAAGAATTCATATGTTACGGGCCGGTTGAGGGGAGGACTTACTCGGGAAAGTAAGGCACGAGGAAGTTATCCTTATCTTGGTTTGCCAGAATGACGCCTTCGAGGTAAGAACTCGCGACTTGCCGGTCCCCAGCACTGCCCAAGATCTTGGCACGCATGTAGAAGGGGTCGACTATCACGATGTCCGGGGTCTTGTCGCGAATGATCCGCATCTCCATACTCAGCGAAAATAGCCGAACGAAGGTGTAGTGCAGCGGATGAAGGTTCAACATAGCGTGGATGTCATCAAAACGCAGGACGATCGTACGCCCGATGGAGTTATCCACAAAGCCCTTGCCCTCTGGCACCTTGGCCATGAAAACCGGGTATGCCACATCCTTCTCCCTAAGACGCCGCTTCTCCAAAGCAAGAACACTGTCATGCAGACTCCGCATAGCACCGGTTGCAGCATTGAGCATATTTGTCGGTAGCATCGCCCTACCCGCCACATGCACCCTCCTCGAGATATCCTGCGGTGAAGGTGGCCCGTCCTGAGCACGGATCATACTCGGTGCCGGCTGGCTCGCACCCTTCTTTAGGCTTTCTTTTGTGTGCCTTCTTCTTCTCCTGTAATGGGACCGAGTTCTGCTCACAGACCGCCTTCTTGAGTGTGTTGGGGCTGATAATATTTCGCACCTCGCCTATCTGAGGCTCGGTGAAGTCGGCAGCTGGAGGCGTCTCCTGAGAGCTGAACGCCAGACGGCGCCTGTTGCAACTTGGCTTCTCCGCGGTACGAGCTAGATCGCACACGTCTTTTGTTGGGTTTGATTCTTGAGAAGGAGGCCCCATGAAGTCGCCATCGTACCCATGCTCGGCAAAGTACTGATCGACGTTGCCAAATGTATCATCGTCGTAGTCGTCGTCGTTCTGATCCTGTGCCATATGCATGTTTGGATCCAGTGGCATAGGGATGTCCGGCACCGTTACGGCGGTCTTGCCATGGGGCCGACTTGGCGCCGGCACGACTGGCGGTGTTGTCTTTGGGGTGGTGTCCCCCGCTCCCAAACGAATCTGGCTCTTTGGCCAAAGCAGGGGCCAGCTCAGGCAGGCGCTGAGGGTCATCACGTCTTCATCGTCGGCCCCGATGGGTCGAATCGGAGGTAACAAGTCGTCGCAGCCTGGCAGCACCCGAGCCAGTTGAACCCTAAACAAGTTGGGTGGCATCTGGGTACCGTGGAACAAGGGGTTGCCCGGTTGAACGATTTTGCCCTTGGTGACATCGACCAACTCGTTGTTCACGAAGTGGAGGAGAGTGCACGGAACGTCGGCGGCGCCCTGCGAAAACATGTAGGGCGTCAGGGATGCCCAGTCAAAGGCAAGGAGATGAAGTCCTCGGCCGAGAGAGGCTTAATTAGTTACCGTGATGATGGCGTCGAGCTCGGCTAATGTCGAGACACCGCCAACGGCGGGCGTGCAGTTGACGGAGGGGCCGCTTGCTGAAGAGGTCCCGGCCGGCGTACACCCGGGTGCATTAAGCTCCCGTGCCGGCGTCGGAGACACCAATGCCGCGTCCGCCGGAGGCACCAATGGCCCCGCCATCGCATTATGCGAGTTGCTGGCCGTGAAGCTAGGAATCGGGGGCGGCCCCTGTTGGCCGCCCGCAATCCACGCACTCAACCCCGAGATCAAGGTAGGCACAAGGGCGGTGATCGTCGCTCCGAGTCGTTTTTCCACTTGCTCTTGGACAATCTCCGGAATCCGCACCACCTGTGCCTTGAGTTCTTGAACCTCTCGCGCCTGGCTTTCCGAGCTGGTCTTTTTCTCCTTCCGCACACCAGCGGTATAGTATGACCCCCATTTTGTCGACAAGCCTTTGCCGGCCACACGACCAGCTGACGTCGGCTTACTGAGCTTATCCTTGTTCTTCATTACATTCAACCCCCTATTTAGAGTGGTGTCCCAAGGGTTGCTCTTAGTCGACCCCGCGCTACTGCTTTCAGTCGCCTGCGGAAGGAATGTGAACCATTTAGAAATTTGGCTTCATTAATTAGAATGCAACCATATGGAGCTAATTACGCGGGGGTGTATTCCTTACCAGAACAAGCTCAAGCTGCCTGGTCTTCGGATCCGTGGTAAGCTCCTTTGTTTTCGGGTCCTTCTTGTACCGGGCCCTGACAAAGTTCCTGGTCTGCTTGTCACCGTATTTATCGAAGAGGGGCGGTAGGCCTTGCTCGGCACGGTCCGCCTCCTCCTTGTCCCATATAGGCTCCGCCACTCTGTAACCGCCGGGACCGAGTGTGTGTTCCCCTATGTTCAGCTCCCGCATTTGTTTCCCCCACTCACTTGATTGGGAGCTTGCGGTGCTCGAGCAATTGATCTTGAAGTCGTTGTAGTCATCTTCGGTGATCGAAGGATTTTTCTCCTTGATCTTCTGATAACTCTCACCTTTCTCGATCATTCTCTTCACATTGCTTTTCCAAGTAGACAGGGCCGTGCTCATCTTCGTGAGGGCAGCATTGTTCACTTTATTCCCTTTGAGGCTTGTGTTTTCAAATTCAGCGGGGAACTTGTATCGTTCATGCAGCTTCGTGAAGAGGAGGTTGCGCAAATTCCCTCGGTCCTTATGCCTAAGGTTCTCGGTGTTGATCGAGACGGTGCTCCGGACAATGCACCCGAGCTGAAGCGAGTACCCCTTGACTATTCGTTCGGGCGCCATTGGATTCCCGTTGGAGTCCACTTCAGTAACTTCCTCCTTGAGGGTGCGGAGCATGATCGGGCGCCGGTCCTTCCGTTGCCTCTTCGGTTGGCTGCCATCTGTGCGTGCGCCGCCATCATCAGTGGTGGCATCCTCGGCGGCACCATCAGTGGTGGCATCAGTGTGGTCATCCTCGGCGGCACCATCCGTGGTCTCAGGATCGGTGGGGAAGGCGGCGGCCTCATACAAGTGAGGTTGTTCCTCCATCTCCTGGGACAGCTCCCAGAATGCCTTGCCGCCCGAACCCCCGGCCTCATCGTTGTGGGCCATGTTTCTCTCTAAATAGAAACAAAGTTTGGTCAAAAAGTTGGTTATTGTCAAGGAACAAGATCATGGTCTCATCATTTAGTGTTTGTCGACACCGAGGCATCCTAAAATCTAAGCTTTTATCATTGAGGGTTTTTCGATGCTGAGGCACCCTAAAAGCCTAACCTTTCATCATTTCAGTTTTTATCGACACCGAGGCACCCTAAAAGCCATGCATTAGTCACAAGTACGCCGGGGCACTTGATCCTACTTAATTAACTACTAAGATACCCCGGCCCATGCATTAGTCACAAGTACCCCATATGTCCTATTTTTAGCAAAGTCATGCTAAAATTCACGGAAAATTTCAGCATGACCTTTGCTGAAAATAGGACATATGGAGTACCCGAATTTGCCGGAACGGAAGTTAATCGACATTCCGGCAAACTCAAGGGCCTCTCGGGGTACCTGCAATATCATCACGACACTGCCCATGAAACCACTCAGGCTAGCCAAGGAGACTGCCCATGAAACCACACCCCAAGGTAGAAGCCATCATTCATTACAAATTTGAATATATGATATTCCAGAAAATAATATGTCTACAAAATGAGATACATTCCGTTTGAACTACCAAGTTACACAAAGAAAATGCACCTAAGCACCAAGAGGAACTGTTACAACTCCATAAGGTATATCCAAGTCACTGCTACTCATATTCAAAAAACCTAACTCCAATATAACCAGAAAGATTGTAAAACATTATATCTCCCTGCTGACACGAACTAAAAGCGTAACAAAAATACCTATTATTCTAGGCAGCTGCCTTGCTAGTGATTCGGTGTCGTCGCAACTGGATCCCTCCCACTCGACCTGCGATCTTCTACAAGGAAAAAGTAGCAGCTCAGTCAACCACCATATAATTATACAAGGAAAAAATAGCAGCTCAGTCAACCACCCTTTTTACTTAATTATTAACTGTAGATTCTCCTAGCTATCTAGCTAGCTTGTCCCCCCCTGCCCTAATCAGAGGAGATCTCCAACTGCTAGACCAAATAATTCTCAAGGCAAACAACTACAGGTCTCAAGGATATATACACATGCAGGTGTCAAGGAATTAAGGTCGATGACAAACTCATCACACCAGAATCTGAAACAAATTCCTTGACTGACCAACTAGTCCAGCTAATTATCTGCAAGCATTGACAATTAACTAATTAATCAGGTCCAATTAAACAAGATAGAAGCTAGCATAATTGGAGATAGCTTAGCTTAACCAGGTCCATTATTCAAGCAAGAGTAAGGGCAGCTAGCTAGCTTAGCTAGGATCCATTACATGACATGCATGAAAAGGAAGCATTATTGCTGACACCCATAGTATTCCTTTGTCTATTGTCAGCTGCCAACAAAGCCACCCCACCCCCCTGCCCTAATCAGAGGAGATCTCCAACTGCCAAAGCAAATTATTCTGAAGGCAAACACCTACTGGTGTCAAGGATATATATACATTGCTTGCTAGCTTAATCAGGCGCCGTTTTTGGATTTCATCTCATGCATGACAACAACTGGAGTAATTAATCTTGGATGCTTAATTATATATGTGGTACCAAACTGCAATTATTCCAACTGAACCAACCAATCAGCAGCAGGTTCAGAATCTCATCCTTTTTGTAAGACCCATACATACTTGTGGTATTTCATTCTTCTTGTCAGATTATTATTATTAAGTGGCTGAAACAGTAAGTAGTGTGAGTTTGGTTTGGACTGGACTAGTGGACCACATACTATGTATGATATATGCATGCACATGTGGTACTCCCTTGGTTAATAAGATGGCCGTATGCATCATCCTTGATGCAGAGGCCGGCAAGCCCCCCTTTTCTAAAAAAACATGTGGTACTCCTATCAATCAACTGAACGACTTGTACAACATTCATCATGTACATATCAGTATATGCGAGTGAGTAGAATTTAGCATTTTCTTATGAGAAAAAAACTGAATACATGCCCTGTTTATCTGAAGAATTGAATGAACATTGGCCCCGAAGCATTTTCTTGACTAAACTGTGCTCGTAATCCAATTTATGGCCTAATCTACTCAGATTTTACTCAATGACCATGTGCCCAGAGAAAAGGGGAAGAACAGAAGAGGAGGAAGAGCGTACCACGTCTGTAGTCGGGCTAAGCTGTCGCCGGTGACGGTGTAGACGAGGCTGGCTGACCGACCCGAGGCAGCGGCGTCGGGGCGGGGGCGAGGCGGCGTCGGGGCGGCGTCGGGGCGGCGGGGCGGCGTCGAGGCGGCGTCGGGGCGGCGGGGCAGCGTCGAGGCGGCGTCGGGGCGGCGGGGCAGCGTCAAGGCGGCGGGGCAGCGGCGTCGGGAGAGGAGAGGGGAAGGGGATCTAGGGCGAGGGAGAGGGCGAGGGAGAGGGAAGGCGAGGAGAGGGCGACGGAGGGAGAGGGCGAGGGCGAGGGCGAGGGGGAGGGTCAGGGCAGCGGCGGCGGCGGCGGTGGATCGAGAGGGAGAGGGAACTGGCGAGGGGGAGAGGGAAAGGGGGGATCGGGCGAGGGGGGAGAGGGAAGGGGGGATCGGGCACAATACTAATGGCGCACCTCACCGTGGTGCACCATTAGCATGTCCATACTAATGGCGCACCTCATCGTGGTGCGCCATTAGTAGTTTTTTTTTATTTCAACTCGAGCCAACAGGTTATGTACCACCAGAACTGATCCACATCAAGTCCCCTCTACTAGCTCGACTGGTCAGCAGCCAGTTCTCACACCAGGAGTTCCTGGGTTCGACTCCCAGGCTCCACAAATTTTTTTTTAGCATTTAAAAAGTTGTTTGATACTTATTTGTGTTTAAATATATTCAAACTTGTTTAAATAATAACAGTAATATTTTTTTATAAGACAGTAGCATTTAAAAAGCTGTTTGATACTTATTTTTTTTATAAGACGGTGCGCGGGGTGCGGGGGGTCGGCGGCGGCGGTTGAGTAGGGGAATCGAGGGTGCGGGGGGTTGTCGGCGGCGGCCGGTGGACCGGGGGGTGCTCGGTGGCGAGGGGGACCGGATCTGGCGAGGTGGGATAGCGATCGAGATGGAGGGGGATCGAGATCGAGTGTCCATGAAATTTAAAATGTTGTTTGATACTTTTTTGTGTTTAAATATGTTCAAACTTGTTTAAATCATAACAGTAATTTTTTTTATAAGACAGTAATAATTTTTTAAAAAATATCGTCAAACAGTAATGCCGGTGGAGCGGGGGAGGGTGCGGGGGGTCGGTGGCGGCGGTTGAGTAGGGGAGGGTGCGGGGGGTCGGCGGCGACGGTTGAGTAGGGGAATTGAGGGTGCGGGGGGTCGGCGGCGGCGGCCGGTGGACCGGGGGGTGCTCGGCGGCGAGGGGACCGGATCTGGCGAGGTGGGATAGCGATCGAGATGGAGGGGGATCGAGATCGAGTGTCCATGAAATTTAAAAATATTCATGATAGTTCAAAAAGTGCCCATGAAATACAATCGAGAAATGAAGGCTACGATTTAAATACAATCGATCTTAGCTAGCTATCTGTTAACAATCTTCTTGCCCTTCTTTTTCGCAAATGGAGTTCTTCTGTGGAACGGATGTCCTTTAGGTAGGGTGGTCCTGCTTCTTCTTGTGGTGTATGCTGCTACTTCATCATCGTCGTCATGTTCGATCCTCGGGTCGCCGTACTTGTCGAAGTCTTGCTCATTGGCTACTCCATCCATTCCGATGATCTTCCTTTTGCCTCTCCTCATGACAACACGACTGGTCTTTGACGGGTCGGTAATGAAGAAGCATTGGTCCACTTGGGAAGCCAGTACCCATGGCTCATTTTTCGCGGTGACGTTTGCGCCCGCGGTCTTGGATTTGGCTTCGGGTATAACCATGGTGGTGAAATACCGGTCTTCTTTTAGGACGCTCTTGGCCCATCTGACATGGAACATCGGGACCTTCTCTCCAGCGTAGCTCAGCTCCCAGATCTCCTCGATCCTTCCGTAGTATATGTCCTTGTCGTCACCGGTGTAGGATTCCATCGTTACCCCGGAGTTCTGATAACCATCGCTCTTCATGTCCTTGGCCTCGGTGTAGAATGTGTAGCCATTGATATCGTACGCCTCATAGGTCATCAGGTTGTGCTCGGCGCCCTGTGACAAGGCGAATATGAGTTGTATTCCGCGGAAGAATCCTCATGTAAAGGGTACGACAGAAGCTTCTGCTTGAACCAACGCGTGAAACATGAGTTGTGCTCTTTGAGTATATCTCTGTCCGTCCTCTGTTGGCCTCGGTCATTGTACGTCTTCTTAATAAAGGTTTTGTGCTCTACCACCCAAGGATCGACCACGTCTATGTGTTGTAGCGCGACTAGGTTTGCTCTTTCAAAGTCGGCGAGTCGACCCTCGAAGTCGACATGCATTTCGCGGCGACCCTCACGGTGACCCCATCCAGTGAGCCTACCGAGGTGCCTGTTGACGGGCAGACCAACGGGGTTCTCGATGCCTAGATAATTCGTGCAGTAGGAGATGCACTCTTCGGTCAGAAAGCCCCTGGCTATGCTTCCCTCTGGACGTGACATGTTGCGAACGTATCCTTTGATGACACCATTCATCCTTTCGAACGGCATCATGCTGTGCAGGAACGTCGGCCCGAGTTGGATGATATCCTCCACTATATGGACCAGCAGATGCACCATAACGTCGAAGAATGCGGGCGGGAAGTACATCTCAAGCTCGCATAGTATCACCACGATCTCTTCCTGTAGCCTTCTGAGTTGCCTCACGCCAATCGACTTCCGAGAGATGACGTCGAAGAAGTTGCATAGGCCAAATAGCGTTTCACGGACGTGCGCGTCCATGATCCCACGGATTGCAACTGGAAGTATCTGCATCATCAGCACGTGACAGTCGTGAGACTTCATCCCGCTGAACTTCTGCTTCGCTGGGTCTAGGTATCTGCTTATCTTCCCCGTGTAACCGTAAGGAAGTTTTACTCCTAGGAAGCAGGTGAAAAACTGCTCGATCTCCTCCTGACTTAGAGTGAAGCACGTGGGAGGGTAGTCATTTCCGGTCTTCTTGGCCTTTTTGCCTTTGCGACGACTTTCTGTGTCCTGCTTCGCCTCATCATCATCATCATCATCATCATCATCATCATCATATATAGCGTGAAGCTCCTGCCTGATGCCCATTGATTTCAAGTCTGCCCTTGCTTTCGGCCCATCTTTGGTCCTCTCTGGCATGTTGAGCAGGGTGCCAAGCAGACTCTCGCACACGTTCTTCGTGATATGCATGACATCAAGGCTGTGAGGCACACGGTGGATCTTCCAGTACGGCAAGTCCCAGAAAACAGACCTCGTTTTCCATACCTTCAGCAGCGGCTCTGGCGCCTTTTGCTTCTTTCCCGGCAGTGGGCAGTCTTTCCAATTTTTCAACAGCTTGTCTATTTCCTCGCCGCTCCTCGTACACGGGCGTTTTTGGGGTTCGGTTTCACCATCGAACAGATCCTTGCGTTTCCTCCACGGGTCATCGTCGCGAAGCCACCTTCGATGTCCCATGAACACGGTTTTCGAAGACCCGGGATCTCTATCTAGCTGGCGATACGTTGTGTCATCCATGCACCTTACGCATCCAGAAAATCCGTGGACTACCTGCCCCGCAAGATATCCGTAACCGAGATAGTCGTGCACCGTCGTGAGCAGTGCGGCTCTCATAGGGAAATATTCTTTCTCTGCGGCGTCCCACGTATTGGCTGGCGTTTTCCACAGGGTGTCAATCTCCTCTTTCAGCAGCCCCAGATACAGATTGATGTCGTTCCCTGGTTGTTTCGGCCCTTCAATTATTATACTCATGTGAATGTACTTCCTCTTCATGCACAACCAGGGGGGAAGGTTGTACATCCACACGAACACAGCCAGGTGCTATGTGTGCTTCTCTGGCTGCCAAACGGATTGACTCCATCGGTGCTCGCGCCCAGCATGATGTTCCTTGGATCGTTCCCAAATTCTAGGTATTCGAAGTTCAACGCTTGCCACTGGCTCGCATCCTTAGGGTGACTCAGCATCTTGTCTTTTTTATCTATCTCCGGATCATTTGCGTCATCTTCTCGCTTCTTCTGCTCCCTATCCGCGTGCCAACGCAAGAGCTTTGCTACCTTAGGGTCCGCGAAATACCGCTGCAGACGAGGAGTGATCGGAAAGTACCACACCACTTTTCGAGGAGCTTTCTTCCTCTTCTTGTATCGAGTGACACCGCACACCGGACATATGGTAGACTCCGCGTGCTCGTCCCGATAAATGATGCAATTGTTCATGCACACATGGTATTTCACATGCGGTAAATCCAGAGGACACACGATTTTCTTCGCCTCCTCCAAACTGGTCGGGCACTTTTTCCCCTTGGGAAGACGTTCGTGCCAGAATGCATGTTCTCGTCGAAGCATGCGTCGGTCATTTTGTGTTTTACCTTCATCTCCAGAGCCATGAGCGTTACTTTCAGGCGGGTATCCTCGGGCCTGCATCCTTCATACAATGGAGTAACCGCGTCTAACTCAAGTTGATCCATCTTGGCTTTCTCTCGGGCGGCAGCTCTTGCGTTATCCGTCTGCTTGAGAAGCGGCTCTTGAATATGAGGGTCCTGCACCCAGCCCATCGATGGTCCAGCGTTGTCTGCTCCGCCGGCATCATCATCATGTCCTGCATCTTCTACATGATGACTGTGTACAGCATCACCGTCGTGATCATCTCCTGGGGATTCTTCGTCTTCTCGCCCCCCCGAGCTGCGGTGGTTGTCTTGCTGCCCTTCCTCATTTCTTGCCCGGCCCCCATGGACGACTTCGTAGTCATCTTCATCACCTTGCCACTGATAGCCATCCATGAAACCACACAAGAGCAGGTGGTCCCGCACCTGCCCGGAATCCGGGTCCGCAATAAGGCTATTCAGCTTGCATCTTTGACACGAACATCTTATCTCTGTCTCGTTCTTTTGAAGCATCTCGGCCTTCGCGGACCTCAAAAACCTATTCATGATGCCTTCGGTCATCGTGCGGACCATGGTCGCCTGCGAGGTAGAGCAAAACGATATTTTAGAACCAAGAAAAAATTTGGCATGACTTTCCCTAAAAATAGGACCAAAAAGAATGCTTAATGCCAAAATTCTCGCCGAAACGGAAATGAATCAACATTCCGGCAAAATATTGGCAACTATCGCATTTCAAATACCGGTACACCTCCAAACACAAACACATATGCAACACCACAAACATATGCAACACCACGAACATACATAGATCTAGCTAGGCCATAAAAAGTGCATGTGCACATTGTTGTAGGGAGAACAACATAAATATAGCTTCCCCCCTTACTTACCTAGCAAAACAAGGTAACTTAACCACTTAATTTGAATGAATCTATGGTGGAAATGAGGTGAAAAAGAGGAGGCACCCGAGACAAGGAGGAGGCGGTGGAGAGAATGAAGTGGGGAGAAAGTGAGTGTGGGAGGAGAGGCTGTCCAAAATATCTTGTTGCTTCCCACTTACTAATGGCGCACCAGCAACAAATGCGCCATTAGTAATCCAGGTTACTAATGGCGCACCAACTGATGGTGCGCCATTAGAACTTTTGCAAAAAAAGGAATAAAAGCAATAATAAAAAATAACATTAGTGGCGCACCTACTGGCTGGTGCGCCATTACTAGTTACAACTAGTAATGGCGCACCACCTGTGGATGCGCCATTAGTATGTTTGGACAGGCGCACTAGTTCAAAAAAAAAATTTGGTACTAATGGCGCACCGTGGTCAAGGTGCGCCATTAGTAGTTTCAACACGAATGGCGCATCAAAAGGTCGTGTGCCATTAGTATATACTAATGGCGCACCACTTGTCTGGTGCGCCATTAGTGTCATTTCCATCTATAGCCCTTTTCCTAGTAGTGCTAATGGCGCACTGTGATAATCACACTAATGGCGCATCACCCACTGGTGTGCCATTAGTATGCCAAAGCACATGGGTACATATGACCCCCTGGGAGGCATACTAATGGCGCACTATGGGCTATACTAATGGCGCACTACGTGGTGCGCCATTAGTACACCAGATACCTATGGCGCACCAGTGGTGTGCCATTAGTATTTAATTCTAATGGCGTGGTGCTAGTGGCGCACCAGTAGTGCGTCATTAGTAGGCAAAACTGGTGCGCCACTAGCATGCCTTTTCCTAGTAGTGATAGATACATTGGAGACGTATCAGCATCCCCTAAATGATAAAGAAAGAATTTATGAAGTGTGAATGCTAGAAGGTGCACAAGTTTGATCAATCATAATTTCAATCACCTTTTCTAGCATGATAATATGTCATAACAGTAGTTCCTCTCATAAAACTCCTCATGATAAAGTAACAAGCAATTCACATGTCGAAGCATAGACCATAAACTTTCTTGAAAACTAGCAAACTTCATTCTCAGTCATCAGACAATTGCAATTCATCTTATTTTCAGGAATAGCAAACTCCACATACTCAACTATCATATAGTCTTCTATAATTGCTAACACTCACGCAATACTAATGGTTATGGAGTTTCAATCAGACACTGAGAAAGATAGGGGCTTATAGTGTTGCCTCCCAACGCATTCACCTTTTGGTGATGTCAACAATAATAGTTCATGCTAACTTACATCCAATTGGATATATATATATATATATCAGGATCTTCCCAACACGAGGTGCTTGCCAAAGGATAAAATGAAAAAGGGAAAGGTGGAGATCACCTTGACTCTTGCATAAAGTAAAAGACATAAAGTAAAAGATAGGCCCTTCGCAGAGGGAAGCAGAGGTTATCATGCGCTTTTAGGGTTGGATGCATAAAATCTTAATGTGAATGAACGTCACTTTATATTGACACTTGCATATGGACCTTTATTATGCAGTCCGTCACTTTTATTGCTTCCATAACAAGATCGTATAAAGGTATTTTCTTCACACCAAAAGATCATACATATTTAGAAAGCAATTTTTATTGCTTGCACCGATGACAACTTACTTGAAGGATCTTACTCAATCCATAGGTACGTATGGTGGACTCTCATGGCAAAACTGGGTTTAAGGATGTTTGGAAGCACAAGTAGTATCTCTACTTGGTGCAAGGAATTTTGGCTAGCATGAGGGGGAAAGGCAAGCTCAACATGTTTGAATGATCCATGACAATATACTTTAATTGAGATGTCGGAAAACATAAACCATTACGTTGTCTTCCTTGTCCAACATCAACTCTTTAGCATGTCATACTTAATGAGTGCTCCCAACTATAAAATATGTCTACAATAGTATATTTATATATGAAATCTTTCTTCCTTCAATATTCTTTCATGAAATTGTTCAAATGACCAATACAATGCTTGCTAACCTTCAATAAATTTACAACCTCTACTTCTTAGATGTGAAGTCATTACTCCCCATGGGATAAGCAAATGAGGCATATATAATTTCAGATTTATGACAATCAACTCATTCAACAATTTACTCATAGGATATAAGTGAAGCACATGAGTAAATGATAAACTACTCCAAAAAGATATAAGTGAAGATCCATGAGTAGCTAAATAATTATGTAACTATGTGAAGACTCTCTATCATTAAAGAATTTCAGATCTTGGTATTGTATTCAAACAGCAAGCAAAGCAAAACAAAATGACATTGCAAGGATAGCACAACTCAAGTGAAGAAGCAAAAACTTAGGCTCAACCAATACTAACCGATAGTTGTTGAAGAAGAAAGGTGGAATGCCTACCGGGACATCCCCAAGCTTAGATGCTTGAGACTTCTTGAAATATTATCTTGGGGTGCCTTGGCATCCCCAAGCTTGAACTTTTGTGTCTCCTTAATTCCTCTCATATCATGGTTTCTCTTTTTATCAAAAGCGTCATCCACACCAAACTCAACAAGAACTCGTGAGATAGGTTAGTATAAACCAATGCAAAACCTTATCATTTTCTACTGTAACAAATCTCTAAAATTATTATTCCACATTGAATACTAAATGTCTCTGCATATTTAATACTCCTATCCTCAAATATAATCATTAAACAAGCAAACATATGCAAACAATGCAAACATAACAGCAATCTGTCAAAACAGTACAGTCTGTAAAGAATGCAAGATTCATCATACTTCCCTAACTCCAAAAATTATGAAATAAAATTCCCACTGTAGTAAATTTATCAGAGCTCATTATGCAAAAGGTTTAAATATTATATAATTCTCTTACTTTTCTAGGGAATTTTTTCAACAGCGGTAAACTTTCTGTTTTCAAACAGCAACATGTATACTAGCAAAATAAGCATGGTAAAGGCTATCCTTGACTTCATTATTGAAACTAAAGATGAAAAACATTATTATAAATAACAGAAAGCAAATAATAACAAAAAAAATTATGCTCCAAGCAAAACACATATCATGTGGTGAATAAAAATATAGCTCCAAGTAAAGTTACCGATAAACAAAGACGAAAGAGGGGATGCCTTCCGGGGCATCCCCAAGCTTAGGCTCTTGGTTGTCCTTGTATACTACCTTGGGGTGCCTTGGGAATCCCCAAGCTTAGGCTCTTGCCACTCCTTATTTCATAGTCCATCGAATCTTTACCCAAAACTTGAAAACTCCACAACACAAAACTCAACAGAAAACTCGTAAGCTCCGTTAGTATAAGAAAATAAAACCACCACTTAGGTATTGTAATGAACTCATTATAAATTCATATTGGTGTAATATCTACTGTAATTCAACTTATCTATGGTTCATACCCTCCAATACTACTCATAGATTCATCAAAATAAGGAAACAACACATAGAAAACAGAATCTATCAAAAACAGAACAGTCTGTAGTAATCTGTATCAAACGTATACTTCTGGAACTCCAAAAATTCTACCAAATTAGGAAGTCCTAATAAATTCGTGTACTAATCCAGAGCAAGAAGAATCAGATCAGAAGCACGTTTCTGTGCATTAACGAAATTAATTTACTGGGTTCCAAAGTTTCTGAATTTCAGCAGGATCAACACAACTATCACCGTAAGCTATCCTAAAGGTCTTACTTGGCACTTTATTAAAACAAAAGCTATAAAACATGATTACTACAGTAGCATAATCATGTGAACACACAAAAACATTAAGGGTAAATATTGGGCTGTCTCCCAACAAGCGCTTTTCTATAATGCCTTTCTAGCTAGGCATGATGATGACAATGATATTCACATAAAAGATAAGAATTGAAACATAACGGGAGCATCATGAAGCACATGACTATCACATTTAAGTCTAACCCACTTCCTATGCATAGGGATTTGTGATCAAACAACTTATGAGAACAATAATCAACTAGCATAGGAAGGTAACACAAGCAGAACTTCAAGATTTTAAGCACATATAGAGGAAACTTGATATTATTGCAATTCCTACAAGCATATATTCCTCCCTCATAATAATGTTCAGTAGCATCATGAATGAATTCAACAATATAACCAGCACCTAAAGCATTCTTTTCATGATCTACAAGCATAGAAAATTTACTACTCTCCACATAAGCAAATTTCTTCTCATTCGGAATAGTGGGAGTATCATAAGAGACTTGAACACTAAAAATTGTTTCCACATTAAAAGAGTAATGTTCAGAAAAAGGGTAATCATAATCATGACAAGTTTTATAAATATAATCATCACTACTTTTTATAGCATAAGTTTCATCACAATCATCATCATAAGTAGCAACTTTGTTCTCATAATCAATTGGAACCTCTTCCGAAATAGTGGAATCATCACTAAATAAAGTTGACACTCTTCCAAATCCACTTCCATGTTCATCACAATAAGATTCAACATCCTCCAAAATAGTGGGATCACTACTTCCTAAAGTTGACACTCTTCCAAACCCACTTTCATCAATATAATCATCATAAATAGGAGGCATGCTTTCATCATAATAAATATTCTCATCAAAACTTGGGGGGACTAAAAATATCATATTCATCAAACATAGCTTCCCCAAGCTTGTGGCTTTGCATATCATTAGTATCATGGATATTCAAGGAATTCATACTAACAACATTGCAATCATGCTCATCACACAAAGATCTAGTACCAAACATACATCAAGTGGCACGTGATATCCCATTGTCACCACAGATAAACACGGCAAGACATACATCAAGTGTTCTCAAATCAAAGACTCAATCCAATAAGATAACTTCAAGAGGGAAACTCAATTCATCACAAGAGAGTAGAGGGGGAGAAACATCATAAGATCCAACTATAATAACAAAGCTCGTGATACATCAAGATCGTGCCATAGAGAGAACACGAGAGAGAGAGAGAGAGAGATCAAACACATAACTACTGGTACATACCCTCAGCCCCGAGGGTGAACTACTCCCTCCTCACCATGGAGAGCGCCGGGATGATGAAGATGGCCACCGGTGATGGTTCCCCCTCCGGCAAGGTGCCGGAACGGGCTCCCGAGAGGTTTTTGGTGGCTAAAGAGGCTTGCGGCGGCGGAACTCCCGATCTATCTTGATATTCAATGTTTTTAGGGTACGTAGGCTTATATAGGCGAAAGTAGTCGGTCGGGAGGTGCTCGAGGGGCCCACGAGACAGGGGGGCGCCCAGTAGGGGGGGCGCGCCCCCCTATCTCCTGGCCTCCTCGAGGATCTTCTGACGTGAACTCCAAGTCTCCTGGATGATATTCTTCCAAAAAATCACGATGCCGAAGATTTCATTCCGTTTGGACTCCGTTTGATATTTCTTTTCTTCGAAATACTGAAAGAGGCAATAAAACAGCAATGTGGGTTGGGCCTCCGGTTAATAGGTTAGTCCCAAAAGTAATATAAAAGTGTATAATAAAGCCCGTAATCAAAACAGATAATAAAATAGCATGAATGCTTCATAAATTATAGATACGTTGGAGACGTATCAATCCAGCTTACGGATATCTCCTGTAACCATAAGTTGCATTACAGGTTCAGATACATCATTAATTCCAATTCCTTCAGAGATAAGATATTTCCCTTTTTCCTCAAAACCAGGGGGTGGAAAGAAACTCTCAGAGGAAGAGTTGATGTTATTAGTAGGGGAATTTTCACCTTCTGCAAGTCTAGAATAAAAATTAACATCCACACATTTCATCAACTCCTCTTCCATGGAAGAGAGAGGAGGATGATTTCAAGCTTTCCCTGAATGTTGCTCCACCACTTCCGCAGATGCAACCCGCTTCTCTCTATGTGCACTTTGCTGTATCAAATCAATCTGGGGTCTAGAACAGCCAAATCTTTGATTCCCTCTGTCGGTGTCAAAACCGGCGGATCTCGGGTAGGGGGTCCCGAACTGTGCGTCTAGGCGGATGGTAACGGGAGACAAGGGACACGATGTTTTACCCAGGTTCGGGCCCTCTTGATGGAGGTAAAACCCTACGTCCTGCTTGATTGATATTGATATTGTGGATGTTTACAAGAGTGGATCTACCACGAGATCAAGGAGGCTAAACCCTAAAAGCTAGCCTATGGTATGATTGTAAGGGTTGATGTTGTTGTCTGTCCTACGGACTAAAGCCATCCGGTTTATATAGACACCGGAGAGGGCTAGGGTTACATAGAGTCGGTTACAATGGTAGGAGATCTACATATCCGTATCGCCAAGCTTGCCTTCCACGCCAAGGAAAGTCCCATCCGGACACGGGACGAAGTCTTCAATCTTGTATCTTCATAGTCTTGGAGTCCGGTCGACGATGATAGTCCGGCCGATGATAGTTCGGCCGATGATGGTAGTCCGGCTCTCCGGACACCCCCTAATCCAGGACTCCCTCAGTAGCCCCTGAACCAGGCTTCAATGACGATGAGTCCGGCGCGCATATTGTTCGGCATTGCAAGGCGGGTTCCTCCTCCGAATAATTCGTAGAAGATTGTGAACACCAGGATAGTGTCTGGCTCTGCAATATAAATTCCACATTCCACCGTAGAGAGAATAATATATACACAAGTTCAATCTGCTGACGTTTTTTGCGGCATGACGTCACACCACTACCAAGCCATTACTTGAATCGTTTTTTACTTTACCACCTCAGCGCATTTAGCGAAGCGGTTTCCTTGGCACGTCTTGTCAAAGCAGAGATCGTGTTCCCCCTTAATCCGGGATTCTCATCAATACGGACGTTGGTAACCCAACCGCGCCCGTCGCCACGCCCCCTCTATCGAAGGCGAGTCCCGAACGGTCACGGAGACGGCTCTCGGTATTCTCCCTCTTTATAACGGGACCAAGGCTCGTTTCTTTTCTTCAATCCTCCATCGAATCCTCTTCCTGCTCCAAGTTCCAGCACCTAGAGCCCCAGATTCGAGCGCTTCGGACCTTCAACGATGTCCGGTTCCGACCTCCAGGGCCGGTGGATGCCCTCCTCCGTCACGGAGGAGGACGTGCTAAAGCTGCGGGAGGCCAAGTACCTGACTTACGAGATTTCGCACAGGTTGCCTGCCGAAGGGCAGGCCATCCCCACCCCCGAGCCCGGCGAGTATGTTGTTTTTGTATCCCACCTCCGTCGGGGTTTAGGCTTCCCAATGGATCCTTTTGTGAGAGGGCTCATGTTTTATTATGGGTTGGAATTCCACGATTTGGCTCTGGAGTCCATCCTCCACATCTCCGCATTTATTGTCGTCTGCGAAGCCTTCCTCCGCGTCACCCCTCACTTCGGCTTGTGGCTGAAGACCTTCAATGTGGCACCAAAGATGATCAGGGGGCGTCAAGCGGAGTGCGGCGGGGCGGCCGTCAGTAGGAGGGCCGATGCCCCGTGGCCCGCGGGCTCCTTCCAAGAGGAGCTCGGCTTGTGGTAGCAAGAGTGGTTCTATATTACCATTCTGAGGGGCCGCAAACAAAAGCCGCCGCCCTTATTCCGCCCGGGACCTCCACGACGGTTGATGTCGTGGGTTAACCAAGGGCTCAACTGGGGTCCGTCAAAGGACGTGCCCCTACTGCAGGGCCAGATTCAAGATCTCCAAACGAGGGAGGTTGATATGGTGGTGGTAATGCAGGTTATGCTGATTAGGCGTCTCCTGCCCTGCAAACGCCACCCTCTCCGGCTGTGGGAGTTTAATCCGGAGGGCCCACGGATTCTTCAACACTTCATGGGTATGACACCCCTGGAGATGTACAAATTATTCTTCGGATCGCAAGAGGCGCGTCCGGAATTGACCGAGGATGCTGGCCTAAGCTGCAATCGCCCGGATTCTCAAGTAAGTAGTTCCAAGTCCGGACATACCGTTTGTTTTCCTTTCGATGATTCGCCTTATGACCAATTTCCTTCTAAACAGGAGTAGATAGCGGAAGCAAAATTGATATGGTGTCCGGCCCCCCTCCCAGAGACCGTGCCGGATTCCGCGCTGGTCCGGATGCTGGGGGTTGCGCCTCCAGAGGAGGGCGAAGGGGAAAATAGAAAAGCTACTGCCTCGCCTAAGGAGGCTCTTGAAAGAGGGGGGATCGAGGATCCCTCCCTCCAAGGGGAGAAGAGGACTGCCTCCGAGGACCCGGGGGCCTAAGCCCCTAAACGGGGGAAGAAATCTTCGCCAGAGGGTCCTGCGTCCGGGGAGGCCCCGGCCGCACAATCTCCCTTAAAGAATCAGCCCTCCAACAAGCCGTAAGTAGAAAGAAAGGAGTTTTATAATAAGGGACATCCCTATTTGCGCTTCTGAGGATAACTAAAGTTTTTACCTTGTAGTTCGGATCTCCGTCCTTCGCAAATGAGCTCGTCTTCGGGGGACCTTCGTCCGGAGATGGTGGAGAGCGAGACGCCTCCGTCCGGGGCACCATCGGATAGGGCGGACGAGCCTGAAGTGTCATCACGGAGGGAGCCCCTGGGTTTGGCAAAGCCGGATAGTTCGGCGCCAACTGGTGTACGGCTGAAGGATCTGCTTGAGAAGGCGTCTATCTCAGAAGATCACCACGCATTGATGAGTATGGTGATTGAAAGGATTTCGTCCGCCGAAGGCGGGTTGCATAATGCCGTTAGGAGTTTGCTGGTGGGGTTTGAGGTACGTAAAAATGACACTCCTTTTAACAGTTTTGCATATAGAATGCGCCCTGTATAGATAGTAGCCCCTGAGACTCGGTAGGTTGTCGAAATCGACAGCGTGCCGAGGATCAAAATCGCAGGTTTAAATTTCTGCCGTGCCTATGCAGGTGGCGGGTCGTCCGGGGGCCAGTCGGACTGATGGAGTTGCTGAACTAAAGCGGCAACTTGCCGTTGAGGATGCGGACATCACGCTGGTCAACAAGCGACTTGATGAGTCGCAAGGTAAGTGTTTCTGTGTGGTCACTTGGTAAGGGAGCCGAAGCCAGCTCCTTACAACATGTGTGTGAAATGCAGATAGTGCCACTGCTGTGGAGAGCCTTTGGGCCGAACTTGCTCAAGCCAAGGAGCAGGCCAGAAGGAGTAATGCGGCGGCCTCGAGGGCGGCCGAGGAGTTAGCGGCCGAAAGGGCCGCACACTGCCGAAGCAGGGAAGAGATGGCCGAAATGGCCGTGAAGTTAAAAGATGCTACCGACCGCAATGAGGCCCTTGGGAAGGAGCGCCTAGCGGGGCAAGAAGACCTGGGGAAGGCCACCGCCGAAGCCAAGGATGCCCGCTCTGCAATGCGGGCTATAAAGGAAGAGCTGCGCCAGGCCAGAGACATTGTAGTTGGCAAGCCTTTTCTGCTGCGCCGAAGGTTTACGGATCCAAAGTATGCTCAGCTGGGCCAGCTGTGGGGTCCAGAGGACCCTTATATGGACTTAGCAGCGAGTGCAGCGGATGCCGTTGTGCATTTTCGAAGCCAGAAGGATCACAAGACGGAAGAACAGTTTTGGTCTCAATTCCATAGTCCGGAGCGTTCACTTCCGCTGACCGATCGTTTGGCCGAGTGGGCTGAGCTAAATAGGTTGTCCGGGCTTGCCATGACGGATATCGTAACCCATGTCTGGCCGGATAGGCCCAAGCCGAAGAGTTACTTTGGCTTATTGCAGCAATTTCTTGGGGCGGTGCCGCATATCAAGGCGATGAAGCGGTCGGCCTGCATAGAGGGTGCGCGGATGGCACTCGCCCGTGTGAAGACACATTGGACAGAGATGGATGCCATCGCTGTTGCGACCCCGGGTTCGGATGATAGCCGGTTACCCGCCGAGCACTATTTTGGCGAAGTGCTGCGTGGTGCTCGTGTAATAGAGTCGCAGTGCTCAAAAAATGTTACGTTCAAATGAACGTTTTTATGATGTAAAATAATATTTATGATGTAAGCGCCTTTTATACTTGTGCGTTCAAGTAATGGAATATCTCCTATGCGGCCGTTCATGTATACGTGTGTATAACCTGAAAGATGGCAGTCGTCAGCTTCAGCCCCCACGCACAAGGTGTGGGGGTGTTCGCAAAAAATAGCGCGTTTTCACACTTAATCCGACGTCTCGGTCCTGTAAAGGAGGTGGTAGCATAGCAAACGAGGCAACCGGACTATAATGCTTTATCACTTTCACTTAGCCATGGAGTTCGAGGGTGGGGCTACGACATAGCCCCTGGGGGCACCGCGCTCTCCGAATTTGGTGCGCGTATGTGCCTGACCGAGAAATGGCCCTTCGTCAAAGCGGAGGAATTCTAAACATTCCCTTGGTCGATCGAGTGGTTGACCAGTCTCTCGCTGCATCATGACAGTCAGTTTTCGGCTTTCTCTACTGAGGTGCTCGCCCAGCCGAACTGGGGCACAATCGCAGTAGTTCTCCTGATGCCGCGTTAGCCGATGATACGGAACGTAAGGCAGCAAAACACAGGAGCCGGGCAAACCCAACATTTGACCAAAGACATGATTCGGAGCTGATGCATATAAGGCCTAACTCGAGACGTCGAACACTCCCGAAGGTGTTCGTTCTTTATAATGACGGGCAGAACAATGCCCTAAGCCCCTTGTGTCCAGGTACGGGCAAGTTCCTCTGGCGCGGCCGATGCCAAAACGACAGCCTCCACTCTGGTTATAATGAGAAACCAGGGGATTATAGCAACAAGAGATAGTAAGAAAGGTTTACGTAGGGTCTTAGTCTGAAAAGAATCCTTGAAACGGGTCCCTACTGCACGTCTGCGCCTGTGTCTCCGTTGTGCCGTATCCTGGATGGGTGTGCACGTTGTTCATCTGTAAAAAGAGAGGAACTTAGTTTGAAAAGAAATCGTGCAAAAAAGTACATAAAAAATTGAAATATAAATTTAGAAAGCTGAGCCTATGCTAGCTCATTATAGCTTATATACAGAAACCCTTGTGAAGGGGTGTGCGGCTAGGTAGCCCCTAGCTTATTTATTCCGGACCCGTCGAGCCGTGTCCGGGGGCTTAGCCGACCTTTTAATGAAATGATGCCACGTGGACCGGGCATTTTAAGCGTAAGAGACGCGTAGTGTGGTATTGCGTTAAAGCGGACGAAAGCTTCGCGTCCCAGTAGTGCTTGATAGCTACTTTTGAATGGGGCGACATGAAAGGTTAGCTTTTCTCGTTGGAAGTTGTCAGGTGACCCGAACACAACTTCTAGTAATAATGAACCTGTGCACCTGGCGTAAGGGCCTGGCGCCACTCCTTTGAAGGAAGTGCGGCTATGTCGAATTGTAGTAGGGTCTATCCCCAACTTGCGGATTGTTTCCGGATATAGTAGGTTTAAGTCACTGCCACCGTCCATCAGAACTTGCGTAAATCGCAGTCCGTCTATTATGGGATCCAATACCAGGGCAGTCCATCCTGCGTTCCGGATACTTCTGGAATAATCCAGATGGTCGAAAGTGATTGGTTTTGACATCCAATCTCGGCGTTCCGCTGGGGTGGATCGTGCGACACTTGTCTTAGCGAGTGCCGTGTTGTATTTCCATACTATCACATGAAGTGAGTTTACTGTTTTGACTTCTTGTGGGAAAGTCTTCTGACCTCCGGTGCTCTGCTGGTGGGGTTCGTCATCGTCCTCGCTTGGCGCATCGAGCCCCTTGTGTCCGGCGTTGAGTCTGCCGGACTGTTTAAAAACCCAACAATTTCGGTTGGTATGGTTTGCAGGCCTTCCGGAGGTACTGTGGATTTGGCATATCCGATCTAAAATTTTGTTTAAGTTGGATAGCTCGTCACTGTTGTCCTTAAGAGGCAGTGTTTTATTGTTTGGCCGCGAGCTTTTGAATCCGGCGTTGACCGCCGTGCTCTTTGGGCTTTTTTCTTTATTCCGGCGCTGGTCTTTCCTGCGCCGTGATTTTCCGTTTCCATCTCTGATCTCGGATGTACTCAGGTCGCTGGTGCTGCATCTTGCTAGCCAGCTGTCTTCTCCTGCGCAAAAGCGCGTCATGAGGCTTGTTAGCGCGGCCATTGTTCTTGGCTTTTCTTGGCCGAGGTGTCTGGCGAGCCATTCATCTCGGACGTTGTGTTTGAAAGCTGCTAAGGCTTCCGCGTCCGGACAATCGACTATTTGGTTCTTTTTGGTAAGGAACCTGTTCCAGAATTTGCGCGCTGACTCTCCGGGTTGTTGAGTTATATGACTTAGATCGTCTGCATCCGGAGGGCGGACATAAGTCCCTTGAAAATTTGCTCTAAACGCATCTTAAAGCTCTTCCCAACTTCCAACAGTGTTTTCTGGGAGGCTTTTGAGCCAATGCCGAGCTGGCCCTTTGAGCTTGAGGGGTAGATATTTTATGGTGTGGAGATCATCTCCTCTAGCCATGTGTATGTGTAGTATGTAATCTTCTATCCAGACTCCGGGGTCTATTGTTCCGTCGTATGCCTCTATGTTTATGGGTTTGAACCCTGCTGGAAATTCATGATCCAGCACCTCATCGGTGAAACATAGTGGGTGTGCGGCGCCCCTGTATTTGGGTGTGCCGCTGTCTTCGAACACTTGTCGTGTTGTGTTACTTCCTGGGGCCCTCTTTTTTGGTCCGTAGATGAACCTAGTTGGGCCGTCTATCTTCCCAGGATCATAAGTCGGCTTGTGTGCGGCGCCGCTTGTCGCTTTCGGCCTGTCATCTGGCCGTCTATCCAGCCAGGCGGCCTCTTTATTTTTTGGTTGTGAGGGCTCTATGGCTTCCTCGTCAAATTCTGGCAGCAGTTTGCGCTTCGGGTAGCTCTTTGTTTGATGGCCATTGCCATACTTGTCTGCGGTCTTGAGTACCTTGCTCCACTTCATTCTGAGTATGTCTTCCGCTGTTTTGAGCTTCCGTTTTTCCTTCTTCAAACTTCTTGCAGTGGCGACGAGTCTTTTGTGAAGGTTCTTATGCTCCGGTGGTGTGTCCGGACTGTTGATTGCTCCGGGAAGGGGTTGATTATCCGGTTTGTCCTGTTCGGACGGCTGCTTGGTTGCATGTTCGTCGTCCACTGGTTTGCCCTGCTCTATTGCTGGGTCGTTAGGAATGCTGCTTTGATCGAGGCGGGACTTAGGGCGGCGTCTACGTCGCCGTTTTGGTTGCTTGTCGGCGGGATTATCCTCTGCCGTGTCCCGTTGTTCCTCGTTATCGCTTCCTTTTGGGGTGTCCACCATATATACGTGATGTGACGAGGTGGCCTTCCAGTGCCTTGTAGGCGCTGGTTCTTGATCGTCTCCGGCATCGTCATCCATACCGTCGATGTCTTCGGAGTCGTAGTTTAGCACGTCGGTTAGATCGTCGACAGTGGCTATGAAGTGGGTGGTTGGTGGGTTTTGAATTTCTTCGTCGTCCGCATCCCAACCATCCTGGCCGTAGTCCGGCCAGGGCTCTCTGGACAGCGAGAGGTGCTTCAGCGAATTTAAGATGTTGTCGAAGGGTGAGTGCTGAAAGATGTCCGCAGCGGTGAACTCCCTGATCGGCGCCCAATCGGAATCGATCGGCAGGGGCGCAGGAGGTTTGGAGTCCGGTAGGGAGTCCGGCACCTCGGAGTCATGAGCTTTATGCGGGACAAGGTCAGTGTTCGGCTCCATCGCCATAGAAGTTGCAGCTCTCGAGGCGGCGTCCAGCCATCCGTCCTCGATCTGTGCGATCGGCTCCAGACTATGGGTCAGAGCGGATTCGTGTGCGGCCTCCAAGGTGCTGTCCGGCGGCAGAGTTAGGTCGTGCCCATCGTGACAGCGTGGAACGCTCGACTGTGGCTCTGATCCATCGAAGATCAAGTCCCCGCGGATATCGGCCGTGAAGTTTAGGCTTCCAAACCTAACCTGACGGCCAGGGGCGTAGCTTTCGATCTGCTCCAGATGGCCACGTGAGTTGGCCCGCAGTGCGAAGCCGCCGAATACGAAGATCTGTCTGGGGAGAAAAGTCTCACCCAGGACTGCGTCGTTATTGATTGAAGAGGCCATCAAGCCTATCGGTGACGACACAGGGGAACTCTCAATGAAAGCACCAATGTCGGTGTCAAAACCGGCGGATCTCGGGTAGGGGGTCCCGAACTGTGCGTCTAGGCGGATGGTAACAGGAGACAAGGGACACGATGTTTTACCCAGGTTCGGGCCCTCTTGATGGAGGTAAAACCCTACGTCCTGCTTGATTGATATTGATATTGTGGATGTTTACAAGAGTGGATCTACCACGAGATCAAGGAGGCTAAACCCTAAAAGCTAGCCTATGGTATGATTGTAAGGGTTGATGTTGTTGTCTGTCCTACGGACTAAAGCCATCCGGTTTATATAGACACCGGAGAGGGCTAGGGTTACATAGAGTCGGTTACAATGGTAGGAGATCTACATATCCGTATCGCCAAGCTTGCCTTCCACGCCAAGGAAAGTCCCATTCGGACACGGGACGAAGTCTTCAATCTTGTATCTTCATAGTCTTGGAGTCCGGTCGACGATGATAGTCCGGCCGATGATAGTTCGGCCGATGATGGTAGTCCAGCTCTCCGGACACCCCCTAATCCAGGACTCCCTCACCCTCATTTACATTTGCAATGAGATTCTCCTGATCAATAGAGTGAGCATTAAAAACTATGTTTTCATCAATTTGATTCAGAGTCTCTTTGCCCTCCTTATGTTTAACTTCTTCAGAAGTAAAAAACCTCAAGAGTACTCATATTTCTGTGTTCATGCTTGGAGTTTAGCTCAGCAGTCATTAGATGAAGAAAAAAATTCTTCTCTCTCAGCAACAATATGTGAAGTGTTGCTGACAAAACCCACAGGGTCAACAGCCATGTCTTGCATCTGGATGTTCTGCAGCTAAGGAGCCCCATCCTGAAGAATTTGCATGGGATCAATTTCAGGTTGCACTAGCAGCCCGATTCCCAAATCAAGAGGGGGCAACTCTGGCCCATCTTGAAAAATAGGCCCAGCAAAAATATTTAAATCAAATGGTCCAACAACCATCTGCTAAGGTCCACCAACAGATCCAATGGTACTTACACCACTGTTTTTAGCCACTTCCACTGCAACTGGCACAAGTGGGGGGAGCACATCAACTTCCAAAGGCCCCATGAGATCATGCAGCTCCAAAAGCTCTCCATCTTCAATTTCCATATCAACAAGTTCATTCTCAGGTGCAGGGAGAGCCCAGTGACCATCCCCAAAGTCTTCTACATCTTCAGGCAACTCATGTAAGTCATTGTTAATATTGTTAGGACGATGAATTGCAATAGGACCCACTATCAGATTTTGATTGGGGTGATGATGCTCCTCATTTGGAAGGGGACGAGGTCTTTCCTCAGGAGCCAATGGCACTTCATTTGGGGAGCCACCACCAAGAATCTCTTCTTGGAGAATAACTATAGGCACAACCTAGGACTCCCCCATGAAATCATCAGCTTTAGATTGTATGATGCTTTCGGGTGTATTCCTGAGGTCTTCCACCCGAACTTTCACCATAATGGCAGCTCTGGTGCTCTTCAACTTATCCCAAGTGATCAGTTTACCAAAGCTTTTGACTGCATTTGCTATCTCGGTGAAATTCCTTAGGTCTTTGTGGAATCCTACCAGCATGAGCCAAATATTTATGTTGATTTGAAAATGGCACCAGTTTAACCACTCATCGTGGTGCTGAAACACTATGGATATATCATCAAATCTATGCGGTCCTCTCCTAACCAGAGTATCTAAATCCACAACTGAATCCATCTTCACGAAAGCTTGACCAGATGGGTACCGAGAGATTTTAGAAAAACCCATGCCCATTGACTGAAGAAACTCTTGCAAGATCTCTCTGACATTGTTGAAATGAACTTCACCTTCCGACATCGGCACAAAAGTCACAATCCCTAAGTTTTCATTCTCATCGTGGAAGTGACTGCTGATGGCATGCACCTGCTTTGGACGACCATCAACCTGAAGAGCTTGATGCCTAGCTGGGAGGAATGGCGCTGGACCAAAAGGGAAGGTCGCCATCTCTTCAGCAGACGACAATGGCGGCAAAGGCGATGATGGAGTAGAAGAGGAGGGGGATAGAGGAGGGAGACCCTGCTGCTCACGTAGGTGGAATTGAAGCTGCAAAAGTTGAAGGGGCAACCTGATGCGCTTCCTTGTCTCTCCTCGCCACAGGCAGATGAGAATCTGGTCCATCCACGTGCACAATCTCCTCAATCCTAGCCTTTCGCTGTCAAACCGACTTAATAGGCATCTGCTCCTGTGATTGGATATTTGGGATTCCCGTCAGCTGATTAGCCTTGATTGACTGCTAATTGGTTTTACCATAATTATTTGAATTCCAGCAGTTAGCAGCAATATGGGTCCAGCCCATACACTTCCTACGTCTAATCTTGTTCTCACAATTGGGCCGCCCATGCCCAGAGCATAGACACCTAGAGCAAAAGGGCTCTCTGGCCCGGTTAGAATTTTGTCTGTTCAACTTACCATTCAAACCCTTAATTAGATCCCGCCTTAGAAAAATCCATTGAATGCTCATTATCACAAACATTATTGGGTATTTCAAGCCTCTGGAAACTGAATTCCTGGGACGATCAGTAACTTCCTGAACATTTGAATTCAAATTTTTTTTCTTTGATCTGCAAAAAACCTTGGAGATCTAATGGCATCAGCAAAATATTTTTACGAAGATTCCTGACGTGAAACCATGGTCCATTCATTGTCTTGTTCTTCACAATAAAGATCAAATTCCCATTTGAAGTTTGGCCCACCATTTCCCCAGAGAAAGAAATGAACATTGAACGACTCATTGGCAACATTTCCTCCATCGTAAATCGAGAAACCAATATCTTTGGAGGCCACGGAAAATTTGAAACACCAATGCCAAAGAAATAAAACTTTGAAGTGTGCAGCATTGCCAGCAAAAGCATGACTGGAGGATCAGCCCCACAGAGTCCTCATTCAGACGAATTTTTGAGCGAGATAATTGAGCCACCAGAAAGAATTCTCTAGATGAGCCCTCCCCAATGAAGTTTACCTAGGATCCAAAGCGTCTCCTCATCTTGTCCTTGAAATCTAAGCCTGGTTGGCAATGAAGGTCCGACAGCGCCACAGGAGAGAAATTAGCGGTTGCCTAGAGAAAGTTATGTGGCTGTCACCTCCGGAGTGGAGTGTGACAGGATGAAGGTTGCTGAGATCGCCGGGGTGGTAGACCTCAGGCGGCTAGTGGCTGCCGCCGGCCAAGCCGACGGCGGAGGCTCGGGGCTAGGGGTGTGGAGGTCTATCCTCTACAATGGGAACGCTACCTGACAGACTTGACGAGCCAAAGTTCACCTTTATTGCTCCACTGATTGTAATAGAGATGCACTAAAACGTATTGATAGAATTGCTTCAAAGTATCACCTTTACTAATTTTATTAACAGAAAGTAGGTTTGATGTTTTTGAAGGGATATTTGGGTTGACGCCACCAAAAGTTCTGACACGTAGCACACATATTGTTAATTACATTCATTCAAGATTTGGGTCTCCAATTTTGCAGCTTGCTAATGCTTTTGATAGAATTTACTGAAAAGGTAGGAATTTTCCAAATATTTTCTTTGCCAGTAACTAACATTAAAAAATGCCGCTCCAAATAGTTGTATCAAATACAAACATTAAAGTGCCAAAATTGATGGGCGCGGCAACGCGCGCCTTCAATGATCTAGTGGTGTTCTAGATACACACATATCTTCTCTAATCTACAACGAGATGGGATTTTTAGAATCTTAAGTGTAAAGTATATCTTACTGGAACATTGGATTTTACATTAACTATATAGTTTTTCAAGGAAAAAGATTGGTACAGTAACAAAGATTATGATTTTAAATAGAAAAATAAAGGGATAAGAGTACATGAGCATTCTAGCAGAAGTTAACAATTAGCATCATACCTTTTTGAGCCCAAACTGCACAAATCCCTGAGCTGTTATTCTCCATTGGAGCAACAAATCAATTCTCCCACCCTAAGGAGCAAAAACAAAGAAAATATAATTGTTATAAGTTGTTCATATGGGGTGGATTGCTACACTGATTTAGTAATTGTGCGGATAGCTATACATGTGATACGTCCATTTTGCATCATGCTTTTATATCAATATTTATTGCATTATGGGCTGTTATTTCACGTTATGTCACAATACTTATCGCTATTCTCTCTTATTTTACAAGGTTTACATAAAGAGGGAGAATGTTGGTAGCTGAAATTCTGGGCAGGAAAAGGAGCAAATATTGGAGACCTATTCTGCGCAACTCCAAAAGTCCTGAAACTCCACGGAATATCTTAAAAGAAATAAAGAAAAATCATCGCCAAAGATGAAGGCCAGGGGGCCCACACCCTGCTCACGAGGGTGGGGGCGCCCCCTACCTCGCGGGCCCCCTAGCGGCTCTCCGACGCCCATCTTCTCCTATATGAAGTCTTTCGATGATAAAAAAAATAGAAGGCAACCTTTCGGGACGAGACTCCGCCGCCACGAGGCGGAACCTTGCTGGAACTAATCTAGGGCTCCGGCAGAGCTGTCCTATCGGGGACACTTCCCTCCGGGAGGGGGAAATCATCACCATCGTCATCACCAAGGCTCCTCTCATCAGGAGAGGGCAATCTCCATCAACATCTTCACCAGCACCATCTCATCTCCGAACCCTAGTTCATCTCTTGTATCCAATTCTTGTCCCCAAGTTCGGAATTGGTGCTCGTAGGTTGCTAGTAGTGTTGATTACTCCTTGTAGTTGATGCTAGTTGGTTTATTTGGTGGAAGATCATATGTTCAGATCCTTTATGCATATTATTACCCCTCTGATTATGAACATGAATATGCTTTGTGAGTAATTACGTTTGTTCCTGAGGACAAGGGAGAAGTCTTGCTATTAGTAGTCATGTGAATTTGGTATTTGTTCGATATTTTGATAAGATGTATGTTTTCTAGCCTCTAGTGGTGTTATGTGAACGTCGACTACATAACACTTCACCATTATTTGGGCCTAGAGGAAGGCATTGGGAAGTAATAAGTAGATGATGGGTTTCTAGAGTGACAGAAGCTTAAACCCTAGTTTATGCGTTGCTTCGTAAGGGGCTGATTTGGATCCATATGTTTCATGCTATGGTTAGGTTTACCTTAATACTTTTGTTGTAGTTGCGGATGCTTGCAATAGAGGTTAATCATAAGTGGGATGCTTGTTCAAGTAATAACAGCACCCAAGCACCGGTCCACCCACATATCAAATTATCAAAGTACCAAACGCGAATCATATGAGCGTGATGAAAACTAGCTTGACGATATTCCCATGTGTCCTCGGGAGCGCTTTTCCTATTATAAGAGTTTGTCCAGGCTTTTCCTTTGCTACAAAAAGGATTGGGACACCTTGCTGCACTTTATTTACTTTTGTTACTTGTTGCTCGTTACAATTTATCTTATCACAAAGCTATCTGTTACCACTTATTTCAGTACTTGCAGAGAATACCTTGCTGAAAACCGCTTATCATTTCCTTCTGCTCCTCGTTGGGTTCGACACTCTTACTTATCAAAAGGACTACGATAGTTCCCCTATACTTGTGGGTCATCAAGACTCTTCTCTGGCGCCGTTGCTGGGGAGTGAAGCGCCTTTGGTAGGTGGAATTTGGTAAGGAAAAATTTATATAGTGTGCTGAAATTTTCTGTCACTTGTTACTATGGAAAGTAATTCTCTAAGGGGCTTGTTCGGGGTATCTTCACCCCGTCCAGTAGAGCAAAGAGTTGCTCCTCAACCTACTGAACCTATTGAAAATGAAACTCCTTTTGAAATTCCTTTGGGTATGATGGAAAAACTGCTAGCTAACACTCTACAGGAGATGGAACAAAGCATCCTGATGAACATCTACTCTATGTGGATGAAGTTTGTGGACTATTTAAGCTTGCAGGTATACCCGATGATGTTGTTAAGAAGAAGGCCTTCCCTTTATCTTTGAAGGGAGACGCATTGACATGGTACAGGCTATGTGATGATATGAGATCATGGAGCTATAAAAGATTGAAATTGGAATTTCATCATAAGTATTACCCTATGCATATTGTTCATCGTGATCGCAATTATATATATAATTTTTGGCCTCGCGAAGGAGAAAGCATCGCTCAAGCTTGGGGGAGGCTTAAATCAATGTTATATTCATGCCCCAATCATGAGCTCCCAAGAGAAGTAATTATGCAAAGTTTTTATGCTCGGCTTTCTGATAATAATCGCACCATGCTCGATACTTCTTGTGCTGGCTCTTTTATGATGAAGATTATTGAATTTAAATGGAATTTATTGGATAGAATTAAACGCAACTCTGAAGATTGGGACCTCGACGAAGGTAAGTAGTCAGGTATGACACCTAAGTTTCATTGCGTTAAATCTTTTATGGATACCGATATTTTCCGTAAGTTTAGCACTAAATATGGACTTGACTCTGAGATAGTAGCTTGTTTCTGTGAATCTTTTGCTACTTATGTTGATCTCCCCAAGGAGAAGTGGTTTAAATATCATCCTCCCATAGAAGTAAAAGTAGCTGCACCTATTAAAGTTGAAGAAAAGACTGTCACTTATAATGATCCTATTGTTCCCACTTCTTATGTTGAGAAACCACCCTTCCCCGTTAGAATGAAGGATCATGATAAAGCTTCAACTGTTGTTCGTAAAAGCAATATTAGAACTTATACACCTCCTGAGCAAGTCAAAGTAGAACCTAATATTGCTATTGTTAAAGATCTCTTGTATGATAATATTGATGGGCATGTCATTCAATTCTGTGGTGAAACTGCTAGAATTGCTAAACCTTGTGCTAGAGATAAACATAGACCTGTGGTAGGCGTGCCTGTTATTTCTGTTAAAATAGGAGATCATTGTTATCATGGCTTATGTGATATGGGTGCTAGTGCTAGTGTTATACCTATTACCTTGTATGAAGAAATTATGCATGATATTGCACCTGCTGAGTTAGAAGATATTGATGTTACAATTAATAGAGATACTATATCTGCAATGGGAATTGTTAAAGATGTTGAAGTCTTGTGTGGAAAAACCAAATATCCCGCTGATTTTCTTGTTCTTGGTTCTCCACAAGATAGCTTTTGTCCCATTATATTTGGTAGACCCTTCTTGAATACTGTTAATGCTAAGATAGACTGCGAAAAGAATGTTGTTACTATTAGCTTGGATGATATGGTTCATGAGTTTAATTTCTCTAAATTTAGTAAACAACATCATGAGGAAGTATTGCCTAGTAAAGATGAAATCATTGGTCTTGCTTCTATTGTTGTACCTCCTAGTGATCCCTTAGAACACTATTTGCTAGACCATGAAAATGATATGTTCATGAATGAAAGAAGGGAAATAGATGAAGTATTCCTTAAACAGGAACCTATTCTGCAACACAATTTGCCTGTTGAAATCCTAGGGGATCCTCCTCCACCTAAGGGTGATCCCGTGTTTGAGCTTAAACCGTTGCCTGATAATCTTAAATATGCTTATCTTGATGAAAAGAAAATATATCCTGTCATTATTAGTGCTAACCTTTCAGAGCATGAAGAAGAAAGATTATTGAAAACTCTGAAGAAGCACCGTGCCGCTATTGGATATACTCTTGATGATCTTAAGGGCATCAGTCCCACTCTATGTCAACATAAAATAAATTTGGAAGCGAATGCCAAACCAGTTCGTGATCCTCAACGACGTTTGAATCCTAAAATGAAAGAAGTGGTAAGAAAAGAAATACCCAAGCTTCTCGAGGCAGGTATAATTTATCCCATTGCTGATAGTCAGTGGGTAAGGCTTGTCCATTGTGTCCCTAAGAAGGGAGGTATTATTGTTGTCCCTAATGATAAAGATGAATTGATTCCGCAAAGAATTATCACAGGTTATAGGATGGTAATTGATTTCCGTAAATTAAATAAGGCTACTAAGAAAGATCATCACCCCTTACCTTTTATTGATCAAATGCTAGAAAGATTATGCAAACACACACATTATTGCTTTCTAGATGGTTATTCTGGTTTCTCTCAAATACCTGTGTCGGCTAGAGATCAATCAAAGACTACTTTTACATGCCCTTTTGGTACTTTTGCTTATAGACATATGCCTTTCGGTTTATGTAATGCACCTACTACCTTTCAAAGATGCATGATGGCTATATTCTCTGATTTTTGTGAAAGAAATTGTGAGGTTTTCATGGACGATTTTTCCGTCTATGGTTCTTCTTTTGATGATTGCTTGAGCAATCTTGATCAAGTTTTGCAGAGATGTGAAGAAACTAATCTTGTCTTGAATTGGGAAAAGTGTCACTTTATGCTTAATGAAGGTATTGTCTTGGGGCACAAAGTTTCTGAAAGAGGTATTGAAGTTGATAAAGCCAAGGTTGATGCTATTGAAAAGATGCCATGTCCCAAGGACATCAAAGGTATAAGAAGTTTCCTTGGTCACGCCGGATTTTATAGGAGGTTCATTAAGGACTTCTCAAAAATTTCTCGGCCTCTGACTAATTTACTACAGAAAGATGTACCATTTGTCTTTGATGATGATTGTGTAGAAGCATTTGAAATACTTAAGAAAGCATTAGTCTTTGCACCTGTTGTTCAGCCACCTGATTGGAATTTACCCTTTGAAATTATGTGTGATGCTAGTGATTACGCTGTGGGTGTTGTTCTAGGGCAAAGAGTTGATAAGAAATTAAATGTTATCCATTATGCTAGTAAGACTCTAGACAATGCTCAAAGAAATTATGCTACTACCGAAAAGGAACTTTTAGCAGTTGTATTTGCTTGTGATAAATTCAGACCCCATATTGTTGATTCTAAAGTAACTATTCACACTAATCATGCTGCTATTAAATATCTTATGGAAAAGAAAGATGCAAAACCTAGACTTATTAGATGGGTTCTCTTGCTGCAAGAATTTGATTTGCATATTGTTGATAGAAAAGGAGCTGAGAACCCCATTGCAGATAACTTATCTAGGTTAGAGAATGTTCTTGATGACCCACTACCTATTGATGATAGCTTCCCTAATGAACAATTAAATGTCATAAGCACTTCTCGTAGCACTCCATGGTATGATGATTATGCTAATTATATTGTTGCTAAATTTATACCACCTAGCTTCACATACCAACAAAAGAAAAAGTTCTTCTATGATTTGCGACATTACTTTTGGGATGACCCACATCTTTATAAATAAGGAGTAGATGGTGTTATTAGAAGTTGTGTACCTGAGCATGAACAGGAACAGATCCTACGCAAGTGTCACTCCGAAGCTTATGGAGGACACCACGCTGGAGATAGAACTGCACATAAGGTATTGCAATCCGGTTTTTATTGGCCCACTCTCTTCAAGGATGCCCATAAGTTTGTTTTGTCTTGTGATGAATGTCAAAGAATTGGTAATATTAGTAGACGTCAAGAAATGCCTATGAATTATTCACTTGTTATTGAACCATTTGATGCTTGGGGCTTTGATTATATGGGACCTTTTCCTGCCTCTAATGGATATACACATATTTTAGTTGCTGTTGATTAAGTTACTAAGTGGGTAGAAGCTATTCCAACTAGTAGTGCTGATCATAACACTTCTATTAAAATGCTTAAGGAAGTTATTTTTCTGAGGTTTGGAGTCCCTAGATATTTAATGACTGATGGTGGTTCACACTTTATTCATGGTGCTTTCCGTAAAATGCTTGCTAAATATGACGTTAATCATAGAATTGCATCTCCATATCACCCGCAGTCTAGTGGTCAAGTAGAATTGAGCAATAGAGAGCTCAAATTAATTTTGCAAAAGACTGTTAATAGGTCTAGAAAGAATTGGTCCAAGAAACTGGATGACGCATTATGGGCCTATAGAACTGCATATAAGAATCCTATGGGTATGTCTCCGTATAAAATGGTTTATGGAAAAGCATGTCACTTACCTCTCGAACTAGAACATAAGGCATATTGGGCTATTAAAGAGCTCAACTATGATTTCAAACTTGCTGGCGAGAAGAGGTTATTTGATATTAGCTCACTTGATGAATGGAGAACCCAAGCTTATGAAAATGCCAAGTTGTTTAAAGAAAAAGTTAAAAGATGGCATGACAAAAGGATACAAAAGTGTGGGTTTAATTTAGGTGATTATGTATTGCTATACAACTCTCGTTTAAGATTTTTTGCAGGAAAACTTCTCTCTAAATGGGAAGGTCCTTACGTTATCGAGGAGGTCTATCGTTCCGGTGCCATAAAAATCAATAACTTCGCAGGCACAAATCCGAAGGTGGTAAACGGTCAAAGGATCAAACACTATATCTCAGGTAATCCTATAAATGTTGAAACCAATATTATTGAAACCGTAACCCCGGAGGAATACATAAGGGACACTTTCCAGACCGTTCCAGACTCCGAAAAGGAATAGGTATATGGTACGGTAAGTAAACCGACTCCAAAACAATTTTTAAGGCAATATTTCTCCGTTTTGGAATATTTAGAAAAATAGAAAAATAAGTGGCAGTCCGGGAAGGACACGAGGCCTCCACGAGGGTGGAGGGCGCGCCCTACCCCCTGGGCGCGCCCCCTACCTCGTGAGCACCTCGTGTGCCCTCCGGACTCTATTTTCTTGCACGATACGTATATTGGTCGGTAAAAATTCATTATATATTCTCCCGAAGGTTTTGACTCCCGTATCACGCAAAAATCCTCTGTTTTTGTTTCGAGCTATTTCCGTTGCAGATTTAGAGCACCATGACTTCTCCCTCCTCCAACAACAAAGACAAGGATGCTTGGCTATTGAAGATAGAGTTGAAAAGAGAGGAACCAGAAGAGATCAACAAGGATGAAAGGATCAAGAAGGCCATGGAGGTTCAAGCTCCGGGGGTGAAAGAAGAAGACATCCCTCAACCTTTACCTAACCTTTTCACTCCAACAGAGATTGAAGACTTCAAGATGATTGAGTTAGCCTGCATACAGAACAAGTATCTCACATAGGAGAATATTTTGTTGAAGGATCATATTGCTGGGCTCAAGGGCATTATCCGCAAGTTGGAGGAACTTTTACGCTCGATGTGAGATTATCCACCGTCATCATCACCACCTCCATCACCTCCGAGGAAATAATCACATGAGTATGGGCACTCCCCTTGGCAACTGCCAAGCTTGGGGGAGGTTCCCTGGTATTGTATCACCATCACAACTCCTATCTTTACCGGGGTTTTTTTTCTTAGTTCGATCCTTTTAGTAGTATCTTGATTTAGTAGAATAAAGTCATGGCATGATCTAGTTTTGAGTTTTGCTTTACTATCCTTCTTTGTAATCGAGTCCGTGATCTATATGTGTTGAGTCAAGGGCTTGATTATTTTGCCATGATCTTGGGTGAATAGAAGAAAAAGAATAAAAAGAATCAAAGAGCTCATATTGATCTTATTGGAAGTAATGACTTCACATAGAAGAGTATGATGATTAAAAGTTGTTGGGAGTTGGCAAATATAGCTTTGGTCATCATTGCAATTAATAGGAAGTAATAAGGAAAGAGAGGTTTCACATATAGATATGTTATCATTGACATCTTTTATGATTGGGAGCACTCATTAAAATATGACATGCTAAAGAGTTGAGGTTGGACAAGGAAGACAACATAATGAGTTATGTTTTCTTACATCTGAGATAAAGTATGTTGTCATGGATCCTCTAACGTGTTGAGCTTGCCTTTCCCCCTCATGCTAGCCAAATTCTCAGCACCAAGTAGAAATACTACTTGTGCTTCCAAATACCCTTAAACCAGTTTTGCCATGAGAGTCCACCATATCTACCTATGGATTGAGTAAGATCCTTCAAGTAAGTTGTCATCGGTGCAAGCAATAAAAAATGCTCTCTAAATATGCATGACTTATTAGTGCAGAGAAAATAAGCTTTGTACGAACTTGGTGTGGACGTAATAAAAGTGACGGACTGCATAATAAAGGTCCACATACAAGGGGCAATATAAAGTGACGTTCTTTTGCATTAAGATTTTGTGCATCAACCCTAAACGCGCATGACAACCTCTACTTCCCTCTGCGAAGGGCCTATCTTTTATTATTATCCTCTACCTTATGCAAGAGTCACGGTGATCTTCACCCTTCCTTTTTCATTTTATCCTTTGGCAAGCTCAGCATGTTGGAAAGAACATGATATATATATCTAATTGGATGTAGGGGAGCATGAATTATTATTGTTGACATTACCTTTGAGGTAAAAGGTTGTGGGGCAATAAGCCCCTATCTTTCTCTGTGTCCGATTAAAACTCCGTAACCACAAGTATTGCATGAGTGTTAGCAATTATGAAGGACTAAGTAATAGTTGAGTATGTGGACTTGCTTTTAAGCTCTAACATAGACTCTTTCTGATGTTATGATAAATTGCAATTGCTTCAATGACTGAGGTTATAATTTGTTGGTGCTCAATAAGGTTTCTGATTCATACTTTTGCATTGTGAAAAGATCATCACTTGAAGATAAGTAATCATATGACAAAATCTATATATGTTGTTGTTATGGAAATAATCATGATGCCTTCATGTTCGTATTTTATTTTTATCGACGCCTCTACCTCTAAACATGAGGACATATTTATTGTTATCGGCTTTTCGCTTGAGGACAAGCGAGGTCTAACATTGGGGGAGTTGATACGTCCATTTTGCATCATGCTTTTATATCAATATTTATTGCATTATGGGCTTTTATTTCACGTTATGTCACAATACTTATGGCTATTCTCTCTTATTTTACAAGGTTTACATAAAGAGGGAGAATGCCGGCAGCTGGAATTCTGGGTTGGAAAAGGAGAAAATATTGGAGACCTATTCTGCGCAACTCCAAAAGTCCCGAAACTCCACGGAATATCTTAAAAGAAATAAAGAAAAATCGTCGCCAAAGATGAAGGCCAGGGGGCCCACACCCTGCTCACGAGGGTGCCCCCCCCCCCCCCCCCGGGGTGCGCCCCCCTACCTTGTGGGCCCCCTGGTGGCTCTCCGACGCCCATCTTCTCCTATATGAAGTCTTTCGATGAGAAAAAAAATAGAAGGCAACCTTTCGGGACGAGACTCCGCCGCCACGAGGCGGAACCAATCTAGGGCTCTGGCAGAGCTGTCCTGCCGGGGACACTTCCCTCCGGGAGGGGGAAATCATCACCATCGTCATCACCAATGCTCCTCTCATTGGGAGAGGCAATCTCCATCAACATCTTCACCAGCACCATCTCATCTCCAAACCCTAGTTCATATCTTGTATCCAATTCTTGTCTCCAAGTCCGGGATTGGTGCTAGTAGGTTGCTAGTAGTGTTGATTACTCCTTGTAGTTGATGCTAGTTGGTTTATTTGGTGGAAGATCATATGTTCAGATCCTTTATGCATATTATTACCCCTCTGATTATGAACATGAATATGCTTTGTGAGTAATTACGTTTGTTCCTGAGGACAAGGGAGAAGTCTTGCTATTAGTAGTCATGTGAATTTGGTATTCGTTCGATATTTTGATAAGATGTATGTTGTCTAGCCTCTAGTGGTGTTATGTGAGCGTCGACTACATAACACTTCACCATTATGTTGGAAATATGCCCTAGAGGCAATAATAAATTAGTTATTATTATATTTCCTTGTTCATGATAATCGTTTATTATCCATGCTATAATTGTATTGATAGGAAACTCAGATACATGTGTGGATACATAGACAACACCATGTCCCTAGTAAGCCTCTAGTTGACTAGCTCGTTGATCAATAGATGGTTACGGTTTCCTGACCATGGACATTGGATGTCACTGATAACGGGATCACATCATTAGGAGAATGATGTGATGGACAAGAATCAATCCTAAGCCTAGCATAGAGATCGTGTAGTTCGTATGCTAAAGCTTTTCTAATGTCAAGTATCTTTTCCTTAGACCATGAGATTGTGCAACTCCCGGATACCGTAGGAATGCTTTGGGTGTACCAAACGTCACAACGTAACTGGGTGGCTATAAAGGTGCACTACAGGTATCTCCGAAAGTGTCTGTTGGGTTGGCACGAATCGAGACTGGGATTTGTCACTCCGTGTGACGGAGAGGTATCTCTGGGCCCACTCGGTAGGACATCATCATAATGTGCACAATGTGACCAAGGGGTTGATCACGGGATGATGTGTTACGGAACGAGTAAAGAGACTTGCCGGTAACGAGATTGAACAAGGTATCGGTATACCGACGATCGAATCTCGGGCAAGTATAATACCGCTAGACAAAGGGAATTGTATACGGGATCGATTGAGTCCTTGACATCGTGGTTCATCCGATGAGATCATCGTGGAACATGTGGGAGCCAACATGGGTATCCAGATCCCGCTATTGGTTATTGACCGGAGAACGTCTCGGTCATGTCTGCATGGTTCCCGAACCCGTAGGGTCTACACACTTAAGGTTCGATGACGCTAGGGTTATAAAGGAAGTTTGTATGTGGTTACCGAATGTTGTTCGGAGTCCCGGATGAGATCCCGGACGTCACGAGGAGTTCCGGAATGGTCCGGAGGTAAAGATTTATATATGGGAAGTCCTGTTTTGGTCACCGGAAAAGTTTCGGGTTTTATCGGTAACGTACCGGGACCACCGGGAGGGTCCCGGGGGTCCACCAAGTGGGGCCACCGGCCCCGGAGGGCTGCATGGGCCAAGTGTGGGAGGGGACCAGCCCCAGGTGGGCTGGTGCGCCCCCCACAAGGGCCCAAGGCACCTGGGTTTGGGGAGGGGGCGCCCCACCTTGCTTGGGGGGCAAGTTTCCCCCTCTCCACCCCTTGGCCGCCCACCTAGATGGGATCTAGGGCTGGCCGCCGCCCCTAGGGGTGGAAACCTAGGTAGGGGCGCAGCCCCCTCTCCCCCTATATATAGTGGAGGCATAGGAGCAGCCCAACACATGAGTTTCTTCTCCTGTTGGCGCAGCCCTACCTCTCTTTCTCCTCATATCTCGCGGTCCTCCATCACCACCACGCCGTTGTGCTGCTGTTGGATGGAGTCTTCCTCAACCTCTCCCTCTCACCTTGCTAGATCAAGGCATGGGAGACGTCACTGGGCTGTACGTGTGTTGAACGCGGAGGTGCCGTCCGTTCGGCACTAGGATCTCCGGTGATTTGGATCACGATGAGTACGACTCCTTCAACCCCGTTCTCTTGAACGCTTCCGCTTAGCGATCTACAAGGGTATGTAGATGCACTCTCCTTCCCCTCGTTGCTGGTTTCTCCATAGATAGATCTTGGTGACACGTAGGAAAATTTTGAATTTCTGCTACGTTCCCCAACACATTATTTGGGTCTAGAGGAAGGCATTGGGAAGTAATAAGTAGATGATGGGTTGCTAGAGTGACAGAAGCTTAAACCCTAGTTTATGTGTTGCTTCGTAAGGGGCTGATTTGGATCCATATGTTTCATGCTATGGTTAGGTTTACCTTAATACTTTTGTTGTAGTTGTGGATGCTTGCAATAGAGGTTAATCATAAGTGGGATGCTTGTTCAAGTAATTACAGAACCCAAGCACCGGTCCACCCACATATCAAATTATCAAAGTACCGAACGTGAATCATATGAGCGTGATGAAAACTAGCTTGACGATATTCCCATGTGTCCTCGGGAGCGCTTTTCCTATTATAAGAGTTTGTCCAGGCTTGTCCTTTGCTACAAAAAGGATTGGGCCATCTTGCTGCACTTTATTTACTTTTGTTACTTGTTGCTCGTTACAATTTATCTTATCACAAAACTATCTGTTACCACTTATTTCAGTACTTGCAGAGAATACCTTGCTGAAAACCGCTTATCATTTCCTTCTGCTCCTCGTTGGGTTCGACACTCTTACTTATCAAAAGGACTACAATAGATCCCCTATACTTGTGGGTCATCAACATGTTGTTAGCCTTATGGCAGAGATATGCTTTTTTTACACATGGCACAGAGCTAGATAGTTCCCACCTTTGCTTGGTGAGCTTTGTATGTCAAAAAGATACAACCTAGAACAACATGTACACATGCACAACCATAGTTGTTTCATCATTGACAAAATAAATCCGAGACACCGTTGAGAAGTTTGTATTTCAACTGACCTCATAATTCATTGTATTTGTCATCATTTGGGCCATCACTTGAAAAGGGACCCAACAGAAAATATACAAAAACCAAAATTAAGCATCTGTTCTCACCAGCAGGAAGGAAGAGGCACAAACAAGGACTGAACTGATGCATTCAGTGCAAGTCCATTCCTACCAACAGGACAAAAGAGAGAGAAATGGTAGTGCGTAGTTATAATATATGTTCTCAGCACGAACAAGAGGTAAAAGAAATGGTTCTCTGTTCCATGGATATGCAAAAAATATAGTTTATAGGAGACGGGGAAATTTTACTCTGAAGCTTTGCGTACCTACTACCAGCAACAAAAAGAATAATGAACGGTATCATAGAGAGGTCATGTTCTTAAATTTCCATGGCATTTGCACATAACAGCAGGAAGAAAATGGAAGTGTTAATTTAATGAACTGCGGTCAATTTGCAATCACAAAATTCTGAGGAAAGTATCGAGGCAGAGACGGTGTAGGCTCCACGGGAGGTCATTCCATCTATCCACATAATATGCATGAACTACAAAGCATGGGATCTTGAACACCACGAAAGAAAGCGTACTACTTTTCAATAAGGTACGACTTCAGAGAGGAGAGACATGAACTTGTTTTAGGCGTAGAAAAGGCATACGGTATGAAAGATTAATTGAAAAGAGGTAGGGACTAGTCTCGCTGGTAAGGGATAAGGAGACCTCTGTCGGAGCAAGCTAAAGAGCCCACTTTATATCGTCGATTTCAGGTAAGGCATTCGATCAAGCCTATACATTCGGGAATTTAGCTCCAAACCAAAGACGACTTGCTTATGTGAACCACTTGATATACGCCATAAACTGAAACACATAGATGATCTTACACAAAAACTACTTGGTAAAATTGGCATACGAAGTGTCAAAGAATCAGAATAATTACCTCATGACCCAATTAAATTAACCAGAGGGTTCTGTTCATCTCCGTTATCTCCGAGGATTGAACATGAACTGATCGGTTTCCTTCCCCCTCCTCTCTTGCAGGTCGCAGCAAGCGCATAGATTATTTTTTGGGGGAGGGGCGCATCGATCGGCCTCTCTCACGTAACGCTTGTGGAGTGGAAGAGGTGAGAAAGTCCTTGTTCAGTATAGGAGATCTAAAAGCGTCGGGACCCGACGGTCTTCATGCAATCATTTATTAGAAATTTGGGCCCCTACAGGGTGGTGATCTTTTTAAGGAGGTTCTGGCGGCTATCAACACAGGTGTGATCCCGGAAGGCTGGAATTCTCTACTACAATTGTTTTGATCCCCAAGGTGGACAGCCCGGAGAAGATCACTCAATTCAGGCCTATTAGTTTATGCAACGTGGTATATAAGGTGATCTTGAAGATGCTTGCAACATGGCCGAAGGTGTTCCTTCTAGATATCATTAGCGAGACACAGAGTGCTTTTGTCCCAGGGCGCATTATCACTGACAATGTCATAGTTGCTTATGAGTGCCTACACATGATGAAAAAATAGAAAGAAGGGGAAGTTTGGTACGTGTGCGGTCCAACTGGATATGCACAAAGCGTATGACCATGTGGAGTGGGTTTCTTGGAGGCCATGTTATGCAAGCTGGGATTTGAGGCTAGTTGGATTCAGTTGATCATGTCATGTGTTACATCCGTTGAGTATAGGGTCCGATTCAATTCAAATGAGACGCTGCCATTTGCGCCGACTAGAGGTTTGAGACAGGGAGATCCCCTCTCCCCATACCTCTTCCTTTTATGTGAAGAAGGACTGTCGGCTCTTATTAACCATGAGGAGGAGGCCGACAACCTTGTGGGTGTGTAGGTGTGCAGAGACTCACCAAAAATTTATCATTTCCTTTTTGTTGGCGATTCTCTTATTCTCATGAGAGCAGATGTTGCAAATACAACCGGCCTACATGGAATTCTGGATGAGTATTGCTCGGCCTCAAGGCAATTGGTGAGTGAAGCAAAGTGCTCTATATTTTTCAGTCCAAATATGAACGTTGATATGAAGGCAGAAGTGTGTCTAGTTCTGAACATTATGACTGAATCCCTCTCAGACAAATATATGGGACTACCCTCCATGATACGGATGTACCGGGTTGATTGTTTCAAACATATTATAGAGGGGATCCAAGCAATGGTTAATTGATGGAAAGAGAGAACTCTCTCATATGGAGGTAAGGAGGCCTTATTGAAAGCGGTGTCCAAAGCCATCCCAACATACGCGATGAGTGTATTTAAATTCCCAAAGAAAATATGCAAGGGGATCACTGATACAATGTCGCAATATTGGTGGGGTGATGAGGAGAACTAGCGTAGGATGCTTTGGTTTGCTTGGTGGAACATGTGTATTCCGAAAGAGAGAGGAGGCATGGGATTCCGTGATATCCAGAGTTTCAACTTGGCAATGTTGGCTAAGCAATGTTGGAGACTTATTGATAAATATGGTTCTTTGTGTGCACGAGTGTTAAGAGCAAGGTATTACCCTATAGGAGACATCTTAAACTGTCAACTGAAGAAGGGGTCATCTTATGTATGTCAGAGTATTTGGGCCGGCATCCAAACGTTCAAGATGGGATGTATTTGGAGAGTAGGTCATGAACAAAAGATCAATATTTGGACAAATTGCTGGATTCCTAACAGTGCTTCAAAGAAAATCATTACAGTTCGAGGAAACCAAATACTCACGAAAGTTGGAGGGCTAATTGATCCAATAGAGGGACATGAGATGCTAGTTTGGGGAAATTTCTGGCCAATTGATGCGGATCGCATACTACATATTCCATTACTTCATGAGGAGACGGAGGATTATGCCGCATGGCATCTCAGGAAGAGTGGGGTTTTTTCGGTACATTCGTCCTATTACAAGCAATGGGAAGTGAACTATGATCCAGAGGAGAGTGGGTTGGCTCGCTACTCCACGGCACCCCATCCAGTTTGGAACAATTTATGGAATATGAAAGTACCAGCCAAAGTGAAAATTTTCAAATGGAGGTGTCTGCACAATGCCATCCCGTGCTACAGTGTTCTTATGAATCGCCACATCAAGGGTTTCTCAATGCCCTTTCTGTCAAGACGGGGCAGAAGACATTTTCCATATGTTGTTTAATTGTACTAGATCAAAAGTAGTTTGGGATGCTCTCGGGATCGCACCTCATATCAATTTCACTAGTATGATCGATCGGTCGGGAGCAGAGGTCATGGAGTTGATCCTATGCGACTTATCCTATCGAAGATTGTATTCTAGACCGTTGGAGTTGCCAGAGCTCATATCTATGGTGTGTTGGTACCTTTGGTGGCAACGACGGCAATTTGTCCGGGGAGAAGACATTTTGTCTCAAGAAAGAACTGCGCCGGCGGCCCTTGCTTTAGCTCTGAATTTTGCTCATGCATCGGAGGTCAAAAACACGCCTAAAATCAACAAATGGCCGGTGTTTCTCTTTGGACAACAAATTTGAAATGATGATGCATCATTTACTGAGGGACTACACAGGCTCATGTGGAGCTGTGATCCGTGATCATCGGCCAAGTTTTATAACGGCATCTACGGCAAGACTGGAACATGTAGCCGACGTGTTCACAACAGAAGCAACTGCCTTGCTTGAGGGGCCGAAGCTAGCAAAAAATACGGGAAGCTCTAATCTGGTGGTGAGATCGGACAACAGCACGGTGGTGGATGCTATAAACTGTAAAGAAGGGTATTGTATGGTGGCAGCGCAGGTTCTTGATGGTTGTCATAGTATTTTACTAGATTTCGGGAGGGTTAATATTGAGCAATGTAGTAGAGAGACAAATTATGTAGCTCATGAGTTGGTCAGATGGGGGTGTGCAAATAACCCTTCTCATTGGGTTGATGCCCCGCCTGAGTTCACAATAAAACTGTTAGCGGACGATGTAACTATTATTTGATTAATAAAGTAAGCCTTCTCGTAAAAAAACACTCTTGGAGCTTATTTTATTTCACTGTGAAATGTGAGCCGTTGGGAGTGGAATTGTTTGTTATTTTGTACTTTTTTCATGGGCTTTCCTGTAATTGGTGAGGCGTCTTCTCCTAGATGTGCCCGATGTTTTCCCCGTCTCTAAGAGCATCTCTAGCAGACCCCGTATAATGTCGATCCGCATAAGGCGTTTACAGTTTGCGGAAAAGGGGCTATGCGGGCCGGCGCGAGCGAGATCAGAGTCAGACCCCGCAAAATGGACCCGTAAAAAAGGATATTTTATTGTTTGCTCGGGCGCCACCGCGTCGACCCACAAACTGAAGACTCCCAATAAGCGAATTTGACAGAGATTCCGACAAATGAGTTCAAATTCAAACAATAAAACATAGTTCGCACGCAAATAAAAGCTTAGTTTTGTACGACAAACACAAAAGGAGTTCATGCAAAAGCGACGACCATGTCCGGCATCATCTTGGTCGATCTTCACTCCGCACCACCTCCATCAAGGTCATCGCAGCCCCCGAATCCACCTCCGGCACCGAAATCATCGGCGAGTGCACTGAATGCATCAGCGACATTGATTCCAAATCCCGATGAGAAAACATCTCCGGCACTATAACACGCACCAGCCGACGCAAGCATCCTCCTCTTCAAGATGTCTCTTCTTGCCATATCATGCCATGCTTTGGTGATGTCGTCCATGTCATTGCGGTTCAATGTCATGATCTTATTCTCTTCGGCAAGCAGTTTGGACATGGCTTTGTTCTCAGCGGCACATGTTCTTCTCTCCTTAATGGTCGTCTTGCGCAGCCCCTCGTCCTTGAGCAATTGCCACTTTTCTTGCTTCTCTCGTGCCTTCTTCTCGGCCAACTCTTTCTTTCTGTACAACATCTTTCTTAACATCAACTCATTTGATTGCACCATGACATCTATCTTGTCCCGCAAGCTCGATGCTTCGTGCTCTCTCTTGATCTTCTCCTTTGTCTTTTTGTCACCATCGGGCTTGTTCAAGTTTCTTGGGCCATCATCATCTTCATCTTCATCCATGTTCGTAAATGAACTTCTCTTCGGTGGGGATTCTTTGTCAATCACCTTCCACTTGTCGCACTCTTTGAGCATATCCCAACAATGCTCTAGTTTAAAAAAAATTGTCTTCAGAAGCTTCCATGTCTTTGTATATTTGTTGGGCAATTTTGTCTTACACAATTAAAACAAAGTCAAATGATGCAACCACTTCATATGATGCAAATGATGTGCACAACTTAGAACGTGAAAACGAACTCACATAATCAGATTCGACGGTTCCACTTGGAGGTGCATTGCGAACTTGTTCCAAGCAAGCTGCCCAACGGTTACAAATCGGTTTGATCACGTCCCAACGACCTTGGAGTGATCGAAAGGTCCGTGGTGTCCTATTGGGATGCTTGGCCATCATGCAGAAGTATTGATCTTCGATTCTTTGCCAATATCTCTTGAAGGTTTGAGACATCCACGTGCAAGCACAAAAAGACACCGCACTCCAAGCCTTGATCAAGATTTGATCTTCCAAGATCGTGTAGTTTTTCGATCTCTCACTTTTTTTCTTGCGCTTGCTCATACGCCCCCTCATCTACCTCCTCCAATTCATCTTCACCATCGTGATCATCCACGCCACCCTCCGTTTCATTGTAATCGAAATCAGCAACGGGGCTTGATCGATGTCGATGACGTTGGTGTCCAACAAGTTCACAAACTCGGCACTGGCCGAACCACCGCTACATTGAGTGACATCAAGTCACGAGCTACCGCAATGGTGAAAAGCGAAGCAAGAACAAGGGATTGAAGATGCATACCTTCCGGCCATTTTGTCGAACACCTCACCTCTAGTGGAAGCAGCACCACTGAATGGCATCGTCGGGGAACATCTCGCCGGGGCGAAGGGAGTGGACGAAGGCACCGTCCTTCTCGTCGTAGGGGCCTTCTTGCGCTTCACGGCCGAAACCTTGACCACCTTCTCCGCCGGCGGCCGGGCAGATTGCGCAGCGGCGGCGGCGTCCGGCGCGCGTGCCTTTCCGGCGAGGCCAGCCAGATTGCCGCCCTGCACGATAACGCTGCCCTGCCGCTTGCGGGTAGGCGCGTTGGGGCCTTGGGCGATGAAGGGGGCAACATGGTCGGTGACGAGATCCGCTGGAAGGGATTGCGCGTGCGCGACCTCCACGGTGACGGGGGACGCCTGGGAGGCTTCCATGGCGGCGAAGAAAGGTGGGGAAGATGGACCGGAGCGCGCGGTGGCGGGGCAATGGCGGCCGAGGAGGGGGAAAGCGGGAACGGCCTCGCGAAAATTTCCCTCGCGCCAAATCTCGCTGCGGATAAGGGGCGAGCTCGGGTCGGCCTCTCAAGCCGTGAATCTAAAGGTTGAGGGCGAACTTTTGTCACGCTCCACAAAAACTTTTATGGTCTGATGCGTTTGCAGGGTCTGCTCGGGCAGAATTTCCGCGCCGACCTGTATTTTGACGGTTATTTTGCGGGTCGCGGCGTTATACGGTGTTTGCTTAGAGACCCTCTAACTAGGTACAAAATCCAGATATTTTCTTTCCTCCAAAAAAAAGGATTCAGCCAACGTCAATGGCGTCGCCGCCGCCGTGGTCCGACGACCTCCTAGGTCTCTTCGTCGCTGTCCTCGACGCGGGGTGCTCTTCCAGCTGGCGCTCCGTTGCTTCTCAGCCGCGTTCTTCGCCGTGGTCGGAACTCCCAGACGAGATCCTAAATCTGGTGATGGCCGGCCTCCCTAACCTGGCAGATCGCGCTCGATTCCAGGCGGTGTGTCGATCCTGGCGCGCCTCGGCTCCCCCTCCGCCGCAGGTGCCGTGGATGCAGACGGTGCTGCGTTCCTGGCAAGCGGTTTCCTGCCCCCCTCCGCGCCAGCGGCCTTGGAAGTGGATCGACTCCGCGTGCCGCCGTCCGTCCGTCCCCTCACAACTGCCGCAGCGGCCTTGGATCGTGCTGCCCGGCGGCTTCTACAACCACGACGGTATCTACACTTACATCAAAGAGTGCACTGGACACGGGTAAAATCTTGTTGTATCTCCATAGTTATACATCCTCATCACATATATAAAAATTTCTTTGTCTTCTTGATCTAATGTATGGATGGTTCTCCTCCCAGGTCCGCCACTGGCAAACAGGAGTACACCCCGTTCAAACGCTCCAACATCAACAGCTCCTTCCCCGACAGCTTGCGATGCGTTGGCTCCACAAACAGCTGGCTCGCCCTCGACTACGTTGATGATAAGAACAAAATTCATACCTACTTCTTGCACAATCCTTTCTCTAAGGAAGTTGTGGCTCTCCCCGAGCTGGATGCCATCGTCGGTAATAGTTCCGAGTTGTTTCAGATCCGCAAGGTGCTCATCCGATCGACCCCTGGTGACCAGCTCGTCATTATCATGACCAACAATTGGAACTATCCGATCATCTTAATCCGACTGGGAAAGGGCGCGTGGTTACCGAGGCCACAGGCAACCCCCTTCATCAACATTATTGACATCGTGCTCCTAGGAAACAGGCTCTACGGGATCACCCAGGCAGAGGACCTCTTCTCCTTGAATATAAGCTTTAATGCTGATGGCTTACCCACAGTCACCAATATCAAGCACCACATCAGATCGGGCGATGCTGATTCCAGCGTGGAGAGCTGACTTAGATGAGGACCAAGACCATTATTGTGAGAACGAAGAGGATCGGCTTCAGCGCAACTTGTATGAATTGAGGACAATTGGAGACAACATGATCACTGATGGCATCCTGTGGGATGAGATGCCTTATGCTCCCAATGATCACCTCGCCACATTTTGGTACTTACTTGAGTCGTGCGGGAAGCTGATCATGGTGAAGCGTCAATTGCAATTTCCTAAATGTTGTTATGTCAAATTCACTCGTAAGTTGGAGGTTTTTGAGGCAGATTTCAGCGCACGCACATGGTTGCCGGTGTCAGGTGGGCTAGGTGACCAAGCACTTTTCATCAGCAAACGCTTCAGCAAGTCTGTTTCTGCTTTTGGAGAGAGAGAGGAGGATGCTATTTATTTTATCGATACAGGTGAGGTGTTCAGCATAAAATCCAAAACTCAAAGCCGGCCAGTAGAGAGAAGCGTCGATTCCCGCTGGTCAACATGGATCTTCCCTCCAAGCTAGCTGTAAGAGTACACTACTAGATGCTGAAAAGGGAATTATTTATCTTAACTATTCCCTACATACCGCCACTTATCCATCACATTTTTCATCACTTTCGGTACACTCAAGTCTAAGATGCCGTTATGTTGATTTTTCCACATCCTATGCATGTTTGCATAGGATGATCATTGCAAATGCTCCTTAACACATGTTTGCTCCGGGCGATGTGCATTCCTATCCCCTTGCTTTTACTTTCACATTGTTCACATGGCAGATTCACCACCAAGATAAATAGTCTAAGGCATGATGAAACCACAGCTCGGCTTTCATGATCTCCTGTGACGCCAAAGTGCAAGATCACGACACTATTACAAATCCATGGGCTTTTTGTGTTTCTGAAGAGGGCACCATAGAGTGTTATACCCATTTGTCCTTGTCATGGTCTTTGGAACGGGGACATTAATCTCCGTTCCTAATCTTACTAGCAAGCCGGATCAGGATCATGACATCTGATGTGCAGACCTTGTGTAAAATAGGAACCTATGCAGTATCCGGTGGTTGAAATCACCAAATTTATCATGGGAAGGTGTAGCTTCTTACTGCAGGTTGGTATATGAATGATATCATAAACCTTGTCTGCCTTTCCACTGGATCTCTGAGGGTTGCTGCTGAGTACTTCGGTTACATAGTTGTTACCTCCCAATCTACAAGGGCACGCACCTCTTACCAATGGTGGTTTTCTGAATATACGCGGCAGGGTTTGTTCTGTATATCCAGCCGGTGCCCTGAATATGTACAACACATAATCAGGTGCATTGGAGATATCATCCATCCTTAAAGCATTTTATTCAATGAAGATTAGATTCCCAGCTGAAAGCAGCGCAGGAGGCACTTGTCTGGACCCTAATTCCTCTGTTTTATTAGGCACATCCACAACTTGTGGAGTCCTCAGAAGTATGACCAGTCTCCAAATGCCACCTTGCATAGTATATTTTGGAAAGGAAGAAGCTACTCATGTTGGACAAGATGCAGCCAGCCCAGAGAGAGATAAATTTGGTTTCATCAGGTTGCATCTTTTCTTCCGACTTTGATTTTGGCAACAGAAACAGAGTGCCTTTACCAGTTGAATTTGTTGTGTTTTTGCACTTCCTTCCTCGTGTTTGATGGAAGAGGTGGTGACTGAATTATCTAGAGTTGTTGTTAATGTGTACATGTATGTCCTTGCCTGCCTTTATATGTTGCAGAACATCCTCCCTCATGTATTTAGTGGTCTGTGTGATGTGATGCCAGAGTGGCCATGGCTGCTCGTTTTTGTTCAGTCTGATGCTTGCTGCTTTTTGGGTTGGTGCAACGAAATGAGTAATACCGCTATCTCTTTCGCCAACCTGACCACCTTGCCCTGGCCCAGCAGCTCATGTTGGATACAATTATTGTCTCAAAAATGAGCCGAGGTATCTCGCTCTGTCTGTCTGCATTCAGATGGACAGGTCAAATCTCAAGTTGCACACGCTTCATGTCCAATTGTTAAGGTAATTCAGAGCTTGTTTTTTAAAAGAGCCCCAAAAAAGAGAGGAGCTTCTTTTTAGTTCGAATATCAATATCTACAGGTATGTTGAGCTGAGCTGAACGTATAAAACGAGTGGATGGAGAGAACAGTTTAAAAGAAGTGGCAAAGTACATACTTCACGGAATTTCATAAGTTCCAACTCTAATTAGTTGAGCGATCGAGCACATAGCCACTGCAACAGCAGCATTGATCCTCTACACATTGCGCAATTGGACGACGGTTGGGGAGTAAAAAGGAACGTCACCAAGTGTACCATAACCAAGTAAATTAAATCTCCACATGAAACTACCATCTCTCAAAGCTATCTAGCTATTTCAAAGTTACGCCCTCTACTTGGCGATTTCTCAAGTGGCAAACATCATCTGTTTCAGAAGCATGCTAAGATATCAATATCTGCAAAAAAGAACACAGACTTCGAATCATGATGCACCTGTGAGCATCAGTAACATTGTTCAGTTAATAAACCTATATGATAATGAATTACCAACAATCGTTAGTCATAGTCAAGCTACACCGGTTCGAGCATGTTCTGTCCGTTAACGCATAGTATAAGAAAAGGTTTTACATATTTATTATGCATGTCAAAACGCCTTCTCTAGTACTCCCTCTGTAAACTAATATAAGAGCGTTTAGATCACTATTTTAGTATTCTAAACGCTCTTATATTAGTTTACGGAGGGAGTAAAAGCTAAGTGGCAATTTGTTGCTACTACTTCTTTAGTTTAATCATTGACACAACATCCTTTTACCAATCTAGCACCACATCATCATAACAACGCCTTAAAAAATTGTGATAAGAGTGGCGCTTCTCCTGGTTCTTAGCACAACCCCCATACTCTGGTTTGGCTAAACACTTTGTGGATGTATTTTAAATTTTACTGATATTTTTTTTAGCTATGCTCAAACATCATATATCAAGATAAAAGATAGACAACCATTAGCTTACTACAATACAAAATTAGGAAGTAACGGGTCCTGTTTACCAAGCAGAAATGAGGAGCCCCCAGATCCTAAAATTGAGATGCAACTACCACGGTTCTCATTTACTGCTGAGATTAGTTTGAGGGGAACTACCCAACTGAATAAAAAATTTTGGAGACGGCAAGGGGCCGAGGAAGAGCAAGATGCTCCTGCTTATGTAGTAGAGGCAGAAACTGAAGAAAAGAACTAGGAATACAAAGTAAGCCTATTTTGCATACTGGAACTAGGAAGTGTGAAACATTAATTCTTTATAGTAAATTGCAAACTAAATACATGTAGCTATCGGGTGAAGAGATGGATCTAGTGTAAATCATAATTTTCCAACTAAAAAAGGTCATTGGATTTTAGGATGGACGGTTATATGAGAGGTGGGATGCTACCAGGCCTCCAATCCCATTTGTTGTCTTGTCCTCAATTATTCATCTAAATCTTTTCAACCTAATTGGCAGGACCATTTGACTACTCACGTGGCTGTCTTTCCATTACCAAACGGCCATGGCTACAGGTTTTGAGGTTTATACTAGAAGGAAATTTCACCAACTACTATGATTGATGTAACTTTGCTGAGAATGCGATGAGTTACTGGACAAAAGTCAAGCTCTGAAGATACTTATTATACTATTTGCATGCTTATAAGATATGGATAATGACCTTACCATATTATTCTAGCCCTGCCACAGCAGCAGTGCATCGTCAACTCCACATAGTGTTGGGTCACCTTCATTTCCCCGTGCTTGGTCAACTCTACATAGTGTTGGGTATTGGGGTAAGAAAACATAAGACATTTACACAAATATGTACACTATAATTCCATACCTATGTTCTTCAATATGCTCTTCGGACAGCATAATCTTCACTTCCTTCCCACAGGCAGCACATATTTTAACCTCCTCACGCATGGCCCTATAATTCTTGTAAGCTTTGATTGCATAAAGCAATCCACCTGCTGCCGATAAAGCTCCAAAGGCACAAGAACCAATTGCCACAAAAAGTGCTTCAGCCGCCATCAGTCACTAGCAAAGTACACAGAGAACTGTCACCAGCGGATCATCAGATGTAACAGAAATCATGAAACTGCTAAATTTATGATGTACAGTCAGAACATGTTAATAGCTAGAGGTTCAATAAGCAACTTTAGAAGTCAACTTCTAGAGAGAAAAAACTTGGTGTGGCAGAATCAAACTCTACTCCTAGAAAAGAAATACTCAGCCAATGGCTGGATAACCAACTGTACAGGACCCTTTCACTGCAGATTCAGCGAGACAGCAAGGCATATCTGGCCCGATGATATTAGAGTACCAAAAGTCACAGAAGTACTTCCCCTCAAGTCACAACAAGTGGTTGATGGTAGAACCGTTAGTACACAATCCAAGTATCATCAATTAGATTGTTTGCATATCAGACCAAACAAACCGTACGGAAGCAGTCTATACTGATCACTGGAAATAGCTTGCAGGAATTTTGCGAGTAGTTTTCTCTTATGTGATTAGCCTCCACCTACCTCCAATCTGAAATGCAGTAAACGGCTCTTATCCTAAATTGACTAACAGGCAAAGTCATCTTCAGAAAACAAATTGCAGATCAAGGTTGTAGCACATAAGAGAACAATCATAGATAAGATATCATGATCTAGAGTTAATAATCTGCATAAGAGGGGCGGAGGTGGGGGGGGGGGGGGGGGGGGGGGGGGGCGGAGGCAATGGCGTTGAGGGGATGAGATACCTGCAGATGAGGAGCTGCGGTGGAGGACAGAGCTCGGGCCGGCGAGTGGCTGCTCGGGGGCGGGGAAGAGGGCAGAGACGGCGGGAGTAGGCGCCGGGGAAGGGGTAGGCCGTAGGCAGGAGGGGCGGCGCACGGACGGCGGTCCGACCGGAAGGGAGCCGCGGGCTAGAACCTAGCCGCCACGGATCGGTCGCTCGGTTTCTTTCCTTTTTTTTTAAGCACGCCGATAACGCCCACACGGGTGGGCGTTAAGGGTCTGCCCACACATTTTGGGGTTGTTTGGATACAGGGAATTAGATGTGAGATTTTAGAAAACAAGTTTTTGGAGGATTTTTAGGAAAACCAGTTTTGGTTAGTTATTCTGTTAAGGTAAATACACCCAGTACCTTGTTTGGATGGGAAAATTAGAAAAACACGATTTTGAGTTCTTCCCAAACAATACATGGAGGTGTGGTGCTTCGGCTTGCTCTTGGCACCTACACGCACAGCGGCGGACAACCACACCGTAAACTGCTCTCTCGCGAGGCCATCGCCGAGGCCGCCAGGGTGGTCGCGCTGCTCGCCTGATCGTGCTCGGCTTCGTTCGCCAGTGTCATGCATGTTGGCTCAGGTTCCCATCAAAGAAGCACGTACATGCAACTCACATACGGCAAGACACGAGTACACGACGTAAAGCACCTTGATTGATTCTCAAGCCGGGCATGCATGTAGCATCTGGCTAGCTGCTGGATCGATTGGCTGGTAACAGCAGAGCACAACACACATGCTAGGGAGGCGTGACGACGACGTAGAAGCTGGAGCATATGGACGGCGACGGTGGCTGTGAAACGGCCGATGGACACGACGGCAGCCGGCCCAAGTCTGCATCCGCCATGGAGGCGCTGGTCTAGGTGGAGCATCGCAACCTGCATGCTCCGGCTGCTTGGCTGAGATCGGCAACGACGTCTTTTGGCTTTGTCAAGCTGCTGTCGCGGCCGGCGAAGGTTACCATGATCAGCGCGTCAGACTTCACTGATCTCCTGATGCATATAGAAAACGCGTTTGTACAAAAACGTCTATTAGTCGTTTTTGTATAAACTGGTTTTTTGGGTTTTCGGAAGACCCAGTTTAGTATATCCACGAGTTAGTTAGAGGATCCAAACAATGTTTTAGGTTGTTACACCAGAAATCGGGTTTAAGGAAAACTAGTTTCCTATAATCTAGGTATCCAAACAACCCCTTCGTGTGGTGTTTTAGAGGATCAGCCCACACGCCTACGTTTGTGCAAAATAAGTAATGTTCGCACGCCTTTTTTTCTTCTCGCGGTCCCTCTCACATGCCTACGTGTGGCCAAAATAGATAATGCCCACACGTCCGTACGTCAGGCCTCCTACCTTATGGTCCCGCACGCCGCGTGACAGTCACCATGCGTCCCCGCAGTTGCCATGGTCTGGATCCTCTTTCATGTTCATTTAACTGCAGTTGATATGTCGTTGAACTACAGTTGCCATGTCGGACAACTACAGTTGCCATGGTTGCTCAACTGCAGTTGCCATGTATGGTCTGGTCTACTGCAATTGCCACGATTTCAAAACTTTTAGAAGTTGCCACCCACTAACACTAGGCAGTTGCCATGTAGCACTACAAAAAAGGCATGGCAAAAAAACATGTTCGGGTAAAAGAGAGAGTTGCCATGTGCTCACAAGCACGCTAGGGCAGTTGCTATGTAAAAAGAAAGAGTTGCCATCTGCTTACGTGCACGCTAGGGCAGTTGTCATGTACCACGCAAAAACACATGGCAACTCGGGTAAAAGAGAGTTGTCATCTGCTTACAAGCAAAGCTAGGCCAGTTGCCATGTACCCTGCAGAAACACATGACAACTGACGGCTTTGGGTGTGGGCGAGAAGACGAGCGTGTGGGCGAAGTGATAAACGCCCACACACCAACCCCTCTGCGTGCGTGAAAACTGGTGTGTGGGCGAATTGCTAAACGCCCACACACCAGCCCCCCGTGTGGTGAAAAAGAACATGTGGGTGATCGGATGAATGACCACACACCAGCCCAGTCCTACGTGACACACAAAAACTGCTAGAACACACCAAGATTCGTGCAGAATTGGTTGGACAAGGATCCATGCGTGTGGGTGAGTTGCCAGACGCCCACACGTATGAGTGTTAGTATTTCTGTTTTTTAATGAAACACTCGTATTCATTAAGACACGGCTAAATCGCCGGTTACAGCACGGGTTATATCATCAGCATAGTTAGAGAACCACTCGTTAGAATCTCCAGCAACTAAACCCGCACCAATAGCAGGGCTTGTTACAAACACGTGGCGTGTGTACAACCATACCTGGATAAATTGTGTGGCAAAATTCACCTTAAGCTCGTTGAACATTTGGCCAAGGGAAGACATGTCGTACATATGAGATCCTCTGTTGTAATGTAGGGTGCTGTAGTGCGGATGACATGTGAGGCCGGGTCCACATGACAGTGACCCTACAACATCATATAGTACTGCAGAGGATCCTGACCCTATCCGATGACATAGCTTGCTGTAGCACTAGACAATCAGTCCCAAAAAGTACTCTGCCCACCCTCATTTGAACAACCCAGTTAACAGCAGTGCAAAGGGCCACTATCTCAGCGTGTAAAGCATTGTAAATTGATTGGGATGAGCCCGCTGCAGCAAAAAGGACTTCATGGGCGACTCGGGCGGCGACACAAACCAGCCCGCCGCCACCTTCCCTTTCCCGATCCCTTATCCTCGCCGTCACCTGAGTAAGAAGGCAAGAAATCTCGCAACGCTTGCGAGGATGGTGACGGCGGGGCGTCTCGTCTCCTGTCCCGACGGATGGCGTGGATCGCCGGCGCATGGAGCACCCAGGACGGTTTGCTGCAGCGGGTGTTTGTGGATATGGCTCGCGGGAGGCCGGGGATGCAGCGGTTGGTGGCGGATCTGGCCCGCGGTGGCCAGTTGCGGCGACCGGCAGCAGATCTGGCCCGCGGCGGATCTGGCATGCGGTTGGCTCCGACGCGAGGTGGCTCGGGCGAGCGAGCAGTCAAGCCGGTATCCCGGTGACGACTGTGTAGGCCACGTCCCACTCCGCTCTTGCCCTCGCTTCTCCGGTTCTCCCCATCGCGACACCCGGTCCCGGAGCCCGGCGAGAGGCGGCTGCGGCACGCATCCAGACTGCGCAACACTGTAGTGCGCCTGCTCACTTGCTGGTCGACGACACATAGCATATGGAGCCCTTGCTTCGTTCCGTCTCGTGCCCATCTCCATGAATCGAAGGCCTACCGCTGCAGCGCGTCCCCTGGCTGGCGGTGTACCATGGTTGATTGGCAAGTGGGCTGCCATGCCTCGGTCGGATCACCGTCGACCTCGTTGTAGTGTCGTTGCCACCGAAAGGTCGGCATGAAGATTCTTTTCTTCGGATCCAGTTGTTGACTTCGATGGAGAGATGTAAATTATGGAAGATGACTTGATGCAGAGGGATGGTTTTGCAGCGGCGGTGGTCACATCGCATGCAGTTGCTGGATCGCGGAAAAGTGGTTGCGACAATACATAAGTGACGTCGATGGTGGTGCTACTTGAGCTCCGGGGTGAAAGCCTAGGTCTAACCTGAGATGGTTAAATCCGGCAATGGCGATATTTTTATGTCATTCCTTTGTTGAAAGCATTGCTTGGATATGCTCAGACTGCTTCTTCAGGGTGAAAACCTAGATTCTGGCCTTGTGTGGTTGGATCCGGTGACAGCGACGTTTGAGCGTTGCTCCCTTCGTGAAGACGTTGCTGTTGAAGAAAACCTCGTCGTCCGTATGGTGTCTTGAAATGGTTGGTGCAAATATGGTCATTGCTATAATTTGTCGAAGGCGGATCTAGTCGCTCTGATTTTTTTTCCTCGCCAACACATAGCTTTGGTCGTATATGACTTTGCTATTTGTTGGTGTTTTTGTATGCGTGCATTGGTGATGGTTGTGTGCATCCTACCTATGCGGAGGCCGGGTGTGTACTCATTATGTTTGTATCCTTTTGATGCTTCATTTGAGTTAATAAAATTCACCCTTTGTCAGAAAAAATCTCCATCCACTGTATCCATTGTGTTCTGAAAAAGCTTCATCAATATTAATTTTAACAAAATCTGATGGTGGTGGCTTCCAAGAACTATGGATGCTCACGTGAGAAACCGGATTCTTGTTCAGGAACTCATTCCCCTCATTCACATGAAAACGAACAACATATTGGAATTCTTCTACCGTGGCTCTACGTTCTCCATGATTTCCATGGTTTCTCTCGGTTTCGATGGGACGGGAGAAGAAGGGGCAGGAGCTCTTGGCAGTTTGCAGAGAACCCCCTCTAGTGAAGTGTATTTAGGTGCAGATCCAGGGGCTCCGCTCCTCATGGCCGTTCGATCCCACCGGTAGCACTGATATGCGACTGCGAGGCTCCTTGTAAAATTATGAAACCACGGGTTGTGCACCGTTTCCTTTTATTTTCATATAGAACAAAAAAAGAATGAAAACGTTCAGTGTCAACCGGTTGAAATCAGTCGACGTGTCCGCCACCTCCTTTAAGCGTCACATGCCCTCAAGGCCCCACTCAAGGAAACACGAGGCGAACCTCTTCGTGTAGAAAACATCACGTTCCTCTCTCCGTCTCTCACCTATATATTTTTTGCAACATTACATATGATGTAAAAGTTTTTCCACAACACTACTCTTGTTGTAGAAAAAAGAGAAGACGAAAAAATAAAATCCCGCAACACAGCCTATGTTACAAAAAAAATTCCGCAACACAATCTATATTGCAAAAAATAAAGCCCGCAACACAACATATGTTGCAAAAGAAAATATTCCCACAACACAACCTATGTTGCAAAAGAAATTATTCCCACAACACAACTTATGTTGCAAGAAAATTTGACAACACAACCTATGTTGCAATGTTTCTGCAACAAGAGTTTTGTTGCAAAGTAGAAGAAGACGTTCAGCTGCTAGAAAGATCAGATCTGATGGTCCGCGAGGCGACGGATCGTTTAAAAACAATCCATCGCCGATGCGTAGCGGGCCCCAACCAAAAAGAAACATTTTCTTCTTATAAACCGAAAAAAAAGACATTTTCTTCTTAGAAACATTTAAAAAGATCCACCGCCTCACGAGCCGTTCGATTGTGTGATGCGAGCCATCAGTTTCTCTTCTCTAATTTCCTGCAACAATACTTTTGTTGCGAAACCTTCTCTTCTCTAATTTTCTGCAGCATGGCTTCACTAATTTCCTGCAACAAGTCCCATGTTGCAAAACCTCTTCTTCTTTAAATTTCTGCAACAAGAATCTTGTTGCAAAAATTGCAAACACATCTTCCGCCGCGTTTAGTTTTACAGAACCCTTGTTGCAAAAATTGCGACAACATCTCCAGCCAAATCACGCACTAACACAATCATCTTTTCCTGTCGTCGTTCTGCAACAACGTTGTTGTGGCAGAAACTTGGAGTGAACATAGACGTACTGCGTGGTGACGTCAGCGTGGTGGATCTTGTCGGATTTGTCGATCCGGTCGCTACGAGGCGTTTGGCGGAGGAAATCCAGCATGGATGAGCTCGCGGCGACGAACTACAGGCGGCAGCCGCCTAAGGGCAGCAGAGCTTGGCGACAACGACCTACAAGCAGCGGCGCCTACGGACAGCAACACTCGGTGATGACGACCTACAGGTGGTGGCGCTCGGCAACGACGACCTACATGCAGGGGCGCTCGGCTTGGCTGCTGGTCATGAGTGCTCGGTCCGCAACAGACCATTTGTTCGGTATAGCCAATTGAAACAAGGGACAAGTTGCGAAAACTATACCAGGATAGAGATTGCTTCTGAATCGTTTGATCCAAATCAAATCCGACGGCCACGGAGGAGGTTGACGCGCGCACAAACATCCGTCGGTCGAACGATAGCGTTTTCCATAAGTAAACTACCCCATTCGAGAAGGATACTTTTTTTGGAAGCAGTTTGTCGTCAGAGGGCACGTGGGTCTCTATCGTCAGCTTCTTCATGTAGATTGTAGAGTCCTCTTTCGAGGGCTCTCGTTTGTTGACCACATTGATCACACCGCATCAAGCTCATCAAGGCGATGGAAACACGATCAATTTTGACACCTAAACAAAAATTTGAAACCTGAACAATTTTTTCAGAAAGTATTCCCACTTCAATATTTTGTTCAGGTTTCAAATTTTGTTCCCATTTTAAAAAATTGTGTTTTAAAAAATTGTTCACACTTTAAAAGTTTGTTCAGGATTCAAAAATTTGTTCTCATTTTTTACAAAAAAAATGTTTATGTTTCACAAATGTTTGTGTTTCAAAAAGTCATTTGCACTTTAAAATGTTGTTCAGGATTCAAAATTTGTTCCCATTGTTTAGTTTGTTACAAAAATGTTTATGTTTGACAAACGTTCATGTTTTGAAAGTTGTTTGCACTTTAAAATTCTGTTCAGGATTTAAAGTTTGTTCCAATTTTTCATGTTTTGAAAAATTGTTTGCACTTTAAAATTGTGTCCAGGTTTAAAAAATCGTTGCTCTTAATAAAATGTTCGGGGATTTAGATAATGGTTCACGCTTTCAAAATTTCTTTGTGTTTTCAAAACATGTCCGTAATTCAAAAAATTGTTCACATTTTTGCATATAATGTTTGGAATTTTAAAAATTGATTTTTAATATTTAGAATACTAGGATTTTGAAATCATTCATAATTTTCAGAAAAATCCAAAATATATAAAAATTATATGTTTTCAAATCTCGATGCTGTGGTATATGGTTAAATATTTTCGCGCTTCTCATTTGTTACCAAGAGTCATTAGTTAGTGTGGATAGCAGGAGTAGTTCAGCAGCTAGGTCGCAATGTGAGCATCACGTTTTTTGGTATTTTTAAGTGTCACGTTACTAAAAAGAAAAACATGGTTCGCGTCTGGTGGGCCGGCTCAGTCACGTTCAGACGCAGATTGACCTGCTACAGCAACAATCCCGTTGAGAACACGCTCAAGGTTCAAAATTGACCTGGATCAGAGAGTTTGGTGTGATGATTTCAGGGATTGAAACCTCTACATTTGATTTAGCCTTCGTCTACGAGTTTAAGGTTTATTTTTGAAGTTTTTCTCATATCTCGATGAGCCTTAGACACTCCCATATAGAAAAAGAAAAATGCTAAACGCACACGCTTATTAGGAGGGATTACGGGCCCTTCTAATTCTCTTCAACCCCCTGATTTTCAGGTGGGTGGGGCCCCTCCCTCTCCCTTAATCCAATCAGCACCTAACAAGTTACAAACGCTACGTAAAACCCCATTGTTATTCCGTGAATGTAGCTTTGTTGAAAAAAAAAAAAGCAAATTGTGTTAGGCTGGCAACGCACATGCACCCGCGCATCAAGATCTAAGGGCATGTATTAGGATCAATAAAATCGTCTTATCTTAAAACTTACGTGTAATTCAGATATGACAATAAGTACAAGCCTAAAACGGGTTGTTTTTTAGTCTTATTTTTAATAACTAGCTATTTCTAAAAATATGGTTAGACATATTAGACTAAGAAATCATCTTTTAAATAAAGAAAGACAAATTTGTTTATATATTTTTTCTCCACCTTAGCATTTATCCTATATGGCACCGTGAAGATTGGCACCATTATACACTAGTATAATGCCCGTGCGTTGCCACGGGCTACAATGCATATTATATGAATCCAAAGTCGAAGCTCATTTCTCTCTCTCATAAGTATGGACATGTTTGGATTTCAAACGGAGAACCAACGTGCTCTCCAAAATTCAATGTATGAACAGTACGAGCTCTTTACCATATATATATCCTCCCAATCGCAATGTGCAAGGATGAATCGCAATACCACAAAATAGACAAATAGCTCGTTAGAATTGGTACATATCATGCCAGTTCAATTACTAAAGTTCATCTCCAATTTTGGAAGCAAATGGCCAGAAGAAAAATGATGCAATTTTGTCCACTTTTGATTGTTCCCTCTAAACAAAAATGCTAGTGATTTTTCTCTGAGTGTAGTATCCCAATAATGAAATATAAGAGCGTTTATATCATTGAAGTAATGATCTAAACGCTCAAATATTTCTTTACATAGGGAGTACTATTTTATTTTCTATGCATTGAATCAACATAAATAAAATTCAACCATTTTATGAATCTGTACATACACACGACCATCAATTGAATCAACATAAAAACTCCAACAACTATACTATCTCCGCCTCCACAATCTAAGATTTTTTGCAAGAAGTTGTTCAATAAAACAAACATAGCAAATCCATACATGAGAAAATTAACAAAACTTCCAGCTTAGGTAAACCGAGTAAGTTAAATATAAAAATGGAGTACATATAGCATGAATGATTTAATTACTACATTGATAAATTAGGACATTCGTTTGAACTTAAAAGTAGAGATTTAAAACACATTACTATAGAATTCACTTGCAAACTTTTACCTTTCATGTTACGAGACCAAAGAAGGATCCCATTTAAATAGACCCTGTGCCTCCGCAAGCACTTGCAGTAATGTCGGCTACTGGTCAGAGTTAAAATAGCTTTTCATTAACAATAATTCTTTGTTCCATGATACCCTAAGCCTGCTGTGATTCCTTTCCACAACTGAATTTAAGCAGACCATTGAACAACACAGTTAGTTCAAATAGAGATAGGTTGTGCAAGTGAAGAATGCAACAAGTCACTCATCAATCTAAGGTTCAAATAGAGACAGTTCAGATGCAACCAAATGCCCCAAAATCTTCAATGTACACAAGAATGCCGATAAAAGCCAGTTCATCTTGTTGTTCCCTTCATGCTTCGACAGTTCCTATGATTCATGTCCATCAGTCTGTAGGGCATCCCACATGCACCAGTGATGTCAAGCACCAATCAAGAAATGAACAAGCTAACAAAAACTATACTAAGTGGAGGCCATCAAAGTTAAGTTGAAAGAAAGGTCCAATAGTTAAGCGTTATTTTCATATTACAAGTTTGGCAATGTCAATTTCAATATCTACATCAAACAAAGGCTTTTAAGAAAAAAAATCATATTAACGGATTTAAGATGGAGAGAGGATTATAGATAGTTGGTCTCACTGAAAATAGAGGTGCGGGGTTGTGCTTTACACTGACGCGATAGTAAAACAAAGACCGCCAGACAATTTTAATGCAGGGCATGGACTGACACACCGCTGGTATTGTAGCCCTCCACTCTATGTGTGATTTCAGATTTATATTTGTTTGATAGAAGAAAGATGACAGACAATACAACCATCAGGTTGGGCACTGTTTATGCATTGGAAGGTAACCAAGGCAAATAAAAGATTCATTAAGGACATGTAAACAAAAAATAAAAATGAACTCCGGCCGTTATCACCCAACTAAAACCATTGGATAATGTACAACTCTATATTTTCAACATACCTTGAGTAACAGTAGAGAGAAGATGGCCGCATGTCAATTCTGAATGGGAACATCTTAAGAATCGCATGCCCTGTAGAAAGAATAGCAGGATGGGAAGTTTATTGCTCAAATGGACCGAACAATATTTTTTACAGTCATACAACTCTAGGATTCGATTTGGATGAAGTAGACATATAGATAAACACAATTTTTTTCGAGAACACAAATATAGATAAACATAATCAGTATGAAGGAAACATTGTTATCATTTTTTCACCGACCAATGACCTCATTGAATTCGAGCGACCTGTGAACAGTGTCCAAATCATGATGGTTGTGCAAAATTTCTAGTAACATTACTTCTAACAGTACATGAATTAGTAACATATAAATATATTTTTCCAGTCAGCTTGGAATCGGCAAACCAAGAGAATGTACATGTCTTTCTTCTTTAGCTTTTTGGCCCAGCGTTGTCACAAATTTTTGCGATATTCTCTTTTGAGATCCTTGATTACTACCTTCATGTAAAGCATAACCATCTACATTAGATCTCGACTGTTGAATTTCTAGGTAGTAGGTATCGGTTCACATAAGCAGGCAAACACAAAGCTCTAAAAGTAACATATCCTTTCTTAGTAGCACTGGAATTCTATCATTTATCTATTAAATTATCAAGGAAATATTTTCTCCTAAAGCCTAATTCGTGATGAATTTCAGACTGCAAGTACACAGTTGCAGACACAAAGGACATATGCAGTTGACCATGAGGCTCTTGAAGGCAATTCATCGAATAACAATACTCACAGTTTGGAAAAATGGGGTGAGGTCTTTTGGCTGGTACAGCTGCACTTGATGTCCCCATCGTCACATCCTTACACCAGTGTGTGGGTCGCTACTGATGTCCCATGCCCAGGCCTTCTCAACCGAACAATGCCTGCCGTACCCGATGCCCTTTGTTGTATTTATCAACGATCGCTTGCCACAATCAACGAAGCCTGATGATCACATCGCTCGATGAAACTTTTGTAACCCATGCGTTGGACAATAGCCATGGAAGCAAAGAGACGAGGAGTACCCAACAGTAAGAGAGAAGCACATGATATGTGTGTGCTTATAAGGTGAAAATATGCGTCTATGTTTTATGTTCTTAGCTTTGTGTGAAGGACAGTCAATTTCAGGATGACAACGTCCATTTTAAAGCAAATGTTAGTTGGTAGAAATAAACATGCAACGACACTTAACTGCTTTACCATTTGTACTTCACAAAAAGTGTTAAGCATAGACTGACAAAAAAATACCTAGTCCGCAGGATTACAAAAGTTGTAACTTACCGGTAATGATCTAAAAATTTATCCACCAAAGTCAGTGCCAATTCTTCTAGTGATAACATGAACATTGTGACAAGGTAAATCGAGACATTTGCAATACGAATTTCGGTTTCCTCATTGTACTGGATTGAGCTATAAACAATCATGCAATTATCCTCCTCATGTATGGCTAGAGCAGTTTGTGTTTCCGTGTAGAAGTACTAATGTGCAACTATGCACTCTACCAAGCTCCCCCATGGCGCTTCGTGCCCACTGTTTTCACCGACAAGCCAAAGGTTAAATTAGTATTAGTACAGAAATAGATCACGTTAACTTTTTTGGCATAAGATCACATCAAAATATTGTTGAAGATGGAAGAGCCAATACATTTGGACAGAACAAAAGCGTAATAGAACATTGGATACAAACGCTACATTTGATAGAAATACTTAGTAAAACGTACAGTAAACCCTTCAACTCAGTGTTCTTCGGATCAAAGTAAAACATATAGTAAAATATACAACAGAAGTGTAATGTATAAGCAGTCCGTACCAAAGAAGGTCGCCTCGTCAACTCGGTGTTCTTCGGATCAGCACCAGTTTGGAGTAAACCCTTCAACTGGTTAAAACCGCCATAAAAGGCAGTACAATTTACTCTTCAGGTCAGCTCTGCCTATTTCCTCCCTGTGGAATGTGATGTGTGATTTTATTTGTTTGACGCGCCTACATATCCATTGTTCTACAACCAAAGGCAAGCAGGCAGCACATCTCTGAGGTTGCTCAATTATTTTTCTTCCGCCAAGAAAATAAATCTGCAGCATTTTTGCAAGGAGCGCAAATCTTCAACGAGCCTGCATCATCGTTAGTTACCTACATCTCTGTCCCTGTTGGCTGAACAACCATTGTAGTTGGAGGAGAGTGACCCGGTGCTCCACATCCATAATCTTTAGAGACTCAAGCCTCATTTATGGCCCTCATGAGCCTCCTCCCTGCCTTATTCCTCCGTCCGCGAGATGGATGTACGCAGGCAGAAGAAGCACTAAACTTACAAATAGGGTGAGCCAAGTGGCTTGAGGCAGATATCGGTGGCTGGATGAGAGGACGGACATGAAGACACAGAGGTGCCGTCCTCGTTGCTGGAGCAAGGGCCGGAGCACACAGAATCGACCGTGCTCAATGAGCCTGCAGGACCATTCCTCCCTACATCATATGTTAGAGACGTATCAGCATTCCCAAGCTTAATTCCTGCTCGTCCTCGAGTAGGTTAATGATAAAAACAGAATTTTTGATGTGGAATGTTGCCTAACATGTTCATCTCATAATCTTTTTCTTTTGTAGCATGGACATTTGGACTTTTAGATGATTCAAAACAATAGTCTATATTTTACATGAAGACATCAATACTCAATCATATCAACAAGCAACTATTCTTTCAAAATATCAACATTAAAGAAAGCTATCCCTAGCCCATTATGCTCAATCATTGATCCACTCCCAATGCCTCACGTTTCACAGTGAAATAAAATTAGCTCACGAGCGTTAGGTGAGAAAGGCCGATCGATGCGCCCCCCCCCCCCCCCAAAGAAAATAATCTATGCGCTTGATGCGACCTGGGAGAGAGGAGGGGGAAGGAAACCGGTCAGGTCATGTTCAATCCTTGGAGATAACGCGGATGAACAGAACCATTCGGTTAATTTAATTGGGTCATGAGTTAATTATTCTGATCCTTTGAAACTTCGAATGTCAATTTTAGCAAGTAGTTTTTGTGTAAGATCATATATGTGTTTCAGTTTATGGCGTATATCAAGTGGTTCACATGGCATATGATGCGGCTAGATGCAATGACCTCCCGTGGATCCTGCACCGTCTCTGCCTCGATACTTGCCTCAGAATTTTGTGATGGCAAACTGACCAAAGTTCATTAAATTAACACTTCCATTTTCTTGCCTGCTGCTATGTGCAAATGCCATGGAAATTTAAGAACACGCCCTCTCTATGGTACTGTTCATTGTTCTTTTTGTTGTCGGTTGTAGGTACGCAAAGCTTCAGAGTAAAATTTCCCCGTCTCCTATAAACTATATTTTTGCATATCCATGGAAGAGAGGAGCATTTCTTTTGCCTCTTGTTCGTGTTGAGAACATATATTATAACTATATGACACTGCCATTTCTCTCTCTTTTCTCCTGTTGGTAGGAATGGACTTGCACTGAATGCATCTTTCCTTTTTTTTCTCCGGTACGAATAGATAGAACAAAGATTTTTGTAAACTATCATGTTTTTATAGCATATTCGGAAACTCTATGACTCAACGCGTAAAAATCAAAACTATGAACCTATCGGCCATCCGTTGGCTGAAGAGAGCTTTTTCACTACTAGGGAAAAAAAACCTAGTAGTAGCGCGGGATAATGACATATTAGTAGCCGCGGGGGGGGGGGGGGGGGGGGCTACTAATACGGCGCCACAGCTAACTTTTAGCAGTAGCACGGGTCCAACCCGCGCTACTACTACTTCTACTAGTAGTAGCGCGGTTGCCACCCACGCTACTACTACTTAGCTGTAGCGCGGGTAAGGTTCCCGCGCTACTACTAACTAACTAGGAATTAAAAAAATAAATTCATCCAAGGCTGCTACTATTGGGCGTCAACGTCTTCTCCATCCAGTGCTGATGCTGGTCCTGGAGGGGATGAAGTCGTCCATGGTGATGGTACTTCCCCGCCCAACTCATCCTCGCACCTCTCCTCTGCTGCTACTACAAAAGAAGAGAAAACGATTAGAAGATGAAGAGAGAGAGAGAGAGAGAGAGATTGAGAGGAGTAGGAAGAACAACTCACCTGTGGTTTTGTCCATGGCGGATCTGGCCGCCGCCATGGATGGCACTCTGCTGGATCTCCCTCTCCTTCCAACATCATATAAGGAGGAGGAAGGAGGGAGAGGGGGGCTGCAGCGGGAGTGGACATCGCCGGATTTGGGGGAGGCATGAGGTGCGACGCCGGCGGTGGTGGTGGATGAGGAAGGGAATCGCGGGTGGGAGGGAGAAGCGGAATGGGAGAGCCTATGGACAGAGGGGGAGAGTGAGTGAGAGGAGGGATTCGGCCGAGGATATGGAGACTTCACCTACCTTGTACTTAGTAGTAGCGAGGGGTATAAACCTGCGCTACTACTATCAACTTAGTAGTAGCGCAGGTTCATACCCCTCGCTACTATTATGGCATGTCCCGGGGGGGGCACGGTAGATACTTCTTAGTAGTAGTGAGGGTTAAACACCCGCGCTACTACTATCTACTTAGTAGCAGCGAGGTGTAAAAAACCACGCTACTACTAAGTAGCAGCAGTGAGGGGTATAAACCTGCGCTACTAGTAAGCGCCTGCCTATAAGCTTTTTCCTAGTAGTGTTTCGGCCTGCACTAGGCCGAAGTAGTGTCACTACTTCGGTCTATATTTGGCTGAAGAGAGGCGGACCATGGCTGAAATGCTGTCTTCGGCCTCCACTAGGACGAAGAGTACTCTTTGGTCAAACATAGGCCGAAGGGTCCTCAGGGGCCCATCTCTTCACGTTAACTGTAGGCCGAAGTTGCATGACACGTGTCTTCGGCTTTTGTTAGGCCAAAGTGTAAATTTGTTTTTGCAATTTGACCTACGAATCCTGTACAACCATCCCTGTCTTAGACATTGAAAGAATAAACTTTCCCGCCAACCCTTTCCCTCCATATGTTCCTGCCAACCCTTTTCCGCCGTTCTTTCCCGCCAACTCTTTCCCGCCATTATTTCCCGCCAACCCTTTCCATCCGTCTTCTCTTCTCAACCCTTTCCATCCATTCATGGTAGTGGCCATAGTTGCGGCGCTTGCTGCTAGGGGGCTCCTCCATGCGCTCGCCGTCGCCAACCATATGAACCACCACCTTGCCCTTCTTGTCAACGGCCGGGAGCACCTCCATGCCCATCTCATTGCTCTCCTCGACCTGCACACAATTCATGGAGTCAGTCACATCACAGAGTTCATGGCTTATTGAAGAGCATGTAGTTAAAACGGCATGACTGTCACTCTTCCTCCTCGTCATCCCGCCTATATTTACTCACGCTGACCACCACTACTTACCCACTCCCTCTCTTCTCTCACTATCAACCTTCCTCCTCTCCATAGCCATGAGCTCCAGCTCCAGCTCCAACGCCAACCCCTTCCCTTGGGGTATTGGCTGGAGGGCCTTCTTCCTCGGGTGGTCAGCTGGTGACCGCTCCAAGTTTGAGAACACCATGGAGGTGTGCTCGAACTTCGGCTCCATGCCTGACATACAGAAGGAATCTGATTCAGTGCCCATGAGGGCCACTGCACAAGAGTTGAAGACGATGATTCCTAACCCGGCGAAGGGCGCAATGGCAGCCAACATCATTCGATGGGCCATGAATCGGGCCGTCTCCGACTACGCTATACATAGGAAGAGGTGGTCCAAGTACAAGAACTACTGGGCTCCTACCGTTTTGCAGTGTATTGGGAGACGACAATCGTGCCGCCGACGGTCATCGATGGGGAGCCTAAGGAGGAGGAAGAATCGGTGCAGATGCCTGTGAGGGCGCCGGAGCTAGGCCGTCGTACCTGGCAGATCGACCTCGACTCCGCCGAGGACGACGATGACCCGCCGCCCCGCACGACGATAGACAAGAAGATGAAGGCCAGCCACTCGACCCGCCGCTCCGCACGCCTCAACGGCCGCCACGGTTAGCCAGTGTCTGTTGTGTACCCCCAATCCCCCAATCCCCCTTCTACTCCATCCGCATCTACCTATATTCCGATTTTGCATGAACTAGTATGAACTCGTATGAACTAGTATGAACTGCCATACTTATCTACCTCTATTCTCCATTCCCCTCTCCGCCGTGGATTGAGTCTACCGCCGGATCGAACGCGAAAAAGTAGTGCATGCCGAACAGAAAAGTGCTTACCGCCATTGTCGTGGGCCAGGTGATGATCCGCTCGTCGGCGGTGGAGTCCGGTGGCCTTCTTGCTCTCCTCCGATCCGCCGCCACCGGTGAAGTTGGGAGAGTGGAGAGAGGGAGCGGTGATGGGCGGTGAGGCTAATAATCGCCGGCGCTTCAGGAAGCAACGCGGCTTCCCGAGCGTGGTCGCGCGCGTGCAGCCGCCGCCGCGCGTGTGCACCGCTCGGGCCTGACTCTGGAGAAACTGTCAATTTGAACGTTCCCAGGGTTCCAGGCCTAGGACTGCTTTACACATCGTGCCATGCAGGCCCAACAGTGTATGCAGCCAACAAACAGCCAGTTTTCTTTCCATGTGGGTCTGGTTGGACCTCATGCAGGCAACCAAACACGCCCTATGTTTTTTTTTTTTTGAGAAAAACGGCGGGCTCAAATTGGCAAAGCGGCGGGACATGGGCTACTTTTGGCGCGAATTAGATGAATCTGTGGCGCTAAATGGGCTATTCCTGTGGGCCGAGAAGCGGCCAACATGTATATTATTATTCCTGTGAGTCGATGGACGAGCGTATAGGAAAAGTATAATCTATTCCTGGCATGCAGTTGCGGCCCGACAGTAGAAGCCCATTTCCCTGTGCGCTAACGCGGGCCCGACAGGAAAATAAGAGACTCACAGAGATATTTCAGTTTCTGGTAGTGATCAGACGAGTGATATAAAGTGTTCCTCTTTATGTTTTCCCCTAATTTCTTTAGTACCCTACTCATTTAGAAAAATTGAATGTCATGTCTGGGCTGCCCGTCAGCATGATACCGTCCATTGGGAGAGAAATATACAAAATGATGGCCCCGACAGTCAGAGACCAAAAAGAATATTTAAATTTAGAACTAATCTTTGACTTTGACACAATACATGTAGACCAATTCGTTGTCTTCCAATATAAAAGCATAATTTCCTCGCCAAAAAAGAATATAAAAACCTAATTCGACTTGGGGAGGCAGTATATGCTAGGCATCGCTTGCAACTTGCAAGCCAGCTGCGTGGGTGCCGCGCGGGCTAGCTATGGGGTCTAGTTCCAAGGCTGCTTCAAGGAAGTCGACGGCGTCGTCGTCGTCGTCCTCGTGGAGAACACTCCTCCACGGCTGCCTCGGCGGGGCCATGGCGGCGGGGGAGAACGTCCCAGCAAGCGGCGGGTTGGCGCAGCAGCCACCGCCGATCGTCACGAACAACGACCTGCCGCTGGCGGCGTCCAACTCCAACCTGCACGCCTTCACGTTCGTGGAGCTGTGCGCGGCGACCGAGGGGTTCGCCTGCTGCAACCAAATCGGCAGCGGCGAGTTCGGGACGGCGTACAGGGGATTCATCGAGGACGGTGTCCGGCCGGGGCTCCCGGCGCAGCCCGTCGCCGTCAAGCGCACACGGTGGCGGGTCGACGACTACGTGGAGGGAATGGTGGTACGTACCTATCCTCAATCTCTTCTCAGCCCCCAATCTCTCTTTGATCTACTCCATCTCGGCTTCCGTGTGATTAGAAGGAGGCGATGTTCCTTGGGGAGCTGCAGCTGCGGCATCCCTGCCTGGTGAAGATGATCGGCTACTGCTCCGAGGATGAGCACAGGCTCCTGGTCTACGAGCTCATGGCCCATGGCAGCTTGGACGACTACTTCTTCAAGCGTACGTACGTACTTACGCAAGGAACCTCCTAGCGTTGACTCTAACCCCTATTCCCCATATAGTGCAAATCAGAAAATGACATCGAAATGAATTCATTTGATGTGATGTGAATTTCAGCTTTTTATCGTCCTGTGCTGCCATGGTCAACCAGACTAAGCATCGTCTTAGCTACGGCTAAAGGGCTGGTGTCCCTCCACGGCGCGGAGAAGCCGTTGATCTGCGGCGAATTCAATGCCTCCGACATCCTACTGGACTCGGTCGGTGACTATTCTACGTCTCTCGCTCTTGTTAAATGTTAAGGCCTGCTTGGTTTGTAGGAATTTTATAGAAATTTTATAGGATAGGATTTTTATAGGAAAAATTCCTTTAGTGTCCTTTGGTTTGTAGGAATAGAATTATATTCCTATAAAGGAATTCTTCCTATACTCCATAATTTATAAAAAATAAACATTAGCCTAAATTTAATGAAAAATCATATAATGTGAATTAAAGGATATCTCCTTTTCTATTCTCACTCATAGGACTTGAGAAGCATGTCATCTTATTTTCTATGACTTCTCTATTCCTATGATTCTTCTACCCTGTGAACCAAAGGAGGCCTAACTACGCAACTTGGGAGGACACAACCGGCTAATAGTTTATGCTCCTTCTGCAGGATAACAATGCCAAGATCTCGCTCTCGGGCCTGAGACTCGACACGAGAGCGAGCGACGGCTCGGTCACCACCACGCGCTCTCGCCTAGGAACTCCGCGCGGCAGCGCACCAGAGTACGCCATGTCCCGCCATCTCACCACAAAATGTGACGTGTATAGCTTCGGGGTTGTGTTGTTGGAGATTTTGATCACAGGGATGAAGTGGGTAGACATGAAAAGACCAGTCAAGGAGGAGCGGGACCTGCTGGAGTACGCGCGGCCGAATCTCGAAGACCCGGTTAAGCTTGTAGGGATCATGGATAAAGCATTGAAGGGCATCTACCCAGTGGCAGCTGCACACAAGGCTGCCCTGGTCACATACAAGTGTCTCCATGTCAAACCCGAGGACAGGCCAGACATGTCGGACGTCATGAAGGCGCTGGATCTGCTTACTGACGCCGCCATCAAGGAGGATCGGTTGCCGGTGCCGGCGCCCGTGTCGCCCAACTCCAACCTGCACAGGTTCACCTTTGCGGAGCTGACTGCCGCGACCGGAGGGTTCGCCTCAGGAAACAAAATCGGCAGCGGCAGTTTCGGAACGGTGTACAGGGGATCCCTCGAGGACGGCATCCGGCCAGGGCTCCCGGCGCAGCCAGTCGCCGTCAAGAGAGTGCGAGCCGACGACTACCACTCAGAGGAACATCTGGTACGCAGGTAGATCGATGTTCGTGTTCTGTTAGTGAATAGTATCTCTAATCAACTTCCTTCAATGTTACTAGAAAGATTCGATATTCCTGGGGGAGCTGCAGCCGCGGCAGCCGAGCCTGGTGAAGATGATCGGCTACTGCTACGAGGGGCTGCACAGGCTTCTCGTCTACGAGCTAATGGGCCATGGCAGCTTGGCAAACTACCTCTCCAATGGTAAGTCAGTACGTACGCACGATACCTCTCAATTAACGGCTTGACTTTAATTGACCCACATTTACAAAAGCACTAGTACTCCTTTTGAAAGTGATCTGTGGCGTGTGCAGAACATGATTCATGATTAATGATTTCTGCTAGACTAGAATTGAAATGGATCAAGTTAATTTTCCAGTGATTTGTACCTGCAAAACAATTTCATGTGATATCTATTGGCAAAATAATATCATGTATCATATGTTTTAGATATTCGTGTTGTGTTGTCATGGTCAACACGGTTAAGCATTGCTCTAGCTACCGCGAAAGGGTTGTTGTCCCTCCATGGTGAAGAGAAGCCATTGATCTCCGTCAAATTTAACGCCTCCAACATCTTACTAGACTCGGTGATCCTTTCTTCCTCTTTTCTTATGTGTTTATTTATTTCTTTCATATGCACGGAATTTAGAAGGGATAACTATTTTTTGATGAAAGAAGCTTTGGACCCCTAATCTCATCGAAATAAAGTTGATGGTACAACACCCCCAACATTTTTTGTTTGGTTGACCGTGCCCACTAGCCAACGATTGGAAAGAAAGAAACAACCACCTAATGCGAGAGGATCTTGCAACAATTTTTTGATAAGGGGCGCTTTTTACATGCAGATACAAAGCATGATTAACAATACCCGGCCTCTACATAACTAAGAGCACACAGTCAAAACTATATTTAATCATAAAGAAGTGGCTCTAGGTATAGTTTTCTTAATTTACTTTTGCAATCACGATTTTTTCCATTTGACAAGAACATTGTATTTTCGTTTATGCACTGAAAGAGTCAGGACATCGTAATTAAGCATTTTATCAGCAGGGCCACTAGAAAGACCATCGATTGCCACTATTACCTGGCTAGACCCAACATACACTCTCTAATTATTTTTACTCTTTGTACACTTCAGTATAACAATGTCAAGCTATCAGACCTGTGGTTCGCCAGAAAATACGGGAAAGGTGACGATCCTAACGTGTACACACTCGTAACAAGTGGGTACGGCTCTGCGCCGGAGTACGTCATGTCCGGGGACTTCACCAAGAAGAGCGACGTATACTGCTTCGGAGTGGTGTTACTGGAGATCCTAACCGGGCAGAGGTTGGCCTGGTTGGACTGCACTTCACAACAGAACCTGCGGAACCTACGACCACGTCTGAGAGACCCGCTCGAGCTGGGGAGGGTCATTGACCCTATGTTGAAAGACATTTACCCAGTGGCAGCGGCACATGAGGCTTGCATGGTCGCGTACAGGTGCCTCCATGCAAGCCCCGGGAAACGTCCAAGCATGTTGGCTGTCGTGGAGGCGCTTGATTTGCTTGTTGGTGTCACCACCACGGACGAGGTCAATGTTGGACAGACAAGCACAAGGACGTGATCGTGAGCTGAGCTCTGTCATCATTTCCATGTGTTAGTCTGATCTCTATTTTCTTGTAAATTATGTACACGGTCATTGCCCTTATGTTTATATTTATGTACTATGGCGTGTTTGCATGCTTAATTCACTATGTTGTTTCTCTCTTATGGATACCTTAAAGAAAAGACATCCAAACATGCATATTATATCTGATGCTAGCAAAAGGGCCCGTGCTTTGCAACGGAAAAAAAACATAATCTTCCATGGCGCTGACCATATTTTGTTCACATCTCATCGCATGAATTTGAAAAAAAAAATCAAAATGCAAGAAAATATTTCTTTTTTAAAATTAATTAACAAATTGAAGCAATGTTCACATTTTTGAAAAAATATCATGATTGTCAAAAAACTTGGTAATTCAAAGAATTATCCCGAATTTCAAGATTTAAAAAAAAACATACTATAATATTCCGATCCACCCAGGCAGTTAATTCTTAAAAATTTACGCGGGTATATAGTCACAAAGACTCAGAAGAATTACTGTTTAACTACATACCTTCCATCATTTGTGAATATTTTTTACAATTTACAAATATTTTCTAAAAAGTTGTGAACATTTCTTTATAATGTGAACGGTTTTAATGCATTCTCTTTTGAATTGGCGAACAATTCTAGAATATACGAACATTTGTTTGGAAATTAGTGGATTTTTTGGAATTCACGAACATTTTTTGAAATACATGAACATTTTCTAAATCAGCAAATATTTTATGAATCAATAAACTGTTGTAATTCACAAACTGTTTTGAAAATTTTAGGTCATTTTTTAAATGCGTGAACACTTTTGAATTAGAAAAAATTTGGTTCAATTTCATTAATAATTTTAATACACGGACTTTCTTCAAAATCATGGATTTTTTTATTTTACGAACATTTTTTGAAAATTGTGAACATTTTCCTGAATATGCAAACATTGTAGAAAAATCCTGAGCATTTTTTGAATTCACAAACACTTTATGTTTTCTTGAACATTTTATTTTAAAATTCTCTGTTTTTAAAAATTTCAATTTTTTTGAAGTTCCAAATTATTTAAAGTAGAAAAAATAGAACATAAAAATAAAAATAAAATTGAAACAAAAAAGCTGGCGCCCGCACATGGGTTGGTCTAAATGGGCACGTTGTATCTTCTCTAGAGCGCGGTATAGTATGTCCCTATGCTTGGGCCGGCCCAGGCGGTGGATTCCCTGCAAAAACATTTTTCGTCACTTATAGGTGGCATTGGTGGGTAATATTTTGCTACTTCGGGGGCAATTTGATTGCCGTACCACCAGAAGCAATAGCCCCTTTATTATTAGATATAGGTATAGATTTAGCAAGGAAAATAATAGACAATACAACTGAAACACAACTAGACAGTACAAAATAAAATGACATTGCCAAACATAGTACTCCGTACATTACAAAATAGGGTTCTTATCGTTTATGCCACTAGTTGTGTCCCACTATCAAGTTTTGCCATTAGGACTTAAACTGCTAAAAAATGCAATCGTTCCATGAGATGCTTGCTCAAAATGCCATAACATATCTCAAAAATGCCATCGTTCCATTAGACGTTTGCTCAAAAATGCCATTAGACATTGTTATTGTCATGTCAACCCCGTTGACCATGTTATATGACAAAAATACCCCTAAGCCCACATGTCACTCTCTCTCTCTCTCTCTCTCTCTCACACACACACACACACACACAATGATAACTGTGAGCCCCACTTGTCAGGAGTAAGTAAGCGAATAATTTTACAGGAAAGTAAGACGTTGTTGGGATCAAGTGGGACCCATACTTTATTGTAGTGAGATAAGGGGAGAGCTGGAATGTTATTTATGTCACTATAACATGTCAAACGAGATTTGAACTGACAATAATGGTGTAGTGGAATTTTTTAACAGTTGAGATTCATAGTGGAAAACTGAGTAGTGGGACACAACTAGTGGCATAAATGATAAAAACCCTATAAAAGAAGTGTCACTGATTTAGTAGAAAATTGGTACTATTATACTAAATCAACCGCACTTTTTTTGGGATGAATGGAGTAGTATTCTTCTTTCTTCGATTGTACGACACTCGAGCATAGATTGAAACTAGAAGAGTTGTGTGCGCTTTGCTGCGTCGTTGATGTCGTTGGGTTTTCATAACTTTTTTACTCCATCTATTTCAAAATATAATATGTATTAGTTTTATGAAATGTCAAACCTATTTAAGTTTGGCCGCATTTGTGTGAAAAATATCAATATCCATAATATTAAATTGGAATTTTAGATTCAGCATCAATTGAATTTTCATATTTCATTTATTTAGTATATATTGTGGATGTTGATAATTTTGGCTCTGAACTTGGTCAAAGTTAAAAGAATTTGACTTTTCAATAAACTAATACACCTTATACTTTGAACAGAGGAAGTATTTGGTTTGGTTAGTGGGGAAGATAATGGAGTGTGTGTTCTTTTATAGTTTTATTCATATGATGCGATATTTTGATGGGCCTTTTATGGTGTAATTTTCTGTTGTATGCTAATCAACTCATACTTATTGTTTCGAAAACAAAAATACATGACAAAGGCGGAAATAAATTATGGGAACTATGTATTTTATTCATCATCGTACGGCTACAAATACATGAATGTTACATGCTTCCATTGGAGTTTGCCTATTTTGCCTTCTGCGACTATGCTTAAGGAGTATCTGACTTGGAAGATTGCGTGTAGTCCGCTGATTCCCGGTGCTTTTGCGAAGCGTCCGGTTAATTACATCTGCAGGTCAAGCCTACAGAAAACCTCCGATTAAGCTGCGCGCGGTCGTCGTCGTGAAATTTGCTCATCCATGAAGCATGTGTGATGTTTGGAGAAAAGATGTAGATGGTGGTGATACGTAGGTGCGGGTGGCTTTGTTTTGCCTGAACCCAGTCACGATACGCCATCGCCATGTCAGTGTTTGGGACGGAATTTGTTGATGAAGATGGTGACCTTTGCCTTGTCGGTGCCCAGTCATGTACCCGAGAATTCGTCGAACATAGACATATGTGTGTTGCTTTCGCCTCGTCGGTGCCCAGCAACGAAGTGTCCGATCCCATTTGGGATTGTGACATGTTAATGGAATATAGTGACCTGGCCATGTTGGCACTTGGACATGATTTCGTCTAGCCTTGTCGGTACTAGACATGAGATGGGTATGATGAATTTGACCACAACCTCATGGAGATTAGGCCATAGATTTGAGATAGACCATAGATAGAGCATGTCTTTTCTCCTTTATTTTAAGAATCAGGGGTTGCACACCGCCGATATAGATGAAGCAATCCACGATGTATTTTTGTGAGGATTTTCATCTACTTCGCATGGGCGACGTTGATGAAGCGATCGTGCCATGGTCGTAGGTTTCCGCATGGGCGACGTTGGTGACGCGGTCGTGCCATGGTTGTAATTTCAACATGGGCGACGTTGATGAGGCGATCGTGCCATGATCGTAGGTTTCCGCATGGGCGACGTTGGTGAGGCGGTCGTGCCATGGATGTAAATTTCCGCATGGGCGACGTTGATGAGGCGGTCGTGCCATGGTTGTATATTTTTATATGGACGACTTTGATGAGGCGGTCGTCCCATGGATGTAAATTTCCGCATGGGCGACGTTGATGAGGAGGCCGTGCCATGGTTGTATATTTTTACATGGGCGACTTTGATGAGGCGGTCGTGCCATGGATGTAAATTTCCGCATGGGCGACGTTGATGAGGCGGTCGTGCCATGGTTGTATATTTTTATATGGACGACTTTGATGAGGCAGTCGTGCCATGGATGTAAATTTTCGCATGGGCGACGTTGATGAGGCGGTCGTGCCATGGTTGTATATTTTTACATGGACGACTTTGATGAGGCAGTCGTGCCATGATAAAGATTTATGGAATAGCCAAGTAGACACCATTCTTCTTCCATCACACAAAGCTCATTGATGCGGTCAGATCTTATAACTTACCCTCGAGGCCAACGGTTGGTGGAAAGATCAGCATGTTGGTGAAGCTTCAACGTGCTCCGGTGATCCACGAAATTGATGGAGAAATTGAGGATGAAAAGGATGGTGTGTGCGTTAGGCTGGTGCTGAGAGCCTCGACGTGGGAGACGAGGGAGCGTGGAAAGACTTGCAGCGTCCGGCGGCGTGCGTGTGTTATGTTCGTGCCCCCCCCCCCCCCCCCCCCCCCCTAGAACGAGGGCTGGAGATGCTTTATATAGGGGCCGGCCGTGGCTTCGATCACGTCGGTTCATTGAAGTCGTGTGAGTTTAAACTGGCCAGGATTCTATCTTCAGCAGACTTGGTGTCTACGTACATGATTTTCTCATGCAAAATCGTATCTAAACGGATTACTGCTGCTCCCAAGTAAATCACCGGCAACGTCGCAATATGGGTCTTGTATGTCACATGTTTAGGCAACCGGCCAAAGGAACTAATTAATTTCTTAATTAAGCCGATAGTTGGAAACTGCACGAGGCCATATAACGTACACTCGTGATTGCAAACCTGGCTAGCTTTGTACATTCATCTTCAGCCTCTTTTGATGATTATTCCTTCAAAAATCAAGCATCAAATTTATGAGCTGTTTACACCATCGCACTCAGGACGATGAACTCTACAAATGGAGTATAATATTCTATATATTCCTTTGCTTATAATTTATTAGCACGTGGGACCCACACGTCATACAGAAGTTATATTTTCCTCACATATATACTCGTATTTATTTGTATGCCGGTCCGCCACGGCTCGAACAAATAAATTGAGCTCACTGTGTACAAAAATTCGTCAAACAAATGCCCCCCGCCGAGTGTAGTTCATGGGCGTAGCACAGGGGCTAGACTCGGCGAAATAATCTGCTCATCCACTCATTTTGATGCACTTTTTTTTCTTGGTATCCAAACTTGAAATGAACCAGTAAGCGCCAAAAGCTAGCAATGAAATCCTTAAAACCAGTAAGGTAGGTTTCGACCAGGGAGACGTACATGCACTAATGAACCAGACCAAAGTGCACCTGGATATGGAGACGTGTATATGTGTAGAAATCCATTAGCCTTATGATAAAGAGGGATACAGATTCCCCTGCACAATCTATATCTTTTATAAACTGGGCAGGCCGCTCGTGCCTCCTTATTTTCCCAGACACCAAATAATGACTGGCTCTCAAAATAAATTTCGTAGCTCCTGGGAAAGTTGTTCCGACGAATCCAGTTTAGCTCGTAAGGAGCAACACATTGGTTTGCGCAGCACAAGTGCCAAATCAGATAATACAGGAACTCCAGAGATGATTATCGGTCGAAATACTAAGTTGGCAGGGAAGACTGGTGTCGTAAGAAGCATCTCGCACGACAAGCCAATACCCATAGAGAGATGATGACAGACGAAGCAGAAGAAAAATTCTCAACACAATGGTTCTATGAATGCCGATAAAGGCCGGTGCTGTCATCTTCAAGGATGCATGTCTGCTATTGGCAGCATGTCTATCATTCAATATGATGCTCACTTTCTGTACGTACATAAAAGCATACCATTGGTATGTGTTAAAAAGTGTGGCGAAAGCTCATGCCACAGCTTTTGGAACTATCGGTGAGATGCCAGGATATTCTTGATAAATCATGCCAAATAAGTTAAGCATGATCATCATTATTATTCAGATAGGGAATATTTTGTTTACTCCATTGCTACTATGTTCGTGCCAGCCAATGGATAATGGATTGAAAAGATCCATTGCGAGCAATTGTGTGTTGGTATCTGCCAATGGATATGGGGATTCTACTGCGACCAAATTTATGTTGGTGCCAGCCAGTAGCTATTTCGATACACTTGATCCGCAGCCTTGAATCGAAGTGATGAAATTTATCATGTCCGGTGCGACCGTTAGACAACTACGGTGCCAGCCACCGATATTAAAGCGTGGTTTGCCAGGAAATTGCCACTGGCTTAATTTTTGTATCAAGCGTGATGCGATCGTGGACTGCACAATGCCAGCCATCAGACCCAAAGAGTTTCACATATCGGCACTATAGCCGCAGTACCGTGCTTCACTGAATGGAGTAGGAGGTGATGGTGCCCCCGGTGATGTTGTCACGATCATTGAGAGGTGATGCCCCTAGTGGTGATGCATATGCTGATGTAAATCTTGAGACGTCGGAATGTCATCGACTATTTTTGTGTGCAGGGTAGTTCACTGTATGTGGAGGATTCATTTACCATTTTTTCATTATGGGAAATTAAGGAATATAGACAGGGGTCGTGGAATAGCCATAGAAAGGCCCACGGCGTTCCTTGCTTGAAGGAAATTGACACCCATATGGTACAATTAAGCTGGCTCTTCTAGCTCTGTAAGCACTAGGCGGGAATAGAAGATCAACATACAAAATATATGACCTTAGGAAAATATGCATCTAAACTTTTTACGAGCAGCATGCATCTCAACTTGCAACAAGTGGCAGGGCTGAGACGAATAACTCGAAGAAGCACCAAAGTAGACCAATATGGGGTTTTACCTCGTTCTCCGGGTTCAGCGCCGGCGAAGCGTGGCGGCAGTCGCTGCCTCCGTCGAGCTACTAAGCTCCTCACGCATCAACTCGCCCAAACAGCCGTCTCAGTTCAGCGGGCTTGGCTTTGCCCCCCGAGACTGGCGGTGGAGGCGGCTCGAAGAGGGATGAACAAGGATGTTATGTAGAGATGGAGAACGAGGGGAAGGGCCGACCAGAGCTGAAGATTCACGGCAGCAGTCATAGATTGGAGAGGAGAGGACTGCAACATAGTGCTTCTTCCATGGTGAAAACGTTTTTTTAGAGAGAGAAAGGTCCTGGATGGGGAATTGACTCAACCCAGACCCAGGCACTTACTTTATCTGGCCTTTTTTCTTCAAATGGTACAACTGACGTGCTCACGTGCACACATGCTTGCCTTGCACTTTGTATGCATGCACTGAACGTGTATGTATATTTTGTTTGTCAGGCTTATATTGAGAAGAATATTGGGTAATGCCCCCATAGAGTAGAGTTGAATTCGTGCACATGAGGCATATGATGCAGCAGAAACTTGACCATGAAATAAATTTACTGCAGTTATAAAATAACTGATGGTCTTGCCCGTTAGGGTAGAAAATGCACATACAATTGTGAAGTATGCCGGCACTGGCTGACCAAACGTTTTTTTTGGCCCAAATTTTTTGTAGCGAATATCCATGCTATCATTTAATATTCCTCTGTGAGGATGAATATAATTTCACTTGATATGGCGAAATGCCTATACCACATGCTGAAAAAAATTGGTTTTATTCATTCCCACTGCGACAAAATTCAATGATGGTGCCAGCCAGTGGTTGAAGCCTTTTGATTTGCCAGGAAATTGCTACTGGCGTAAAGTTTTTTATCAAGTGTGATGCGACCGTAATACTGTCTGGTGCCAGCCATCAGACTTGAAGGGTTTCACAGATCGGCGCTAGCCGCACTGGCGCACTTCACTGCTCCCATATAATATGAAGTGTCACTGCACTAGAGCGGCACTTCAATGTAGTGGAAATCGTGTCGTAATGTCGACGACGCTATGAGGGAACGAGGGGATGGTGTTGCCCCGGGTGTCTTTTGTTGTGATCATCGGGCAGTGACGCCACCAATATGATGCATAGATTGGTGTAGAATATATCTAGGCGTCGTAATCTTGTCGATATATGGTAAAGCCAGGGGATGATACTGCCCCCAGTGTCATTTGTTGTGATCGTCAGGGCGATGCCACCAGTGACGATGTATAGGTTGATGTAGAACTTTAGGCGTCAGAATGTCCTCGACGATAGTATGATAAAACTAGGGGATGGTATTGCCCCTGGTGTCATTTGTTGTGATCGTCAGGGCGATGCCACCAGTGACGATGCATAGGTTGATTTAGAACTTTAGGCGTCGGAATGTCCTCGACGATACTCGTCCAAGGGATAAATTCGCTCCCTTGCGGAAGTGTTTGGTGACAACACTGATTATCAAGTCCACCAAAGTTGTATGATGTAGTGTATCTTTATGCTACATTAAGGAAGTGCATTGGAAAGTGATTTGTATGTGTAGCGAACGTTCATGCCACATGTTGAATTGAATATGTTTGACCGAAAGCTCATGGTACAAACACAAGATGTTAATATTGTAAGTGATAATCTCTGCCACACAGGAAAATTTGATGGTCGACGGAAGCCGTGCCATATAGAAATGTTCATGCCAAAAAGGGGGTCGGGCATAATAAGAGACAATACAGGGCTTGTATAGTCACCATCGTGTATATAAACACAAACATAGCATCTGGAGTGAATATTTCAGTTAACATCTTGCCCCCAGTCGCAACATGACTAGAGCTGAGTTGTCACAATATTGTTTATCAACCAACAACTGCATGGATGTCTTTGCATGGATGTCTTTACATACTGCTCATTTCACATTGCCAACCTTGAGATCTCATGTACTAAAAGTACATATAGAGGACAAAATAGTAGTGAATAATTTCATGCTTCACTTATGTTATAGGCCTGGATATAGGCCTTTGAAATTTTCAACATGTTTGATAGAACATCCTCCACTACGCAGTTTTGGTACAACACATGCATAGCAAAACTTCGTATGCACCAAGAATATGGAAAAGGTTTAGCTAGAGTTGTAGGAAGACTCAACCGCCTAAGGTATAAATGATCGTGATGGTCTATATTTCATAGATTTGTTTTTTTTTTGTGTGTGTACGAAACACCACGCTATTATGGGGCTCTTTCAAAGCTATGTTGACTTCTTCGAGTCGTCTCTTTGGTTAGAGCTTCCCATTGGCATTGCACCTGCTGTCCCGAGGGACTTAGGATAAGGCTGTTTGATATGGTATTTTGTGGGAGTAAAGGCTATTAGAAATGTGCCATTACTTTTGCTGAGGGGTGGTGAGTAGCTATCATCCGCCTTCTTTCAAGTGAGTACATTACTGCTTGATTAGGCTTCTCGATCGATGTTGCTTATTTGAACTTTATGGGGCCATCTCCTCTTTGATTTGGAGGGTTGCTTCAACGGCCATGACTTTGTTTCCTCTTGTGAGAACTTTTTGACCTTCTTTGTGTTCATGAGATTTCCTCTTTGGAGGATTTCTTTAACTTTTTTTGTAGGACCTTCTTCCATGTTTGCTTGGGAACACACTTTTAGAACTTGGATGATAGCCAACCATCTTTGTGGAAACTAGAACCCTCGCAGGCATTTTATATAGACCCTTGTTTATGCCTCACCGGGGTGGCAAGAAGCTGCACGCTAAAACAACTTGTGTTGCTACAAGTAGCCCTCTCTGCTCTTTTGCCTATAGTTTCTCCCGGCTAAACAAGTGAAGATGCAACACCAATGGTAGACTTGTCACCTCAGATAAGACCGAGTCGGTCCTCCACAAGCTTTGACAGCCGCCACTTAACATGGGTCTTTGATGTGATGTGTGTAGGTTGTTTGTAAGCACGACCAATAACAATCATTCATTGACGATAGCTGGCGAGTCTCCTTGCAGTTAAGCTGTACCACCATTTTGAATTTTGAATAAAGAAACCTCTTCCTTGTGAAGGTTTATGGATCACAAATTTTATAACAAGGAGTATTTTGAAGCAATAAATCACGCCTTTACAAATTTTTTTTGTATATAGAGTAACCCACAATTGTTGGCAGGGAATTCTTTTCATATGACCCGCTCGTGTGGCAAGCTAATCATGATGTATTTGTGATGTCAAAGCCTCTCAAAAGCGAATGGGCTTAGCAAAGTGGAAACTGTTCAACTCAGCTCCATCATGGAATGATTTTCTTTCAGAAGCATCGCCTGGTGTGTTGTGACCTAGGCGAGAAAATGGTGAATGCCCATGAAGATATGGGCGTGAGAGATTTCTTGCTTCATAGTTTGGCATATTCATATCACATTGTGTAAGTCCCTTTAGAACAAAGATCCATAGGAAATGGGCAATGACGCTTGCAAGAGTGAGCGAACAATGATAAATATTACGGGCTTAAGGAACCCCCAAAAAACAAGAGTTGCCCCATGTCTTTTTTTCAGGTACGTACTTGTCAACATGCGCCGGCTATTTATTTTTTAACTAGGCATGGTCTCCTCATCATGAAAAATAATTTTGGAGCAAAGACAGCATAGTGTATCCTCCATCAAGCCTTCTGAGGTTAAGGAAGCTGGGATGCACATTTGCACATATATTTTGTGAGCACTAGATGATACGTGCTGAATTTGTTTCTTCATGGCTTCCTCTTGTGATGAGCTGGCCAAGCGCAGAAAGGTTGAAGAGTATTACGACCATCGGAGCGCAGCAGAGATGGAAAGAGAATCAGGTCCTTGCCCATTTTTCTTTTTGCAACTCACGCGTATTGACCATAGTCTCAATATGACATCCCTCACAGTACAAATGTAGATTGAATTTTTTTCATACTTCTCCAGTAGATAGAAATTCGAGTAAGGCACATGCGCACGTTGGAGATGGCATTTTCTTTTTCCAGCACTAGACAATACATGCTTGATAAAAGACTCAATTAAAATCTCCGGTATAATGTTTCAGACGGTGAGAAACAAGAGAAACTTCATCCAAAAACCAGACGAATAGAGAAGATTGAAAGTTTATGGCATGCATGTTTTTTTAGTACACACATGGAGTATTGGTAGGAGTATTTGCATGGCTAGTGCACGTGAATGGCCACGTACATAGTTTGCTAGAGAGACAACCGAATGTGCCGAAAACTTGAGAACCATAGTAATATTATTTTCATAGACCAAGTCAGCTTGATATTTTTAACTAGGACGCGTGACATGCATGCATGTTTAGCACACACATGCAACACAAATGGCATACGTGCGTGTCCAAACGTACAAGGACTATGCACTTCCGTTTTTTTTTTCTGTTCTTCTTATCAAGAAACATGCATACCTGTAGCAAACTCATCCCGTGGTACTTCTTGGACTCGTTAATCTTTCTTGTTTAATGACATCAGAGAGAAGGACTATGCACTTCCGTTTTTTTTTTCTGTTCTTCTTATCAAGAAACATGCATAGCTGTAGCGAACTCATCCCGTGGTACTTCTGGGACTTGTTAATCTTTCTTGTTTCATGACATCAGAGAGAACTAGTAGCAGATCATCACATGACGCTTTTGTGAGCCAAAATAACCATATGTATTTCATATTGAGAGACATGCAGAATCCTTAACAAGTGGATTAACGTCGACCTTGTTAATTGATACTCTAGAACAAGAAATTTGGAGAAATTGGAGTAGCCTTTGCAATGATGACACAGTCTCAGTCATAGTAATGGCAAGTGAAGGATTCACCAGGAGGGAATCGATCAATCTGTATCTCATCATGTAGGCTCGTGAGGTGAGATGGAGCATCAAGTTGCAAGAACAAGTTATCCATCTAACACGTGATGGATTTTTTTTATCTGGCAGGTATAGAATCATGTACTTTGAACATGACGTTGTACTTTTATTCAACGTCTCGATGCTTTGACCTTGGATGAGCAAGAGAACCAAGGATTTTGACGACCTTCGAAGCGCAGCAGAGATGGGAGGAGAATCAGGTCCCACCTGGCGTGCCATTTTGTTTCGAAAACAAAAATACATGACAAACGCGGAAATAAATTATGGGAACTATGTATTTTATTCATCATCGTACGACTACAAATACATGAATGTTACATGCTCCCATTGGAGTTTGCCTATTTTGCCTTCTGCGACTATGCTTAAGGAGTATCTGACTTGGAAGATTGCGTGTAGTCCGCTGATTCCCGGTGCTTTTGCGAAGCGTCCAGTTAATTACACTTGCAGGTCAAGCCTACAGAAAACCTCCGATTAAGCTGCGCGCGGTCGTCGTCGTGAAATTTGCTCATCCATGAAGCATGTGTGATGTTTGGAGAAAAGATGTAGATGGTGGTGATACGTAGGTGCGGGTGGCTTTGTTTTGCCTGAACCCAGTCACGATACGCCATCGCCATGTCAGTGTTTAGGACGGAATTTGTTGATGAAGATGGTGACCTTTGCCTTGTCGGTGCCCAGTCATGTACCCGAGAATTCGTCGAACATAGACATATGTGTGTTGCTTTCGCCTCGTTGGTGCCCAGCAACGAAGTGTCCGATCCCGTTTGGGATTGTGACATGTTAATGAAATATAGTGACCTGGCCGTGTTGGCACTTGGACATGATTTCGTCTAGCCTTGTCGGCACTAGACATGAGATGGGTATGATGAATTTGACCACAACCTCATGGAGATTAGGCCATAGATTTGAGATAGACCATAGATAGAGCATGTCTTTTCTCCTTTATTTTAAGAATCAGGGGTTGCACACCGCCGATATAGATGAAGCAATCCACGATGTATTTTTGTGAGTATTTTCATCTACTCCGCATGGGCGACGTTGATGAAGCGATCGTGCCATGGTCGTAGGTTTCCACATGGGCGACGTTGGTGACGCGGTCGTGCCATGGTTGTAATTTCAATATGGGCGATGTTGATGAGGCGATCATGCCATGGTCGTAGGTTTCCGCATGGGCGACGTTGGTGAGGCGGTCGTGCCATGGATGTAAATTTTCGCATGGGCGACGTTGATGAGGAGGCCGTGCCATGGTTGTATATTTTTACATGGGCGACTTTGATGAGGCGGTCGTGCCATGGATGTAAATTTCCGCATGAGCGACGTTGATGAGGCGGTTGTGCCATGGTTGTATATTTTTATATGGACGACTTTGATGAGGCGGTCGTGCTATGGATGTAAATTTCCGCATGGGCGACGTTGATGAGGCGGTCGTGCCATGGTTGTATATTTTTACATGGACGACTTTGATGAGGCAGTCGTGCCATGATAAAGATTTATGGAATAGCCAAGTAGACACCATTCTTCTTCCATCACACAAAGCTCATTGATGCGGTCAGATCTTATAACTTACCCTCGAGGCCAACGGTTGGTGGAAAGATCAGCATGTTGGTGAAGCTTCAACGTGCTCCGGTGATCCACGAAATTGATGGAGAAATTGAGGATGAAAAGGATGGTGTGTGCGTTAGGCTGGTGCTGAGAGCCTCGACGTGGGAGACGAGGGAGCGTGGAAAGACTTGCAGCGTCCGGCGGCGTGCGTGTGTTATGTTCGTGCCCCCCCCCCCCCCCCCCCCCCTAGAACGAGGGCTGGAGATGCTTTATATAGGGGCCGGCCGTGGCTTCGATCACGTCGGTTCATTGAAGTCGTGTGAGTTTAAACTGGCCAGGATTCTATCTTCAGCAGACTTGGTGTCTACGTACATGATTTTCTCATGCAAAATCGTATCTAAACGGATTACTGCTGCTCCCAAGTAAATCACCGGCAACGTCGCAATATGGGTCTTGTATGTCACATGTTTAGGCAACCGGCCAAAGGAACTAATTAATTTCTTAATTAAGCCGTACACTCGTGATTGCAAATCTGGCTAGCTTTGTACATTCATCTTCAGCCTCTTTTGATGATTATTCCTTCAAAAATCAAGCATCAAATTTATGAGCTGTTTACACCATCGCACTCAGGACGATGAACTCTACAAATGGAGTATAATATCTTATATATTCCTTTGCTTATAATTTATTAGCACGTGGGACCCACACGTCATACAGAAGTTATATTTTCCTCACATATATACTCGTATTTATTTGTATGCCGGTCCGCCACGGCTCGAACAAATAAATTGAGCTCACCGTGTACAAAAATTCGTCAAACACTTATGTTGAGAAATTTTCTGCGTCGATGGTTGCATGTATTATATTGATACTACAGTATCACATGTCGGCACTTTTTTCTAAGTGGTGAGGCTGCGCGGGATTGCTACGGTTTTATCGGCCGATTGCTTTCGATTGCTTTGAATTTTTTTGACCTAGTCAAAAGCATGAACCAAATTCAATATTGAATTTCTCATTTGAATGACAGATCCAAAATTATAGGGCATTCTCAGTTAAAATAATTGAGTGAGAGATTGTTGACTCAGTCAAAATCGATGACCCAATTGCAAATTGATGGCCTCAGTTGAATGAGAGGCCTCCAATCCCAGGGAGCTTAGTGATACTAGATGGTGACGCACGCTTTGCCGCACTATTTCTTGGTTGTGAGTTTTTTTGTGTCTTTTACAGTTAAAGGTAAACATTTTTACACCGAAAAATGAAGAACCAAACTGAACTGATTTGAGCGGTATTCTATTTTAATTGGTTTATTAATTATAGAGTTTAGATTGATTTTTCATTGCTAGTTGTTTACGTCTTGGTATATTGCCAGTTTTCATTCTACATAAACCAAATTGATTATCAAACCATTTACACAGAAATAGACCTCTCTTTTCTCTAACCTTCCTACTTTTCGCACGTGCATGCATAGCCCTAGACCCATATACATCACACGCCCCATGCATCCCAGTTCACTCGTGCCTCTTGCTCTCAGAATCACTTCCATTACTCTTGTTTTCGTCCCCAAAAGGACTCTAATCTGACTTCTTATTTGCCTCCCAAACTTTAGGTAATGAGGTTAGGTTTAGTGCCATGCTGCCTATCTACAATGGCTCTCCGACAGGTGCACATGTCGTCTTGGCTCTTCAACGTTTGATCTTTCTGTTCTAGCTCTCCCCAGCACTACCAAAAATGTCGGTCTTTCACAACAAATCCATCGCCTGAAGAGCCCAACGGGGAAGACATAGAAAACGGTAACCAATTGCTCGTCGCAGAACCAGCAAGCTGGCACCACCCCCTCACAAACGCACAAAGCAGAAAACTGGTTTGCCCCTCCACCGACTGTGAAATAACCCGCACACACAGGAGGTACTATTCAGCGTGCAACGCTTCGAAGGACGACCAGGAAGTTCGCTTCGATTGGCTACCAGCCCCCGTATTAGGCCTCAACCCACCCAAAGAAGCAGAAGGAAAAATAAAGATAAGAAAAAACTAAAAAAAGTAGTCAGCATATTTCAAATGTTCCCAAAAAATAAAAAATATTCTCAAATTTAGAAAATGATCATGAATTTTAAAACGTTTATGGATTTTAATAAACTGCTCGGGAATTCATAAAATGTTTTTAAGTTTAGAAAATGGTTGTGAATTTTAGAAAATGTTCCTCGCAATACAATCTTAAATTAAAAAATATTCATGAATCCAGAAAATGTTCACGGATTGCAAGAAGTTCCCTGAAATTAAAAAAATGTTCATAAATTTAGAGTATTCATGAATTTAAAAAATGTTCACGAATTTAAAGATATGTTTATCGTTCAATATAGTAGCGCCACGTCAATGTGGGAATAAAAATCGGACCATAGCCCACAATCAATCCTCTTTCTGACATGTAGGACCACAAATGCAAAAACCACCTTATACTGGGCAGCGGTCGGCACCGGCAAGACACACGCTGGACCCTCGGGAGAATGCCAGATGTGTGCATGGTTGTGTGCATGTGCAAGAGTTAGGTCCGAAGGCATCAATTTGAGCCAACCAGCTTGTGCCTGGGCCTTGGTAACTTCACGTTTGGACCCAAAATGAAATACGTATTGAAATATCTTACACAAGTGACACGGAAAACACACTTTTGGATCCAGCTTGCACCCCTAAAAAGATTTGGTTTAAACCTAGGATCGCTCACGCCTCCCCATTCCCAGGGAGCTTAGTATCTCTAGTGATAGTAATTTGCAGTGAACCAATGGTAAAGAAAAAGATATCTACAAACACCTTCATCGTACCATGCTTTAAAGATCGTAATAACCACTCATCCCTTGAGACGAGATCTAGAAGTCGTTGAAGAAACATTAGTTGGAGCATCAACCCATGCAAAACAGACTTGCAATCCGCCAGCATCGTTTTAGAGGGTTGGATAAACCAGACCATGCCACAAAACAACACAAAATAAGATGTCAAAGTTGTCGCACCAATGACTAGCCAATGGCTCTGCTTGAATGACACACCAAAAGCCGAGATCTGAAGAGAGAGAACATATCTGGGGATACAAACTCCCATAGCCCCCTTCACGCTGGAACAGACATCGTCGGGATAGGAAGAGACCGAAGAGATATTATTCCTACACATCATTACCGCCGCCACGTCCTAGATGTCCCTAGGGATACAAAACCTAAGGAGATAAATATGAACAAGCAGACGGGTCCCCGGCCCACGGGAAATGGAAGGGGGGCATATGCGATAGTGCAGGGTAGAAACTTGATGGCAGCGGCTATGGTTGAGATAGGCTACGTTCCTTTGACAACAAACTTGAGTTTTTTTACGGGAAGGCAAACTTTATTAATCATATGACCGTTACTTCATCCTCTAACAATTTAACAATGAACTCCGGCGAGGCATCAACCCAAAAAGATGGATTTTTATCACGTCCCCATCTAGCCAATTCATGAGCTACAAAATTTGACTCTCTAATACAATGCTCAACAGTCACCTTCTCAAAATCTAGTAAAATACTACGACAATCATCAAGCACCGGCACCGCAACCATAGAATAGCCTTCATTGAAGTTTATGGCATCAACTACTGCACTGTTGTCCGATCTGACCACTAGGTTAGAACACCCAGTATTCCTTGTCAGCTTCAATCCTTCCGGTAAAGCAGCTGCTTCTGCCAAAAACACATCAGCTACATGCTCCAACCTTGCCGTAGATGTCATTATAAAATCCCCCCGATGATCACGGATAACAGCTCCACAAACAACCCTGCATAATCGCCCTCGAAAAAGGATGTGTCCACATTTAGGATTTGTTGTCCAGAGAGAAAGCCCGACCACTTGTTTACTTTCGGTACAATCTTTACCTCCGCTACACGTGCAAAATTCAGAGCCAGGGCAATAACAGCCGGTGCAGTTCTCTCAGGTGATAATATGTCCTCACCTCGGACAAGTTGCCTTCGTTGCCATCATAGATACCATCACATCGTCGTAATAAGTTCCGGTAGCTCAACCAGACCAGCAAGAGTTCTCTGGTATGATTTATCACATAAAATAAAGTCCAAAACCGCTGCACCCGGTCGGTCAATCATACTAGCAAAGCTAATGTCTTGCGCTAGCCCGAGACCATCCCACTGCCTTTGATCTTATACAGTTAAATAACAGATGTGATATGTCCTCCGCACCACCATGGCAAACTGGAAACTGAGAAATGTTTCCAACATGGTGGTTCGCAAGAACACTGAAGCAAGGAATTGCATTATGCAAACATCTCCATATGAAAATTTTAACTTTTGCCGGTACTTTCAATCCAAAGTTTCCTCCAGACTGGGTGCGGCGCCAAGGAGTAGCGTGCGAAACCACTGTCAGCTTCTTTAAAATTCGCTTCCCATTGCTTATAGTAAGCCAAACGAACCGAGAAGACTCCACCTTTTGTGAGGTCACATGCAACATAGTCCTCGGTCTCCTCATGAAATAATGGGATCTGTAGTATGCGCTCCACATCAATTTGCCAGAAATTATCACGGATTTGCACCTCGTCCCAATCTCCAGTCATTGGGTCAATTAACTCACACACTCTTGTGAGTACTTGATTTCCCCGAACAGTGAGAATTTTCTTTTAAGCACTATTTGGAACCCAGCTGTCGTTCCAAATGTTAATCTTCTCGCCGGTTCCAACTCTCCAAATACAACCTTTTTTTTTAAGTTTGAATGCCATCCCAAATACTTTGCCACACATAAGACGACCCTTTTTTCAGTTGACAATTCAAGATGTCACCAGAAGGGTAGTATCTTGCTCTTAGAACACGAGCACATAAAGAACAATAGTTATCAATGAGCCTCCAACATTGTTTGGCCAACATTGCCAAGTTAAAGCTATGGATATCACAGAAGCCCATACCTCCTTTCTCTTTTGGAATACACATCTTCCACCAAGCAAACCAGTGCATTCTTCGTTGGTTCTCTTCGTCACTCTACCAGTATTGCAACATTGCATCAGTGATCCCCTTGCAAATTTCCTTTGGGAATTCAAATACACTCGTCGCGTATGTTAGGGTGTCTCGGGCCACCGCTTTCAACAAGGCCGCCTTACCTCCATATGAGAGGGCTCCCTCCTTCCATCCATTCACCATTGCCTGAATTCTCTCTATAATGTGTTTGAAACAGTCAACCCGGTCCACTCCAATTATAGAAGGTAGCCCCAAGTATAATTGAAAAGAGATTCAGCCATTATATTCAGAATTTTACACACTTCGGCCTTCACCTCAACATTTGTATTTTGACAACAAACTTGAGTTAATTTAGAAAGATTGTAATAAACAACATAAAAGTCACGTATGGGGCATGGAATGGCGTTTTGACCTTGGAATATAATTTTCTAGACCCCCACTCATACAAAAAAAACTTGCATATAAGTCCTCTTTAAACATTAAAAAAACCCAAAGTGTATCACTTAAACGGGTTTGTGGATCTGTCTAGTTTATGGTCCAATTGGACATTTTTTTTAGAAAAGGAGGATTACCCCCTGCCTCTGCATCTAAGCGATGCATGCAACCATTTTATTAATTATTCTCAGAGACCTTACAAATCATTACATCAGTAAGCTTGAAGCCACCATCTTAACGACACCTGTCGCTGCTCCTATCCCCTTGATGTAGGGGTGCCGAATGTCCGAACCTAATATCAAACAGACATCGCATCAAAACCTAACATCTAATGCCAGTTGCCCCATCACAGCCACAAACCGGGAATGGGTCACACACCGGCCCGGCGCACTCACCGAGGCTATCGCAGCCGTCATCCACCTAACCATCTTTAGAGCAGGTACCGACGCAAAGACCTTGCCAGGTCAGCTGTCGACGCCACCATGACGCCAGACAGCGCCACCGCCCTGCGCTCGTCCATCCAGCCGCATCTGTCGCCGATATCCAGCTGCATCATGCCACCAATACTCGTCGTCATCGACGCAGTAGAAACAACGCTGCACCTACTGGCAACCTCCACACCATCGCCACTGCTGAAGCTACGCGGAGTCCATCACCCACAGCATCTCTCCGCCAAACAGCAGAATCTCCTAAGACGGCGCCTCCATGGAGGATACTACGCGAAGGACACCGCCGCCGCCCAATCCAGACTGAATTTTGGACTTTCGTCCGGGAGGGGTTCAGAGGTGGATAGGAGAGACCTCGACATCGCCTCCACGGAGGGTAACAGCGTCGAGAGACACCGCCGATGCCGGAACGAACAAGCCAATCAAAGTTTCCTCTGGTCCCCATCCTATACCACCAAACCTCCGTCGGCTCCGGATCCGGCAACGGACCACGAACGGAAACCTGCAGAGATGAGAGAGCCATGGGGCTCAACCCACCATGAAGGAGGATTGAGAAGAATCCACCATAGATCTCCAGGCACCGAATCCAGCGATCCGGCGTGGTCAACGACCACCACCACCACCCCGCGGCGGCTGACGGCGTTCAAGATCAAGACCCGGAATTGGATCCGATCTGAACCCGGCAGAGCCCGCGACCATCAATCTTGCCCACCACGCAGTCGTCACCACGCCGCGAGCAGGTCGCCGCCGCCGCCACGCCGCACACGACGTCGCCAAGAAATCCGCCCGCCACGTCGCCCGACCCCACGCTAGTCTAGCGCCCCGCACCAGCCGCGACGGACAAGGGGGAGAGACGCCCCGCCGCCGCCCAACCGGCCAAGCTTTGCCCGGCGGCGCTGCGGACGGCGGCGAGGAGAGGTGGAGGCGGAAGGAGGGCCGAGAGGATGGCGGCCAGGGTTTCCCCCGGGTCGCCCGCGGAGGCGACACGAGGGGGATGAGGGGGTGCCATCCGCTAGATATGATCTGGGTGAGTTATTTATTACTCGAGAATGTTCTAGCAAAAGCAAATCAGGTCATCGCTAGCAGTAGAATGCATTAGCTTTATTTTTAGAGAATTTTTCATTTTTTAGCGGGAAACCAAGTTTTATTCATCAAAAAGCACATGGTGTGGGATAGCGTTTTGGTCATGAGATTGACTAAACCAAACGTGACGCTTCTGGACCTAAAAGTAGTGCAAACTTGACTAAACTATGTACTTCATAATTAACAACACGACCTTCAAAAATGAAATTACATTGAAATAAAGACACCTATAGAAGTGATCTCGCTAATTATAGCACTGTATTCGTCACGGCCATTGTTAATGATGTCCCAAGCAACTTGGTTTTGAGTCGGATGAGATGATTAGCTGTTGGATATGAAGATCTTCTGCGACTGCACGCAATTGCTTCGACCGTGGAGAATTTTTTCATAGTATAATTTGTTTTTCAGAGAAATAGTTCTTTTTTGAGAATTCTTGAGAGAAATAGGTGGATTAGCTAACTGGGCCCCCCCTTTGGTAACACACGCGACGGAATGCCCAAAGGCCCATTGACTCAAGCAGCCACCGCCCCCCATTTGCTGCGAGGGAGAAGGCGAGTAGCGAACTTGCGATCGAACTCAATCCCCAAAATTGTAGTGCCCGTAGCTAGATCGTGCTAGGAGAAATGGGGATCGGGACGCTAGGGTTCGTCACCAGGAGCGTGTGAGGGTATCAGAGGCGAATATGCGAATGTATTAGCTGTAAAGTATTGTAGTTGATCATTCGTAGAAAATGGCACAGTCTTACAATCGAGAGAGGAGTGGCATATATAGCCAGCGACAAGTGATGACGGTAAACAGTACAACAACGGAAACGAAACAGTAACGGAAAACGGTTCGGAGGAAGGCGAGCGCAGCGAGCCGTCCGATCTTGTAGCAGGCTTCCATCACAGCCGTCCGTTATCTGAAGATGCCAACAGTTAACTGAAGATCATCGAGCCTGACAATACTCCCCGTCGAGAGCGAACTTATCCTCAAGAAGCTTGGCGATTGAACCAGCGACCCACCGTTTGCTTGAAGAAAGCAGGGAACACCTTTTTCATAAAATCTGCATCTTCCCAAGAAGCATCTTCAGGTGGTAAGTTCTCCCACTGCACTAACCATTGAACCACCGCGACATTATTGCGTGGTATCTGGCGTGTCTCCAGCACTAAAGATGGTTCAGTGCGCAAACTTCCGTCTGGTCCAATCAAAGAAAGATCAGCACAGGGTACTGCCGTCGGTCCCAGGTGCTTCTTAAGTTGGCTGACATGGAACACAGGATGGATGGCAGTTTTTTCTGGCAATAGAAGCTTATAAGCAACATTCCCCACCTTGGTGATCACGCGAAAAGGGCCATAGAATTTACTCTGAAGCTTGATATGAGAACGAGCACCAAAAGCATTCAAGCAATACGGCTGCATTTTGAGATACACCGTGTCACCTCCGGACAGTTGACGTTCCACGCGTTTCATATCAGCATATTTCTTCATTCGAGCCTGAGCATTGGCTAAGTTGGATTTCAACTGCTGCCACATCACATTTCTGTCTCCAAGAAACTCTGTTGCTTCCGTGTGAGTAGTGGCAAGAGCAGCTGGGAGTTGAAGATCTGGAGGGGGATACCCATACAATGCCTGAAAAGGAGTTTTCTGCAATGAGGAATGGAAAGAAGTATTGTACCAGTACTCTGCCATCGATAAATGCATTTCCCATTTCTTCGGTTCCATGGATGTCATGCAGCGCAAGTAATTTTCAGTGCACTGATTGACACGCTTGGTTTGACCATCAGACTGAGGGTGATAGGCCGAACTGTAGTGCAGTTCAATTCCCAGGGCAGCAAAGATATCTTGCCAAAGCTTGCTGGTGAAGATACAATCTCTGTCAGACACAATAGCAAGAGGAGGACCATGCAACTTCATAACATTGTCAATGAATGCGTGAGCGACTGTTTGCACAGTGTAAGGATGTGACAAGGGAATAAAATGAGCAAATTTGGAGAGCCTATCCACAACCACAAAGATTACTTCTTTCCCATTTGACTTAGGCAAACCCTCAATAAAGTCCATACTGATATGTGTCCACACCATATCAGGAATGTGGAGTGGGTCTAGAAACCCTGGGTATGGGCAATTTTCTCCCTTGTTTTTCTGACAAATAGGACAAAGTAACACAAAGTTATCCAAGTCCTTTTTCATCCCAGGCTAGTAAAACACTTGCTTCAATCTCTAATAGGAGGCCTTAGTGCCAGAGTGGCCACCTAGAGCAGAAGAATGCAAAGCCTGCATAATTCTCTTCCTCAATTCAGTATCTCTGCCCACATAAATCTTCCCTTTATGTCTGATTATACCATGATGGAGAGAATTATTGTTGACAACATGGGAAGCAGTGACCAAGAGGTGCTCTAGTAATTGCTGGCAGTGAGGATCATTAGATATGAGTTTTAAACTTCAGAAATCCACTGAGGAGTGGCTAAAGAAATGGCCAAACAGGAGTACTTTCTGGAAAGGGCATCTGCCACAATATTCTCTTTCCCTCTTTTATATTCCAACTGAAAGTTGAACTGTAGTAATTTGAGCATTAGCTTGTGTTGAATACTAGTGGAAACCTTCTGATCTGTCATAAACTGCAAGCTCTGGTGATCAGTTCTAATAATTAAGTCATTGCCCAAGAAATAATGTCTCTATCTTTTCAAGGCTTCCATGATTGCCAGTGCTTCCTTTTCATAAGTTGACAATGCAGCATTTTTGGGGCACAACACTGAATTGTAGTAAGCAATGGGCTTACCCCGTTGCATCATTACTGCCCCCAATCATGTTCCTGAAGCATCAGTCTCAAGCACAAATGGAACAGAGAAGTCAGGGAGAGCCAGAAGTGGGGTAGATACCAGTGCTTGTTTCAATGCTTGGAAAGCTTGTGTTTGTTCAGAAGACCATGCAAAACTATCTTTTTAAGAATATTGTGGAGGGGCCTAGCTATGCTGCCAATTTTTTTGACAAATCTCCTATAATAGCCACACAGTCCAAGAAAACCTCTTAACTGAATTGGTGTTGTTGGAGTTGGCCAGTCAGCCACTGCAGAATTTTTTGCTGGGTCAGTGGACACTCCATTTCCAGAAATAATGTGACCCAAGTAAGCCACTTGAGGTACTGCAAAGACACATTTGGACATGTTTGCATACAGCTGGTGTTGCTTGAGAAGTTGCAGTACTATCCTGAGATGTTCCTGGTGCTCTTCTGGAGTTCTACTGAAAATAAGTATATCATCAAAGAACACTAATACAAATTTCCTGAGGTAAGGACCAAAAATCTTATTCATCAGAGCTTGGAAAGTGCCAGGTGCATTGGTCATCCCAAAGGGCATCACCAAGAACTCATAATGCCCAAAATAAGTTCTGAAAGCAGTTTTGGGAATGTCCTTGTCATGCATTCTGATTTGATGATATCATGATTTAAAGTCCAGTTTGGAGAAGATTTTTGCTCCAAGGAGATCATCTAATAGGTCCTCAATGACTGGAATGGGAAACTTGTTCTTAACAGTTGCTGCATTCAATTTTTTGTAGTCAATGCACATCCTCCAAGAGCCATCCTTCTTCGTAATCAGGATTGCAGGGGATGAATAAGGACTTTGACTTTCTCTAATCATCTTGGATTGTAACAAGTGATGGATTTGTTTCTCCATTTCATTCTTCTGCATGTGAGGAACCTTGTAGGGCCTTGAATTTGGTGGCTCAGCATTAGGTTTGAGAGGAATTTCATGATCCAATTCCCTCACTGGGGGCAATCCTTGTGGTTCTTGGAAAACTTCAGGAAATTCTTGCAAAACTTCCATAACAGCAGTAGGGGTTTTGTCAGTTTTGCTAGGTGCAAAAGTTGTATCATCTGCTAATTGTAACACAAATGCAGGAGCCCCACTAAGTAACATTCTGTTAAGTTGCAAAGTATCAATTTCATTTGTAGCAGATAGTGTTTCACAAGGTTGTATAGTAACTAAATTACTCTGATTGTGGCAGATAATGAGCTGTCTAGGGTCATAGGAAAATGCCACTGGACTGTGCTTTGCCATCCAGTCTAAACCCAGCACAATGTCATGTCCTGGCAGATCTAACACTCTGAATTGCTGTTGAAACTGAGTGTTACCAGCAATGAATGTAGTAGTGGGAATATAAGAACCAGACCATAACTTCCCTCCTCCAGCAACAATTACTGCCCTAGACTTATCCTTGATAATTGTGCAGGAAGTTTGCAGAGCGAATTGCAAGCTCATAAATGTAGAATTACTACCAGAATCTACTAGAGCAATAGCTTGTTTTCCTCCTACAAACACAACAATGGAAATTGTGTTAACACTGTCTGCCTGCATGGCTTGCAAAGAAATTCGCATGCATTGCTCCTCTTCCACAGGTTGCTCTTCCTGTTCCTATTCTTCCAATTCTTCTTGTACTCCTGGATTTTCAGCAGGTGGCTCCCCAGTTAGGACATTGATAACAGGTGCCTGTTTACATTTATGCCCATGAAACCAGTGGCCCCCACATCCCCAACACTTGCCTGGTTCCCTTGCCCTTTGAGTAGTGACTAGGGGTTTGAACTCATTAGGTTTATCAATCAGTGAAGTGTGTTTCTTAGGAAACAAAGTAGTTGTTTTAGGTGCAGTAGTATACTGTGGAAAGTGTTTCTTGGCAGGTGATCCTTGTTCAATATCTACTTGAAAGTGCTAGTTATCGACTAGAGGGGGGGTGAATAGGAGGTTTTTATGAAAGTATTCAAAAAATGGAAGTTTTGAAGACAAACAATAGAAATGACCTAATTGATATGCAGCGGAAGATAAACTACAATAAGCAAACCATAGTCAAGTATGCAATGATGTGAAAGTACAGGACTAATAGCAGGTAAGTAGTAAGGATCAGGATGGAAGATAGTATGAAGCCAATCAACGATAGAAGTCAAGCAATGAAGTCAAACAAGTACGACAGATAGGCAATGACTTCACAAAGACAAACTCTAAGTAAAGGAAGGGAGAGGATAGAACCAGTCACTTGTTGAAGACACGGGATTTGTTGGACCAGTTCCAGTTGCTATGACAACTATACGTCTGGTTAGGGAGGTTGAGATTCAACTCAGAAGACCGTGTCTTCACCTTATTCCCCTTGAGCTAAGGACACACAGTCCTCGCCCAATCACTCTGGTAAGTCTTCAAGGTAGACTTCCGAACCTTCACAGACTTCGTTCACCGGCAATCCACAATGAATCTTGGATGCTCAGAACGCGACGCCTAACCGGCTGGAGGATTCACAGTCCTCAAGTGTAATAAGTCTTCAGGTTACACAGACAGAAAGACTTCAGTGATGCCTAACACTCTTTGGCTCTGGGTGTTTCGGCTTGGTCCTCGCAAGGATTTATCTCTCTCAAAGGCCTCGAGGTGGGTTGCTCTCAAACGAAAAAAGCCGTGCACTAACTTTGAGTAGCCACCAATTTGTGGTGTAGGGGGTGGGCTATTTATAGCCACTGGGCAACCCGACCTGATATGTCCGAAATGACCCTGGGTCACTAAGGAACCGACACGTGTTCCAACGGTCAGATTTCAAACACACACGGCAACTTTACTTGGGCTACAAGCAAAGCTAACTCATCTAGCTCTGGATAAGATTTGCTCTCATTGTCTTCGCTCGAAGACATAGGATTTGGGTTGAGCATCACTTCAGTCATTCTGACTTAGTTCACTTGGACCCCACTTAACAGTACGGTGGTTCCTATGACTCAACAAAGAAGAAAAAGGAAACAGCGAAACAACATAGTCTTCGCGCTCCATAGTCTTCACTCAATGTCTTCTCATGTCATAGTCTTCAATATGAATATCTTCACATACCACCATTGTCGTCAATGTCTTCATACATTTTTAGGGGTCATCTCCGGTAGGTAAACCAAATCAATGAGGGACACTACCTGCGTTATCCTGCAATTCTCACAAACGCATTAGTCCCTCAACCAACTTTGTCGTCAATACTCCAAAACCAACTAGGGGTGGAACTAGATGCACTTACAATCTCCCCCTTTTTGGTGATTGATGACAAACTGGTTGAAGTTTTCAATGGGAATAAAGTATGTGAAATTGTAAAGGATAGGGTATTGTCTGTAGCAAGGGCTCCCCCTGAAGATGTGCATATAAGTAATTTGCTTTTGGAATGCAAATGCACATGGCAGGTTGTACTTGTGGAGATCCTCTTCAACTTATGAAGATAATCCATCATGCATGAAATGATATAGCAAATAGAATGACATGAATAATGAAAAATGGACGTCTGCAGAATGATCTAAGTGCGGAAGTTATCATCGCACATGCGGAATTTATCATCGCATCACAGTGAAGCAAATAAGTAGCAGACGACCATCGAGTTTAAGTGTTACAACTCAAAGAACCAAATGTTTCAAAAAGCGAGAGTTGTAAACACGAGGCAAAATATAAAGCAACCGCCCATATGAACCCGCTTAAAGACTATCAAACTCATATGCTTCTCTCCATTTTGTCAGTAAGGACCGAAAAGGTTTGAAGACATAGAGCATCTACTCGTCCTCATGAGTAGGTGAAGCAGCAGGGTTGTCGTTGTTGTTTGGCGGTGTAGACGTACTTGGTGCAGTGTCGATGCATGCAGAAGTAGGGGGCGGTGAAGTAGCATCGTCTTCATCATCGATCACTCTGGCATTCACAGTTGCCGCGGAGGAAGAATAGTCGGAGTCTTCAAGGGATGGAGTTCGACGTAGGACAGCATTCCGGGGAGGAGTGGAGTCAAACTTGAATCTTTCAGTGAAGCCATCGTCTTGAAGATCTGCTTCAGCACTGAGCAGAGTCAAACTCTTCCATGATCGCTGACAGGTTTCGTGAGTGACAAAAGCATTCTTGGTGGCAAGATTTCGAATGCGATTGACGTCCACCAAGAGGCTTTGCATCTGTCTCTTGAGCCAAAAGTGATGCTTATCTTGTTTCTGATGAAGTGCCACAAGAAGTTCTCGGTCATTTAGAACACGAGAGCGCTTCTTAGGCCTTTGGGCAATGGTGCTTTCAGTAGCTTCAGTTTGCGCACGATGAGGCAGACGAGTGTTCCCAGCCATTGGATAGATTCGAGTTACTGCTTGGACTCCTATGGGTTGAGTGAAGCTTTGGTGCTCAACATTTTGAAGACAAAGAGGCTTCTTGGCAGGCTCAAGGTATATGGCTTCAACTGACATATCAACCTCTGGTAGAAAGATCAGATGATTGCAAGCAGAGGGTTGATAGTTGACAGAGGAGTGTAGCTTGATGAGGCGCATGACCCATGGAGCATAAAATTTCAGGCCAAAAAGGTCAGATCCAGACGCAGCCAATTGTCGGATGAAGAATTCTTGTGAATTGAAGCTGATGCCATTGAGGATGTAAAAGACTAATGTCTTCATGGCTCCTTCAAGTTTGGCCGCTGATGAATGCCCTTTGATAGGCCATAGAGTTCGCCTGATGATGTGATATATTGTGCGAGGCAGAACTCTAGGTCATCAACAAAGGACTCCTTCGGGTATTCAGTGTCAGATGGTAGAGGCTTCATCATGCTCAACATCTGGCTCATGTTGGGCTCTGGCTTATGGCAGATGCTCTCCAGTGCATTACGGTGGAGTTGACAATCAGGTTCATACAGCTCTCCAGGAGTGGGTAGGCCTGTAAGCTCAATGACGTCAAGAGCTTTGGCTTCATGATGAACATTTACGGTCATCCACTCAAGAACCCATGTTTTTATATCCCTGTTGTAGCCGCGAATGTGGAGGGTAGCATAGAATTGAAGCAAGAGTTCCTCATTCCAATGTTCTTTGTCTGTCACAAAGCTGAGCAGACCTGCATCACGAAAGCAGTCAAGTGCTTCTTCTAAGCATGGCAGTCCAGCAATGTCTTCAGTGTCGAGGCGCATATGAGGGAAAATGCGCCCTTGATCATACAGAACGCAGGAGTAATAGCTTCGCTGTTGATAGCTCCAGAAACGATCAGATGATATTCTTGGCTTTGAGTAGGGGTTCTTTGCGCTGTCAAAGAAGGTGTTGTGGCTTTTGAAGCCATTTGCATTGAAGGACCCTGTAGAGTTTGCAGTACCTGGGAACCTTGGCAGTCTTGGCTTTGGTTTCTGGACCTGAGGCCTATGCTCAACATGATAATCAAACTGAGGACCTGAGGCAGTAGGCGGAGGGACCAGAACGGACCATCGGACAGTGATTAGCTGACCATGATTGTTTGCTTGCTCAATTGTATAGGGCCTTGGTGGCGGAACAGGAGCAGTGGCATCAACTGAGGCTTCGGGCTGCACAACAGGTGCTTGAGGAGCAGGTGCATCATTGGCTTCGGGCACAATGGTTGGTGCAGGCTCCACATTAACTTCAGCCATGATTTCATCATTGGCTTCATTTGTGTTGGTGGTGGCAGCCTCAAGATTTTCACCCTCCACTTGATGAGCTGGAGGGTCGGGCTCTGACACGTTCACATCAGGAACAACTTCTTCAGTATTGGGGGGAGTAGGGACACGTACGTCTTCTTGTCTTTCATTGGCTGATGTAGCCGGATTGTCTTCAGCAGCTTGGGCTTCAGACACGGAGACATTCACAGTCGGAGTGGCTTCTGGAAATACCTGACGTGCAACAGATGGGTGGTGCACTTCTCCTTCTGGAATGCTCGAAAGAGGGACCTAAGGCCTTGGTCCTTTGCGAAGCCTGCGTAATGCTGGCGACGCCTTTGGAGATGGAGTTGGCTGGGCCTCAAAGTCCTCTTGTTCTTCTTGCACAGGTGGTGTGACTTGTGGTTGTTGTTGGGGAGTACTTGGGGAGTCTTGTTGTTGTGGGTGATCAGCCCATGATGCATCCTGAGTGATTGGCGTCAGAGGACGACCAATGCTGATGAGTTCGCTGTTCGTGAGAACAGGTGATGATACCAGGTTGTGTTCGATCTGAGGAAGAACTTCATCATCTTCAACATTGTCATGGTGACCAATGTCTTCAGCAGCGGTGGGATCAACTGCTGGAATGTCTTCAGCTTCATGAGCCTCTGTGGAAGCAGGCTCATGAACTATCATTCGTCGTTCTTGGTGTTCAGATGCAGGGCAAACCACTGAGATAGGTTCAACAACTAAGGGCTCTGTGGGAGCAGCCCGATTCTTCTTGGTTTTGCGCTTCTTCTTGGAGGGAGTAGCATCAGAGGCTTCAGTATTTTTCCTTTTTCTGGCTTCAGCCTCGGTAGCCCTCGTCTTCTTCTGTTCTGAAGCGGTTGACATGACCCATTGGCTTCGAGCCAGTCATGCTGCTTGAGAAGATTATGCAAGGTGCTTCCTGCCCTGAAGGTGCAGATTGAGCAGTAGATAGCTTCTTCTTCTTTCCAGCCATTCTGGGGTCAATGCCAGGACGACCAAGAGACTTGCGCTTCTCAGCCTCATTGTAGGCTAGCACACATTTGTCAGCCAAACTCTTCATACGCTCACGAGAGCCTTGAGCTTCTTCACGCTTCTTGAGAAAGGCTTCTTTAAGCTCGTGCAGCATGACCTTGAAGTTTCTAACATCTTGCACACTGAGCTTTGCCACATGCTTCTTGAACTGAGCTTTCTCATAATCAATCTTGTGCTTCAGTTCAACAATCCGCTGAGCGAGAGCTAGCTCAGAAGCAATGGCGCCATTGAAGGAGATGCTGAGGCCAATGGGAAGCTGCAGATCTTCAAAGCTGAGATTTGGGGTGTCAAACCACTCATCAATGAAGTTATGGATGATTGCCACATCGAAGAGAGGCAAATTATTGAAGATCTCTGCTTCTTCCTTGCTCTTGATCAGTTGCTCAAGGGCATCATCTGCAAGATCTTCATCGCTGGACAAATCAATGTGCTCTTCACACAGAATGGCAGCAGGAGTCAAGGTCTGATCACTATGCTTGACGATTTTCTTTTTCTTCTCCGTCCTCTTGGAGATACGTGAGAGATCTTCAGACTGCACACTGTCTTCAGGAGGTGCAGTGGCCAGTGGCTTCACACGTGAAGCTTTTGGAGGTGCAGCTGATCTTGAAGCCTTAGGCTTCTTTAGCTTCTGCGGCTTCGGAGGAGGAGCTACGGCTTCATCAGTGTCAGCATCATTATCAGAATGATCCACTTTGGCACCTTGGACCAAGATGTAAGTAATGAGGCCATCAAGGTTGGAGAAAGGGCCGATGACATTTGGATCAGCATCACGTGAGCCGTCAGCACGGGGAGCAGAGGGACCAGGGTTGAAGTCTAATCCCAATGACTTCTTGTTTTCCTTGGCCGATGCCTTTGCGTGCTGGAAGTTGCGCTTGAAAAGATTATCATCATGACACCAGAGCAATGATGATGGGTCGGCATTTTTAGGCTGAGGTCCACGGACCATACAAGGATAGAAACCCTATGCAATAGCTTCAGCTCTGTTCTTGGGTTGAAGGCCTCGATAGAGAATATCACCCCAAGGACTCTTGATAACGTTCTTCTTAGCGTATTCCTGGGTCACGAACTTGTATTTGAACCATTCTTCAGCCCAGTATCGTCGAATCCATTGGATTCGTGTCTTGCGCTGATGATAATTCTCTTCAAGATCTGTCTTGTAAAGTTCTGCGAGGTCATCAGGCAAATCTTTTGATGTTCCCCCACGACGCTGTCTGCCACCCTTCCTTCCAGATTTCTCTGCAGCCATGAACTTCAAACTGAATGGCTTCAATACGTTCAAAGGCTTCAAAGACTTTTGCTTGCTGGACAAACAGAAACTGGCTTCGGGAGAGTTAATGTGATGCTGTAAGAATTTTGCAAACGAATGCAGACTATGAGAACCAAGGGATTCTCCCACGGACATGTACCTGTGACAGCATTAAAGATGCGAGGGAAGGGGAAGAGGTCATATGCATTCTCAGAAGATTTTGAAAATAAATCAGTTTGAAGACATTGACCTCATGATGCGAAGACATTCACTTATATGTTGAGAGTTGGTTCCAGATTTGTACGAATCCGTGAATAAGTACAAGTGAGGAATCAAACTATATATGAAGTTTAAGTGAATAGACTAGGCAGTATGAGATGCAGACAGAATAGATCTAACATTGTGAAGGCAGAAACAACTTTTGGTAAATAGGAGGAATCTTTGAAGATCAAAAGGATAGTAAAAATAGAGTTATATTTACCACACGAAGAACTGCTAGATGGGATGAACAGGAGACCGAGCAGTTCAATCCACCGTGCCCTAACTTGGCGAAGGAGGACACCTACGGCGGCGGCGGAGAGGACGATGTCCACGGCCGGCGTGAGGACGGCGTCGGAGAAGTCACGGCAGCTAAGCGCTTCGTCGCCGGCATCGTCGAGAGGTAGCGGTGGCGCTAGGGTTTTGACGAGGTGGAGAGGTGGAAGAAGGTTTTCTTTACCACAGGGGACATGTATTTATAAGGAAGTGTGCAGCATAGCACAATTACGCAGGTGCCCCTGGCGGTTCACATCTGAGGGGCACGTGGCAAGAATGCAACATACCCAGAGTTGTTCCACGTTCCCACGCCCGCCAGGCATGTCGGATGGTTGTTCCGGCTTCTCCGGATGTAGAAAATAAGGATGAGTCATTTAAAACAGACTTAGTGTTTGTCTCTGTGTCTTCTGCTGACTAGGATGCAGAGAAGACATTCAACAGTTTCAATAGAATGCATATGATTTGGACAGATAGAGTTTGAGATAGAAAGCATAGAGAGATTAGGGTCCGATCACATTCACTTAGTTCAAAAGATTCAAATAGGAAGACATAGCTATAAGTGAATGCTGTAGAGGACAGAGCACTAGTATATATATATCAGAAAGCAATCAAATCATCATAGTGAAGAAAATCATGAAGATAAATTGAAACTGAAGACAAACCAAATGCGAAGTCATTGCAAAAATAACGCCATGAGTGAAACACTTCAAACAGAGAAATTTGGTGGTGGCGTTACCCACCGTATAGGAAGTATTAGACCCAGACACGGCGCACAATTATCGTGGCGCTCCGAAGTCATATTCCACGTTAATGTATTCACACTCAGAGTGTAAGTCTTCATTGATTGAAAATATACATTACTTCATGTGTTGCACATCCAAGTCATCAACATGCATAAGTGTTAGGATGTGTGCCTGATCACAGGACATTTGAGGATTCCAAGATATTTAGCTCACACCGTAACTTGCAAAAACTTTTCTCATCCAAGGGCTTTGTGAAGATATCTGCCAGTTGCTCTTCTATGTTGACGTGAATGATGTCAATGTCTTTCTTCATGACATGATCTCTGAGAAAGTGATGACGAATTTCAATGTGCTTTGTCTTCGAGTGCTGGACTGGATTGTTGGCAATCTTGATGGCACTTTCGTTGTCGCAGAAGAGAGGCACTTGTTTCAGATTGACGCCATAGTCCTTGAGAGTTTGCTTCATCCATAGAAGCTGAGCGAAACAAGATCCAGCAGCAATGTATTCAGATTCAGCAGTTGAGAGTGATACACAGTTCTGCTTCTTTGAAGACCAACAGACAAGTGATCGACCTAGAAAGTGACATGTGCCAAATATAGACTTGCGATCCACCTTGTCACCAGCATAATCAGCATCCGAGAATCCAACCAAATCAAATTTTGAGCCCTTTGGATACCATAATCCGAGTGTCGGGGTGTAAGCCAAATATCGAAGAATTCGCTTCACTGCTAAGTGATGCGATTCCTTTGGTGCCGCTTGGAATCGAGCACACATGCAAACACTAAGCATAATATCTGGCCTAGATGCACATAGATAAAGTAAAGAACCAATCATGGAGCGGTATACCTTTTGATCGAACTCTTTACCATTGTCGTCGGGACCAAGATGGTGTTTGGCTGGCATTGGCGTCGTGTAACCTTTGCAGTCTTCCATTCCAAACTTCTTCAGACAATCTTTGAGGTATTTTTCTTGAGATATGAAGATGCCATTCCTTTGCTGATGAATTTGAAGACCAAGGAAGAACTTCAGCTCACCCATCATGGACATCTGATATTGCTCTTGCATCATGTATCCAAACTCATCACTATACTTCTGGTTGGTGCAGCCGAAGATAATGTCATCCACATATATTTGGCACACAAACAGTTCACCATCATATGTCTTCGTGAAGAGTGTGGGATCGAGGGATCCAGGTTTGAAGCCTTTGCTCTTCAAGAAGTCTTTGATCATATCATACCAAGCCCGAGGTGCTTGTTTGAGACCATACAGTGCTTTATTTAGTTTGTACACCATATCAGGATGTTTTTGATCTTCAAAGCCAGGTGGTTGAGCGACATATACTTCTTCTTCAATCTTGCCATTGAGAAATGCACTCTTCACATCCATTTGATATAGCAAGATGTTGTGGTGGTTAGCATAGGCTAGCAGTATGCGAATAGCTTCAAGCCTAGCAATAGGAGCAAATGTTTCATCAAAGTCAATTCCTTCAACTTGAGTATATCCTTGAGCCACAAGACATGCTTTGTTTCTGACGACTTGACCATGCTCATCTTGCTTGTTTCGATATATCCATTTTGTTCCAATAATGTTATGCTTGCGAGGGTCAGGTCGCTTGACAAGTTCCCAAACATTGTTCAGCTTGAACTGTTGAAGTTCTTCCTGCATAGCTTGAATCCATTCAGGTTCCATAAAGGCTTCAGCAACTTTCTTGGGTTTTGATATTGATACAAATGAAAAGTGCCCACAGAAATTTGCTAACTGTGTTGCTCTTGAGCGAGTGAGTGGACCAGGTGCATTGATGCTATCAATTATCTTCTCAATTTGTACTTCATTTGCAACTCGAGGATGAACTGGACGAAGACTTTGCTCTTGCTGATTATTGTCATCATTGGGAGGATTGTCTTCGGTCTGAGCATTGTCTTCAGGTTGGTTAGGTGTAGAAATGATAAGTTCCTCTTCAGGCTGTGCTTCAGAAGGCATGATTTCACCAGTTCCCATCAGCTTGATAGATTTGCTGGGCGGAGCTTCGTCTAGTGTACTTGGAAGGAGTTCTCTTTGTGAACCATTTGTTTCATCAAATCGCATGTCCACAGTTTCGACAATTTTGTAGTGATAGAGGTTGAAGACTCTGTAGGAGTGTGAGTCCTTTCCATAGCCAAGCATGAAGCCTTCGTGAGATTTAGGTGCAAATTTTGACTTGTGATGGGGATCCTTGATCCAGCACCTAGCTCCAAATACTCTGAAGTAGCTGACATTTGGCTTCTTGCCAGTAAGGAGCTCATAGGATGTTTTGTTCAGAAGCTTATGGATGTAAACACGGTTGATGATGTGACATGCTGTATCAATAGCTTCAGGCCAGAACTTTCTTGGTGTCTTGTATTCGTCGAGCATTGTTCGAGCCATCTCAATGAGGGTTCTGTTCTTGCGCTCAACGATGCCATTTTGCTGAGGTGTGTATGGAGCAGAGAACTCATGAGTGATTCCCATTGTATCCAGATAAAGATCAAGTCCGGTGTTCTTGAATTCAGTGCCATTGTCACTTCTGATGTGCCTGATCTTCACGCCATAATTGTTCATTGCTCGATTGGCGAAGCGTCTGAAGACATCTTGCACTTCAGTCTTGTAGAGAATTATATGCACCCATGTGTATCTTTAGTAGTCATCAACAATGACGAAGCCATAGAGACAAGCAGTTGTTGTGAGGGTTGAGTAGTGAGTAGGTCCAAATAAGTCCATGTGTAACAGCTCGAAAGGTTGAGATGTCGTCATGATTGTCTTCGAGGGATGCTTGGCCCTAGTCATCTTTCCAGCTTCGCAGGCACCACACAGATGATCCTTCTTTAACTTGACACCCTCGATGCCTATGACATGCTTCTTCTTGACGAGTGTGTGTAAGTTCCTCATGCCAGCATGCCCCAGCCTCCGATGCCAGAGCTAGCATTCTGAAGCTTTTGCGAGAAGACATACGGCAAGCTGTGGACCTGCTGAGAAATCTACCATGTATAGATCATCTTTTCGATACCCTTCAAAGACTAGAGACTTGTCAGATTCCATTAGTACAAGGCAACGATATTTTCCGAATAGCACAATCATGTTCAAGTCACAAAGCATTGAGACAGACATTAAGTTGAAGCCAAGGGATTCAACAAGCATCACTTTATCCATGTGTTGATCCTTTGAGATTGCAACTCTACCTAGACCCAATACCTTGCTTTTACCAGTGTCAGCAAATGTGATGTGACTCTTGTCAGATGGACGTAAGGTTGAGTCCATGAGAAGACTTTGATCACCAGTCATATGATTTGTGCATCCGCTGTCCATAATCCATTCTGAAGCTTTTGGTGACATACCCTACAGTGCAGTTAGGAGGATAGGCTTCACAAGGAGTGTTGTGAAGCATAAGCATTTGACACACACAAGGATTGTCACAGCTTAAATCAAGGTTAGGACTCATAGTATGACTGGTAAGCGATTCAGATGTGAAATATATAGTAAGACATTTTATCATGCGTCCTTAATGTGTTTTAGGTCCACAACAATAGCATCGGACGCCTTTGATTGCAGGATGGAGACCTTTCTCTGCAAAAGAAAGTTAATTCTTCTTCACCACCCACATTTTCAGGGGTGGCTTAGAAGCAATGAGTCTAAGTGCAGCATCTGAGAATTTTGGCTTTGGAGCCCTAGCAAATAGCCTTGCAGGAGATGAATGATACTCATATGAATAAGCAGAAAAGTTCTTAGTTCTATGAACATAGCGGTTCGAAGACACACGCTCATATTCATAAGTCTGAGTATGATTTCCCTGCAAAACATTTGCGTTAGGGTGACTCAGGTGAGTCATGTATCTGTATGAAGCCTTTGGGCCATGTGAAGCCATAGGTCTGGGGTTTGTCTTCTTCCTTGGTGGTGTCATGACGACATTCACAGGAAGATTCTCAATGTACTGCTTAGGTACCCAGATCTTCTTCATAGGTGGTCCATTCCTGCAGTTAGTACCAATATACCTGGCAAACACTTCACCATTCTGATTCTTGAACAGTTTATAGTTTGCATCAAAGGATTCATCAATGATAATAGGATTAGCACAGGTAAAGCCAGATAAGGTGGATGGATCTACTGAAGGTTCCTTTTGCAGTAACCCATGTGGTTTTGGGATACTGCTCAAGCTTCCAGTAGGAGCCATCAACATTCATTTTCCTCTCGAACCCAACACCCTCTTTCCTAGGGTTTCGATTCAAAATCTGCTTTTTGAGGACATCGGACAGTGTCTGATGTCCTTTCAGACTTTTATACATCCCTGTTTCAAGCAATGTCTTCAACCTAGCATTTTCATCAGCAATAGTAGTAGTATCCTCCACAGAGGGGTTAGTTACCACATCAGTAGTTGGAGACAATGCAACAGTAGCAGCAATGGAACATTCAGCAACAGATGTAGTGTTATCAAGCTCAATGCATTTTAGACATGGTGGTTCAAATCCATCCTGTGTAACGCTGATTTGTTGAGCAAGTAATGAATCGCGCTCCTTCTGAAGATCTTCATAATCCACTCTCATCTTTTCAAGATCTTGCTTTCTTTGAAGACATTCAGAAGAAAGCTTCTCATGATCAGACAAGAGAGCATTATGTTGATCTTGAAGGGCATCAAACTTGGAATGAAGTCTCTGAAGACTTTCAGCCAATGCTTTTGACTGATCCATTTCTTCACCCAACATATCATCGCTCTTACTAAGCATGTTTTGAACTTTTTCCAAGACTCTTTGTTGTTTAGTGGCAAGGGAAGCAAGTTTGACATAGCTGGGGCTAAATTCGTCACCTGATTCATCATCACTGGTTTTAGAGAGGCGGCATTCAGTTACCTCAGAACCCCTTGCCATGAGGCATGGTGAAGATGATGGCGATTCAGGTGCGAAGGTCATCTCTTTAAGAGACTCCTTGTAAGCCTCAAACCAAGGATCATGACGAGTACGATGACCTGAAGGAAATATGCCCTAGAGGCAATAATAAAGTTATTATTTATTTCCTTATATCATGATAAATGTTTATTATTCATGCTAGAATTGTATTAACCGGAAACATAATGCATGTGTGAATACATAGACAAACATAGTGTCACTAGTATGCCTTTACTTGACTAGCTCGTTTATCAAAGATGGTTATGTTTCCTAGCCATGGACAAAAGAGTTGTCATTTGATTAATGGGATCACATCATTAGGAGAATGATGTGATTGACATGAACCATTCCGTTAGCCTAGCACTTGATCGTTTAGTATGTTGCTATTGCTTTCTTCATGACTTATACATGTTCCTGTAACTATGATATTATGCAACTCCCGTTTACCGGAGGAACACTTTGGGTGCTACCAAACGTCACAACGTAACTGGGTGATTATAAAGGAGTACTACAGGTGTCTCCAAAGGTACATGTTGGGTTGGCGTATTTCGAGATTAGGTTTTGTCACTCCGATTGTCGGAGAGGTGTCTCTGGGCCCTCTCGGTAATGCACATCACTATAAGCCTTGCAAGCAATGTGACTAATGAGTTAGTTGCGGGATGATGCATTACGTAACGAGTAAAGAGACTTGCCAGTAACGAGATTGAACTAGGTATTGAGATACCGACGATCGAATCTCGGGCAAGTAACATACCGATGACAAAGGGAACAACGTATGTTGTTATGCGGTTTGACCGATAAAGATCTTCGTAGAATATGTAGGAGCCAATATGAGCATCTAGGTTCCGCTATTGGTTATTGACTGAGAATAGTTCTAGGTCATGTCTACATAGTTCTCGAACCCGTAGGGTCCGCACGCTTAAGGTTTCGATGACAGTTATATTATGAGTTTATGAGTTTTGATGTACCGAAGGAGTTCGGAGTCCCAGATGAGATCGGGGACATGACGAGGAGTCTCTAAATGGTCGAGACGTAATGATCGATATATTCGACGGCTATATTCGGAGTTCGGAAAGGTTCCGAGTGATTCGGGTATTTTTCGGAGTACCGGGGAGTTACGGGAATACGGGGGAAGAAGTATATGGGCCTTTTTGGGCTTTAGGGGAGAGGGAGAGGCAGGCCGCCCCCCCCCCCCATTGACTAGTCCGAATTGGACTAGGGGGAGGGGCGGCGCCCCCTCCTTCCTTCTCTTCCCTCTTCCCCTTCCTTGTCTCCTACTCCTACTACTTGGAAGGACTCCTAGTTGGACTAGGAAAGGGGGAATCCTACTCCCGGTGGGAGTAGGACTCCCCTAGGGCACGCCATAGAGAGGCCGGCCCTCCCCTCCTCCACTCCTTTATATACGGGGGCAGGGGGCACCCCATAGACACACAAGTTGATCTATGGATCGTTCCTTAGCCGTGTGCGGTGCCCCCCTCCACCATATTCCACCTCGGTCATATCATCGCGGAGTTTAGGTGAAGCCCTGCGCCGGTAGAACATCATCATCGTCACCATGCCGTCGTGCTAACGGAACTCATCCCCGACGCTTTGCTGGATCGGAGCCCGGGGATCGTCATCGAGCTGAACGTGTGCTGAACTCGGATGTGCCGTACGTTCGGTGCTTGGATCGGTCGGATCGTGAAGACGTACGACTACATCAATCGCGTTGTCATAACGCTTCCGCTTACGGTCTACGAGGGTACATGGACAACACTCTCCCCTCTCGTTGCTATGTCATCACCATAATCTTGCGTGTGCGTAGGAAATTTTTTGAAATTACTACGTTCCCCAACAGTGGCATCCGAGCCTAGGTTTTATGTGTTGATGTTATATGCACGAGTAGAACACAAGTGAGTTGTGGGCGATACAAGTCATACTGCTTACCAGCATGTCATACTTTGGTTCAGCGGTATTGTTGGATGAAGCGGCCCGGACCGACATTACGCGTATGCTTATGCGAGACTGGTTTTACCACCGTGCTTTGCACACAGGTGACTAGCGGGTGTCTGTTTCTCCAACTTTAGTTGAACCGAGTGTGGCTACGCCCGGTCCTTGCGAAGGGTAAAACAGCACCAACTTGATGAACTATCATTGTGGTTTCGATGCGTAGGGAAGAACGGTTCTTGCTCAGCCCGTAGCAGCCACGTAAAACTTGCAACAACAAAGTAGAGGACGTCTAACTTGTTTTTGCAGGGCATGTTGTGATGTGATATGGTCAAGACGTGATGAGATATAAGTTGTTGTATGAGATGATCATGTTTTGTTGAAGTTATCGGCAACTGGCAGAAGCCCTATGGTTGTCTCTTTGTTGCATAAGATGCAAGTGCCAAATAATTGCTTTACTTTATCGCTGTGCGATAGCAATAGTTGCAAGAGCAATAGTTGGCAAGACGACCATGTGACGACACATTGATATAGATCAAGATGATGAAGATCATGGTGTCGTGCCGGTGACGATAGAGATCATGACAGTACTTTAGAGATGGAGATCAAAGGTGCAAGATGATCATGGCCATATCATGTCACATATTTTGATTGCATATGATGTTTATCTGTTATACATCTTATTCTGTTGTGTTTGACGGTAGCATTTTAGGATGATCTCTCACTAATTATCAAGAAGTGTTCTCCCTGAGTATGCACCGTTGCGAAAGTTCTTCGTGCTGAGACACCACGTGATGATCGGGTGTGATAGGCTCTACGTTCAAATACAACGGCTGTAAAATAGTTGCACACGCGGAATACTCAGGTTAAACTTGACGAGCCTAGCATATACAGATATGGCCTCGGAACACGGAGACCGAAAGGTCGAGCGTGAATCATATAGTAGATATGATCAACATAGTGATGTTCACCATTGAAAACTACTCCATCTCACATGATGATCGGACATGGTTTAGTTGATTTGGATCACATGATCACTTAGATGACTAGAGAGATGTCTGTCTAAGTGGGAGTTCTTAAGTAATATGATTAATTGAACTTAAATTTATCATGAACTTAGTCCTGGTAGTATTTTGCAAAATATGTTGTAGATCAATAGCTTGCGTTGTTGCTTTCATATGTTTATTTTGATATGTTCCTAGAGAAAATTGTGTTGAAAACTTTTAGTAGCAACGATGCGGATTGGATCCGTGATCTGAGGTTTATCCTCATTGCTGCACAGAAGAATTATGTCCTTAATGCACCGCTAGGTGACAGACCTATTGCAGGAGCAGATGCAGACGTTATGAACGTTTGGCTAGCTCAATATGATGACTACTTGATAGTTTAGTGCACCATGCTTAACGACTTAGAATCGGGACTTCAAGGACGTTTTGAACGTCATGGACCATATGAGATGTTCCAGAAATTGAAGTTGATATTTCAAGCAAATACCCGAGTTGAGAGATATGAAGTCTCCAACAAGTTCTATAGCTAAAAGATGGAGGAGAATCGCTCAACTAGTGAGCATGTGCTCAGATTGTCTGTGTACTTCAATCGCTTGAATCAAGTGGGAGTTAATCTTCCAGATAAGATAGTTATTGACAGAATTCTCTAGTCACCATCACTAAGTTACTAGAACTTCGTGATGAACTATGGTATGCAAGGGATGACGAAAACGATTCCCAAGCTCTTCGTGATGTTGAAATCGGCGAAGGTAGAAATCAAGAAAGAGCATCAAGTGTTGATGATTGACAAGACCACTAGTTTCAAGAAAAGGGCAAAGGGAAAGAAAGGGAAACTTCAAGTAGAATGGCAAACAAGTTGTCACTCCCATGAAGAAGACCAAAGCTGGACCAAAGCCTGAAGCTGAGTGCTTACATTGCAAAGGAAATGGTCACTCGAAGCAGAAATGCCCTGAATATTTGGTGGATAAGAAGGATGGCAAAGTGAACAAGGGTATATTTGATATACAGGTTATTGATATGTGCCTTACTAGTGTTTATAGTAGCCCCTGAGTATTTGATACTTGTTCGGTTGCTAATATTAGTAACTCGAAACAGGAGTTACAGAATAAACAGAGACTAGTTGAAGGGGAAGTGACGATGAGTGTTGGAAGTAGTTCCAAGATTGATATGATCATCATCGCACACTCCCTATACTTTTGGGGTTAGTGTTAAACCTAAATAAATGTTATTTGGCGTTTGCGTTGAGCATGAATATGATTTGATCATGTTTATTGCAATACGGTTATTCATTTTAAATCAGAGAATAATTGTTGTTCTGTTTACATGAATAAAACCTTCAATGGTCATACACCCAATGAAAATAGTTTGTTGGATCTCGATCGTGATGATACACATATTCATAATATTGATGCCAAAAGATGCAAAGTTAATAATGATAGTGCAACTTATTTGTGGCACTGCCGTTTGGGTCATATCGGTGTAAAGCGCATGAAGAAACTCCATAAAGATGGATTTTTGGAATCACTTGGTTATGAATCATTTGATGCTTGCGAACCGTGCCTTTTGGGCAAGATGACTAAAACTCCGTTCTCCAGAACAATGGAACGAGCTACTAACTTGTTGGAAATAATACATACCGATGTATGCGACCAATGAGTATTGATGCTCGTGGCAAGTATCTTTATTTTCTTACCTTCACAAGATGATTTGAGCAGATATGGGTATATCTACTTGATGAAACATAAGTCTGAAATAGTTGAAAGGTTCAAAGAATTTCAGAGTGAAGTGGAAAAATCATCATAACAAGAAAATAAAGTTTCTGCGATCTGATCGCGGAGACAAATATTTGAGTTACGAGTTTGGTCTTCAATTAAAACAATGTGAAATAGTTTCACAGCTCACGCCACCTGGAACACCACAACATTATGGTGTGTCCGAACGTCATAACCACACTTTATTGGATATGGTGTGATCTATGATGTCTCTTATTGATTTACCATTATTGTTTTGGGGTTATGCATTAGAGACAGTTGCATTCACGTTTAATAGGGCACCATCTAAATCCGTTGAGACGACACCATATGAACTGTGGTTTAGCAAGAAACCCAAGTTGTCGTTTCTTAAAGTTTGGAGTTGTGATGCTTGTATGAAAAAGTTTTTCAACCTGATAAGCTCGAACCCAAATCGGAGAAGTGCGTCTTCATAGAATACCCAAAGGAAACTGTTGGGTAATCCTTATCACAGATCCGAAGGCAAAACATTCGTTGCTAAAAATGGATCCTTTGTAGAGAAGGAGTTTCTCTCGAAAGAAGTGAGTGGGAGGAAAGTAGAACTTGATGAGGTAACTGTACCTGCTCCCTTATTGGAAAGTAGTTCATCACAGAAATCAGTTCCTGTGACACCTACACCAATTAGTGAGGAAGCTAATGATATTGATCATGAAACTTCAGATCAAGTTTCTACTGAACCTCATAGGTCTACCAGAGTAAGATCCGCACCAGAGTGGTATGGTAATCCTATTCTGGAAGTCATGTTACTTGACCATGATGAACCTACGAACTATGAGCAAGCGATGATGAGCCCAGATTCCGCAAAATGGCTAGAGGCCATGAAATCTGAGATGGGATCCATGTATGAGAACAAAGTATTTACTTTGGTTGACTTGCCCGATGATCGGCAAGCCATAGAGAATAAATGGATCTTTAAGAAGAAGACTGACGCTGATGGTAAAGTAACTGTCTATAAAGCTCGACTTGTTGCGAAAGGTTTTCGACAAGTTCAAGGGGTTGACTACGATGAGACTTTCTCACCCGTAGCGATGCTTAAGTCTGTCCGAATCATGTTAGCTATTGCTGCATTTCATGATTATGAAATTTGGCAAATGGATGTCAAAACTGCATTCTTGAATGGATTTTTGGAAGAAGAGTTATATATGATGCAGCCAGAAGGTTTTGTTGATCCAAAAGGTGCTAACAAAGTGTGCAAGCTCCAGCGATCCATTTATGGACTGGTGCAAGCATCTCGGAGTTGGAATAAATGCTTTGATAGTGTGATCAAGGCATATGGTTTTATACAGACTTTTGGAGAAGCCTGTATTTACAAGAAAGTGAGTGGGAGCTCTGTAGCATTTCTGATACTATATGTAGATGACATATTGTTGATCAGAAATGATATAAAATTTCTGGATAGCATAAAGGGATACTTGAATAAAAGTTTTTCAATGAAAGACCTCGGTGAAGCTGCTTACACATTAAGCATCAAGGTCTATATAGATAGATCAAGACGCTTGATAAGATTTTTTTCAATGAGTACATACCTTGATAAATTTTTGAAATAGTTCAAAATAGAACAGCCAAAGAAGTAGTTCTTGCATGTGATGCAAAGGTGTGAAGTTGAGTAAGACTCAAGACCCGACCTTTTCAGAAAATACAAAGAGAATGAAAAGGCATTCCCTATGCCTCAGTCATAGGTTCTATAAAGTATGCTATGCTGTGAACCAGACCTATTGTATACCTTGCTCTGAGTTTGACAAAGGAATACAATTTTGATCTAAGAGTAGATCACTGGACAACGGTCAAGAATATCCTTAGTGAGGACTAAGGAGATGTTTTCTCGATTATAGAGGTGATAAAAGAGCCCGTCGTAAAAAGTTACAACGATGCAAGCTTTTACACCAATCCAGTTGACTCTAAGTCTCAATCTGGATACATATTGAAAGTGGGAGCAATTAGCTAGAGTAGCTCCGTGCAGAGCATTGTGGACATAGAATATTTGCAAAATACATACGGCTCTGAATATGACAGACCCGTTGACTAAACTTCTCTCACAAGCAAAACATGATCATACCTTAGTACTCTTTGGGTGTTAATCACATAGCGATGTGAACAAACCCTTTGGGTGTTGATCACATGATGATGTGAACTATGGGTATTAATCACATACAGATGTGAATATTGGTGTTAAATCACATGGCGATGTAAACTAGATTATTGGCTCTAGTGCAAGTGGGAGACTGAAGGAAATATGCCCTAGAGGCAATAATAAAGTTATTATTTATTTCCTTATATCATGATAAATGTTTATTATTCATGCTAGAATTGTATTAACCGGAAACATAATACATGTGTGAATACATAGACAAACATAGTGTCACTAGTATGCCTCTACTTGACTAGCTCGTTTATCAAAGATGGTTATGTTTCCTAGCCATGGACAAAAGAGTTGTCATTTGATTAACGGGATCACATCATTAGGAGAATGATGTGATTGACATGACCCATTCCGTTATCCTAGCACTTGATCGTTTAGTATGTTGCTATTGCTTTCTTCATGACTTATACATGTTCCTGTAACTGTGAGATTATGCAACTCCCGTTTACCGGAGGAACACTTTGGGTGCTACCAAACGTCACAACGTAACTGGGTGATTATAAAAGAGTACTACAGGTGTCTCCAAAGGTACATGTTGGGTTGGCGTATTTCGAGATTAGGTTTTGTCACTCCGATTGTCGGAGAGGTATCTCTGGGCCCTCTCGGTAATGCACATCACTATAAGCCTTGCAAGCAATGTGACTAATGAGTTAGTTGCGGGATGATGCATTACGTAACGAGTAAAGAGACTTGCCGGTAACGAGATTGAACTAGGTATTGAGATACCGACGATCGAATCTCGGGCAAGTAACATACCGATGACAAAGGGAACAACGTATGTTGTTATGCGGTTTGACCGATAAAGATCTTCGTAGAATATGTAGGAGCCAATATGAGCATCCAGGTTCCGCTATTGGTTATTGACCGAGAATAGTTCTAGGTCATGTCTACATAGTTCTCGAACCCGTAGGGTCCGCACGCTTAAGGTTTCGATGGCAGTTATATTATGAGTTTATGAGTTTTGATGTACCGAAGGAGTTCGGAGTCCCGGATGAGATCGGGGACATGACGAGGAGTCTCTAAATGGTCGAGACGTAAAGATCGATATATTGGACGACTGTATTCGGAGTTTGGAAAGGTTCTGAGTGATTCGGGTATTTTTCGGAGTACCGGGGAGTTACGGGAATACGGGGGAAGAAGTATATGGGCCTTTTTGGGCTTTAGGGGAGAGGGAGAGGCAGGCCGCACGCCCCCCCATTGATTAGTCCGAATTGGACTAGGGGGAGGGGCGGCGCCCCCTCCTTCCTTCTCTTCCCTCTTCCCCTTCCTTGTCTCCTACTCCTACTACTTGGAAGGACTCCTCACTACTAGGGAAAAGCCTAGCAGCAGCGCGGGTTTTGGCCCTCTCAGTAGCGCGGGCACCAGCGCTACTAATAAGGCGCTATAGCTAACGTATAGCAGTAGCACGTGTTGACCCACGCTACTACTACACATGAATAGCTGCAGCGCTCTTTAGAAAAGGACGCTACTGATATTATCTGCAGCGCCATTTACAGGGAAGCGCTACTGGTAAGTCGGCGCTACTGCTAAATCCCCCCCTCGCTACTACTAGTTTTATTAGTTTTTTTTCCTGCAGATTTGTTTTGCATTTGAATAGGCTTTATACAATAATCTTTAGCATATCATCCACGTACAAATGTAATCATAGCATATACATACAATTAGTCTCATCAAATCATGTCATCATCATAAGCATCATCCAACACAAAGTGGTCTCTCGTCATCAATCTCGAAAATAGCGATACAAGTCTCGATTACTTGCAAATACATCGTCATCCATCTAAACAATGATATACATGAGAATAGCTATCACTTTGAGTACATGAGTTCGTATCCCTCTCTCGCATTAGCGTGAACCTAAACTAAGTACTGCGTGTCGCTCAGAAACCGAAAACCGGTACACATGGGCCTGACACTCCGGCCACTTGTCGTATATATACTCCTAGCGTAGCACTTCTTCGCCATTTATGATCTATGCACCTGCATCGTCACATGAGTCGATGATATGCAACATATATAGTTGAGCAACACAAAGAGACAGACTTGGCAAAAATAGAAACAACATATCATAAGCATAAATAACAAAGTTCATCGTACCCAAAATGACCTAACTAGAGTGATTTTCGCTAGTCGAGGAGGAGGACGGTTTAATTACATCACAAATAAAGTTTCACCGTGCATAACTCAAAGTTTTGTCATAAAAGAAAGTATGGACTAAACGGACACATTGTCATATATCAACAATCACTCCATCATGTTGTGCCATCCATCCAAGTCTGGGAGATAGTCATCGAGCTTAGTGAAAGGCTTCATGTCGAGACGCTGAGAGGCTATCCATGTTCGGACGTCTTCCCGCGACATTTGTCCTTCTGCATGGAACATCCCTGTTTTTCCGACGACCTCATTCATGATGATTTGGGCAAGTTCGCGCTGGATGTTATAGAACTCAGCTCGAAGTCGATGATCCTCGATATCTCCTATGTCCTTTGCCCATTGCAGAATATGGGCATCGCTAGATCTAGGTGCCATGTGAAGGTTCTGGTGATCCCGTCGGTACTCCAGCATGTGGTGTAGGACATAGAATCCATCATTAAGAGAATCGTTTGGTTGCTGGATGCAGCAGAAGTCGGTCTTATGGCTGAAGGCGGCCCTGCCGCCCCTTCTCTTCTTGTCCCTAACCTCTCCACCCCTGACTTGGTAGTAAAACATAGCACTGTCGAGAACATCTTTGATGTGGGTGTAATCCTTTTTGTGAATGTTCTTCGACGAGTCCAAGTAAAGAGCATGGGAGAATCGGGGGTAGAGGATGATGAGGACGGCACGCCCGCCGCTGCGCAAAATAAGTACACCTCAAATTAATTAGCCTCCACCGTGCAAATGAATTATTGAAATCAAAGGAAGGATAGCAGCGCGGATGACTTACACGGGATGATAAGGCACGAGAATCGCCTCCTTGTCGTTATTGGCGAGCATGAAACTGACGATGTAATCCCTCGCGTATTCACGATGCTGTGCACAGACTCCCAAGAAGCCCTCGTGCATGTAGTACGGGTCAGCGACACAGATAAAACGTATCTGCTCAACCCCAATGATGTAGCTCATGTGCAAGGCATAAAGGCGGACAAAAGTAAAATCCAGCTTCTTCACGTGAAACATGTCGAATATGTAATCGAATCGGAGGAAGAACTTATCCACGGGGAAGCCCTTGACGTACGATATTTGCTGCGGAACGTTAACCACGTAGAGTGGGTATCCTGGATCTTTCGAGGCGATGAGGCCTTTCTCTACCCGCAGCACATCGTCATGAAGTCTCCTTAGATCGCCGAATCTGGCCCGTAGCGCTGTTTCAGGTAGGATTGGTCGACCGGGGATATGCCATTTATCCGCATCGGGGATATCTACACGGTCCTGAAGCCGAGGCTGCTGAGGCGGCTGGATCATAGAATCAGCTTTTTTGCCTTTCCTCGCTCTCTTCTTAGGCTTCTTTACCACCGGATGGTTGTCAATAACACGTTGAGACGGTAATTCAGGCACCGACTCATGATGCTCAAACCCTGAGGAGGCGCCAGTATAGACATACTGTTCAGCGACATCGTCATCCTCATCCTCATCCATGGCGACGTCATCAGCCTCTAATGGAGCCACCTGCTTACCCCGTCCGCTATCACCTAACCCGACACCCGACGCTAATTGGGTAGGTGGGGTGTTGATGTTCATACCTTGCTGAGGCTGCGTGCTCGTGGGTGTGCTCCCGGCCGCCTCCAGACGAAGCAGACTCTTTGGCCACAACAGGACCCACCCATTGCAACAATCACCAAGCCGTCGCGGGGTCTCGTCGTCATCCCCCAATAGTATTAGAGGAGGCAAATTCTCGTGGCCCGGTTTGACACTGGCCACAGAAACCTTGAAGACGTTCGGGGGGATCGACCGGCTGTGGAACAATGGTTCCTTCGGCTCCATTATCGTCCCCTTCCCCACGTCCACCTTCTGTTCGCCGATGGTGTACAATATGGTGCACGGGGTTTCGTCGGCCTGCAAAGAAAAGTCTGCGACGTGAGACATCCGAAAGGCAACGAAAACGGGAGATTATACATTTATATTGAAGGTGGCCGGTGTGGCAGATACCGTGAGGGCGTCGAGCTCAGCCAAAGAGGAGGCACCACCGAGCACGTCTGGTGCGGCAGCCGGTGCGAGAGCCAGTGCGGGAGCAGGTGCGGGAGCCGGTGCGGGAGCATGTGCTGCCAAGAAGTCAGCAAGGGGAAAGTCCTCTGCATTTTTTTTGGATTTTCCCTTGTCCAAGTGTGAACGCCCGTCACCAAGGAAGTAGACATATCTGTAATCGCCTGTTTTGCGGCAGCTACCGCTGTTGCGACTGTCTGAGATGATTTCTTCTCAACCGCAATCTCAACCTTCTTGTCGATGCTTTCTTCAGTTAACCTCCGTCTTTCCTTTTTCTCCTCCGTCGTCTCACGATAGTACTTCTTCCACGTGGCGCCATCTCCGACACCGTGCACGCGTCCATACGACGGTCGAGTATCCACCGGTTGTCGTTTCAATATGTTCAACGCCCGGTTGAATGGAGTGTCCCACTTGGACCTCGCCAATGCCTCAGACGGCGAGTCGCTTTCGGCCGCAATCCGGTGTTGCTCTCTCTGCAAAAGGCACAAGGATCATTTACAAATATGACTAACGTGTGCAGTCGAATTGATCAGAAACCAAAATTACCAGCAGTCTCATGAACTCCGTAATGACCGGTGTTGCCTCATAAACCTTCTTCAGTGGGTCCCAACGGTGGCGGGCCCTCAGGACGTCACGCTCCTGCGGACGGTGAAATCCGCCAAGGGGTCTGGGATGCCTAGACTCCCGGCTTCCGCGTCCTCCTTGACCCATTTGGACCTCTTTCCGCCGTAACCACGACTTCCGAGGTGGTGGGTCCCAATGTTCCTCTTTTGAAGCCCCTTCATGTACTTAGACTTTTCTTTGGCAGCTTCGGCCTCGCAAGCCTCCTTGAATATTTGAAACTGCTCTTCCGTGATTGTCGGACTTTCCTTTACAATCTCGGAGTAGGGTTCCCCATCGTTGATCTTTGCTTTCACTCGATTTTTCCAGGCGGCCAATGCGTTGCTAAACTTGGTCATGGCGTGTTTGTTTATCTTCTTCATTGCCGGGTCATTGTCTGGATCTTCATAATCCTTCTCATTCCGGCCCGGGAACAAGAATATCTGGTGAAACTTCTTTAGGAGGGAGCTCCTCATATTTTCTATATTCTTTAGATTCTCATCATTGATGGTGGCGGTTGTCCGTATGATGCATCCTATTTGATTGCCGTAGCACGCGCGCGCTTCCTCGGGCGCCTTTGGCTCAAAATTGCCGTCGTCCACCTCCGTGACCACCAGTCTAGTAGTCCTGAGTTTGTTAGGAACCCGTTGCCTCTTTGCTTTCGGTTCTACACCGGCTCCGCTCCCCGAGGCAGCACCGGTCTCAGCGCCGGTCTCGATGCCGGTCTGAATCTCAGCGCCGGTGTCAGTCTCAGCACCGGTCTGCGTGTCGGTCTCAGCACCGGTCTGCGTGTTGGTCTCAGTCCCCGATGCCACCGGTGGGCCCAGGAACAACATCTGTTGATCGTCGGTAAAGCTAAAAAATTCGTCTGCCGCCCAGTAGACATCGTCGCAATCACCAGAACCCTGTCCTTCATCGTTGCTAGCCATGTTTCCTATGATTAAATCTAGTCAATTAATTCTAGACCTAATAAAATGAATAATGACATAAAAAGGACTATTGTTTTGCAGGAATGTTGACTCCTTCCTGGTGCGGCAAATCCCGGGCACTCGATATGTCCTAGTGTGTAGCACAAGTCATGCCGAAATTCACGGGAAATTTCGGCATGACCTTTGCTAAAAAGTGGACAAATCGAGAACCTGAAATTTGCCGGAACAGAAATGAATCAACATTCCGGCAAAACATAGGCCACTCAGCATCATTCCCTGGAAACAACAAAGCCACTTGGGCACAATCGAACAACTTCAATGAAAAGATATAACATGACCACTTCAATGAAAAATAAAATTTGCCTAAATTCTTTTCCTTGAAAAATAGTGGTCTTTTCAAAAATCAAAAACCTTTGCCAATCTACTTAACCTAGCTTGTTAATCCAACGAACCTAATTAACCTACCTATTTAACCTAGTTAGTTAATCTAGTTTACCTAGATAATTAACCCTAATTAAACTAGTTAACGCAGCTAGTTCTCTGTCAAAGCCTAAAATAAATTTTTGCACTAATTAACATGGATAATTAACCTAATTAAACTAGTTAACCTGACTAGTTCTCTGTCAAAGCCCTAACTAAGTTTTTGCACTAACCTAGATAATTAACCTAATTAAACTAGTTAACCTAACTACTTCTCTGTCAATGCCCTAACTAAATTTTTGCCCTAACCTAGATAATTAACCTAATTAAACTGGCTAACCTATGCATGAGAGAGAGAGGAGGGGTGGGGGCTTACAGATGATGGCTCCGGTGGTGGCGACGGAGGTAGTGGTGGCGAGGGAGGCAGGGGCATCTCCGGTGACGGCGAGGAAGGCAGGGGCGTCTCCGGTGACGGCGAGGAAGGTGGCGTCGACGGCGGCTCCGGTGGCGTTGACGAGGCCGCGCGGCTCCGTGGCGTTGGGGGCGGCCCCGGTGTCGTCGACGGCGCACGGCTCTGGTGGCGTCGGCGGCGGCGGCGAAGTGGGGCGAGTGTGAATCGGGGAGACGGCGGCGCGCGCGGGGGTGGGTTTGAGGGATTTGGGGGAAGTGGTGGCCGGGGGGAAACGGTTTTTTGGCTAAGTCAAACTTAGCGGTAGCGCGTTTCGCAAAACGCGCTATAGCTAAGATAGCTATAGCGCTTTCTTCAAAATGCGCTGCTGCTATAGCTATGTAAATTTCTTCCTTTTTTAATTTCCTATTCTGTTTCTATAGCGGGGGTCTAGGACACGCGCTGCAGCTACGTTAGCTATAGCGCCTCTTACAAACAAACGCTTCTGCTATTCCTTCCTCCGATTTTTCGCTTTTTCGTTTATTTTGCTTTACATTTTATTTTTCCCTTTCTCCTTTTTCTATTTCTTTCATTTTCATTTAAATTTCTATTTGTTTTTCATCTTATTTTATTTCCGTTAGTAGTAGCGCTCTTCTCAGGAAACACGCTGCTAACTGTGATCTAGCAGTAGCGCGTTTCTATGAAGCTCGCTACTGCTATGCGTAGCCTAGCATTCTGCCAATGGGAATATTAGTACTAGCGCTTTCTTTACCACAAGCGCTACTGCTAAGTTTTTGTCTGTAGCGCGGTTCTTATTTGGTCGCTACTGCTATATAGCACTAGCGCAGTTTTTTAACCCGCGTTGTTGCTATATTTCTGTGTATAAGGTTTTCCCTAGTAGTGCCTAGTTGGACTAGGAAAGGGAGAATCCTACTCCCGGTGGGAGTAGGACTCCCCTAGGGTGCGCCATAGAGAGGCCGGCCCTCCCCTCCTCCACTCCTTTATATACGGGGGTAGGGGGCACCCCATAGACACACAAGTTGATCTACGGATCGTTCCTTAGCCGTGTGCGGTGCCCCCCTCCACCATATTCCACCTCGGTCATATCGTCGCGGAGTTTAGGCGAAGCCCTGCGCCGGTAGAACATCATCATCGTCACCACGCCGTCGTGCTGACGGAACTCATCCCCGATGCTTTGCTGGATCGGAGCCCGGGGATCGTCATCGAGCTGAACGTGTGCTGAACTCGGAGGTGCCGTACGTTCAGTGCTTGGATCGGTCGGATCGTGAAGACGTACGACTACATCAACCGCGTTGTCATAACGCTTCCGCTTACGGTCTACGAGGGTACGTGGACAACACTCTCCCCTCTCGTTGCTATGTCATCACCATAATCTTGCGTGTGCGTAGGAATTTTTTGAAATTACTACGTTCCCCAACATGACCTTCATAGACCTCAGAAAGCTGGCCCCAGATTAGTTTCACGTGATTGAGGTACATAACATTCCTGAACTGATTTCGGGACAAATGGGAGCAGATGACATCCTTCGCCGTGAGGTCAGTAGAGTGTACTTGCGAATGTCATCGGCCTCAGCCATCTTGCATAGATCAGTAAGACCAATCTCAGTGACGGTCCACAGTTCGCTATCCATAGCCATGAGTCGCTTCTTCATCATGAACTTCCATCGGGGATACTCATGACCGTCAAAGGTGGGGCAAGATATGTTCCTCAATCCTGTAGTCGACATAGCTAAAACTCCAGGTGGTTAAACTGAATCACACAGAACAAGGGAGTACCTTGCTCTGATACCAATTGAAAGTGCTAGTTATCGACTAGAGGGGGGTGAATAGGCGATTTTTATGAAAGTATTCAAAACATGGAAGTTTTAAAGACAAACAATAGAAATGACCTAATTGATATGCAGCGGAAGATAAACTACAATAAGCAAACCATAGTCAAGTATGAAATGATGTGAAAGTACATGACTAATAGCAGCTAAGTAGTAAGGATCAGGATGGAAGATAGTATGAAGCCAATCAACGATAGAAGTCAAGCAATGAAGTCAAACAAGTACGACAGATAGACAATGACTTCACGAAGACAAACTCTAAGTAAAGGAAGGGAGAGGATAGAACCAGTCACTTGTTGAAGACACGGGATTTGTTGGACCAGTTCCAGTTGCTGTGACAACTGTACGTCTGGTTAGGGAGGCTGAGATTCAACTCAGAAGACCGTGTCTTCACCTTATTCCCCTTGAGCTAAGGACACACAGTCCTCGCCCAATCACTCTGGTAAATCTTCAAGGTAGACTTCCGAACCTTCACATACTTTGTTCACCGGCAATCCACAATGACTCTTGGATGCTCAGAACGCGACGCCTAACCGGCTGGAGGATTCACAGTCCTCAAGTGTAATAAGTCTTCAGGTCACACAGACAGAAAGACTTCAGTGATGCCTAACACTCTTTGGCTCTGGGTGTTTCGGCTTGGTCCTCGCAAGGATTTCTCTCTCTCAAAGGCTTCGAGGTGGGTTGCTCTCAAGCGACAAAAGCCGTGCACTAACTCTAAGCAGCCACCAATTTATGGTGTAGGGGGTGGGCTATTTATAGCCACTGGGCAAACCAACCTGATATGTCCGAAATGACCCTGAGTCACTAAGGAACTTACACGTGTTCCAACGGTCAGATTTCAAACACACATGGCAACTTTACTTGGGCTACAAGCAAAGCTGACTCATCCAGTTCTGGATAAGATTTGCTCTCATTGTCTTTGCTTGAAGACATAGGATTTGGGTTGAGCATCACTTCAGTCATTCTGACTTAGTTCACTTGGACCCCACTTAACAGTACCGTGGTTCCTATGACTCAACAAAGAAGAAAAAGGAAACAGCGAAACAACACAGTCTTCGCGCTCCATAGTCTTCACTCAATGTCTTCTCATGTCATAGTCTTCAATATGAATATCTTCACATACCACCATTGTCGTCAATGTCTTCATACATTTTTAGGGGTCATCTCCGGTAGGTAAACCGAATCAATGAGGGACACTACCTGCGTTATCCTGCAATTCTCACAAACGCATTAGTCCCTCAACCAACTTTGTCGTCAATACTCCAAAACCAACTAGGGGTGGCACTAGATGCACTTACACTACTGCCAACCAATAAGCATCAGTCAGTGTGACAGGTCTAAGAGGCCTTAACTGAAACTTCAACTGTGATCTGAGTCCATTAACGAAGCATCTCACAAACCAACTTTTTGAAATATCAGGATTTTCCTGCTGAACCTCAGCCATGAGCTCCTCAAACTGTTTTGTATATTCAGCTACAGTCAGTGTGTTCTGTTTTAGGGAATGGAACTTTTCTGTCAGGTCATAGGAGCTGGAAGATGAAAATATGTGCAATATTTCAGTGCAAAATTGAGACCATGTAGGTTTCTTTGCCAAAACACCAGAATGCCTTAGCCACACATCTGCTTTGCCAACTACATGCATTTGTGCAAGATTGACCTTGTATTCATTAGGAGTGCCTGACATCTGAAAAAACTTATCACACTGCCTGATCCACCCTCCTGGATTGTCCCCATCGTAAGATGGGAAATCCAGTCTTGGACCCTTAGTGATAGATTTTAGAAACTAGGTACGCATCTCTTGCTCATACTGTCGATAAAAATCCTCCCAATGTGTTCGAACTGCTGGAGGCTAAAAGTTGTGGAAGACAGCAGTATGGGCAGTTCTGAATGTTCCTGTTGGAGTTGCATTACTTGAATGTATCTCACGCCTAGGTGCATCTGCATAACCTAGAGGAGCTGACCTAGTAGGGACATGGATAGGAGGCAAGCTGGCTGGTAGTTGAAGTGCACACTGTTTGGTTTTCTCCTGTTCTAACGCCAAACGCTTGCGCAGTTCTTCAGTCAGTGGTCTTGTGGGATCTTGTTCAGCTGCCTCGCTGGAAGTTTGAGGTATATCTACATCCACTACCCCTTGAGCTGTGGTTATTTGCGCCGGACTGGGAGCACGATTGTTGCTGAAATTTTTAAGGATATCTGCCATGGTCGACAGCTGTGTATTCAAGGCTGAAACCACTTCTTGCACTCCCGACATTGCCTTGGCAATGGTGTCTGCTACGTCTTGAGCTTGCGTTGGTTTTCCTCGAAGAGGAGAGGGTGATGCAGCAAAGTGTAGCGTAAGTATTTCCCTTAGTTTTGAGAACCAAGGTATCAATCCAGTAGGAGGCTCCTCAAAAGTCCCACGCACCTACACAAACAAACTGAGAACTCGCAACCAACGCAATAAAGGGGTTGTCAATCCATTCACGGCCACTTGCGAAAGTGAGATCTAATAAAGATAGTATGATAAGATAAATATATTTTTGGTATTTTGTAATATAGATGCAAAAATTAAAGATGCAAATAAAGGTAGATTGAAAGCAAATATGATAAGAGATAGACCCGGGGACCATAGGTTTCACTAGAGGCTTCTCTCGAGATAGCATAACTAGTACGGTGGGTGAACAAATTACTGTCGAGCAATTGATAGAAAAGCGCATAGTTATGAGATTATCTAGGCATGATCATGTATATAGGCATCACGTCCATAACAAGTAGACCGACTCCTACCTGCATCTACTACTATTACTCCACACACCGACCGACTCCTGCCTGCATCTAGAGTATTAAGTTCATAAGAACAGAGTAACGCATTAAGCAACATGACATGATGTAGAGGGATAAACACATGCAATATGATATAAACCCCATCTTGTTATCCTTGATGGCAACAATACAATACGTGTCTTGCAACCCTTTCTGTCACTGGGTAAGAACACCGCAAGATTGAACCCAAAGCTAAACACTTCTCCCATGGCAAGAAAGACCAATCTAGTAGGCCAAACCAAACTGATAATTCAAAGAGACTTGCAAAGATAACTCAATCATACATAAAAGAATTCAGTGAAGATTCAAATATTATTCCTAGATAAACTTGATCATAAACCCACAATTCATCGGATCTCGACAAACACACCACAAAAAGAGTTTACATCAAATAGATCTCCACAAGAGAGGGGGAGAACATTGTATTGAGATCCAAAAAGAGAGAAGAAGCCATCTAGCTAATAACTATGGACCCGTAGGTCTGTGGTAAACTACTAACAACTCATCGGAGGGCAAGGATGTTGATGTAGAGGCCCTCCATGGTTGATTCCCCCTCTGGCAGAGTGCCGACGAAGGCTCCAAGATGGGATCTCGCGGATACAAAAGGTTACGGCGGTGGAAATTGTGTTTCGTGGTGCTCCTGGATGTTTTCAGGGTACGTATGTATATATAGGAGGAAGAAGTACGTCGGTGGCCGCCCGAGGGGCCATGAGACAAGGGGCACGCCCTACGGGGGGGCGCGACCCCCTATCTCGTGGGGCCCTCGGAAGCTTCTTGACTTGCACTCCAAGCTCTCCGGATCACGTTTTTTCCAAAAATCACGCTCCCGAAGGTTTCATTCTGTTTGGACTCCGTTTGATATTCCTTTTCTTTGAAATACTGAAATAGGCAAAAAAAACAGAAATATGGGTTGGGCCTCCGGTTAGTAGGTTAGTCCCAAAAATGATATAAATGTGTAAAATAAAGCCCATAAACATCCAAAAGGGGTAATATAATAGCATGGAACAATCAAAAATTATAGATACGTTGGAAACGTATCAAGCATCCCCAAGCTTAATTCCTGCTCGTCCTCGAGTAGGTAAATGATAAAAAAGAAATTTTTGATGTGGAATGCTACCTAGCATAATTCATAATGCAATTTTCTTTATTGTGGCATGAATGTTTAGATTCAAATGATTACAAAATAAAAGTTCATATTTACATAAGAAATAGTAATACTTCAAGCATACTAATCAAAGTAATCGTGTCTTCTCAAAATAGCATGGCTAAAGAAAGTTATCCCTACAAAATCATATAGTCTGGCTATGCTCTATCTTCATCACACAAAGTATTTAATCATGCACAACCCCGATGACAAGCCAAGAAATTGTTTCATACTTTAATAATCTCAAACTTTTTCAACTTTCACGCAATACATGAGCATGAGCCATGGACATAGCACTATATGTGGAATAGGAGGGTGGTTGTGGAGAAGACAAAAAAGGAGAAGATAGTCTCACATCAACTAGGCGTATCAACGGGCTATGGAGATGCCCATTAATAGATATCAATGTGAGTGAGTAGGGATTGCCATGCAACGGATGCACTAGAGCTATAAATATATGAAAGCTCAACAAAAGAAACTAAGTGGGGTGCATCCAACTTGCTTGATCACGAAGGCCTAGGGCACTTTGAGGAAGCCCATCATTGGAATATACAAGACAAGTTCTATAATGAAAAATTCCCACTAGTAGATGAAAGTGATAGCATATGAGACTCTCTATCATGAAGATCATGGTGCTATTTTGAAGCACAAGTGTGGAAAAAGAGATAGTAGCATTGTCCCTTCTCTCTTTTTCTCTCATTTTATTCTTTTTTCTCTTTTTTTCTTCTTTTTTTTTCTTTTTTTTCTTTTCTTTGGCCTTTCCTCTTTTTTTCTTTTTGTCCTTTCTCTTTTTTTCTTTTTTTTTCTTTTTGTAAAGTCCGAAGTCTCATCCCGACTTATGGGGGAATCATAGTCTTCATCATCCTTTCCTCACTAGGACAATGCTCTAATAATGAAGATCATCACACTTTTATGGATTTACAACTCAAAGCTAGAACAAGATATGACTCTATATGAATGCCTCCGGCGGTGTGCCGGGATATGCAATGAATCAAGCGCGACATGTATGAAAATTATGAAGGTGGCCTTGCCACAAATACAATGTCAATAAATGATCATGCAAAAAGCAATATGACAAAAGTAATGCGTGTCATATGAACGGAACGGTGGAAAGTTGCATGGCAATATATCTCGGAATGGCTATGGAAATGCCATAATAGGTAGGTATGGTGGCTGTTTTGAGGAAGGTAAATGGTGGGTGTAAGGTACCGGCAAAAATTGCATGATACAAGAGAGGCTAGCAATGGTGGAAGGGTGAAAGAGTGCGTATAATCCATGGACTCAACATTAATCAAAGGAACTCATATACTTGTTGCAAAAATTTAGAAGTCATCAAAAAGCAAAGCACTAGGCGCATGCTCCTAGGGGGATAGATTGGTAGGAAAAGACCATCGCTCGTCCCCAACCGCCACACATAAGGAAGATCAATAAATAAAATTGTGCTCCAACTTCATCACAAAGCGGTTCACCATACATGCATGCTACGGGAATCACAAACTTCAACACAAGCATTCTTTAAATTCATAATCACCCAACTAGCATGACTTTAATATCACTACCTCCATATCTCAAAACAATTATCAAGCATCAAGTTGATCATAGCATCCAATTCACTTTCTATGATAGTTTTTATTATACCCAACTTGGATGCTCATCATTCTAGGACCAACTTTATGATCATAGCAAATACCATGCTGTTCTAAAAGACTCTCAAAATAATATAAGTGAAGCATGAGAGACTAGCCATTTCTTCAAAATTAAGAAACCACCGTGCTCTAAGAGATATAAGTGAAGCACTAGAACAAAAACTATCAAGCTCAAAAGATATAAGTGAAGCACATAGAGTATTCTAGCAAATTCTAATCAAATAGGCTTCTCCCAAAAGGTGTGTACAGCAAGGATGATTGTGGTAAACTAAAAAGCAAAGACTAATATAATACACGACGCTCCAAGCAAAACACATATCATGCAGCGAATAAAAATATAGCTCCAAGTAAAGTTAGCAATGAACAAAGACGAAAGAGGGGATGCCTTCCCGGGGCATCCCCAAGCTTAGACATTTGGCTATCCTTGAATATATTGGGGTGCCATGGGCATCCCCAAGCTTAGGCTCTTGCCACTCCTTATTCCATAGTCCATAAAAGCTTTACCCAAAACTTGAAAACATCACAACACAAAACTCAACAGGAAATCTTATAAGCTCCGTTAGTGAAAGAAAACAAAACCACCACATAAGGTACTGCAATGAACTCATTCTTTATTTATTTTGGTGTTAAACCAACTGTATTCCAACTTCTTTATGGTTCATAGACTGAATTACTAGCCATAGATGCATTAAAATAAGCAAACAACACACGAAAAACAGAATCTGTCAAAAACAGAACAGTCTATAGCAATCTGTAACTAACGCAAACTTCTAGAACTCTAAAAATCCTACCAAAATAGGAAGTCCTGGAGAATTTGTTAATAGCAGAAAAAATAATCAACGCAAAAGCACGTTCCTGTGATTTAACAAAATTATATTCGTGCGCGCAAAGTTTCTGTTTTTCAGCAGAATCAAATCAACTATCATCGTAGGTTATCCTATAGGTTCTACTTGGCACAAACACTAATTAAAAGATAAAAACACATCTAAACAGAAGGTAGATGCAAGATTTATTACTAAACAGGAGCAAAAACAAAAAACATAAAGAAAATTGGGTTTCCTCCCAACTAGCGCTATTGTTTAACGCCCCTAGCTAGGCATAAAAACAAAGATAGATCTAACGAGTGCCATCTTTGGCACTAAATTCATAAGTAGCACGCATGATAGATTCATAAGGTAATTTGACTTTCTTTCTTGGAAAGTGATCCATGCCTTTATTTAATGGAAATTGGAATCTAATATTCCCTTCCTTCATATCAATAATCGCACCAATCGTTCTAAGGAAAGGTCTACCAATAATAATAGGGCAAGAAAGATTGCAATCTATATCAAGAACGATAAAATCTACGGGCACCAAATTTCTATTTGCAACAATAAGAACATCATTGATCCTTCCCATAGGCTTTTTAATGGTGGAATCCGCAAGGTGCAAATTTAAAGAGCAATCATCAAGATCATGGAAACCTAGAATATCACATAAAGTTTTCGGAATTGTGGAAACACTAGCACCCAAATCACTCAAAGCAAAACACTCATAATCTTTAATTCTAATCTTTATAGTAGGTTCCCACTCATCATTAAGTTTTCTAGGTATAGAAACTTCCAAATTAAGTTTTTCATCGTAAGATTGCATCAAGGCATCAACAATATTTTTGGTAAAAGCTTTGTTTTGACTATAAGCATGAGGAGAATTAACAACAGATTGCAACAAGGAAATACAACCTTTTAAAGAGCAATTATCATCATCAAATTCCTTGAAATCTGAGATAGTAGGTTCAATATTATTAGAAGTTGAGGATTCTCCAATCTCACTTTTACCAAATCTAACATCAAGATCTAAAGACTCCGAATTTTTGAGACGCCTTCTAGGCAAAGTTGATTCATCATCACTCCCATAATCATCAAAATTCATATTGCAAAACATAGATCTAATCGGAGACACATTTATAACTTTAAGATCCACATCATTATTTTCATGAAGACTAGAAGAACACGCTTTTATAAAACTTTCTTTTTTAGCATGCAATCTAGCGGTTCTTTCCTTGCACTCGCCAATGGAAATTCTCATTACTTTGAGAGACTCATTGATATCATGCTTAGGAGAAGAAGATCCAAGTTTAAGAGAATTAACATCAAGCGAAAGTCTATCAACGTTCCTAGCCAAATCATCAACTTTGAGCAATTTTTCTTCAAGCAAAGCATTAAAATTCTTTTGAGAAATCATAAATTCTTTCACACTATTCTCAAAATCAGAGGGCATCTTATTAAAATTACCATAAGAATTATTGTAGGAATTTCCATAATTATTAGAGGGATTACTAGGGAACGGTCTAGCATTAAATTTCCTCTATAAGCATTGTTTCCAAAACTATTCCTATCAACAAAATTGACATCCATAGATTCATTATTATTCTCAATCAATGAAGACAAAGGCATATCATTGGGATCAAGAGGAGTATTTTTTCACTCAAAACATTAATTTCTTCTATAGCATGCACTTTTTTACTAAAAGATCTTTCGGTGTGCCATTGAGAATAATTAGCCATAATATTATCAAGCAATTTTGTAGCATCTCCTAAAGTGATTTCCATAAAGGTGCCTCCCGCGGCCGAATCTAAGAGATTTCTAGAAGCAAAGTTCAAACCGGCATAAATTTTTTGTATGATCATCCATAAACTCAAACCATGAGTAGGGCAATTACATAGCATCAATTTCATTCTTTCTCAAGATTGGGCAACATGCTCATGATCAAGTTGATTAAAATTCATAATATCCTTCCTAAGAGTGATGATCTTAGCGGGAGGAAAATACTTAGAGATAAAAGCATCTTTGCACTTGCTCCAAGAATCAATACTATTTTTAGGCAAAGACGAAAACCAAACTTTAGCACGATCTCTAAGTGAAAACGGAAATAACTTCAATTTGACAATATTGTTATCCGTATCTTTCTTCTTTTGCATATCACACAAATCAACAAAATTGTTTAGATGAGTAGCGGCATCTTCACTAGGAAGGCCGGCAAATTAATCTTTCATAACAAGATTCAGCAAAGCGGTATTGATTTCACAAGACTCAACATCATTAAGAGGAGCAATCGGAGTACTAAGGAAATCATTATTATTGGTATTCGAGAAGTCACACAACTTGGTATTATCTTGTTCCATGGCAACAAGTAATCCAACACACGAGCAAACAGAACAACGGCAAGCGAAAAGAGAGGAGGAGATTGGGAAAGAGAGGGCGAATAAAACGACAAGGGTGAAGTGGGGGAGAGGAAAACAAGAGGCAAATGGCAAATAATGTAAATGCGAGGGAGATGGGTTTGTGATGGGTACTTGGTATGTCTTGACTTGAACGAAAACCTCCCCGGCAACGGCGCCAGAAATCATTCTTGCTACGTCTTGAGCTTGCATTGGTTTTCCTCGAAGAGGAGAGGGTGATGCAGCTAAGTGTAGCGTAAGTATTTCCCTCAGTTTTGAGAACCAAGGTATCAATCCAGTTGGAGGCTCCTCAAAAGTCCCACGCACCTACACAAACAAACTGAGAACTCGCAACCAACGCAATAAAGGGGTTGTCAATCCTTTCACGGCCACTTTGCGAAAGTGAGATCTAATAAAGATAGTATGATAAGATAAATATATTTTTGGTATTTTGTAATATAGATGCAAAACGTAAAGATGCAAATAAAGGTAGATTGAAAGCAAATATAATAAGATATAGACCCGGGGACCATAGGTTTCACTAGAGGCTTCTCTCGAGATAGCATAAGTATTACGGTGGGTGAACAAATTACCGTCGATCAATTGATAGAAAAGTGCATAGTTATGAGATTATCTAGGCATGATCATGTATATAGGCATCACGTCCATAACAAGTATACCGACTCCTGCCTGCATCTACTACTATTACTCCACACATCGACCGACTCCTGCCTGCATCTAGAGTATTAAGTTCATAAGAACAGAGTAACGCATTAAGCAAGATGACATGATGTAGAGGGATAAACACATGCAATATGATATAAACCCCATCTTGTTATCCTCGATGGCAACAATACAATACGTGTCTTGCAACCCTTTCTGTCACTGGGTAAGAACACCGCAAGATTGAACCCAAAGCTAAACACTTCTCCCATGGCAAGAAAGACCAATCTAGTAGGCCAAACCAAACTGATAATTCGAAGAGACTTGCACAGATAACTCAATCATACATAAAAGAATTCAGAGAAGATTCAAATATTATTCATAGATAAACTTGATCATAAACCTACAATTCATCGGATCTCGACAAACACACCGCAAAAAGAGTTTACATCGAATAGATCTCCACAAGAGAGGGGGAGAACATTGTATTGAGATCCAAAAAGAGAGAAGAAGCCATCTAGCTAATAACTATGGACCCGTAGGTCTGTGGTAAACTACTCACAACTAATCGGAGGAGAAAGGATGTTGATGTAGAGGCCCTCCATGGTTGATTCCCCCTCCGGCAGAGTGCCGGCGAAGGCTCCAAGATGGGATCTCGCGGATACAGAAGGTTACGGTGGTGGAAATTGTGTTTCGTGGTGCTCCTGGATGTTTTCGGGGTACGTATGTATATATAGGAGGAAGAAGTACGTCGGTGGCCGCCCGAGGGGCCCACGAGACAGGGGCGCGCCCTATGGGGGGGCGCGACCCCCTATCTCATGGGGCCCTCGGAAGCTTCTTGACTTGCACTCCAAGCTCTCCGGATCACGTTTGTTCCAAAAATCACGCTCCCGAAGGTTTTATTCCGTTTGGACTCCGTTTGATATTCCTTTTCTTCGAAATACTGAATTAGGCAAAAAAAACAACAATATGGGCTGGGCCTGCGGTTAGTAGGTTAGTCCCAAAAATGATATAAATGTGTAAAATAAAGCCCATAAACATCCAAAAGGGGTAATATAATAGCATGGAACAATAAAAAATTATAGATACGTTGGAGACGTATCAGTGTCCTGCTTGAGGTTCATGGCGTGGACGTCCTTGTGCAAGTCATCCAGTTCTCCCAGCATCTCTGCTGTCTCTTCCCGATTCTGCACCACATAGCCCTTAAGTGCCAACAATTCGGTAATATAATTCTCATCCAGACTCGGCTTTGAACGCCCCATCGCAATCTCAGCCGCAAGAGGAATTTTACAACCCGCCACGCAGGAAACCTGAACGGATCTGAAATCGAAACTGACCCCGACGAGATCTGCCGCCCTACAACACCACCCGGAAGGGAAACTAGAATTTTACCGCAGAAACAACGAGTTCCCGCAACCAGTTCCTGGACCCGAGCTGTCGCCGAATAGGTCTACTGCCGCCAGCGCCACCACACCTCCCCCATCGCCGCCTAGCACCGCCGCTTGAGATCGCCGCCAAAACATGGGAGGGAAGGGAGGGAGAAAAAATTTCCGGGCATCTACACCCTTTGCCGAAGATTAGCCTGGCTCTGCGTACCAATTGTAGTGCCCGTAGCTAGATCGAGCTAGGAGAAATGGGGATCGGGACGCTAGGGTTCGTCACCAGGAGCGTGTGACGGTATCAGAGGCGAATATACGAATGTATTAGCTGTAAAGTATTGTAGTTGATCATTCATAGAAAATGGCATAGCCTTTTACAATCGAGAGAGGAGTGGCATATATAGCCAGCGATAAGTGATGACGGTAAACAGTAGGACAACGGAAACGAAACAGTAACGGAAAATGGTTCGGAGGAAGGCGAGTGCAGCGAGCCGTCCGATCTTGTAACAGGCTTCCATCACAGCCGTCCGTTATCTGAAGATGCCAACAAAAATCATCTAGCCTGACAAAAATTCCAAATTTCAAAAGCGGCAAAGACCTCCACGGCATTTCGACTAACCCCTTCGTAAGTTTGATCCATCTAGCTCTAGATCCGATCCCATCTCCATACGCGTATTCCTCCATGGATTTTCCTGTGTGACCTTTATGCCGGGTGCCCGTGAACCTGTACGCAGGCCATCTGCTCGACGAAATGCGCCGGATAACCACCAAGCGCTGGGGGCCTTACCGCCGCACTGGCCAGACGTCAGGCTCTGGTGCCGGCGTGGTCGACCGCCCCAGCGCCCTCCCGGACGCGCTCCTGCACCACATCATGTCATTCCTCAAGGCATGGGAGGTGGTGCCCACCTCCGTGCTTGCGCGCCACTGGCGCCACCTCTAGGAGTCCGCGCCCTGCGTCGACCTCCGCGTGCGCTACCTGGGCCGCGACGCCGATCCGCCGGAGGTGTTCTGCGACTTCGTGGACCACCTGTTCCGCCTCCGCGACGCGTCGGTGCCGGTGGACACACTCCGGCTGCGGTCCAGCCGTGAGGACGCTGGCTTCGGCGGCTTCGGCGAGGAGGACGCCGGCACCTGGATCAGGACTGCTATCAGCCGCAAAGCACGGGTCATTCATCTTGTTGGACATCGTAAGGAGGTCACGTCGTTGGACCGCGTATCCTTTGTCTCTTGCCACCTCAAGATCTTGAAGTTGTCGTATGCCAGGCTCGACGGTAGGATCCTTGAACAGCTTTCTTCCAGTTGCAAATCCTTGGAAGAGCTGGATCTGAAGGATTGCTTGGTCACTGGCCCTGAGATTGTGTCTACCTCTTTGAAGACTTTAATCATGCTCAACTGCACGTTCAAATGGGACTTCTCCATCACTGCTCCGAACCTTGTGCTTCTGCGTCTCATCACGCCTTCCCTCCGAGTTCCGTCATTTACGAACTTTGGGTCACTGGTCACAGGCACTATCATACTTGACGACTCTCTCTTGAGTGATGATTTTGGATTCATCAGTGAAGAAGATAATTTTGATGAAACTACTGATGATGATAACCACAACGATGATAAGAGAGAGAACTATAAGATTCATGATGACTGTTCCTTGAGTGATGATGATTTTGGGTACATCAGTGATGATAATTTTGGATACATCAGTGATGATAACTCTGGATGCATCAGTGATGATAACTTTGGATACATCAGTGATGATGGCAATTTTGATAAGTTTGGATTTGGATATGGTTTTCCTAAAGGAAGATATGGGCACAATCGTTACAAGGATAATTATGATTATGGTAGTGATATTGATAGTGATGACAATACCTATGAATACAGTGAGATTGCAAATGATGCAAAGTATGGCTCCAAAGGGGCCAAGCTTTCCAGTGAAGATGGTAAGTATGGTAGAAACGGTGGTGGAAATTATAGTAAGATTCTAGGTGGCCATAATATGCTTGAGAGCCTTTCTACTGCTACGAGTTTGGAGTTGTTAACTGATGCTGGAGAGGTATAGCTATCACCATCTTTTACTGATATGTCATCCCTTTCCTCTCTTATTTTCTATTTATATTTTCCGTAGTTATCATGGGACATTTTTTCCGGACGTTTCACGAAGAAATGCCGTGTTCCCTTGAACATAATACATGTGTCGGATGAACACATTTTGACCTTCTGCTCTAGTGTCAATACCTGGTTGCAGAGTTGAAATGAATAAAGTAGTACTCCCTCTGTAAACAAATATAAGACCGTTTAGATCACTTGAGATCACTACTCCAATCTAAACGGTCTTATATTTGTTTGCAGAGGGAGTACTAGTTTGCTTAATCATCAAATGTAATAGGGAATCAGTTAGATGGAAGACTATAGCTTCGAGGGAGCATTCTTCACCATTTACGTTCTCATAGGATCGTTTGTCGTTTTTCTCTTTGTTTCAACAATGTATCTTTTCAATAGATTAACTATATATAATGTAAAAAGCTGATTAATTATATCCAGTCATTATAATAGAGAGTCTAAGGCCGATGTTCCTTCAGTTACTAGAAAACTGATTAAGGAATTTTGTAGGAATACTATAGGATATGATTTCTAAAGGAAAATTTCCTATAGAGCCATTTGGTTTGTAGGAATGGATTCCTATTCCCATGTAGGATCTGTTCCTATCCTTCACATTTCAAAGGGAAAAAACATTAGCTCATACCTAATGGAAAATTCCTATCGTATGAACCAAGTTACATCCCTTTTCCTATAGGAACTGAGATGTATGTCATCTCACTTGCTATGACTTTCCTATTCTTGTGATTTTGCTATCCTATGAACCAAAGGAGGGTATCTTCGTTTTCCTTTCTTGTTTGAGATGGGTATCTTTGTTTTATCCTTTCTGTTGAATAAACCACTCGTATGCAGTTTGTATTGTGAGAACTGAGAAGTTGATTCGGCTTACTACTGTCCTTTGCTAAATACTCTTTTGGCTGCAATATGAAGGTGGTTCTGAGTAGGGAATTGAAAAGGTGTCCAACTTTTAGCAACCTGAAGACCCTGTCCCTTAGTGAATGGTGTATGGCCGCTGATTTTGATGCATTGACTTTCTTGCTACAGCGTTCACCTAATATAAAGAGGCTTTTTCTCCAACTTAAATTGGTATGTGTGATTACATATTTGGTGTATGCTACTCGATCCTTTACTTTATTTTTCTGATTGCATGCTTAGTAACAATTTGGTTAATGTGCTAAAGAACTTCGTCATGAGGAAGGCATTGGAAACAGGTGTCAAGCCTGAGAGGAGATCATTTACTTGCAAAGACCTTGCAATGGTTAAGATCAAATGTTCAAAGGATGATGGGAGAGTCCATGCCTTGGCACATATGTTCAGCGCAAATGGTATACCCCTTCAGTATATTTATGTGCGTCGGAGTAGGAATGCTCGTGAGTCATACCTTCTCTTCGTATACCATTTTATATTTACTTCCAATATCAGTACATCCTTGCTAGTTTGTTGGTTTATATGTTCACGTGCTATTTACTGAGATGTAATGACACACAATGCCATGTTCCTAAAAAGCTAAATATGTTTTAGGTGGCATATGATCTGCTTGGTGTATTATCGATATTCTATTACATGAGAAGTATATTCTATTAAATTAGAAGATGTTCTTTCGTACATGGTCCTAATCTATAGTCATCTACTTTCTGATATTTCTACCAGATCTTCGCGGCCAGACGTTTCTGAGGGAACTCGCCAAGCAAGAACTAGATGAATGTGGGGACGACTGGATGTAACATGACATCCAGAAGTTTACGAGGGGTCTTCTAGATATTAAATCCTGCCGTGATCGAACCATCCCTTATGTAGTTAGCAAGAATCCTTGGTCTCCTTATGGCACCATACAAGGTCGGGAACGTTTTCTGTACGATCAGCATATCATATCAAATTTGAGCATCAGTTTGGACGCCATCTTAACCAAAGCAGCCAAGGTAGTGCCAGTGAAAATGGTGTATGGAAAGATCTATGGAAGCTGAGGCTACCGGCGAAAGTTAAACATTTTGGATGGAAGGTCTTAAAGGGAGTTTTACCTTGCTATGGGGTGCTGGCCAGTCGGCATATACCTTTACTCCCGCAATGTCCGCTATGTAATATTGGACTGGAGGATATCCAGCATTGCCTGTTCACTTGCTCTCGAGCATATGCAATCTGGAAAGAGTTGGGATTATCAACTGAGATAAATAAAGTGGTCTGTTAGGATCGTTCTGGTTCGGTTAACCTTGACTCCCTGTTCCAGGTACACTCGGCAATGCATAATGTTCTTGCACCCGAGCTCATACTGGTGGCCATGTGGTTCATCTGGTCGCAGAGGAGATTATACATGAAGGGAGAAACGGTCATGTTGACAGAACAAGCTGCGATGTCAATTCGAGTTCTAGCTACAAATTTTGTTCGGGCGAATACTCCAAATCAAGCTGCTCGGAAGAGTAACCAGGTGTGGAAGAAACCCGAAGTGGCAGTGGTAAAGATAAATGTTGATGCATCCTTTCTGGAGGATAAGCTCTCAGGTTCTTGCGGAGTCATAGCACGTAATGATTAGGGACAGTTCTTGGGCGCAGCTACTCATTTGATACCCCATGTACCTTCAGTAGAAGAAGCAGAAATGATTGCTATCCGATGTGGAGTGAACCTAGCTGCAAACATGGGCTGTGCAAAACTGGTAATAGAATCTGACAGTACAAGGGCATTGGAGGCTATATCAGACCCACTGGCATATATGGGAACAACAGTGCCTATTATAGCGGAGTGCTCTCTAATGACAATGGAATTCGCTTTTTATATCCTTTGATCATTGCAGCAGGGAGGCGAACTCAGTAGCGGATGCTCTAGCAAAACATTGTATTAGCCTGAAAAAGTCTGAAGTATGGGAAGCAAACATCCCTGACTTTATTCTACACCTTTTTGTAAACGATCTGGCTGTCATTTGATGAATAAAGTTATTATGCTCAAAAAAAGAACCCTTGGTCTCCATGAAGCACTGATGATGCTTTCAGAGCTTCACCGGATCTTTTGACGTCTTTTTTTAGCAGCATGGATGATGGAACTATTTATCGGTATTATCGGTACAAATCGTTGGGATGTTCTTCCTAGAAATCCTCGTGGGATGAGTTCATATGTATGTTCTGTAGTAACTTTGCTTTCTAACAGTAACAGAAACGAAATTATGGATGCTCCTTGCCTGAATTGTGGTGCAGCTGAGATACGCTTTGTTATTTCATTTCTAAGTTTTTTTTATCTTCGTAAGTTTAGTAGTATATTGAAATACGTTTTATCTGCAGTAAAAAGGAAATAAACTTCATATACAATAGGTAGAATATTGAAGTAAGCTTCATGCTCTGCAATCATGTGCGCCTACAACTATGAGCAGAGAGGTATTTTCTCTCTGAATAACAAATAGTAACACACCTGAAAAAATACACCACATTTTTTTTGTTGAAAAGGGCTATAGTTAATAAGAGAGTTAATTTAACTTTTTAGCCATTGTTTGTGTATTTGTGATAGTATTTGCCCCATTTAAATTTTCCGCCACATTGTACCTCAAAATTGTTTTGTTGTATCAAGTTAACCCAATTAAACAATTTGCCCTGATTTTAACCTGTTGGGTCCACTTGTCAAGATAATGTGTGTGATGGCCAGTATTCCAACTTGGAAGCGTAAACCAGATGGGAGTATCCTCCCTACCCACCAAATCGGACTCGCGTCCTGGTCCGCCTAATCGGCAAAACCTGGCCCATGGCAAATCTAGTTCTAATTGTCGCTTGCCGCCCTTTGTTCATCTTTGCCCCACCGCTTTGTGGTCGCGTAGAGTGGGTTTGGCTTGACCAAATCACCAAACATGGCGCAGTCAAGTGAGCTGGAGTGGTTTTATGGCGTGTGCTGGTATATGGGGATATGAGAGCAACTCTAGCAAAGTCGCCATATTGTGCATCTGAAGGCCGCGCGTGAGCGCGACATTCATTTCTGCTAGGCTGCTGTCGACACACCGAGTCAAAATACTCAAGGGCGACGGGTAGGTGGGCATGACCGGCGATTGATTCAGCTTCACGGTGCGCGTCGTCCTCGATCCACTCAAAGTAGCCCCACACCCTCTCTCAGAACTCTCTCGGCGCGGGCCTCTTAGTTCTTACTGGGGAGAGCACGACCGCACCAACATGGTTGATGAGGTTGAGTATGGCGGCAGGGACTAATGAGGGTTGAGAGGGGGCGAGGTGTCGGCCGATGAAGGGGGGCGGATAAGGTGAGTGTGTTAGCGATGAGGACGGGGGAGAGGTTGAATGTAGTGTTTATCTAATTCCATATGAAGTTGTCCTTAGGTCTTAGCATCACTCGGTATACACTGCCACAAATTTACAAACGGGGATACAAGTGGAGTTCACTCGTAAAATCCAATTTGGCTCCAGGGAGCACATGCTCCTGCGCGTGAAAATGATTTTTGAAATGTTGAAAAAATCTTAATAAATTTTTTTTATGTAATGATAGTCACATTCAAATGGTACCTGTAAAGTTTTAGGCGGCCTGTGCAAAAAATTAAAAATTGAACACCAAATGTTACCCCAAAATGTCATCCAAATTTGTTTTTTTCACCGACAAAACATTACTGCTCCGTTTCGTATGAAAATTGCCGAACATGCTTGCTAAACTAACACGAACATCTGCAAAAAAATTAAGAATTTCTAAAAACATTTTACTCCCTCCATTTCAGTTTACAAGTCCTATGCGTATATCTAGGTTGCCAATTTTATCACCCTAATATAAACTATATAACACAAAAATTTTACCTTTTAAAAATAAAACATCTAAGATTTATATCAATATTTTTTTTTGTAATATATGACTTGTATTAGGTTGGTCAAATTGAGGACTTAAACTACGCGCACGAGAGACAAGGAGTACCCTTTTTTTGAATTACTGTTCGCGTGGGAGCAAATGGTCCGGAGCCAAAACGCGTCCCACTGCTCACTCTCAATAAGAAAAGACTTTGAGTGTACGCCATCCCATTCCACAATTCACTCCGAAGCAGCCGCCACCGGAAAACCGAGAAAGCGGCAACAAACTCTGCCCATTTCGCCGAGTTTCTCTCCCTAAGTTCCCTTCCTCCCCCGATCTTGTCTCCATATGCATCTCCCCCGAAGAGATTTCAAAATCCTGACTGACAGGGCTGCGTCGGGGTGACCCTAAACCCCTAGGTGCAGGTCTTCTGCTCGAGGAAATGCGCCGGAGCACCACCCAGCGCCCGGGGCCGCGCCGCGGCGCCGGCGGCAAGCCCGGATCCCGCGGCCGGGCCGCCGCCAAGCCCGACCGCCTCAGCGCCCTCCCGGACGCGCTCCTGCACCACATCATGTCGTCCCTCAAGGCGTGGGAGGCGGTCCGCATCTGCGTGCTCGCGCGCCGGTGGCGCCACCTCTGGGCGTCCGCGCCCTGCGTCGACCTCCGCGTGCGCCACTCCTCCGGCCGCGACGCTGACCCGCCGGAGGAGTTCTGCGACTTCGTGCACCGCCTCTTCCTCCTCCGCGACGCGTCGGCGCCCGTGGGCACGCTCCGCCTGCGGTCCGGCGACGAGGACGCGGGCTACGACGAGGACGACGCCAGCGCGTGGATCAGGGCCGCCATCAACCGCAACGCGCGGGTCATCCATCTCGCCGGGCATCGCTCGGAGATCGCGTCGTTGGACCGCGTGCAGTTCGTCTCCTGCCACCTCAAGGTGCTGAAGCTGTCGTATGCCAAGCTCAACGACAGGGTCCTCAAGCAGCTCTCTTCCAGCTGCACGTCTTTGGAGGAGCTGGATCTGAAGGATTGCCTGGTGACAGGCCCTGGGATTGTGTCCGCCTCTTTGAAGACTTTGATCATGCTCAAGTGCAAGATCAACTGCGCCTTCTCCATTGCTGCTCCGAGCCTCCTACTTCTGCGCCTCACCACGCCTTACGTCCGAGTGCCATCGTTCAAGAACTTGGGGTCACTGGTCACAGGCACTATCATACTTGATGACTCTTTCTTGGGTGATGATTTTGAACACATCAGTGACGAGGATGATTGCGATGGAACTACTGATGACGACGGGGATGATAGCGATGATAATGATTGGACAGAGAGCTCTAAGATTCATGATGACTCTTCCTCGGGTGATGATTTTGGATATGATCATTTTATAAGGTTTGGATATGGACATACTTTTGCTGGAGAAAGTTACACGCATGGTCATTACAAGGATAATTTTGATTATGGTAGTGATATCGATAGCGATGACAATACCTATGAATACAGTGAGATTGCAAATGATGCAAAGTATGGCTGCAAAGGTAAAGGCCAGCTTTCCAGTAAAGATGGTAACTATGGTGGAAACAGAGAATGCAATGACAGGAAGATTTTAGGTGGACGCCATATTCTTGAGTCTCTTTCAAGTGCTAGAACTTTGGAGCTGTTGACTGATGCTGGAGAGGTATAGCTGTCATCTCCTTTTACTGGTTTCTCTATCTTTGAGTACGAATTTTATTCCTTGATATAGCCATAATTGTTTTTCTAACAGCTATTTCTGATGTTTGCGAAAGAAATTTATGTTACTCCCAACGGAACACATATATATCCAATGAGCACATTTCTTCTTACATAAGTAGCAACACCTTCTTAGAAAGGCGCAGTTGACTTGGAGAAGAGTTCAGATCAAGAAATTTGTACTAGCTCATTTCATCATCAATTAGTACTCCGTAGGTGAAATCAATGAGATATGAAAGTATGCAGCTTCAAGAGAGCATTATTTATTATTTCAGATTATTGTTTGTTATTTTTATATTCTTGCAGTAGTGTATGTTTTTAAATGATTACTGTTTAAATCGTTTTGTAACTATTTTGAGTCTGCATACCAGTATAACGGCAATGTTCCTCCACACTACAGAAAAGAATGATGAATCATACTTTACCAATAGGTGCCAATCATGGTACATATTACTATATGTCTTAATTTCTTTTTCGTGGTGGGTATGTTTGTTTTCTTCTCTGCATATTAAATAAACCTCTTGTATTCAGTATATGAAATATAAAATTGATTCAAATTTCTATGTTTATTTGCTGAACACTCATTTTATGTGCAATGTGTAGGTGGTTCTGAGTAGGGAACTGAATATGTGTCCAACTTTTGGCAACCTGAAGACCCTGTCCCTTGGCGAATGGTGTATAGCTGCAGACTTTGATGCATTAATTTTCTTGCTGCAGCACTCACCTAATATACAGAAGCTCTTTCTCCAACTTAAAATTGTATGTGTAATTACATATTTGGGGCTTATGCTTACTTGATTATCTTTTAGTGTTGTGTACCTGAACACATGCTTAACAACAACTTTCTTGATCTGCAAAAGAACTTCAATACCAGAAAGGCATCAGAAACAGGTATCAAGCTACAGGGAAGATCATTTACTTGCAAAGACCTTCGAATGGTGAAGATTACATGCTCAAAGGATGATGGGAGAGTCCATAAGTTGGCAAATTTGTTTAGGGCAAATGGAATACCCCTCGAGAAAATTTATGTCCGCCGCAGTGGGAGTGCTTGTGAGTCATACCTTCTCTTCAGATAACATTTCGTATTTATTTGTGTTATCGGTATTATTACTTGCTTGTGTGTTTCTGTGCTATTTGCTGACGGATGTAAGCTGCATATTGTCTTGTTCCACCTGCCCCGAAAAGCTACATGTTTTTATGTGCATATAATCTGCTTGATGTCTTGTCACCATTCTGTTAAATTGAAAGTATATTTGTTAACTTAAATATGTTTCTTCTGTGCATGATCCTAAACCACACACTTATCATCTCCCTGATAATTCTACCAGATCTCCGTAGCCAGAAGCAGATGAAAGAATTCGCCAGGCGTGAACTGGAGTTTTGGGGGATGTAACATCCAGCAGCCTCATTTGCTTTCAGATAAGAAATCCTGTACCATGGTCTCCACGAAGCACTGATCGTGCTCTCAAAGCTGCGACGTATTTCTTGATGCCCTCTTTTTTTTAGTAACATGCATGGCTGATGTTTATGGCCATCAATCATTGGAATATTCTTCTCCGTATGATGAGTTGAGACTTTAAAGTTTAAACCAGTAGTAGGTGTAGGCTCAAGCGCTCAAGTACATTTTTGCTTTGTTCCTGTAACGGATATGAATGCTCCTCGTTTGAGTGTTTTAGACTGGTGCGTCTCAGGAGTTTGCCATGCAACCATGTCGTTTCTACGATGACAAATGTTGATCCTTATATAGGCGTCTTTAGTGCCGTGCAAATCCAGATGTTATATACAAGTAGTAGAAAGAGATGACCATCATTTTTTGGCGACGAGCCAGCCATTGTTTGACATAAAGACCATTGTCAAACTAGGTGCATATTGCCAACTCATTCTTAGACGTACAGTAACACGCAAGATGCGGCAGCATCAACTGAATGCAGTGCTGGTAATACCGGCAAGTAAAATCCACAAACACTTAGGACTCACATTTGGTTGTTTAGTAAGAAAAAACCCGGGAAATAAACCCTTAGGGGAGATTCTCCTGTGCACATGAGATCCCTTCCACCACGTGGGAGAAGTTCCCGCTACCCCGGGTGCCCAAATGGCAACAAGGGCGAGGGAAGAAAGTCCCTCAAATAACACAGACTTGACCCCTCAGCACACAAATAACAGTAGACTTGTACATACAAAATTTCACACCTCAGCACACAGATAACAATGGACTTGTACATACAAAATTTCACAGCCTTCATACAAAATTCTATAGATAACAATAGACCATAGATAAGAATTCCACAAATAATTCTCAAAAAACATATACAACATTTCAGAATTCTTGTAAACTAGAATTTTAAGAAATATTACAATTGATAACCATCAGTTACAAAGATTCAAATATCGGTCAGTCCAAATTTCCTTGCGACCAAGTGTTGGCCTAAACTGTTTTCATGTGCCATCATAGTTCAAGTTTGTTCACAACAAAGAAAAAACTTGAATTATCAATTGCCATGTCCGTGGCAGAGATACTTTCGAATAAGATGAACTGCAAGACGACGATCACTAGCCCTATTTATGTTTTTTCTCCATTCCGTATCGCCGTCAGATACCATAACTTGATGTTCACTGGACTACACAACAAATTAAGTTAGCACTAGTTTACATTTTCAATAGAATAATTTTGAGTATATAAACGGATTAAGATGAAATAATATCAACCAACATATTGTATGTGCAGTGTGCATAATAAAATCGAGACCAAGTTGCTTGCGAAAAGAATATAATTTTTTCAAGCTTCTTTGAACATCTACAAAGTACTCAGATTCAGAATATCCTATGAACCAATGCCACTTGCAGTCAATACTAAGTACTCAGATTTAATATCCATTTGTCAGGGGATAAAGCAAAAAGAATCAAATTTTATGATCAAGCTGATGTTTGTGTGTGTCATCCTATGCCATGTAAAAATGTTGGACAAGATTGTGACCGAAGCAAGCAAGAAAAATGATCACAAGCTGGAAAAGCACGACTAGAGTACTAAATTACTAATAAATACGTAGCATGTGGCCACACTATACTGCTACTTACAAGCTATAAATAGGGAAAAGAAATAACATCTTTAACTAGCTAGGCACTTGGCAAGCTGGTAGTACTATCAGATTCCTTATAATGAGGGGAGCTCTTTCCACACTTATGCCTTTTGTATTGCAAGGCAAATTAAAATAAGGGAGAGGTTAAATGCCAAAAGGGAGAGGTTAAAAGGGCATTTATGCCCTTAATTATTTTTTGTGCTAATGACAACATAACTTGCTGTTCTAACCACATGCTTGAGTCTATAAATAGTGCTGCCACATCATGGAAGAATGCATCGATGGTTAGATGCTCCTCAATTTGAAAAAGGTAAAAGAAGAATTTTGCCAGTATCTTTACTTCTTAATATTTTAGTCCATAATAGGACAACCACACTATCAAGAGGGGGTTCACCATGAAGGTATTGTGGGAATCGAGTACACGTACACCAAATATATGTACCCAAGTCATACAAAAATGTGCGAGGAGAGGTCCTCTAAATCTACTAATGCACACATGTTCTGGAAACCCTAGAACCTCTGGGGTAGCCTGAAACTTCTGAGGCAAGGTTCAGACAGCTTTCGGGGCGTTGAGAGAGATTGCACAAACTGTGCAATGTCTCAAAAACCTCAAACCTGCCCGAAACTTCTAGTGGTCGAAACTTTCAGGACTGCCTGGAACTTCCAGGCTAAAAGAATCTGTGAACATTGGTTGGATTTGCAGTGACCTTACAAATAGTCTTTTTTCTTCTCCAAGAAGAAGGTGATGACTCCATTTCTCTCACTTCCATTTTTAGAACTTGATTTCTTGGAGATCACCCCCTAGCCACCCAAAGCTCTTGATCTTTTGAGGAGTGAAGGAGTAGTGCCCCATCTACACATTCACCAAAGCAAAGGTGATTCCTCATAGTTTTTGTGGTGAATCTTGTTACTCTGGGAGGTTGAAGACTCCTAGGTGATAGGAATGCTCCGGTGAGGAACCAAATTGTGATTTACCCCGAAAAGTTTGTGAAGGTTCGGAGGCGCCTCAAGGTCTACGGTCTACAACTAGTGGTTGGGAATCACATTTGTTCTGATATCTCAAGGAGAATAGGAGTGAGCCTTCGTGGTAACACCCAACCCTCCAACGGTGACTAGTTTCCCTCCAAGGAAGTGAACATAAAGATACATCCTCATCTCCAGAGTTCGGTTATTCCTAACCCTAGCTCCTTAATTACTTGTGGTTACTTTGTCCTTGTCCTTGCAGTCGGTATATCGCATTATGTTGTTTAGTTTGTACTATTATTGCTATCATCTTTGCTAGAAACTTGACTCATCTTTGCAATTGTTAGGCATACATTGATATTCCCCATTTGCCTAAACTTGCTAATTAACAAGCAAATTTTGAAGAAAAAAATTCTAGTCACCCCCTCTCTAGGTCCATGTCGATCCTTTCGGGTGACATTCCTGAGATTTGCTCAGACTTGATCTTCTAGGTGAAAATCCATGATTTGGCCTTTGGCAGTTAGATCTGGCGACGATGACGCTTGGGCGTCGTTCCCTTCCCGGAAGGCATTGGTATTGGACAACATTTTTCGTTTACTTGTGATGTCAAGGCATGGTTGTTGCGGATATGGTCGTTGTTGGAGCTTGTTAATCATTGTTTTCATTGTCGTGGAGTTTTTTTTACTCCACCAATGCATAGCTTCGCTCTTGTATGACTTTGCTATTTGCTGGTGTGATTCTTCATGTGTGTGTTGCTATTTTTTAGGGGAAAAACTTCAAAATTATTCATCGTCTGTTATGTCAGTACAGAGAACACCATAAATAATAAAAAATACATCTAGATCCGTAGACTATCTAGTGATGACTAAAAAACCGAAGTAAGCCGAAGGCGGGCCACAATCAACACCTCTCCTCAGGGAGCAGAGAATTTTTGTTGCGGTAGATAATCAAGAAGTCGTCGTGATAAGGCGCCACAAGACCAGTGCACAAAAACAACACTCGTCGCCGACGAGTAGATGCATAGATCAGAAGGATCCAAACCGTAGTCACATAAAGGAATAGTGGATCAACAAAGATTCATCGATGACGAACATCGACCGAATCCTATAAGATTTTTCGGAGACACACCTCCACATGCCCTTCGACAACATTAGACACACTGCCAAAAACAAGGGCTAGGTGTGAGGACCTTATTCCATCCGCAAGGAACCGCCGCCGCCCCGCCTTACTGAGAAGGACACAAACCCCAATCGACCTAAAAACACAGTGAGTAGGAACCCTCCCGCTGGCAAGGGTTGATGCCCATAACGCCTCCTGCCTCTATGGGCCTAAGGTCACAGAAGACGAGGTGGACCGGCGGTGATGTTGACGGGAGGCAGAGATACCCTAATCACCTGGGCAGTTGTGAGAGGAGGCGAAGTGGTACATGTGGTTCAGAGTAGTATTTAGTCTCTCAATTATTGACATTGATGGTTGTAGTGGCGGAGCTACGGACAGTATGTTGGGCGGCCAGATTTGGCTAAGCTAAAGGAAAACCAGCAATTTTTACCTTGTTTGAGCTAACATTGCCCTGACACCTACTAATTTAACCATGGATTGGGCGGGCCATAGCACATTTTTGCCTGTGCATAGCTCTGCCACTAGATGGTTGTGTCCGTTGGTGTTAGTTATGTGTGCATCCTCACTATACATGGGTTATGTCTAAAAAAATTACACAGAGGTTAGTGTATGCTTATTGTGAATGTATTCTTTGATGCATTCGCTTTGCATCCAATCGCTTTGAGAAATATGAATGGTAAGTGTTTGGGGCCGGTGCGCCGGTCGAACATTGCGCCGGACTCACACAAGCCGTCGTACGGGCGCCTAACTAACCCCTCACGATGCACACGCTTGTCAGGCCACCTTTTTTTTTTTCTGAGAATCAACCAGGCCACGTCAAGGACCCACCCACTCACCGCATCGCTGGCTTTCGTTCCTGGATAACCACCGAATCATTGTAGATTCCCTGACCGACGACCGGAACTTACTGGAACTAAACCTGAGAATGGTTATTAAAAAACTGGGTGAAACGGTTCGGTTCTTACTTTGGGTTTGATTGGTTATGGTTTTATTGGGCTGAATCTTTTTTAGTTTGGTTTTGGTTTGGGTATGTGAAGAAACCAATTTGGGTATAGTTGGTTATGGGCTTAAACAGTTTGGTTATTAACGGCTATAAACTATGGGTCCAAACCGGTTTTTGGGCATTGGTTATGTGCAATAAGCAAGGACGCATCGACAATGAGTATTTTGATCCGCGTACATGCTACGATGCACTATGTAATTCTGTATTATGAGGAAACACCACATGCAAATCGAATGTGTTTGCTTGTGCTTTAGCTAAGCAATTGGTTTCAATACACTTGTCAGTGAGCTTTTCAGTTGTGGGCATTGTCTTTTTGACTCTTGTTGTGTGTTGACCGTATCTCAACGATAACTTTGTTCCCAAACTGTTGTAGATGCACTTATGCCTTTTCTATGTCATTTTTTGCTTCTTAACATGTCGATTTGTGCAATCATATATACATTGAAGCAAACCCATAGTTATGTATTGGGTTTAAACCCACGGTTATGTATTGGGTTTAAATTGGTTTGGGTGAAAAAATAAATGGTTTAGTTTTGGTTGGGCTGAAAATAGCATTAAACGGGTATGGTTCAAGTATGGTTTTGAGAGATACATGTACGGGTATGGTTCAAGTATGGTTTAAGTATGAAACCATTCTCAGATTTAACTGGAACCGGCTGATTGATTTTTGATGGAAGAACCATGGCCATGTTGTTGCATAGATGAACCACGCAGGCAAAATAAATGATGCAACCGACGAGCAGAACTTTTTGCTGGAACCAACTGAGTTTTTTGCTGCAGCCGTCGATGTCTTTGCTATGATTGGCATCGACGATTGCGACAACTATTGATGACGAACCGAGACCCATGGTGGCGGCGGCGGCCTTTTGCTGCAACCGGTGTCATTTTTTGCTACTACAATGTTGACGATTGCTACAACCGTTCATGAGGACACCGACGGCGGCGACGACCATTTTTGCTGCAAACGGTGTCGTATTTTTGCTACTACCATGTTGATGATTGCTACAACCATTCACAAGGGCACTGACGGTGGCGACGACCATTTTTTCTGCAAGCGGTGTCATGTTTTGCTACTCTTGGTGTTGACATTCGCTAGAACCGTTCACAAGGACACAAACGGCGGCGGCGGCGACGACGACGTCCTTTTTTGCTACTACCGGTATTGACGTGTTGCATCCGGCATGACATCGAGCTACAACCGGCGAGTCGTTTTGCTGGAACCAGTGTGAAGTTTTGCTACGACCTGTGACGGCGGGGCATTTTTGCTATAACCAGCAAGTCGTTTTACTCGGACCGGCGTGAACTTTTGCTGCGACCTGCGATGGCGGTGCATTTTTGCTACAACTGGCGTGTCGTTTTACTCAGACCGGCGTGAATTTTTGCTACGACCGGTGCATTTTTGCTACAACCAGTGAGTTATTTTCGCTGGGACCCGTGTGTATATTTTATGCTCCCGGCGACAACAAACTTGTTTTTGCTATAACCGGCAAATCGTTTGTTGTGACCAGCATGATTTTTTGCTATGACCGACAAAGGCAAACTTATTTTGCTACAAATGACGAATTGTCTTGCTTGGACCGGTGAGAATTTTTGCTACATCGCTGGAACGGGCGATCATTTCTGCTGGAACCAGCGAGAATTTTTATTGTGACCAGCGACCGGTGAGATTTTTTATTGCGTCCCGAAGATGGTAAGCCATTTTTTTGCTGGACGATCATTTTTGGTGGGACCGACGACATTTTTGCTGCAACTGGCGTGATTTTTTGTCAATGAGAATTTCTGGTGATTATTTGCTGGGATTGGGGAGATGATTTATTGGGACTGGCGAGACGGCAAGCTGTGACTGGCAAGACGATTTGCGTGAGGCGACAACGGCGAGTTGCGACAGTGATGCATGGCGGCGACGGCAAGTTGCGACGGTGGACGGGGCATTCACGGGAGCTGGAGCATCGTGAGTCGACGAGGAAAGCATCGGCGCATGGCGCCGGCAGCGCATTGCCGGATGACGGAGTGCTCGCGAGGCGATGACGACAAGTTTCCACGGGGATGCAAGGCAGCCACGACGAACTGCAACGGTGGACAGGGCATTCATGGAAGCTGGACGTCGCGAGTCAACGAGCAAAGCTATGAAGCATGGCAATGACATCCCGTTCCATGCGGGCGGAGGACGCGGGTTCAGTTTTTGCATGTGTTCAGGGGGTTCAGCTTTGCACGCGTTTAGCGGGTTCAGTTTTGCATGACTCCGTGGGCCAAATACAATGTTTACGGGGGGACCGGCGGACTGACTCGGCGCAGAGTAGCGCCCAATATGAATACCGAAATCAGGAAGGCACTGTCCTAATTTGCATATTTTTATTTTCTTTTTGAGAATATATCCAATCTGTATTTTTTTAGCGTATATCTTTTTTTCCTGATAATCTTTTTAGCGTATATTTTTTTTCTGAGAATCTTTTGAGCATATATCCAATCTGCATCTAGTCCGTTTACGCCCTAACTAACTGGGCCAAAGGCCCATTGACACCTAATGCGTTTACGCCCCAAAGGCCCGTTGGAGCAAAACGTGATTTAAGCGGCCACCTCTCCATTTGCGGAGAAGGCGAGTGACTATCGCCTCAATCCCCAAAAATTCGAGTTTTCGTTTCAAAAGCGGCAAGAACTCAACACCATTTCGGCGGATCTCTCGGTAAGTTCGATCCCTTCCTCCCTCCCTCCGATCCCCTTCCCCATAAGCGCTTCCCTCCATGGATTTCCCTGCATAATCTTCACGCTGGGCGTCCCTGAACCTGCGCGCAGGCCATCTGCTCGACGAAATGCGCCGGACGACCACCCAGCGCTGGGGGCCGCGCCGCCGCACCGACCAGGCGCCAGGCTCCGGCGCCGTCGCGGTCGACCGCCTCAGCGCCCTCCCGGACGCGCTCCTGCACCACATCATGTCGTTCCTCAAGGCGTGGGAGGCGGTGCCCACCTGCGTGCTCGCGCGCCGGTGGCGCCACCTCTGGGAGTCCGCGCCCTGCGTCGACCTCCGCCTGCGCTACATGAGCCGCGACGGCAACCCGCCGCAGGAGTTCCGCGACTTCGTGCACCGCCTCTTCCTCCTCCGCGACGTGTCGGCGCCGGTGGACACGCTCCGCCTGCAGCCCGGCGACGAGGACGCTGGCTTCAACGAGGAGGACGCCAGCATCTGGATCAGGACTGCTCTCAAGCGCAAGGCGCGGGTTATTCATCTTGCTGGGCATCACAAGAGAGCCGCGTCGTTGGACGGTGTGCCCTTCGTTTCGTGCCACCTCAAGATCTTGAAGCTGTCATACGCCAGGCTCGATGACAGTATCCTCCAGCAGCTTTCTGCTAGTTGCAAATCCTTGGAAGAGCTGGATCTCAAGGATTGCCTGGTGATAGGCCCTGGGATTGTGTCCGCCTCCTTGAAGACCTTAATCATGCTCAAGTGCAAGTTCAATTCGGGCTTCTTAATTGCAGCTCCCAACCTCCTACTTCTGCGCCTCATCACACCTTATGTCCAAGTTCCGTCATTTACGAACTTTGGGTCACTGGTCACAGCCACTATCTTACTTGATGACCATTTCTTGAGCAATGAATTTGAACACATCAGCGATAAAGATGACTGTGATGAAACTACTGATGACGACGGCAATGATGATAAGAGGAGCTATAGGATTCATGATGCCTCTTCCTTGAGTGATGATGATGATGATTTTGACAAGTTTGGATATGGATATGGTTTTCCTGAAGAAAGATATGGGCACGGTCGTTACAAGGATAATTATAATTATGGTAGCGATATTGATAGTGATGACAATACCTATGGATACAGTGAGATCGCAAATGATGCAAAGTATGGCTACAAAGGTAAAGGCAAGCTTTCCAGTGAAGATGGTAACTATGGAAAAATCAGTGGTGGGTATTATACAAGTAGTAATATTCTAGGTGGCCATCATATGCTTGAGAGCCTTTCCACAGCTAGGAGTTTGGAGTTGTTAACTGATGCTGGGGAGGTATAACTATCACCATCTTTTACTGATTTCTCTTTTTCCTCTCTTATTTTCTATTTAAAATTGACATAGCCATAGTTATAATGGGACATTTTTTTCCTGTATGTTTCACAATGAAATGCCGGGTTCCCTCCAACAGAACACATGTGTCGAATGAGCACATTTCTGACCTTCTGCTCTAGTCTAATACTAGTTTGCTTAATCATCAATTTTAGCTTCAAGGGAGTAATATTCATCATTTATGTTCTCATAGGAATTTTGCCGTTTTTCTCTTTGTTGCAACAGTGTATCTTTTCAACAGATTAGCTATATATATATGGTAAAAAAATGATCAATTATATTCGGTTTTTATAAGAGTGTCTAAGGCCGATGTTCCTTCAGTTACTAGAAAAGAAAGATGAATCATATAAAACCAATACGTGCTACTCTTCTAGCAATACATCAGTATATTCATGATAGATGTTGTTTTCCCTTCTTTTTTGAGACGGGTATGTTTTTTCTGTTGAATAAACCATCCTGATGCAGTTTTTTACTGTGAGTAGTTGATTTGAGTTACTACCGTTCTTTCCTGAATACTCTTTTGTCTGCAATATGAAGGTGGTTCTGAGTAGGGAATTGAGAAGGTGTCCAAATTTTAGCAACCTGAAGACCTTGTCCCTTGGTGAATGGTGTATGGCCGCTGATTTCGATGCATTAATTTTCTTGCTACAGCATTCACCTAATATAAAGAGGCTTTTTCTCCAACTTAAATTGGTATGTGTGATTACAGATTTGGTGTATGCTACTTGATCCTTGACTTAATTACTCTTAGTTTTTTAGTATCTGATCGCACACTTAATGACAATTTGGTTAATGTGCTAAAGAACTTCAGCACAAGGAAGGCACTGGAAACAGGTATCAAACTACAGGGAAGATCATTTACTTGCAAAGAACTTAGAATGGTCAAGATCAAATGTTCAAAGGACGATGGGAGAGTCCACACCTTGGCACATATGTTCAGGGCAAATGGTATACCGCTAGAGAATATTTATGTGCGTCGGAGTGGGAATGCTTGTGAGTCATACCTTTTTCTTCATAACCATTTCGTATTTACTTGCAATATCAGTATTTCCTTACTGCTTTATATGTGCATATGCTATTTACTGAGATGTAAAGAGCACATTGCCTTGTTCATGAAAAGCTAATACGTATAAATGGGCATATAATCTGCTTAGTGTATCATCGATATTCTGTTACATGAGAAGTGTATTCTGTTGAATTAAAAGATGTTCTTTCATACATGGTCCTAATCTACAGTCATCTACTTTTTGATATTTCTACCAGATCTCCGTGGCCAGAAGTTTATGAGAGACCTCGCCAAGCAAGAACTGGATGAATGTGGGGACGACTGGATGTAACATCCAGAAGTTTACGAGGGGTCTTCTAGATATTAAATCCTGCCGGCGATCGACCATCCATTATGTAGTTAGCAAGGTGCAGTAAGAACCCTTGATCTCCATGCAGTACTGATGATGCTTTCAAAGCTTCACCGGATCTTTTGACGTCCTTTTTAGTAGCATGGGCTACAAATCGTTGGGATGTTCTTCCTATACTATAAACTAATTCATCTATGTGGTCTGTAGTAAACTTTGCTTTCTTACAAGAACAGAAAAATAAATTATGGATGCCCCGTGCCTGAATTGTGGTGCAGCTGAGATACGCTTTGTTATTTCACTCCGACAGTATGACTGTAGGTTTTTATATCTTCGGAAGTTTAAGACAGTTGTATATTGAAATCAATGAAAAATTGAAAATTTGAAATGTGTTTCAAATGCAGTGAAAAGGAAATACACTTCATATACAACAGGTTGAATATTGAAGTAAACTTGATGCTCTGCAATCATGTGTGCCTACAACTATGAGCGGCTAGGTATTTTCTCTCAGAATAACAAATACTAACACCTGAAAAAATACACTGCATTTTTGTTGTTGAAAAAGGACATTGTTAATAAGATGGTGAATTTCACTTTTTACCCACTGTGTATTTGTGATAGTATTTGCCCCATTTAAATTTTCGGCCACATTGTACCCTAAAATTGTTGTGCTGTGTCGTGTTTAACCCAATTTAACACTTTGCCCTCAAGATGATGTGTGTGATGGCCAGTATTCCAACTAGGAGTCTAGGAAGCGTAAACCAGATGGGACTATCCTCTACCCGCCTAATTGGACTTGTGTCCCCGTCCACCTAATTGGCAAAACCTTGCCCCATGGCAAATCTTGTTTTGGTTGTCGCCTGACGGCTCCTCTTTGCCGCCCTTTATTCTCTCTGCCCCACCGCTTGTGGTCTCATAGAGTGGGTCTGGCTTGACCAAACCAGAAAATATGGTGTAGAGCCAGGGTGGTTTTATGGGTTGTGCTGGCGAGATATAAGAGCAACTCTAGCAGAGTGGTCATAACCGTGCATTTGAAAAGCGGCGTGAGCGTGGCGCCCATTTCTGCCTAGGCTGACATCGACATTCAGTCAAAATACTCAAGGGCGGTGGGTGGGCGGGCACGGACGACGACTGATTTAGCCTTACGGTGAGCGTCATCCTCGATCCTCTTGAAGTAGTCCCACATCCTCCCCCAGAACCTTCTCTCGGTGTGGACCTCTTTGGTCTTGGTAGGGAAGACGTGACTACATCGACTTGGTCAATGAGATTGAGTGTGGCGGCAGGGGCGGAGAGGGCAGGGTGGCGGCAGGTGAAGGGGGGCGGAGAGGGCAGGGTGGCGGCAGGTGAAGGGGGGCGGTGAGGTGAGTGTGTTGGCGAGGGGATGGGGGAGAGGTTAAATGTGGTGCTGATGGCGAAGGTAATGGGTCCATATACCCGCGAATGGGCGCGATCCGGCTGGAAATTGGGGCTGATTTGCCACATGCCGAAGGGGAACGTGATGAAGAGCATTAGTTGGCACTCTTCCAGGTGGATACGTGGTTGCAACATTGTCAGGGCGGAAGCGACAACGGCATTGATCGGGCTGCATGCGGGAGAAAGAGACCGAGCCAAAACTTTCCTCCCGCTCGAGCAGTTGGTGGATGACGCATGCTCCAAACCAATGACCCACATTATTTGAAGGGTTGAATATGGAGCACCCTTCACAAATTATGCCGGCGAAGATCGGATGACTAGTATGCTAAAATGAAAGTCGCCATATTGGTCAGGCGACTGCTATAGAATCTGTCTCTTTGTCGCAAAAATAGAAAACTGGAAGCTGGACCACTGGATTGAGGATGGATGGCACAGATTTAATGGGACGGATGTGTATGCAGAAATGCATGCTTCTGTGCAAAAAGGACCCTCGTTTCTAACGAAATTGCTCCTGTAATATATAGCCCTAGCACTGATTGGGAAGGAGGCAGCGAAACGGAAAAGGGCAAGTGTTGACCTAAGACGTGAAATGACGAAAATGCCCTCGGCGGGGCATAGAAATAACAGGCGGTGGCATGCTGGAGGGCACACTACTCATTGAGGTAGTGTTTTCGGTTTGATCCGACGGTCGATGTCTTCCGGGAGCGAGATTGAATGGTCGAAAACGTATCAAGAAATCGATCCGACGGCCGAGAGTGCCTAAGCTCTAAGAGAGCGCAGGGGCGCCCACGGTTCTTATTTCAGGATTTGCTCCCATGATAGTCCCATCTGACCGTCTCCCCTGTTGCTTCGCGGCGGCGCTCCAGATCCGGTGCCAAGCGCATCCCTTCCCTTCCCCAGCTACTCCGACTCAAGGCCGCCATCGGACATCGCGTCCCACATCTCCGAGCCGCAACTAGCCGTCGTCGCGACGGTGAGTTCCACGGTGGGGCCGAGCCCCGCCGGTGTAGGTGCCTTCGAGGCACCGCGTGACGTTCACCGTGCCCGCCTCCGGCACATCTACGACGTGGATGAGCTCACCCCGTCCGCGCCCAAGCTGCAAGGTGGCCACTTCTCCCCTGTTTTCCTTTCCGGCAACGCCGCCCCTATGTACAATCATTTTATTACTATTTTGGGTAGTGGATTTGGAGAATTTGTGACATTCCACTCCGCAGTTTGTTTGTGTCAGTTTCCTTAACAAACGGCAATGCACTCCATATCCTTTGATGAAGGTTTAAAAACCTTCAACTTTGTACTACAAGTCAGGCTCATGTACTAGTGCATGCTTGTACAGGAACCGATCAAGTGCTTCTGCTAGCTCTTGTGTACGTGAGTGTCTCTTGGCGGAATTCAGTTTCGGCCATCTCAAACAGTCTCTCTTGGTATGTTATGTTCCGTTCCATCATTTCTTTCCACCAGAGATTTCAAAATCCTGACTGACAAGGCTGAGCCCCGTGGTGTCGCTAAACCTGCATGCAGATCTTCGGCTCGACGAAATGCACCGGAGCACCACCCAGCGCCCGGGCCACCGCCGCGGCGCCGGCCGGGCTGCCGCCAAGCGCGACCGCCTCAGCGCCCTCCCGGACGAGCTCCTGCACCACATCATGTCATTCTTGAAGGCGTGGGAGGTGGTCCGCACCTGCGTGCTCGCGCGGCGGTGGCGCCACCTCTGGGCGTCCGCGCCCTGCGTCGATCTCCGCGTGCGCCCCTCCACTGGCCGCTACGGCGACCCGCCTGAGAAGTTCCGCGACTTCGTGCACCGGCTCTTCCTCCTACGTGAAGCGTCAGCCCCCGTGGTCATGCTCCGCCTGCGGTCGAGCGACGAAGAAGCAGGCTTCACCGATGACGACGCCAGCGTGTGGATGAGGGCCGCCATCAAGCGCAACGCGCGGGTTATCCATCTCACCGGGCGTTGCTCGGAGATCGCGTCGTTGGACCGCGTGTCGTTCATCTCTTGCCACCTCAAGGTCTTGAAGTTGTCGTATGCCATGCTCGACTACAGGATCCTCAGGCAGCTTTCTTCTAGTTGCACGTCTTTGGAAGTACTAGGTCTGAAGGATTGCTTGGTGGCGGGCCCTAGGATTGTGTCCGCCTCTTTGAAGACTTTAATCATGCTCGAATGCGAGATCAGTTGCGCCTTCTCCATTGCTGCTCCGAATCTCCTACTTCTGCACCTCATCACACCTTACGTCCGAGTCCCATCATTCAAGAATTTGAGGTCACTTGTCACACCTACTATCATACTTGATGACTCTATCTTGGGTGATGACGATGAAGATTACTGTGATGGAACTACTGATGACGACGGGGACGATAGCGACTACAATGATTTGACAGAGAGCTCGAAGATTCATGATGAGTCTTCCTTGAGTGATAATGTTGGATATGATGATTTTATAAGGTTTGGATATGGACATGGTTTTGCTGAAGGAATTTACAGGCATGATCGTTACAAGGATAATTATAATTATGGTGGTGATATCGACAACGATGACAATACCTATGCATACAGAGAGATTGCAAATGATGCAAAGTATGGCTACAAAGGTAAAGGCCTGATTTCCAGTAAAGACAGTATCTATGGTGGATATAGAGAATGCAATGATGCGAAGATTTTAGGTGGCCGTCATATTCTTCAGAGTCTTTCAAGTGCTAGAACTTTGGAGTTGTTGACTGATGCTGGAGAGGTATAGCTGTCACCACCTTTTACTATTTTCTCTATATTCGAGTATATATGAAAATTTCCTTGATATAGCCATAATTGTTTTTTTTTCTTAACAACTTTTTTCTGATGTTTGCAAAAGAAATTTATGTTGCTCCCAACAGAATACATATGTACAATGAGCACATTTCTTACATAAGTAGCAACACCTGGTTAGAAAGGCACAGTTGACTTGGAGAAGAGTTCAGATCAAGAAATTAGTAGTAGCTCATTTCATCATCAAATGTAGTAGGTGAAATCAATGAGATATGGAAGTATGAAGCTTCAAGAGAGCATTATATGTTATTTCAGATTATTGTTTGTTATTTTTTACATTCTTGAAGTAGTGTATCTTTTACATTCTTGAAGTAGTGTATATTTTTCAGATTACTGTTCAAACCGTTGTGTAATTAACTATTTTGAGTCTGCGTACCAGTATAACGGCAATATCCCTTCACATTATAGAAAAGAATGAGGAATCATATTTTACCAATAGGTACTAGTCATGGTAACACATCACTATATGTCTTAATTTCTTTCTCGTGGTTGGTATGTTTGTTTTCTTCTCTGCATATTAAACAAACCTCTTGTATTCAATATATAACATATAAAATTGATTCAAATTACTATGTTTAATTGCTGAATACTCATGTTATGTGCAATGTGTAGGTTGTTCTGAGTAGGGAACTGAATACATGTCCAAATTTTGGCAACCTGAAGACCCTGTCTCTTGGCGAATGGTGTATGACTGCAGACTTTGATGCATTAATTTTCTTGCTGCAGCACTCACCTAATATACAGAAGCTCTTTCTCCAACTTAAAATTGTATGTGTAATTACATATTTGGGGCTTATGCTTACTTGATTATCTTTTAGTTTTGAGTATTTTAGTGCATGCTTAACAACAACTTTTTTATTTGCAAAAGAACTTCAATGCCAGAGAGGCATCAGAAACAGGTATCAAACTACGGGGAAGATCATTTACTTGCAAAGATCTTCGAATGGTGAAGATCACATGCTCAAAGGATGATGGGAGAGTCCATAAGCTGGCAAATTTGTTTATGGCAAATGGTATACCAGTCGAGAAAATTTATGTCCGCCACAGCGGGAGTGCTTGTGAGTCATACCTTCTCTTCAGATAGCATTTTGTATTTATTTTCATTATCAGTACTTTTACTTGCTTGTATGTTCCTGTGCTATTTGCTGACGGATGTCGACTGCATACTCTCTTGTTCCGCTTTCCCTGAAAAGCCACATGCTTTTATGTGCATATATAATCTGCTTAATGTCTTGTCACCATTCTGTTAAATTGGAAGTATGTTTTGCTAACTTAACTATGTTCCTTCTGTACATGATCCTAGACTACACACTTATACACTCCCTGATATTTCTACCAAATCTCCGCAACCAGAAGCAGATGAAGGAGTTCTGGGGGATGTAATATCCAACATCGTCATGAGCAACTGATCGTGCTCTCAAAGCTGCGCTGGGTTTCTTGATTGCCTCTTTTTTGGTAACATTGATGCCGTTGGTGATAATTGGATCGTTGGAATGTTGTTGCCGGTGGGATAAGCTGAGAACTTCATCTAGTAGTAGGTCTAGCCTCTAGTACAACTTTGCTTTGTTCCTGGAACGGATATGAATGCTCGTCGTTTGAATGCTTCAGACTTGAGAATGGTGCATCTGAGTCTGTCATGCGTTGTGCTATGCTCCAGTAAGCATTGATCATGTGGTGAGTTATAGGATGCTTAGTACCGTGCAAATTCTGATGTCGTGTAAAAGGAAATGAATCTTCATTCCGATTCCGGTGATCAAGGTTTACATTGTTGTCTAACTATTCAGATTTTGGTGCTGGGAATGTCATGATACGAATGAAACACACTAATCAGTTTGATTTTAGGATTGCTTGCCACCATATATATCATAATTGGCTGCAAATATGCTTAGTCTTCACTGCAACCGGCCACGGGAGGGTGGAAGCGAACGACTTTGTGAGCAACAGCAATGGATCATCACGCGCCACACGGGGCAAAACCGAGCAACCATAGATGGGGGCAATGACATATTTGATGCCCTGTGCGAATAAAAGGCGTAATGCTGGAATTGTAGGCATAAGTTTACAAATTATTAATTTCCGTGATGCAGAGCCGGTCCATCTCTGTATACATATCCATGCATGACTATTTGTTTCCTCCCCTTGAAAAAATATTATTCATTTCCCTTCATTCAAATTTTTCTGATGGACAGAAACATCAAAGATTTGCCCGCTATGTTGATTAATCACAACGATGAGACCTATGGGCAAACGTGGAGGCACTCTTCCTGTGTTCGCCAGCAAGGTAGTCCTGGCAATGTTGCACAACAGAATTCGACGTTCTCAGGGCCGTGCCTCCTCCCTATGCACATTTTTGGAAACGGGGTGTCGTCTTTGCCTATGGCATCGCCATCCGAAAGACGAGGGCAACCTGATCTGCCGATCTCACCATCTGCATGGGACAGAGAATGCATTGCGTACATGCACATACATCAGACGGCTTGCGCCAAAAACAATATAACAAGCGAAAAACAAGCACATACATACGACATGCATGAGAAAATAGCAATCCCTTCATTTTAAAATGCAAATGTTTTTTAGTTTGTATTCAACAATTAGGTAACTTTTATGATATGAAAGCATACTCACAAGAAAATTATTTGCAGTACAAACCTAGTAACAGTAAATATATACGGGTATAAGGCAATTGTTGGTCACAATCTCATCCTTGTGAAAACAGAGGAAGAGATAGATTGGATCGGCGCACTCCAAACGGTGGCCTCCGAGGGTTTATATATACATGAGCTAGGGCACAAGGCCTAGCCGGATATACATGAGCTAGGGCACAAGGCCTAGCCGGATATACATGAGTTGTTACAGGAGATATACAAGATACTAACAACTTCCTAGATCACAACTACATGTTTAACATCCCCTCTCAATCTTAACTTCGTACTAGAAGATTAAGATTGTATCTATTTGATACAAAAGGCGCCTCAGCCAGTGGCTTGGTGAATATATCTGCAACCTGCTCTTTAGAAGAGATGAATCGAACGTCAAGAGCTTTGCTGCAACTCTCTCGCGAACAAAGTGGAAATCCACTTCTATGTGTTTTGTTCTCGCAAGAAACACCGGGTTTGCTGACAAATAGGTAGCTCCCAGATTATCACACCACAAAACTGGAGGACGAGACATAAAAACTTCAAGCTCTCCAAGAATAGACTGTATCCATATTAGCTCTGCTGTTCCATTTGCCAAGGCCTTGTATTCAGACTCCGTACTTGATCGTGAAACGGTGGATTGCTTCCTTGAACTCCAAGAAACCAGGTTGGGTCCAAGAAACACAACAAAGCCTCCTGTGGACCTGCGATCGTCACTGTATCCTGTCTAGTCTGCATCTGAGAAACAACTCAGCAGCATGGAGGGGGACTTCCGTATAGACAGTCTCATACCTCGTGTACACTTCAGATACCGCAAAATGCGTTTGGCTGCTGAAAAATGTACCGTGGTTGGTGCATGCAAGAATTGGTAGACTCGATTCACCGCAAAGGAGATGTCTAGCCTCGTGAGTGTTAGGTACTGAAGAGCCCCAACTAAACTCCGATAATTAGTGTTGTCATCCCGTCCAAGAAGTGTACCACTCTCCTTACTGATCTTCTCACTGGAAGACATAGGTGTGGTGGAGATCTTGCAATTTTCCATGTTTGCCCGGTTAAGGATATCGCCAATATATTTCTGTTGTGACAGAACAAGCCCCCTTGGCGATGACGTCACCTCGACACCAAGAAAATAATGCAACGGACCAAGGTCTTTGAGAGCAAATGAAGCCTGAAGCTCACCGAGCAGTTTGGTGGTAGCAGTGGGAGAGGAGCTGGCCACAATGATATCATCAACGTACACGAGCATGAAAATGGTGACCCCTTTCCGGTTGAAGACAAAAAGTGATGTGTCGGCCTTGGATGGCAGAAAACCAAGTTGTTGAAGATGAGAGCTCAACCGAGAGTACCAAGCCCGAGGAGCTTGTTTAAGACCATAAAGAGCTTTCCGAAGCTTGCATAGATACCGAGGAGCAGAACGATCTTCAAAGCCAGGGGGTTGACACATATACACTGTCTCTTGCAGAATGCCATGAAGGAAAGCATTTTGGACGTACAACTGCCGCAAGCACCACCCACGGGAGACTGCAATAGAAAGTACGAGACGCACAGTTACAGGTTTTACAACTGGACTGAATGTGTCATCATAGTCCAAACCATATCATTGCTTGAACCCCTTCGCGACAAGACGAGCTTTAAGACGATCAACCGAGCCATCTGCTTTGTGCTTGACCTTAAAAACCCATTTGCAATCAATGATGTTGACATTGGGTGGCGGAGCAACAAGAGTCCAAGTGCCATTTTGGCGAAGTGCATGAAGTTCAGCTTGCATGGCTTGGTACCAACCTGGGGACCGGAGCGCCTCACGGTAATCCGCAGGTTCACGTACAGTGAGGAAGGCACGTTTGGACGGGGTGTAGACGATGGTGCCATCAGTGTGTTGCTTGACGTGGCGCGTATGATCGCGAGTTCGAGTCACCATGGCATGCCCCGGCTGAATAGAGGATCCGACAGCCGCAGAAGATCCAGCGGGCGCGGCAGCAGGAGGATCCACCTGGGATCCCGTGCGCGGGCCAGCGGGCGCAGCAGCATGCAGATCCACCTGGGATCCCATGAGCTGCGCGTCAGGGGAGGGTTTCGCGCCCACGACTGGAGACGGGCCCACGCCGGTTCCCTCCGCAGCGGGCACGAGCGCCACACGGACTGTCGTGGTTGGTGTGTCGGGTGTAGCGGGAGCCGGCCCGCTGGTAAGCCCCACTGCAGGTGAGGACAAGCGCCGCGCAGAGGCGGGCGGGGCGGGTGGCCCACCCGCACGGGGCACCTGGTCCAATGGAGAGGCAGGCGCGTCGCTGTCGCACGTTGAAGGAGAGGGCGCGCTGCTGGTTGTTGCAGGCGCGGGATCCGAGGGCGAAGCAACTCCGGGATCAGCGCCAGAATCTGCATGGGATCCTGGGGCGTCTGCACCTGGGATCGTCTGTGGCTCACGGGATCCTGCATCCAAATTATCATCCGAAACAGAAGTGCAATAATTCATGTGGTCATGCGGAAAAAGGAGGATCGCATGTTCTGCAACACGAGGAGGTATAGGGGTAGTTTGTGGTTGACTGAACGGATTTTTTTTTCATCAAACACAACATCGCGTGAAATATAGATGTGAGCTGTATAGGAACATGAAGGCATTTATAGCCTTTGTGACGGATGCTATACCCTAGGAACACACATTGTTGAGAGAGAAAAGAGAGTTTATGTGTGTTGTACGGGCGTAAGTTTGGCCAACATGCGCACCCGAAGGTTCTAAGAGACACATAGTCTGGTTTGTGGTGAAACAATTTTTCCATGGGACTAAGGTTTCCTATAACACGGCTAGGAAGTCTGTTGATAAGGTAGCAAGCGGATAGGTAGGCTTCATCCCAAAACCGCAATGGCATGGGCGCATGTGATAAGAGTGACAAACCCATGTCAACAATGTGACGGTGTTTTCTTTCGGCGGAGCCGTTCTGTTGATGCGTGTGTGGGCACGGCACGTGATGTGCAATACCAAGTTGGCGAAAAAATGTGTTGCTAAGTTTTTCGTATTCACCACCCCAGTCCGATTGAACGCATAGAATTTTACGAGAAAGAAGGCGTTCAACATGAGCAAGGAAATCACGAAAAGCGTCAAACACATCACATTTTCGTTTGAGAAGATAAATCCAAATAAATTTACTATAATCATCAATGAATGACACATAGTACTGAAACCCACTAGATGAAGTCTTAGCAGGCCCCCACACATCTGGAAAAAACTAATTCCAAAGGAAAAGATGAAGCACTCGATGACCTAGGAAAGGGAAGTTGGTGTGCTTTGTCTTGTTGACATGCATTGCAAACGTTGGTCAACGACCGACTAGACGACACGAGTTTATTGGAAGCCAAAACATGTTGGACGACTTGAGACGACGGATGGCCAAGCCTAGCGTGCCAATCTTCAGCAGAGAGCCTAACCAAGGACAAGGCACGGGCTCGAGATGGCCGGATGGGGCAAAGCCCATTTTCACATCTGCCTTGAAGAAGTACCCTCTTGGTAGTCAAATCCTTCATAAGAAAATGAGTAGGATAGTATTTTACATAAGCATGATTATCAATAGCAAGACGATTAACAGATAGAAGATTCTTGTCTGCATGAAGAACATGAAGGATATTGCGAAGATGAAGATTTGCAGAGGGTGTAGGGAGAATTGCATGACCACGATGAGCTATTTGCAAACCTGAGCCGTCAGCCGTATGGATGCGGTCGCGCCCTGGATACTTCTCCCTCATGGTGAGACGATCCAGATCAGAGGTGATGTGATTGGTAGCCCCCGTATCCGTGAACCAGGCGGGATCACCAAGGATGGACGGAGGAGAAGCAGCTGCAAGGCCGGCCATCTTGGAGTGGGGAGACTAGAACGCGTGGTTGTAGCGCTGGCCACACTCCCAGGCAAAGTGCCCGGGACCACGGCAGAGCTGGCACTGGACACGGTTGTCACCACCAGCGTGGTCACCGCGATCACCACCACGGTTGCCACCATAGTCGTTCTGCTGGCGGTTGCCAGCGCCGCCACGGTTGCCGTGGTCACCACCACGGGCATTGTTGTTGTAGCCGCCGTGGTCGCCGCAGTTGTCGCGACCCTTGCCACGTACCTTGCCGCGGTTGGAGTTGTTGTTGTTGCCGCGGGGAGGGTTGTTGTTGTCGTGAGCGACATAGTTGACGGAGGAGCCGCTGGGTTGGAGACGAAGGCGTGCGGCGTTGTACTCACGCCGGCGCTCAAAGGCGATGGCATGGGAGTAGAACTCCCCGAGCGTCATGACGTCGAGGCGTGTTGTGGCAACGGTGATGAGGGGCTCGTACTCGCTGTCGAGGCCAATGATAACGGCGGTGATGATGTCCTCATCACATATGGCGCGACCGACGGCAGCAAGCTGGTCAGCGTTGGCGCGGATCTTGGCGAAGTAGTCCGCCATGGAGAGGTTTTCCTTCCTGAGGATCGCCATGTCCAGCTTGATCTGCACAATACTGGCACGGCAATGGGTCTGGTACATCTCCTCGAGATGCTCCCAGATGGCATGAGATGTGGTAAACCTATGCACCTGTTGAAGAATTTCGTCGGTGAGGGAGGCGAGCAAGTAGCTGAGGACGATCTGGTCCTGACGGAACCAGGTGGCGTACTCTGGGTTGGGAACACGGACGCCCTTATCATCGGCGGGAAGCAGCCGATCGGGAGGGAGCTCGGTGCCATCAACATAGCCAGTAGCATTGGCGATGCAGAGAGGCGGAAGGATCTGGGCTTTCCAGGAGAGAAAATTGGAGGAGGTAAGCTTGGCGGTGATCAGGCTAGCGGAAGGGGGAGGCACGGCGGAAGCAGGCGGGCCGCCAAAGGATGCCGGCAGCGAGAGGGTGGTTAGGGCTGCGGAGGAGGAGGCGGAGGCGGTACGGGAACCCATCATGCTGTTAAGCGAGAGGGCCTGATACCATGTGAAAACAGAGAAAGAGATAGATTGGATCGGCGCACTCCAAACAGTGGCCTCCGAAGGTTTATATATACGTGAGCTAGGGCACAAGGCCTAGCCGGATATACATGAGTTGTTACAGGAGATATACAAGATACTAACAACTTCCTAGATCACAACTACATGTTTAACAATCCTAACTTTTATAGTGTACGCTTGAAAACAGATGGAGCATATATATTACCAGTTGAGGAGACCAACATGAGCATGGAGCATCCAAGGAGCACAATGAACAAAACCGCGGCTGCCTTGGCTTCCATCTGGCCGTTGAGTCTGCTGAACGCCATGTTTTGATCCCTAACTTATATGAGATACTTAGATGGATGATGAACACAACTGATGTGCTCAATCGAGCCAGGCCGTGGGCTATTTATATACCAGGACACAGCGCACAAGGTAGACTTAGTCAATTCATTATAATGACAATAATAAATAGACATCACACATCCGTAGGATAAGATAAGCACACGATTACTTAAAGCACTCCTATCTTTAAGTTATAAATATCATATGCATTAAATGTGGGTTTATATATATCTCATCAATGGATTGTATCTTGTTGTACTCTAAAATATTTATCATTTAGTGTTTTTTGTGAGAGAGAAAATATGAGTTGCTTTGATTTTTATGTGAAGAGCTATATCTATATTAAGCCAGGATAACTCTCTCTTTGCTTATTAATAGGATGCCACATTAGATTTTTTTACTTAGGTGTCAAAATTATGATATAGTCCAAAATAAGTTATGAAATATTAATTTCCTTTGCAGCGTCCCCTCCCACACATCTTGCATTAACTTGATCAAATCAAACTAAATCCTTTGTAGCACCCTCGTTGGTGGGTATAAAATAATTACATTAACTCAATCAAATCATTATATATATATATATATATATATATATATATATATATATATATCAAATCTTTTGTATTAACTCAATCAAATCAAATCACTTTCTGCTTTAGAAATATGGTTGGCGTAAGTATAAGTCAGTCATGATTGGCGTTAAACTACTAGAATATGTATGCCTCGATTGCAGCACATGGACACTTAGCTAGTTGTAAGTTAATTGCCATGTCCAATTAGCTACTTGTAAGTTAATTGCCATTTCCAACGCTTTATGGTTGGTGTATGGAACCAGCGCAGCGCATCTCCTCCTCACGCAACGCATCTCCTCCTCTCCTCGTGGCGTCCCCGCGGGTGGCCGGGGGGAGCCCAAATCTGCCACCCCTCGTCCCTCCTCCCTCCTCCGCCCCTCCTCGCCGCCGCCGCCGCATGTCGCCGGGCAAAGCCCGCTCGGCCTAGGCGGCGGCGGGGCCTTCTTCTCCTCCTGCCCGAGAATGGCGGCGCGGGATGCTTTCTTCTAGTGGCGGCGAGGCGCGGCCGTGGGGCGCGGTGGCGCGACGGCACGGGCTGGCGTCGGTGGCTGCTGGTCGTATGTGGCGTCGTCCTCTCCTAGGCCGGCGGCGGGTGTCTGGTGTAGGGCTCTCCGGTGGCGCGGCTGGGGCTTGCGGGCGGCCCTGCTGCTCACGCGGCGCGGCTGCTGGCTGGTCAGGCGGCGGCACCCTAGAGCCTACTTCCAGTCCCCGGTGGAGATGGCGGCGATCCGTACACCAGACTTGATGGAGGTTCTTTAAACTGATCTGGGTGAAAACCCTGCGCTCGGCTAGCTAGATGACAAAGCCGGTGATGGCGGCGCTCTTCTGTGTCGTTCTCTTCTTGAAGACATCGCCGTGGAGAAGTTCTAGACCTCTATCTGTTAAATCCGTGGGAAACCCTAGATCGGTAGATTGGATAACGGCGGCGCTCTTGCGTCGTTTCCCCCTTGGGGTGTCAGTCTTGGAGGTGTGCATGGGCTCGAGGGACCAGCGGACAGCATCTTTGGTGGAGCGGTGTTTCATCTTACGCATCGACGACTGTGGATCTCGGTGGCGTGGTGCAGTGCAGTCTCGGCGGTCGTCGTGTGTAGACGGACTCGCGTAGGAGGATGACGCTGTCTGGCATCGTGGTGGTGTCGATGGCAGATCTGGCAAGGTCGTGGCGTCAGTATCTGCTCTGAAGATGGATCGGTGGAAGACGGCGGCGATGGCCTCTGAGAGTGTGCCAGACTGGTGTGTGCCCCCAGATCAGGTATATGGCTTGGTTGGGGCCTCCGGTTTTAGATGTTAGGCTTAGGTGCGAGGTCTATTTGGCATTAGGCTCGGACTATTGGCATCCCTTCATCAAGTGTATAGAAGTAACGACATATGTTGCCAAGATGTGACTTCAGACTTACCCATATACTACTTTGTAAGGTCTTTGTGAATAATTAATAAAGTGGTTGCATGCATCGTCGAGATGTAGAGGCCGGGGGTGGTCCTCCTTTTAAAAAAATGGAACCAGCGCAGCTTTGAGAGCATGCTCAGTGCTTCGTGGAGACCGCTGTATCCTACTAGCAACAACGCCGTGTCCAATGCTTCATGGACAGGTTGGAGCGCAAGCGTCGCCGCAACCTGGTGTTGTACGCCCCGCAGCTCAGAAGTGTATTGCTCCCTCCTATACATCATCTCTCACGGATTAAGTTCATCCGCTAGCTGTTCCATACTGATATACTAGGACGATCTAGCTAGGAATATTAAGATGCTGTGAGACCATTAGTCCTAATATGTATGTACTCATATATGCACACATGCAGGGAGCGCAACGAAGCCATCGTTCTCCCACATGTCCAGATCGCCCTTCGTCATTACAATTCGAACAACCTGGTAATAGATCTTCACCTTGCTTGGCTGTTTGAACAAGTTTTGTTGGATATTAAACTATAGAAAAATATTCAAAATTCGACTAGAAAAATATTCTTTTTTTTTGAGGGAATAAGCCTTTATTTAATCAAACTCCACAGAAAGTGGGATACAAGTCTGGTCATGTGGCTGGCCAAGCCACACATGACGCCCCTGAGCTAGTGATAACGAAAATCTAGCTAACTTGTGTGCTTCAAAATTAACATGATGACCTTTGAAAGAGAAATTACAAAGAAACTGTGATGATCTAGTCCTGATCTCACTAATGACCGATCCATAGGAGCCTTTATATCCTTTGGTAATATCCCCAATTCTGTTTACAATCCGACGCCACCACAGAGCGTTGAATATTGAGGTCTTCCGCTAGGGCAATGGCCTCCCGACAAGCGATCGCCTCGAGTGTGGCTGGCTCCCATTCACCTTGAATCACCAGGGCTGAACTTCCCATAAAATCACCATTGTTATCCCTGCATATGGCCACAGCCGACCCGCCTCTATATGTCCTTACTGCTGCATCCACATGAATCTTGGCAAAGGTCGCTGGAGGCGCCTTTGGTCTCTGGGCAAGTGAGTTTGTGCTTGCCCTTGTGGGACGAACAGGTTTGGGGGCCTGGACTGCATCCAAGTCAGCTATGAACCGCGTGATGAACGCATGTATTGCATGTGGCGTTTGAAATATGGCCTCATGGATGGCCTTCCTTCTCAAAGTCCATATCGCCCAAAGTGTTACAGCTAGAAGGATGAATTTGTCATGGGGTAGCGTGTCCAAAAGGCTGAAAAGCCAGCTCTTCGCCCGTTCTTCTGTTGTTGCCGCCAAATTGACCCCCAGTTCCTCATCGACAAGAGCCCATGTACATCTTGAAATTGTACAATCCAGCAGCGAGTGCCGCCATGAATCCGGGGCACCGCAGAAGCCACAGGTACATGAGGTTGACATATTTCGATGCGCCCTGACATCCTCCGTGGGCAACGATTGCTTGGACAGCCTCCATAGGAACATGCGTACTTTAGATGGGACCTCATTCTTCCACAAAGCTTTCCATGCACCTTCGTTTGCGCGCATATTTGATGTTCCTGCCGATCCCTCTAGCCATGCTTCTCTCCTGTTCCTTGTCGTAACCAGCATGTTATAAGCCGAGCGCACCGTGAATTGGCCGTTCCTCTCATGAACCCAGCTCCAGAAATCATGTACATTCATGGTGTAGATTGGTATGCCTGAGATGACTCTTACATCTATAGGCATCAAGGTGGCATCTAACAATTGTCTGTTCCATGTGGCATTCGATGTGTCAACCAAGTCTGAGACCATCTGTGGGGGGTTAGCAGATAAAGACCCATACGGCCTCATCATCTCCTCTCGAGGCAACCAGTTATCTTCCCATATAAACGTGCTCTCCCCGTTGCCAATCCGCTTTACAAGCCCTTTCTGCAAAGTGTCTCGGCCCTCGATGATTGCCCTCCATATCTGGCTGGGATGACTCCCCAAAGTAGCATGCAATATCGACGTATGCGGGTAGTATATGCTCTTCAGTACACGGGCACTTAGAGAATTGGGATCCTGCAGTAAACGCCAAGATTGTCTCGCCAACATCGCCAGATTGAAGAGCTCAAAGTCTTTAAAACCTAGACCACCAAGGCTCTTTGGCTGTGTCATAGACTTCCATGAAACCCAGTGAGGCTTACGCTGCCCATTTGTGCTTCCCCACCAAAATTTTCTAATCATCATGTTGAGGTGCTCGCATAGACCTCGCGGTAGCTTGAAACACGACATAGAAAAAACAGGTACTGCTTGCGCCACTGACTTTACTAACACTTCCTTCCCTGCCATAGACATGGTCCTCTCGATCCATCCCTGAATTTTACTCCACAATCTATCTTTCAAGTGTTTGAAAGCTCCATTTTTAGATGCCCCAATATCGGAAGGCATTCCTAAATATTTCTCGCTCAAGGTTTCATTAGGAACATTCAGAATGCCTTTTATATCATTGCGAACAGTATCCGACACACCCTTACTGAAGAATATGGATGATTTAGCATAGTTTATACACTGACCTGTTGCTTGGCAATAGCTATCCAACACTTGGTTTACCTCGGTAGCTCCCATACCGTTTGCCTTGAAGAACAGCAGGCTGTCATCAGTGAATAGAAGATGGTTTACTGGTGGTGCCGTAGTAGCCACCTGTACCCCTTCCAAATTGGATGACTCCCCTCTTGATTTTAACAGGCACAATGTCAGCCCAGTTACTAGTGAAACCCAGTTTGAGCATTATAGCCCTCAAGTAGTCCCATTCTACCCTGTCATATGCCTTCATCATATCAAGTTTCAGAGCGCAGGATTGATGTTTCTTAGCGCCATTCCTTTTCATGAAGTGCAAGCATTCGTATGCAGTTATTATATTATCAGTAATTAATCTTCTTGGAACAAAAGCAGATTGCTCCTCAGAGATTATTTCCGGTAGTATCTGTTTAAGCCTGTTGGAGATGACCTTGGAAGCAATCTTGTAGAGCACGTTACAAAGGCTGATTGGACGGAACTGTGAAAGTAGTGTTGGGTTTTTTACCTTTGGGATCAAGACCAAAATAGTGTCATTAATGCATGCTGTTGATTCAGATCCATCTACAATCTTGAACACCACTTTCGTCACATCCTCAGCACAAACCTCCCAATGCCTTTGGAAGAAGTGGGCCGGAAAGCCGTCAGGACCCGGCGCCTTAATTGGGAACATTTGGAACAGAGCCTCCTTAACCTCCTGCTGTGTGTAAGGCGCATTAAGTAAATCATTCATAGCAGGAGTTACCTTAGTTGGCACCGTATCTAGTACTTGGTCCATATTGTGTACCCCTTTGGAAGTGTATAGGTTTTTATAAAACTCCGTAGCCAGCACTTCCATCTCTGCCCCGTCTTCCGTCAGTGAGCCATCTGCCCGTTGAAGCGATTTAATTTGATTTTTCCTGCGCCGGCGGCTCGCCCTCAAGTGAAAAAATATGTATTTTTGTCTCCATGGGTCAGCCAATCGAGCCACGCCCGCTGGCGCCATAACATCTCTTCACGGTGGAATAACTCAACCAGTCTATCAACTGTCTTTGTCTCCAGATGTGACGGGCCAGATCTTCATGGAGTAGAGCGTAGTTGATCCAACTGCTTTTTTAATTGGATGATCTCTCTCTTGACAGAGCCGAAGTGGGTGCGATCCCATGCAGACAGATCGCCTGCCAGTTGACCCATCTTCTCCCACAACGAGGCAACGGAATCTGCTGCAACTGCAAGCATGTTCCAACGATTGTTAACTGTTGTGAATAGAGAATCCTCTCTCTCCCACATTGTTTCATATTTAAAAGCTCTAGGGCCCGCATTGCATGCATGCATATCACGTAACCTGAGGAGTATAGGAAGGTGATCTGAACTAGCCACACTCTTGTGAATTAGGGCTGTCGTTGGGAGAGCGAGAGACCATTCAGGATTTACCAAGCACCTGTCAAGCCTGACCCGGGTATACGTTCCTCCAGCAACCTTCTTTTCAAATGTCCAATCCGATCCTGTATAACCTATGTCAGATAAACCGCAAGTATCAATTGCTCCTCTGAAGCCATCTATTTGTACTTGGCTTCGGGCTCCCACACCATCATGTTCATGGATATGTAGAACCTCGTTAAAATCACCTAGCACCGCCCATGGCCTATTCTGTGTTTCAACAATACCCCTCAATGTGTCCCAAGTTTTAAATCTCTCTGGAACCTAGGCCTCCCCATACACAAAGGTTACTCGAACCTGCAAGTCCACCATCTCATCAACCAGTACATCAATATGATACTTAGAGTAACCAAGAACTTGAACTTTTATTTCATCATTTCAGAAAATTCCTAGGCCACCACTGCGACCAGAACTACTAACTGCAAAGATTTTATTGTAACCTATTGTTTCTGCCAAATTCTCAACCCTCGAGCCCTCTATTTGTGTTTCTACAATACAAAAGATAGAGGGGGCAAATTGCCTCGCTAGATCGCGAAGCTCCCGAACTGTCGCGGCCTTGCCAATTCCGCGACAGTTCCAACACATCATACTCATTGCGCTAGGCGCGCCCCCCCTGGGAGGCCCGCCAAACGCGCATCTGGGTTTTTGTTGGGAGCTGCATTCTTTGCCTGAGCAACTTCCTTCATTGATGGACTGGCCTTGTTCCTCTTCGGTTCCTGTTTTGAGGGGCTGGGGGGTACCACCGGTGGAGGTAGCATCAGATGTGTCTTTTCTACACTTGCTATAGGTTGATGAGTCTGGTTGGGCTTTGGGACTTCAGCACCTGCTGCTCCCCTCTTCCTATTTTTCTCTGCCTCCTCCATTGCGATGTCGTCCTCTGTGTGTTCTAAATCTACACTGTCCTTGTTGCTGAAAGGGCTGGACTGTGTGGTAGAACGACCACCACCTCTGCCATTGCGACCTCTGCCGCGTCCTCCCCTGGTTCCAGATCTCTCTTGTGGACCACTGCCAGGCCCTCTAAACCAGCTTGCCCTGAGCTCTTTGAAAACCATTGCCTGCAGAGGATGAACTCCATCACCACACTCCTTAAAAGGATGACCCAAGTGCTCACAGACCGCACACTAGTCAGGCAGTCTCTCGTATTTGACTCTGAAGATAACTCGTTCGAGGGAGTCCTTCTTCCTAACCACCAATGAAACAACATTCTTGAGGGGTTTGGTGACATCTATCCTTACTCGAACACGGACGAAGTTTCCTTCAAAGTCATGTGATTTCGGTTCTGCAAATATGAATTCACCCACTGTTGCTGACAAGGCCTTTACTTTGGAGAAAAAACCATCTGGCAAATCATGGATCTGAATCCATATATCAATTTTGTTTAACTCAATCAGCGAGGGTTTTGTGAAGCCGTCATACGGTGCTAGGACAACAGATTTTCCTTTGAAGTTCCATGGTCCATCCTCCATCACTCTTTCCCAATCACCAAGGCAAGAAAATTGCATCGAGTAAAGATTATCCTCGAGCGGTATGATCTTCACCTCCTGAGCCAAATCCCAGGCTACCCTCATGTTCTTATAGAACCAATACTGACTATAGTTTTTATTAGTGTGAACCCTAGCAATTGCCATCCATCGGGTCGCCTCCGCCATCAGCTCGGCTTCTTCCACCATCACATCCTGCAGTTCGTCCTCCTTCAATCCTAGTTCCGCCATCATAGCTTCAAGATCGAAGTTGGCCGTACCCGAACTTGACGTCGTCTTATCCATGATCCTCTTGCCCCGGTTACTTGGTCCACGGGCGGTATGATCCCTAGCACGAACCCCAAGCCCCACCGCAGCCGAGGCCCTCCAAGAGCCCCAATGATCGCCCGCGGGAGCAGGAGGGCAGGGGAGGAAAGATCTCTACGGGGGACTGCCGCCGTCGCCGAGAGTAGGTAAACCCTAACGAGAGGGGAAAAGTGTCAGTTTTTTTTCCGTTGATGGGCCTTACTATATTTTCCTATGCCTTCCCCGTGTTCTATTTTTCGGGGTGCCAAGTTCGAGTCGACCCTGTCAGTCCTATATGATGCAACCGTGTTGGTTTCAGGGATGAAATTTGGTTTAACTTCAACTTTTTAGCACGTAGTCGCCGCAAAAAGCACAGCTTCTGGCCTCACAGGAGGGTTCCTCCAAAACCAGATACCTCTAAGCAGTATTTCTTTGCTGAGCTACACTATGACTGCTTCGGCAAACCAGTTGTCGAAACATGCATCATATTGTGTGGGTAACCATACAATGAGTCCCGCTTCGGTACAACCCCCCTTGCAATACGTATAAAGGGTTCTATGGACTTTTCACAATCTGTATTTACTGATTGTATTTACTTATGTAAAGTAACGTATACGCCGGGCAGCTTACTTGGGCCGGCCCATTTGTTGTGGCATGCGATGAAAAATAGGAAAATAGGATGGCACAAGCTGGGAATCGAACCCACGACCACTTAAGACTTTAACAGCATCCACAACCACTGCGACAGCATGCCTTTGTTGAACGATCTAAATCTAGACACAATAAGTAACGGACAGGCTAGGAATTTTAAAAAGATTTTAGGAACACTTTGTGAACTGGTCTTTTTTCCATAATTTATTTTTATTTATTTATTTTCCTTTTCCTGCTATGTTTCTTCTTTCTTTTAAAAAAAATGGTCGTGCCTTCAATTTTTTTTAAAAAATTCAAATGGTTCATTATTTCCAAATTTTATTCATAAACTAAAAAATATTTGCATTTTAAAAAATTGTAAGGTAATTTTAAAAAATGTTTGTGTCTTTAATAAAATGTTTAGAATGTCAAAATGCGAATAATTTTTTGAAAAGCACAAATAAAATTGTGAAAAAAAACATTTTCTGAGAACACGAACAAAAACTTAAATTCCAAAACATTTTCAGAAATGACACTAAATAAATGATATCGAAAAAGTGAACAATTTGTTTTGGAAATGAGAACATTTTTAAAATTGCGAACAAATTCCAATAGTCGCCCGACAGGAGCGATGCTGTCGCTTAGTTGGGCAAGGCCTAAGATTTTTCTTCTTTTCTATTTTTTCGTTTTTCTCTTGTTTTTTGTTAATTTATTTTTACTCCTTTTTAAACTTTATTTTTTTAACCCGTTCAAAAAATTAAAATACCAAAATAACAGTTTAAAGTAACTAATTTAAATTCTTTTTTATCCTTTTTCTGTTTAAATATTTCTTAAATGCTTTAAAAAAGCATTTGTTGTTTTCAATTCTATCATTTAGTATTTATTAGTTATGTTAGAAACTTAAATTGACAGTTTTAAGTATCTATATAAATTATGATTTAAAATACATTTTTCCTTCAAACTTGGCATGGATGACTACTCGAACACGCTATGTTGAACATGGTGTTTTTTTGGAAATTCTTGAATGACCCCAACATTTTGCGAATAGGTGGCGTGCCCATGGTAGGCATCCATGCCCCAAATATTTTTTCCATGGCCTTGTATGACCAATTCAAGGCACCAATCCAAGTTGCTTGAGTTTTCGAGAAGTTTTGCATTTTCTAATGTTTTCTCGGTCAAAAAAGGTCGATAAATGGCTAGACGTGTCGCAACTTGCATATGGTGTCTGAAGTAGTTCAAACCTGCGATGGATGCCTACCATGGACATGTCCACCTGGTGGGAAAAGTTGTGGTAATTTCAAGGATGTCCACGAAAACACCATGTTCAACGGAGGGTGTTTATGTTGGCTAAAAGAGTATGTCCGAGAGCACGTTGTTTTTCGACATCCTTAAAATGACCCTAATTTTTTCATAGCCTCGTATGACCAATTCAAGGCACCATGACAAGTTGTTTTGATTTTTGACGTGTTTTGTATATTTCTAGAGTTTTCTCGGTAAGAAAATGCAAAAAAGGCAGGACGTGTCGCAATTTGCATACGGTGTTGGAAATTGTTTAAACTTGGCATGGATGCCTATGAGGGGCATGCCCACCTGGTGGCAAAAGTTGGGACCATTTGAAGGATGTATAAAAATAGACCATATTGAACGAAGCGTGTTCTGGGGTAGAAGGCTCCGTCTGAGAGCATGTTATTTCTCTACATCGTCGAAATTACTCCAATTTTTTCAAGGGCCTCGTATGACCAATTCAAGGCATCGTGACAAGTTTTTTGGGTTCTCAACAAAATTTGCATTTCCTGAAGTTTTCTCGGTGAAAAAATAACAATTAATGACAGAACATGTCGCAACGTTCATACGGTGTCGGAAGTCCTTCAAACCAGACGTGGATGCCTAACATGAGGCATGCCCACTTGCTTGCAAAAGTTGGGGCCAGTCCTGATATTTCCAAAGAAATACCATGTTCAATGGAGAGTGTTCGAATAGGCCAGAAGGATCTGTTTGGGAGCACCTCATTTGTCAACATCCTTAAATGAGCCCATTTTTTCATGGCCTTGTATGACCAATTAAAGGCACCATGCCAAATTGTTTGAGTTTTTGTCAAATTTTGCATTTTTTAGAGTTTTTTCGGTGAAAAAAGCCGATTAATGTCCAAACATGCATATGGCGTTGGAAGTCATTCAAACCAGGCATGGAAGCCTAAAATGGGCATGTCAACTTGCTTGCAAAAGTTGGGACCTGTCCTGAGATCTCCAAAGAAATACCAAGTTCAATGGAGAGTGTTCGGATAGGTCAGAAGGGTATGCTTGGGCGCACCTCATTTCTTGACATCCCTTAAATGGATCCATTTCTCATAGCCTTGTATGACCAATTCAAGGCACCATGCCAAAAAAATTTGGTTTTGCCCAATTTTGCATTTTCTGAAGTTTTCTTGGTTAAGAAGACCGATAAATTACCGGATGTGTCACCACTTGCATATGGTGTTGAAAATCGTCCAAACCAGGCATGTGCCTACCATGGGCATGCCTACCTTCTTGCAAAAGTGGGGTTCATTTTAAGGATGTTCAAAAATAGACTATGTCCAACGGAGGGTGTTCGGATAGGGCAGAAGGGTCCGTTTGAAAGCTCTTTGTTTTTCGACATCCGTCAAATAACCTTAAATACTTTTCACAAGCTTCTATGACCAATTCAAGGCACAATAACAAGTTGTTTAGATTTTTGAAAAGTTTTGCATTTTCTAGAGTTTTCTCGGTGAAAATAGGCCGATAAATGGTCGGACGTGTCACAACATGTAAAGGGTGTCGGAAGTCCTTCAAACCTGGCATGGATGCCTCATATGTCCATGCCAGCCTCTTACAAGAAGCTGGGTTCATTTATCCATAGCCTAAAATATACCAGTTAGATGAGTTTATTTGTAACTCCTGTCATTGTCACTCAACATAAACATTTTATTTTTTCCAAACAATTTCTTAAAATTTGTGAACTGTTTTGGTGTGTATGAAAATTTTACTAACTTGAACACTTTTGTCCAAAATTGTTAACAAATTACCAAAACATGATGAAAATTTCGAAAAAAATGGCAAACCACGTACTTTTTAAAAAATTATCAATTTTTTTGAAACACATACATTTCTTGAATTTGCAAATAAAAATTTCAAAAACTGGAACATTTTATGAAATTCCAGAATATATTTTAGAATTTAAACAATATATGAAAACAAGAACATTTTATGTTATGCCAAACAATTTTTCAAATTTTTGAACAAGTTTCATAAAGAATAATAAAGTTCAAAAGTAGAAAATGAATTAATAAAAAGAGAAGAAAAACGAAAAAAAATGCTTAGGCCCTTGAAAATAAGAATTGTTTTCAGAAAATGTTACTCCCTCCGTTCCAAAATATAGCGTGCCCACGTTTCCCGAGGTTCAACTTTGATCATAAATTTAACCAACGACACCGACTGCGATGGGAGCAAAAATTATACCAGTGAATTCATATTTAAAAAACATTTTCGATTATATAATTTTTGCTCCCGCCGCAGTCGGTCTCATTGGTTAAATTTATGGTCAAAGTTGAAACACGGAAACCGAGGACGCACTACATTTTGAAACGGATGGAGTAGTATATTTTGGAAAAATATTCGTAAATATGAAAAAAAAATTGTGCTTTCAAAGAATGCTCGGCTATTTAAAAAGTGTTTGCGTTTTTCAAAAAAATGTTCGGATATTTAAAATTGTTTATGTTTTCAAGAAAATGTTTACAAATGTGATGAATTATTCATCTTTTCTAAAAAATGTCTGCAGTTTCAGAAAAATGTTTACAATTCTGAAAAAATGTTCTTAAAATTTCAAAAATATTCACAAAATCAAAGTATTTTTCATAAAAAATGGTTTAGAAATTTGAAAAGAAACGTGTTTCCAAAAGAAGTCCAAATTTTGAGAAATGTTTTGTTTCTTAAAAAATATTCATGTTTTCGAAAATATTCCAAAAGATGAAAAAACACATTAGGTTTTTTAGCTATAAAAAGCGCTCTCCCTAGAATGTCCGGCACAGTTGTACAGTACCAATTTTGATATATGCTATAGTATTTCTATTAAAAAGAACTCCTCAGTACATCAGTTCTAGTTGATAAATAACTGCACTACGCAAGTATCACCAACCCGCGATGCTTCTGGTGGCTATTAGCATTTTCACAACGCCTCGAGGTCTTGTGTTCGACGCCTAGTAGGCACACTATTTTTTGGATTTTCCTAATGGGCTTTGGATTTTCGATCTGTGCTACTGTGTACATACTCACTAATGGGCCGGCCCAAGGTAGACTCAGAACGTGACAGATCTTCACGACGTATTTTCTAGAAAGACCATCCTACCCTTTATTATGAAGGGGTATCGACAGATCTCGTCCATTGATGTGTTTATGTGGGTTGTACCGAAGAAGAAGTGCCATACAATTAACTACTTGAATTACACCAACATATGTTGATCCCTGCATTTGTCATAGTTTTCCGCTAACTGTCTGGTACTCTGCCCCACTTAAGAAATAGGCATATACATTTTGTCGGAACTCGCATAGTTCCATCAAATTTGTAGGGATCATCAATAACTACAATACTAGATAGATAGAATACGAAAATCTTGTCTATTGTCCATACAGTGAAACTAATTTGGCATTGCAATTATTGATTTATTTTTTCTTATAAACTCGGTCAAATTTTGCACCATTTGACTTCAGACATAATTTATGCACACCCACTTTTCAAGCTAGAGGGAGTATTAGTTTTCTCGGTGGAGGCTACTAGTAGTTCTCTTTTTTAAATAAAAGGCTACTGACAGTTTATGAATTTCATGTCTCCGTCCTGATTGATCAAAGAAAATGAAAATCAACATTCACTTAGTTGCTCTGCTCTGCATGAAAACCTTCAACGCACAACCTTAAGAGCAACTAGTACCATCAAGAGGGTAGTTCTTAAAAAAAGGCTACCAAGGGTTGCACGAGGTTGGTCCTTTTTTCAATTGTGTACATGCCCCTATTGTTTGGCTCTAGCATTTCATGACATTACACTGATGAATTATTGGTTTGTTAAACATATTGCCTTGACGTTCGCTAGTGACGAAACTAGTATTATGTGTTTGGGCTTTGAATTAGTCGATCAGGTTTTCAGTACCAAGCTGAATTCTCGGTTTTTTCATGTATCCTCATTGTGCACCTAATATCCGTGCCCATAAATGTTGTAAGATAGCTCCTTAATATTTACATAATGAACTGGTTGCAACAAATGCATGCCAGGACGCAAACACAATTCTACAGGCAATATCTAGTCCATATGATCCAACAAATTGGTGAGTAATAAGTCACATACCATGTATGTATTTTGATGGTAAACATAGTGTATAGTTAGTGTCTCCCTTTTAAATTTTTATCTTGTTAATTATTGTTCTATGGGATCATATTAATATCATTTTTGGTGGTTAATATGCTTACTAGAGCGGATATTATTGGTGAAAGATTGATGTTGTGTAAATATATTTTATATTTTGCTTTGCACTTAGCTAATTATGTTGCAACTATGGTTTCATGCATGTACTTGTCGGTAATGAACCCATTTGTGCATTCACGAGAACGTATGGCATTCCCATTTGTATGCCACATATTTTTAGACGGCTCTTTGGTATTGACCATACATTATGTTGTTTAAACATTTATACATGCATGAATTCTAATTTGTCTTGTTTCTTCTATATTAAACAGAAAATCTGATTTACCAACTCAAAAGAAAGTGTGCCTTTTGCAAGGGTGCACTTGGGATTTAGCACCCAAGGAATGGTGAGCTTTTGTGTGAAAAAGTGGGCCAGAAAAAGGAGTATTGCCAAATGTTTATGTTGAGTGAAAGTCCCAAGAAAGGAATGGGGGAGGAACCTTCTTCAGTTCTAAGTCTATTTGATGATTTGCAAGCTAGCCATGGGTTTGGGTTCATAGATTATCTAATATACAACAAGCTGATACCGTTTGCATGGATATCAAAATGTAATAGTTAGATATTCATGCGTTGGTACCGTATAAGAACAAATTACATGTGAATAATTGAGTATAAAATAATTCATAACTACGTGTGTTGAGCACGAGGAGCATGTCAAGCACGATGGTTGTGTTGTATTCCCCCCTATTATCTCCAGCGACCATTAAGTATCCATACTGCTTGCTTCCTTGGTCTTTTGCACACAAATGATGCACCAGGTTTTCCTTCTCTCCCCCCCCCCCCCCTGTCGGTTCAATATCCGGCATATCTCGTAGTAGGGGTCCTAAGCTAGGCGTCTTGGAGCTATGGTAACATGGACACAGGATTTTACCCAGGTTCGGACCCTCTTAATGGAGGTAAAACCCTATGTCCTGCTTTTGACTGTATTCATATGGGGTATAGTACAGAGTATATGTATCTACACGAGATGATAGTAATGAATATGAGATTGTCTATTGACTAGCCTGGCCTCGGTTTATATAAGACACCGGAGGCCTAGGGTTTAGGAGAGTCCTTGTCTTGGGCGCCAAGTCTTGTGGAGTCTTCCTTGTATGCGGCAGGGGTTGTCCGAACTGGACCATGAGTATGCAGCCATGGGGGTCCTCGGCCCAATCCAACTGATCGGGAGATGACATGGTGAGTACCCCCTAGTCCAGGACACCGTCACCCCCCCACCCCTCAACTTAACCTTCTGGCCCTCAATGGAGGGCAAGGTGCGACTCGATTATTTCAAGTGTAAGACATCAAGTTTCCTAAAGTGTTATGTCTGGATAGAAGCAATGGCTGAAACTAACATCATGACAAGCAATAAAAGGAGAAATGAATAAATACAATAGCCTAATTCAACAGATCATAGCAAGCAACAATATTCAGACAACTTTCTTACTTTTGTTTCACCTCAATTGGTGCGGGTTATCACACTACCCAGCGATCTCCCATGACACTAGGTTTTAGGAGGACCACAATAGCGATAAGGGGGTTGACAAGTTAAGAAGCAATTATGATGCATGAGGTTCCACTCAGCCTCTTTTGTAGTCAATATTGCTTTTGTTTCACCTTCATTTGGGCAGTTTGGTTATCCAACATCTCACCAATTTTCATAGATGAATAATGAGTTTCTTGACATCTTTCAATGAAGACTCTATTCCAGAATTGGTAAGCGCCATGTGTCTGTAATTTGTGGGGCAAGAAATTTGTAAGTGCCATGCTATATGTCAACAATGAGACCCAGGCAAAGCTGATGTAACGCGTGAGGTTCAACTCGGCAATAAAAAGTAGCACTAGCTACACTTTGTAAAAAAAGGGCCTGGTTGGGATAGCACAAATTTGAACAGGGGTTTTTCAACACCCTTGTCACCCATCTAAAACCCAACCCAGCCCACCCATGAAGCAAAACAGCCCAGGACCAAATGCACTAGCTACTGAACCCATGTATGTATGTAGCCCGTGCAGGACGTGGAGTATTTGAGCTCGAGCTCAAATGAGTCCACACAAACAGTAAAATTGATTTTTTTTTCTAAAAAATTCTAAATTTTTTGTGGTGAACTTTGACAAATGTTGTAAGTGCTTGCAAATTTTCATCATGAGATCACATTCGAGGAAGGTGTGACAAAAAAAAAAACAAAAAGATGCTCTGAAAATGCTACTTTCGAAAGCATTTTCGAGCATCAATTTTTTTTCTCGCCTTCCACGAATGTTATCTCATGACGAAAATTTGCAAACACTTAGAACATTTGTCAAAGTATACCATTTTTTTAATTTACTATTCATCTGAGCTGAAATGAGCTCCAGCTCAAAAGGATGCTTTCCGCCCGTGCACCTCATTTCCTCATATATCTCCACCGTTTATTAATCTTACCTTCATGTCAGACACTTTAATTTGTGTTCTCACCATGGAAGATGAAGGCTCCAATAAAAAATAATTTATGTTTTCCTATTATTATTTTTGAAAGTTTTAAAAATACCAGAACAATCAATTTGGTAGACTATTTCAACATATTCATGTGAAAAATGGTTGAATAATTTCTAATATGTTGAATAGAGTTTCTCAAATTTAAAATACACAAAATGGTAAACATGCAGATATCGATTGATCACAACAGTAGAAAGGGAAAAAATGGAAAGGGGGATTTGAAAGGAAAAAAGCGATAAACTTGGGCCGACTTTTCCCTCCCACTGTGCCTACACATGCATCTTTGTGCGCATAGTGGGCTATTTGAAGATGGCAAGCTTTAGTTTTTTTCGAAACAGATTTACCTTGTTTGAGCTCTTTTGCGATGCCTTATACTACTACTTAGTGGTATATAATATAGGAATATCTAACTGTCAGGGTCAATCTTAGTGTTAAAATATATTACAGTGACGCCATTTGTGTTCTTTCCCCATAATGCACTTATACTACATATATTGCTCATGTATACTACCCATACCAAAGGTACAATGTTTAGTAGTATACAACTAATCTTAATCATCAGATGTTTCTATACTATTTCTTTTTGAACGCTAGTATAGTCTAGTATATGGCACCATAAAAGAGCTCATTCTTTTAATCTCTTTTTCCACATCAACGTTGACCATAAAGTGGTTGTTGTACATCGAAAACTACCCTTATGCAGTACGGCCGGCCATAAAGTGACCGATGTTCCAACACACGGTGTCAAGGCACTAGGATAACTGAAGATGATACCACGCACGTTGTAACGGGAATTGGATGTAGTTATTTCTATGAGATTTGGCAGTATGAAACTTTACTATTCTGATTAGTAATATGATAATTAAAAAAGGTACATATAATATATTATATTTGATTATTATATAGGTACATACTATTTATTTACTATTGGTAACAAGCATGATGCATGTTAGATCGGTCTTTTCTCATGCATAGTGGCATGGTGAATTGACATATTTACATGGTGAGGGAATTAAATTTAGTGGGGAGTGCATAGTGACATGATGAGTTAACATAGTTACATGTTAAGATAATTGAGTTAGTGAGGATCAACTATTTAATATATAGGATTACCCTAGAGTGTGTGTCGTTTTATGATTGCTTAGTTTTCTTTTAGATACAACCCTTAGATGTCGAGGGTGAGCGCACAAACGCCCCACTTTAAATAAACTCATTTATTTCTTCTTATAACACACACATGTCTTGCGTATTCTTGAAAAAATACTTTTAGCAACCATTATCTATTTTCCACCTAAACCAAAAAATTTGATGCGTGACCAGCCCACATGACCCCTTCAAAATTGCAATGGGGAGGAGCCTTTCAAAGAAAAAACAATGGGTCTATATGATTCAAAATCCACCAATCCACTTTTTGCAAAAACCTCTAGTCTGTAGGATTTCAAAAAGGAAGTCTCAGTACACACGGTCATGCATACACTTTCTTGTAATCAAGTTTGATGATCACCCTTGGTTCTTTTGATCGATGGATGTTATGCACCACTTCGTGGGACACTCCAACATTTTACAGAATATATCTACCTTTAATGAATTATGTTCCCGAAAAAACGGTCGTTGAATAATCTTGCTATGCATATTTTATTTTCAAGGTTGAATTGTAACTAGTCGTGTCAATTTTTTACTTTCAAGGTGGAATCATATTGGTTATGTCAAGTTTAATTGATCCTAAGGATTAAAAAGTTATTGAGTCCTTTATATTGATCTACAAAGACTTCGAGATGCAACGGGAGAATATGATTAAATAACAAGCCATGCAAAGGTGGTTTTAGCATAGTTTAGAAGGTACACCTATTTTATGTTGCAGCAGTTTGGATCGATGTCTTCATTTCTTCTTTTGTGTTGAATAATGCATGTCTCTATTTTGTACATCAGGGAACTCTCCATGACCATCAACTAGTCGATGTTAAGTGGCTATCACAGAGTTCTCAACAGGGGATCAACAATTTGGAAACAAAGTTGTTTTTGCTTGCTAAGCTACAACACATAAATTTTGTGTGAATTGTTGGCGCTTGTTTTGAGGAGCAGGAGAACTTAATTGTTTGTTGCCACTCTTGATCATAAGCCAGTGGGGGCCATTGCCCCTCCCCCCATTTTGCAAATAGCTCCACCACTAACCAATGCAATCCGTCTATAGTGTGTCGTGCATGCATTTGTTTTCTACATCTTCTAGCCTTTTACCCCTAGAGATGCGGAGAAATGCACTAAGTTGTATGTGTTCATGATCATGTATGGTATAGCCCGCCGCATGCAATACCTCCATGAGGATTCACATGACAGGATCATCCTCAAGATTTGAAAGATCAAATGTGGCAAGGGTTTTTGGAGGCAACAGATCACACGAGGTGGCACGCAATGTTGCCAGAACCCAGTAAGTTCCTCGGACCTTGCAATCTCAAAATACTTATTTCAATAATAATTTCCTCAATAACGTCCGCTGTTTACCATAATAATGGTTACATGTCCCACGAATATACGATGAGTGGGAACTCCTCCAATAAATCAAACATTTACAACTTTCATATTCTACTTTTAGAGATTGTCACAAGCAAACGAAATGGTGATGCCTATCTCCTCGCTCTGACGAGTCTGCACCACACGCCTTTATGCCTGCTTTTCAATTTAGTTGAGTTCAGTTGGCAAAAATGGTGTAGTGACATTGGACGAAGGGAACCATCTTGGACGGAGTGGATTCATCTTTGAGCAGGCTCTGACTGGAAGAGAAGATAATCAGATGTATCCATATCAGGATGCTATGTGTTTAAGATGATCCTGCTGAGAGGCCTATTGTATCAACCAGTGCCAGAGTTACATGCAACTTGGGGGCGGGGGGGGGGGGGGGGGCAATGTGTTTAAGATGATCCTACTGAGAGGCCTACTGTATCAACCAAAGTTACAGGCAACTTGGGAGGGGGGCATTGCCCCCCCCCCCCAAACATGCATATGTTCATTTTTGCCGCCATTGATGTCAACTGTAATATTATACTCAACAACACCAACACAATTGGAGATCAATCTAATTATTTACTGGCATACATGGGTCTGACGCATCCAAGACGACAGCTTCGGCCGCCAAGCAACACTGGGCTGTAGATTCACTAATTTGTATGTTGCATTATTTACTTGAGGTTTGCTTGGGTACCCCCCCCTCTAAACCTTAGAATGGTATTTTCATCCATCAATATCAACTAAGAGATTGATATTCTTCAGACCCAATCCTGGAATTCAAATTAAATCCATACTACTCCCGTAAAAAATATTTGTTGTCTAGTTCTTGTTGTGCCGATGACTCCCCTTGGCAAGACGACTGGTCACGGAGGCCTGCGTTGCGTAGGCCGCTGATTGGTCCTTCATTGGATCTTTATGCATTCACCAACCAGTAGGGCGGCGCATTTTGGAATCACAATGTCTGCCACCTGAATAATCTTCATCCCCTCTACCGTCGTCGTCCTATGGCAATAGTTTCCTCGTGTTCACCCGTGTTGCATAGCTACTAGCATTAAATAGAATCGGTCAGCAGGCTGGAGAAGAATCAATCATGCTAGCTTGCATAGAAGCGTGTCAAATAGAGAATCTTGGAAATTTTGAAGTTTTCTAGTGGGGTCTAAGCACATCATTGATCAAGAGTATTGTGATGAAACCATTGATAATGATAAAAGGAATTGTGCTTCTGAATACATCACTAATCAAAAGATGATGACGGTGATAATAATGAGGATAGCGGTAAGAGAGAGTGGAACTATAAGACTGATGATGACTCTGTCTTGAGTGGTGAATGACTATGTATACATTAGTAAAGATGATGTTTTGATGAAAATGTTGATGTGGAAGATGGTTCTGATAACAACAAGCATCGTAATATTGGATATGGATGTGGTGGTCATAAGGATAATTATGGTCATGATAGTAATATAAATAGTGATGGCATCTAAGAATACAGGTGATCGGGGCACGGAGACAGCCGAATCTTGAAGACCTCGGCCGGGAGAGAAGGGGAAGGGAGGAGAGCCGGTCGGCAGCGTGCGACCTCAGCCAGGCCTGTCTTAGAAAAACGACCGGTTGCCTGACGGGCGTAACTCTAGGGCCTGAGCTGTTTCCTCAAGCAGATAAACCTTATTGCCCTTTTAAAAGAGAATCGTATGTTTTAAGAAATAACACCATCTATCTGTCTCGGAAATTGTGAAGTTTTTCTATTTAGAAATCAGCTTGCTAGTTATTTTGTTGCGGGAAATGCAAATGAGTTGTGTCATACTGAGAACCATATCATTGGATACAAACATCACTCTGCTTGTAATTAAGAAAGTGTTGGTCTGACCATTTTTTAGAGTAATAGGGCATCAGTTCATGGCCGCTTCCTTGCGCGTATATATATACAAGATACAAGTTGGCTAAGCAGGGGTTCCTCCCGTGCAATTCCAGCGCTGGGCCGGTGACGTTGCTCCCTGGTCCATTTTTGCCACGTTCCCTTCACCACTTAACAAGAGTCTTCAGTTTCAAAAAAGAAAAAAAAAACTTAACTAGAGTCTTCTTGAAGCCTTTTTGACTGCTTGCTCTTCCTCGGCAGGTATTTGTCCGTTGCGCAACCGAACCAAAAGGAGCAGTAGCAAATCTCGGGGGAGCTCTTGTTCGGCTCTGCAGGCGCTGGCTAGCGATACTGGCGCTCGCACGCCTGGCGTAGTGGGCCGGCCCAGGAAACGCAGTGAAGAGCGCGGATAGCAAAAAATGTGATAGACCGGGGATTTGAACATGCACCGCTTGTAGCCAAACCTTCAAACACAACCACTAGGCCGTACTTCCTTAGCTGAACTTTCTAAGGACAAACAAACGTTATTTCATACCCAGCCTATTATGCGTATTATTTTATGATAAAATAAAAAATGGATGCACCATATAAAAACGTGAATTTTAAGAAAGTGTATCAAACTGAAAAAGGTGCGTACAAACTGAAGTAAATCGTGGACTTGAGAAAAAATCACGAATTTGAAAAAAGTTCACAAATTAGGATAAAGTACATGAATTTTTGAAAAAAAGTTCACAGATTTTCAACAAAAAGTTCATCGATTTTTGAAAAAAAAATCATCAAATTTGGAAAATAGTTCGCTGATTTTGAAAAAAGTTCGGTGATTTTGAAGAAAGTTCATTGATTTAGAAAAAATGAAAAAAAAGTTCACCGATTTGGAAAAAGTTAATAAAAATTGGAAAAAATGTTCATCGAATTTGAAAAAATGTTCATCAATTTAATAAAAAGTTCATCAAAATTGAAAAATAGTTCATCAAATTTGAAAATAAGTTCACAAATTTTTAAAAAGTCGGTCCATTTTAACAAAAAAGTATGCGAACCAGGAAGAATAAAAAAGAAGGAAAGAAAAGAGGAAAGATGAAAAGAATGGAAAAATGAAATTTGTCATGTGAGGTCTGGTGGCGGGGTGGTTGGTGCATTGTAGCTCGCGGGAGGAGATCGCCTGTTCGAATCGCAATGCGTACTTCTTTTTCGTTTTGAAAAACAGGAAATCTTTAATTAGATGGGCCGGCCCAGCTCCCAACGCTGCAGGCGCCAGTTTGCAAAATGAGCTATAACTGGCGCCTGCAACGCCAAATAGGAAACACCCAAATCTCACACCAAACCATCCTCCCGCTTGTCAAGATGATGTGTGTGATGGCCAATATTCCAACTAGGAGTCTAGGAAGCGTAAACCAGATGGGACTATCCTCTACCCACCTAATCGGACTTGCGCCCCCATCCACCTAATTGGCAAAACCTTGCCGCATGGCAAATCTTGTTTTGGTTGTCTCCCGACGGCTCCTCTTTGCCGCCCTTTATTCTCTCTGTCCCACCGCTTGTGGTCCCATAGAGTGGGTCTGGCTTGACCAAAGCAGAAAATATGATGCAGAGTCAGGGTGGTTTTATGGGTTGTGCTGGCGAGATATAAGAGCAACTCTAGCAGAGTGGTCATAACCGTGCATTTGAAAAGCGGCGTGAGCGTGGCGCCCATTTCTGCCTAGGCTGCCATCGACATTCAGTCAAAATACTCAAGGGCGGTGGGTAGGCGGGCACGGACGATGACTGATTTAGCCTTACGGTCCGCGTCATCCTCGATCCACTTGAAGTAGTCCCACATCCTCCCCCAGAACCCTCTCTCGGTGTGGACCTCTTTGGTCTTGCTAGGGAGGACGTGACTACATCGACATGGTCGATGAGATTGAGTGTGGCGGCAGGGGTGGAGAGGGCAGGGTGGCGGCCGGTGAAGGGGGGCAGTGAGGTGAGTGTGTTGGCGATGGGGATGGGGGAGAGAGGTTAAATGTGGTGCTGATGGCGAAGGTAATGGGTCCATTACCCGCGAAATGGGCGTGTTCCGGCTGGAAATTGGGGCTGATTTGCCACGTGCCGGAGGGGAACGTGACGAAGAGCATTAGTTGGCACTCTTCCAGGTGGATACGTGGTTGCAACATTGTCAAGGCGGAAGCGGCAACTGCACGGGCGACAACAACATTGATCGGGCTGCATGCGGGAGGAAGAGACCGAGCCAAAACTTTCCTCCCGCTCGAGCAGTTGGTGGATGACGCATGCTCCAAACCAATGACCCACATTATTTGAAGGGTTGGATATGGAGCACCCTTTAATGCTGGCCGAAGACCGGATGACTAATATGTTAAAATGGCATTCTCAGTCAAAAGTTGCCATATTGGTCGGGCGACTGCTATAGAATCTGTCTCTTAGTCGCAAAAATAGAAAACAGGAAGCTGGACCACTGGATTGAGGATGGATGGCACAGATTCAATGGGACGGATGTGTACGCAGAAATGCACGCTTCTGTGCAAAAAGGACACTCGTTTCTCACGAATTTGCTCCCGTAATAGTCCTAGCACTGATTGGGAAGGAGGCAGCGAAACGGAAAAGGGCAAGTGTTGACCTAAGACGTGAAATGACGAAAATGCCCTCGGCGGGGCATAGAAATAACAGGCGGTGGCACGCTGGAGGGCACAATACTCATTGCGGCAGTGTTTTTGGTTTGATCCGACGGCCGAGGTCTTTCGGGAGCGAGATCAAATGGTCGAAAACGCATCAAGAAATCGATCCGACGGTCGAGAGTGCCTAAGCTCTAAGAAAGCGCAGGGGCGCCCACGGTTCTTATTTCAGGATTTGCTCCCGTGATAGTCCCATCTGACCATCTCCCTTGTTGCTTCGCGGCGGCGCTCCAGATCCGGTGCCAAGCGCATCCCTTCCCTTCCCCAGCTACTCCGACTCAAGGCCGCCATCGGACATCATGCCCCACATCTCCGAGCGGCAACTGGCCGTCGTCGCGACGGTGAGCTCCACGGCAGGGCTGGGCCCCGCCGGCGTAGGTGCCTTCGAGGCACCGCGTGACGTTCACCGTGCCCGCCTCCGGCACATCTACGAATGCAAGGTGGCCACCTCTCCCCTGCTTTCCTTTCCGGCAACGCCGTCGCCGCTATGTACAATCATTTTATTACTATTTTGCGTAGTGGATTTGGAGAATTTGTGACATTCCACTCCACAGTTTGTTTGTGTCAGTTTCCTTAACAAACGGCAATGCACTCCATATCCTTTGATGAAGGTTTAAAACCTTCAACTTTGTAGTACAAGTCAGGCTCATGTACTAGTGCATGCTTGTACAGGAACCGATCAAGTGCTTCTGCTAGCTCTTGTGTACGTGAGTGTCTCTTGGCGGAATTCAGTTTAGGCCATCTCAAGCGGTCTCTCTTGGTATTTTATGTTCCGTTCCATCATTTCTTTCCCCCAGAGATTTCAAAATCCTGACTGACAAGGCTGAGCCCCGTGGTGTCGCTAACCTGCATGCAGATCTTCGGCTCGACGAAATGCACCGGAGCACCACCCAGCGCCCGGGCCACCGCCGCGGCACCGGCCGGGCTGCCGCCAAGCGCGACCGCCTCAGCGCCCTCCCGGACGAGCTCCTGCACCACATCATGTCATTCTTGAAGGCGTGGGAGGTGGTCCGCACCTGCGTGCTCGCGCGGCGGTGGCACCACCTCTGGGCGTCCGCGCCCAGCGTCGATCTCCGCGTGCGCCCCTCCACTGGCCGCTACGGCGACCCGCCTGAGAAGTTCCGCGACTTCGTGCACCGGCTCTTCCTCCTACGTGAAGCGTCAGCCCCCGTGGTCATGCTCCGCCTGCGGTCGAGCGACGAAGAAGCGGGCTTCACCGATGACGACGCCAGCGTGTGGATGAGGGCCGCCATCAAGCGCAACGCGCGGGTTATCCATCTCACCGGGCGTTGCTCGGAGATCATCTCACCGGGTCGTTGGACCGCGTGTCGTTCATCTCTTGCCACCTCAAGGTCTTGAAGTTGTCGTATGCCATGCTCGACTACAGGATCCTCAGGCAGCTTTCTTCTAGTTGCACGTCTTTGGAAGTACTAGGTCTGAAGGATTGCTTGGTGGCGGGCCCTAGGATTGTGCCCGCCTCTTTGAAGACTTTAATCATGCTCGAATGCGAGATCAGTTGCGCCTTCTCCATTGCTGCTCCGAACCTCCTACTTCTGCACCTCATCACACCTTACGTCCGAGTCCCATCATTCAAGAATTTGGGGTCACTTGTTACAGCTACTATCATACTTGATGGCTCTTTCTTGGGTGATGACAATGAATACATCAGTGATGAAGATTATTGTGATGGAACTACTGATGACGACGGGGATGATAGCGACGACAATGATTGGACAAAGAGCTCGAAGATTCATGATGATTCTTCCTTGAGTGATAATGTTGGATATGATGATTTTATAAGGTTTGGATATGGACATGGTTTTGCTGAAGGAATTTATAGGCATGATCGTTACAAGGATAATTATAATTATGGTGGTGATATCGACAACGATGACAATACCTATGTATACAGTGAGATCGCAAATGATTCAAAGTATGGCTACAAAGGTAAAGGCCTGATTTCCAGTAAAGACAGTATCTATGGTGGATATAGAGAATGCAATGACGCGAAGATTTTAGGTGGCTGTCATATTCTTCAGAGTCTTTCAAGTGCTAGAACTTTGGAATTGTTGACTGATGCTGGAGAGGTATAGCTGTCACCACCTTTAACTATTTTCTCAATCTTCGAGTATATATGAAAATTTCCTTGATATAGCCATAATTGTTTTTTTTCTTAACAACTTTTTTCTGATGTTTGCAAAAGAAATTTATGTTGCTCCCAACAGAATACACATGTACAATGAGCACATTTCTTACATAAGTAGCAACACCTGGTTAGAAAGGCACAGTTGACTTGGAGAAGAGTTCAGATCAAGAAATTAGTACTAGCTCATTTCTTCATCAAATGTAGTAGGTGAAATCAATGAGATATGGAAGTACGAAGCTTCAAAAGAGCATTATATATTATTTCAGATTATTGTTTGTTATTTTTTACATTCTTGAAGTAGTGTATCTTTTTAAATGATTATTGTTCAAATCGTTGTGTAATTAACTATTTTGAGTCTGCGTACCAGTATAACGGCAATGTCCCTTCACATTATAGAAAAAAAATGAGGAATCATATTTTACCAATGGGTACTAATCATGGTAACACATCACTATATGTCTTAATTTCTTTTTCGTCGTGGGTATGTTTGTTTACTTCTCTGCATCTTAAATAAACCTCTTGTATTCAGTATATAGAATATAAAATTGATTCAAATTACTATGTTTATTTGCTGAACACTCATTTTATGTGCAATGTGTAGGTGGTTCTGAGTAGGGAACTGAATACATGTCCAACTTTTGGCAACCTGAAGACCCTGTGCCTTGGCGAATGGTGTATGACTGCAGACTTTGATGCATTAATTTTCTTGCTGCAGCACTCACCTAATATACAGAAGCTCTTTCTCCAACTTAAAATTGTATGTGTAATTACATATTTGGGGCTTATGCTTACTTGATTATCTTTTAGTTTCGAGTATTTTAGCACATGCTTAACAATAACTTTTTGATCTGCAAAAGAACTTCAATGCCAGAAAGGCATCAGAAACAGGTATCAAACTACAGGGAAGATCATTTACTTGCAAAGATCTTGGTGGTCTCGTCGGTGGCATCTCCGATCAGATCTGTTCTGACCAGTGCAGCCGGCGGTGGTGGTCATCTCTTCCGTCAGAGGTGGTCGGCCTGAGGCTGGGTGTTTGGATCTCGGGATCCGTCATCTGGCACCAGCTGCGAGTCGGGGAGACGTAGTTGCCGGTGAAAACCGAGCCGACGGCGGGCGATGGCGGCGTTCCACGTCGTTACCTTGATGAAGGCATCGTCATGTGACTACCGTCGACCCACTCGTATTGCTCCGGGGGAAACCCTAGGATCTGGTGTTCCAGACCGGACGACGGCGGCACTGAGGTGTCGTTTCTCTCTTGGGAGCGTCGTTTCATGGAGCAGCGCTGGAAGTCAGAGGCAGGAGGTGGAGCGGCTTCGTCTTGCACGGAGCTTCGGTGGAGATGTCAAGTCATGCCTGACCGACAGGTGCTACGCTTGGTCATGCCTGGTCGGCAGGTGCTACGCACGACAAATCCTCCAAGGGCTTCAAGCTGTGTCGGCTGGTGGTACGTGGCAGCATGGCGCTGAGGTGTATCAGTGGCGACCGCGATGTGTACAGCTGTTTGCGCGCAGGGAGGAGGTGACGTTGGGCGTCGTGGTGGCGTCGACGATAGCTGGGCCGAGCAAGGTTGATGCATCAGTACAGTTCTAAAGATGGAGCGGTGGCAGTTGGCGGCGGCGGCCTCTGAAAGCACGCCGGACCAGTGTGTGCCCCAGACCCGGCAAGTGGCTAGGTTGGGATCTCAGGTCTTAGATGTTAGGCTTGGCTGCGATGTCTGTTTGGTATTAGGCCCAGGCTATCTGCGCCCCTTCATCAACTGGATAGGTGTAGCAACAGTTTGTTGCTTAGACGGCGGCTTTAGTCTTACTGTTGTATGACTTTGTAAGGTCTTGTGAGAATAATTAATAAAGTGGCCGTATGCATCGCCCAGATGCAGAGGCCGGGGGTCATCCTCCTTTTCTAAAAAAAAAACTTGCAAAGATCTTCGAATGGTGAAGATCACATGCTCAAAGGAGGATGGGAGAGTCCATAAGCTGGCAAATTTGTTTATGGCAAATGGTATACCAGTCGAGAAAAATTATGTGCGCCACAGCGGGAGTGCTTGTGAGTCATACCTTCTCTTCTGATAGCATTTTGTATTTATTTTCATTATCAGTACTTTTACTTGCTTGTATGTTCCTGTGCTATTTGCTGACGGATGCCCGCTGCCTTGTTCCACTTACCCTGAAAAGCTACATGCTTTTATGTGTATATATAATCTGCTTAATATCGTGTCACCGTTCTGTTAAATTGGAAGTATGTTTTGATAACTTAAGTATGTTCCTTCTGTACATGATCCTAGACCACACACTTATCACTCCCTGATATTTCTGCCAGATCTCCGCAGCCAGAAGCAGATGAAGGAGTTTTGGAGGATGTAACACCCAACATCCTCATTTGCTTTGAAATAAGTTGGAGTGCTCTTGCCAATGGGATGAGCTTAGAAGTTCAACTAGTAGTAGGTCTAGCCTCTAGTACAACTTTGCTTTGTTCCTGGAACGGATATGAATGTTTGTTGTTTGAATGATTCAGACTTGAGAATGGTGTATCTGAGTCTCATGCGTTGTGCTATGCTCTAGTAAGCATTGATCATGTGGTGAGTTATAGGCGGGTCACACGGGGTGAACCGAGCAACAACAATCGACCATCGCGCGCCACACGGGGCAAACCGATTAACCATAGAGGGGTGGCGATGACATATCGGATGGCCCGTGCGAATAAAAGGCGTAATGCTGGAATTGTAGACATAAAGTTTACGAATTACGGGATCTCTCGGGGAACTTTAGACGTGTCCTGTCTCAACTACGGGGTCATCTCCTTGATCCCAAAGGTTCCTGGAGCGGCGGACATCCGGCAGTTCCGACCTATCACGGTCCTCAATGTGCTATTTCGGATTCTGGCCAAAGGGTACGCCACTAGGGCGGCCCTTATCGTTCCTCGAACCCACCATCCGAACCAGGCAGCCTTCACGAAAGGCCGGTATATTCTGGATGGGATCCTCGTTCTCCACGAGGTCATCCATGAAGTCAAGAGCAAACGCCTCCGCACAGTGTTCTTCAAGATTGACTTCCATAAAGCGTACGATACTGTACACTGGTCCTTCCTTCGGGAGGTGATGTTGAAGCGTGGCTTCGACCACCATTGGGTGGCCCGGGTGATGCAGCTGGTTACGAGTGGGCGCACGGCTGTCAACATAAATGGGGAGGTCGGACCGTACTTCCAAACTGGCCAGGGGGTTCGGCAAGGGGATCCTATCTCCCCATTTCTTTTCAATCTTGTGGTCGATGCGCTAGCTACGATCCTAGGCCTGGCCAAGGGCCACATTAAGGGGATTTGCCCCCATCTTGTGGCCAATGGTGGTCTGACCGACCTCCAATATGCGAACGACACCATTATGATGGTGGAGGGCTCAGACGAGGATATCCGACACCTCAAGTTCCTCCTCTGTTTTCACGAGATGTCGGGTCTCCCGATTAACTTCGCTAAGAGTGAAGTGATGGTGCTTGTGTACTCTCGGGAGGAAGCCTAGCGAATCGCCAATCGCCTAAACTGTCTCTTGGGCTCCTTCCCGACTACTTACCTTGGCATGTCGATTAGTGACGGCCGTCTACAGGAGAAAGACTTCCGCCCAATAATTTCCAAGCTCCAACCTAGGATGGAGCCTTGGCAGGGGAGGTGGCTTTCCAAGGTCGCTCGAGTGATTCTGATGAACTCCTCCCTCGTTAGCCTCTTGATGTATGTTATGGGATTCTATAGTTTACATGAATCCCTCCATCAGGAGGTCACCAAACTTCTCTCCAGATTCTTCTGGGCTGGAGAGAACAATAAAAAGAAGTACCACATGGTTAAGTGGTCTGAGATCTGCAAGCCCAAGGACCAGGGCGACCTCGGGGTCATTTCATCCAAGCGGATGAATATTGCCCTCCTCTACAAATGGCTTAGGCGCATTCAGACCGGGGAGAGTGGGCTTTGGTTGGAGATTGTCCACGCAAAATATCTTCGAGGGAAACCTCTGGTGTTTGCCGCTAGATCTGGTGGATCCCAATTCTGGCAATCGATGATTCAACTGATGTCGGTCCTGCGTATTGGGACCTCCATTCAGGTGGGCTCTGGATCCGGCGCGCACCCTCTTCTGGCTTGATAGATGGGCCAGGACGCGTCCGTTTGCGGAGCGGTTCTACGCTTTATTCTCAATTTGTGTCTGCCCACAACTCTCGGTGGCTGTGGCTTTGGCTGACTTGGGCGCTATTGCCTTCCACCGTACCTTCGGGGCGACGGAGCTTGCTCAATGGGAGGAGCTGCTCGAGTGTGTGGCCCTCCACACGCCCTCCCTTGAGCCAGATTCGCTATCTTGGCATCTATTGCCAAGTGGCCGCTTTTCTACTAGATCACTGTACCAGGCAATTGTGCCCACCCCCGGACCAATTGAGCTCTCGATCTTATGGGAGATCAAGATCCCCTTGAAAATCAGCATATTCCTATGGCAATGGGTCCGTGGCCGACTGCCCTCGGGCATGGAGGTGCGCAAGCGTAATGGCCCTGGGGATGGCCTCTGTCCCATTTGCTTGGTATCGGAAGACTGCAACCACATCTTCTTCCGGTGCCCGTCGGCGCAGTTCCTATGGAGCTGCTTCAGGGAGGTGGTTGGTGGTGTGCCACGGCAACCTTCCGGACTTGTTCGGGGAGATCCTTAGGCTCCCCGGTCCTAGACGTGCCCCCACTTGGGTGGCTATGGGTACCCTTGCATGGACCCTTTGGTGCAGCCGCAATAAACTAGTCATCGAACGCGTGATTCCTTGCCGTGTGACTGATGCAATCTACAAAATGTGTGGTTTTTTACAGCTATGGAGTCCGCTTAGCAAGCGGTGTGATCGGGACGTCATCAACAACATTATCATGGGTCTCCGCTCCTCGGCTGCAGCTCTAGCTCCACCACAACCGCCACCCCCTCCGGAGCCGGATTAGCTTCTTTTTCTCTTTGTTTGGGGTTTGTCTTGTTGTGCCCCCAGCGATGATTTGAGACTTGAGATCAGCTTGTACTTTGAACCGTTTTGTTGGATGCTTGGGGTTGTTGCTTTACAATATAAAGCGGGAACCCTTTTTCGCATAAGTTTACGAATTATTAATTTCCTAGATGCATAGCCGGTCGATCTCTGTATACATATCCATACATGACAATGTATTCCCTCCCCATGAAAAAATATTCTTCATTTCCCTTCATTCAATTTTTTTATCGTCAGAAACATAAAAAACTGACCCGCTGCGTTGATTAGTCACATCGATGAGATCTATGGGCAAACGTGGAGGCACACTTCCTGCCTTGGCCAGCAAGGTAGACCCGGCAATGTTGCACAACAAAATTTGACTTCCTCAGGGCCGTGCCTCCTCCCTATGCACATTTTTTGTTTCGGGTGGTTGTCTTTGCCTATGGCATCGCCATCCTAAAGACGAGGACCACCTGATCTGTTGATCTCATCATCTGCATGGACAGAGAGTGCATTGCGTGCATGCACATACATCAGACGGCTTGCCCCAAAAACAATATAAGAAGCCACAGTGCAATATTCAACAATTACTCCATATTTATGTAACTTTTTATGATATGAAAGAGCATATTCACAAGTACTAAATGATTTGCAATACAAACCTAGTAACAGTAAATATATATATACGGGTATAAAGCAATTGTTGGTCACAATCTCATCCTAACTTGTGTAGTGTACATTGAAAACGGATGGAGCATATACATTACCAGTTGAGGAGACCAACATGAGCGTGGAGCATCCAAGGAGCACAATGAATAAAATCGCCGCTGCCTTGGCTTCCATCTGGCCGTTGAGTTTGTTGAACGCCATGTTTTGGTCCCTAACTTCTGTTTTTTTTTTTTTTGAGAACTGATCCTAACTTATATGAGATACTTATATGGATGATGAACACAACTGATGTGCTCAATCGAGTCAGGCCCTGGGCTATTTATATACCAAGACGCAGCGCACAGGGCAGACTTAGTCAATTCATTATAATAACAAAAATAAATAGACATCGCATATCCGTGGGACAAGATAAGCAGCAATTACTTGCAAAAATCCTATCTTTAAGTTATAAATATCATGTGCATTTTTTTGCGAATGATAAATATCATATGTATTAAATATGTGTTTATATAGTATATCTTATCGATGGATTGTATCTTGTTGTATTCTAAAATATTTCTCATTTAATGTGTTTTGTGAGAGACAAAATATGAGTTGCCTTATTTTTTTGTGTCAAGAGCTACATCTATATTAAGATAGGATAACTCTCTCTTTCCTTACTAAATAGGCTGCCACATTAGATTTTTTTACTTAGATGTCGGAATTATGATATAGGCCAAGATAACTTTATGAAATATTAATTTCCTTTGCAGCGTCCCTCTCACACATCTTGCATTAACTCAATCAAATCGAACTAAATCCTTTATAGCACCCTCGTTGGTGGGTATAAAGTAACCGCATTAACTCAATCAAATCATTTTAGCTATATGTTAGATACAGGCAATCAGAAAAAAATCAAATCTTTTGCATTATCTCAATCAAATCAAATCACTTTTTCTTTAGAAATGTGGATGCTGTTAGTATATGTCAGTCACGAGGGCGCACGAGGCGGCAGCCCTGCAGGCGCACATGCGGGGGAAAACGGTGGGCGGCTGCGGCGAGCGGACAGGGAACGCTTGTGGTGGGCACAGCCGGCGCGGCCACGACGCGCGAGCGAGCGAAGCCGACGACAGGGGAGAGGAGGCGAAGAGGGGCGCGGCTCACCCTGCGGTGCAGGGGGTCGGGCGGCGAGGCGCGAGGTGGTCCAGTGAGGAGGAGACAAGGAAGCGACGAGGGCGGACGGCGAGGTGGCGTCGGGGACGAGCGACGATGACGACCGCGAGGTGGTTGGGTGGGCCGCACTTGTCATAAACGTGTTTAAATCTTCTAAACTGGTCATTTTCCAAAAATGGTAGTTTTTTGTCACGGGTTAGTAAAAAAGTGGTAGTGTTTGGCACAAATTTGTAAAGTGGTAGTTTCTGGGCACGTTTCCATGAAATGTGGTAGTTTTTAGTTAAATACTCGAAAATCATAGATTTTCTCAGTTTTGATAAAACTGCCCAGGTGTTTGGCAAGTGGCAGTTTTTGTGTGATTTCTTTGGTTTGCACAGATTGTTACGTTGTTGCATGCATAGTAAGCTACACTCACGGATCAGCTTGTGCTAATGGCCACCGTATGCATGCAGCCTTGCATTGCACGGGCATGTTCTCTCATAGTAGATGTAGGATATGTTGTTGTAGTAGTAGAGTTTATCTACTGTAATCAATCAAAGACCGATTTTTTTTTGAATTAATCAAAGACCGAGTTAGTTACGACATGGACACAGAGAGAGCGCCCAGTCAGCAATTCTCAGTTTTTCAAAAAGAGGTTGGGACCTTTTTTTTATATACTACAAAAAGACCACAATTTTAGAGATACTACGGTTTGTTAAACTGCAGTATTTTTTTCATCCAAACAACTCAAAGTATTGAATACCAAGGTTTTTTCAGAAACCACAATATTCTTTAAAAACTACAAAAATTCTTTGGCTCCCAAACGCACCCTAAATATGTTCCTTCTGTACATGATCCTAGACTACCCACTTATCCACCTCTTGATATTTCTACCAAATTTCTGCAGCCAGAAGCAGATGAAGGAGTTCCGGGGGATGTAACATCCAACATCCTCATTTGCTCAAATAAGAAATCATGTTGATTGAGATCATTGCATGTACTCCCTCCGTTCCGAATTACTTGTCTTAGATTTGTCTAGATACGGATGTATCTAGCACTAAAATAAGTCTAAATACATCCGTATCTAGACAAATTCAAGACAAGTAATTTGGAACGGAGGGAGTAACTAGCAATGATCTAGTGACTAATAAGATGCATGTAACTAGCAAGTATCAGTAACTAGTAGAATACAACGGTCTCCACGAAGCACTGATCATGCTCTCAAAGCTGCGTTGAGTTCTTGATTGCCTCTTTATTGGTAACATGGATGATATTGTGGTTATTGAATCGTTGGAATGTTCTTGCCAGTGGGATGAGCTGAGAAGTTCAACTAGTAGTAAATCTAGCCTCTAGTACAACTTTGCTTTGTTCCTGGAACGGATATGAATGCTCGTCGTTTGAATGCTTCAGACTTGAGAGTGGTGCATCTGAGCCTGTACGTCATGCTCCAGTAAGCATTGATCCTGTGGTGAGTTATAGGCGGCTTTAATGCCTTGCAAATCCTGATGTCATGTAAATGTAAATGAACCTTGACAACGGTTTAACTTGAAGGCCATTGTCAAACTAGGTGCATATACTAACTCAGTCTCAAACGTAAACCGACAGGCAACATGCAGCTACATCCACTGAATGCATAGTTCTGGTAATCAAGGCACATCAAATCCAGAAACACTTAATCGCGCTCGCGCACTCAAACCCAATGGCGATGCAAATGTTATGATACAAATGAAACACACTTATCAGTGAGAGCAACATAGAAATAGGATTGCTTACCGCTGCACCAGAATTGGCTCAGATAAATGTAAAAATATGCCTAGTCTTCATTGCAACCAGCAAGATGATAACATAAGACTCAGCTCAGTAGATCAATAGGTAGCACGACCATCGTAGGACGCTCGAACGCTGAAAACGCTTGTCGCGGCAAAACCAAGTGCACATCATTATTGATGATGTATTCTCTAGCATATGTAATGGTGCAACTAAGGACATCCTCGTCGTTCATTCAATCATTCATTCAGTACCTGCACGAGGGAGGCTAAAGCACCACACGGGGGTATGGGGTTGGGACTTGGGAGCACCCGGGTGATGGGATGGTGTGGATCTTCTTGAGGCTGGTTGAAAGCAGCCCCCGTCCTAGGTGGAACACATGTGCTGGTGCGGGTTGGCATGCTGGTCGGCGGCGGCCGCGACACATCTGAGCGCCGTCTTGATGGTGACCCAAGTGACGTCGCAGATGAACCCAAAATTCTTGTTCATGGCACGGTCCTTTCTTTTAGACCACGCATTATATTAAATACAAAGAGTACAATCAATACAAACACATGTGGAGCTAGACTGCTAGACAAACTGGACAAAAACCTATGTCCTGAAAACTATGCAGCAATGATCCCAAGAAAATAAAATTTACGGAAAATTCCCAAGACATCTCTGCACACAACGAAGCCAACAACCGCTTCTGAATTTCAGCATCGCCGAAGCATTCACTGAAAAAAGAAGTGGATCCTCCAACATCTCAAGACGCAGAGCAGCATCATCGCCAAATTGGCTTTCAAAGCCGATGAACAAACCCGCTGCATGCAACAAAGCACTTGTCGTTGTGGCATGTTGGCCGGGGAACTTCCCTGTGCTGGTCTAGACCCGAATTCATCGCTTCCCACCGATGAAGTCGGGGGAGAACGGTGGAACCGCCACCATCTGACCACAAAACCCACTCTTGGATCATCATCTTGTCCTAACCGATGGCACCGCTGCGAGAGACGGAAGCCACCAACAATACAAAGAACAACATATCTCACCGTCTTGCTGGCAAGAAGACGAGGCTACCGGCTTCTCGACGTCATCTCGGAGATCGTCGTCATGGAGAGGAAGAAGCCGAAGCAGATTTATTCGACACGGCCCCGTCCTCATCATTCCGTTGCCACCAAACGAAACATAGACCCTAACCGTCGTCCGTGATCGCCCTGTTTATCTCTGGAGCAGTTGGGAGCGGTCCTTGACGACGAGGCGCGTGGCTACGACGGGGTCGGAGTCGGCCCAGATTGCCATACACATTCATTCCCCTCACCGTTGTTGAGGTCCTGTTCGTACTTGATTTGGATTCTGTTATAGACGAACGACAGGATTCGGGGTACTGTTCTGATCAGGGTTAAGAAAGGCTTTGGATCCCTCCTCCGATTAGAACGCGACCTCGCCGCCAGCCCAAGATAAATCCAATTGTTACAGGCAAGGCTTTCTCTTCTTCTTCCTCGGAGTAGTTATTGCGACTCAGTTGCAGCGATGGGATCCGCCATCTCTTCCGCCATCGCCGATGCAGCAGTGCAGTTTTTACACCTTGACGGGCCGATCGTGGACGAGGACGATCCCCACCGGGGGCCCTTGCTCTACGAGCTCCCCCTCGACCAGCAACAACGCCATGTCCAACGCTTCATGGACAGGTTGGAGCGCAAGCGTCGCCGCAACCTTGTGTTGTACGGCCCCCGCTCAGAAGTGTATTGCTCCTACACATGACACATCGTCCCTCGCAGATTGAGTTCATCCGCTAGCTGTTCCATATTGATATACCAGGACGATCTAGCTAGTAATATTAAGATGTTGTGAGACCATTAGTCCTAACATGTAGTATGTACTTATATGCGCCCATGCAGGGAGCGCAACAAAGCCATCGTTCTCCCACATGTCCTGATCGCCCTTCGCCATTACAATTTGAACAACCCGGTAATAGATCATTACCTTGCTTGTTTGTTTGAACAAGTTTTGTTGGATATTAGAATAGAAAAATATTCTTTTTGTTGTTTGAACATGTTTGTTTGATGGGCCTTACTATATTTTCCTATGCCTTCCTTGTGCTCTATGTTTCAGGGTGCCGAGTTCGAGCCAGTCAGTCCTATGTCATGCAACCGTGTCGGTTTCAGGGACGAGATTTGGTTTCACTTCAACTTTCTAGCTCGCCGCCGCCGCGAAAAGCAAAACTTCTGGGCTCGTGGGAGGGTTGCTCCAGAACCAGATACCTCTGAGCAGTATTTCTTCGCTGAACTACACTATGACCGCTTCGGCAAATCAGTTGTCGAAACATGCATCATATTGGGTGGGTAACCGTACAATTGACTACTTGAATTATTCCAACATATGTTGATTCCTGCATTTGTCCTAGTTTTCTGCTAGCTGTCTAGTACTCCCTCCGACTTAATTTTAATTTAAAAAACATCGGCATACAAATTTTGTCGGAAGTCATACGGTGCATGGTTCATGGTTCGACCAAATTTGTAGGAACACCCATCAACAACTACAGTACTAAATAGATATAATACTCCCTCTGTTTCAAAATAAGTGACTCAACTTTGCACTAACTTTAGTACAAAGTTAGTGCAAAGTTGAGTCACTTATTTTGAGACGGGGGGAGTATGAAATTGTTGTTTCTTGTCCATGTTATGATACTAATTTGGCATTGCAATTGTTGATATTTTTTTTTGTATAAATGCAGTCAAACTTTTGCACCATTTGACTTTAGACATAATTCATACTCCCACTTTTCAAGCACGGAGGGAGTATTGTTTTCTCGATGAGGCTAACTAGTACTCTCGCCGTCCCATAATATAAAAGCGTTTTTGACACTAGAGGGAGCAGTTTTCTTTTTGTAAGTAAGGGATATTAGCAGTTTATAAATTTATGAATTCCATGTCCCCGTGCTTCCTGGTTGATCAAAGAAAACAAAAATCTACTTCCACTTGTTTGATCTACTTTGCATCAGAACCTTCAACGCATAACCTTAAGAGCAACCAGTACCCTCCAGAGAGTAGTTCTTAAAAAAAAGGCTACCAAGGGTTGGCTGCTTTTTTCCCCCAATTGTGTACATGCCCCTACGGTTTGGCTCTAGCATTTCATGACATTACACTGATGCATTATTCTCTTGTTAAACCTATTCTCTTGCTGATTGCTAGTAATTAAACTAGTATCTTGTTAATTGTTGTTATACTGGATCATATTAATATCATTATTCTGCGGTTGATATGCTCACTAGCAGAGTGCATCTTATCGGTGAAAGATTGATGTTGTGTAAATGTATTCTATATTTTGCATTTGCACTTAGCTGATTATGTTGCAACTACAATTTCATGCATGTAATTGTCCGTCATGAACACTGATATTTACATTTGTGCATGCACGAGAACATGTGACACTGCCATTGGTTTGCCACAAATTGTTAGACCGTTCTTTGGTATTGACCATCTATTATGTTGTTTAAACATTTTGATACACATGAATTCTAATTTGTCTTGTTTCTTCTGTATTTAACAGAAAAACCGATTTATCAATTCAAAAGTAAGTGTGCCTTTTGCAAGGGCTCGGCTGGGATTTGGCACCCTAGGAACGGAGGATTTTTGTGTGGAAGGGAGGGCCAGAAAAAGGAGTACTGCCAGATGTTTATGTTGAGTGAAAGGCCCAAGAAAGGACCAGAGGAGGAACCTTCTTAAGTTCGAAGGCTATTCGATGAGTTGCCGCTAGCAGCCTAGCTAGCCGTGGGTTTGGATTCATATAGATTAGCTAATGTACAGCAAGCTGATACTCTTTTGCCTGGATATCAAAATGTAGTAGTTAGATATTCACGTGTTGCTACCATACAAATGACTATATAAAGGCGGGTCCTAGGTGCCGACGCGCCGGCCCAAATTTGGGCCGGTCGGTCCACACCCATCTGATGTGGTCGATGGGAGCCGTCTGATGTGCCGTCGTCTTCGTCAACGCACTTGTACGAAGAATCTTTCTGCATCTCGTCGCTCCCTTCCTTCTCACCGGCCGCACATGTTCACTCGTCACTGCCTCTCGCCGGTCGTCCTTGCCTCTGGTCACCGTCCGCCGCTAGTTTCCGCCCTTGCTGGCCGTCCTAGTCGCCGGTCGCAGCCCCTGCCGGCCGTCCTTGGCGCCGGCTTCACCCATGCAACAGATGCATCCCACAGGTGGCAGCTCCTGTGGCGACGGTTGCAGCTCCGGCGTGTGACGGCCGTAGCTCATTGGCGTGCTCATGCCCGATGCCCCGACGTAGCTCGCCATCCCCCATCGCCCATCGGAGCAGAAAGGGCTCACTAGTTAGTAGTTTTTGCGGTTGCCGGTTGAAGCAAAAAAGCAACACAGTCGTACCACCGGGTCGACGCCAGTGATGGCTTGTAGTTAAATAGAGGCGCCGGTTGCAGCAGAAAGGCGACACAGTCGTAAATAAAACGTTTCAACGCCAGTGGTTGGCTGTAGCAAAATGAGTAGCTGGTTGTAGCACAAAAGCAACGCGTTCGTAGCAAAAAAATCTTTGCCGATGGTAGCAAAAAAAATGACAATTGCAGCAAAAAATCGTCATCGCCGCCGTCCCGGCCGAGTCGCATCTCTGTCGTGAATGATGTAGCAAAATTCCTTGCCGGTCATAGAAAAAATTGACGACAATTGCAGAAAAAATGTCATCTCCCCCGTCATGGGGTCGTAGCTCCGCCATTGGCCACAGATGGATGTAGCAAATTGCCGTCGCCGTGGTAGCAAAAAGTCAACACGGTTGCAGCAAAAAATTCAACAACCAAAACTCCAGCAGTTAGTTGAAGCAAGGAAAAAGCAGGTGGTAGCATCCTCACCAACTGATTGTAGCATCTCTTGCGAAAGGGTTGTAGCATCTCGCTGTCGGGGGGTTGAAGGAGGTGTTGGCACATTCATAGGGAGTGTTGCATCACCAATGGTGGAGTGGTAGTCGAAGGGGTGACGTGGGAGACGGCGGCCAGCTCGCGGAGAAGAAAATAGGTGAGGAGCGAAGGAAGGGGATCTATCCCGTGATGGTGGGAAGGGGGTCATCCCCGTGATGACGGGAAGGAGAGGCCAGCGACTCCAGGATGGCCGGCGGACGAGATCTGGCAGGGAAGACACGCCGGCTGTGAGGAACTGCGCGGATCTGGCCGGACGCGCTCGGTGAGGTGGTGGTCGAAGGCCGCGGACGCCATGAATGGGGATGCGATGCTTTTTTCCAAAAAAAGGAGGGAAAGAGGGATAGCGTGGGATCTAAGAGCAACTCGAAGGCGCCGACCCAAAAAGATGCACACTTTGTCCGCCTTTTGTCCATTTGGGTCGGCCGACCACTCGTAGTCCGCCCCGTTTTGCATTTGGTTCGGCCGTGCGCCCAACGCGCTGACCCATGTCATGTCCGCACATAATTTTAAAAAGGCCCGCGGTCATAGATCATGCCAGTGGCCATGCCATCGCCCAGAGTTCATGTCGGCGCCGTGCCAGCCTCCAAAAGAAGCACCATATAGTTCATGCTGGCACACTTGCCATCGGGCGTCACACATGCCAGCACACAAAAAAGGGGCGGGATTCTGCCGAACAGGTTGTGGGTGTCGGGATGCATGTCGGCTGGTATCTCCCACGCATGTTTCCTCCCCCCTTCGAAGGATGATCCACCGGCCACTGGTGTGGCATTGAGTTCGGCCATGGGCGCGGGCGTGGATGGTGCCACCACGCTCACCTGCGGCGAGCATTCCCCGGAGAAGCGGAGTCTTGCGGATAGGGATGGAAGCCGGGAATCGGCCGCGTGGCAGACGCATGCGGCGACTCTGGCAGTACCACCCGAGGAATTGCCGATGAAGACGTGCTGGCCGCAGCCACGGCAGCGCGGACGAGCCCGTGATGGCTTGGGTTTAACCCTAGGTAGAGCAGGGCCTCCCTCGTTGCCGCGGCGACTCGGGCATTGGTTTCCTCCTGTTGTGCGGCGGCAGAAAGGGTGACGTGGCCGCGACTTCGAGATTGAGGTCCCGAACGTGCCTCCGGCCCTTCCTCTTGGTCGACTGCACGACCCGCTGCTCGGGCGCCAACTGCTTCTTCTTGGGCGGCGCCGCAGTCTTGCGGGTGGCGCGGGGCATGCCTTTGGCGGAGGCGACATAGGTGAGGCCAGAGGAGGTGAGGAAGGCGAGGCCGCCGGTGGCGTTGAGGGTCGGCACGTCGTCCAAGGCGAGCGGCCGGGAGCGCGAGCAGGCGGGATTTTTTCGAAAAGTGGGGGGGGGGGGGGGGGGGGGGGATGATGGTGGTTGTGCCGCCGACTGGCGGGCCAGAGGGAGTAGGCAGGCGTCGCACACGTCCTTTCCGTGTTCGTGGTGACCCAAATTAGGCCCAATTTTGGGCCAAGAATGGGTCGGCATGTGGACAAAAAACAGTCGTGCGTCAATTTGGGTCGGCGTGTTGGGCCGACTTTTATGTCCGTTTTAACTCAACCGGACACGCGCGGACAAAATGGATCGGTGTGTTGGAGTTGCTCTAACTGCAGCGCATCGCGAGATCGGAGCGCGTCCGTGGGACCTGGCGAAGCTTCGGCCGGATACAAGTGTTTCCCGAAGGATCGTCGTATTTCATAACTACATGTGCCGTGCACGATGGTTGGGGTATTCCCCGCTCTTCTCCAGCGACCATTAAGCATCCATATTGCTCACTTATCACTTCCTTGGTCTTCTGTACACAAATTACACACAAGGTTTTCCTTTTCTCTCCACAAAATTTCAGTATCTCACTCACTTTTAAAACATTACTGTTCTGAAAAAACTAATTTCAGTAAAATATATTTTTCACTCCTCAAAAAAACAGGCTTCGCTCATTTCTGGCCACCACCATGCAAGCGATCAACGAAACCTTGAAGAAGTTTAGTACGAAAACTGGTGAGCTTTTTCCGAGCAGTAGAAGGAGCAAAATCTCGTCATCACTAGCTCAAACAAGATCCGGTTTTATGAGAGGACCAGTGAGCAAGATAAGTATTCTCTATGTCGAGGACAACGAGGTTGACCCATTGGATTCTATCGTTTTCAACCAAAGAATCAAGCTACCACATCCTTGAAATCCTACAGTCAAGAAATATCTACATCGTAGTGCCATTTGTGACCCGTTTGACAAAGACAGTCTTACCAAACATGTGATGGCATGCTCTTTAAAGTTATTTATCATTTTTCCTTTATGTGTCCATCACGTGTGGAGGTGTAACATTAGTGCTCTTTTCATTTTTCATTCAGGGGGGCATCCCATAAATTACCTAAGAAGGTAGCTAGCACTAGTGTTCGGGGGTGAAGGCCTAGAAACGGACGGCCACATTGCCATCAGCAAGCAGGGGTGAAAGGAGTTCTTCATGTGAAAAAAATCTACAGGTTCAACAAGCTGTGTTGATCACTGTGTTGAACACTATGCACAACAACTTGAAGATGATGATTTTCATTAACATCATTTATTTTAAGATGCATAAAGTTTGTAGATAATAAATCAAGTTGAGAGATTGAACATTTTATATATGTTTGGCCATGAGTTGATAGAATTTCAGATTAATACCTTATTCATGTGTCATTTTTCTGCGATAAAACGCTGCCACGACGGCGTTTCTCGCTGCCGTGACAATGATTTGCCGAAATCCCCCCCGGAAAATGTACTAGTGGCGTACCTAACCTAACGAAACGCACTATACATGAAATATATTTGTGGCGTGTAACCTAGAGCCACGCCACTAATATGTACCACCTCCGTCCTGATTTATTGGTCCCCTTCGCATTTTTGTGCTAAATTTTGATCTTAAATTTAAGAGCGCTGCTACACGCACGACGTTGTGCAGACCAATTCTGCACGACACTGCATATCACTTCGTCCGTTCATATCATCGAAGTGCAGTGGACGGTTGGATTTGTCATCGTCTCGCTGTCGTGCAGATTGAACCGTCTGCAGAGCAGTTTCGTACATTTAACTAATAAAATGTGAATGTATGTAACCAAAAAAAATATCACAGAAAACTAGGTTCAAAAACGAATTCAACGGTAATGATTTTTGGTGACATGCATTATTATTTTCTTACTTAAATTTATGATCAAAATTTTGCACAAAATACTAAATGGATCAATAAATCATGACGGAGGTAGTATGTTACTAGTGTCGTGAACATGACAGGCCACCAGTAACATTTATGAGTGGCGCGACACTGGTGGCGTGTGTGGGAAACATGCCACCAATGATGATTTTGGCAAGCCACAACCGCACATTTCTACAATAGTGCATTTTGGGGAAGAAAAGGACACAACCTCCATGCATGACTCTGCCATCCTTGTTGGGGAACGTAGTAATTTCAAAAAAAATTCTACGCACACGCAAGATCATGGTGATGACATAGCAACGAGAGGGGAGAGTGTTGTGCACGTACCCTCGTAGACTGTAAGCGGAAGCGTTATGACAACGCGGTTGATGTAGTCGTACGTCTTCACGATCCGACCGATCCAAGCACCGAACGTACGGCACCTCCGAGTTCAGCACACGTTCAGCTCGATGACGATCCCCGGGCTCCGATCCAGCAAGGCTTCGAGGATGAGTTCCGTCAGCACGACGGCGTGGTGACGATGATGATGTTCTACCGGCGCAGGGCTTCGCCTAAACTCCGCGACGATATGACCGAGGTGGAATATGGTGGAGGGGGGCACCGCACACGGCTAAGGAACGATCCGTAGATCAACTTGTGTGTCTTAGGGTGTCCCCCCGCCCCCGTATATAAAGGAGCAAGGGGGGAGGCCGGCCGGCCCTAGAGGGCGCGCCAGGAGGAGGAGTCCTCCTCCTAGTAGGGGTAGGACTCCCCTTTTCCTACTCCTATTAGGAGGGGGAAAGGAAGGTGGAGAGGGAGAAGGAAAGGGGGGCGCCGCCCCCTCCTAGTCCAATTCGGACCAGAGGGGGAGGGGGGCGTGGCCCACCCTGGCCGCCCCTCTCTCTCTCTCTCTCCACTAAGGCCCATGAGGCCCATTACTTCTCCCGGGGGGGTTCCGGTAACCCTCCGGCACTCCGGTTTTCTTCGAAATCACCTGGAACACTTTCGGTGTCCGAATATAGCCGTCCAATATATCGATCTTTATGTCTCGACCATTTCGAGACTCCTCGTCCTGTCCGTGGTCACATCCGGGACTCCGAACAAACTTTGGTACATCAAAACTTATAAACTCATAATAAAACTGTCATTGTAACGTTAAGCGTGCGGACCCTACGGGTTCGAGAACTATGTAGACATGACCTAGAACTATTCTCGGTCAATAACCAATAGCGGAACCTGGATGCCCATATTGGTTCCTACATATTCTACGAAGATCTTTATCGGTCAAACCGCATAACAACATACGTTGTTCCCTTTGTCATCGGTATGTTACTTGCCCGAGGTTCGATCGTCGGTATCCAATACCTAGTTCAATCTCGTTACCGGCAAGTCTCTTTACTCGTTACGTAATGCATCATCCCGTAACCAACTCATTGGTCACATTGCTTGCAAGGCTTATAGTGATGTGCATTACCGAGAGGGCCCCGAGATACCTCTCCAACAATCGGAGTGACAAAACCTAATCTCGAAATACGCCAACTCAACATGTACCTTTGGAGACACCTGTAGTACTCCTTTATAATCACCCAGTTACGTTGTGACGTTTGGTAGCACCCAAAGTGTTCCTCCGGTAAACGGGAGTTGCATAATCTCATAGTTACAGGAACATGTATAAGTCATGAAGAAAGCAATAGCAATATACTAAACGATCAAGTGCTAGGCTAACGGAATGGGTCATGTCAATCACATCATTCTCCTAATGATGTGATCCCATTAATCAAATGACAACACATGTCTATGGTTAGGAAACATAACCATCTTTGATTAATAAGCTAGTCAAGTAGAGGCATACTAGTGACGTTGTATTTGTCTATGTATTCACACATGTATTATGTTTCCGGTTAATACAATTCTAGCATGAATAATAAACATTTATCATGATATGAGGAAATAAAGAATAACTTTATTATTGCCTCTAGGGCATATTTCCTTCAGTCTCCCACTTGCACTAGAGTCAATAATCTAGATTACAAAGTAATGATTCTAACACCCATGGAGTCTTGGTGCTGATCATGTTTTGCTCGTGAGAGAGGCTTAGTCAACGGGTCTGCAACATTCAGATCCGTATGTATATTGCAAATTTCTATGTCTCCCACTTGGACTTGGTCCCGGATGGAATTGAAGCGTCTCTTGATGTGCTTGGTCCTCTTGTGAAATCTGGATTCCTTTGCCAAGGCAATTGCACCAGTATTGTCACAGAAGATCTTCATTGGTCCCGATGCACTAGGTATGACACCTAGATCGGAAATGAACTCCTTCATCCAGACTCCTTCATTTGCTGCTTCCGAAGCAGCTATGTACTCCGCTTCACATGTAGATCCCGCCACGACGCTTTGTTTAGAACTGCACCAACTTACAGCTCCACCGTTTAATAAAAACACGTATCCGGTTTGCGATTTAGAATCGTTCGGATCAGTGTCAAAGCTTGCATCGACGTAACCATTTACGATTAGCTCTTTGTCACCTCCATATACGAGAAACATATCCTTAGTCCTTTTCAGGTATTTCAGGATGTTCTTGACCGCTGTCCAGTGATCCACTCCTGGATTACTTTGGTACCTTCCTTCCAAGCTTATTGCTAAGCACACGTCAGGTCTAGTACACAGCATTGCATACATGATAGAGCCTATGGTTGAAGCATAGGGAACATCTTTCATTTTCTCTCTATCTTCTGATATGGTCGGGCATTGAGTTTGACTCAACTTCACACCTTGTAGCATGGGCAAGAACCCTTTCTTTGCCTGATCCATTTTGAACTTTTTCAAAATTTTATCAAGGTATGTGCTTTGTGAAAGTCCTATTAAGCGTCTTGATCTATCTCTATAAATCTTGATGCCTAATATGTAAGCAGCTTCACCGAGGTCTTTCATTGAAAAACTTTTATTCAAGTATCCCTTTATGCTATCCAGAAATTCTATATCATTTCCAATTAATAATATGTCATCTACATATAATATCAGAAATGCTACAGAGCTCCCACTCACTTTCTTGTAAATACAGGCTTCTCCAAAAGTCTGTATAAAACCATATGCTTTGATCACACTATCAAAGCGTTTATTCCAACTCTGAGATGCTTGCACCAGTCCATAAATGGATCGCTGGAGCTTGCACACTTTGTTAGCACCTTTTGCATCAACAAAACCTTCTGGCTGCATCATATACAACTCTTCTTCCAGAAATCCATTCAAGAATGCAGTTTTGACATCCATTTGCCAAATTTCATAATCATGAAATGCAGCAATAGCTAACATGATTCGGACAGACTTAAGCATCGCTACGGGTGAGAAAGTCTCATCGTAGTCAACCCCTTGAACTTGTCGAAAACCTTTCGCAACAAGTCGAGCTTTATAGACAGTTACATTACCATCAGCGTCAGTCTTCTTCTTAAAGATCCATTTATTCTCAATGGCTTGCCGATCATCGAGCAAGTCAACCAAAGTCCATACTTTGTTCTCATACATGGATCCCATCTCAGATTTCATGGCCTCTAGCCATTTTGCGGAATCTGGGCTCATCATCGCTTCCTCATAGTTCATAGGTTCATCATGGTCAAGTAACATGATTTCCAGAATAGGATTACCGTACCACTCTGGTGCGGATCTTACTCTGGTGGACCTACGAGGTTCAGTAGAAACTTGATCTGAAGTTTCATGATCAATATCATTAGCTTCCTCACTAACTGGTGTAGTTGTCACAGGAACCGGTTCTTGTGATGAACTACTTTCCAATAAGGGAGTAGGTACAGTTACCTCATCAAGTTCTACTTTCCTCTCACTCACTTCTTTCGAGAGAAACTCCTTCTCTAGAAAGGATCCGATTTTAGCAACGAAAATCTTGCCCTCAGATCTATTATAGAAGGTGTACTCAATAGTCTCTTTTGGGTATCCTATGAAGACACATTTCTCCGATTTGGGTTCGAGCTTATCTGGTTGAAGTTTCTTCACATAAGCATCGCAGCCCCAAACTTTAAGAAACGACAACTTTGGTTTCTTGCCAAACCATAGTTCATAAGGCGTCGTCTCAACGGATTTTGATGGTACCCTATTTAACGTGAATGCGGCCGTCTCTAAAGCATATCCCCAGAACGATAGCGGTAAATCAGTAAGAGACATCATAGATCGCACCATATCTAGTAAAGTACGATTACGACGTTTGGACACACCATTTCGTTGTGGTGTTCCGGGTGGCGTGAGTTGCGAAACTATTCCGTATTGTTTCAAATGTAAACCAAACTCGTAACTCAAATATTCTCCTCCACGATCAGATCGTAGAAACTTTATTTTCTTGTTACGATGATTTTCCACTTCACTCTGAAATTCTTTGAACTTTTCAAATGTTTCAGACTTGTGTTTCATTAAGTAGATATACCCATATCTGCTCAAATCATCTATGAAGGTGAGAAAATAACGATACCCGCCGCGAGCCTCAACATTCATTGGACCACAAACATCAGTATGTATGATTTCCAACAAATCAGTTGCTCGCTCCATAGTTCCGGAGAACGGCGTTTTAGTCATCTTGCCCATGAGGCACGGTTCGCAAGTATCAAGTGATTCATAATCAAGTGATTCCAAAAGCCCATCAGTATGGAGTTTCCTCATGTGCTTTACACCGATATTACCTAAACGGCAGTGCCACAAATAAGTTGCACTATCATTATCAACTCTGCATCTTTTGGTTTCAACACTATGAATATGTGTATCACTACTATCGAGATTCAATAAAAATAGACCACTCTTCAAGGGTGCATGACCATAAAAGATATTACTCATATAAATAGAACAACTATTATTCTCTGATTTAAATGAATAACCGTCTCGCATCAAACAAGATCCAGATATAATGTTCATGCTCAACGCTGGCACCAAATAACAATTATTTAGGTCTAAAACTAATCCCGATGGTAGATGTAGAGGTAGCGTGCCGACCGCGATCACATCGACTTTGGAACCATTTCCCACGCGCATCGTCACCTCGTCCTTAGCCAATCTTCGCTTAATCCGTAGTCCCTGTTTCGAGTTGCAAATATTAGCAACAGAACCAGTATCAAATACCCAGGTACTACTGCGAGCATTAGTAAGGTACACATCAATAACATGTATATCACATATACCTTTGTTCACTTTGCCATCCTTCTTATCCGCCAAATACTTGGGGCAGATCTGCTTCCAGTGTCCAGTCTGCTTGCAGTAGAAGCACTCAGTTTTAGGCTTAGGTCCAGACTTGGGTTTCTTCTCTTGAGCAGCAACTTGTTTGCTGTTCTTATTGAAGTTCCCCTTCTTCTTCCCTTTGCCCTTTTTCTTGAAACTGGTGGTCTTGTTAACCATCAACACTTGATGCTCCTTCTTGATTTCTACCTCCGCGGCTTTTAGCATTGCGAAGAGCTCGGGAATAGTCTTGTCCATCCCTTGCATATTATGATTCATCACAAAGCTCTTGTAGCTTGGTGGCAGTGATTGAAGAATTCTGTCAATGACACTATCATCAGGAACATTAACTCCCAGTTGAATCAAGTGATTATTATACCCAGACATTTTGAGTATGTGTTCACTGACAGAACTATTTTCCTCCATCTTGCAGCTATAGAACTTATTGGAGACTTCATATCTCTCAATCCGGGCATTTGCTTGAAATATTAACTTCAACTCCTGGAACATCTCATATGCTCCATGACGTTCAAAACGTCGTTGAAGACCCGGTTCTAAGCCGTAAAGCATGGCACACTGAACTATCGAGTAGTCATCAGCTTTGCTCTGCCAGACGTTCTTAACGTCGTCAGTTGCATCAGCAGCAGGCCTGGCACCCAGCGGTGCTTCCAGGACGTAATTTTTCTGTGGAGCAATGAGGATAATCCTCAGATTACGGACCCAGTCCGTGTAATTGCTACCATCATCTTTCAACTTTGCTTTCTCAAGGAATGCATTAAAATTGAACGGAACAACATCACGAGCCATCTATCTACAACAAACATAGACAAGCAAAATACTATCAGGTACTAAGTTCATGATAAATTTAAGTTCAATTAATCATATTACTTAAGAACTCCCACTTAGACAGACATCTCTCTAGTCATCTAAGTGATCACGTGATCCAAATCAACTAAACCATGTCCGATCATCACGTGAGATGGAGTAGTTTCAATGGTGAACATCACTATGTTGATCATATCTACTATATGATTCACGTTCGACCTTTCGGTCTCCGTGTTCCGAGGCCATATCTGTATATGCTAGGCTCGTCAAGTTTAACCCGAGTATTCCGCGTGTGCAACTGTTTTGCACCCGTTGTATTTGAACGTAGAGCCTATCACACCCGATCATCACGTGGTGTCTCAGCACGAAGAACTTTCACAACGGTGCATACTCAGGGAGAACACTTCTTGATAATTAGTGAGAGATCATCTTAAAATGCTACCGTCAATCAAAGCAAGATAAGATGCATAAAGGATAAACATCACATGCAATCAATATAAGTGATATGATATGGTCATCATCATCTTGTGCTTGTGATCTCCATCTTCGAAGCACCGTCGTGATCACTATCGTCACCGGCGCGACACCTTGATCTCCATCGTAGCATCATTGTCGTTACGCCATCTATTGCTTCTATGACTATCGCTACCGCTTAGTGATAAAGTAAAGCAATTACAGGGCGTTTGCATTTCATACAATAAAGCGACAACCATATGGCTCCTGCCAGTTGCCGATAACTTCGGTTACAAAACATGATCATCTCATACAATAAAATATAGAATCACGTCTTGACCATATCACATCACAACATGCCCTGCAAAAACAAGTTAGACGTCATCTACTTTGTTGTTGCAAATTTTACGTGGCTGCTACGGGCTTAGCAAGAACCGTTCTTACCTACGCATCAAAACCACAACGATAGTTCGTCAAGTTAGTGTTGTTTTAACCTTCGCAAGGACCAGGCGTAGCCACACTCGATTCAGCTAAAGTGAAAGAGACAGACACCCGCCAGCCACCTTTAAGCACGAGTGCTCGTAACGGTGAAACCAGTCTCGCGTAAGCGTACGCGTAATGTCGGTCCGGGCTGCTTCATCTCACAATACCGCCGAACCAAAGTATGCCATGCTGGTAAGCAGTATGACTTGTATCGCCCACAACTCACTTGTGTTCTACTCGTGCATATGACATCTACGCATAAAACCTGGCTCGGATGCCACTGTTGGGGAACGTAGTAATTTCAAAAAAATTCCTACGCACACGCAAGATCATGGTGATGACATAGCAATAAGAGGGGAGAGTGTTGTCCACGTACCCTCGTAGACCGTAAGCGGAAGCATTATGACAACGTGGTTGATGTAGTCGTACCTCTTCACGATCCGATCGATCCAAGCACCGAACGTACGGCACCTCCGAGTGCAACACACGTTCAGCTCGAAGACGATCCCCAGGCTCCGATCCAGCAAAGCTTAGGGGATGAGTTCCGTCAGCATGACGGCGTGGTGACGATGATGATGTTCTACCGGCGCAGGGCTTCGCCTAAACTCCGTGATGATATGACCGAGGTGGAATATGGTCGAGGGGGGCACCGCACACGGCTAAGGAACGATCCATAGATCAACTTGTGTGTCTTAGGGTGCCCCCCCCGCCCCCGTATATAAAGGAGCAAGGGGGGAGGCCTGCCGGCCCTAGAGGGCGCGCCAGGAGGAGGAGTCCTCCTCCTAGTAGGAGTAGGACTCCCCTTTTCCTACTCCTACTAGGAGGGGGAAAGGAAGGGGGAGAGGGAGAAGGAAAGGGGGGCGCCACCCCCCCTCCTAGTCCAATTCGGACCAGAGGGGGAAGGGGCGCGCGGCCCACCCTGGCCGCCGCTCTCTCTCTCCACTAAGGCCCATGAGGCCCATTACTTCTCCCGGGGGGGTTCCGGTAACCCTCCGGCACTCCGATTTTCTCTGAAATCACCCGGAACACTTCCGGTGTCCGAATATAGCCGTCCAATATATCGATCTTTATGTCACGACCATTTCTAGACTCCTCGTCATGTCCGTGATCACATCCGGGACTCCGAACAAACTTCGGTACATCAAAACTTACAAACTCATAATAAAACTATCATCGTAACGTTAAGCGTGCGGACCCTACGGGTTCGAGAACTATGTAGACATGACCTAGAACTATTCTCGGTCAATAACCAATAGCGGAACCTGGATGCCCATATTGGTTCCTACATATTCTACGAAGATCTTTATCGGTCAAACCGCATAACAACATACGTTGTTCCCTTTGTCATCGGTATGTTACTTGCCCGAGACTCGATCGTCGGTATCCAATACATAGTTCAATCTCGTTACCGGCAAGTCTCTTTACTCGTTACGTAATGCATCATCCCGTAACCAACTCATTGGTCACATTGCTTACAAGGCTTATACTCGAAATACGCCAACTCAACATGTACCTTTGGAGACACCTGTAGTACTCCTTTATAATCACCCAGTTATGTTGTGACGTTTGGTAGCAGCCAAAGTGTTCCTCCGGTAAACGGGAGTTGCATAATCTCATAGTTACAGGAACATGTATAAGTCATGAAGAAAGCAATAGCAATATACTAAACGATCAAGTGCTAGGCTAACGGAATGGGTCATGTCAATCACATCATTCTCCTAATGATGTGATCCCATTAATCAAATGACAACACATGTCTATGGTTAGGAAACATAACCATCTTTGATTAATAAGCTAGTCAAGTAGAGGCATACTAGTGACGTTGTATTTGTCTATGTATTCACACATGTATTATGTTTCCGGTTAATACAATTCTAGCATGAATAATAAACATTTATCATGATATGAGGAAATAAATAATAACTTTATTATTGCCTCTAGGGCATATTTCCTTCAATCCTCCCTCCCATGAAAAATACTACTCCCTCTGTCCCAAAATATAAGAATATTTTTAACACTGCACTAGCGTAAAAAACGTTCTTATATTATGGGACGGAGGGAGTAGCATCTTTTTCTTAGTGTTTTTTTCCAATGGTTCATATGTTATTAACTCAGCCTCTTTAAGCTTGATGATCTTATCAAGAGTACCAAATTCGACATGATTGTTACTAGTAGAGGAAAGAGGAGTAAGAGGCGTGTCTCTAGCGGTCGTTCCGTTACTCTGGGAGCGAGAGTTTCCACTAGGAATGTCACTTGCATATCTTCCTGCCACGACAACATGAATTAAAGTTTTCATTTGGGCAACTTGGTTAGCAAACATCTCTTCCTCGACATCTTTTGATGAAGATACCTTTCAAAATCGGTAAGCGCCACTAGGTCGTTAATTTGTGGGGCACAAAATCAGTAAGCACCATGCTATATTGTTAACAATGGGACCTTGGCAAAGCTGTTGTGACGCGTGAGGTCTCACTCGGAAATGAAAAGTAGTATCGGCTACACTTCATATATTTTTCAACACCTTTTTTTAGGGCTAAGCTACGCTTTATTGATCATAATCCACATGAAGTGGGATACAAGTCGGATTGTGAGGGTTAGCCAACCACATATGGCGCCCCACACCGAGAGAGAGTGCATGCTTAGCTAAACTATGAGCTTCACCGTTTGAAGAACGGTTTTCAAAAATGAAATTACAAGTAAAATCCAAAGAGTGAAGTTTAATTTCTGTTATCACCGAACCATAAGATCCCTGGTTCCCGAGCTTGATGTCATCAACAACCTGCTTGCAGTCCGACACAACAATTATGTTCCCCTGGAGAAGATCATCAGCCAAAGCAAGGCCTTCTCTACATGTGATTGCCTCCAATGTAGTCGGGTTGATGATTCCTGGCAAAACCAGAGCCGAGCTCCCCAGGTAGTTTCCCGCTTGGTCCCGACAAACCGCCGCCACAGCTCCTCGTCAATCGCAAAAGACCGCTCCATCAACATGTATCTTTGCAAATCCCGCCGGTGGCGCTTTTGGCCTTGCATGTGTTGCTTTATTCACCCGAGGTGCTCCCTGCAAATTGTTATGAGGTTTTGCATGAATGAGCTCTAGTTCTTTGATGAACCTGCTCACGAAAAGAGAAGTGTCCTGCGGGCTTTGTGTTATTCCCTCGTGTATGTATTTTCGCCGAGCCGTCCAGATAGACCAAAGGGTGACCGCCACCTGAATGAAACTGATGTGATTCAAAGACGCCATTAGAGTGAAGATCCATTGTTCCGCATTTGGTTCCTTCGTGGCGATCAACTGGTCCACCGTTTCACCATCTTCTAACGCCCAAACGCATCTAGCCACCGAACACTCGAGTAGGGAGTGTCTCCATGAGTCTTGCGAGCCACAGAAGCAACAAGAGGTGGTGGTAGACATATATTTTTCAACACCCGTGTCGCCCATCTAGATCCTAACCATCCCACCCATGAAGCAGACGAGCCCAGGGCCCAATGCACCAGCTACTAAACCCATGCATGTAAGGTAGCCCATGAACCCCACTTCCTCCTGTATCTCCGACATTTCTTTAATCTTACCTTCCTGTCAGACACTTCGATTTGTGTGTTCACCACGGATGGTGAAGGCTTCAATACAAACATATTTATATTTATTCTTACTCCCTCCATTCCAAAATATAGTGCGCCCGCGCTTTCTGAGGTCCAACTTTGACCATAGATTTAACCAACGAGACCGCTGTGGCGAGAGAAAAAATTATATAATTGAAAACTTTTTTGAATACGAATTCACTGGTATAACTTTTGCTCCCGCCGCAGTCGGTTTTGTTGGTTATATTTATGGTCAAAGTTGAAGCACCGGAATAGAGGAAGCACTATATTTTGGAACGGAGGGAGTATTATTATATAACACTATAAATACTAGCACAATCAATTGGGTATACTATTTCAACATATTCATGTGAAAAATGACTGGAATAAGTTCCAAAATGTTGAATAGAGTTTCTCAAATTTCAAATACACAAAATGGTAAACATGGAGATATACTGATTGATCACAATGGTGTAAGGTGGGGGGTTGGGGGGAGGAAAATTTGGAAGGAAAAAAGAGAAGCAATAATCTTGGGCCAACTTCTTCCTCTCACTATGCCTACACATGCATCTTTGTGATGAGAAAATAGGCAGTTTTTCGATTAAATTAATCCATGAATAAATCATGAGCATGACATGGACAGCATTGATAACATACTGACTATGATCTAACAGAGCATGTACTACGCATATAGTAGAGACATCTACGCATACCGCTAGTACTGCTACAACAGAAAGAAACACGAGAGGGATAAGCGATGTATACCCTCCAATCGGCCACGCGGTGGCGGTGGCGGTGACAGCAGCCGCGGCATCCTCGGCGGCCTTCTTGTCGGCCTCGGCTTTCTCAGCGGCGGCACGGTCGGTGTCGGTCGACATGGTGATGATGAAGGTGATGCGGACGTAGATGAACAGAAGCGAGCAGTCGCGTAGTCGCTACCCAAAAACCTAATCGCCCCTCTCCCCGTACAGGATCCGGAGAGGCGTGGTTTCGGAGGCCTGCTCTCCCGTCAACCGTGTACGCGGTGAACGGGACGGAGTCGCCGGCGGCAGCAGCAGCAGAGGAACGACGTGGGCGTGGAGGCGGAGATGCGTTCTGTTTCGTGACGGCTAGGGTTGGCAGCGCCCCACATATATATGTGCGGCCGCGCGTGGAGAGACGTGGGCTGAACCCACATCCAAGTCGGTAGCCCACGATCCGACGTCTCAGATCATGGCCCCACCTGTCAAAGACTCTCCGTTCCTGACCGGCAAAAAGAAGCGCATAGGAGTGAGCTCGGCTCGGCTCAATCCCGCAACCCGCAGCGCGTCGTGACGAGGCGTGGCGTGGCGAGGCGAGCGGAGGAGGAGGAGTGCGCGAGGGCCTCATCTCTTCTCAAGCTCCAATAGCATGAGGGAGAGAGTCCCTTATAAACCACTCCAACTCTCCTTCCACTTCCAAGGTGGGACTAAACTTCCCACCACACCTAGTGCCATATAACCCACATGGGCCCTTAGAGATTTTTCAGAAATTGCAATATGGGCCTAGAGCCCATCTCAGATTTCAGCAATCCCCCACCAGATCTCGAGGGCCCATAGTGTCCTCTGTTCCAAATACTGTTTTGATATACTAGTGTTTCAGTGAAGACCTGTTAAGGTTGAGCTTCACCTAGAGCAAGTAGCTACATTCCTTCACAACTGAACAATGGACTATGCCTTGAATTGTCAGTTTGGCGTAAAGAAGTTTCAGCACATGTCTTACTAGTACTGGGCTGCCGAAGGCTGACCCCTCGGGTGGAGCATATAAGTCACACTCCTGGCCTATTCATGAGTTTACTAGAGATCACCCCAATCTCATAGACTGTGACTAGCAGTCGGGCTCACATAGGTGTGTTCCTCCAAAGATCGCTCTGTAGGATAGCATCTTGCTTATACATATAAGCCTTGGAACACATTAAGACAATAGTCATCCTTCCATACAGTTTCCGAGAGTATTGAATCTCCAACGGAGTGGGTTAGTAAAGTTACTCTCCTCAGTTCACCACTAGCTTGTTTCCCCAGGTCCTACTTCACGGGATCTCCGATCACATAGGTTGGGTTACCACCATGGTAACTCATGTGGGTCTCATACCCATCTCCCTCGATGCACTATCTATCACTACACGTGATAGCCCTTTCGTAAAGGGATCTGCCAGATTCTTAGCCGTATGGACATAGTCCAACGCTATCACTCCGGAGTTTCTTAATTTTCTGACAGCCTTTAATCTCATTCTTATGTGTTTGTTGGACTTCATGTTGTCCTTTGAACTCTTCACCTTGGTGATGACAGTCTGATTATCACAGTTCATAAGGATAGCCGGAACCGGTTTATCAACCAGTGGCAAGTCCATCAAAAGATCTCGAAGCCATCCTGCTTCAACACCAGAAGTGTCTAATGCTGTTAATTCTGCTTCCATTGTCGATCTCGTTAAGATCGTTTGCTTGCAAGACTTCCAAGAAACAGCGCCACCTCCAAGAGTAAACATATACCCAGTTGTGGCCTTCATCTCATCAGCATCAAAGATCCAATTCGCATGACTATACCCTTCAAGTACCGACGGGTCTCCGGTATAGTGAAGTCCATAATTCATAGTACCTTTGAGATAGCGCATAACTCTTTCTACAGCATGCCAATGTACATCACCCGGTTTGGAAACAAACCGGCTCAGTTTGCTCACAGCAAACGCGATGTCAGGCCTCGTTGCGCTCGCTAGGTACATCAGTGAACCAATGATTTGAGAGTATCTCAATTGATCTTTAGCCATGCCTTTGGACTTTCGAATCAACACGCTAGGATCATATGGTGTTTGAGATGGTGTGCAGTCCGAATATCCAAAGCGACTCAACACCTTCTCAACATAATGGGATTGCAGAAGTGTGATCCCACCCTCATTATCTCTCAGTAGCTTGATATTCAAGATAACATCAGCCACACCAAGATCCTTCATCTCAAAGTTCTGAGACAGAAAGGACTTAACCTCCTCAATGACTTTGAGGTTGGTTCCGAATATCAGTATGTCATCAACATACAAGCACAGTATAACTCCTTCGCCCCCACCATGGCGATAGTATACACATTTGTCAGCTTCATTAACAACGAAGCCAACAGATGTCAGAGTTGTATTAAACTTATCATGCCATTGCTTAGGTGCTTGCTTTAGGCCATATAGAGATTTCAGCAACCTACACACCTTTCTTTCCTGACCATCTATCACAAAGCCATCTGGCTGTTGCATGTAGATTTCCTCATTTAGCTCTCCATTCAGAAAAGCCGTCTTGACATCCATTTGGTGGACGAGAAGACCATGTGAGGCCGCCAACGAGAGTAATACTCGAATGGTGGTCAGTCTAGCCACAGGTGAATAAGTATCGAAGAAATCTTCCTCTTCTTTCTGGTCATAGCCCTTGGCCACAAGTCTAGCCTTGTACTTTTCAATCGTACCATCGGGCCTAAGCTTTTTCTTGAACACCCACTTACATCCCAGTGGTTTGCAACCATAGGGACGGTCGGTGATCTCCCATGTCCCATTAGCCATGATGGAATCCATCTCGCTACGGACCGCATCCTTCCAGTAGTCAGCTTCTGGAGAGGCATACGCTTCTGAAATAGAAGTTGGAGTATCATCCACGAGGTACACGAAGAAATCATCACCAAAGGTCTTTGCAGTCCTTTGTCTCTTGCCCCTACCAAGGGTTTCCTCGTCATCCTCCTCAGGATTTTCATCATGTGTTTGTTCATAATATTCCATAGGGATGGCAGGTTCAGGAGTCTCCTCAGATTCCTGTCTAGAAGTGCTTTGCATATCTCTCATAGGAAAAATATCCTCGAAGAATGTAGCATCCTTAGACTCCATAATTGTACCGACCTTCTGGTCAGGTACCTCAGATTTCACTACTAGAAATCTATAGCCAACGCTGTTCTTAGCGTAGCCCAAATTAACGCAGTCCACAGTCTTGGGTCCAAGCTTACGCTTTTTGGGGATCGGCACGTTGACCTTCGCCAAACAGCCCCAAGTGCGCAAGTACGAGAGTGTCGTCCTTTTCTTTGCCCATTTCTCATAGGGAGTGATCTCATTATCCTTTGTCGGAACTTTATTCAGGACATGACATGCCGTCAATATAGCCTCCCCCCACCATGCCTTGGATAAACCCGATGTATCTAACATGGCGTTAACCAAATCAGTTAGAGTACGGTTTTTCCGCTCGGCAACCCCATTTGACTGGGGTGAATAGGGAGGCGTCCTCTCATGAATAATGCCATGTTCCGAACAGAAGGAGTCAAACTCACTCGAGAAGTACTCTCCACCACGGTCTGACCGGACTCGTTTAATTTTCTTTTCAAGTTGATTCTCAACTTCTGCCTTATAGATTTTAAAGTAGTGTAGAGCCTCATCCTTAGTATTTAACAGATAAACATAGCAATATCTAGTGGAATCATCTATCAATGTCATGAAGTATCTCTTTCCACCTTTAGTCAATACACCATTCATCTCACAAAGATCAGAATGTATGAGTTCTAATGGTGCCAGGTGTCTCTCCTCCGCGGCCTTATGAGGCTTGCGAGGTTGCTTAGCTTGCACACATGAAAGGCACTTAGAACCTTTGGCTAAAGTGAAACTCGGGATTAAATCCAACTTGGCTAGCCGCGTCATAACACCGAAACTTATGTGACAAAGACGTGAGTGCCAAACCTCAGATTCATTAATACTCGAATGAATATGGTTCACGACTTTATTACAGAAATCTGCGAGGGAAAGGCGGAACATCCCTCCGCTCTCATAACCTTTTCCAACAAATAGTCCATACTTAGTAACAACTAATTTATTAGACTCGAATACCAACTTAAACCCTTCTCTACATAGAAGGGAGCCACTAACGAGGTTCTTCTTGATGGCGGGGACATGCTGCACGTTCTTCAGCTGCACGATCCTTCCCGAAGTAAACTTCAGATCGACCGTGCCAACACCATGAACAAAAGCACTCGCGCCATTCCCCATCAATACGGACTCGTGGCCTGTGACCTGGTAAGAAGAGAACAATGAAATGTCAGCACACACATGAACACCTGCACCTGTATCCACCCACCAATCGGTAGGCTGAAACACTGAAAAAACAGTAAATAAATTACCGTACCCAGATGCACCATTCTCATTGTTGCTCACAATCATGTTGACAGACTTGGAGTCCTGTCCTGACTTCTTAAACTTGTTTGGGCACTTGTTGGCCCAATGTTCAGCCGAACCACAAGTAAAGCAGCCCTCATCCTTCTTGTTCTTCTTGAAGGTCTTCTTACCCTTCTTCTTAAAGTCGGCAGTCTGTTGGACACCGTTCTTTCCCCTGGGCTTGTGGGAATTGGAGTTCTTCTGATGCACCATATTGGCCACAGAAGTTCCTTCGACCCCTTTTCCGTGCGAGTCCTTTGCCCTTGAGTTCTGCTCAACACTCAGATGGCCAATGACATCCTCCACAGAGAATTCACGCCTCTGATGTTTCAGAGTGGTGGCAAAGTTCCTCCAGGAATTGGGGAGCTTAGCGATTATGCAGCCCGCGACAAATTTGCCCGGTAACTCGCACTTAATAAGCTCAAGCTCCTTAACAATGCATATTATCTCATGAGCCTGCTACAATACAGGACGGTTTTCAACCATCTTGTAATCGTGGAACTGCTCTATAATATACATCTCGCTCCCTGCATCGGCAGCCCCGAACTTAGATTCGAGCGCCTCCCACAAGTCCTTGGCAGACCGCATATGTAAATATGCATCAACCAGCTTATCTCCAATCACGCTCAGAACTGCCCCGAGGAACACCACGGTGGCCTCCTTAAACGCCTTCTCCTGTTCAGGAGTGATCGTTCCTGTAGGAGTCACACCGGCGACCCAGAACACGTTCATGGCCGTGAGCCATAAGGTGGTTTTAGTCTGCCAACGCTTAAAGTACGTCCCCGTAAACGGGGACGGTTTCAGTGCAGCAGCAAAACCAGAATTCGAAAAACTCCTACAGATGTTAGGTTTTTGGATTGATGAGAAAATAGGCAGTTTTTCGATTAAATTAATCCATGAATAAATCATGAGCATGACATGGACAGCATTGATAACATACTGATTATGATCTAACAGAGCATGTACTACGCATATAGTAGAGACATCTACGCATACCGCTAGTACTGCTACAACAGAAAGAAACACGAGAGGGATAAGCGATGTATACCCTCCAATCGGCCACGCGGTGGCGGTGGCGGTGACAGCAGCCGCGGCATCCTCGGCGGCCTTCTTGTCGGCCTCGGCTTTCTCAGCGGCGGCACGGTCGGTGTCGGTCGACATGGTGATGATGAAGGTGATGCGGACGTAGATGAACAGAAGCGAGCAGTCGCGTAGTCGCTACCCAAAAACCTAATCGCCCCTCTCCCCGTACAGGATCCGGAGAGGCGTGGTTTCGGAGGCCTGCTCTCCCGTCAACCGTGTACGCGGTGAACGGGACGGAGTCGCCGGCGGCAGCAGCAGCAGAGGAACGACGTGGGCGTGGAGGCGGAGATGCGTTCTGTTTCGTGACGGCTAGGGTTGGCAGCGCCCCACATATATATGTGCGGCCGCGCGTGGAGAGACGTGGGCTGAACCCACATCCAAGTCGGTAGCCCACGATCCGACGTCTCAGATCGTGGCCCCACCTGTCAAAGACTCTCCGTTCCTGACCGGCAAAAAGAAGCGCATAGGAGTGAGCTCGGCTCGGCTCAATCCCGCAACCCGCGGCGTGTCGTGTCGTGTCGTGACGAGGCGTGGCGTGGCGAGGCGAGCGGAGGAGGAGGAGTGCGCGAGGGCCTCATCTCTTCTCAAGCTCCAATAGCATGAGGGAGAGAGTCCCTTATAAACCACTCCAACTCTCCTTCCACTTCCAAGGTGGGACTAAACTTCCCACCACACCTAGTGCCATATAACCCACATGGGCCCTTAGAGATTTTTCAGAAATTGCAATATGGGCCTAGAGCCCATCTCAGATTTCAGCACTTTGTGCACATAGTGGGAAGATGGCAGGATTTAGCATGTTTTCTTAGAAATAGCTTTGGCTTGTTTGAGCTCTTTTACGATGCCTTAAACTACTTAGTGGTATATAACATGGGGCGTGCTACGCGTCGGCCGACAGATCTTTTCAAAAGATCCACCGCCGCCCGAGCCGTTTGATCGGGCTCAATCCATTGGCTGACTGTCATCCTTTACTTATGCAACAGAAGTCATGTCAGAACTCTTTGCAACAGAGATCTTGTTGCAGAAACATTTGCAACAGAGATTATGTTGCTGAATATATTTTTTTTTGCAGCAGAGACATTTGCAGATATTTTTTGCAACAAAGATTAAGTTGCAAAAAAATTATGCAACAAAGATAATGTTGCAGGAAGTGTTGTCCAGTACCAACAGTTGCGGCTGAAGCCCAAGCAGACGACAACGGACGTCGGTGCTCCTCCGGGGAGGCCGTGTCGGCGTCCTTGACGGCGGTGAGCCCCGATGACGGTGGTCAGAGCAGTGTGGTGGCGACTGCCCTTGAGTAACACGAGAGGCACGTGCTCGTGCTTGCTGGCAGCCTCGTCAATGTGCTTATCAGCGGCCTTGTCGGTGTGCTTGCCAGCGGCAGCTGGGCGTGCTTTATCGGCGGATTCGTTGGCGGTCGGAGCAGTGCGCGGAGGTTGTGGCTTGACGAGGAGCTCGAGGAGCAGCACGGGAGGTGATTGCTCTCGAGGGGATCCAGATCCCGCAACACACCGGGTGTTGCGGTGACGAGATTGCAACAACTACTCAATTGCAAAGCTTAGTCTAGGTAATACGTTACTTCGGAGCCATGTGATTAAAATCAGATCTGACGGCCACAAAGGCGACGGATGCACGCGGCGTTATCAGTCGGATGATTTGGATCATTTCCATATAATATAGAGAATATCTGATTGTCAGAATCGATCTTAGTGTTAAAAATATACTACAGTGGTGTCATTTTTGTTCTTTTCCAATAATACCCTTATACTACATATACTACTCAGTATATATATACTTTTCATACCACATGTACAATGTTCAATAGTATACCATTAACCATAACCATCGGATGTTTTTATACTAGTTCTTTTTCAGTGCTAGTATAGTCTAGTATATGGCACTGTAAAAGAGCTCGTTCCATTTTCAGGCATCAACGCTGACCATAATATAAAATTAGTGGCTGCCGTACAACAAAGACCACCTTTTATGCATTGCAACCGGACCATAAAGTGGCTGACATGCTAACACACGCTGCTACTCCCTCCGTCCCATAATGCACTATCAAAAAACGTCTTACATTATGGGACGGAGGGAGTGTGCATTATGGGACGGAGGGAGTAAAACACTGTGATAGTTAGCCGTGTGTGCGTGTGCGTGTGCCTGTGTGCCTGTGCGCGTGCACATGCGTGCATGGGTGGGTGCGTGTGTGTGTGTGAGAGAGAGAGTTGTTCTTCTGGTTGATCAAATTTCTTTTAGATACAACCCTTAGGTGTCAGGGTTCGAGCCGCAAATGCCATGCGTTATAACGAACTCATCATTTTTTTCTTAATATGTAGCTGCTCTCCTACATATTCTTGAGAAATAGTTTTCGCGCCAATTACTTATTTTCCACCTAAACCCAAAAATTGATGTCTGAGCAGCCCAGATGACCCCGCGCCCCTGCAATGGGGAGGAGTCTATAGAAGCAAAAATATTAGGTTTATATGTGTTGTATTTGAAGTCCACCAGTCCAGTTTTTGCTAAGACCTCTAGTCTGTATGATTTCAAAAAGGAAGTCCCAGTTCACACGGTCATACACTTCCGCATAATCAAGTCTAATAATCACCCTGGTTCTTTCGCTCGTTGGATGTTGTGCACAACTTCGTGAGCCACCACAACACTTTCCAGAATCTATCTACCTCTAATGAAAGTGTTTTGTTGCTAAGAAATCAGTCGTTGAGAATCTTGGTATGCATATTACTTTATTTTCAAGGTGGAATTGTAACTGACCGTGTCAAAAAAAACACTTTCAGGGTGGGATCGTAATGGTTATGCCAGGTTATTTGATCCTAGAGATAATAAAAATGTTATTATCTCTCTTCATATTGATCTACAAACACTTTGAGATGCAACATGGGAATTTGATTTAGATAACAATCTAGGCAAAGGTGGTTTTGGCACAGTTTATAAGGTACACATATGTCATGTTGCAACAGTTTTGATTAATGCAGCGCAGCCCAACAAGAGTCTATAAAACCACATTACAGCATTTTTTGTTACTTTGATCATAGTACCAATGTCAATGACAGAACTTAGTTATACCTGAGGGGGCTATTGCCCCCCTCCCCCCTCCCGGGTTTTGCAATATTGTGAAGATTTTTTTTGAGAGAGAGAGTATATATCAGAGGGAAAGAAGTATGATTGCCCCCTTCCCCACCCCCAATCAATATACTAAAGCTCTGGCACTAACCAATGCAATCCATCTATGTTGTGTCGTGCATGCATTTTTCACGCTTTATAGCCCTTTCTCCCGGATAGATGTGGACAAACGTACTAAGCTAGATGTGTTCATGATAATATATGGTATAGGTCGAGGCCTACAATACCTGTATGAGGATTCACATGCGAGGATTATTCATCGAGATTTGGAAGATACAATTGTCCTATTGGACACTGACTTGAAATCGAAACATCGGACTTTAGGTTAGCAATGGTTTTTGGAGACGCCGGATCACACAAGGTGACATGCAATGTTGTTGAAACCCAGTAAGTTCCTTGGACCTTGCAATTTTGAAATACTTACTACATTAATAAATCCTCAGTAACGTTCGTATTTTACCATAACGGTAGTTGCATGTCCCCTGAGTGTGGGATGAGTGGGTGCTACTCCAACAAATTCGACGTGTAAAACTTTGATATTCTCCATTGGAGATTGTCATGGGCAAATGAAATGGGGGTGTCTATCCACTCACTACGACGAGTCTGCATTGCACCTCTTTATGCCTACTTTTCGGTTCAGTTGAGTTAGCAAGAATGTCATTATTGATAGGCTACCAAATCAAACTAGGTATGGCAGCGTTGGACCAAGGGAACTATCTTGTACATAGTGGATTCATCTTTGAGTTGGCTCTCTCCGATAGCTAAGATAATCAGATCTATCCATATCGGGATGTTATGGGTTCAGGATGACCCTGCTGAGAGGCCAACTATGTAAGATTAAACATTATGCCCAACAACACCATCACACTACTCGGAGATCCATCTAAACCTCTAATGGTAGACCTGGGCCCCAATCCGTCTTAGATGGCAGCTATGTCAACTAGCGGTGGAGCTACTGCAATTGGGGGGCGGCGGGGGGGAGGGGGAGGGGGCCATTGCCCCCCACCCAGTCGTGTTGTAATTACTAAAGGAAAATATAGACGCTCGACTAAAGGGAAGTCCTACCATTTGCCCTCCCCGCACTTTCGCCCTCTGGAATCTTACGCTAGCTCTGCCACTGATGTCAACCGTGAACATTATGCTCAACATCATCAGCACACTCCTTGGAGATCCATCTAAACCTCTAATGGCAGACTGACGCTCGATGCATTGGGACGACGGCTTCGGCTGCCAGAAGGGTTACTGTAGTAAATAGCAGAGTTGGAGGAGTAATTCTTCTCCAAAAGTGTAACGAACGCCTCACTAAAAATGTTCATTTGAGCAGCACTAAGAATCTGAGATGTAGCTTCACTAATTTGTATGTTGCATTATTTATTCGAAAACAAAATAATTTCGGACATCACTGAAATATGCCAAATTTCAGAAATTTCGCATATTTCGGAAATTATTTCGGATTTGAGATTTCAAATTTCATTCGATTTTAATGAATTCTAACATAATTTTTTTTTAAAAAACAGTTGGAATCTGCCTTGAAAGTTCGGGGTTAAAAGTATTTCGGGCCCCACTGAAATATGCAAAATTTCAGAAATTTAGCTGAAATTTCGTTGAAATTTTTAACCCCTGCCGGAGTGTACTGTGTGCGTGAGAAAAAAGCTCTAGTGATTCACTCTCTTGCGCCTACTATAGCTGGAATACAAAATAACCTTTACTGTATGTATAGCACCGGTAATAGCATTCGCGAAAAATAAAAAATAGAAAAACTGAAGCACCGGTAATGACATCAGGTGATCACGGGAGCGTTTGTGTGTGGATCTAATAGAAAGTATTTTCAACCTCAAATCCTAGAATCAAAGCAACCGGTGATAGCATCCGGTGTTAGCCAGTGCACCCTGTGGTCCATTTTCCATGAATCAACGCCTGAAACACCTTAAGCACACGCCATTCTTCAACACGGCAGCCTCCTGTTGTACTCCCTGCGTCCAATCCATTTCTATGACAATTAGTTCAGGATGCAGGGAACATACATTTGGTTTAACAGAACTTGGGATGGAGCTTCGACCCTCTCAGGAGTCATGCATGATTGGTGTGCATATAGCTCCAACTCTTCCTAGTGTACTGGTCATTTTTAACTTGTAAGTTTTGTGCAGCGAATCCTACTGTAGTGCATTTTCTTAACCCTGATTTTGTCAAAAGCACTTGTAATTAACAGTATCAAGAATTCTATTGAAAATACAGAAATGAACCAAACACAAGACTTTAAAAATACTAATCTGCATTCCAGTTCTCAAAAGAAACGTGTACTTGCTTCAAAGAGAACACATCTTGACATTGAGAGTAGTTAGACTCTTCCTTCAATTCGTAAGGACTTTTCAATAATATAATCATTGTATTATGCTTAACAAATCTTGCATTTGGTTAAATCAAGAGCAAGTGGTAAGGAGCCATAACGATATCAAGTAAAAAACCCTGCTGCGAATTTTATTTATTCATTCGCCGACCATCTCCGACAAAACAACGATCAACATACAACAAGATACAACCATGTTCGAGACGCGAAAAAACGATGCCAATTCCTGAGCTAGCTCCGTCAGCATGATGATGATTGATATACAGATCCCCCGTGCCTAGTGTAGTGTTGTGTAGTAGCGTCCCCCGGTGTGTGTCTTTGAACAGCGAGCACAAAGAGTGGCTGCAACTTAACTTGACGAGGATGTACAACCTGTAATAATTAAACCCTTTAACAGTCGCGGTAAGGGCGCCCCCTCGGGTATGCCACGTCGATTGCTTGTTAGTGGAGCGATCGATGTAAATTCAGGGTGTGGTAGTTTCCTTCGTCCAGAAGAAAGAGAGAGGAAGGAAATATCTCCTCAGATACGCCCTCCCGCGACGCAAGCCTCGATGCCCTTCCTTCCTCGCACGCGACCTCTTTTCGTCTTCTCCGTCCCACGTCATTCGAGGTGCCTAGAAGAAAAAACAGAGGAGAAAACCAATCGCCTTGAGCCCCTTCTCTGCCGACGCACGCGACCTCGTTTCGTCTCGGGTAGATTGCTAGGGTTGCCGCCGCCGCCTCCTCGCCCATGTCAGATGGAGCTGCAGGGTGGCCTTGCCAGAAGAAAGCGTCGATGGCGTGGACGCCGCGGAGGATGACCAGCTGGCCCCACGGAGGATGTCGTCCGGGCGTCCCGCCTCATCGACAACGAGATCCTCTGTGGCGAGGATCCTCTGTGGCGAGGAGTGGAGGAAGGTCTGGCGGCTGCGATCCGGCGGCTTGGCCGTGTTGTGCGACAAGTGCAGGTACGCCCTGCTTTGGTTTTCTTATTGTTGTAGACATGCTCATGTGCCACTGCGACCAAGCCGTGCAAGAACTGTGCTGATCGAGGCCGGCCGAGGCGAATGACCTCCATCGACCATCGTGAATCTTCCACTGGTGGCGAGCCATGTCCCTCCAACCTCGCCGACCCTCCAAGCCCTGTAGATTTCTTTCTCTCATCTTCACATAAATGATACATAATCTACTGATTTGACTTAGACTAACTGTCCATGGTACGACTGCAACCTGTATGTGCATCTTGGAATTTACACATGTCTGACATTTACATATTTTAAAATCCCCATATAGGAGGAGGGCATGATGTGGGATTTGAGGAAGCGTATGTAGAGCAAAACGATGAAATCCATCAGGCAAGAATTGTTTTGTTGTTATATTTTTCTTCTGAATAATTTTCTGATGCTTAGACTTGGACCTTGTTCATGCATATACTTTTCAATACGAGGGATTCCAAGGATGAAGAGGTGGATAAATTAGTTGCTTTACTTACTAAATATCGTGTCCGGGCGGCGGTCCGGACTGGATCCCACCATCATCACCAGCAGCCACCTCGTCCCGTCCCACGCGTGCTGTCAGTCTGCGGGCGAGGAAGAGAACACCGGCGAAGAGGACGAGGACATCCTCCTCGATATGTAAGCCACTATTACTTTGCTCGATCTGGACCGATTTGAGTATGACACGCCTGCTTCGGTGCTTCTTGGTGATGATCCAGGGAGCTCGCCGCGTGCATGAGATCGTCCACCAGCAGAGGACCAAAGAACCAGGCCTGCCGAGAACGCCACTGCGTCAGCACGTTTGCTGCACCCCCGTCGCCCGTGCATCCTCCTCGGCTCAGTTTTGTCTTCGTTAGGCAGGTCAGAACTCATGCTTCCTCTCTCGATCTCCACTTGATTTTGTGCTGCTATTGTTCTTTGTGCATGTGCGACTACTACATGTGCTGCTGCATATAATGTTGCTAGATGTGTGTGATGCAAGTTGTATTGCTGCTTGTGCTGCTGCTATTCTCGATCAGTTGCCATCTCTGTTCTCAGGTCCTATTCCTATTTTGGTTTCTTCTTCTTACCTCTACTACATCTTCAAGATTTTGTTTCTTACCTCTATTTGGCTCTTTGCTGGGTATTTGTTTCTTGGATTTTAGCTTCATTTTTCTTTGCTTCGTCTTCACCTGATTAACTATCCTTTTTGTACTGCTTATTTTGTTTTGCAGGTACCTATCTTTGGTGTTGATTGTCGCTCACATTCCTGTCAACACTTTGGTTAGTAAAAGAGTTCTATCAAAATAATTGTATTGTAGACTTGTACTGGTAGTTACTAAATCAGTGCAACCTTAGGTCTGTAGGTTAAGAAAACGAGCCCAAAGAAGTACCGCGTCCAGCCAAACAACGGCATTGTGGCACCGTGATCCACATTCGTTGTTCTTGGTAAGTTGACGGACTGCATTAGCCAATCAGTATGTGTGTTTTCCTCGATTTACTCTCAGTTCGTCCTTGTCATATTGTGATTGTTCCAGTACTTCATGATGATGAGGTAGGAGACCATGATATACTAGCATTTTATTTAAATCCCAATGGGAGCAGGTCAATGAATCATAGGTGTACCAACATTTAAGCAAGCAAGTTTTACTCATTTTCATTCTAGCACATAGTTGTGCAGTCAGAACAATTTGCTCAAAGCAGGTTTTACTCACTGAGATTGTTATTTACTTATTTTTAATAGTTCACCATGGTGTATACATCTTTGGTCCTTCAATATATCTTACACTCCGTTTGGATGTTAGCATTCAGGCCTGGTATTGGGTATTGGCATTCGCGTGGGCCGAATATCCCGAATGCCACCGTTTGGTTGGCCTTGGCATTCGTCTATGGCATTTGGGCTCGATATCGAGCAAGGCTTTGCTAACGCAAAAAACGCCCAACCCAATTCAGCGGGTAAGTGCTCGACATCAGGATCGTTCCTCCCATCCCCACTCGAGACAGGTCTCGCCCGTGACAGTGAGTGCCCAGGAACGGAGGCGACGCACGCACCCCATCCCGCCCACCTCCACCCCGAGATCCGATGGCCGACCTGCCTCCACCGCGAGCTCCAGTGGCCAGGCGCGGGTAGCCTAGCCGACCACCTCCACCCCTAGCTCCTGCGGCCGGTGCCACCCTCCTGCCCTGCCTCCACCCCGAGCTCCGACGGCCGGCGTGCCTCCACCCCGAGCACCACCGGCCGGCGCCACCCTCCCGTCCCGCTTCCACACCGAGATTCGGCGGCCAGAGTGCATCCACCCCGAGCTTCAGCAACCAGGCGCAGGTAGCCCATCTCGCCAACCTCCACCCCAAGCTCTAGCAGCCGGCGCTACCCTCCCGCCCCGCCTCCACCCCGAGCTCCGAGGGCCGGCGTGCCTCCACCCCGAGCACCACCGGCCGGCGCCACCCTCCCGCCCCGCTTCCACCCCGAGATTCGGCAGCCAGAGTGCATCCACCCCGAGCTTCAGCAACCAGGCGCAGGTAGCCCATCTCGCCCACCTCCACCCCAAGCTCCAGCAGCCGGCGCTACCCTCCCGCCCTGCCTCCATCTCGATCTCTGGTGGCCAGCATGTCTCCACTCAATTTCTCACTTTGATCATCCAAACAACATTTGGCATTCAAACAAAAATATTGGCATTCAATCTCAATATGAATATACTCTGATATTGGTATTCAACCCAATGCAATGCCAAGGCTCCCAATGCAAACATCCAAACAGAGCATTAGCATTCCTGATGAAATTTGTGATGCAATTTTATTCTTCAACTGCATTTTGTCTTGGCCTATTTATGCCTTATGTCATCATTTTGCACTATCATGCATGTGTTGTCCATCTTCTATTATCACTCAATATATGTGTTGAAAACTTTTCATTTCTTAATTCAACCATGTTCTTGTCACTCCTTTCAAGTTCTATCCCCACTTGATATATTAAATTTATTGTTGCTATCTGATCATATTTTGTCTGTCGACATCTATGAACTTTCTATTTACTGTGGTCTTTCTTTCCTATTTAGATGGTCATATTTTTTCCTTATTAATTGGAATGCAATTTCCTATGCAGTGTGTAATTTCTTGAATTTGGGAGGTGGTATCCATTATGTTGTAACTTCATTGTGTTATTGTTCTGTACGTACTGTGTACCAAGTTCTCTTTAGCATTTCTGCAAGTGTCATCAACAAAGGAATCTGGACCTTATGTAGAAGATATTACCCCCCTTATGTTGTCCGGTGATGCCAAAGGATAACACACTGATCTCGTTTATTTATATCTGTGCAGCCCTTGGCTTTAATTGCGAAGTTGGTGAAGGAGGAGAAGAATTTTGTGTTCAAGAGAACAATAAGCTTCCAGAGGAACTGGTTCGTGGGTTATACTTATACCTGAGTATGCGAACATTTTTTTACTTGTGTTAATTTACCCTACCACTAGGCATTAAATTCAATAAGACAAGAGTTTCTTGCTTCTATTAAAGAAATCCAACGGGTCCTTCCCCTTCTGTCTCCTTACTTTTGTAAGAATTAGATTCAAGATTATTTTTGTGCCTTTGGCTTGTGAGAAAGCATTGCTGATAATTTGTGCTAAATGACCACCTCATAATTCCACCCAACCCCCAACCTTATTTCTTTTATTTAGGTTTTGATGCTATGGACGTATTTGGTGTCAATTGGATTCAGAGCTGCTGTACCGGGCATAAAAAATAGAAGATGACATATGGACACATTTCTAGTGTAGACCGAAATATATTGGTGGTGCATTGTCACATGTATGCTACATCTGTAATCCAAGCTTTGGTTACATTATGGTGGTGCATTGTCGCCTCACATTTCTGTCAGGCTTTGGTTAATAACAGCTTGTGTATTCAGGTCATACCAGTTTTTTGCTCTCTGCATTTGTATTTTTTTTTCCTTTAGCAAGTCATTGCCTTTTTGCTAAGAGTTCATTACCGAAAGAACTGAAGTCGAGATCTCAATTTAAAGTAGCGCTTAATTACCGACAGTAAAATAATTCGTCATCATGAGATTTTTCTACTGTCTGTTTGCCATCAGTTTTAAGGCCGTGCCATCTTATTATTCTTAGATCACCGAATACACAAGTTGGTGGTGCACCGGTAGTTTAGCGTTAGCTGGCCGATGGACATTTTTTCAATGTAATTTTAACAGTATCAGTCACACTAATGACTGAATTAGATAATGATCTTATTGTAATTTGTCCTGTTACTGTTTAACTAGCTTACTAACTTTTATGTATTATTATAAGTGATTTTTTTCCTTTCGCAAGGTCTGGCTGTTTATTCTTGCAGGTCTTAAGCATCTTTTTCGGGGGTCTTTTCCCGGAGGTTATGGATACCACTTTATTTTGCTTTTTCTTGGCATATTTTGTCTATTCGTACGTGTTTGATAGCTCTGTGTACTTCATCCCATTTGTACAGTATATTTTGCTTTACAACTTTAGCTTGATAACTTATGTAGAGATGCTAGAATTATGTGGGATCGGAAGACTGGACGATCCAGAAGATTCAGTTTTGTTTCTTTTAGGAATCAGCAGGTAGGGGTTACCATGGTAACTTAAAACATTAGTCTGGACTCAGAACTAAGTTTGAGTTTATTTGAACTGCTATTTATCATCTTTGTTTGTTATTTATTCAAAGGATGCATAAACTGCCATAAATGAATTGATGTTGTGCTCCCTGTGGCTTGTTGCTAGCTATGTCTAATTATGGAGTTAACAAATCAGCTTGATGTGATGATAATGTATGTTTGCTTTTGTTGTGTTCAGGAAAGTGGCTTGGCAACCACCAAATTCGTACCCTGAGTTTTTAGGTTATCAGTTGACCGATCTTCATGCGAGTGCTATCGTAGTTATTAATGTTCTTTCCTGATGTACATGAATGACACTTTCTGGTTTAGCCATGAATAATGGGTTGGTCTCTTGATAAGAGGTTCAAGAGGTATGAATGTGATTTTAAAAAGACCAAAAAATGTTTGATAGTACTATTGTTTGCAGCTATTGGTAAAGTTGTGATATATTTTTACAATTGTCGCATGTCTACACTATTAGCGCATTATCAACTACGGAAGCTTGATTAGTGCGTCCAATAACGCCTCAGGAGGCGCCACCAGGTGGCGCCCCAACAACTAGTGTAGTACTCATCATCGCTAGCTTCTCTTTGGTGCGATGTGGGCTCGAGGGAGCCCCAGGATGTCCACCAGCCCGTTGATGAAAGACGTCGCGGCTACCACAAACAACGATGGCGCGTTCCCTCCCTCCAAACAGCGTGTCCCACGGCCCGCTGCCCAGCGACACGATGATCTGCACGAGGTGAAAATCCTGGTTTCAGGGCTCAGATGTGATTCAGCTCATGAATATCAGGAAAAATTTAGGCACAGAATCAATTTTCCCCGGTCCACACCTCGCCTTCGGCTGTCGGGATGGTGACGCCCTCAGGCTTGAGAGTTGGGGCGGAGGGGGTGCTCGGGCAGGCGGCCCTGGCACCTACATCGCCCGGCCCGTTGCCAGGCGCCGTGGGAGCCTCCCGCTGCTGCCTCCTACGAGTGGAGTTACTCGGGAGGAGGTTATTGCTTTCGGCGGGATCCCTGACCCGGTCTCTGAGGGGAGGCGGCTGAGTTCCCGTCTCCAGGACCACCCGGAGATTGATGACATGCAACAGAGGTGCGCTATGAGGGCGGCCAAGCTTCGTGACATTGAGGTCACTACCGGTATGTCAGTCAACTTATCCAATTCTATTTTTGCATTTTTCTACGGATGAGATTATTAATAATGCAAATCCAGTAGGGGTTTCGCTAGGGAAGACCAATTCTGAAATTTCCAACTCGGTTAATGATCTCCTTGATCTGGAAGCGGAACGCGCTTTAGAAACCATTCGTAACCTAGCAGCAGTGAGACCTATGAACGATGCTGAGATTGATGCGTTGGGGGTGAGAGTGCTTGACAATTTGTGTGCGGACCTTGCACCTTCCACTAATGAGTCCGACGAGGAGGAGGTTAGTGTTGAAGTTGTAGTGAATCAACCACCAGAGACTGGTTATGAGGACCGGATGGTGGACAATGATAAACCCAAACGTAAGTGGAAGCGGAAGGTGTATCCCGCATCCGCGGTACGTAGGAGTGCTAGGATTCGTACGGCAAAAAAATTTCATGATGACTTATGAAAGGAATCTTTTGGAATAGCAGAGGTCTGAAGGACTTGGCTAAAAGAAGATTTCTCGATGAGGCGTCTCTGGAGCATCGTTTAGATTTTATCGCTCTCTTTGAAACTGGTAGAGATAATTTTGCTCCTCAGTTTCTTTCCTCTCTTGCGGGTGGTGTTGATTTCGACTGGCATTGCCTACCTCCGCGAGGACGATCGAGAGGTATCTTGCAGGGAGTGAGATGTGATTCCCTTGAGGTCCAGAGTGTAGTGATGGGCGACTTCGCGGTTAAGTTTCGGGTTAGGTCTAAGGTTGATGGTTTCAACTGGGCCTTGGTGGCGGTTTATGGTACCGCACAGCAGGAACTTAAACCGGAATTTCTGGCGGACCTTGTTCGAGTTTGTGGGTCCGAGCAGCTTCCGATGTTGGTCGGCGGTATTTCAATATCATTCGGAGGAGAGAGGAGAAGAATAATGATAACTTTGATGGCAGATGGTCGTTTATGTTCAATACCATTATTGAGAGCCTGGATCTGAGGGAGATTGAGCTTTCCGGTAGAAAGTTTACCAGGGCTAATGCCCTGCCTACCCCGACATATGAAAAGCTTGATCGAGTTCTCGCGAGTGTGGACTGGGAACAGAAGTTCCCTCTTGTTACGGTCCAAGCTCTATCGCGGGGAATATCCGATCACACACCATTGTTCGTGGACTCAGGGGAGCCGAACCATGTGGGAAACAAAAACACCTTCTCATTCGGGATGGCCTGGTTTGAACGTGAGGGGTTTTTGGACCTCATTGCCAGGGAATGGGCTAAGGGTGTAGGAGGTAGGACGGCTGTCGAGCGTTGGCAGAATAAAATTAGGCATTTGAGAAGCTTCTTACGGGGATGGGCTAAGAACCTCAGTGGGGTGTATAAGATTGAGAAGGATAGGCTCCTTTCTCTTATACAGGCCCTGGACATAAAAGCTGAATCTGCGATTCTGCTGCCTGCTGAGCTTCAGGTTAAAACTGAAGCGGAGAAGAGGTTGAAAGAACTTCTCCGTGAAGAAGAGTTGAAGTGGGCTTTGCGAGCTAAGGTTCGCAAAGTGGTCCAAGGGGACGCCAATACTCAATTCTTTCACCTGATTGCTAATGGAAAGCACAGAAAGAAGCGTATTTTCCAGCTTGAGCAAGATGATGGTACTATTGTTGGGCAGGATAATCTCAAAACATATATTACAGAGTATTATAGGCAGCTTTTTGGACCTCCGGAGGTTAATTGTGTAACCCTCGATGAGTCCAGGTCTGAGGATGTACCTCAACTGTCTGCCGCCAATAATGATATCCTACTCGCCCCGTTCTCGGAGAAGGAAGTGTTTGATGCTATTGCACAAATGAAAAACAATAAGGCTCCCGGTCCGGATGGGTTCCCGGCCGAGTTCTATAAAAAGTGCTGGCACATTATTAAGGGGGATTTGTTACCTATGTTTCAGGATCTTTTCTCTGGACAACTTCAATTATTTCACTTGAATATTAGAACTATTACATTGCTTCCTAAGAAAACGGAGGCTGTGAGAATCGAGCAGTTCAGGCCGATTTGTCTCCTCAATGTTAGTTTCAAAATCTTCACCAAGGTCGGGACTAATAGGCTCTCACAGATTGCGCATTCTGTGGTGCAACAATCCCAAACTGCTTTCATGCCGGACAGAAACATCCTTGAAGGGGTGGTTGTCCTTCATGAAACGCTCCATGAAATTCACTCCAAAAAATTAGATGGGGTAATTTTTAAGGTGGATTTCAAAAAAGGCGTATGATAAGGTCAAGTGGCCATTCCTCCAATAGGCTTTGCGTATGAAAGGTTTCGATGAGGCATGGCGCCGACAAGTCGAATCATTTACGCAAAAAGGGAGTGTGGGAATTAAAGTGAATGACGATATAGGTCATTATTTCCAGATTCACAAAGGCCTCAGGCAAGGAGATCCGATGTCCCCTATTCTGTTTAACATTGTGGTGGATATGTTAGCAATTTTGATAGGAAGGGCTAAGGAGAATGGTCAAGTGGGTGGTTTGGTACCTCATCTTGTTGATGGAGGTGTATCCATCCTTCAATACGCTGATGATACAATCATCTTTATGGAGCACGACTTGGCCAAGGCGAGAAATATGAAGCTGTTGTTATGCCTCTTTGAACAATTGTCCGGGTTAAAGATTAACTTTCATAAGAGCGAGTTGTTCTGCTTTGGTAGAGCCAAAGACGAACAGGAGTCTTATAGGCAATTGTTTGGGTGCGAGTTGGGGAGTCTGCCCTTCTCCTACCTTGGTATTCCCATACACCATCGTAGGCTGACAAACAGAGAGTGGAAGTGTATCGAGGACCGGTTTGAGAAGAAACTGAGTTGCTGGAAGGGTAAGCTCATGTCATACGGAGGCCGATTAATCTTGATAAATTTGGTGCTCACGAGTATGCCTATGTTCCTCTTATCATTCTTTGAGGTCCCAGTTAGTGTTAGGAAAAGACTGGACTTCTATCGGTCACGCTTCTTTTGGCAGGGTGATGAACTTAAAAGAAAATACCGACTTGCTAGATGGGATATTATCTGTCGACCCAAAGACCAAGGAGGGCTTGGTATTGAGAATCTTGAAGTTGAGAACAGATGCCTTCTTAGTAAGTGGTTGTGGAAGCTCGCTTCTGGGACTGAAGCCATGTGGGCGCAGATCCTTCGCAGCAAGTACCTCCAGACTAGAACTTTGTCCCAGGCAACAGTTAGGCCGACTGACTCGCCTTTCTGGAAAGGACTCATGAAAGTCAAACAATTACTGTTCAATATGACTAGAGTTGTTATTGGAGACGGTGCTACTACGCGTTTCTGGGAGGATACTTGGCTCTGTGATTCACCCTTGGCCATTCAATATCCGTCCTTATATCGTATTGCTCAACGACGTGAGGTGTTCGTGGCAACGGTATTTCAATCTATCCCCCTTAATATTCAGTTTAGACGGTCGCCAGCGGGCAATCGTTGGGAAGTTTGGCTCCATTTAGTTAGGAGACTGATGGAGGTTCAACTCTCTGACCAACCTGATGAATTACGCTGGAAGTTGACTAGGTCTGGAGTATTTACAGTTAAGTCAATGTATATTGATGTCATTAATTCGAGCTCCATTCCAACTTCCAAGAATGTCTGGGATGTCAAAGTTCCTTTGAAAATAAAAGTGTTTATGTGGTTTGTCTATAAACAAGTTATTCTAACAAAGGACAACTTATTAAAGCGTAATTGGACAGGACCTACTAGGTGTAGTTTCTGTGATCGGGATGAGACAATTAAGCATCTCTTTTTTGATTGCTCGTTGGCCAAGGTCCTTTGGCGGACGGTCCACATTGCTTTCAACATTACTCCACCGAATACTGTTAATGCTTTATTTGGGACTTGGCTTAATGGGATTGAATCTACCTTAGCAAGACATATTCGGGTTGGAGTCTGCGCTTTGCTGTGGACCATCTGGCTTTGCAAAAATGATTTGGTTTTTAACAGAACATCACGGATTCATTTTTTGCAGGTTATTTTCCGAGCTACGGTAGTGATCCGTTCGTGGTCGCTACTCACTCCGATGGAGGCCAGGGAGCATTTGGTTACTGGGTCTATCCGTTGGGAGATGGTAGCTCGGGATATCTTCAACCGGTTTGGATGGCGGTCATGTAATAGGATAGGCAATTAGTTTACCTACCCTTGTTTAGCCAGCCGGTTGTGGCATCGTTTTTTGGCTAGTTTGTGTTTCTAGCCTTTTGCGCTCTGTGTGAGCTGCCTTTTCTTTTTTCACGCTTGAGACTTTGGAACTTTGTTGGCACAATTTGATTTCTAGTTAATAAGATGGCCGTATGCATCACCCTTGATGCAGAGGCCGGGGAGCCCCCCTTTCGAAAAAAAAGGCACAGAATCAATAATTTGAGGACTTGTCAAGGCTGCCAAAACTAGAGACACGAAATGTTGTATCTCACAACATTGGTGATCATGTATTGACCCTTTTCGCTTGGCATATTTCTATTTTCCATGGTTTTCAGTTGATTTTCAATGCAAAAAGTTCACGGGTTTGGTTTCCTGAGCTAACAAGTTTCTGCCTGACTTTATCCTACTAGAAAGAAACCAATCCGAACCTTAAAAAAAACAATCCAAGGATCAGGACATGACCATAGTTTTCGAAAGAGTCTCAACTTTGAATGAGTAATATAACAGTGATTACATAATCTGTAGCTATAACATGGCTGCATGTTTCAGTACCAAACACGAGAAACCTAGAAATGGTATTCGTACAAATGCATCACTTCAATTGCGCTTCTAGTAACAGCAGAAACCCGACCAAAATATAGCTCCAACCATCATCTATTTTGCGCATTACAGCAATTTAAAAAGACGTGCCTGAATCTGGACATTTTTGCAAAGAATGTTTTGCTTGGTTTTCTTTCGGATGGAAAGGCTTTGTGTGCAATCCGTCAACATAATTGACATTTGTACTGCAAGTCAGCAACTGACTATGCAGATCAATGTCATGGCCCCGAGTTGATTAATTCAACGCGATGGTACAATGTAGGTTAAAAATGAACTGGTTAATAGATTGGGTTGCTAGAATTACTTTAAAATTTTCTCTAGAATTCAGATGGTCAACTAGCTACTACTAGATTGAATTGGTCTTTTTTTTTGCGAAATAGATTGAATTGGTTAGGTGCCAGAAGCACTTCATAAAAAGTAGTTTATCATTTTTCTTTACCATGGCCTAAGGTTAGCTGTTACTTGTGGTTTTGGACACATATCATTATGTTTGGTACCTTGGTGTTCTGTACAAAATATCGATATAAACGAGCTATGCTCAAAAGCAAACATAATAAAGAGAACTAAATACCTGCGGTATGACTATAGATAAACTGAAATTCCCATCGCTAGACCTATGGAAAAAAAAGATCAAATAGCAAATTAGCCTGGCCAAGCACAAGATTTTCAACACGACTAGCAGCCATCGCGTATGGTATATTGTACATGACCTGCAACAGCCAAAAAAAACATGAATCAACACAAGGTGTACAACATATGAGCAAATTGGAAGCAAAACCATACTGAAGAATTAATACTGATCGACAGGGGTGCTCCCAGGATCGTAAAGACTATAAAGGAAGCGACAATGGTGCCGGTCGGAGGATCTCCGCTAGGTCCATAGTCCACGTTCTTCGCCACGTATGTTATAATAAGCATCGCCACGAAGCACAGAGCCATAATGATACCCCCATACAAGCCCAGCTCCCCACTTCCTGCATAGCTTCTCAGTGTACCCGTCAGCAATGAGCATGCTGTTGATTTTGCTTGTTGGCTGCAAGACTGGGGTATATTCTGTGGATGGCTCAAAGTAGGAATGGAACTGGCATGTCTTCCTCTTCAGGTGTTTCCGAGAAGGGATGGAAGATCTGGTCGATCCAGTGTCCAAATATAAATGAAGATTGTGATCTGGATATTAGCGCATGACTGCTTGCCGTCGGGCAGGCACACAGTTGAGGAAACGCACAATTCCGGCGGACTATTCTTGTTACTTTTGTAGCCGGGATGAATCTATAGATCACACCTTCTTATTCTGTCAGTTTGCTAAGGAAATTTGGGAGGAAATCAAGAGTACTTATGGCATGAGTCTGAATATGCAGGTTTTCTGCAATATCAAACAGTGGGTTCTTGCCTGAAAAATCTACGGGTTTTGCTGTTACCATTTGACACATTTGGGAAGTCAGGAATGATGTGCGTAATGGTGAACCTATTGCCCATCCTAAACAAACTGTGGAAAAAATCAAAGCTTATGTGGAGATGATCATGCAACATTCTTTTTAATTGCAATCTGCTCCAACTACAAATTGGTCTCCACCGCCTGTGGATTCGGTCATGCTTAATGTGGATGCTGCCATTTTCTCTGACACTGGTAGGATGGGCGCAGGTGTTGTTATTCGGAGTTACCTTAGGTGAGGTGCCACTAGCTAAAGCAACACCATTTGAATTTGTTTCTGACCTTGAGCTCACGGAGGCCAAAGCTGCACGTTGGGCATTGCTAACGGCACATCTAGCTGGGCACTCTCGTGTTGTTATTACTTCTGACTGTCTAAATCTGGTGAAGAAAGTCAATTGTGCTGGACATAACGTTCTTCAGTTGGGGCACTGGTCCATGATATTAAGGCTTTAGCTGCTTCTTTTATCTCTTTTAATTGTTGTCATGTCAGTAGATTATGTAATAGGGCAGCCCAGAAACCAGTCGAGTATGGTGTTGGTGATGTGTGGGTCAATGTGGTTCCGGAGATCATCCGGACCATTATTTGCAATGAACAGATTGTTATGAATTAATAAAGTGCTGCATTTACCTCAAAAAAGAGAAGAACAAAGGGTGATGAATACAAGCCTGTCCAAGTAATCTGACTTTACAAACCAAGCGCTGGAGATATATAGCGAATTGGTGTAAAAGTTGTATAGGAAATGTGGAATTGATCAGGGTCCATGCTTCAATTTATGATTGACTGGAGGAGCACCGCATCTCATAATTGTCAGGTCGAATATCTGGACTCTGGAGCGACGACATGTATTATTTGCGATGTTGAGATTATCCAAAGGAGGACACTCTTAACATGAAAAATTTCTCCTCTTTTATTTCCTGATCAAGTGAAGAGGAGCACCTCATATAGGGCCTGCTCCTCAAGGAATGGGATTCTGGGACAGAACCAGGAATACCCCAACCAGCCACTGCTTTTGCTGCCACCATCCCTTTGCTCATGTGGGTGGGGAATTCGTTCCAAAGCGTTTGACCAGGGCCGGTCCTGAGAATTCGGGGGCCCAGGGCGAAACTACAATTCGGGGCCCCTCGGGCCCTTAATATAAATGTCTAATTGATAATCATCATATGAAGATATAATTTGTGTCAAAGAAAATAATTAAGTGCGTCCAAAATGATTGTACATATCACATAATGTATTACATATTACCTTCAAAAAAAAATCTCCTAACATTATGAGATGCAAAATCACTAATGATAGTATCAATATCAATTTCATCAAGCGATTTTTTTCTCAATGCATAAAGTTGTCAAGCCATTTAACCTCTCTCGCGACGTTGTAGATCTCAGGTAGTTCTTCAACAATTTTGAATTTTGAAAAACTTTCTTTCAGTAACATGCATAGTAAAGAAAATCCAATATGCAACAGAAATAAATATGGGCTCATGATCACTTGGACACTCACATTGCTATAATGCATGTTGACGTCAACATTGCCTTCTATTGGAGTATGACCATCATCTTCCTGATTGCAATTAGTTTTGGTCACCCACAAGAACTATTACCAACTCGTCGGGATTTCTTGGAGTGCTTGTATCGCTCTTACAATATATTTAGAAAGAGATCCTCTTAATTCTTCTATCTCCTCATCTGCCTCCTTCCTTTTTCTTTTATCACATCCAGATGCAAACTTTCTACCTGAACTCGACATGACCCTGCTGAAATTTAAAAGGAACAAATTAGCTTATAAAATTAGCGCAAAGCTAATGACAATCTGCTAGGGCATAGTATAGTACCTTCTCTCCGTAATCTAATGTGGCTACAAGCGCGCAATGATTCGAGCGCCCTAACAACAATTCCCTGTTAACATGTTCAATCGATCGACAAGTTGGGAACCAGGACTGGAAATAAAAGAAAGGAAGAAGAACATGCGAAGGAAGAGGGCGCGACGAGACGTACCTGCCGCAGTTGTCGCGTCGTTCATGAGGAGGCAGAGTCAAAGAGGATTAGACGAACAGGAACGGTGGAACAGCCAAAAGGGCAGGAACAACCGATCCGAAGTTAGAGCATCTCCAACAGCCGCGCTAAACTAGCGCCGCGCCGCAAATTAGGCCATTTTAGCGCACGCGCAACGCGGCAGGTCGCTCCAGCGGGCGCGTAAAAACGGCGCGCGCGCTATAACGGGTTGGGCGCGCGGTTGAAAACATTTACCCGCGCGGCGTATTTCGGGCACCAGCTACAGCGCGCGGCACACTCGAGCGCTCGCGCCCGCACTTCCTCTCCCACTTCCACCCCCCGTCCAGCCGCGCCGCCGCCGCCGCCCGCGCCCCAGCGACCGTTCAGGCTTCCCCGGCCTATCCCCGCGCGCCCGCGCTTCCGCCCATCCCCTCCTAGTCCCGCCGGCGCTCGCGCGCCTCCGTCATCCGAGGAACAGCGCCCGAGCGCTCGCTGCCGCGCCGCGCCCGCAAGGTGTTCGACAAAACGCCTACAAGGTATGTATTGCTCAAACTTCATGAATTTGGTGCATGTTTTGAATTGTAGTTTTTTATAGTATAGTATTGAACATTGTAGATGAGTTCGTCGTATGATTCTTCCGAAGAAGAATTTGATATGGAAGAGGAGGAGGATCTTGCAATGATCCTAGCTTTGCATATCAATAAAAAACCGAAGCACGATGGTTCCAGAACTATTTGTTGTGTTTATTGCATTATTAGTTGTTGTACTGAACGATAAACTATTTGTTTCAGTTGTAATGATTTATTTTGAACTATTTGTTGTTGATTTATTTTGTTTGTTTGATCATTTTTGCTCATCTTTGTTGAAATGTACATGTGGTTTGTGCGGCACGCGCGCTGTATTTTTGCGCTCTGCTGGAGCGGCGCGCGTGCTGCATTATAGCGCGGCCGCTGGAGCCAGCGCAGGCGGGCGCGCAAAACGCGCTGCGGCAAACAGGTTTTTTGCGCGGCGCGCTTTAGCGCGACTGTTGGAGATGCTCTTACAGGAAATCGTGATTAGTGAATCGAACGATCCCTTTTCCTCTCCGGTCTCCACATACGTGTAAACATGGGCCAGGCCCATCATATCTTTTTTAGTTTCTTAGGCTAGCACACCAGAGGCTGAGGCTTCAATTTTTTTAATCGAAGACCTGCATGCATGTACGTAAAAACGTATATGTACCTGGGAGGGGCCCCCTGACTTTTGAGGACCCGGGGCGGCCGCCCCGTTCGCCCTGCCCCAGGACCGGCCCTACGTTTGACCCCAAATCAAACACCACAACCCACTGCTCATGCTCGTACGTGTCGTGCTCACAAAGTAGACGCAGTTTCCCCTGATGGTCGGGAACTCCTTCGCAGAGAGCACGAGCGTGTCACCCCGGCCCAAGAAGAGCGAGTAGTCGCCGAGGTCCGTCACCTTCTCCCCCTGGAGGTCGAGGCGGCCGACGTCCCAGTCCGGGCAGTGCACCTCAGCGCAAGCATCACGGCCGGGTGTGGTCTGCGATAGACGACCACGAGCATCATCTGGCTATTGCAGGCCACGGCGTGCGACATTGGATTCCCAGGGCGCTTGTAGAGGAGCTTAGAGGAAGATGCACCGTAGACGCTTGGGAGGATGCCAGGGACCTTCTGGCTCGCGATCGCCATCCAGCCCGGCGACAGCGAGGCGAGCGGGTCTCCGGAGAGGAACACTTGGGCGACGGTCGTCAAGGTGGGCACAGGGATCTTGGCTTTGGAGAGGGGCTCCTAGAGGACGAGCCTCGTGGGGGATTCGCAGGTCGTCTGCGAGAGCGAGCCAGCCGCGGGGCGCAGCAGTAAGGGAAGCCGGCCGGGGTGTCCTTGGGCCGCCTCCGCCGCGGGGCAGACAGAAGGAGTGTTCGCCCACGGGGTTGACGAGGCTAAACAGGTCGAGGTGGCGATCGTGGGCGGCGACGATCCACGGGCGGCAGGCCGCGAGCGGGGCGGTGGACGCGCACCAGTGGGAGCATACCTGGCGAACGTGGATTTGGTCCGCATCGGCCGGCAGACGGTCGTTTTTTTTTCTTTCGAGAGTATGCCAAAGGGATACTATATTTTCATAGAAGGCAAAAAGATAATTACAAGCAGTCAAGCTGGGATGCGCACATCCTGCTTGACATACACCAACACCAACACCTACCCAAGATCAATGGTCACTCTCTCACGAATGGGTCTAAACCTCCTACATCGAAACCTATGAGCGACCAATCCTTGATCTCCGAGAGCATTTGCGTCACCAATTGGCCCGGCGTCCTCTGATCGTGAACTCTGTTGAACACCCTCGCGTTTCTCTGCTTCCACAGAGCCCAAGCCGTCCCGATCACAAATGAGTCAAAGACTCGGCGAGTTTTACAGCTAAACCTCGTCCTCTTCTGGAGCCACCACTCGGTGAACGTGGTGCTCTGGGTGCAGGCAGACGGCCGGTGACTTCCTTGAGGAGCTCCGCCGGCAGGGAGGTCCAGCCGCCGCCAGGGCCGGTCCTGAGAATTCGGGGGCCCAGGGCGAAACTACAATTCGGGGCCCCTCGGGCCCTTAATATAAATGTCTAATTGATAATCATCATATGAAGATATAATTTGTGTCAAAGAAAATAATTAAGTGCGTCCAAAATGATTGTACATATCACATAATGTATTACATATTACCTTCAAAAAAAATCTCCTAACATTATGAGATGCAAAATCACTAATGATAGTATCAATATCAATTTCATCAAGCAATTTTTTTCCCAATGCATAAAGTTGTCAAGCCATTTAACCTCTCTTGCGACGTTGTAGATCTCAGGTAGTTCTTCAACAATTTTGAATTTTGAAAAACTTTCTTTCAGTAACATGCATAGTAAAGAAAATCCAATATGCAACAGAAATAAATATGGGCTCATGATCACTTGGACACTCACATTGCTATAATGCATGTTGACGTCAACATTGCCTTCTATTGGAGTATGACCATCATCTTCCTGATTGCAATTAGTTTTGGTCACCCACAAGAACTATTACCAACTCGTCGGGATTTCTTGGAGTGCTTGTATCGCTCTTACAATATATTTAGAAAGAGATCCTCTTAATTCTTCTATCTCCTCATCTGCCTCCTTCCTTTTTCTTTTATCACATCCAGATGCATACTTTCTACCCGAACTCGACATGACCCTGCTGAAATTTAAAAGGAACAAATTAGCTTATAAAATTAGCGCAAAGCTAATGACAATCTGCTAGGGCATAGTATAGTACCTTCTCTCCGTAATCTAATGTGGCTACAAGCGCGCAATGATTCGAGCGCCCTAACAACAATTCCCTGTTAACATGTTCAATCGATCGACAAGTTGGGAACCAGGACTGGAAATAAAAGAAAGGAAGAAGAACAGGCGGAGGAAGAGGGCGCGACGAGACGTACTTGCCGCAGTTGTCGCGTCGTTCACGAGGAGGCAGAGTCAAAGAGGATTAGACGAACAGGAACGGTGGAACAGCCAAAAGGGCAGGAACAACCGATCCGAAGTTAGAGCATCTCCAACAGCCGCGCTAAACTAGCGCCGCGCCGCAAATTAGGCCATTTTAGCGCGCGCGCAACGCGGCGGGTCGCTCCAGCGGGCGCGTAAAAACGGCACGCGCGCTATAACGGGTTGGGCGCGCGGTTGAAAACACTTACCCGCGCGGCGTATTTCGGGCGCCAGCTACAGCGCGCGGCACACTCGAGCGCTCGCGCCCGCACTTCCTCTCCCACTTCCACCCCCCGTCCAGCCGCGCCGCCGCCGCCGCCCGCGCCCCAGCGACCGTTCAGGCTTCCCCGGCCTATCCCCGCGCGCCCGCGCTTCCGCCCATCCCCTCCTAGTCCCGCCGGCGCTCGCGCGCCTCCGTCATCCGAGGAACAGCGCCCGAGCGCTCGCTGCCGCGCCGCGCCCGCAAGGTGTTCGACAAAACGCCTACAAGGTATGTATTGCTCAAACTTCATGAATTTGGTGCATGTTTTGAATTGTAGTTTTTTATAGTATAGTATTGAACATTGTAGATGAGTTCGTCGTATGATTCTTCCGAAGAAGAATTTGATATGGAAGAGGAGGAGGATCTTGCAATGATCCTAGCTATGCATATCAATAAAAAACCGAAGCACGGTGGTTCCTGAACTATTTGTTGTGTTTATTGCATTATTAGTTGTTGTACTGAACGATAAACTATTTGTTTGAGTTGTAACGATTTATTTTGAACTATTTGTTGTTGATTTATTTTGTTTGCTTGATCATTTTTGCTCATCTTTGTTGAAATGTACATGTGGTTTGTGCGGCGCGCGCGCTGTATTTTTGCGCTCTGCTGGAGCGGCGCGTGCGCTGCATTATAGCGCGGCTGCTGGAGCCAGCGCAGGCGGGCGCGCAAAACCAGCCACAGCGCGCGCGGCAAACAGGTTTTTTGCGCGCGGCGCTTTAGCGCGGCTGTTGGAGATGCTCTTACAGGAAATCGTGATTAGTGAATCGAACGATCCCTTTTCCTCTCCGGTCTCCACATACGTGTAAACATGGGCCAGGCCCATCATATCTTTTTTAGTTTCTTGGGCTAGCACACCAGAGGCTGAGCGAGGCCTTCAGATTGGCTTCAATTTTTTTAATCGAAGACCTGCATGCATGTACGTAAAAACGTATATGTACCTGGGAGGGCCCCCCTGACTTTTGAGGGCCCGGGGCGGCCGCCCCGTTCGCCCTGCCCCAGGACTGGCCCTGCGTTTGACCCCAAATCAAACACCACAACCCACTGCTCATGCTCGTACGTGTCGTGCTCACAAAGTAGACGCAGTTTCCCCTGATGGTCGGGAACTCCTTCGCAGAGAGCACGAGCGTGTCACCCCGGCCCAAGAAGAGCGAGTAGTCGCCGAGGTCCGTCACCTTCTCCCCCTGGAGGTCGAGGCAGCCGACGTCCCGGTCCGGGCAGTGCACCTCAGCGCAAGCATCACGGCCGGGCGTGGTCCGCGATAGACGACCACGAGCATCATCTGGCTATTGCAGGCCACGGCGTGCGACATTGGATTCCCAGGGCGCTTGTAGAGGAGCTTAGAGGAAGATGCACCGCAGACGCTTGGGAGGATGCCAGGGACCTTCTGGCTCGCGATCGCCATCCAGCCCGGCGACAGCGAGGCGAGCGGGTCTCCGGAGAGGAACACTTGGGCGACGGTCGTCAAGGTGGGCACAGGGATCTTGGCTTTGGAGAGGGGCTCCCAGAGGACGAGCCTCGTGGGGGATTCGCAGGTCGTCTGCGAGAGCGAGCCAGCCGCGGGGCACAGCAGTAAGGGAAGCCGGCCGGGGTGTCCTTGGGCCGCCGCCGCCGCGGGGCAGACAGAAGGAGTGTTCGCCAACGGGGTTGATGAGGCTAAACAGGTTGAGGTGGCGATCGTGGGCAGCGACGACCCACGGGCGGCAGGCCGCGAGCGGGGCGGTGGACGCGCACCAGTGGGAGCATACCTGGCGAACGTGGATTTGGTCCGCGTCGGCCGGCAGACGGTCGTTTTTTTTCTTTCGAGAGTATGCCAAAGGCATACTATATTTTCATAGAAGGCAAAAAGATAATTACAAGCAGTCAAGCTGGGATGCGCACATCCTGCTTGACATACACCAACACCAACACCTACCCAAGATCAATGGTCACTCTCTCACGAATGGGTCTAAACCTCCTACATCGAAACCTATGAGCGACCAATCCTTGATCTCCGAGAGCATTTGCGTCACCAATTGGCCCGGCGTCCTCTGATCATGAACTCTGTTGAACACCCTCGCGTTTCTCTGCTTCCACAGAGCCCAAGCCGTCCCGATCACAAATGAGTCAAAGACTCGGCGAGTTTTACAGCTAAACCTCGTCCTCTTCTGGAGCCACCACTCGGTGAACGTGGTGCTCTGGGTGCAGGCAGACGGCCGGTGACTTCCTTGAGGAGCTCCGCCGGCAGGGAGGTCCAGCCGCCGCCAGGGCCGGTCCTGAGAATTCGGGGGCCCAGGGCGAAACTACAATTCGGGGCCCCTCGGGCCCTTAATATAAATGTCTAATTGATAATCATCATATGAAGATATAATTTGTGTCAAAGAAAATAATTAAGTGCATCCAAAATGATTATACATATCACATAATGTATTACATATTACTTTCAAAAAAAATCTCCTAACATTATGAGATGCAAAATCACTAATGATAGTATCAATATCAATTTCATCAAGCAATTTTTTTCTCAATGCATAAAGTTGTCAAGCCATTTAACCTCTCTTGCCACGTTGTAGATCTCAGGTAGTTCTTCAACAATTTTGAATTTTGAAAAACTTTCTTTCAATAACATGCATAGTAAAGAAAATCCAATATGCAACAGAAATAAATATGGGCTCATGATCACTTGGACACTCACATTGCTATAATGCATGTTGACGTCAACATTGCCTTCTATTGGAGTATGACCATCATCTTCCTGATTGCAATTAGTTTTGGTCAGTCGCAAGAACTATTACCAACTCGTCGGGATTTCTTGGAGTGCTTGTATCGCTCTTACAATATATTTAGAAAGAGATCCTCTTAATTCTTCTATCTCCTCATCTGCCTCCTTCTTCCTTTTTCTTTTATCACATCCAGATGCATACTTTCTACCCGAACTCGACATGACCCTGCTGAAATTTAAAAGGAACAAACTAGCTTATAAAATTAGCGCAAAGCTAATGACAATCTGCTAGGGCATAGTATAGTACCTTCTCTCCGTAATCTAATGTGGCTACAAGCGCGCAATGATTCTAGCGCCCTAACAACAATTCCCTGTTAACATGTTCAATCGATCGACAAGTTGGGAACCCGGACTGGAAATAAAAGAAAGGAAGAAGAACATGCGAAGGAAGAGGGCGCGACGAGACGCACCTGCCGCAGTCGTCATGTCGTTCACGAGGAGGCAGAGTCAAAGAGGATTAGACGAACAGGAACGGTGGAATAGCCAAAAGGGCAGGAACAACCGATCCGAAGTTAGAGCATCTCCAACAGCCGCGCTAAACTAGCGCCGCGCCGCAAATTAGGCCATCTTAGCGCGCGCGCAACGCGGCGGGTCGCTCCAGCGGGCGCGTAAAAACGGCGCGCGCGCTATAACGGGTTGGGCGCGCGGTTGAAAACACTTACCCGCGCGGCGTATTTCGGGCGCCAGCTACAGCGCGCGGCACACTCGAGCGCTCGCGCCCGCACTTCCTCTCCCACTTCCACACCCCGCCCGGTCGCGCCGCCGCCGCCGCCCGCGCCCGGCGACCGTTCAGGCTTCCCCAGCCTATCCCTGCGCGCCCGCGCTTCCGCCCATCCCCTCCTAGTCCCGCCGGCGCTCGCGCGCCTCCGTCGTCCGAGGAACAGCACCCGATCGCTCGCTGCCGCGCCGCGCCCACAAGGTGTTCGACAAAACGCCTACAAGGTATGTATTGCTCAAACTTCATGAATTTGGTGCATGTTTTGAATTATAGTTTTTTATAGTATAGTATTGAACATTGTAGATGAGTTTGTCGTATGATTCTTCCGAAAAAGAATTTGATATGGAAGAGGAGGAGGATATTGCAATGATCCTAGCTATGCATATCAATAAAAAACCGAAGCACGGTGGTTCATGAACTATTTGTTGTGTTTATTGCATTATTATTTGTTGTACTGAACGATAAACTATTTGTTTGAGTTGTAATGATTTATTTTGAACTATTTGTTGTTGATTTATTTTGTTTGTTTGATCATTTTTGCTTATCTTTGTTGAAATGTACATGTGGTTTGTGTGGCGCGCGCGCTGTATTTTTGCGCTCTGCTGGAGTGGCGCGCGCGCTGCATTATAGCGCGGCTGCTGGAGCCAGCACAGGCGGGCGCGCAAAACCAGCCGCAGCGCGCGCGGCAAACAGGTTTTTTACGCGCGGCGCTTTAGCGCGGCTGTTGGAGATGCTCTTACAGGAAATCGTGATTAGTGAATCGAACGATCCCTTTTCCTCTCCGGTCTCCACATACGTGTAAACATGGGCCAGGCCCATCATATCTTTTTTAGTTTCTTATAGGCTAGCACACGAGAGGCTGAGCTAGGCGTTCAGATTGGCTTCAATTTTTTTAATCGAAGATCTGCATGCATGTACGTAAAAACATATATGTACCTGGGAGGGGCCCCCTGACTTTTGGGGGGCCGGGGCGGCCGCCCCGTTCGCCCTGCCCCTGGACCGGCCCTGGCCGCCGCCAGCCATGCGATGCATCAACCTCACTCCAAAAGAAGTCCACATAGCCCCAGTGTTTCAAAAACGGGCCAATTTATCCCCTGAGATCTAAAACCAGGTATTTAACCCCTGAGATTCTCTAAACCATGTGAATCACCACCTGATCCCGATTAGAGTGGTTTTGCATGCGGTTTTGCTGGCATGGCAAGGTTGCGGGTACCACAGCAACTCGGCACAGTTCCTCTCTCCCCCTCCCATCCTTATGCCATGGCCGTGTATATGGCGTCGCTCACGTCCTCCTGCCCAAACACGTCCTCCTGCCCAAACCACTCGTTGAACGGCACAGACCACATAGGTCCCGTGAGAACAATGCAGCGTTGAGGTACTGATGGAAAGCAGCACCAGCCAGCAGCCAGCTGTATTTTGGCTTTGATGCAATCTCGGCTTGCCATCGCGTCCCTTGTGCGCCGTAGTTGCCTTAGTGTCGCTCTCACCGGCGGCATCCGCTTCTTATTATTCCTCTGTCGACAACAACTCACCTGTGCCGCCTGCGGCTTCCAACAGATGACGACGTCCACTGTTAGAGCTAATGATGATTAGGTTAAGTTCTATATAAGGCTCAGACGGTTTCTTCGGGGCTGCCCCCGGCGGCAGCTCCCATGTCGGCAACTGCGGGAAGCCCTGGGAGGGGCACGACTGGCGGTCTCGGCCTCACGGCCGCGGTGGAGAAAGGCCCAGTTGGGATCCAGGAAGGTGGCCTTGACCCGGTTGGGCCTACACTACACACGACGATATTGTCGCTTTCGGGGGGATCCCGGATCCAAGTTCCGTAGGTAGACGGATGAGCAGCCACATTCATGATCAACCGGACGCTGATGACCTGCAGCTGGGGCGCGCCATGCGGGCGGCCAAGCTTCATGACATCGAGGGCACCACAGGTTTGTTAGTTAATATTTCCAATTCCATTATGCATTTTTTATGATGAAATTATTCATAATGCTAATCAATTAGGGGTCTCGTTGGGTAGTAACGGAAATGAAATTGCACAATCAGTAAATGATTTGTTAGATCTCGAGGCTGAGCGGGCCATGGATATGATCCGAAACATAGCGGGTGTTAAACCTTTGAACGACTCAGAAATAGATGCATTGGGAGTTAAGGCTCTCAATTGTTTTTGTGAGGACCTTGCATCTTCACCCGCAGGGTCCGATGAGGATGCGAGCTTTGTTTCACAGGGGGAGTCGACCCCATGGAACCAGATGCATGTAAGCTCACTGAGCTCGGTTATATGGACCGAGTTGTTGAGCAGGTTAAGCCTAAGTGCACTTGGAAGAGGAAGATTTATCCGGCTTCCATTGTGCGTAGAAGTGCCAGAATCTGAACTGCTAAAAAATTATGATGAAAAATGAAAGGAATCTTTTGGAATAGCAGAGGTCTGGCAGACTTGGCTAAACGAAGGTTTCTGACGGAGGCATCTATCGATCATAAGTTGAATTTTATAGCCCTCTTTGAGACGGGTAGAGATAACTTTACCTCTCAATTCCTAGGTACATTATCTGGGGGCTTGAACTTTGACTGGCACTGTTTACCTCCAAGAGGAAGGTCCGGAGGGATTTTACTTGGGGTAAAGTGTGAGACGTTAGAGGTCCGAAACGTTACTCTTGGGGAATTTGCAGTCAAATTTAGAGTTCGGTCAAAGGTTGATGGATTCCAATGGGCACTGGTGGCAGTGTATGGAGCCGCGCCCCGAACTCAAACCGGACTTTCTGTCAGACTTAGTGCAAATTTGTGGAGATGAGCGGCTTCCCATTCTTGTAGGAGGAGATTTTAACATTATAAAGAGAAGGGATGAAAAGAACAACGCTAACTTTGACGGCAGATGGTCGTTTATGTTTAACACTATCATTGAAACTCTTGATCTCAGGGAGATTGAACTCTCAGGCCGAAAGTTTACTTGGGCTAATTCACTACCAAACCCAACTTATGAGAAGTTGGATCGGGTTCTCACCAGTGATGAATGGGAACAAAAGTTCCCCCCCGGTGACGGTCCAAGCGCTTCGCGTGCGATCTCTGATCATACCCCGCTTCTTGTGGATGCTGGGGAGGCGACTCATGTGGGAGATAAAAATATCTTCTCGTTTGAACTTGCTTGGTTTGAGCGCGAAGGTTTTATGGATCTCATAGCACGGGAATGGGCAACGGATTTAGGAGGAAGATCGAATCTGGAAAGATGGCAAAATAAGATAAGGCACTTGAGGCAGTTTCTGGGAGGCTGAGCTAAGAATACTAGATGATACCCCGCGCGTTGTTGCGGTAATTTATGCTTATAAATTTATTAAAATAAAAAAATAACACATGACTATATAAAATGGATAGCTCTTGGTTATGGATGGCAGCAGAAATGATAAGTGAACAACTATGAGCCCCTTAATGTGAAAACAAACGGCATTGATAATGTGTCGTTGTTGCGGAGTTCAACTGCAAGCACCAATATACTATATTTAAATATGCCAAAATATTTATAATGCAAGGTATTCAAGGCAAGAAAAACAACCAGGAAACAATCAAAACGTATAAGATAATTAAGACAAATGCAACGTCAACATGTTGGTCTTACTACTCAAATCAAAACAAATAGTCAAAGAATAATCAAATTTTAAATCTTCCAAGCAAATCTATATCCATCCAAACAGCAGAAAGTAAATTAATATGTGACAATAAGAATGCCTACGACGCGGACGACGGCTGGATCGTGTGTAAGGGATGGCGACCTGCTCATAGTAGCCGAAAACGGGGAACGGTCCGTCCCTCGATCCTGATTCATCGACCCGGAATTGGATTCGGGAACGAGGTCGGATTCGGTACGATTCGATGAAGATTCGGCGTCTCCACAGCCTGCCCCTTGATTCAGGTTCGAGGATACAACAGCCAAAACGCGAGGCATAATTTACTCACGCCATCGTTTCTTTTCTTAAGGACTCCTCGTTTTTTCTCCAGTCCATTAATTGCAAGGGATCCATTAACAGCAAGGAATGCTGACCGTCAGGGAGTGGTCATTCTTCAGGAACTGCGTTCCTCGACCCATGGTACCGTATCGGGTTTATCGTACCCAAACGGATTGAATCGCGTCCCCGCTAAAAAAAATCGTTCGAGAGATGTATACCCTCGTTGTATCCTATTTTTTTCAGCCACCGACTCTCGTCCCTCGTTCCCGTTCCTCGTTCCCACCGTACCAGAAACATGGCAACTATGGACCTGCTCACTCGCCAATCCAACGGAGAGGACAGAGCTGATAAGGCATGCAGGTTAATTGTCCGATAGAATAACATGCAAATTCGGAGATTTCAAGCAAATAGGATTCAGAGATTTACTTCACTCAAAATCATCAGATCGTTGATTACCTGGACCATCCTTACAGCCAGCTAGTTATACCTTCCGCACAATGTAGAACCAAAAGTAGTACTGACTCTTTTTTAGTTAGTCTGCTCCTCCCGAGTCCTTCCTCATCTCAAAACCCCTCATATCCAGGTAAACTTTCCCATCAGCGTCCATAAACTGCAAAAAAAATTACACATACATACTCTAGCATAAGATAGATTCACTGGAACAAAATAACTGCACACCATCTCCTTGTAGAAACTTTTTTTATGTCTGGTACATGACGTTATGATCTTTGATTCAGCAGAATAGGAACCCGTTGCAAAAATACCAATTGGAGTGGTATACTCTTCAGCCTTATAGGTGTATAAGGCTCCTGCCGAGGGTTGAATGTTCGGAGCGTCACCATCTTATTCCCAATTAAAAAATGAAATAGGGTTATTTACAGATAACATATAGCCTAGCTCGGAGTCAATGAACTAATTTCTTACTGAACATCAAGTAGGAAGAAGGAAGGAGAGGAAGTAGGAGTTGGTACCATGGCCTTTTTCTTGCGGACGGCGACGGATCGTCTCCTGCTTTGCCTCACGGCCAGATGCTGGTGGATAGCACTTTGTTGGACGCTCTGTCCCTGCAAGGTTTAGGTAGGATAGCTCGGCGGCGGCGGCGGCGTGGAGGAGCGCCTGCAAGTCCACGTCCACAGACAGTGCCTCATCGTAGGGGCGGTGGTGGAGCCACCCGTGGTGCTCGGTCCTCGGTGAGGTGTTCTTCCAGCGTGTCGCCGGCGCTGGGGAGGAAGAAGATGCAGCCGCCTCGTGGTGGCGGAGTGGGCTCCAATTCGTCCCGTCACCGTAAGGAGATGAGCAATAAAATCCTCGATAGGTGATGAAGCCGGATGGTCGCATGCCGCCATCTGTTTCATGTGTGTTTATGATGGGTAAATTGGGGGATTGACAGGGAGGGGTGGAAGGAGAAGAGGATGGCCCATCAATTGGGGGAGTTAAAAAGGGAAGGATAGATCGGAAGTGATGTTTTGAGCTCGGGCTCAGATAGTCTCTATATCTCATCCCTTCGTTCTCAACTAGATTCGAACAGACCGTTGTATATCGGGGCGTACCTGGAGTAGTAGTATATCCCATATTTCCCTGATGCATGGCCCACCATGGCGCAGCATTTATGAAACCTGCTGCCGTCACATAGCTCCGGACCAGATGTATCCGTAACGATCTGGGCCATCTTTCCCGATTCTGAGCCTTCGAGCACCCGTTTCCTCACCGTCAAATTAATGCAGACCAGCCTTCCATAAATGTTGAATGCCCATCCCCGAGGCACCCCATCGGTACGGTCAGAACAGACCCATCCCTGACTTGGCGGGTCCACCACGTATCTCTCTCTAAGGGGCGACCGAGAGGCGATCGCGAGGCGATCGGTAGGCGGCGCCTAGGGTTAGGGTTTGAACGTAGGGTGGCGGTGATCTCCGGGCAGCAGAATCGCGGCGACGGTGCTGTGATCTTGGCTAGCTACGGCACGGGTTTCCTTCTCGAGGGTGAGGCCATGACATCTTCTTCGAGCAAGGGAGGGAGGACTCCCTCACAGGCGGCGACTCCGACGAAAAAGGCCGAACCGGCGACGGCGGGACTGGACGCATCTGCAAGGAGGGGATCTTCGGAATCCCCGACAGACGGCAAGTCGTCGGAGGAGGCTGCGTCACTGTCAGCGAAGATGGGGGGGGGGGGCTGGTGCTAACTGAAAAGGAGGCGGATGGTTTCGTGTTTAATGAGCAGGGGTCGAGGAAGAAGTAGGAGGTGAAGTGGGCGGTTGTGGGGAAATCTTTTTCGCCGCGACCATTAAACAGACATGCTTTTGAAAGAGCCATGCAGAGGGCTTGGGGTCTCCATCGAGAAGCCCAGTTCAAGTATTTGGGGGGCAATATTTTCATGATCAGATTTGGGAGTGAGGGGGATTGGAAGCATGCCCTACATAGTGGCCCTTGGCAGTTCGATTTCAACGTGGTGGTGTTAAAGGACTACGATGGTGCAACCAGGCCGTCTGAGATGGTGTTTGACACAATTGACGTATGGGTTAGAGTAGATGATCTACCTCTGGATAAAAGGACCAAGGAGTTTGGAGAGGCTTTGGGAAATTGGCTGGGAAAAGTGGTAAAAGTTGATGTTGGGAAATATGGGCTGGCAAGGGGTACGGAGCTCAGGGTGAGGACCAAAATTGCAGTGCAAGATCCATTGGTTCGGGGCTTTTACCTCAAGAAGAAGCCTGAAGATGAAGAGAAACGTGGTTTGATTTTGCTTATGAAAAAGTTCCTCACTTTTGTTTTGACTGTGGAAGACTTGTGCACGTCGATGGACGGTGTGACCCTCCGGTTGATCCGTTGTCTCAATGGGGAGAGTGGCTTCGTGCCTCACCAGGTAGATCCTCATCGGGTCCAAATGAAAGAAAGCAGTGGATGGGAGGCTCCAGTAAGGGTTTTAGCAAGGAAAGCTCAATGTCGAGGGGAGGAGAGATTGGTTCGAAGGGGCAGGGTTTTGTCAGGGACCTCCCAACGCGCCGCTCTTTGTACAAGGAGTACACACCATCGGCTGACTCTCACACTGGTGGGGGAAAGCACAATGGGAAGGAGCAGGATGAGGTTAGTAGCCCACAAAAAACATCACACTGGTGCAAGGGCTGAGCAGGAAAAAGACTTACAGAATGAGCTTGAGGAACGAAGAGAAAGAGACCTAAGGAAGGAACTACACCAAAAGGTCAGGGAGGGCATTATATCCCCAAACAAGCATCAAGTTTTCAGTGGCAGGCATCATGTTCAAGGAGAGATACCAAGCATGGGGCAGCACCGGCGGCCCGGGTAGTATGTACGCAAACCAAGATTGGATGATGGGATGCCCCGATAGCGGGACAGCTACCAGCAATATGTGCCAAGAGAGAAAAAACGCACCTCCAGACAAGTTTGGTGCCAAAAGGAGAAGGAAACAGAAGGGAAGAAGAAGATATGTTCTCTGGTGATAAACGGCAGAAAGTGTCGTCAGTCTTTGAGCGTATCGGTGATCATGGAGCTACATTGGCGGACCCCGGGAGTCGGGGCCGCCGGGACCAATGAATTTCTTGGCCTGGAACTGTCGGGGGTTGGGGTTGGACTCGACAGTGGGCGAACTGAGAGACCTGATACGGTCTTACAACCCAGCGGTGGTATTTTTGAGTGAGACAAAGAAAACGGCAAGACCAATGGAAAAAGTGAAGTGGAGGTTGGGTTTTCAGAATGGCATTGCAGTGGACTGTGTGGGAAAGAGTGGCGGTTTAGCCTTATGGTGGAGGGACAATATCCAGGTAAATATCAGACCATGGTGCCAATACTATATTGATACTGAGATTTCACATGAGGGTAAAACCTTTAGGTTCACTGGAATCTATGGGGAACCTCGTACGGAGCACCGAAATAAAACTTGGGAGGCTTTACGCTATCTGAGAAGACAAGACAATCTACCTTGGCTCTGTGCGGGTGACTTTAATGAAATCCTTTTCCAAACAGAGCAACGGGGAGGCAACATGAGAAGTTTCAACCAGATGGAGGGGTTCAGAGAGTGCCTAGCTGGCTGCGGCTTGGCGGATTTGGGATTTACTGGGTACCCGTTTATGTGGGATAATAGGCAAGAAGCAGAAGGAAATATTCAAGTTCGACTTGACCGAGCCACATGTGATGATGGTTTCCTTCAAGCATTCCCGGAGACCATGGCGGATCATGTGCTTACTGAAGAATCGGACCATGCAACATTATTGATTAGAGCGGCAGTGTAATGGGACACGGCTAGTAGAAGGGAGGCGAAGGGTTTCCGCTTTGAGGAGGCATGGACCCGTCATGAGGGGTATGATGACATGATATCACGTGCATGGGAGGAAACCAACCAGCGGCTCAGAGAGACAGCGAACATGGGGATCAAGCTGGACGCGATGACCAAGGCCATGCAGAAGTGGAGCAGGGAGGTTTTTGGCTCGCTACGTAGATAGATTTCAAAGCTTAAGGTGCAACAGAAGGACGCCAAAGAGCGGTCGCTGCAAACTGGTTATTTTCAGGAGGTAAAAGATATCGAGGCTCAGCTTCATGACATGTATGAAAAAGAGGAAATATATTACCGGCAGCGTTCCAGAATCGATTGGCTTCAATGGGGAGATCAAAATACAAAGTATTTTCAAAACAGAGCATCACATAGAAAGAGGAAGAATACGGTCAGAGCTCTTGTGGGGGCCGATGGGTCCAGATGTACGACGGATGAGGGAATGCGTGAGGTGGCTGCTAGCTACTACGCTAACCTGTTTTGCACGGAAGGATCAGAGGCGGCGGAGCTACTGTTGCAGCATATCTATTCACTGGTGTCGGAGGAGATGAACGCAAAGCTGACGGCATTTTTTTGGACGAGGAAATAGAGACCGCTCTATTTCAGATGGGACCAACAAAAGCCCCGGGGTCGGACGGGCTCCCTGCAATGTTCTATCAACGACACTGGTCGTTGCTAAAGAATGACATGTTGATACGTCTCCAACATATCTACTTTTCCAAACACTTTTACCCTTGTTTTGGACTCTAACTTGCATGATTTGAATGAAATTAACCCGGACTGATGCTGTTTTCAGCAGAACTACCATGATGTTGTTTTATGTGTAGAAAAGAAAAGTTCTCAGAATGTCCTAGAAATCCACGGAGGCACTTTTTGGAATTAATAAGAATTTTTGGCGAAAGAATCAATGCTAGGGGGTCCACAGGCTGTCCACGAGACAGGGGGCGCCCCCCCTAGGGCACAACCTCCAATCTCGTGGGCCCCCTGGACCTCCACCGACGTCAACTCCAACTCCATATATTCACGTTCGAGGAAAAAAATCGGAGAGAAAGTTTAATCGCATTTTACGACACGGAGCCGCCGCCAAGCCCTAATCTCTCTCGAGAGGGCTGATGTGGAGTCCATTCGGGGCTCCGGAGAGGGGGATTCGTCGCCGTCATCATCATCAACCATCCTCCATCACCAATTTCATGATGCTCACCGCCGTGCGTGAGTAATTCCATCGTAGGCTTGCTGGACGGTGATGGGTTGGATGAGATTTACCATGTAATCAAGTTAGTTTTGTTACGGTTTGATCCCTAGTATCCACTATGTTCTGAGATTGATGTTGCTATGACTTTGCTATGCTTAATGCTTGTCACTAGGGCCCGAGTGCCATGATTTCAGATCTGAACCTATTATGTTTTCATGAATATATGTGTGTTCTTGATCCTATCTTGCAAGTCTATAGTCACCTATTATGTGTTATGATCCGACAACCCCGAAGTGACAATAATCGGGATACTTATCGGTGATGACCGTAGTTTGAGGAGTTCATGTATTCACTACGTGCTAATGCTTTGTTCCGGTTCTCTATTAAAAGGAGGCCTTAATATCCCTTAGTTTCCGCTAGGACCCCGCTGCCACGGGAGGGTAGGACAAAAGATATCATACAAGTTCTTTTTCGATAAGCACGTATGACTATTTACGGAATACATGCCTACATTACATTGATGAATTGGAGCTAGTTCTATATCATCCTATGTTATAGCTATTACATGAGGAATCGCATCCGGCATAATTATCCATCACTGATCCATTGCATACGAGCTTTTCACATATTGTTCTTCGCTTATTTACTTTTCTGTTGCTACTGTTACAACTACTACAAAAACCCAAAAACATTTATCTTTACTTTTGCTATCGTTACCTTTATTATCATACCACTTTTGCTACTAAACACTTTGCTGCAGATACTAAGTTATCCAGGTGTGGTTGAATTGACAACTCAACTGCTAATACTCAAGAATATTCTTTGGCTCCCCTTGTGTCGAATCAATAAATTTGGGTTGAATACTTTACCCTCGAAAGTTGTTGCGATCCCCTACACTTGTGGGTTATCAAGACTAATTTCTGGCGCCATTGCCAGGGAGCATAGCTCTGTTCTCTGAGTCACTTAGGATTTATATCTGTTGATCACTATGAAGAACTTGAAAGACGCTAAAACCAAGATTTTGCCCTCAACTACGAGGGGAGGTAAGGAACTACCATCTAGCTCTGCACTAGATTCTCCTTCCGTTATTAGTAAGCTTGCGACACCTAAACCTGCTACTGCTATGAATTATGATATGTCGCATGTTATTGATGATGCCACTTCTGCTATGCATGATGAAACTACTTTTGTGCGTGATACTACTTTGCCATTAGGTGAATTTCTTGATGAACAACTTGCTAGAGTTGGGGGGAATGAAATTACTGAAGAACCTATTATTAATGATAGTAATGATGAAGGTTCTCCCAATGATTATGTATTACCTGTTGTTCCTAAGGGTTATGTTATGAATGAAGAAGCTGCTAGGGAAATCTTTGCTTTCAATGATAGAAATGATCTTAAGAAATTATTAGCTAAATGGAAGCAGCAGTCTCTTAATGCTAGAATGAAACCCGATCTTGCTTTTGCTACTTCACCTATTTATGTTACTGATAAGGATTATGAATTCTCTGTTGATCCTGAGATTATTACTTTAGTTGAATCTGATCCTTTTTATGGCCTTGAATCTGAAACTATTGTGGTACATCTTACCAAGTTGAATGATATAGCTACCCTGTTTACTCATGATGAGAAGTCTCGCTATTTATATATCCTTAAGATATTTCCGTTCTGATTAAAGGGTGATGCTAAGACTTGGTATAATTCTCTTGCTCCTGGTTGTGTGTGTAGTCCCCAGGATATGATTTATTACTTCTTTGCTAAATATTTCCCTGCTCATAAGAAACAAGCTGCCTTGCGGGAAATATATAATTTTGTGCAAATCAAAGAAGAGAGTCTCCCACAAGCTTGGGGAGGCTTCTCCGGTTACTTAATGCTTTGCCTGATCATCCTCTTAAGAAAAATAAAATACTTGATATCTTTTATAATGGACTAACCGATGCTTCCAAGGACTACTTGGATAGTTGTGCTGGTTGTGTTTTCAGGGAAAGAACAGTCGACAAAGCTGAAATACTATTGAATAATATGTTGACTAATGAAAATAATTGGACTCTTCCTGAGCCAATTCCTGAAGCAATTCCTGAACCAATTGAGCCAACTCCTGAGCCTATTCCTAAACCCACTCCGAAGAAGAGAGGTGTTTTATTTCTCAGTCCTGAAGATATGCAAGAGGCAAAGAAATCAATGCAAGAAAAAGGTATTAAAGCTGAAGATGTTAAGAATTTACCTCCTATTGAAGAAATACATGGTCTTAATATACCGCCTAAAGAATTACATTGTCTTGATAACCCGACACAAGTAGTAAAGGTAAATTCTCTCTATATATATGATAAAGTTGAAATACCCTCTACTAAATTTCATAGCCCATGCTTAGATGATTTGATGACTTTATGGCTAGACAAGAAAGTTTTAATGCTTATGTTGGTAGAGAGTTAAATAATAATGCTTTCGAGATAGGACGTGTAAGCGATAATCTGGCTAGAGTTAAAGATGAACTTCACCGCGTTAGCAAATATGCTTCTATGGTTGCTACTCAAGCTGAGCAAGTACTTAAAGCTCAAAATGATTTGCTTAATGAATTAAATAATAAAAATGACTTTGCTGTTAGAGTGGCTACTAGAACTGGTAGAATGACTCAGGAACCTTTGTATCCTGAAGGCTACCCTAAGAGAATCGAGCAAGATTCTCAGAGAAATAATTTAGAGTCACCTAGTTCTTCTAAAAAGAAGAAGAATAAAAATGATAGGACTTTGCATGCTTCTAGTGAACCTACTGTAGACACACCTGAGAATCCCAATGATATTTCTATTTCTGATGCTAAAACTCAATCAGGTGATGAACATGAACCTAGTGATAATGTTAATGATAATGTTCATATTGATGCTCAACCTAGCAAAAACAATGATGTAGAGATTGAACCTGCTGTTGATCTTGATAACCCACAATCAAAGAATCAACGTTATGATAAGAGAGATTTTGTTGCTAGGAAGCACGGTAAAGAAAGAGAACCATGGGTTTAGAAACCCATGCCCTTTCCTCCTAAATCATCCAAGTCAAAGGATGATGAGGATTTTGAGCGCTTTGCTGAAATGATTAGACCTATTTTCTTACGTATGCACTTAACTGATATGCTGAAAGTAAATCCTTATGCTAAGTATATGAAGGATGTCATTACAAATAAAAGAAAGATACCGGAAGCTGAAATTTCCACCATGCTTGCTAATTACACTTTTAAGGGTGGAATACCAAAGAAACTTGGAGATCCGGGTGTACAACCTATACCATGCTCCATTAAAAGAAATTATGTTAGAACTGCTTTATGTGATCTTGGAGCCGGTGTTAGTGTTATGCCTCTCTCTTTATATCGTAGCCTTGAATTGAATAAGTTGACACCTACTGAAATATCTTTGCAAATGGCTGATAAATCAACTGCTATACCTATCGGTATTTGCGAGGATGTGCCTGTTGTGGTTGCAAATATCACTATCTTAACGGACTTTGTTATTCTTGATATTCCTGAGGACGATAGTATGTCTATTATCCTTGGTAGACCTTTTCCTAATACTGCAGGGGCTGTTATTGATTGCAACAAAGGCAATGTCACTTTTCATGTTAATGGTAATGAGCATATGGTACACTTTCCGAGGAAACAATCTCAAGTTCATAGCATCAATTCTATTGAAAAAGTTCCAACTATCATTTTTGGAGGTTTTGAATTTCCTCTCCCTACTGTCAAGAAAAAGTATGATATTCTTATTGTTGGGGATTTTCATATCCCCGTTGAGGCAACTTAGTGTTATTCGAAATTTCTCCGGTTCCGTGTTATTCGGAATGAGTTTGTTAACAAGACTTGATCAACCTTGTTAGTGGGTTCATTTTGATGATCACGAGATGGATGAAACTAGAAGGCACAACCTTCTGTACCCTCCTTTTACTTTCTGTTATTTAGAATAAATAAAGCAAAAATAGTACTATATGTCTGTTTTCTAAATTATCCGTGCATTAAAAAAAATAGTCCAAAAATATAAGTGCTCCAAATGCCCTGCAAATTTAGTATGATTTTTTCTGGAATATTTGAGGATTTTAGGCACTGAAAACACTGCAGGAGGGGCAAGCACCAGGCCACGAGAGAGGAGGGCGCCCCCCCCTATAGGGCGTGCCCCCCTATCTCGTGGGCCCCTGGTGGATCCCCTCCACTTATGCCAGCACCCACACACTTCATCTTCTACCCAAAAAAATCCCCATCCAGCTCAAGCACGAGTTCTAGCTTGTTTTGCTGCGATTTTCGATCTCTTAGCTCAAAGCTCCATTCACAAAACTGCTTTGGGAGATTGTTGCTTGGTATGTGACTCCTCCATTGGTCCAAATAGTTTTTGTTCTAGTTCTTTATTCATTGCAAATTTTTGCTGCATAGGTGACCATGTTCTTGAGCTTGCATGTTAAATTTTTGAGGTCCCAAGCAATTCCAATGCATGATATAGGCTCTAGGCACTTGTAGGAGTAGTTGCTATCAATCTTGTTTAGTTTTATTTAGTTTTATTTTGAAGTTACTAAAATTTCAGAAATTTTCAGAAAAAGAAATATGCTTAGAAGAATGTACCAAGGTGGTTCCTCGGCAAAGAAAGGGCCAATGATTGCTATACGTGAGCAAGATGTTAAATTGCCGAGGAACGCAAATGTACGGGCTTGTGAGTGGCCATCCGATGATTTTATGGTCGAAGCAGGCTTCAAGGAGGAATTTGACGCGTATGTGCGTAATGCCGAGCTGGAGGACTTCTTACAAGATAAGTGTCCTCAATACTATCAGTTGACTGATTCCTTTGTGCGGAGATTCCAATATAACTGTACGCGTAATTCTCCTAGTGTCATGTTTGATATTTATGATACATCTTATACCATGGATTTAGAGGATTTCACAATTGCTTGCAAACTCCCGCAGTGGGGTAATATTAATGATCCTCACAAATCTGAATTTAGAGATTTTCTTGCTAGTATTACTGTGGGAGAATCTGGGGACATAGCACAAGTTACCATAGGGAGCATTCATTTTCCTGATATACATTATTTTGCTCTCTTTATTGGTAGATGTATTAACGGTAAAGACGAAGCATGTCACATGTGTGTCCCTGATCTTTGTGTCCTCAAGAGTGCTGTGTCAGGTTATAAAGGTTATAACTTGGGGGCAATAGTTGCACGTAGGTTGCAGAATAATAGTAGAAGGGGTGATTTCTTTGGAGGAATTTATGCAATCCGTGTGGCTAATTTTCTTAATATAGCTCCACGAGAGGGGGATATGATTTTACCTCCTGTTTATTTGGATAAAGAAGCTATGTTTGATCATCATTTTCTTGAGAGGAATGAACAATTCCTCCATTATCGACTAATCTATGACAGACGCAACGTCGTCCCTGTTACTCTTCCTACTCCCTACCTTTTCGATTATCAGGCAAAAGGAAGATATGTTGTCACCAGGGAAGAAGCAACTGAATACGAGAGGGGAATGGAGGCAGCTCGCCAACATGCTGCTGCTCGGGAGGTGGTCGCCTCTGTCTCAGTACAACCCCAGTTTCACTTATGGATATCAGCCAGGCGGTCATTGGTATTAGACCAACTTAGGCCAAAAGCCTAAGCTTGGGGGAGTACGTATTTCTCACCGACTTTACATTCATGTTCAAACACTAGTTGTCGGTGCTCATACTCTTTCATGGTATTATCCATGCTAGTTTAAATTTCCTTTTCTAGTTTTCTTCTTATGTCTTTGATAAACTTTAAGAAAAACCAAAAAAATTAGTTAGTTTAATTTCCATGCTTGTAGTAGAATTAAAATGAAAACCCAAAAAGATTTCTTCTTCTTTTACTTGTTGGGAGCTTTCCCGTATAAATAGTTTTATTTTCTTTTATTTCCTTTGGGGGTCGAGAAGACCATATTGAAAATGCTTAGTGGCTCTTATATGCATGATTGTCTATTTAACTTAGAGCCTATATTACTTTGTCTTCTCTCTTGAGTTGAATGCTTGCACATTCCAGCTTAGTCCAATGCACGTGCACTCTTATTATTATACACATCGTTCGATCGTGCAAATGAAAGGCAATAATGACGATATATGATGGACTTATGGGGATGAGAAAAGCTGGTATGAACTCGACCTCTCTTGTTTTTGTAAATATGATGAGTTCATCTTTCCTGAGTCAGCTATTATGAAGTAAACATATTTGCAATGACATTTAGAGATTATAGTTGCTTGTGCCATGCTTGATTAGCTATGAGTTATAGTGGTTTACCTTGCGTGCCAACATGCTATTAGAATGATTATGATGTGGTATGGTGGGATGGTATCCTCCTTTAAATGAATTGAGTGACTCGACTTGGCACATGTTCACGCATGTAGTTGAATCAAATCAACATAGCCTTCACGATATTTATGTTCATGGTGGATTATATCCTATGCATGCTTGTACTTGGTGTAAATTAATTTTAATGCATGTTTACGACTGTTGTCGCTCTCTCAGTTGGTCGCTTCCTAGTCTTTTGCTAGCCTTCACCTGTACTAAGTGGGAATAGTGCTTGTGCATCCAAACTCCTTAAACCCCAAAGTTGTTCCATATGAGTCCACCATACCTACCTATATGCGGTATTTACCTGCCGTTCCAAGTAAATTTGTATGTGCCAAACTCCAAACCTTCAAATGAAATTCTGTTTTGTATGCTCGAGCAGCTCATGTTACAACTAGGGCTGCCTATATCTTCCATGCTAGGTGGGTTATTCTCAAGAGGAGTGGACTCCGCTCCTCATTCACGAGAGAGGGCCGGTAACCGGGATACCCAGTCCCATGATCCAAAATGATCAAAGCAAATCAAAATAATTAAACAAAACTCCCCCAGGGCTGTTGTATGTTGGAGGCACTCGTTGTTTCGAGCAAGCCATGGATTGATGCTTGTTGGTGGTTGGGGGAGTATAAACCTTTACCATTCTGTTTGGGAACTGCCTATAATGCATGTAGTATGGAAGATACAGCCATCTCATAGTTGTTGCGTTGACAGCAAAAGTATGCCACTCAAAATGTTATTCAATCTCTATTTTAAAATCGACCTCTGGCACCTCTACAAATCCCTGCTTCCCTCTGTGAAGGGCCTATCTATTTACTTTTATGTTGAGTCATCACCCTTCTTATTAAAAGCACCCGCTGGAGAGCACACTGTCATTTGCATTCATTACTATTGGTTTATATTGGGTATGACTTGACTGGATCTCTTTTACCATGAATTACAATGTTTAGTCAGTCCTTGATCTTTAAAGGTGCTCTGCATTTATGTTTTGCGGTCTCAGAAAGGGCTAGCGAGATACCATTTTGTTATATCATGTTATAATTATTTTGAGAAAGTGTTGTCATCTGAGTTTTATTATTATGGCTCGATAGCCGATTATGTTATTGATATGAGTAATTGTGAGAGCTAAGTGTTATTGTGAGTATGGTTAGTCTGAAACTTGAATGCTGGCTTTTCATGTTTACAACAACAAGGGCAAACAGAGTTTGTAAAAGTTTTTCTTTATCACTTTCAGTTTATCAACTGAATTGCTTGAGGACAAGCAAAGGTTTAAGCTTGGGGGAGTTGATACGTCTCCAACATATCTACTTTTCCAAACACTTTTGCCCTTGTTTTGGACTCTAACTTGCATGATTTGAATGAAACTAACCCGGACTGACGCTGTTTTCAGCAGAACTACCATCATGTTGTTTTATGTGTAGAAAAGAAAAGTTCTCGGAATGTCCTGGAAATCCACGGAGGCACTTTTTGGAATTAATAAGAATTTTTGGCAAAAGAATCAATGCTAGGGGGCCCACAGGCTGTCCATGAGACAGGGGGCGCCCCCCTAGGGCGCGGCCTCCTATCTCGTGGGCCCCCTGGACCTCCATCGATGTTGCTACCTCTTGAGCACTACGTTGGATTTCCCCGAAGAGGATAGGATGATGCAGCAAAGTAGCGTAAGTATTTCCCTCAGTTTTTGAGAACCAAGGTATCAATCCAGTAGGAGACCGCGCACAAGTCCCTCGTACCTACACAAAACGATAGCAACTCGCAACCAACGCTTAGGGGTTGTCAATCCCTTCACGGTCACTTACGAGAGTGAGATCTGATAGAGATAATATTTTTGGTATTTTTGATAGATAGATGCAAAGTAAAAAGTAAAGGCAAAGTAAAAACAAAGCAAGCAAATAAAGTGGTATAGATTGATATGATGAGAATAGACCCGGGGGGCCATAGGTTTCACTAGTTGCTTCTCTCAAGAGCATAAGTATTCTACGGTGGGTGAACAAATTACTGTTGAGCAATTGACAGAATTGAGCATAGTTATGAGTATATCTAGGCAATGATCATGTATATAGGCATCAGGTCCAAAACAAGTAGATCGAAATGATTCTGCATCTACTACTATTACTCCACTCATCGACCGCTATCCAGCATTCATCTAGAGTATTAAGTTAAAAACAGGGTAACGCCTTAAGCAATATGACATGATGTAGAGGGATAAATTCATGCAATATGATAAAAACCCCATCTTGTTATCCTCGATGGAAACAATACAATACGTGCCTTGCTGCCCCTTCTGTCACTGGGTAAGGACGCCGCAAGATTGAACCCAAAGCTAAGCACTTCTCCCATTGCAAGAACTACCAATCTAGTTGGCCAAACCAAAAAGGATAATTCGAAGAGACTTGCAAAGATAACTCAATCATACATAAAAGAATTCAAAGAAGAATCAAATATTTTCCATAGATAATACTGGATCATAAACCCACAATTCATCGGTCTCAACAAACACACCGCAAAAAGAAGAGTACATCGAATAGATCTCCACAAGAGAGGGGGAGAACATTGTATTGAGATCCAAAAAGAGAGAAGAAGTCATCTAGCTACTAGCTATGGACCTGAAGGTCTGAAGTAAACTACTCACATTTCATCGGAGGGGCTATGGTGATGATGTAGAAGCCCTCCGTGGTGGATGCCCCCTCCAGCGGAGCTCCGGAACAGGCCCCAAGATGGGATCTCGTGGATACAGAAGGTTGTGGCGGTGGAATTAGGTTTTTGGCTCCTGTTCTGATCGTTCGGGGATACGTAGGTATATATAGGAGGAAGGAGTACGTCGGTGGAGCGTCAGGGGGCCCACGAGCGCGCCCTCCACCCTCGTGACCTCCTTGGGCACTGCTTGGAGTAGGGTCCAAGTCTCCTGGATCACGTTCGGTTGGAAAATCACGATCCCGAAGGTTTCATTCCGTTTGGACTCTGTTTGATATTCCGTTTCTTCGAAACACTAAAATAGGCAAAAAACAGCAATTCTGGGCTGGGCCTCCAGTTAATAGGTTAGTCCCAAAAGTAATGTAAAAGTGGAAAATAAAGCCCAATATAGTCCAAAACAGTAAATAAAGTAGCATGGAGCAATCAAAAAATATAGATACGTTGGAGATGTATCAGACATCAACTCCAAATCCATATATTCATGTTCGGGGAGAAAAAAATCAGAGAGAAAGTTTCATCGCGTTTTACGACATGGAGCTGCCGCCAAGCCCTAATCTCTCTCGGGAGGGCTGATCTGGAGTCCGTTCGGGGCTCCGGAGAGGGGGATTCGTCGCCGTCGTCATCATCAACCATCCTCCATCACCAATTTCATGATGCTCACCGCCGTGCGTGAGTAATTCCATCATAGGCTTGCTGGACGGTGATGGGTTGGATGAGATTTACCATGTAATCAAGTTAGTTTTGTTAGGGTTTGATCCCTAGTATCCACTATGTTCTGAGATTGATGTTGCTATGACTTTGCCATGCTTAATGCTTGTCACTAGGGCCTGAGTGCCATGATTTCAGATCTGAACCTATTATGTTTTCATGAATATATGTGTGTTCTTGATCCTATCTTGCAAGTCTATAGTCACCTATTATGTGTTATGATCCGACAACCCCGAAGTGACAATAATCGGGATACTTCTCGGTGATGACCGTAGTTTGAGGAGTTCATGTATTCACTATGTGCTAATGCTTTGTTCCGGTTCTCTATTAAAAGGAGGCCTTAAAAGGAGGCCTTAATATCCCTTAGTTTCCGCTAGGACCCCGCTGCCACGGGAGGGTAGGACAAAAGATGTCATACAAGTACTTTTCCATGAGCATGTATGACTATTTACGGAATACATGCCTACATTACATTGATGAATTGGAGCTAGTTCTATATCACCCTATGTTATAGCTATTACATGAGGAATCGCATCCGGCATAATTATCCATCACTGATCCATTGCATACGAGCTTTTCACGTATTGTTCTTCGCTTATTTACTTTTCAACTACTACAAAAACCGAAAAACATTTATCTTTACTTTTGCTACCGTTACCTTTATTATCATACCACTTTTTCTACTAAACACTTTGCTGCAGATACTAAGTTATCCAGGTGTGGTTGAATTGACAACTCAACTGCTAATACTCAAGAATATTCTTTGGCTCCCCTTGTGTCGAATCAATAAATTTGGGTTGAATACTTTACCCTCGAAAGCTGTTGCGATCCCCTACATTTGTGGGTTATCACGTGTGCACAATGGTGAGGAAATTCTTGCAGGGGGATGCGACGCCGGACAGTTTTAATGACACGGTTATTGTGATGATTCCAAAAGTAAACTCACTGGAGCTAATGTCACAATTCCGACCGATTAGCTTATGTAATGTGGTGTATAAGATTGCTACAAAAGTGCTCGCAAACAGGTTGAAGGTAATCCTCCCCGTTTTGATCTCGAAGGAGAAAAGTGCTTTTGTACCTGGTAGGCTCATCACAGATAATATTTTGGTTGCATATGAGTGTGTGCATGCTATCAGGAAGAGGAACAGAAAGAAGCCATTATGCGCGATAAAGTTGGATATGATGAAGGCATACGATAGGGTGGAGTGGGCGTTCCTGGAGAGAATGATGGAGATGCTTGGTTTTGCTGCTGCGTGGGTACAAATGATTATGAGGTGTGTGACATCAGCAAGATTTTCAGTGAAACTTAATGGGGGAATCTCACGCACTTTTCTGCCCTCAAGGGGACTCCGACAAGGTGATCCACTGTCACCGTACTTGTTTTTGTTCTGTGTGGAGGGCTTCTCAGCATTACTAAAAAATGCACAGCGGAGAGGCGATATTAAAGGGGTATCGTTCGGGAGCACTGGCCCCACGGTTACTCACTTGCTTTTTGCAGATGACAACATAGTCTTTCTTGAGGGATCTGAAAGTAACCTAGAGGCTCTCAAGGCCATCTTACGTGATTATGAGGTAGCCTCGGGATAGAAGGTAAATATGCCAAAATCTTCCATCTTTTTTGGCAAAGGGAGCACAGATGAGAACAAGGAGCATCTCAAGGAGATTATTGAAATCCGATCAGAGGCTTTAAGTGAAAAATACTTGGGTTTACCAACAGTTGTGGGGAGCTCCAAAGAAGGGACTTTTAAATATGTCCAGGAGTGTGCTAAGGGCAAGATTACTGGATGCAAAGGGCAGGATATGTCTAAGAAGGCGCGTGAGGTGCTGGTCAAGTCAGTTCTCCAATCCACCCCCACGTTCACCATGAGCTGCTTCCAACTTACCAAGAAATTATGCGGGAATCTGACATCTATCTCTTCAAACTTTTGGTGGGGCGAAGCAAATGGTGAAAAAAAGGTGCATTTGGTAGCTTGTAGGAAAATGTGCATGAGCAAAAAGGAGGGCGGAATGGGGTTCCGGGATATGGAGGCCTTCAATCAAGCATTGCTTACGAAGCAAGCTTGGAGGATCTTGCAAGTACCTACTTCTCTCTGTGCTCGGGTACTCAAAGCTAGGTATTTTGTCGATGGATCCATACTTAATGCTACATGCCCGAGTGGTGGGTCGTATACTTTTAGAAGCATTCTCTTTGGTAGGGATTTGTTGCTTGAAGGACTGATTTGGAGAGTGGGAGACGGCACTAGTATCCGGATACACCACGACAACTGGATACCGCGCAAAGGATGCCTACGACCACTGGGTCAGGTATATGTCAACGGAAGAACGCGCGTATGTGATTTACTTGATGTACACTCCTGGAGTTTTACCAAGAGTGGGCAATTTGTGTGGGAAGATATACTCCAAATCTGTGTGGGAAGACAGGGCTCGGTGGACTTCATCGCATGGAGTTTTACCAAGAGTGGGCAATTTTCTGTTAGATCGGATTATCATTTGTGCATGGAGAAGAAAAGGGCGAGAGCAGGACAGCTTGCCTCGCCATCATCGTCTGCGGCAGCTCACCGGAGCTGGCTTGCGCTATGGGGTACCGATGCACCTGGTAAGGAGCTGATTCATACTTGGAGACTGATCAAGAACTGTTTAATAGTGGGTGCAGAACTTCTCCGGCGTCATATCAAACAAGGAGTCTTTTGCCCAGCGTGTGGCAGAGAAGAAACGCTGCACCACCGCTTTTGGTCCTGCCACCACTCGGTCTTATTCTGGAAGGAAGTGGGCTCGGTATTGGGTGCAAGGGTGGCTATCCCACCTGTATCGTTGTGCACTCAGAGCTCTCTGGCGTCCTGGATGCTACAATGGCTGTCAGAGGCGGAGGAAGATGAAAAGGTCGTGATGATATGAGGCCTAACGCATTGTGGCTAGCCAGAAATGACGCTCGGGGCGGGAAGAGGATCGAGAATCCGGAGCAGATAGTGAGGAGACTGGCTGCTCTAATGGAGGAATAGAAATCTATCCACGGCGCTCAGGTCATTGCAGGGTGTACCAAACAAAAAGAAACTTGGAAACCCCCTCAGCATGGGTGGATGAAGGCCAACATGGACGGAGCGATAGTTCGAACAGGACTTGGTGGTGGCGGGGGAGTGATCTTCAGAGATGAAGATGGTGCTTTCAGAGGAGCAGCTGCAGACTTCTTTCCACACATAGCCGAGCCGTTAGTTGCTGAGCTTTTGGCGTGCAGGAGAGCAGTCTTACTGGCTATTCAGAGAGATATACACAAGCTGCACCTCGAGACGGACTGCTAGGTACTTGTAGGGATGCTGAACGACCGGGAACGGAATCTATCCTATGCAGGGCAAATGGTGGAGGAGGTGAAGGGCCTCATCAAGTTGGTGCAGGAGGTTAAGATCTCCTGGGTGCGGAGGACAGCAAATGGGGCGGCCCATAGGCTGGCGAGAGAAGGAGTTAGTAGTAGAAGTTTGGTGTTTTGGGATTCAGTCCCCCCTGATTGTATTCTTAGCATTGTATCAGACGGGATTGCTCTTTTAGTTTAATAAAGTGGAGGTCTGAACTTCAAAAAAAAAGAACAGACCCATCCACGTTTTCTGTATTTCTGCATTGTGTCCTGACAGCAATATCCTTCCCGGTTCATGTTGCCATAGACTCTGGTTCTATCAGACTCCAATTACATTCACATAACATCAATCCAGAATCAATTCATCGGTGAATCAATCCGATATGACCTTACCTCATGCCTGATTGTAAGTTTTCCTCTACTAATTGCACTTTCGCCCCAGAGTCCCAGACAATAATTCGACTTACTTACCGCAGCTACACACCCCTGTAACCCGACCAGAGGGCTGAATGATCATAATGTTGGATATGCCGACTAAATCAATCATCATTTTGGACTACAAACCAGAGTTTCTGGACATCCTGCATCCATCAAACACGACCAAGCCGCTACATGAAAGCTTCACGATACTTTATTCCATGTCTGTTTGAATTCTATGCCGTGCGGGCGGCAAGCAAGGAAGATCGGGGCCTCAAGTTCCCAGCTCTCAGTGACACCATAATTTCTGAGTAAACTGCCTCACCACTGTTAGGTATTTTCTCTGTTTAACTGGGTGCTTTCTAATGCTGCACCATTAATGCAGGGAGGAGAATGGCGCATGCGTACTCCACATAGCACGGCATTACCATGGAGAAAAGCTTAAGTTGCCGCTCACCAAGATTTTGGTTCTCCTGATTTCAATTATGCTCTGGTATGCAATTCACCAACAGATCCATGTTGACACAATACATCCAGATCTTTTTGCACAAAAAAAATTGTCTCGAAAACCAAGAGGGATGCCCTGAACGAGTGTTTGAAGCTTCACGTCAACTTCTCCACGCTCGCGCACAATGCACTATGTATAGTTTTGCACCATCGGACTCTGCATTTGATCCCAACAACTCAAGACGGTGTTTCCCGCCAGTCACCCATGACCAGTAGTTATGAATCGCAACCTCCATGGCTCGGTTCTGGTCAGAGAAATGGAGAACAAAAGTTTTATAAAAACTACGGGTAGCCCAAATAACTGCAATACAAAACAGACATTGAAACCAAAAGCAATGCAACTACCTGCTACCCCTCCCATCAACCGTAAGAATTCTGAGAACATCCACTCAAAACTCTGCAGTCTCATCACGGACAAGTACCCCAGCCAATATCACACTCTGGAAATGGTTATCCACACCAACAAACAGCTCGAAAGGCATGTCATACAGGTTAATATGGTAACTTATGTCGAAGGTCAAAACATCCCCAAAGAAAGTGTATGCAAATGGCTGCTACCATTCAACTCTTAATTTTCTCTTCGGTGTCAGCTTGCACCCTGTGCATGAGATGTGCATCCTTCGAGCCTAATTCAACAAATACATCCATTGTTTCCCTTACATCATCATCTGCTTGTTTTTTGGTGAACTTACCATACAAATTCCGTCGTGAGTGCTTGGTAAAAGGGACATTATCCATCGATCCAAGGAAGCTTCTGATGATGCTATATACTTTCCCAGATTGACATTATCCTATCTGAACTGCTTGATGAGGTCACTATAAAACATCAATGTGCTTGTGACATGGCAATGTATTGTCTCCCTGCTGTTGGGCGACAAAAAATGGCTGTGCTACTCACTGTGCTCCGCAATGTACCACAAATTGCCATCGACAAAAAATGGCTGTGCTTCTCAGGACATTCACATCGACATGATGATATCGTGTTCTCCACCCCCTCTTCCCCTGTCCAAATCAACAAGACAGAATTAAAACATAACTCTGATGTTGCACTTCACAAAAACAATACATTGAATAACATTCGGCGATCTTGCTCGTCATTACTAACAGCTCATCCACAAACTATGTCCTGCATACACATCGTACTTTCAACATTAAACCTGCTCTTCCCATATCTGTTACCAGATACTTTCTCCCAAGAATAAAGGTTCTAGAAATCGTGCCTCACCCAAAGAACCGAAACTTATTCCTAGGGTAGGTGCGACGACACTCTCCAATGGGTTATCAGTCACTTATTGCTTTTTCTAGCTGTCACTTACTGCTTTCTCAAGAGTTGACACCCTCGATGGGCATGGTGTCATAGCATGCCCAGCTCAATAATCACACAATTGGTAAGATGGATTGAAAGAGCAGGTTCATTAGCAAAAAGGCACATTAGAAATTCATTTTACTTCTGGACAACATGTCTACAAATAATGTGACTTGGGCACACATTCTTATTTACGTACATGCTTTTGCAAACCCACATATAATGAAATGGCATTTGTTGTAAACACATGGATCAGCCTATTTTTAGCTGTTGACCAACAGGATACTGCATATTTCCTACTCCTGTGTTATCTAAGTGCTAAAATAGAACAGTGAGACAATCCAAAGTACTGAACCTGTGTGATCCAAGTAATAATTAACTGTCTCATGGTAGCAGTATTTTTCTTATGAAAATACTTTTGCAGATCCGGTTATAGTGAACCAACGTCTATCGTGGACACATGGATCTATACTGACTGTCCTATTTTTAGCTGCCGATCAACAAGATAATGCATAGTTCCTAATTCTTTGCTATCAAAGTGCTACAAGTAGAACCAGTGGGAATTTCTGGTGTTGTCAAATTACTGAACTTGTGTTATTAAATTACTAAATTCTTGTCTCACAGTAGCAGTAATTTTCGTACAATGCAAAATTCATTCCCAGTGCCCTCTGAAGCTGTTAAACCAAATTAACAACACAATTGCCTGGTCACTGCTTCCGGGTCTTATTATAACCTATGTAGGGTGGATTTGCAAAGCTCATTAATCCAATGCATTATTTAAGGTTATCCTTACCATGCAGTCTATCCCAATAACAAGCTACGTTGCTTAAAGCTCTGTTAATCTTAGTCTGCATCGAACTAACCTGTTAGCCCACAGCTTGTGGGTTCACCTAGCCCATCCACAGCTCCGACCCCTGCGACGAGTTTTCCCGTCGGCCATCCACACGGCCCACTTTCTCACAGATCTGCGCCTCCGCACTCCTGGCTGCGGCTGGCGCCTGCTCAACATCGCTTGTCGACGCCATGTGTCCTTACGGTTCTCTCAGGTATTCCGTGTCGCCCACCTCTTCAATCAATGAAAATCTATTCAGATCTAGACTTTTAGTCGCCGATATTCTGGTGAAGATTGAGATCTGAGAGGATGAGGAACTAAAGGGGTGAGATTTTACCATTTGATAGGCTGTAATAGAAACTCCATCCCCTTCCATTGCGTCGTCATCCTCAGGCGGCCTCCCCTTTCACGGTTTCACCCCTCTGCTCTATCACATGTCGCCGACCAGCGATTCCTCGCGCATGTCCATAGCTCGTAGGTTCATTGTTGTCTAGCAACATGACCTTCACGACAGGATTACTGCACCACTCTGAAGCAGTACGCATCCTTGTCACCCTACGAGCTACGGTAGTGACTTGATCCGAAGTTTCATGATCACTATCATAAGCTTCTACTTCAATTGGTGTAGGTGCCACAGGAACAACTTCCTGTGCCCTGCTAAACACTAGTTGTAGTGATGGTTCAATAACCATATCAAGTCTCCACCATCCTCCCACTCAACTTTTCGAGACAAACTTTTCCTCGAGAAAGGACCATATTCAAGAAACAATCCCTATTGCTTTCGGATCTGAATTAGGAGGTATACCCAACTGTTTTGGGTGTCCTATGAAGATGCATTTTATCCGCTTTGGGTTCAAGCTTATCAACCTGAAACTTTTTCACATAAGCATCGTAGCCCAAAACTTTTAAGAAATGAGAGCTTAGGTTTCTCTAAACCATAGTTCATACGGTGTCATCTCAACGGAATTACGTGGTGCCCTATTTAAAGTGAATGTGGTTGTCTCTAATGCCTAACCCATAAACGATAGTGGTAATTCGATAAGAGACATCATGGTACGCACCATATCCAATAGGGTGCAACTATGATGTTCGGACACACCATCAAACTATGGTGTTCCAGGCAGTATTAATTGTGAAACAATTTCCACAATGTCTTAATTGCGTGCCAAAGCTCGTAACTCAGATACTCATCTCTATGATCATATCATAGACATTTCATCCTCTTGTCACGATGATCTTCAACTTCACTCTGAAATTACTTGAACCATTCAATAATTCAGACTTGTGTTTCATCATGTAAATATACTCTACATCTACTCGAATCATCTGTGAAGTAAGAACATAACGATATTCACTGCATGCCTCAGCACTCATTGGACTGCACACATCAAAATGTGTTACTTCCAACAAGTTGCTATCTTGTTCCATTTTACTGAAAAACGAGGCTTTTTAGTCATCTTGCCCATGTGGTATGATTTGCATATCTCAAGTGATTCAAAATCAAGTGAGTCCAAACGATCCATCTGCATGGAGTTTCTTCATGCGTATACACCAATAGACATGGTTCGCATGTCTCAAACTTTTCAAAACGAGTGAGTCCAAAGATCCATCAACATGGAGCTTCTTCATGCGTTTTACACCAATATGACTTACATGACAGTGCCACAAGTAAGTGGTACTATCATTACTATCTTATACCTTTTGGCATGAAAATGTGTATCACTACGATCGAGATTCAATAAACCATTCCTTTAGGTGCAAGACCATTGAAGGTATTATTCAAATAAATAGAGTAACCATTATTCTCCTTAAATGAATAATCATATTGCGATAGACATAATCCAATCATGTCTATGCTCAACGCAAACACAAAATGACAATTATTCAGGTTTAATACTAATCTTGATGGTAGAGGGAGCGTGCGATGCTTGATCACATCAACCTTGGAAACACTTCCAACACATATCGTCAGCTCACCTTTAGCTAGTCTCCGTTTATTCCGTAGCTTTTATTTCGAGTTACTAACACTTAGCAACCGGACTGATATCTAATACCCTGGTGCTACTAGGAGTACTAGTAAAGTACACATTAACATAATGTATATCCAATATACTTCTATCGACCTTGCCAGCCTTCTCATCTACCAAGTATCTAGGGTAATTCCGCTCCAGTGGTTGTTCCCCTTATTACAGAAACACTTAGTCTCGGGTTTGGGTTCAACCTTGGGTTTCTTCACTAGAGCAGCAGCTGATTTGCCGTTTCATGAAGTATCCCTTCTTACCCTTGCCCTTCTTGAAACTAGTGGTTTCACCAACCATCAAGAATTGATGCTCCTTCTTGATTTCTACTTTCGCGGTGTCAAACATCGCGAATACCTCAAGGATCATCATATCTATCCCTGATATGTTATAGCTCATCACGAAGCTCTAGCAGCTTGGTGGCAATGACTTTGGAGAAACATCACTGTCTCATCTGGAAGATCAACTCCCACTCGATTCAAGTGATTGTTGCACTCAGACAATCTGAGCACAAGCTCAATGATTGAGCTTTTCTCCCTTAGTTTGCAGGCTAAGAAAATCGTCGGAGGTCTCATACCTCTTGACGTGGGCACGAGCCTGAAATCCCAATTTCAGCCCTCGAAACATCTCATATGTTCCGCGACGTTTCGAAAACGTCTTTGGTGCCTCAACTCTAAACCGTTTAACTGAACTATCACGTAGTTATCAAAACGTGTATGTCTGATGTTCGCAACATCCACAAACGACGTTTGGGGTTCAGCACACTGAGCGGTGCATTAAGGACATAAGCTTTCTACTGTCCGCATAATCGCTACTGTCAACTTTCAACTATATTTTCTCTAGGAACATATCTAAACAGTGGAACTAAAGCGCGAGCTTACGACATAATTTGCAAAGATCTTTTGACTATGTTCAGGATAATTAAGTTCATCTTATGAACTCCCACTCAGATAGACATCCCTCTGGTCATCTAAGTGATTACATGATCCGAGTCAACTAGGCCATGTCCGATCATCACGTGAGACGGACTAGTCATCATCGGTGAACATCTTCATGTTGATCGTATCTACTATACGACTCATGCTCGACCTTTCGGTCTCTGTGTTTCGAGGCCATGTCTGTACATGCTAGGCTCGTCAAGTTAACCCTAAGTGTTTCGCGTGTGTAAATCTGTCTTACACCCGTTGTATGTGAACGTAAGAATCCATCACACCCGATCATCACGTGGTGCTTAGAAGCGACGAACTTTAGCAACGGTGCACAGTTAGGGGAGAACACTTCTTGAAATTTTTTGTAAGGGATCATCTTATTTACTACCGTCGTTCTAAGTAAACAAGATGCATAAACATGATAAACATCACATGCAATCAAATAGTGACATGATATGGCCAATATCATTTTTCTCCTTTTGATCTCCATCTTCGGTGCTCCATGATCATTATCGTCACCGGCATGACACCATGATCTCCATCATCATGATCTCCATCATCATGTCTTCATGAAGTTGTCTCGCCAACTTATTACTTCTACTACTATGGCTACCGGTTAGCAATAAAGTAAAGTAATTACATGGCGTTGTTCAATGACACGCTGGTCATACAATAAATTAAGACAACTCCTATGGCTCCTGCCGGTTGTCATACTCATCGACATGCAAGTCGTGATTCCTATTACAAGAACATGATCAATCTCATACATCACATATCATTCATCACATTCTTCTTGGCCATATCACATCACATAGCATACCCTGCAAAAACAAGTTAGACGTCCTCTAATTGTTGTTTGCATGTTTTACGTGGCTGCTATGGGTTTCTGGTAAGAACGTTTCTTACCTACGCAAAACCACAACGTGATATGCCAACTGCTATTTACCCTTCATAAGCACCCTTTTCATCGAATCCGTTCCGACAAAAGTGGGAGAGACTGGCACCCGCTAGCCACCTTATGCACCAAGTGCATGTCAATCGGTGGAACCTGTCTCACGTAAGAGTACGTGTAAGGTCGGTCCGGGCCGCTTCATCCCACAATACCGTCGAAACAAGATTGGACTAGTAACGGTAAGCATATTGAACAAAATCAATGCCCACAACTACTTTGTGTTCTACTCGTGCAAAGAATCTACGCAATAGACCTAGCTCATGATGCCACTGTTGGGGAACGTAGCAGAAATTCAAAATTTTCCTACGAGTCACCAAGATCTATCTATGGAGAGACTAGCAACGAGGGGAAGGAGAGTGCATCTACATACCCTTGTAGATCGCTAAGCGGAAGCGTTCAAGAGAACGGGGTTGAAGGAGTCGTACTCGTCGTGATCCAACTCACCGGAGATCCTAGTGCCGAACGGACGGCACCTCCGCGTTCAACACACGTACAGCCTGGTGACGTCTCCCATGCCTTGATCCAGCAAGGAGAGAGGGAGAGGTTGAGGAAGACTCCATACAGCAGCAGCACGACGGCGTGGTGGTGGTGGAGGAGCGTGGCAATCCTGCAGGGCTTCGCCAAGCACCGCGGGAGAGGAGGAGTACTTGGGAGAGGGGAAGGGCTGTGCCAGGGGAAGCGTGTAGCTCCCATGCGCCTCCCCACTATATATAGGGGTGGAGGGGGCTGGTTTCTTGCCCTCCAAGTCCATTGGGGCGTTCACAAAGGTGGGAGGAAAGAAATCTCATCATTTCCTTCCCCACCGATTGTTATCCCCCTTTTTTAGGGATCTCGATCTTATCCCTTCGGGATATGATCTTATTCCTTCTAAGGGGGGATCTTGGTGCGCCTTGACCAGGGGTGTGGGGCCTTGACCCCACTACCCACGTTCATGTGGGTCCACCATGCAGGTGGGCCCCACTCCGGAACCTTCTAGAACCTTCCCGGTACAATACCGAAAAATCCCGAACATTTTCCGGTGGCCAAAATAGGACTTCCCATATATAAATCTTTACCTCCGGACCATTCCGGAACTCCTCGTGACGTCCGGGATCTCATCCGGGACTCCGAACAACATTTGGTAACCACATACAAACTTCCTTTATAACCCTAGCGTCATCGAACCTTAAGTGTGTAGACCCTACGGGTTCGGGAGACATGTAGACATGACCGAGACGTTCTCCGGTCAATAACCAACAGCGGTATCTGGATACCCATGTTGACTCCCACATGTTCCACGATGATCTCATCGGATGAACCACGATGTCAAGGACTCAATCGATCCCGTATACAATTCCCTTTGTCTAGCGGTATTATACTTGCCCGAGATTCGATCGTCGGTATACCGATACCTTGTTCAATCTCGTTACTGGCAAGTATCTTTACTCGTTCCGTAACACATCATCCCGTGATCAACCCCTTGGTCACATTGTGCACATTATGATGATGTCCTACCGAGTGGGCCCAGAGATACCTCTCCGTTTACACGGAGTGACAAATCCCAGTCTCAATCCGTGTCAACCCAACAGACACTTTCGGAGATACCTGTAGTGCACCTTTATAGCACCCAGTTACGTTATGACGTTTGATACACCCAAAGCACTCCTACGGTATCCGAGAGTTACACGATCTCATGGTCTAAGGAAGAGATACTTGACATTGGAAAAGCTCTAGCAAACGAACTACACGATCTTTGTGATATGCTTAGGATTGGGTCTTGTCCATCACATCATTCTCCTAATGATGTGATCCCGTTATCAACGACATCCAATGTCCATAGCCAGGAAACCATGACTATCTGTTGATCACAACGAGCTAGTCAACTAGAGGCTCACTAGGGACATATTGTGGTCTATGTATTCACACGTGTATTACGATTTCCGGATAATACAGTTATAGCATGAATAAAAGACAATTATCATGAATAAGGAAATATAATAATACTTTTATTATTGCCTCTAGGGCATATTTCCAACAAGTATATCTTACAATATAATCTCCTAATTAAAAACAAGCTGATTAGGGTCCCATGGTATTCTCCGTTTTTAGCGATCACGTGGTCAAGAAATAATGCCGCCAATTCCTCTTGAATTCCTCGCATACGATCTGGTGGTAGGAGTTCATCCCGCATCCGAAATATCTAATTTGAAGAAGGGGGTCAATACATATATATGAATAAATGAAACTGAACACAAATGATGGTAATAAAATAAAATTGTGAATATTATTATTTACGCACTTCATATTGTTTGTCAGAGTAGCCCCGCTCACAGGTCGTGTGGCGGATTGACTCGCAAATGTAGTATCCACAGTAATTATTTCCTTGTTCCTGCCACAACCACTTTACAAGAAATAAAGCACCACAGGAATCAGGTAATTTTCCATCTGTGGTTGTCTTTCCCGTCAGTTTTTGGTCGGGCTAACGGCAAAGACCAATTTTGCCGTCAATTGCAGACGGCAAAGAAATACAGACGGCAAACATCTCACTTTGCTGTCTGCTAAAAATTTACTGACGGCAAAATTGACTTTGCCGTCTGTAAAAAAATATAGACGGCAAAGAGCTCACTTTGTCGTCTGCCAAAAATTTACTGACGGCAAAATAGACTTTGCCATCTGTCAAAAAAATATAGACGAAAAAGAGCTCACTTTGCCGTCTGCCAAAAATTATATAAACGGCAATGTTTTGGCAGACGACAAAGTGAGACATTTGCCGTCTGTATTTTATTTGGGAGACGGCAAAGAGAAAACACACCACGCGGATCGCTAACGTGGCAAGATCTAAAACGCACATCCCACCAACCGCGACCGCCAGACACATGCACAGCCCCACACCTACCCACAAACACTCCACGCACGCGCCCCCACGACCGGCCCTCACCCCCACGCGCCTGTCTTCTCTCCTTCTCTCCCGAACTCCCTCATCTCTCTCCTTCTCCCGAGCAGAAGCACCCCGGCGGGCAGCACCCTCCTCTCTCCTGCCTCCGTGCAGCAGACCGCCACCAGCCACTGCCCGAGCTGCCGCTCGCCGCTCGCCTGCCGGCCCGTCCAGCGCCCTCGAGCAGCCGCGCGCCGCTGGTCAGTGCCCACGCGTCCGGCGACCCCGAGGTGTCGCGCGCCGCTGGCCTGCCACGCTTGTCCGGCGCCCCCGCGCAGCCGCACGCTGCTGGCCAGAGTCCGCCTGCCCGCTCGTCCTTCGCCCCTGAGCGGCCGGACTCCGCGTTCCTCGCCATTCGTCTGGCGCCGCGCCGGCCCGTTCGTCCGTCCTCGAGCTGCCTGACTTCACCCCTGAGCGGCCGGACTCCGCACTGCTCGCCGTTCGTCCGGTGCCGCGCTGACCCGTCCGCCTGTCCCCGAGCTGCCCTCGCCCGCGTGCAGCTCTGCCGTCGTCGCCGCATGAAGCTCCTTCAAGTCGCCAGCGCCGTGTGAAGCTACGCCCCCACTCTCTTCGGCGGCTCCTCCCTCAGGCACGACCGCCAAACAAACAGCAGGGAACGACCGACCGTCGACGATGAGTACGCGTGATGCGCCCCTCTTGGCACGGGCGGCGAGCAGCTCTGCTTCGGCGAGGTTGGCCTCGGTTCGATTTGGTCGACTGCCGGTGTTGGGCGAGATGCTCTGCTCGGTTGTGGGGCAATAAGTTTTTTTGTTAGCTGATGCGTGCACAGTGTACCATTCACAGATCTTGTAGTCCGTCTTGTATGTTAAGCAATTTTCCTTTTTTATATATATAAAAATTTTCTTTGTCGTCTGTACATTAGTCCAGTTGACGGCAAAGAGCACATATTGGCTAACACCAAAGACACGGTTTTGCCGTCTGTTACTCTTTTGGCTGACGGCAAAGTCGGAGTTTGGCTGACGGCAAAGACTTTGCCATCTGCCCGATAAAAAGCTGATGGCAAAGTACTCTTTGCCGACTTTGCCTTTGCCGTCACACTTTGCCGTCAGCCAGGAGACGGCAAAATCTTTGTCGTCTGTATTTCAGCCTTTGCCGTCTGTACTTGCCTGACGGCAAACTGTCTGATTCCTGTAGTGGAGGTCAATCAAACTGATAATTAGCAAGCATGCTAAATGGTATTGATAAAACTAGCGCTTGAATCACTAGGAGATGCGTGGAACATGCTACTATAGTACTTACTTTCGGGTGTCTAAATTGCAGCTTCTTCGGCAGTCCCGGAGTTTTTGAGGTGAATTTTTTTCAAACCCTACCAGACAAAGAAAACAATTACTTGATATCAGGAAATGAACAAAAAGTTGTTGATATGGTGCGATAATGATTGATTTAACTTACTTCTCTAGAATTTCAGTCATGTCCGCATACTCCTTGGGATCTTTTCGTCTCGAGTCTAAGGCGGTTACTAGTCCCTGCTCAAGCTTAATCTCTAGGAGAATATTGTGGAAGCTGCGCACGCATGCATAACTCATCAATTGCATTACTATAACCTCGACTAATAAGGGAAACCGAATATGCACAAGACAGAAACACTCACTTGAATTCGTAAGGGAAGAGTATTATATCTTTGTTTTGATTTAATACAAACGATTGTAGCAGCTTGGCCTCGGTATCTCTGCCCTGAAATTTAACCATATATGCATCTATGAGATTTGTGTTAGTGAACTCAATATCACCGATTTGTCTTTTCTTCAATTCGGCGATCTTCAATCTCATTAATATAGTGAGGATAATTAAAAATACATGCAATGAAAGAGCTGACCTATATATAGAGACTTAATGACAGAAGTAGTACTACTTACAGGCAGTAGCAAGTGATCATTAATTTATCGAGGGCCTTTAGATTGAAAGACGCGAAGAACTCCTCAAATGGAACATTCAACAATTCAATTCCAACGAGGTCATGCTCCTCTCTGACTCTCAGCGTCAAAATATTCGTCCCCTCAGACTCTCTGCAGGTTTTCATGTACCAATCATGGAATCTGTACATCATCGTTGGTAGAGATATTTCATCTTTGACGAGAGGCTTCCCCTACACGTATTTGTGTTCGTCCACCTCCAAGAAATCATAATGTACATTGTCCGGCAGGTAATCTTCAGGATTTTTATAACCGGGCACCATCCCGCCCGGAACATTAGCGACGATATCGCTAGACACCTGGAGCAGGGGGAACGATTGGTTCGCTTGTTCGCCGAGCTGGGCAACTTTTTCCTAGCTCATCATTGATCACTGATAGTACTTCCCGACCGCGACGCTTCCTTAAATGAATTTGTAAGAATGCGCTCATAGTTGGCTTTCGCCGGAGACTTTGGTGGTTTCTTCAAGGCAGCCAGAGTACGCTTCGCTTTTACCGGATCTATCTTCTGCTCCGGAGGTGGATGTATCTTTGCTTTCACCCCTTCAAAGAAGTCATTCACTTCGGCTTGCACGATGTGCGTGTTTTCCTCCATGGTCCTTTCGTATGGTAACTTCTCTGGAGTCTTGAGAGAAGGACCGAATTTGTATTGCCTCCCAGCTCTGGCTGTGCTGCTAGACGCCGGAGCAGACGGAGCGGCTGCGGCTGTCTTTCCTATCTTACAAGGCGGAGGAGAAGGACTACGATGCACCAGAGCCGGAGCGGCTGCGGGTCTCTTGATCTGCCCTTGTTGTCGAGGCGGAGAAGGAGGAGGCTGGCTGCTCGGGCGCGCTGGCGCAGGCGGAGAAGGAGGCGGAGTGCTGCACGCGCTAGAGAAGGAGGCTGAGTGCCCTGATCACTCGCCGGAGGATGAGGCGGAGGAGGCGAATTTCCCTGACTCTCCGGAGGAGGAGTAGGAGGCGGAGGCGTACAGTTCGGAAGGTTGATGAGCTCCTTCCGCCATAGGCATGGAGTCTTCAGATAAGAACCCAGCCGAATCTCCCCTTCACCCGTAGGGTAGTCAAGCTCATGGTCCTCAAATCCGTCCGTTATTTGATCCACCATCACCCTAGCATATCCTTCTGGAATCGACTGGTCGTGGTAGGTTGTGCCAGGTTCATTAGGTAAAACAGAGCCAACAGCCGCCTTGACTTTCAATGTCATCCATCGCGTCATAAGGTGGCAATGTTGAGACTCCGTGATAACATCCATGGGGTAGCTAGCAGGAGCCGTGAAGACAGGCTCCAGCTGATGAGTCTGCTTGGTGGAAGCCACGCTGCTTCTCCGCTGAGATGGCGGGGTAGCTTTAGGGGAAGCTTCGGCAGGTCATTTGCTGCGATCTGCTTCTCGTTCCTCTAGCCCTTGTACCCTTTCGTGTAGCGCCTGCAGTTGGCTATGCTCCACTTTCTTCCTCCTCTCCTGGGTTTTGTAACCCCCTGCATCCGGAAACCCGGCCTTCCACGGAACGGAGCCTGGCGTGCCTCGTGTCCATCCAGGGTGCTCAGGATTCCCGAGGGCCATTGTGAGCTCGTCCTTCTCTCTGTCTGGGACGAACGTCCCTTGCTGCGCTTTCTCGATATACTCCTGAAGCCTCGTGACAGGTATTCGCGGTTGCTCTTCCGTCCAAACGCACTTCCCTGTTACAGGGTCCAAGGTTCTGCCAACCTTGAAGAACCAAGTCCGGCAACGGTCTGGCCAGTTCAATGTCTCTAGTTCGACCCCTTTAGCAATCAGGTCATTCTCAGCCTTGTCCCACAAAGGTCCGGCTTTGAGGTAGCCACCTGACCCCGTGCGATGGTGATGCTTCTTCTTCGCAGCATTTTTCTTGTTTGTCGCTGACATCTTCTTACTCTTTTTCGATGTCTTGTGGGCCACAAATGCGGGCCAGTGATCTCTGATCTTCTCATACTTTCCGGTGAATTCTAGTGTCAAATCTTTGTCGACAAACTCTTTTTTCAGCTTATTCTCCCACCTCCTGAATAGTTCTGCCATCTTCTTAAGAGCATGAGACTTGATCAATTGCTCTTTAACTGGCTTCTCCAGATCCTCCTCTGGCGGTAGGGTGAAATTTGCCTTAAGCAATGTCCAAAGATCTTCTTTCTGCATATCAGAGACATAAGACACCTCAGGGTCTTCATTCTTAGGCTTTAACCATTGCTAGATACTGATCGGGATCTTGTCCCTAACAAGAACCCCGCACTGAGCACGAAATGCATCCCTTGTCCGGATGGGTTCAATCGGGATGCCATCACGCGCGATTGCTGTGATCTCAAACATTTCATCCGAGCGCAACTTTTTCTTCGGGCCTCATTTCTTTACCGAAGTTGTGCTCAATCCGGAGGGCTAGAGAAAAGAAGAAAGACGAGAGTTAATTAATATGTGTTCATAAGAAAACAATGAATGCATCAATTAGCTAGCCAGCACAGGCTTAACTAATATATATACCTGGCCGGACTCGGTTCGGTCACCGGAGCCTTCATCACGGTCTACTTCTTTTACTGGCATTGGGTTACCGGAGCCATCATAATCATAACCTTTTTCTTCACTACCCTGTCCTTCCAGACCATCGGTGTCATTGAGAAACGAAGCAACGACATCACTTCCTTTTGCGATTATGTCCCCCAACATCTCTTCGGTTTCTTCGTCTCGGGGGTGCTCCATAGTTTCTGCAAATATTTACAACATGGCAATTATTATTCAAACATGACATATGGATATATTAGTGGCAAACGTAGAACTAGCTAGCTAATATAATCACAATAAGGATGTTGGAAATATGCCCTAGAGGCAATAATAAATTGGTTATTATTATATTTCTTTGTTCATGATAATAGTCTTTTATTCATGCTATAACTGTATTATCCGGAAATCGTAATACACGTGTGAATACATAGACCACAATATGTCCCTAGTAAGCATCTAGTTGACTAGCTCGTTGATCAATAGATGGTTACGGTTTCCTGACCATGGACATTGGATGTCATTGATAACGGGATCACATCATTAGGAGAATGATGTGATGGACAAGACCCAATCCTAAGCCTAGCACAAAGATCGTAGTTCGTATGCTAAAGCTTTTCTAATGTCAAGTACCTTTTCCTTAGACCATGAGATTGTGCAACTCCCGGATACCGTAGGAATGCTTTGGGTGTATCAAACGTCACAACGTAACTGGGTGGCTATAAAGGTGCATTACATGTATCTCCGAAAGTGTCTGTTGGGTTGGCACGAATCGAGACTGGGATTTGTCACTCCGTGTAAACGGAGAGGTATCTCTGGGCCCACTCGGTAGGACATCATCATAATGTGCACAATGTGATCAAGGAGTTGATCATGGGATGATGTGTTACGGAACGAGTAAAAGAGACTTGCCGGTAACGAGATTGAACAAGGTATCGGGATACCGACGATCGAATCTCGGGCAAGTATCGTACCGCTAGACAAAGGGAATTGTATACGGGATTGATTAAGTCCTTGACATCGTGGTTCATCCGATGAGATCATCGTGGAACATGTGGGAGCCAACATGGGTATCCAGATCCCGCTGTTGGTTATTGACCGGAGAGTCATCTCGGTCATGTCTGCATGTCTCCCGAACCCGTAGGGTCTACACACTTAAGGTTCGGTGACGCTAGGGTTATAGAGATATTAGTATGCGGTAACCCGAAAGTTGTTCGGAGTCCCGGATGAGATCTCGGACGTCACGAGGAGTTCCGAAATGGTCCGGAGGTAAAGAATTATATATAGGAAGTGCTGTTTCGGCCATCGGGACAAGTTTCGGGGTCATCGGTATTGTACCGGGACCACCGGAAGGGTCCCGGTGGTCCACCGGGTGGGGCCACCTGCCCCGGGGGGCCACATGGGCTGTAGGGGGTGCGCCTTCGCCTACATGGGCCAAGGGCACCAGCCCCAAGAGGCCCATGCGCCAAGAGAAGAGAAAAAGGGGAGAGTCCTAAAGCGGGAAGGCACCTCCGAGGTGCGTTGGGGAGGATGGACTCCTCCCCACCCTTGGCCGCACCCTTCCTTGGAGGAAGGGGCAAGGCTGCGCCCTCCCCCTCTCCCTTGGCCCTATATATAGTGGGGAAAAGGAGGAGCAATCATACCTGAGCCCTGGCGCCTCCCTCTCCTTCCCATGACACATCTCCCTCCTCCCGCAGCGCTTGGCGAAGCCCTGTTGGAATCCCGCTACTTCCACCACCACGCCGTCGTGCTGCTGGATCTCCATCAACCTCTCCTTCCCCCTTGCTGGATCAACAAGGAGGAGACGTTGCTGCTCCGTACGTGTGTTGAACGCGGAGGTGCCGTCCGTTCGGCGCTAGGATCATCGGTGATTTGGATCACGACGAGTACGACTCCATTAACCCCGTTCTCTTGAACGCTTCCGCGCGCGATCTACAAGGGTATGTAGATCCACTCCTCCCTCGTTGCTAGATGACCCCATAGATAGATCTTGGTGACACGTAGGAAAATTTTGAATTTATGCTACGTTCTCCAACAAAGGAAGCATATTAGTGGCCTCGACGCTGCTTCTCTAGGGTTTGGGGTGGCCTCGACAACGCTTCAAGGGTTTGGGGTGGCCTCGACAATGCTTCAAGGGTTTGGGGTGGCCTCGACGACAACGCTCTTTTAACTTGGTAAATTTGGGTGGCCTCGAGAGAGTTTGTCGGGTAGGGGCGCGGCGGGAGGGGGTAGGAGACCAACATCATTTTTTTTCTAGAGTTTGGGTGTCCTCGAGAGTTTTGGTCGAGCGAGAGGGCCGGGGGGGTGCTCCCATGGTATAAGTTATCACGGTCGAGAGGGGGTATATATATCGACCGCCCCTCATGTCGAAGTTATCCGGGAGGGAGTTATATCGACAACGACGCGACATACATACATGGGAAAATAATGTTATTGGGGAGGGGGTATATCGACCCCCCCCCCTCGTGTTGAAGTTATCGGGAGGGGGTATATCGACAACGACATACCCGATAAAAAATAAGAAGACAAAAGAAAAATAAAAAGAGGAGAAGAAGAAAGGAATAGAAGAGAAGCAATCGAAGAAAAAAAGAAGAAAAAAAGGAGAAGAAGAAAGGAATAGAGGAGGAGAAGAAGAAAATAGAATTTTTCTTCTTCTCCTCCTCTATTCCATTCTTCTTCTCCTCTTCTTTTTCTTCTTTTTTCCTCTTCTTATTTATTTCTCCTCTTTTCCTCTCCTCTTCTTCTCCTTTCTTCCTCTTCTTATTTTCCTTTTTTCTCCTCTCATTCTTTTTCTTCTTCTTCCTTTCCTAGCTAGATATTTAAAAATTTTCTAAAAATTAAACTAACCTAAAATGTACTAAATCAGAGAACATATATAGATAAAACTTTTTTAAAATTTAACTTGCATATATGTATACTTTAAAACATCATTAATTACAATTGAAAAAATACATACATACATACAAAAAACATGTAAAAAATACATACATACATAAAAAAATACATATCTAAAAAATACATACATACATATATGAAAATCTAAAAACATGTAAAAAAATCTAATAAAAATTAAAAAACAGAATTAATCAAATAAAAAGTAACCAGTGCGGCGCTGGAGACGGCGACGGCGGGGGCGGGCCGCGGGCAGGGGCTCAGGCGCAGGGCAGGTACCGGTGCGGCACGGCGCCGGCGACGACGTGGTCGCGAGGACAGGGGCGGCGTGGCGACGATGTCGGAGGCAGGAACGGCGCGGCGACGACGTCGGAGGCAGGGCGGCGAGGGCGCCGGCGCACGGGGGCGGTCTGCTGGCAGGGGCTCGGGCGCGGGGCAGAGGCGACGACGGCGACGGCGACGAGGAGCAGCGCTGGGGTGTCGGGCGGGGAAGACGAACTGAAAGAAATTTTTCACAACTACTAATTATATACCCAGGGCATTGGTACCGGTTTGTGGCACCAACCGGTACCAATGCCCCCCTTTAGTCCGGGTTGGTGCCCACCAACCAGGACCAAAGGTCTCTTTTCATCAGACCAAAGGGCAGGAAGCAGAGGCCTTTGGTCCCGGTTGGTGGCACCAACCGGGACTAAAGGGGGGTCATTGGTACCGGTTGGTGCCACGAACCGGGACCAATGCACCCCTTTAGTCCCGGTTGTTGCCATCAACCAGGACTAAAGGCCTTGCACTGGCGCGGTGCGGTGGGATGTTTAGTCCCACCTCGCTAGCTGAGAGGGGCGCGCAGTGGTTTATAAGCCCCACTGCCACACCCCTCTCGAGCTCCTCTCCATTGCAAGCTTACGGGCCTAATTGTGACTGCTATGCCTGATGGGCCTACTGGGCCTTCTACGGGCCTGAATCCTGGCCCATGGATCGGTTTCTAGTCGTATTCAGGCCGTGGTGGCCCAGTAGGTGGCAAACTTTTTATATATTCCAATTTTTTTTATTTTTTGCTTTATTTATTTTGTTTTGTTTCTACTTACAACAAAATACTTATTTTTATGTTGTTTCTAATTACTTATTTATTTTATTTTATGATAATTCTCTTTGCTATTAAAGTTTCTAACAAAAAATTTTCTTTATGAAAATTCTTTTTGCTTTTAATGATTTTGAACAGAAAATACGTTGATAATTTTAGTTGCGTCAATTTTATATAATTTTAGTTTCAATAATACTAGAGGTTGCTTATAATGTTTTGAACAGAAAATACTTTGATAATTTTAGTTTCATAAATTTATTTATGTTATTAGAGTTTATTTTATTTTATTTCTACTTATATATTTTATTAAAGTTTATATCATTTTGTTTCAAATAACTTATTTATTTTATTTTATGATAATTCGTGTACAAAACTTATTTATTTTATGATAACTCGTTTGTAACAAAGGAATTTCATTTTTTTGAACTTATTTGAACTCCATAGTTTTTCTGTGTTCAAAATGCACCATTCAAAACCACGTCATCAATTTTCAACCATTTCTGACTTCATTTGTTATTTTTCATGCATTTACTGATTATTTTGAGCTATGAGACCATGAAATTGAAAAGCATTTGAAATGAATTTTGAAAAGGTTCCAAGTTGGTGTGGTATCATCATTTCACCCACATATCATGTGCGAGAAACTAGAGAGGGTTACGGCAAAAATTGGATGCACTTCATGTACAAAACGGACAATCTCTTTCGAAGTATCAGGGTTTCATACGGAAACACGTCTGTAACAAAGGGATTTCATTTTTTTAACTTATTTGAACTCCATAGTTTTTCTGTTTTCAAAATGCACCATTCAAAGCCACATCATCAATTTACAACCCTTTCTGACTACATTTGTTATTTTTCATGCATTTATTGATTATTTTGAGCTATAGGACCATGAAATTGAAAAGCATTTGAAATGAACTCTGAAAAGATTCCAAGTTGGCATGGTATCATCATTTCACCCACATATCATCATTAATAGAAGTTCATCATCACATTAAAACCAAAGTACATACATAGTTATCATTGAACAACATATAGCTCTCCAGAGCATCTAATTAAACCATAAATTGAAATTATGTAAAACATTTCAATGCAACAACAAATGCGATCATAATCTCAACCAAGGTAAACCCTGATCCAACTGCATAATGATACCAAGCCTCGGTAGGAATGACATATTTTCTAATCTTTTTAATCTTCAACTGCATTGCATCCATCTTGATCTTGTGATCATCATCGACATCCGCAACATGCAACTCCAATATCATCTTCTCCTCCTCAATTTTTCTTATTTTTTCCTTCAAGTAATTGTTTTCTTCTTCAGCTAAATTTAACCTCTCGACAATAAGGTCGGTTGGAATTTCCGGTTCAACAACCTCCTAGATAAATAAAATATATGTCACGTTGGTAGGCATAATTGTCATAAACAATAAATGAACCAAATAGATATGAAAAGATAATATATATACCACATCTGAATCATAGACAGGACGAGGGCCGATGGGGGCGGATACCAAAACCATCGCACTATATAATAACAAGGAATAATAAAAGTAAGAAAATTAGACAAGTATCTATATGAAGTAAGAATTTTCTTTCTTTCAGAAAGAAGATAAGAACAAGAGGCTCACCACGGTGGTGCCGGCGACGAGATCAGCGCGGGCGATCGACGGCGGTGAAGACCGGGACAGGACGTGACGGACCGCTAAACCTAGACAAATCTCAGGGAAAATGGAGCTCGGAGGTCGAATTTCAAGAGGAGAAAGATTAACTAGTGTGGCTCGGGCATTTCATCGAACACCTCATGTGCATAGGAGGTGAACTAGAGCACCCAAATTCCCTCCCCTCGCCGGCTTGAAAAAACAGAGCACTGTGGAGTGCTCTGCCGCGGCGATGGGTATATATAGGCAATTTATTTGTCCCGGTTCGTGGCATGAACCGGGACTAAAGCCACCCCTTCTACACCGGTTCAAGGCATGAACCGGTACCAATGGTTGTGGGCCAGGAGCGCGGCCCATTGGTCCTGGTTTGTGCCTAAAACCGGGACAAATGGATCGAGACAAACCGGGGCCAATGCCCTCGAGGCCCCGGCCGGCCCCCTGGGCTCATGAACCGGGACTAATCCCCCCCACGGGTCCCGGTTCATGAGGAACCAGGACTAATGGGCTGGCCAGGCACGAACGATAGGCCTGTTTTCTACTAGTGATGGGAAGGACCAGATTCCGATGCCATACTCATTGGCTCAGATACAGAGAGCATATGTGCTTGAGTGCACAAACTCCACGTCCTAGATCGATGTGTGTTCTAGGGAGGCGAGGAGACGACGGAGGAGTCAACAGGAGGTTCATGGGGGCACGGGGGCATCAACACTTGGGCTACAGATTTGAGCCACCTGTGATGACGTGGATGCAGGAGAGGGCAGAGAAATCAGGTAGTGGGGAGCTCCTATTTAGATATAGTAGATGAGCGGCATTTATAAGGTAGAAAAGGAAAGGCTCCTGCATCTTATTAATGCGCTAGACCTAAAAGCCGAGTCATCCATTTTAGATACTAGGGAGCTGGGGTCTAAAGTGGAGGCGGAATAGAGACTGTGAGAGTTTCTTAGGGAAGAAGAGTTGAAATGGGCGCTTAGGGCTAAGGTGCGAAAAATCATCTAAGGAGAAGAAATCTGATGTCTACTACACAACCTTCTTCTTGTAGACGTTGTTGGGCCTGCAAGTGCACAGGTTTGTAGGACAGTAGCAAATTTCCTTCAAGTGGATGACCTAAGGTTTATCAATCCGTAGGAGGCGTAGGATGAAGATGGTCTCTCTCAAACAACCCTGCAACCAAATAACAAAGAGTCTCTTGTGTCCCCAACACACCCAATACAATGGTAAATTGTATAGGTGCACTAGTTTGGCGAAGAGATGGTGATACAAGTGCAATATGGATGGTAGATATAGGTTTTTGTAATCTGAAAATATAAAAACAGCAAGGTAACAAGTGGTAAAAATGAGCGTAAACGGTATTGCAATGATAGGAAACAAGGCCTAGGGTTCATACTTTCACTAGTGCAAGTTCTCTCAACAATACTAACATAGATAGATCATATAACAAGCCCTCAACATGCAACAAAGAGTCACTCCAAAGCCACTAATAGCGGAGAACAAACATAGAGATTATGGTAGGGTACGAAACCACCTCAAAGTTATTCTTTCGGATCGATCTATAAAAGAGTTCATACTAGAATAACACCTTAAGACACAAATCAACCAAAACCCTAATGTCACCTAGATACTCCAATGTCACCTCAAGTATCCGTGGGCATGATTATACGATATGCATCACACAATCTCAGATTCATCCAACCAACATAAAAGTACTTCAAAGAGTGCCCCAAAGTTTCTATCGGAGAGTCAAGAACGTGTGCCAACCCCTATGCATAGGTTCCCAATGTCACGAAACCCGCAAGTTGATCACCAAAACATACATCAAGTGGCACATGATATCCCATTGTCACCACAGATAATCACGGCAAGACATACATCAAGTGTTCTCATAAAAGACTCAACCCGATAAGATAACTTCAAAAGGGGAAACTCAATTCATCACAAGATAGTAGAGGGCGAGAAACATCATAAGATCCAACTACAATAGCAAAGCTCGGGATACATCAAGATCGTGCCATAGAGGGAACACGAGAGAGAACACGAGAGAGAGAGAGACAGATCAAACACATAGCTACTGGTACATACACTCAGCCCCGAGGGTGAACTACTCCCTCCTCGTCATGGATAGCGCCGGGATGATGAAGATGGCCACCGGTGATGGGATCCCTCTCCGGCAGGGCGCCGGAACGGGCTCCCGAGAGGTTTTTGGTGGCTACAGAGGCTTGCGGCGGCGGAACTCCCGATCTATCTTCTGTTCTAGAAGTTTTAGGATACGTGGGTATATATGGGTGCAGGGAGTACGTCGGTGGAGCTACGGGGGCCCCACGAGGCAGGGGGCGTGCCCTAGGAGGGTGGGCGCGCCCCCCACCCTCGTGAGTACCTTCCGTATCTCCTGACATAGAGTCCAACTCTATCCAGTGGGTTTCCTTCCAAAAATAACTTCTCCAGTTTATTTCGTTCCGTTTTGACTCCGTCTGATATTCCTTTTCCTCGAAACACTGAAATAGGCATAAAACAGCAAATCTGGGCTGGGCCTCCGGTTAATAGATTAGTCCCAAAAAATAATATAAAAGTGGATAATAAAGCCCAGTATTGCCCAAAACAGTAGATAATATAGCATGGAGCAATCAAAAATTATAGATACGTTGGAGACGTATCAAAACCACACAGTTCTTTCATATGATTGCTAATGGCAAGCACCAAAAGAAAAAATCTTTTAGCTCGAACAGGATGAGGGTACAATCGTGGGGCATGAGAACCTCAAGTTGTACATCACCAATTATTACAAGCAGTTGTTTGGGGCTCCGGAGGATAGCTTTGTGTCCTTGGACGAATCCATGGTTGAGGATATTCCTCAAATCGCGACAGACGAAAATGAGATTTTGTCTACCCCATTCTCGGAGAAAGAGGTGTTTGAGGCTATTTCTCAGATGAAGAATAGTAAGGCGCCTGGGCCAGACAGCTTCCCGGCAGAGTTTTGCAAAAAAAAATTGGCATATCATTAAAGGTGATTTACTACCAATGTTACATGATTTGTTCTCTTGTCATTTGCGGCTATTTCACTTAAACATTGGGACATTCACGATGTTACCCAAGAAGGAAGAGGCGGTGTGGATTGAGAAGTTCCACCTGATCTGTCTTCTTAATGTTAGTTTTAAAATCTTCACTAAGGTGGGGACTAACCGACTGACGCAGATTGCACATAGCATGGTACAACCGACACAGACCACTTTCATGCTGGACAGAAACATCCTGGAATGGGTTGTGGTCCTTCATGAAGCTCTCCATGAGATCCACAAAAATAAATTAGATGGGGTGGTTTTCAAAGTGGATTTCGAGAAAGCGTATGATAAGGTTAAGTGGCCGTTTCTCCAGCAGGCGTTACAAATGAAAGGTTTCAACAAGTCCTGGAGGAAGCAGGTCGACTCCTTTACACAAAAAGGTAGTGTCGGGATCAAAATGAATGATGATGTAGGTCATTACTTCCAGACACATAAGAGCCTCAGACAGGGGGATCCTATGTCTCCTATCTTGTTAAACATAGTTGTAGATATGTTGGCAGTTCTGATAGGAAGGGCTAAAGAAAATGTCCAAGTAGGAGGACTGGTCCCACACTTGGTTGATGGGGGAGTGTTCATTCTACAGTATGCTGATGATACAATCATTTTCATGGAGCATGATTTGCCGAAGGCCAGAAATATGAAGCTTGTGTTATGCTTATTCGAACAGTTGTCGGGGCTAAAGATTAATTTTATCAAAAGTGAATTGTTCTGCTTTGGGAGAGCTAAAGATGAAAAAGAAGCTTACAAACAACTATTTGGGTGTGAATTGGGTTCCTTGCCTTTGAGCTATTTGGGCATACCGATTCATCATCGCAAGCTCTCTAATAAAGAGTGGAAGTGCATTGAAGATCGATTTGAAAAGAGACTAAGTTGCTGTAAGGGTAAACTTATGTCATATGGAGGCCGACTAATTCTCATTAATTCGGTGCTTACGAGCATGCCAATGTTTCTCCTATCCTTCTTCTTTGAGGTACCGGTAGGGTACGGAAAAGACTGGATTTCTATCGATCACGCTTCTTCTGGCAGAGTGACGAGCTAAAAAGAAAGTACAGACTTACTAAATGGGACATCATCTGTAGGCCAAAAGACCAAGGAGGTCTTGGAATTGAAAATTTGGAGGTAAAAAACAGATGCTTACTCAGCAAATGGCTATATAAGTTATCTCTAGAGACTGATGGCACGTGGGCCCAGATTCTGTGTAATAAGTACCTACAGGCTAAGAACTTATCTTAGGTAATAGTTAGACCCAATGATTCGCCTTTTTGGAAAGGTTTGATGAGAATGAAATCAGCCTTTTTCAATAGATTAAGTTTATCATTGGATATGGTGCTTCTACGAGGTTTTGGGAGGATACGTGGTTAGGGAGACGCCTCTAGCCACACAATATACTTCTCTCAATACTATTGTGCAGCGTAAAGAGGTATACGTTGCCCCAATATGCGTAAAGAGGTATACGTTGCCACATCACCAAAACTGCATGCAAAACCACTCTAATCAGGCTTAGGGGATGATTCACATGGTTTTGGAAAACTCAGGAGGTTAAATACCCAGTTTTAGACCTCAGGGGTAAACTAGTCGGTTTGTGAAACCCTGGGGGTTATTCGGACTTATCTTGCCTCCCTCCCATCTTCCTACTCTTTTTTGAACACAGTACAGACACAAGCGCTCATATAAATGTGCTTACACTCATCCCTATGAACACACAAACGCACACTCTACCCCAATGAGCACCTTCTAGAGACTGATCCGGCATTTCATCTTGAGATTTACAAAGTCATCATAGGCACCTCGTAGTCGACGGGAACGTCTCCTCCCACTGAAAGCGTATTGCCGGAAATTCTGAAATAAACCCAGGATATATGCGAGCACCGGGACTTGAACCCTGGTGGGCTGAGATACCACTGTCCACCTAACCATCCCAACCATAGGTTGGTTCGCATCTTCTTCGTACTCTTTGAAATACTAAAGGGGCGCCTGTCTTTTTATTATTAGGGGAGGGAACTGCACCTCTACGGAACCGAGTCCCCGATGAACTCCAAACCCGAGTCCTCGATGAACACGCGGTAGGCCGTGGCCCTATGATCCTCTCTCTCTTTTCTGGTAGATTGGCAGTTGGGCCATCGAATCCTCACACAAAAAATTGAGATCTTTTTCTTTTTCGCACGAGATAGGACAAAATCCTGGAAAATGAGGACAAGTTAACAATTTGTAGCTGCTCCCCTGCCGCCAGAAGTTCATCGATAGTACAAAGCGTCTCAAACATAATAAAAAATAACTTGAGATTTCGAGACCATCAAACGACCACTACTGCTGCCAGAACGACGCGCCAATGTTGCTGCTCCCCTACCGGAGTTGGCTTGACCTTGTCAATGACAGTTGGGAAGTTTTCATGCATGTACCAAAGGACCAGCACCCTGGAGCCACAGTCATCGTTGTTGAATCCTTACATAGATCTGAAGGACCTGACACCAAATCTCGTCACACGATGAGAAACCCCAACCTCACCGCCCCAAGAAGACGATAGGATTCTATGTCTGGAGCTCTATCAACTATGCCCCCCCATTGAGCTTTGTGATATGTAAAAAATATTTAAAAAAGTAGAGTGATGTAAAAAAATGAAATTGTTTTCTTTTTCTTTAAGAGGTGAAGCTAAGAAACAGTTGCTATCTTTGCCTATAAATAGCATTGTTTTTGGACTAAATGCAAAGATGCATTCATTGGAAATATTATCCACTTCTAAGATCATACAACAAAGCAATCAAATGATGAATTTTAACCAATTTGAGCAAGAACACGTAGCCTAAGCTTGAGAAATAATGAAATCTATGATAAAACATTGTCCTATACTCATGGTTTAAGTACTTCGATGGTAGTGCAAATTTTCTATGCATGACTATGTTTTATGTCTAGGAATATTTTAGATTCAGTTGCAGGTGGAAGCTTCTTGAGAATCACCCTTGGAGCAACAACTAAGCTATGTACAATATGACATCAAATTATTCGCAATTGAAAAAGATTCAATTAGTAAGAAGGTAAACTCTGTTGAGGAGATCTCTCTGTCAAAGAAAAGGTTGATATGATTATGTCTTTACTTACTTACAAACAAATTCCTGTATATCCTAACGATGTTTATTTGGCCTCTCAAATTAAACAAAATAAGGATCATATTGATGTCAATTTTTTTTTAACAACAATGCTCATAGGGGTAACTTTGGGAACGATCCTTGACCATATCCATCCAACCCTTCGAAATCCTATGGTGATTGTTATGGAAATTCTTATCATAATAATATAATACCTACTGAACTTGAGAGTGTTATTAAAGATTTTACTGATTCACAAAAATCCTTCAATATTATCGTAAGCGAAAAAAATTCGAAACTTGATTCTATTGCTCGTATGTTAGATGATCTAGTCCATGAAGTTGATTTGCTTAAGATAAAAAATCCTCCTTATAAAGAAGACATGTTTGAATCTCTAAAAGTTATCCACGTTTCCATAGACTACAATGCTAAGATGATTGCTATATTGAGAGCTAGACGAGAAAGAGAAGACACAAAAGCTGGGATTTATTCTACCCCTATAACAAAGATAATAAAACTTTGGGCAGTTCACCTTGCATAAAAACTTTATTTAGGAATAATTAACATGATGAAAAGGATGATAATGATGGGATTGGAGAGGTCACGAATTTATTTAGAACGCATCCCATATGTTTGGAGGGTGAAAATCTACCCAAATGATAAGTGTGACACCAGTGGCACGAAGCAACATGGTCCAAACACCCCCATTACCATTCATCTTGCCACATCAAACAAATGACATCAGTGAAATCTTTTTTATTTTTTAGACTTAAAAGTGTTGTATATCTTAAAAAGAAAATGAGATTAAAAATCTATTTTCACCATCAAATCCGTCTTGACAAGATCGTCAAAACTAGACCCCATACTGATATGCTTTGACGACTTTTTTTGGCTAAAAGTTGCCATGATGTTTACACTGTAATTACCATAGAGTTTACACTAAAGTTGCCATGATATGTTTTACCTATTATTTTTCTAGATTTAAAGCTAACATTGTATTTTTAACTACTTTTCATGGATAATTTTATTAATTGACCATGGCCAATTTAAGTAATTAACCACGGAAAATTTAATTCATGGGTCATGGCAATTTTTAGTAATTCAACATCGCAAATTTAGTTTATAGATCATGGCAATTTTAGTATTTTTAACAATGGAAAATATTGTTTGCATTAACCATGGGAAAATTTAGTGCATGTATCATGGCAAATGTAAGTAGTTCTGCATGGCAATTTTACTTTGTAGTTCGTGGCAAATTTGAGTCAATGATCATGCATTTGTAAAGTAATTGACGACGGATTTCTTTTAATTATGAACCATGTCAAAATTATTTCATGGATTATGGCAAATTTTAGTAATGCAACATGGTAAGTTTAGTTTCTTAATTCCTCATTTTATAACATGTCAAAATTTACTTTAAGCATAGAAGAAAAAGTAGTTGAAACATATCATGCCAACTTCAGTGTAAACACCATGGAAATTTATGTGCACTAGACATGGCAACTTTTAACCAAAAAATTCGTCGAAACGTGTCAATATGTGATCTAGTTTTGAAGATCTCGTCGCGACGGATTTAATGTTGAAAATGGGTTTTCAATTGGATTTTTTATTTAAGATATAAAATATTTTAAAAACTAAAAACCCAAAAGATACCTGCTAACATAATCAGTTTCGTCACTTGTGCATACATGCGGTGATGTGGCGCAATCCATGGTCATGGGGCGTGTGGTCGGGTGTTGCTTTCAGCACACGTGTGGTGGTTATCGGCGTCCCAAATCTAAGTGATAAAAATGATAAAAGTGAGATTGGAGATGTGAAAACTTTAGTGGTATTAGTTCCATTGTTTGAGGTTACAAAGACCTTAATTATGAAAAATTATCTAATACTGAATGTATTACATTTTTGCAATCTATGATGAACTCAACTAATGCCTATGAGCAAAACAAGACTTTCACTAAACACGTTGTTGAAGCATTGATCAAAGCTAGTGAGGAAAGATTGAAACTAGAAGTTTCTATTCCTAGAAAATTAGAAGATGGTTGGAAACCCAGAACTAAAATTAAAATGAATAATTATGAGTGTAATGCTTTATGTGATTTGGGTGCTAGTGTTTCCAGCATACTAAAGGCTTTGTATGATGTGCTTGGTTTCGATCCATTGACTGAATGCTCTTTAAATTTTCATCTTGCGGATTCCACCATTAAGAAAGCCTTAGGAAGAATTGGTAATGTTCTCATTATAGCAAAATAAGAACTATGTTCCCCTAGATTTTATTGTTATGGATATTAAATGCAATCCCTCATGCCCAATAATACTCGATAGGCCTTTCTTCAGAATTGCAGATGCTATAATTGATATGAAAGAAGACAACATAATATTAAATTTCCATTGAAGAAAGGCATGAAACATTTTCTTAGAAAAAGAGTTAAACCACCTTATGAATCAATCATGAGAGCTGCCACCGCACACGACAAATGGTGTGGATGATGTGCATGGACTCAGACAGCATCCGCTGCTCATCCACGAAGTCCAGGTTCTCTGCGAGCATGTCTGCAAAGGCTTGCTCATCGGTGATCTGCTCCTCCACGAGCCAGTGGTGCTCGAGGAGCTGCATGTTGTACCACTCTTCCTCCCCCTACAGCATCCAGAATGTAGAGACCAGTGGTGCCTGCACTTGCTCCTCTGCCATGACGGTGTTGTAGTGCACCTCTGCCTGCTATAGGGTGAACCCGGTAGCTTGCGGGAGGTACGGGCCGCGGCAGCAGCGGGAGGTGCGCTGCGTTCGGGAGCTTGAGGATGGGGGTCTAGTCGGGAGGTTCGGGACTGAGACATCGATCGGTTTGCTAAAGTCACGCGTGCATCGGGCTACCGACCAGGTAATACCTGGCTGCTGTGGGCCGCGCGATCGGGTTTGATTGAGCGGCGAGCGTTCAGCCGCTCGTTTCAACCAAAAAGTTTGCACACACTTTTAATATTTTAGGAAATTTTTGAGGATTGAGGAGATGAAGGCCACGATCCCACCACCATGTTTCATCCAACCATGAACTGCTACTAGTAGAAGATAACTCGGCAGCACCACTCGACCAAGTAAAGTGAGAAGGTTTGCGGGGCCTTCCGGACCTTCGCCACATAGGCGTCTCACAACCACGACCCACATAAAACACTATCTCTCATGTTCCGCACCAACCATAACTCCTCTGTACACGCCGTGTTCATGTCGGTCCACAGCGGGTGACCGGTCACTGGCGTTCAGCCGGTGCGACATTCACACTTGTGAGGCGGTCAAAACTCCTGCTCTGGCCCGCCGCTCGCGCTGCGTGCGCTCGCTCTCTGCGCCGCGTTAATGCCGGTACAAAATCGACATGGCCAGATTGGGAAGGGACGGCTTCCTACAGCATTCAAGTGGGCTGACCGTTAGTTTGCCTACCCCACAATGACAATGGCACGGCGAACAAGAAGTCGCCGCTCTGCCAGCCCGACGCATTCAAGCCATCGCCTCCTCTGCTCAGGCGCATGCTATTTATCGTCGGCCACAACACAAACCAGTACCATCTCCGAGCCACGTCTTCCTCCATGCCAGCCATTGGCGTACCACCTCTTCCCTTATTCCCAACCGTGGGTGGTGGAAGACCCCTTCGCTATGGTGCCACCATGAAATCGCAGCGGAGCTGGATCCATGATGTACCCGGTGCTTGGCCCGCATTGCGGCGAGTGAGCCTCCAAGATCTTCGAAGGAACATAGTTCAAACGAGGTGGACATGACAATGGAAGAGGAGTAAGCACTCCCGCAAGCTACCGGGTTCACCCTACAGCAGGCAGAGGTGCACTACAGCGCCGTCATGGCAGAGGAGCAAGAGCAGGCACCACTGGTCTCCGCATTCTGGATGTTGTAGGGGGAGGAAGAGTGGTACAACATGCAACTCCTCGAGCACCACTGGCTCGTGGAGGAGCAGATCACCGACGAGCAAGCCTTTGCAGACATGCTCGCAGAGAACTTGGACTTCGTGGATGAGCAGCGGATGCTGTCTGAGTCCATGCACATCATCCACACCATTTGTCGTGTGCGGTGGAAGCTCTCATGATTGATTCATAAGGTGGTTTAACACTTTATCTAAGAAAATGTTTCATGCCTTTCTTCAATGGAAATTTAATATTATGTTGTCTTCTTTCATATCAATTATAGCATCTGCAATTCTGAAGAAAGGCGTATCGAGTATTATTGGGCATGTCTCAGTCCCGAACCTCCCGACTAGACCCCCATCCTCAACCTCCCTGGCGTGTCACTGCCCAAACTTGTCCGCTGGTCGTCGCCCAAGGTTTCCGTGCGCCACCTCTAAGGTCGAGCAGGTGATGCAGCTGGCGGCACTCCCAGATCTAAGGATAGTTGTGCAGCTTACCCAGTCAAGCTACACCTTGCGCCGCATCATCTCCTTCCAAATCTTCTCGGCCTGCCTTGACTATCTATGCTTGCCAGGCATGTCCAGGAGGGAGTTGTACACCCATACATTGAGCTTGCACCCCCTCTGCTTCAGCACATGTGATACTTCTAGCTTTATAGCCCATAGCTTGTTAACTCATTGCTAGCTTCTGGTCAGATATGAGTAGAATAGCATAGCAGCGCATAAGTTCTAGGCAGTTGATATAAAGCAACAATCTACGATTAGGGCACAAGTTCTTCACACCCATATCTACGCAGACGGTTGAGGCAACAGTCAAAGTTGCACAATGACTGCTAGGGAGTTGGCCTAGGCAGATGTTGAAGTTGCACACACACGACTATTGGAGAACATTGCATGGAAAACAAAAAAAATCTATGCACACGCAAGATCTATCCATGGAGATGCATAGCTACGAGAGGGGGAGAGCAACTTCATACCGTTGAAGATCGCTAAGCGGAAGCGTTTTATCAACGCGGTTGATGTAGTCGTACACCTTCACGATCCGTCCTGATCAAGTACCGAAAGTACGGCACCTCCACGTTTAGCACACTCAGCTCGATGACGTCCTTGTCTTCTTGATATAGCAAGAGGGGCGAAGTAGTAGATGAGTTCCGGCAGCACGACGGTGCGCGATGATGGTGGTGGTGAAGAACAATCTCCGCAGGGCTTCGCCAAGCACAACGGAAACTATGACGGAGGATAAACTACAGGGGCGGGGTTGCCAGCACACGGCTTAGTGAATCTTGATGTGTTCCGGGTGCTAGCCCTGCCCCTCTATTTATATGTTGAGCCCTGGGCTCGTTTCTTGGAGAAAGAGCCTCCTCAAAGTCGGTTTAGCTCGCAAGGCAAGAGTCCTTCTCGGACTCCAGGACCAGATGCCGGCTCGATGGGGTGCACTTGGGATTTGGCACCCAAGGAATGGAGAACTTTTATGTGGAAAATTGGGCCAGAAAAAGGAGTATGCCAAATGTTTATGCTGAGTGGAAGGCCCAAGAAAGGACCAGAGGAGGAACTTTCTTCAGTTCATTTGATGCATTGCCGCTAGCGCCCTAGCTAGCTGTGAGTTTGGATTCATAGATTAGATAATATACAACAAGCTGATATGTTTGCTTGGATATCAAAATGTGCTAGTTAGATACTCATGTGTTGCTACCGTACAAGAACAAATTAAATGTGAATAATTGACTATACAATAATTCATAACTACATGTGTCGAGCACGAGGAGGATGTCAAACATGATGGTTGTGTTGTATTTCCCCCTATTCTCTCCAGTGACCATTAAGCATCCATACTGCTTGCTTCCTTGGTCTTCTGCACACAAATTATGAACAAGGTTTTCCTTTTCTCTCTAAACACGCCCCCATCAACTTCACCTTATGTCCCTCAATGGAGGGCGAGGTGCAACTTCATTATTTCAAGTGTAATACATCAAGCCATGCCACCTGTTTCTTAAGGTGTTATGTCTGATAGAAGCAATGCTGGAAATAAAATCATGACAAGCAATAAAAGGAGCAACAAATGAATACAATAGCCTAATTCAACAGATCGTGCAAGCAACAATATTCAGAAACTTTGCTTTTGTTTCACCTCAATTGGCACGGGTTGGTGCTCTACCCAGCCGTTTCCCATGACTCTTGGTTTCAGGAGGACTACAAAAGTGATAAGGAAGTTAACAAGTCAAGAAGCAGTTATGACGCATGAGATCCCACTCGCCCTCCTTTGTAGTCAATATTGCTTTTTTCACTTTCATTTGGGCAGCTTGGTTATCCAACATCTCACCAACTTCCATAGATGTATAATTTGTTTCCTCGACATCTTTCAAGGAAGATTCCTTTCTGCAATCGGTAAGCGCCACAGATCGGTAATTTGTGGGGAACGAAATTGGTAAGCGTCACATTATATGTCAACAATGAGACCTAGGCAAAGCTGATGTGACATACGAGGTCCCACTTGGTAATAAAAAGTAGCACTACCTACACTTCATAAAAAAAGGGCATGGTAGGGATAACACAAATTTGAACAAGTTTTATTCAACACCCTTGTCACCTATCTAAAACCCAACCCAACCCACCCATGAAGCAAAACAACAAAGGACGGAATGCACCAGCTATTGAACTCATGCATGTATGTAGCATGTGCACCTTCATGTCAGACACTTTGATTTGTGTGCTCAGCACGGAAGGCGCAGACTCCAATAGAAACAATTTATCTTTCAATATTATTATTTTTGAACCATTTAAAATACTAGCACGATAATTTGGTATACTATTTCAACATATTCATGTAAAAAGTTTGTTGAAATAAGTTCTAAAATATTGAATAGAGTTTCTCAAATTTGAGATACACAAAATGGTAAACATGTAGATACTGGTTGATCACAACAATAGAGAGGAAAAAGGGAAAGGGAAGTTTGAAATGAAAAAAGCGATAAACTTGGGCTGACTTCTCCCTTTCACTGTGCCTACATATGCATCTTTGTGCGTATAGTGGGCTATCCAAAGATGGCAAGCTTTAGCTTGTTGTTTTTCCTGTCGAAACAACTTTAGCTTGTTTGAGCTATTTTACAATGCTTTATACTATTACTTAGTGGTAGATAATGTAGGGAATATCTAACTGCCAGGGGATCTTAGTGTTAAAAATATATTACGGTGATGCCATTTGTGTTCTTTCCCCATAATACACTTATACTACATATAATGCTCATGTATACTACCCATGCTAGAGGTACAATGTTCAGTAGTATACACTTGATCTTAATCATCATATGTTTTTAAACTAGTTCTTTCTGAACGCTAGTATAGTCTAGTGTATGGCACCATAAAAGAGCTCATTCCTTTTAGCTCTTTTCCAACATCAACAATTTACCATAAAGTGGTTATCGTACATCAAAGACTACCCGGTACAACGGGAACATAAAGTGGCTGACATGCCAGCACATGGTGTCAGAGCACTAGGATAACTAGAGATGATATCATGCTCGTTGCAGCAGGAATTGGATGAAGTTATTTCTATGAAATTTGGCAGTACGAAACTTTAGTATTCTGATTAGCAACATAATAATTGAAACAAAAGTACATGTAATATATTATATTTAATTATTATATAGGTACATACCATTTATTTAATATTGGTAACATGCACGATGCATGTTAGATGGGTCTTTTATCATGCATAGTGGCATGGTGAATTGACATAGTCACATGGTGTGGGAATTAAAGTTAGTGGGGCGTGCATAGTGACATGATGAGTTGGCATAGTTGCAAGTTAAGATAATTGAGTTCGTGGGATCAACTATTAAGTATATAGGATTACCCTAGATTATGTGTCGATCTTGTAATTGCTCAGTTTTCTTTTAGATACAATCCTTAGATGTTGAGCGAGCGCACAAACGCCTCATGTTATAATGAGTTCGTGATTTTTTATTCTTATAATATGTACATGTCTTGCGTATTCTCGAGAAAAAATACTTTTCGCATCCAACCTATTTTCCACCTCCCAAAAATTTGCTGCGTGAGCAGCCCACATGACCCCCTTCCAAAATTGCAATGGGAGGAGCCTTTCGAAGCAAAAACAATGGGTCTTTACGATTTGAAATCCACCAAGCCACTTTTGCTAAAACCTCTAGTCTGTAGGATTTCAGAAAGGAAGTTTCATTACACACGGTCATACGCTTTCTTGTAATTAAGTTTGAAGAGCACCCCTGGTTCTTTCGCTCGATGGATGTTATGCAACACTTCATGAGCCACCTCAACATTATACGCAATAATATCTAGTTATCTACGTCTAATGAAGTGTTTTGTTACCGAAAAATCGGCCGTTGAGCAATCTTGCTAAGCATATTTTAATTTCAAGGTGGAATTGTAACTGGTCGCGTCAATTTTTTTCATCTCTATGGTGGAATCATATTGTGTTGGAACTCGCCCACTGGATCGATCACATCAAATTACGATGAACACGCGCACACAAAAACTGATAGCCGAAGGCCTTTGTCATGTCCTTTGTTTTCCTCTTTATTTATTTTCTGGTTTTCTCCACTATACAATCTTGCGGCCCTATACGTGCATACACGCACGCGCGCGCATGCACACACACATAGGACCTGATCCAAGCCACCGGCCTAGACTTCTACACGGACTTGGCCTCCTGATACTACTATATGACTCAACCTATCCTACCTAGCCGGACTACTATTCAACGATGACTCCAATGCACACACGTCAAGCAAGCCAGGTGCTACTACACGTAGACATCTATAACACATCCTACGGTGTCCAACTCAATTAGCAAACACACTACTTAACCTCCTTAGACTCAGCTACTAATTCATCTAAGACAGAACTTAGACTAAGACAAGATTGTTTCTAACATATTGGTTATGTCAACGTTAATTGATAAAAAAGTTATTGAGTCCCTTTATATAGATCTATAAACACTCCGAGATGAAACGGAAGAATATAATTAAATAACAAGCCAGGCAAAGGTGGTTTTAGCACAGTTTAGAAGGTACAACTATTTAATGTTGCAACAGTTTGGATTGATGTCTCCGTTTCTTCTATTGTGTTGAATAATGGATGTCTCCATTTTGTACATCAGGGAACTCTGCCTAACCATCAACTGGTCGATGTTAAGAGGCTATCGCGGAGCTCTCGGCTGGGGATCAACGATTTGAAAACAGGGCTGTTTTTGCTTGCGGACGGACTCGGGTGGCGGTGCAGAGAATTGAGGGCGATTGTTTTGAGGAGCAGGAGAACTTGATTGTTTACGAGTACCTCCCCAACAAGATACTAGAATCATAGTAGCAATGACAACGATGGAGCTTAGTGTAAGACAGTGGGGGCCATTGCCCCCCCCCCCCCCCCCCCTCCCCCGCACCCCCGGTTTTGCAAAGTTGTGAAGATTTTTCCTGAATTTGTATCCCCTAGTCAATCTTATAAAGCTCCGCCACTAACCTATGCAATCCATCTATAGTGTGTCATGCATGCATTTCTTTTCTACGTTTTCTGCCCTTTCCCCCTTACAGATGCAGTGAAACACACTAAGTTGTATGTGTTCATGATCATACATGGTATAGCCCGAGGCCTGCAATACATGAATGAGGATTTCACCTGCATGGATCATTCCTCGAGATTTGAGAGATCAAATGTCCTATTGGATAGTGATTTGGAACCCAAAATCTCAGACTTTGGGTTAACAAGAGCTTTTGGAGGCAACATATCGCATGAGGTGGCGCGCAATGCTGCCAGAACCCAGTAAGTTCCTCTGACCTTGCAATCTCAAAATACTTACTACAATAATAACTCCTAAGTAAAGTTTGTTGTTTACCATAACAGTGGTTACATGTCCCCGAATATGCGATGAGTGACGCTCCTCCAACAAATCAAACATTTACACATTTTGTATTCTCCTTTTAGAGATTGTCACGAGCAAACGAAATGGTGGTGCCTATCTCCTCACTCTGGTGAGTCTGCACCGCACGCCTTTACGCCTGCTTTTCAATTGAGTTGAGTTGAGTTAGAAAAAATGGTGTTATTGATATTGATCGGCTAGCAAATCAAATTAGGTTTGGTGGCATTGGACTAAGGGAACCCTCTTGGACATAGTGGATTCATCTTTGAGCAGGCTCTATCCGGTAGATAATTTGATCATTTATATCCTTATCGGGATGCTATGCGTTCAAGATGATCCTGCTGACAGGCCAGCTGTGTCAACCAGTGGTAGAGCTACATGCAACTTGGGAGCCCCCCCCCCCCCCCCATACCATACCAACATGCAAATGTTCACTTTAACTTCCATTGATGTCAATTGTGAATATTATGCTCAACAACACCATCACACTCCTCAGGGATCCATCTAATCCTTCACTGGCATACCTGGGCCCGACGCATCTGAGACGACAGCTTGGGTCGCCAAAAGGTTACTATCGCACATAGCATAGCTGGGGGATTCATTCTTATCGGAAAATGTCAAAGATAACAAATATCTCACTAAAATGTTAATGTAAGCAACACAGATTGTAGCTTCACTAATTTGTATGTTGCATTATTTATTGAGGTTTGCTTGGGTAACCCACCTCCTTAAAAACCTTAGAATGGTATTTTCGTTCATCAGTATCAATTAAGAGATTAATCTTATCCAAACCCAATCCTAGATTTCAGGTTAAATCCACACTACTCCCACAAAAAATATCCATTGTCTAGTTCTTGTTGCGTCGATGACTCCCCTAGGCAAGACGACCGGTCACTGAGGCCTATGTTGTGTGGGCCGGTGATTGGTCCTTCATTGGATCTTTATGCAACCACTGGCATAGCGCGTCGCATCTTGGAATGACATTGCCCGCCGCCTGCATGATCTTAATCTCCTCTACCGTCGTCCTGTGGCAATAGTTGCCGCGTGTTCGCGCGTGTTGCATAGCTACTAGCATTACATAGAATCGATTAGCAGGCTCGAGAAGAATCAATCATGCCAGCTTGCATAGAAGTGTGTCCGATAGAGAAGGTATGTTTTAATCTACACCATCCACCTGTCTTGGAAATTGTGAAGTTTCTAGTGGGGTCTAAGCACATCATTGATCAAGAGTATTGTGATGAAACCGTTGATGATGATAACAGAAATTGTGCTTCTGAATACATCACTGATCAAGAGATGGTGACGTTGATAATAGTGAGGATAGCGATAAGAGAGAGTAGAACTATAAGACTGATGATGACTCTTTCTTGAGTGGTGATGACTCTGTGTACATCAGTGAAGATGATGTTTTGGTGAAAACGTTGATGAGGAAGATGGTTCTGATGACAACAAGCATTATAAGATTGGATATGGATGTGTTGGTCACAAGGATAAATGGTCATGATAGTGATATTGATAGTGATGGCATCTAAGAGCGTCTCCAACAGCCTTTGTATACTGGATTACTAAGAACTTGTTATAGCAAACGGAGAGAGAAGGTTTACAAAGCCAACATGTTTTTTTGCGTTGGTAGCCTTTGTATATTGGATTGCTATATTTGCACAAAACACACAATGACATGTGAGGATAGTTTGTTATAGACACATAGCACACATGCGTACATGTATACGTATACTAGCACAACTCATGTACACTATACACACACATGCGTAAATGTACACATGCACGTACACGCAGCACACATGCGTACATGTACACACGCATCACACACACACATGCAGCACACACATACACGTACACATCACACACGGGCTCACTAGTCATTGTGACAAAAATATGAAGGGGGCACTTTTACAAAGTCTTGCCAAAATTTAACAAGTGGCCTATTTGGGTTTGCAAATATGCAAAGTGGGATGGCGGATTTCGCAAGCTTCACAAAGAAATTGGTGAAGGACCACTTATACAAAGGTTGTTGGTGGCCAAGATTGCTAAAGTATGGTTATGGTTACCATGCTGACAGCCACAATTACTATCAAGGCTATGAAAACATTGAAATCAATGAATATGAATATTTTGGTGGCCAAAACTCTCTCTTTCTCTCTCGCTCTCTCTCTCTCCCTCGCTCTCCTCGCTCCCCCTCTCCCTCTCCCTCTCTCTCTCTCTCCCTCTCCCTCTCTCTCTCCCTCCCTTCCTCCCTCCCTCCCTCTCTCTGGCGACGGCATGACGGCAGCGAGGCGACGCATCAGTGGTGGTGGCGTAGGCACGACGAACGGAAGAAGCCACCAGCAGTGGTGGGGCAGTCAACGAAAGCCTTATGAACACGATGCCCCTCGCAGTTCATGTTGTTGGGCGTGAAGCTGATGTTACTAACCAAAGTTTCTTTAGTTTTTCTTGCGTGTAGAAGATGAAATATAGGCTGTGCGACACAATGTAAACATTGATCGGTGCACAAGGCACGTATATATGATGTACGAAGGGGGGCCACAACCTCAACTATACAGATGAACTAGGAGGTGGGCCCAAGACACAATATACATGTACACATTATATTCAACACCCCCCCCCCCCGGCAGTCGAAGCGGCGTCGGAGACGCGGAAACTGGAACAAAACTCCTCGAAGGTGGAAGTCGGCAGTCCCTTAGTCATCACATCGGTGAACTGTTGTGCGGTCGGACATGGAAGACCCGAATGCGTCCAAGGGCCACCTGCTCACACACACAAAGTGAATGTCCAGCTCAATGTGCTTAGTCCGGCGATGAAGAACGGGATTGGCGGAAAGGTACACCGCAGAGACGTTGTCACAGTAGACAACCGTCACCTGGAAGACATCATGATGCAACTCCTGAAGTAGCTGTCGCAGCCAGGTGCACTCGGCGACGGCGTTAGCCACTGCTCGGTACTCGTCCTGCGTGCTGGAGCATGAAACGGTGGGTTGTCACTTGGACGACCACGAGACAAGTGAAGGACCGAGGTAGACGCAGTAGCCAGAGGTGGAGCGACGGGTGTCAGGGCAACCTTCCCAATCCGCGTCAGAATAGGCCACCATCTCTAGAGAAGTGGATGCCGTGAGAGTGAGCCCAAGAGCCATCGTGTCACAGATGTAGCGGAGAATCCGTTTCATGAGGGTCCAATGGGAGTCACGAGAGGCATGCATATGAAGACACACCTGCTGAATAGCATACTGTAGATCCGGTCGGGTGAGAGTCACTGAAGAGCACCAACAATGGACCGGTAGAACGGAGCATCCGACACTGGCGAGCCCTCGAGAGCAGAAATATTGGCCTTCGTGTCAACAGGAGTAGCGACGAGGTGACAATTGAGCATTCCGGCACGCTCAAGTAGCTCATGCGCATACTTTTGCTGATGAAGGAAGAAGCCGTCGGGTCGCCGAACAACCTCAATGCCAAGGAAATAATGTAGAGCGCCCACGTCCTTGATGGCAAACTCATCACACAGCCAGAGAGTAATCTGCTGAAGAAGGGTTGTAGAGGAGGACGTCAGGATGATGTCGTCGAAGTAGAGGAACAAATATGCAGTCGTGTCGCCGCGGTGATAGACAAACAACGAGGCATCCAAGCGAGTAACATTGAAGCCCAGTGTCTGAAGGAAACCCGGCGATACGTGATAACCCACAAGTATAGGGGGTCGTTTGTGGCCTTTTTCAATAAATAAGAGTGTCGAACCCAACGAGGAGCTAAAGATAGAACAAATATTCCCTCAAGTTCTATCGACCACCGATACAACTCTACGCACACTTGACGTTTGCTTTATCAAAAACAAGTATGAAACTATTTTGTAGGTGTGATGCTAGAACTACTTTGCAAGAATAAAACTAGAAGTACTTTGCAATATAATAAAAGTTAGGTGTTTAGTAAAAGGGTTTGTGTCAATAAGAAAGTTATTTGTCCCTAGGCAATTGATAACAAGTACCGGTAATCATTATTGCAATTTTATATGAGGGAGAGGCATGAGCTAACATACTTTCTCTACTTGGATCATATGCACTTATGATTGGAACTCTAGCAAGCATCTGAAACTACTAAAGATCATTAAGGTCGTGAAACCCAACCATAGCATTAAGTATCAAGTCCTCTTTACTCCCATACGGCATACCCCAGTTACTCGGGTTTAAGTTTCCGTCACTCTCACAACCCACCATAAGCGAACCATGAACATATTGCAACACCCTATAGTGAGGGTCCCTCACGTTTGAGCGAGAACGGAGGGCACCGTAGGACAGCACCATAAATAAAATATACAATCATACCAACCAAGATCACGATTAACCCAGCGGATAAAACAAATCTACTCAAACATCATAGGATAACCATAGATCATTGGGAAATAATATATGGAGTTGAGCACCATGTTTAAGTAGAGATTACAGTGGGGGGAAGAGGTGTTACACCACTTCATAGAGGAGGAGAAAGTTGGTGTCGACGGTTGATACGTCTCCAACGTATCTATAATTTTTGATTGCTCAATGCTACTTTATCTACTATTTTAGGCAATATTGGGCTTTATTATCCACTTTTATATTATTTCTGGGACTAACCTATTAACCGGAGGCCCAGCCCAGATTTGTTGTTTTATGCCTATTTCAGTGTTTCGAGGAAAAGGAATATCAGACGGAGTCAAAACGGAACGAAATCAACTGGAGAAGTTATTTTTGGAAGGAAACCCACCTGATGGACTTGGACCCCACGTCAGAAGATACGGGAGGTGCTCACGAGGGTGGGGGCGTGCCCTCCTGCCTCGTGAGGCCCCTGTAGCTCCACCGACGTTCTCCCTGCACCCATATATACCTACGTACCCTAAAACTTCCAGAACAGAAGATAGATCGGGAGTTCCGCCACCGCAAGCCTCTGTAGCCACCAAAAACCAATCGGGACCCCGTTCCGGCACCCTGCCGGAGGGGGATCCCATCACCGGAGGCCATCTTCATCATCCCGGCGCTATCCATGACGAGGAGGGAGTAGTTCACCCTCGAGGCTGAGGGTATGTACCAGTAGCTATGTGTTTGATCTCTCTCTCTCTCTCTCTCGTGTTCTCTCTCGTGTTCCTCTATGGCACGATCTTGATGTATCTGAGCTTTGCTATTGTAGTTGGATCTTATGATGTTTCTCCCCCTCTACTCTCTTGTGATGAATTGAGTTTCCCCTTTTGAAGTTATCTTATCGGATTGACTCTTTTATGAACACTTGATGTATGTCTTGCGTGGGATAACCGTGGTGACAATGGGTTATTCTATTGATCCACTTGATGTATGTTTTGGTGATCAACTTGCGGGTTTCGTGACACTTGGGAACCTATGCATAGGGGTTAGCACACGTTCTTGACTCTCCGGTAGTAGCTTTGGGGCACTCTTTGAAGTACTTTTATGTTGGTTGGATGAATCTGAGATTGTGTGATACATATCGTATAATCAAGCCCACGGATACTTGAGGTGACAATGGAGTATCTAGGTGACATTAGGGTTTTGATTGATTTGTATCTTAAGGTGTTATTCTAGTACGAACTCTTTTATAGATCGATCCGAATAGCTTTGTGGTGGTTTCGTACCCGACCATAATCTCTACGTTCGTTCTCCGCTATTAGTGGCTTTGGAGTGACTCTTTGTTGCATGTTGAGGGCTTGTCATATGTTCTATCTATGTTATTATTGTTGAGAGAACTTACACTAGTGAAAGTATGAACCCTAGGCCTTGTTTCCTACCATTGCAATACCGTTTACGCTCACTTTTACCGCTTGTAACCTTGCTGTTTTTATTATTTCATATTACAAAAACCTATATCTACTATCTATTTTGCACTTGTATTACCATCTCTTCGCCGAACTAGTGCACCTATACAATTTACCATTGTATTGGGTGTGTTGGGGACACAAGAGACTCTTTGTTATTTGGTTGCAGGGTTGTTTGAGAGAGACCATCTTCATCCTACGCCTCCTACGGATTGATAAACCTTAGGTCATCCACTTGAGGGAAATTTGCTACTGTCCTACAAACCTGTTCACTTGCAGGCCCAACAATGTCTACAAGAAGAAGGTTGTGTAGTAGACATCAAGCTCTTTTCTGGCGCCGTTGCCGGGGAGGTTAGCGCTTGAAGGTATATCTTTAGATCTTGCAACCGAATCTTTTTGTTTCTTGTTTTAGCACTAGTCTAGTTTATAAAAGAAAATTAAAAAAATGGAGTTGAGTTTGTCTCATACGCTTCACCTTTTTAATATCTTTCGTGAGTATGATGGAAAGGAAAATTGTGCTCAAGTGCTAGAAGAAGAAATCTATAGACTGTTTTTATATGATGAGCATGATTGCAATGTTGTTAGTACGATTCTTTGAATATCCATGATGCTAATGATATGCAAAGCCACAAGCTTGGGGAAGCTATGTTTGATGGAGATGATATTTTTTGTCCCCCAAGCTTTGATGAGCAAATTTACTATGATGAAAGCATGCCTCCTATTTATGATGATTATTGTGATGATACGTATGCCATAAAGAAGAAGTTTGCTTATGTGGAGAGTAGTGAAATTTCTATGCTAGTAGATCATGAAAATAATGCTTTAGGTGCTGGTTATATTGTTGCATTCATTCATGATGCTACTGAAAATTATTATGAGGGAGGAACATATGCTTGTAGGAATTGCAATAATGTCAAGTTTCCTCTCTATATGTTGAAAATCTTGAAGCTATGCTTGTTTTGTCTTCCTATGCTTGTTGATTATTGTTCCCATAAGTTGTTTGCTCACAAAATCCCTATGCATAGGAAGTGGGTTAGACTTAAATGTGCTAGTCATATGCTTCATGATGCTCCCGTTATGTTTCAATTCTTATCTTTTTTGTGAGCATCATTGTCATCATCATGCCTAGCTAAAAGGCATTAAAGAAAAGCGCTTGTTGGGAGACAACCCAATATGTATCCTTACTGTTTTTGTGTGTCCACATGATTATGCTACTGTAGTAATCATGTTTTATAGCTTTTGTTTCAATAAAGTGCCAAGTAGAACCTTTGGGAAGACTTGGGTGAAGTTTATATGATCTTGCTGTGAAAAACAGAAACTTTAGCGCTCACGAGATTAGCTGCCATTTTTTACTGGAGAGCGATTTTAGGTTGATTCTTTTTGCAGATGATTAATAGACAAATTTCTCAGGTCCAACAATTTATTTTATAATTTTTGGGGTTCCATAAGTATACGTTTTATATAGATTACTACAGACTGTTCTGTTTTTTGACAGATTCTGTTTTCTATGTGTTGTTTGCTTATTTTGATGAATCTATGAGTAGTATCGGAAGGTATGAACCATAGATAAGTTGGAGTACAGTAGATATTACACCAATAGGAATTTAGAATGAGTTCATTACAGTACCTAAGTGGTGGTTTTATTTTCTTATACTAACAGAACTTACGAGTTTTGTTTTGAGTTTTGTGTGGTTGAAGTTTTCAAGTTTTGGGTAACAATTCGATGGACAATGGAATAAGGAGTGGAAAGAGCCTAAGCTTGGGGATGCCCAAGGCACCCCAAGGTAACATTCAAGGACAACCAAGAGCCTAAGCTTGGGGATGCCCCGGAAGGCATCCCCTCTTTCGTCTTCGTCTATCGGTAACTTTACTTGGAGCTATATTTTTATTCACCACATGATATGTGTTTTGCTTGGAGCGCCATTTCATTTTGTTAGTTTTTGCTTGCTGTTAGTTAGGATAATGTTTTGCATCTTTAGTTTCAATAAAAAAGGTCAAGGATAGCCTTTACCATGCTTATTTTGCTTGTATGCATGTTGCTGTTTGAAAACAGAAAGTTTACCGCTGTTGCAAAAATTCCCTAGAAAAGTCAGAGAGTGGTATAACATTGAATATTTTTTCATATTGAGCTCTGATAAATTTATTACAGTGGGAATTTTAGTTCATAATTTTTGGAGTCAGGGAAGTATTGATACTCTTGCATTCTTTACATACTGTACTGTTTTGACAGATTGTTGTTATGGTTGCATTGTTTGCATATGTTTGCTTGTTTAATGATTCTATTTGATGATAGGATTATTAAATATACAGAGGCATTTAGTATTAAATGTTGAATAATAATTATGTGATTTTCTACAGTATAATATGATAAGGTTTTGCATTGGTTTATACTAACCTATCTCACGAGTTCTTGTTGAGTTTGTTGTGAATGAAGCTTTTGATAAAAAGAGAAACCGTGATATGAGAGGAATTAAGGAGACACAAAAGCTCAAGCTTGGGGATGCCCAAGGCACACCAAGATAATATTTCAAGAAGTCTCAAGCATCTAAGCTTGGGGATGCCCCGGTAGGAATCCCACCTTTCTTCTTCAACAACTATCGGTTAGTATTGGTTGAGTCTAAGTTTTTGCTTCTTCACATGAGTTGTGCTATCCTTGCATTGTAGTTTCCTTTAGCTTTGCTTGCTGTTTGAATAAGTATCAAGATATGAAATTCTTTAATGAGAGAGAGCCTTACACAAATTGGAATTTGCTAGAATACTCTATGTGCTTCACTTATATCTTTTGAGCGTGATAATTTTTGCTCTAGTACTTCACTTAGATCTTTTAGAGCATGGTGGTGGATTTGTTTTAAAGAAACTTGATCTCTCATGCTTCACTTAGATTATTTTGAGAGTCATTAATAGCATGGTAATTTGCTTAATGTTAATATACTTAGTGTTCAAGATATGTGAAACTTTCTTTTGAGTGAATGTAATACTAAGATAAATTTAATGCTTAATAATTGTTTTGAGATATGGAGGTAATAATATCAAAGTCGTGCTAGTTGAGTAGTTGTGAATTTGATAAATACTTGTGTTGAAGTTTGCAAGTCCCGTAGCATGCACATATGGGTAAAGTTGTGTAACAAATTTGAAGCATGAAGTGTACTTGGCTTGTGCATCCTTATGAGTGGCGGTCGGGGACGAGCGATGGTCTTTTCCTACCAATCTATCCCCCTAGGAGCATTGTGCATAGTACTTGATTTTTGATGGCTTCTAAATTTTTGCAATAAGTATATGAGTTCTTTTGACTAATGTTGAGTCCATGGATTATACGCACTTTTACCTTTCCGCATTTGCTAGCCTCTTCGGTACCGTGCATTGCCCTTTCTCACATTGAGAGTTGGTGCAAACTTCGCCGGTGCATCCAAACCCCGTGATATGATACACTCTTTCACACATAAACCTCCTTATATCTTCCTTAAAATAGCCACCATACCTACCTATTATGGCATTTCCATAGCCATTCCGAGATATATTGCCATGCAACTTTCCACCGTTCCGTTCATCATGACATACTTTACTTTTGTCATATTGCCATTGCATGATCTTGTAGTTGACATCGTATTTGTGGCAAAGCCACCATGCATTATTTTTCATATATGTCACTCTTGATTCATTGCACCATCCCGGTACACCGCCGGAGGCATTCATATAGAGTCATATTTTGTTCTAAGTTTCGAGTTGTAATTGTTGAGTTGTAAGAGAAATAAAAGTGTGATGATCATCATTATTAGAGCATTGTCCCCAGTGAGGAAAGGATGATGGAGACTATGATTCCCCCATAAGTCGGGATGAGACTCCGGACGATAAAAAAAGAAGAGGCAAAAAAAGAGAAAAGGCCCAAATAAAAAAATAAAAAATAAAAATAAAAAAATGAGAGAAAAAGAGAGAAGGGACAATGTTACTATCCTTTTACCACACTTGTGCTTCGAAGTAGCACCTTGTTCTTCATGTAGTGAGTCTCATATATTTGTGCTTCAAAGTAGGACCATGTTTTTCATATAGTGAATCTCATATATTGTCTTGTTCATACTAGTGGGAATTTTTCATTATAGAACTTGGCTTGTATATTCCTACGATGGGCTTCCTCAAATGCCCTAGGTCTTCATGAGCAAGCAAGTTGGATGCACACCCACTAGTTTTCTTTTGTTGAGCATTCATAGCTCTAGTGCATCCGTTGCATGGCAATCCCTACTCCTCATGTTGACATCAATTGATGGGCATCTCCATAGCCCGTTGATTATCCTCGTCAATATGAGACTTTCTCCTTTTTTATATTATCCACACAATCCCCATCATCATATTCTATTCCACCCATAGTGCTATATCCATGGCTCGTGCTCATGTATTGCGTGAAGGTTGAAAAAGTTTGAGATTATTTGAGTATGAAACAATTTCTTGGCTTGTCATCAGGGGTATAGAAGTTGGGAACATCTTTGTGTGACGAAAATGAAGCATAGCCTAACTATATGATTTTGTAGGGATGGACTTTCTTTGGCCATGTTATTTTGAGAAGACATGATTGCTTTGATTAGTATGCTTGAAGTATTATTATTTTTATGTCAATATGAACTTTTATCTTGAATCTTTCGGATCTGAATATTCATACCATGATTAAGAAGATTTACATTGAAACTATGCCAAAGTATCACTCCGCATCAAAAATTCTTTTTTATCATTTACCTACTCGAGGACGAGCAGGAATTAAGCTTGGGGATGCTTGATACGTCTCCAACGTATCTATAATTTTTTATTGCTCCATGCTACTTTATCTACTGTTTTAGGCAATATTGGGCTTTATTATCCACTTTTATATTATTTTTGGGACTAACCTATTAACCGGAGGCCCAGCCCAGATTTGTTGTTTTATGCCTATTTCAGTGTTTCGAGGAAAAGGAATATCAGACGGAGTCAAAACGGAACGAAATCAACTGGAGAAGTTATTTTTGGAAGGAAACCCACCTGATGGACTTGGACCCCACGTCAGAAGATACGGGAGGTGCTCACGAGGGTGGGGGCGTGCCCTCCCCCCTGGGCGCGCCCCCTGCCTCGTGGGGCCCCCGTAGCTCCACCGACATTCTCCCTGCACCCATATATACCTACGTACCCTAAAACTTCTAGAACAGAAGATAGATCGGGAGTTCTGCCGCCGCAAGCCTCTGTAGCCACCAAAAACCAATTGGGACCCTGTTCCGGCACCCTGCCGGACGGGGATCCCATCACCGGAGGCCATCTTCATCATCCCGACGCTATCCATGACGAGGAGGGAGTAGTTCACCCTCGGGGCTGAGGGTATGTACCAGTAGCTATGTGTTTGATCTCTCTCTCTCTCGTTTTCTCTCTCGTGTTCCTCTATGGCACGATCTTGATGTATCCGAGCTTTGCTATTGTAGTTGGATCTTATGATGTTTCTCCCCCTCTACTCTCTTGTGATGAATTGAGTTTCCCCTTTTGAAGTTATCTTATCGGATTGAGTCTTTTATGAACACTTGATGTATGTCTTGCGTGGGACAACCGTGGTGACAATGGGTTATTCTATTGATCCACTTGATGTATGTTTTGGTGATCAACTTGCGGGTTTCGTGACACTTGGGAACCTATGCATAGGGGTTAGCACACGTTCTTGACTCTCCGGTAGTAGCTTTGGGGCACTCTTTGAAGTACTTTTATGTTGGTTGGATGAATCTGAGATTGTGTGATGCATATCGTATAATCATGCCCACGGATACTTGAGGTGATAATGGAGTATCTAGGTGACATTAGGGTTTTGATTGATTTGTATCTTAAGGTGTTATTCTAGTACGAACTCTTTTATAGATCGATCCGAAAGAATAGCTTTGTGGTGGTTTCGTACCCGACCATAATCTCTACGTTTGTTCTCCACTATTAGTGGCTTTGGAGTGACTCTTTGTTGCATGTTGAGGGCTTGTCATATGTTCTATCTATGTTATTATTGTTGAGAGAACTTACACTAGTGAAAGTATGAACCCTAGGCCTTGTTTCCTACCATTGCAATACCGTTTACGCTCACTTTTACCGCTTGTTACCTTGCTGTTTTTCTTATTTCAGATTACAAAAACCTATATCTACTATCTATTTTGCACTTGTATCACCATCTCTTCGCCGAACTAGTGCACCTATACAATTTACCATTGTATTGGGTGTGTTGGGGACACAAGAGACTCTTTGTTATTTGGTTGCAGGGTTGTTTGAGAGAGACCATCTTCATTCTACGCCTCCTACGGATTGATAAACCTTAGGTCATCCACTTGAGGGAAATTTGCTACTGTCCTACAAACCTGTGCACTTGCAGGCCCAACAACGTCTACAAGAAGAAGGTTGTGTAGTAGACATCAATGGTAGCAATATTGTTGATGTAGATCGTCGTCAGGATCCTAGCCCGTGCGGCACTCCGGTGCCACTAGGAGAGAGGGGGAGAGAGGCCCCTCCTTCTTCTTCTTCCTTGGCCTCCCCCTAGATGGGAGGAGGTTTCCCCCTCTGGTCCATGGCCTCCATGGCGCCGGAGGGGCGGGAACCCCTCCGAGATTGGATCTCCCTCTCTGTTCTCTTCTGTTTCGCATTCCCCTGATCCGGCCGAAAACTGTTTCTTATATTTCGGGAGATCCGTAACTCCGATTGCGCTGAGATTTTAACACGATTTTTTCTGGATATAAGCTTCCTTGCGCCTGAAGTAGAGCTCCAACCGACATTCGAGGAGGGAACAAACCACCACCACAAGCTAGGGGCCTCTGGTGCGCCCTGGTGTCTTGTGGGCTGTGTGGGGCTCCCTTTGCGGTGAGTCCAACTCTCCAAAATCACATATATTCCAAAATAATTCTCCGTAAAATTTTATTGCATTTGGACTTCGTTTGATATGGATTTTCTGCGATACAAAAAACATTCAAAAAACAGGAACTGGTACTGGGCACTGGATCAATAGGTTAGTCCAATAAATCATATAAAAAGTTGCCAAAAGTATGTAAAACTTGTATAATATTGGCATGAAACAATCAAAAATTATATATAGGACGGAGACGTATCAGCATCCCCAAGCTTAATTCCTGCTCGTCCTCGAGCAGGTAAATTTTAAAAAACATAATTTTTTATGTGGAATGCTACCTAGCATAAACTTGATCATGTATCTAATCATGGCATGAATATTAAGACATAAGTGATTCAAAGCAATAGTCTTCAATTTGACATAAAGACATCAATACTCAGGCATCCCAACAAACAATCATGTCTTTCAAAATATTGACGCTAAAGAAAGTTATCCCTACAAAATCATATAGTCTTGTCATGTTCTGTCTTCTTAACACAAAGTATTTATCATGCACAACCCCGATGACAAGCCGAGCAATTGTTTCATATGTTTTTAACGCGCTTCAGCTTTTTCAACCCTCACGCAATACATGAGCGCAAGCCATGGATATAGCACTACGGGTGGAATATAGTATGATGATAGGGGTAAACATAAAGAAGACAAAAAGGTAAGAAAGTCTCACATCGACGCGGCTAACCAATGGGCTATCGAGATGCCCATCAATTGATATCAACGTGAGGAGTAGGGATTGTCATGCAACGAATGCACTAAGAGCTATAAGTGTATGAAAGCTCAATATGAAACTAAGTGGGTGTGCATCTAATCCTATAACGAAAATTCCCACTAGTATATGAAAGTGACAAAATAGGAGACTCTCCATATGAAAAACATGGTGCTACTTTGAAGCACAAGTGTGGTAAATGATACTAACAATGCCCCTTCTCTCTTTGTTTTTTTTCTTTCTTTCTTTTCTTTTCTTTTTTCCTTTTTTTTCTTTTCCTTTTTTTCTCTCATTGTCCGGAGTCTCATCCCGACTTGTGGGGGAATCATAGTCTCCATCATCCTTTCCTCACTGGGGCACTGCTCTAAAAATGAATAATTATGATCATCACACTTCTATTTACTTATAACTCAAAAGAAATAAAAATTACGACTCGATACCTATGACAAAGTATGACTCTATATGAATGCCTCTGGCAATGTACCAGGATGTGCAATGATCTAGCGTAACATATAGATGAACGGTGGCTGAGCCACAACTACTATGTCAGCTATATGATCATGCAAAGCAATATTACAATGAATGCTCAAGTCATCAAACGGAAGCGGTGGAAGTTGCATGGCAATATATCTCGGAGTGGCCATGGAAAAGCCATAATAGGTAGGTATGGTGGCTGTTTTGAGGAAGATATAATAAGCTTATGTGTGATAGAGTGTATCATATCACGGGGTTTGGATGCACCTGTGAAGTTTGCACCACGTCTCGATGTGAGAAAGGGCAATGCACGGTACCGTAGAGGCTAGCAAATTGCGGAAAGGTAAGAGTGTGTATATTCCATGGAATCACATTAGTCATAAAGAACTCATATACTTATTGCAAAAGTTTATTAGCCCTCGAAGCAAAGTACTACTACGCATGCCCCTAGGGGGATAGATTGGTAGGAAAAGACCATCGCTTGTCCCCAACCGCTACTCATAAGGAAGACAATCAATAATAAATCATGCTCCAACTTCATAGCATAACGAGAGACTATACGTGCATGCTTTGGAAATCACAAACCTTAACACCAATATTCCTACTAACCACAACCGTTTACTATTACCTCCCACATATTATCATCTCTATGTCGTAAAACTATTGCAAGGAATCAAACATATCATATTCAGTGATCCATAAGTTTTATGTAGGATTTTATGACTAACCATGCAATTGAACAATTCCATTTGACTCTCTAAATAGATATAAGTGAAGCATGAGAGTTTAATTCTTTCTATAAAAGATCATGCTCTAACAAATATAAGTGAAGCAAAAGAGCATTCTTCAAATAACGGTTTTCTATGTGAAGAGAAACAGGCAATCCAAACTTCAAATGATATAAGTGAAGCACATGAAGCCTTCTATAAAGCCACACTCAAAAGATATAAGTGAAGTGCAATGAGCATTATATAAATCAATCATGGAGTATCTCATACCAGCATGGTGCTTAAAAGAAAAGTGAAAACTAAAAGCAAAAGACTCTCCAAGATTTGCACATATCACATGAACGAAGCGAAACCGAAAACATACCGATACTTGTTGAAGAAAAATGGGATGCCTTCCAGGGCATCCCCAAGCTTAGACGCTTGAGTCTCCTTGAATATTTACTTGGGGTGCCTTGCGCATCCCCAAGCTTGAGCTCTTGCCTCTCCTCCTTCTCCTCATATTGAGACCTCCTCGATCTTTGATCACTTCATCCACACAAAATTCAACAGTAACTTTTAGTAGCGGGGTTAGTGAATATGGTAGCCAAATCCCATCATGTACTACTATAACATTATTGTATAACTATAGAAAAACATTGCCCATTTTATTCTATCACAATTCTATGGCCCCAAGTCAAGGAGGCTTCAACAAGAATTCAAATATACGCAAATAATCAAGCTATAACAGCAATCTGTGAAAACAGGACAGTCTGTAAAGATTCGAACATCCACCATACTTTTGTAACTCTAAAAATTCTGAAAAATTAGGAAGAATAAACATTTTGTATATAAATACAGTTCAAAAGGTTTCAGAACCATTTGATGTTCCACTAAAAAATGTAAAATCGCGCACTACAGCCAAAGTTTCTATTTTGCACCGCACAAACCAACAAGCAATTTAAACATCCTAAAGGCAAACCTTGGCACATTATTTTTATAATAAAATGGATTTGTACAAGGGAATAATTATTTTTGTTGAAAAGTTTCTTCAATTCAAGATACACAAAGTTTCCATGGGCATGAACGAAGTTCAAGGCATGCTCCCGCTTCCACGGTGCTCGCCTATCTCACATTCACTTTTCTTTTTGTGAAGTTTTATGTTCCCCTCTATATTTTTTTGTTTTTAAACTTTATAAAAGCACTCAAAAGAAATAAATGACTCTCTAAAATTTCCGGATTGTCTCCCTGGTAGCGCTTTCTTTAAAGCCATTAAGCTAGGCATAAAGTGCTCAAGTAATGGATCCACCCGGATCCCAAGGTATATCAAAGCCAATTTGAATCAACAATAATTTGGCATTTAGTAGTGATCACAAAGCAACATATATCAAGCAATGACAAAGTATAACTCTCTTCCTATGCATCGTCATGTCATACAAGAACAATTCATGCACATCAAGTAAAGGCCAATACATAGCATAAGCAGTTTCTTGCAATTTTACCGAGTTGGAAACATAGAGAGGTGGAGATATAGGTCTGCTACGTCTTGAGCTTGCGTTGGTTTTCCTCGAAGAGGAGAGGGTGATGCAGCAAAGTGTAGCGTAAGTATTTCCCTCAGTTTTGAGAACCAAGGTATCAATCCAGTAGGAGGCTCCTCAAAAGTCCCACGCACCTACACAAACAAACTGAGAACTCGCAACCAACGCAATAAAGGGGTTGTCAATCCCTTCACGGCCACTTGCGAAAGTGAGATCTAATAAAGATAGTATGATAAGATAAATATATTTTTGGTATTTTTATAAGATAGATGCAAATAAAGATAGATTGAAAGCAAATATGATAAGAGATTGACCTAGGGGCCATAGGTTTCACTAGAGGCATCTCTCAAGATAGCATAAGTATTACGGTGGGTGAACAAATTACTGTCAAGCAATTGATAGAAAAGCGCATAGTTATGAGATTATCTAGGCATGATCATGTATATAGGCATCACGTCCATAACAAGTAGACCAACTCCTGCCTGCATCTACTACTATTACTCCACACATCAACCGACTCCTGCCTGCATCTAGAGTATTAAGTTCATAAGAACAGAGTAACGCATTAAGCAAGATGACATGATGTAGAGGGATAAACACATGCAATATGATATAAACCCCATCTTGTTATCCTCGATGGCAACAATACAATATGTGTCTTGCAACCCTTTCTGTCACTGGGTAAGAACACCGCAAGGTTGAACCCAAAGCTAAGCACTTCTCCCATGGCAAGAAAGATCAATCTAGTAGGCCAAACCAAACTGATAATTAAAAGAGACTTGGAAAGATAACTCAATCATACATAAAAGAATTCAGAGAAGATTCAAGTATTATTCATAGATAAACTTGATCATAAACCCACAATTCATCGGATCTCAACAAACACACCGCAAAAGAGTTTACATCGAATAGATCTCCACAAGAGAGGGGGAGAACATTGTATTGAGATCCAAAAAGAGAGAAGAAGCCATCTAGCTAATAACTATGGACCCATAGGTCTGTGATAAACTACTCACAACTCAACGGAGGGGCAAGGACGTTGATGTAGAAGCCCTCCGTGGTTGATTCCCCCTCCGGCAGAGTGCCAGTGAAGGCTCCAAGATGAGATCTCGCAGATACAGAAGGTTATGGCGGTGGAAATTGTGTTTCGTGGTGCTCCTGGATGTTTTCGGGGTATGTAGGTATATATAGGAAGAAGAAGTACGTCGGTGGCCGCCCGAGGGGCCCACGAGACAGGGGCGTGCCCTACAGGGGGGGCGCGACCCCCTATCTCGTGGGGCCCTCGGGAGCTTCTTGACTTGCACTCCAAGCTCTTCGGATCAGATTTGTTCCAAAAATCACGCTCCCGAAGGTTTCATTCCGTTTGGACTCCGTTTGATATTCCTTTTCTTCGAAATACTGAAATAGGCAAAAAAAACAGCAATATGGGCTGGGCCTCCGGTTAGTAGGTTAGTCCCAAAAATGATATAAATGTGTAAAATAAAGCCCATAAACATCCAAAAGGGGTAATATAATAGCATGGAACAATCAAAAATTATAGATACGTTGGAGACGTATCAAGCATCCCCAAGCTTAATTCCTGCTTGTCCTAGCATAATTCATAATGTAATTTTCATTATTGTGGCATGAATGTTCAGATCCAAATGAATACAAAATAAAAGTCCATATTGACATAAGAAATAGTAACACTTCAAGCATACTAATCAAAGTAATCATGTCTTCTCAAAATAACATGGCAAAAGAAAGTTCATCCCTACAAAATCATATAGTTAGGCTATGCTTCATTTTTGTCACACAAAGATGTTCCCAACTTCTATATCCCCGATGACAAGCCAAGCAATTGTTTCATACTTAAATAATCTCAAACTTTTTCAACCTTCACGCAATACATGAGCGTGAGCCATGGATATAGCACTATGGGTGGAATAGAATATGATGATGGGGATTGTGTGGAGAAGACAAAAAAGGAGAAAGTCTCACATTGACGAGGATAATCAACGGGCTATGGAGATGCCCATCAATTGATGTCAACATGAGGAGTACGGATTGCCATGTAACGGATGCACTAGAGCTATAAACGAATGCTCAACAAAAGAAAACTAGTGGGTGTGCATCCAACTTGCTTGCTCACGAAGACCTAGGGCATTTGAGGAAGCCCATCGTAGGAATATACAAGCCAAGTTCTATAATGAAAAATTCCCACTAGTATGAAAAAGACAACTTATGAGACTCACTACATGAAAAACAAGATACTACTTTGAAGCACAAAATATGAGACTCACTTCATGAAGAACAAAGTGCTACTTTGAAGCACAAGTGTGGAAAAAGATAGTAACATTGCCCTTTTTATTTATTTTCTTTTTTCTTTTTCTTTTCTTCTTTTCTTTTCTTTTCTTTTTTTGGCCTTTTTTTTTCTTTTGGCCTTTCTTCTTCTTTTTTCTTTGGGCAATGCTCTAATAATGATGATCATCACACTTCTATTGATTACAAAATAAAAATTACAACTCGAAACTAGAACAAGATATGACTCTATATGAATGCCTCCGGCGGTGTATCGGGATGGTGCAACGAATCAAGAGTGACATGTACGAAAATAATGCATGGTGTCTTTCCCACAAATACGATGTCAACTACATGATCATGCAATGGCAATATGACAAAAGTAGAGTATGTCGTGAAAATGATGAACGGAACGGTGGAAAGTTGCATGGCAATATATCTCGGAATGGCTATGGAAATGCCATAATGGGTAGGTATGGTGGCTGTTTTGAGGAAGATATAAGGAGGTTTATGTGTGATAGAGCGTATCATATCATGGGGTTTGGATGCACCGGTGAAGTTTGCACCAACTCTCAAGGTGAGGAAGGGCAATGCACGGTACCGAAGAGGCTAGCAAAGATGGAAAGGTAGAAGTGTGTATAATCCATGGACTCAACATTAGTCAAAAGAACTCATATACTTATTGCAAAAATTTAGAAGTCATCAAAAATCAAGTACTACGCGCATGCTCCTAGGGGGATAGATTGGTAGGAAAAGACCATCGCTCGTCCCCGACCGCCACTCATAAGGATGCACGAGCCAAGTACACTTCATGTTTCAAATTTGTTACACAACTTTAACCATACGTGCATGCTACGGGATTTGCTAACTTCAACACAAGCATTCTTTGAATTCATAATCACCCAACTAGCATGACTTTAATATCACTACCTCCATATCTCAAAACAATTATCAAGTATCAAGTTGATCATAGCATCCAATTCACTTCCTATGATAGTTTTTATTATACCCAACTTGGATGCTCATCATTCTAGGACCAACTTTATGACCATAGCAAATACCATGCTGTTCTAAAAGACTCTTAAAATAATATAAGTGAAGCATGAGAGACTAGTAATTTCTTCAAAATTAAGACACCACCGTGTTCTAAAAGATATAAGTGAAGCACTAGAGCAAAAACTATCAAGCTCAAAAGATATAAGTGAAGCACATAGAGTATTCTAGCAAATTCTAATCAAATAGGATTTTCCCAAAAGGTGTGTACAGCAAGGATGATTGTGGTAAACTAAAAAGCAAATACTAATATAATACATGACGCTCCAAGCAAAACACATATCATGTAGCGAATAAAAATATAGCTCCAAGTAAAGTTACCAATGAACAAAGACGAAAGAGGGGATGCCTTCCCGAGGCATCCCCAAGCTTAGGATTTTGGCTATTCTTGAATATCTTGGGGTGCCATGGGCATCCCCAAGCTTAGGCTCTTGCCACCCTTTATTCCATAGTCCATAAAAGCTTTACCCAAAGCTTGAAAACTTCACAACACAAAACTCAACAGGAAATCTTATATGCTCTGTTAGTGAAAGAAAACAAAACCACCACATAAGGTACTGCAATGAACTCATTATTTATTTAATTTGCTGTTAAACCTACTGTATTCCAACTTCTTTATGGTTCATAGACTGAATTACTAGCCATAGATGCAATGAAATAAGCAAACAACACACGAAAAACAGAATCTGTCAAAAACAGAATAGTCTGTAGAAATCTGTAACTAACGCAAAGTTCTGGAACTCTAAAAATCCTACCAAAATAGGAAGTCCTGGACAATTTGTTTATTGAACAGAAGCAAACATAATCAAAGCAAAAGAACGTTCCTGTGATTTAAAAAAATTATATTCGTGCGCGCAAAGTTTCTGTTTTTCAGCAGAATCAAATCAACTATCATCGTAGGTTATCCTATAGGTTCTACTTGGCACAAACACTAATTAAAAGATAAAAACCATCTAAACAGTAGGTAGATGCAAGATTTATTACTAAACAGGAGCAAAAACAAAAAACATAAAGAAAATTGGGTTGCCTCCCAACTAGCGCTATCGTTTAACGCCCCTAGCTAGGCATAAAAACAAAGATAGATCTAACGAGTGCCATCTTTGGCACTAAATTCATAAGTAGCACGCAAGATAGATTCATAAGGTAATTTGACTTTCTTTCTTGGAAAGTGTTCCATGCCTTTCTTTAATGGAAATTGGAATTTAATGTTCCCTTCCTTCATATCAATAATCGCACAATTGTTCTCAGGAAAGGTCTACCAAGAATAATAGGCCAAGAAAGATTGCAATCTATATCAAGAACGATAAAATCTACGGGCACCAAATTTCTATTTGCAATAATAAGAACATCATTGATCCTTCCCATAGGCTTTTTAATGGTGGAATCCGCAAGGTGCAAATTTAAAGAGCAATCATCAAGATTATGGAAACCTAGAATATCACATAAATTTTTCGGAATCGTGGAAACACTAGCACCCAAATCACACAAAGCAAAACACTTATAATCTTTAATTCTAATCTTTATAGTAGGGTCCCACTCATCATTAAGTTTTCTAGGTATAGAAACTTCCAAATTAAGTTTTTCATCATAAGATTGCATCAAGGCATCAACAATATGTTTGGTAAAAAGATTTATTTTGACTATAAGCATGAGGAGAATTAACAACGGATTGCAACAAGGAAATACAACCGTTTAAAGAGCAATTATCATAATCAAATTCCTTGAAATCTGAGATAGTAGGTTCAATATTATTGGAAGTTGAGGATTCTCCAATCTCTCTTTTACCAAATTTAACATCAAGATCTGAAGAGTCTGAAGTTTTGGGACGCCTTCTAGGCAAAGTTGATTCATCATCACTCCCATAGTCATCAAAATTCATGTTGCAAAACATAGATCTAATCGGAGACACATCAATAACTTTAAGATCCTCATCATTATTTTCACGAAGACTAGAAGAACACGCTTTTATAAAGCTTTCTTTTTTAGCACGCAATCTAGCGGTTCTTTCCTTGCACTCGTCAATGGAAATTCTCATTACTTTGAAAGACTCATTGATATCATGCTTAGGAGAAGAAGATCCCAGTTTAAGAGAATTAACATCAAGCGAAAGTCTATCAACGTTCCTAGCCAAATCATCAACTTTGAGCAATTTTTATTCAAGCAAAGCATTAAAATTCTTTTGAGAAATCATAAATTCTTTCACACTATTCTCAAAATCAGAGGGCATCTTATTAAAATTACCATAAGAACTATTGTAGGAATTTCCATAATTATTAGAGGGATTACTAGGGAACGGTCTAGCATTAAAATTTCCTCTATAAGCAATGTTTCCAAAACTATTCCTACCAACAAAATTCACATCCATAGATTCATTATTATTCTCAATCAAGGAAGACAAAGGCATATCATTGGGATCAAAAGGAGTATTTTTAGTAGCAAACATCTTCATAAGTTCATCCATCTTTCCACTCAAAACATTGATTTCTTCTATAGCATGCAGTTTTTTACTAGAAGATCTTTCGGTGTACCATTGAGAATAATTAGCCATAATATTATCAAGAAATTTTGTAGCATCTCCTAACGTAATTTCCATAAACGTGCCTCCCACGGCCGAATGTAAGAGATTTCTAGAAGCAAAGTTCAAACCGGCATAAAAATTTTGTATGATCATCCATAAATTCAAACCATGAGTAGGGCAATTGCGAAGCATCAATTTCATTCTTTCCCAAGATTGGGCAACATGCTCATGATCAAGTTGTTTAAAATTCATAATATCGTTCCTAAGACTTATGATCATAGCAGGAGGAAAATACTTAGAGATAAAAGCATCTTTGCACTTGTTCCAAGAATCAATACTATTTTTAGGCAAAGACGAAAACCAAACTTTAGCACGATCTCTAAGTGAAAACAGAGATAACTTCAATTTGACAATATTGTTATCCGTATCTTTCTTCTTTTGCATATCACACAAATCAACAAAATGTTTAGATGAGTAGCGACATCTTCACTAGGAAGGCCGGTGAATTGATCTTTCATAACAAGATTCAACAAAGCGGTATTGATTTCACAAGACTCAACATCATTAAGAGGAGCAATCGGAGTACTAAGGAAATCATTATTATTGGTATTCGAGAAGTCACACAACTTGTTATTATCTTGTGCCATGGCAACAAGTAATCCAACACACAAGCAAACAGAAAAACGGCAAGCGAAAAGAGACGAGGAGATTGGGAAAGAGAAGGCGAAAAAACCGCAAGGGTGAAGTGGGGGAGAGGAAAACGAGAGGCAAATGGCAAATAATCTAAATGCGAGGGAGACGGGTTTGTGATGGGTACTTGGTATGTCTTGACTTGAGCGAAGACCTCCCCGGCAACGGTGCCAGAAATCCTTCTTGCTACGTCTTGAGCTTGCGTTGGGTTTCCTCGAAGAAAAGAGGGTGATGCAGCAAAGTGTAGCGTAAGTATTTCCCTCAGTTTTGAGAACTAAGGTATCAATCCAGTAGGAGGCTCCTAAAAAGTCCCACGCACCTACACAAACAAACTCAGAACTCGCAACCAACACAATAAAGGGGTTGTCAATCCCTTCACGGCCACTTGCGAAAGTGAGATCTAATAAAGATAATATGATAAGATAAATATATTTTTGGTATTTTTATAAGATAGATGCAAAAAGTAAAGATGCAAATAAAGATAGATTGAAAGCAAATATGATAAGAGATAGACCCGGGGGCCATAGGTTTCACTAGAGCACTACAGGAAACAAGTAATTTGCCGTCTGTTGATTACAAACGGCAAAGACGTAAATCCAGACGGCAAAGAATTTGCCATCAGGAAGTAGACGGCAAAGTCAGACGGCAAAGATAAGTCGGCAAAGAATACTTTGCCGTCTGCTATTTTTTTAGGATGACGGCAAAGACTTTGCCGTCAATCTATATTGTTTGCCGTCAGCAGGTAAACCAGACAGCAAAAAACTGGCAACTGACGGAACGGACGGTGTTAAGTGTTTTGCCGTCAGCCAGACTCCTTCTTTGCCGTAAGCCATCCTAGACGGCAAAGTATTTTTTTATTAAAATAAACAGGACTAACAGTCCAATTGCAGTGGCCAGAGATGTTCGAAAGCGTTGGCAAAATCATCACTTGCGTTTTCTATAGTCTAATAATAGTTCACGTGTGCTGTGTTCTAGTAGCCTAACAATCTTCTCTGAATAAAAAACAAAATCCTTTGCCATTCGGAGCGCAAAATCCTTTCCGTTCCCAGCACGAATGGAACAACAGAATCGCATACACAAATCACCACATACTAGATCATACAGATAGGAAATATGACAATCATCTATGGAGAATTTGCCTTAAAACCTATGGAGCACTACTAGAACCGGATTGACCCCATGGCCGACACGGCTAGCGGTGGCCGGTGCAGCACGATGCACGAGGCGGTGGAGGGTGGGGTCGGGGCCGGCGGGCGCGATGTCGTCGAGGCCGGGGCCAGCTAGGGCCATGCGGTCGGGGTCGGGGCAGGGACCGGCGGCGGCGATGGGGTCGGGGCCGGCGAGGCGCGCGAGGAGACGGGGCCAGCGAGGCACGCGAGGAGACGGGGCCGGCAAGGTGCGGCTGGCCTAGTCTCCAAGGTGACGGGGATGGGACCGGCGCCGGGGAGGTGTGGCTGGCCTGGTCGCCGGCTTCCTCCAGCGAGCTCCGACCGAGCAGCAAGCCAGCCAGCCAGGGTGCGGGCGCGGAGGAGAGTAGCTTGGGAACGGGGCGCCATGGGTGGATCCGATGACGTGGTGGCCGGCTAGGTCGGGGCAAGGGCACCGGCTAGATGTGGATCGGATCGGGAGTAAAGAGAGATAAGAGAGAGAGAGATTGCGGGGGTGAGAGACGGAGGGGATTGTGAGAAGAGAGAGAGGATCATGGGGATAAGGGATGGGTGGGCTGCGGGTGGTCGGGGTGGGCCCCAACAACGGGCAGAGAGAGAGATAGCGGGGTGGGTTGTGCATCGCGATGGATCTGCTGCCACGTCATGGATCCGTGGGATCGATCCGTGTGCTGTGTTTTCTCTTTGCCGTCTGCGTTTTTTATTGCAGACGGCAAAGATAATACTTTGCCATCTGTAATAAAAAATACAGACGGCAAAGATCTTCGCTGTCTGCATTTTATATTACAGACGGCAAAGAGCATACTTTGCCGTCTGTAATAAAAAACACAGACGGCAAAGATCGTTGCCGTCTGTTTTTTCGTTGCAGACGGCAAAGTGAGCTTTTTGCCGTCTGTGTTTGTTTTTTGTTGACAGCAAAGTATATTTTGCCGTTAGTTTTTCTTTGCCGTCTGTTGATGACGACAAACTGTTTCTTTGCCATCTGCCCGACGAAAAGCTGACGGCAAAGACGCCCCCTGACGGCAAATTACCTGTTTCCCGTAGTGGAGGCTTCTCTCAAGATAGCATAAGTATTACAGTGGGTGAACAAATTACTGTCAAGCAATTGATAGAAAAGTGCATAGTTATGAGATTATCTAGGCATGATCATGTATATAGGCATCACGTCCATAACAAGTAGACCGACTCCTACCTGCATCTACTACTATTACTCCACACATCGACCGACTCCTGCCTGCATCTAGAGTATTAAGTTCATAAGAACAGAGTAACGCATTAAGCAAGATGGCATGATGTAGAGGGATAAACACATGCAATATGATATAACCCCATCTTGTTATCCTCGATGGCAACAATACAATACGTGTCTTGCAACCCTTTCTGTCACTGGGTAAGAACACCGCAAGGTTGAACCCAAAGCTAAGCACTTCTCCCATGGCAAGAAAGATCAATCTAGTAGGCCAAACCAAACTGATAATTCAAAGAGACTTGCAAAGATAACTCAATCATACATAAAAGAATTCAGAGAAGATTCAAATAGTATTCATAGATAAACTTGATCATAAACCCACAATTCATCGAATCTCAACAAACACACCGCAAAAAGAGTTTACATCGAATAGATCTCCACAAGAGAGGGGGAGAACATTGTATTGAGATCCAAAAAGAGAGAAGAAGCCATCTAGCTAATAACTATGGACCCGTAGGTTTGTGGTAAACTACTCACAACTCATCGGAGGGGCAAGGATGTTGATGTAGAAGCCCTCCATGGTTGATTCCCCCTCCGGCAGAGTGCCGGCGAAGGCTCCAAGATGAGATCTCGCGGATACAGAAGGTTACGGCGGTGGTAATTGTGCTTCGTGGTGCTCCTGGATGTTTTCGGGGTACGTAGGTATATATAGGAAGAAGAAGTATGTCGGTGGCCGCCCGAGGGGCCCACGAGATAGGGGTCGCGCCCTACAGGGGGGGCGCGGCCCCCTATCTCGTGGGGCCCTCGGGAGCTTCTTGAATTGCACTCCAAGCTCTCCGGATCAGATTTGTTCCAAAAATCACGCTCTCGAAGGTTTCATTCCGTTTGTACTCCGTTTGATATTCCTTTTCTTCAAAATACTGAAATAGGCAAAAAAACAGCGATATGGGCTGGGCCTCCGGTTAGTAGGTTAGTCCCAAAAATGATATAAATGTGTAAAATAAAGCCCATAAACATCCAAAAGGGGTAATATAATAGCATGGAACAATCAAAAATTATAGATACGTTGGAGACGTATCAAGGTCCTCTCTCATAATAATTGCAAGTAGGAGCAGAAAGCACATGCATATTATATTCATCAAAATCATCATGTGCAACGGTAAAAGGCAACCCATCAATATAATCCTTAACAAGAGCAAATTTCTCCGGTATAGTGTAGTTGGGAGAATTGAAAAAGATAATAGGACTACCATGTGTGGGTGCAATAGCAACAATTTCATTCTTAATATAAGGAACTATAGCATGTTCATCTCCATAAGCATAATTCATATTGGCATCTTGGCCACAAGCATAGCAAGTATCAAGTTCATCAAAAAGGGATATTTCAAATGAATCAATGGGATCATAGAAATTATCATAGCATTCATCCTTTGGTAAGAACGAAGGGGCATTAAATAATGTATGAGTTGAAAAGTTACTCTCATTAGAAGGTGGGCATGGGTAGCTAATCCATTCTTCCTCCTTTTGTCCTTCGCTCTCCTCATCATCTTTTTCATCCAATGAGCTCACAATTTCATAAATTCCTTCTTCCATAGACTCCTGCAAAATATTAGTCTCTTCTTGGACAGCGGAGACTTTCTCAATAAATGCATCAATATCGGATATGAATTTATAATTATCATAGCAATATTTAAGGATGGCAAAATTTTCAGGTCTATAAACATCACCATCAAAAGCTTCATATTTTTCAAACAAAGATTTAATTTCATAAGCACCCTTGAAAGCAACAAATTCTTCTGTTCGTTCCACATCATAATAATCGTATATACCAATAGCATAAGAAGCTAAGGTTTCATTATCATTAAATTCACATGAAAAGGGAAGATGTGGAGCAATCATCTTAGAGCAACAAGTATAATCATATCTCAAGCATAAATCCTGAGCATACCAATGCAACATATAAATTTGATCCCATAAAAGTTTCCTTTTTGTGTCAACTGATAATCCCTAAAGTATTCATGTTGATCCAACGTTACTCCCATTATCATGTTGAATGGGGTTTTCTTAGGATTATCAAAGTAGTGCATAATATCTTTTATATAACGAGCATCGAGGGTTTTAGGAGGTTCCTCATCTCCATGAGTAGCAAGTACCACTAATTTTTTTGGTGTTTCGTGTTCCATATCCATAGATAAAGATAGAGAACAACTTAGAACAGAAAAAATAAAAACTACTTAGTGATAAGGCAAACAAGCACACACGAGCATATTAACCCCACGTAATTGCTCCCCGGCAACGGCGCCAGAAAAAGGTCTTGATAACCCACAAGTATAGGGGGTCGTTTGTAGCCTTTTTCGATAAATAAGAGTGTCAAACCCAACGAGGAGCTAAAGGTAGAACAAATATTCCCTCAAGTCCTATCGACAGCCGATACAACTCTACGCACACTTGACGTTTGCTTTACCGAAAACAAGTATGAAACTATTTTGTAGGGTGATGCTAGAACTACTTTGCAAGAATAAAACTAGAAGTACTTTGCAAGATAATAAAAGTTAGGTGTTTAGTAAAAGGGTTTGTGTCAACAATAAAGTTATTTGTCCCTAGGCAATCGATAACAAGTACCAGTAATCATTCTTGCAATTTTATAGAGGGAGAGGCATGAGCTAACATACTTTCTCTACTTGGATCATATGCACTTATGGTTGGAACTCTAGCAAGCATCTGCAACTACTAAAGATCATTAAGGTCGTGAAACCCAACCATATCATTAAGTATCAAGTCCTCTTTACTCCCATACGTCATACCCCAGTTACTTGGGTTTAAGTTTATGTCACTCTCGCAGCCCACCATAATCGAACCATGAACATATTGCAACACCCTACAACGGGGGTCCCTCACGTTTGCGCGAGAACGGAGGGCACCGTAGGACAGCACCATAAATAAAATATACAATCATACCAACCAGGATCACGATTAACCCACGGGACAAAACGAATCTACTCAAACATCATAGGATAACCATAGATCATTGGGAAATAATATATGGAGTTGAGCACCATGTTTAAGTAGAGATTACAGCGGGGGGGAGAGGTGTTACACCGTTGCATGGAGGGGAGAAAGTTGGTGTTGACGGTAGCAAGATTGTTGATGTAGATCGCCCTCACGATCCCAGCCCCAGCGGCACTCCGGTGCCACCGGGAGAGAGGGAGGGAGAGCCCCCCTTCTTCTTCTTCTTCTTCCTTGCCCCCCTCCCCCTAGATGGGAGGAGGATTCCCCCTCTGGTCCATGGCCTCCATGGCGCCAGAGGGGCGGGAGCCCCTCCGAGATTGTATCTCCCTCTCTGTTATCTTCTGTTTCGCGTTCCCCTGATCTGGCCGAAAACCGTTTCTTATATTCTGGGAGATCTTTAACTCCGATTGCACTGAGATTTTAACACGATTTTTTCGGATATAATCTTCCTTGCGCCCTCCAATTGATGTTCGAGGAGGGCACAACCCACCACCATGTGCCAGGGGCCTCTGGCGCGCCCTGGTGTCTTGTGGGCTGTGTGCGCCTCCGTTTGTGGTGATTCCAACTCCCAAAAATCACATATATTCCAAAATAATTCTCTATAAAATTTTATTGCATTTGGACTTTGTTTGATATGGATTTTTGGCGATACAGAAAACATGCAAAAAACAGGAACTGGCACTGGGCAATGTATCAATAGGTTAGTCCAATGAATCATATAAAAAGTTGCCAAAAGTATGTAAAACTTGTATAATATTGGCATGAAACAATCAAAAATTACAGATACGATGGAGACGTATCAATATGCTGGTACTAGGCATGAGGTGCTTGCTTGAGCCCGTAGAGAGACTGGGACAGCAAACACACATGCCCAGGAAGAGATGCGTCGACGAAACCGGTGGGCTGCTGATAGTAAACTTGCTCCTCAAGATGGACAAGAAGGAAGGCGTTGGAGACATCCATCTAATGAACCGGCTAGCCTCGGGAAACCACTAGCTGGAGAACGCTGCGGATCGTGCCCGGTTTGACAACCAGTGCAAACGTCTCAGTGAAGTCGACGCCAGCATGCTGCCGAAAACCACAGACCATCCAGCGAGCCTTGTAGCGCTCAAGTGTACCATACAAGCAGGTCTTATAGCGAAAGACCCACTTGCCACTGATGACATTGGCGTGAGAAGGCCAGGGAACCAGTGTCAAGGTGCGGTTCTCCTGAAGAGCATCGAACTCTTCCTGCATCGCAGCAAGCCAATGAGGATCACGAAGGGCTGCTTTGGCGGACACAGGAATCGGTGACGGCTCGGTGGTGGAGGCGACAAGGAGATACCTGTCGCTGGAGTAACGCAGACTCGGGCGGTGAACGTCGGCTCAAGCCCGAGTGAGGGGGCGAGACGTCAACTTCGGGACGAGGCCCGAGGAGGCGGTCGGCGAGACCGCCGGTGAGGTGGCCGGCAAGACAGCAGTGAGGCAGCCGGCGAGGGTGCGGTGCCCGAGGTACTCGAGGCAGCCGGGGAGGGAACGACTCCCAAGGCGGCGGGGGTGGCCGAGGCGCTCGATACGGCCGGAGAGAGTGTCGGCGGTGAAGCCGGCAGGGACGGTAACAGTGTTGTGGGGGTGCGAGGCGCAGCTCGTCCCACGGCTCGAGGACCGCTAAAGCCCGGAGGCGGTCCGAGAGACGAGTGGGGTCGCCGAAGAGCCGTCGGTGGCCGGCGGCGATGGGGCGATGAGAGGTACCTGCTGCTGAAACACCTTCTCGTCAAAGTAAACGTGTCGGGAGGTGAATACACGATGTGAGACAGGATCATAGCAGCGGTAGCCTTTTGTGTTAGGTGGGTAGTCGAGAAAGATGCAAGCGACAGAGCGGGGTGCAAGCTTATGAGGTGCAGTGGCGGTGATGCTAGGGTAGCAGAGACAGCCGAAGATGCGAAGCTCATCATAAGAGGGTGGTGCACTGTAACACTCCAAAAAAATTTATTTGGTTTTCATTAAAATCTTTATTTGAATTAAAGGAGGGTATTTGAATATTTTTTTTGAGGGACTCTTCTTCTCAAATCTTTTCTTTTTATGACAAATATTTTTTTTCTAAGAAAGGTCCTTCTCAACCTTGATATTTAGCCTTAAGGATTTTTCAAAATTTTGTTGGCTCAACACAAATAATATTGGAGGGTTTTGCAATTATTTCTATTAAAAAGAAATCCTATGGACTTTTGGTTTTTATTCTGTTACCTTTTAAAGATTTCTCTTTTGCTCTATCACATGTTGAAATTTTCTTCCAAAACCCCTCCCTCCACTTTGGGTCAAGACGAATATCCAATCCCAGCAAGTTCAACCCATTTTTGATTTTTATTCTAATTATTTCATCCTCAAAACAATTCTTGTCATTTACTTTGGACCTAGGTGATTTACAAAGGAGCTACCAGAACCCTTTTGAGTTTTGGTCCCAAACAAACTCCTCTGACTAGTCCTTAGTACCCCCAACCTAGATCCATCAAGATCCACTTGTCCCCAATTCAAATTTTTCAAATTTTGCATGCTGTAAGTTTGGACCAGATTCGCCATTTTTTGTGAAATAATTATTTTTCTTCTCCAAAAATTCTGAGATAAATCAGGAAGCCCCCAAGTGCATTGAGAGGTCACCTCACCAAAGATCAACTCTAGAAAGCTTTTCCACATGCTAAAAACATTTCATCAAACACCTGGCGTGCACTGTTTCTGGCAATATTCAGAAAACTTGAGAATTTCAGTGTTTCAGTTTCAGTCGACAGTGTCGTTTCTTCAGAGCACTGCGTCAATCTCACCAGTAGCCACCTTGGATCATTGCTCACTGCTCCTTCTTCTTATCAAGTGCGCCGCACGATCCTTTGGACGGGCGCAAGTGTCGGTGGTGACATGGCACCTCATCGCCGGCGTCTTCTGCGGTGGCAGAACCACCCGTGGCAACCAGTAGAGACCGGCCCTGCCTTTCGGCGCCGTCCAGCACCGCGCAAGCCACCCGAAGCCTCCGCGTGGCTGTTCGCTTTCATGTGCACGCTGTAGAGCCGTCACCATAGCCTCAGAAGCACAGGGCGCGCTCCCTGCCGCCGACGTGCCCGCAATGCTGTTCCGTCGGAAACTTGGAGTATCACCCAAGTTTTGCCAAGCTTAGCCTCCGGATGGAACCAGTGGACCAATCCGCAGCTACCCCGACCCCTAAACCACCTGCCCGACCACTTCCTCACCCTAATCACTCGCCGGAGTTATCACGTTCTCGGCAACTGCCTCGGGCCGGCTATAAATAGCGCCCTGAGCTCGCCCTAGTCCAGGCATCACACCTCCACCTCACCAGAACCACGCCCAACCACTAGGAGGGACTCGAGGAGGTCTTCTTCTCCGACTCCGGCCGCCCCGATCCGCTTCAGGCTCCGGCAAGATCTTCTCTGGTGAGAGCACCTCCGCCTCCCAAATCGCGTTAGTAACCTCATGATCCACTACCTAGCCTAACCCGCGCCCCAATTTGAAGGTTGCAGCTCCCTTCGGAGAGATCCATCCTCGCCCGAACCGCCGTCCGCCGGAGTGAAGGCCGCCATCGACGTGGTGCTTGCCGACGACCAACTCCACCACCCACAGACGCGGGAGATCACCCTGAGTCCGTAGGTACCATCCACTCCTCCTAACTCGTCGTGGATCGACGCCGGCGACCACCGCAGCCCTCGGGCGCCGGTGACTGTTTTGAAGTTCAAACCTGACGGGTGGGACCCCCTCGTCAGCTTTTTCTTTTTTTTGAACCGTTTTTTGAAAACTCCTTCGGGCAAAATACGCTTTCTAACTGAAAGGTTTTTCTGTCTTTTTATAAACTACCCCCTAGAAACTTTCTGTTTCATTACAGATGAGTCCCTGGACTAAACCTTGATAACTTTTAAACAAAAGATGATTTTGAATTGATTCTTTTTCTGTCATCTTTATTTTTCTGTCTAGTTTTTTGTCATATTTATTTGAAAAATATTTCGAACACTTTTTGTGCACGCATGGTATTTACGTAGTATCCGACTTTCTTTTACACCGTAGATACCAACGGAGGTGACGGAACCGCAAACTTCGCTGAGCTAGACTCCAACTACTCCGAACCAGGCAAGCATGTTGAAACCTTTGATATGATGAGTGTTTTGCATGTCTGCTTGAGTAGTTATTTCATGGCATGTTTATATAAGCATCAGTAAGTGTTATATTGCATGCAAGGCAACTACAAGTGAGCTTCGAAACTTGATGTGTCATTTGATGAGAGATAACATGATCATGTGGTGACATGAAAGGTGGTAAGATGGTATTGTTGAAGCATGCCAGTCTTATGTCAGCCGTTTAACTCCAGTGTTAACGTGGATCAAGTCACGTTACCGTCCGTCCCCTTTTTGTGCTGCCACATGTTTTCTGCAAAGAATACGGTTTGGTAAGTTGCAGACCTCTTTCCACGTACACACCAAATAGAGGGGCCATGATGAGGATTCCATGGCCCTGGATTAAAGCCCGTCATCCGGTCAGGGGGCATGGGTGTTTCCGGTTGGGACCGAGAGGGGGGCACCCCTTAGAGCGCGCGATATAAATTTGATCCCATGCTATTCGAGGTTGTGACCTCCCCGTCTTAAAGTTTTTCTTGAACGTTGCCTAGGGTGATCCCTGGCAACGGGATGTGGAATGGGTGTGTACTGGTTAGATGTGTTTACTTCTAATATACCGTAAACAGAACTAGTCCTTTGTGACTACTGAAATCCGTTGGTTGTGGTTAAAGAATACAAACTCTACAGAGTCAAAACCATTCGAGTAACCGTATCTGTGGTCAAGGACTGTGATAAACTTATCTATGTCGGTGTCAGTGTCAGTCTCAACGTCCGTTTCAGTCTCAGTCTCCGTGACAATCTCTGGTGAATAAACATGAGTGTTAAACCCGGCTGAATGTTATTCCGGTGGATGGACCAACCTGTTTATCATTATGTACTGAGTATTTCCTTGGAGTGATTTAAATTCACGAATTGATTGAATACGAATGATGAAATATAAGCCCTTTATGTGATGTCGCTCAGACGTCCGACTGTGGCACTATTGTTATTTACTTTCGATATAAGCCCTTTATGTGATGTCGCTCAGACGTCCGACTGTGGCATCCTTGTGATTTACTTTCGACATAAGCCCTTTATGTGATGTCGCTCAGACGTCCGACTATGGCATTCTTGTTATTTACTTTCATTATAAGCCCTTTCCGAGATGTCGCTTAAGACTTCCGACTGTGGCACTCACTATCATTTACTTTGCAATACAAGCCCTATATGCGGTGTCGCCCTGACGCCCGACTGCGGCATGTTAATTTCATTTTTACCTTTCGAGGCGTCGATTCAGACACCCGATCGGCCTTCAGTTATTTTAAGGGGATTTCGGGAGGACTACCGCCTAACTTCCTGCTTATTTAACATGCCGTGCAAAAAATTATTATCTGAGTGTGCATTGCTAAACTGCTCATGTGCATCATGTTTGCATTTGTTATATCTTATGTCCGAACTGTCTTGCGAGTACATTCAAAGTACTCACCTGGCTTGTTGATTTAGCCAGATATTGATGAAGGCGATCTTATGGATGAAGAGTTCTATAGCGAGTCCGACGCCTAGAGGAGTCCCAGTCAGTCCCGTGCGATCCTCGATTTGGTCACTTGTATCATATACGCTTCTGCTACCCGAATAAAATCATCGAGCCTCACTCCGACGCTCGATGAGCTGTAAGATTAGGAGTCATGTCACCCACTTCACTGTGACATATCCACCACCACTTTTATTACGAGTTAGCAGTTATGCCACCATACCCTTGTGTCATATCCGCCTTTATGTATAATATCGGCATGCTTGTAATAAATTGTTGAGCAGACTCAGCTCAACCTTGTATAATATTTAGTACTTCTGGTTTTCTGTATCAAGGATATGTCTACTAGTAAGGAAGATTTTTCCTATACTGGTTTATAAAAAGGGCGGTTTCTCAATAAATGTTTTATTGGAAAACCGGTCCTGACAAACTTGGTATCAGAGCCAGGCTGACTGTAGGAAGCCACTAGGTGTGATCGCTAATCGGTTATTAGCGTAATGAGTGCTATATTAGTATTTAGCAAATGTAGCAATTTTCTGTTGGTCATCATAAATTTATGATTTGACTATTCAGAATTTTTGTCTACTTTTGTAGATGGCTGGCAGCGACTGTGAGTCACAGGTGTTCGCCAATGTACCTGAGGGATTTATCAAGCTTCTCGTCTCCATCACCAAAGTCGCGATCGGGCCATCGGCTCGTCTGGAGTTCACACTCTACCAGCACAAGATCAGCGACAGCGTGTCTATGCACCAGGCCGCGGTGCAATTCAAGGGAGGACATTCTGAGTCACACCGTTTCCGGTTTGTGGGAAGGGCCATGCCTACGGAGAGGCATGCCATGCAGATGGCTGCCCGTGAGGCGATAGCTCGTCTCCGAGATGCTCTTCCTTTGATGAAGGCTCATCGCTTCCACTCCCTCCCCTGCCACATGCCATACACTTGTCACTATGCATTCACTTGTCCTAGGGGAGAGAGAGACGAGGCTATTGAGATGTTGGTTGAGTATCTCAAGGCTCTCGAGATAACTTTTGATAACCTCGTGGACGACTTTGTGGCTGCTCGTATGGACTTCGTGCAGGGCTGTTCCACCAACAGGAGGGAGCTTCTCCATACAGCACCACCACTGACTTACGTCTCGTCCGCAACATCCTATGCACCTGCCATCTTCGCCACTGCTTGCCGCCTGCCTACCACTGAGGAGTTTGACCAGGTCATTGCTCCTACTCCAGTTAGTACTGCACCACCTGCCGCGCCCGCACCAGCTCCTCAACTCAGCACTTCGCGCCTGGAACCTATTAGTGAGGAGGAGGTTGAGTCTCCAGCATCACTGGGTCTTACCCTCGGTAGGCCAAGGGAAATTCTCACCATCTCCGACTGAGTGCGCCTAGCAGCCGGGCGATGTACCAGCTTGTATGATATGTTTATATGTATATAGGTTGTGAGTAGTTTGTGTGCGCATCATGTAGGAGCTGGGAGAAGTGCACTAGCCTAAATAACATGTCAGGAATGTGTACGCACATCCTGAGTGATGTATTGTATAATTACGGCTTGCGTGTAAGATATTTACTGAGCGGTCCTTCTCCATGTGCAATCAAGTATTTTCTTGAAAAATGTTGGAGTTCTTAAATTTCCGCCTTTGCAAAATTATTTATTTTGCCACTCAGTTTTTCTCATGAGTTTTACAAAAATACCACAGAGTGGAAAATGCCTCGTCCTTGGACTCGTTCCATGCCAAGTCCGCTGGAAGAAAATTATGGTACGCAGACAAGTAACAATTTCACACAGGGGCAGTCAAGTCAGCAAGGCAGTGAAGCAGCATTTTCTCAAGTATGCCGCCTTTCTGAGCAAAGCCAGCAGCAGCATCAAGAAATGATGAATCATGTTCTCAATATGGGAAATCACCGTGAAACATATCAGCAGCATTCCAAGTTGTCTGAACTACAAAAGACACGACCCCCAACATTCTCTCACACTGATAGACCGCTTGATGCCGATGATTGGCTTCGAGACATTGAAAGGAAATTAATTATTGCACAATGTTCAGACCGTGAGAAGGTACTATATGCACCTCACTACCTCACTGGAGCAGCTGCATCATGGTGGGAGAATTTCCTACACATGCACCCCGATGAAAATAACATCACCTGGGAAGAATTTAAAGAAGGTTTTCGTGGGGCGCACATTCCCAGAAGCATTATGAAGATCAAGAAAAGGGAATTTGATGACCTCAAGCAGAGAAGCATGACAGTGACTGAGTACAATAGTCAGTTTACTCTATTGTCTCGTTATGCCAAAGAAGAGCACATGACTGAAAATAAAAAGATGGAAAAAAATTTGGACGGTCTGGCACCAGCACTTAAATGCCAGATGGTCATACACACCTTTCCAGATTTCAAAACACTTGTGGACAAAGCCATTACATTGGAAAATGAGCGCCGCAGCTTGGAGGATTTTCGCAGTGCAAAAGGGACCAGACTACTCATGCTCGCAACAACCGGAACAAGACTGATTTTCAGAAGAATGGAACAAACAAGTCCACAACCAATGTTCCACGCCCAAACAAAAAAATTCATGTAAGGGACAAGGATTTTACATACCGCCCAGGTGTTACTTGCTACGCTTGTGGAGAGGAAGGGCACTATGCCAAACAATGCCCAAAGCCAAGAAACTCAGCTCCAAAGCCGAACAACGGTGGAAATAATTCAACACCCAAGCGTAACAACTTCAACCCCAATAACAATCACAAGAAGGGTCACTTGAACCATATGTGACCAAGGAGGAAGCACAGAATGCCCCGGATATCGTACTCGGTACGTTCCCTGTCAACACAATACCTGCCACGGTTTTGTTTGATTCTGGAGCTTCTCACTCGTTCATTTCAAAGAAATTTGCTTTGCAAAATGATTTTTCGATACTCCCCTTGGAAAAATCCATGATCATCAAGTCCCCCGGGATTAAGCAAATTACTCAGAGTTACTGCCAAGGTGTGGTTATTGAGTTTGAGGGACTAAAGTTTCATGCAAACCTCATTGTATTGGAAAATAAGGGACTGGATGTTATCCTAGGAATGGACTGGTTAACCACCAACAAGGGATTTATCGACTGCTTCAATCGGACTGTAATTCTTACCCATCATCACGGGAAGACAATAAAAATTGCAGCTCAGGAAAGACAAATGTCACGACAACCAAGGTTGAACAAGGTAGACATTTCAGAGTTAAGGAAAGTTCTAGTAGTGTGTGAGTTCCCCGACGTATTTCCCGAAGAACTGCCAGGCATGCCACCAGACCGGGAAATAGAGTTCATCATTGAGCTAGCACCTGGAACCACCCCCATTTACAAGAAGCCCTATAGGATGGCGCCCTCCGAGTTGGTAGAATTAAAGAAGCAAATAAAAGAATTACTGGACAAAGGATTTATACGAGCCAGCTCCTCACCTTGGGGTTCACCAGTATTGTTTGCAAAGAAAAAGGATGGGACACTAAGATTATGTATAGACTATTGAGCACTCAACATGGTCACCATCAAAAACAAATATCCGATGCCATGGATAAATGATTTATTTGACCAGCTCGCTCAAGCCAAGGTTTTCTCAAAAATTGATTTAAGGTCGGGATACCATCAATTAAAAGTACGGACAAAAGATATCCCCAAGACAGCATTCACCTCCAGATACGGACTATATGAATTTACAGTAATGCCGTTTGGACTGACAAACGCCCTCGCATATTTTGTCCACCTCATGAACAAAGTGTTTATGAAATTTATGGACAAATTTGTTGTGGTGTTCATTGATGATATTCTGGTATACTCCAAGACACCAGAAGAGCATGCTGAACATCTCAGGATTGTACTGGGAGAATTAAGGAAACATCAATTATACGCCAAATTCAGCAAATGTGAGTTTTGGTTAAGACGGGTTGGTTTCCTAGGCCATGTATTAACACAAGAAGGTGTTGCTGTAGACCCAGAAAAAGTCAAGGCCATACTTGGCTGGAAACCACCAGCCAGCGTAACAGATGTACGAAGTTTCTTGGGAATGGCAGGATATTACCGGAGGTTTATTGAAGGGTTTTCCACCATAGCAAAACCAATGACACAGCTACTCAAGAAGGATAAGAAATTTGTATGGACTGAAGCTTGCGAGAAAAGTTTTCAAGAACTCAAAAGGAAATTAACAACAGCACCAGTATTGGTTGTACCTGACATACACAAAAGTTTTGAAGTGTATTGTGACGCATCCCGAAAGGGCCTCGGATGCGTATTAATGCAAGAAGGCAAAGTGGTCGCATATGCTTCCAGGAAACTACGCAAGCATGAAGAAAATTATCCTACTCATGACTTGGAGTTGGCAGCAGTCATTCATGCACTCAAAGAATGGAGGCACTTTTTGCTTGGAAATTGTTGTGAAATATATACGGACCATAAAAGCCTCAAATATATTTTCACACAACCAGAACTCAATTTACGGCAACGACGCTGGTTGGAATTAGTGAAAGATTATGATGTTGGCATTCACTACCATCCAGGAAAAGCAAATGTAGTGGCAGATGCTCTTAGTTGAAACCCCAGTTCGGGCAACGACGGTCTACCAAACTTGAGACCTGAATTTCAGCAGGAGTTCGCCAAACTCAACTTGGTGATGGTCACGGAGGGCAATGTGTCAAATTTAGAAATACAGCCTACCCTAATGGAACAGATTAAGAAGGCTCAGCATGGACATCCTAGCATCGAAGGCATAAAAGGAAAAATGAATTTGGGCAAGGCCTCAGAATTTGTCGTAGACGATAAGGGAACATTATGATACGGAGACAGACTTTGCGTACCAAATATAGAAGACCTCAAGTAGCAAATCCTAGCCAAAGGCCACACCGCTCCATATTCAATCCATCCTGGAGAGACCAAAATGTACAAGGACATTCAGGAAAAAATTTGGTGGCACGGTATGAAAAGGGATATAGCCACATTCATTGCATGTTGTGATTCCTGTCAGCGCATTAAAGCCGAGCATCAGAAGCCAGTAGGACTATTACAGCCAAACAAGATACCTGAATGGAAATGGGACGAAATTGGAATGGATTTTATTGTCGGACTACCTCGGTCACGATACGGAAATGATGCCATATGGGTCATCACAGATAGATTGACTAAGGTGGCACATTTCATCCCAGTAAAGACAACCCATACCACTCAGAAGCTTGCCAAACTTTATCTCTCCCGTATAGTTTGTCTGCATGGAATTCCAAAGACTATAATATCTGACAGAGGCACTCAATTCGTCTCTAGATTTTGGGATCAATTACAACAAGCTCTGGGAACTCAACTAGCATTCAGTACAGCATACCACCCTCAGACTGATGGACAAACTGAACGCGTGAACCAAATTCTAGAGGACATGCTGAGAGCATGTGTTCTCACCTATGGAACCAGTTGGGAAGAAAGCTTGCCATATGCCGAGTTCGCATACAACAACAGTTACCAAGCCAGCTTACAAATGGCACCTTTTGAAGCCTTGTACGGGCAGAGATGTCGTACCCCATTAAATTGGTCAGAAACAGGAGACAGTCGTATCTTCGACCCAGACATGCTCAAAGAAGCTGAGGAGAAAGTTAGGCTGATCAGGGACCGACTCAAGACAGCTCAAAGTAGACAAAAGAGTTATTACGATCGAAAACATCGGGGAGTATCTCCTATGAGGGGCCTGCAACGGTTCAAAGTTAAAGGAAAGCTAGCACCAAGATTCATCGGACCCTTCTGTGTAGTTGCACGAAGAGGCACCGTAGCCTACCAGCTAGACCTACCCGAAGAGTTGTCAGACGTCCACGACGTGTTCCACGTCTCACAGTTGAGGAAATGTGTAAGCAACCCAGAGAAGCATGTATCTCATGAGGACATTGACGTGCAGCCAGACCTCACTTATAGGAAACGTCCAATAAAAATATTGGAGGAGTCTGAAAGGAGAACCCGTCAGAAAACAATAAAGTTTTTCAAGGTTCAGTGGAGCAATCACACCGAGGATGAAGCAACATGGGAAAGAGAGGATTTTCTTCGGACAGAACACCCACACCTATTTGAGGATCAGCTGAAATCTCGGGGATGAGATTTTTCCTAAGGGGGTAGGTGTTGTAACACTCCAAAAAAAAATTATTTGGTTTTAAAAATCTTTATTTGAATTAAAGGAGGGTATTTGAATTTTTTTTAGAGGGACTCTTCTTCTCAAATCTTTTCTTTTTATGACAAATATTTTTTTCTAAGAAAGGTCCTTCTCAACCTTGATCTTTAGCCTTAAGGGTTTTTCAAAATTTTGTTGGCTCAACACAAATAATATTGGAGGGTTTTGCAATTATTTCTATTAAAAAGAAATCCTATGGACTTTTGGTTTTTATTCTGTTACCTTTCAAAGATTTCTCTTTTGCCCTATCACATGTTGAAATTTTCTTCCAAAACCCCTCCCTCCACTTTGGGTCAAGTCAAATATCCAATCCCAGCAAGTTCAACCCATTTTTGATTTTTATTCTAATTATTTCATCCTCAAAACAATTTCTGTCATTTACTTAGGACCTAGGTGATTTACAAAGGAGCTACCAGAACCCTTTTGATTTTTGGTCCCAAACAAACACCTCCGACTAGTCCCTAGTACCCCCAACCTAGATCCATCAAGATCCACTTGTCCCCAATTCAAATTTTTCAAATTTTTCTTGCTGCAAGTTTGGACCAGATTTGCCATTTTTGGTGAAATACATTATTTTTCTTCACCAAAATTCTGAGATAAATCAGGCAGCCCCCAGGTGCATTGAGAGGTCGCCTCACCAAAGATCAACTCCAGAAAGCTTTTCCACATGCCAAAAACATTTCATCAAACACCTGGCGTGCACTGTTTCTGGCAATATTCAGAAAAGTTCAGAGTTTCGGTGTTTCAGTTTCAGTCAACAGTGTCGTTTCTTCAGAGCACGACGTCAATCTCACCAGTAGCCACCTTGGATCGTTGCTCGCTGCTCCTTCTTCTTATCAAGTGCGCCGCACGATAGTTTGGACGGGCGCAAGTGTCGGTGGCGACGTGGCACCTCATCGCCGGCGTCTTCTGCGGTGGCAGAACCACCCATGGCGGCCAGCAGAGACCGGCCCTGCCTTTCGGCGCTGTCCAGCACCGCCCAAGCCACCCGAAGCCTCTGCGTGGCTGTCCGCTTGCCTGTGCACGCTGCAGAGCCGTCGCCATAGCCTGAGAAGCACAGGGCATGCTCCCTGCCGCCGACGTGCCCGCAATGTCGTTCTGTCGGAAACTTGGGAGTATCACCCAAGTTTTGCCAAGCTTAGCCTCGGGATGGAACCAGTGGACCAATCCGCGGCTGCCCCGACCCCTAAACCACCTGCCTGACCACTGCCTCGCCGTAATCACTCGCCGGAGTTATCACGTTCTCGGCAACCGCCTCGGGCTGGCTATAAATAGCGCCCCGAGCTCGCCCTAGTCCAGGCATCACACCTCCACCTCACCAGAACCACACCCAGCCACTAGGAGGGCCTCGGGGAGGTCTTCTTCTCCGACTCCGGCCGCCCCGATCCGCTTCGAGCTCTGGCAAGATCTTCTCTGGTGAGAGCACATCTGCCTCCCAAACCGCGTCAGTAACCTCATGATCAACTACCTAGCCTGACCCGCGCACCAAATTGAAGGTTGCAGCTCCCTTCGGAGAGATCCATCCTCGCCCGAACCGTCGTTCGTCGGAGTGAAGGCCGTCGTCAACGTGGTGCTCGCCGACGACCAACTCCACCACCCACAGACACGGGAGAGCACCCTGAGTCCGTAGGTACCATCCACTCATCCTAACTCGCTGTGGATCGACGCCGGCGACCACCGCAGCCCTCGGGCGCTGGTGACTCTGTTTTGAAGTTCAAACCTGACGGGTGGGACCCCCTCGTCAGCTTTTTCTTTTTTTTTTTGAACCGTTTTTTGAAAACTCCTTCGGGCAAAATACGCTTTCTAACTGAAACGTTTTTCTGTCTTTTTATAAACTACCCCCTGGAAACTTTCTGTTTCATTACAGATGAGTCCCTGGACTAAAACCTTAATAACTTTTAAACAAAAGATGATTTTGAATTGATTCTTTTTCTGTCATCTTTATTTTTCTGTCTAGTTTTTTTTCATATTTATTTGAAAAATATTTCAAACACTTTTTGTGCACGCACGGTATTTACGTAGTATCCGACTTTCTTTTATACCGTAGATACCGACGGAGGTGACGGAACCGCAAACTTCGCCAAGCTAGACTCCGACTACTCCGAACCAGGCAAGCATGTTTGAACCTTTGATATGATGAGCGTTTTTCATGTTTGCTTGAGTAGTTATTTCATGGCATGTTTATATAAGCATCAGTAAGTGTTATATTGCATGCAAGGCAACTACAAGTGAGCTTCGAAACTTGATGTGTCATTTGATGAGAGATAACATGATCATGTGGTGACATGAAAGGTGGTAAGATGGTATTGTTGAAGCATGCCAGTCTTATGTCAACCGTTTAACTCCGGTGTTAACGTGGATCAAGTCACGTTATCGTACGTCCCCTTTTTGTGCTGCCACATGTTTTCTGCAAAGAATACGGTTTAGTAAGTTGCAGACGTCTTTCCACGTACACACCAAATAGAGGGGCCATGATGAGGGTTCCATGGCCCTGGATTAAAGCCTGTCATCCGGTTAGGGGGCATGGGTGTTTCCGGTTGGGACCGAGAGGGGGGCACCCCTTAGAGCGCGCGATATAAATTTGATCCCATGCTATTCGAGGTTGTGACCTCCCTGTCTTAAAGTTTTTCTTGAACATTGCCTAGGGTGATCCCTGGCAACGGGATGTGGAATGGGTGCGTACTGGTTAGAAGTGTTTACTTCTAAAATACCGTAAACGGAACTAGTCCTTTGTGACTACTGAAATCCGTTGGCTGTGGTTAAAGAATACAAACTCTGCAGAGTCAAAACCATTCGAGTAACCATATCTGTGGTCAAGGATTGTGATCAACTTATCTATGTCGGTGTCAGTGTCAGTCCCAACGTCCGTTTCAGTCTCAGTCTTAGTGACAATCTCCAGTGAATAAACATGAGTGTTAAACCCGGCTGAATGTTATTCCGATGGATGGACTAACCCGTTTATTATTATGTACTGAGTATTTCCTTGGAGTGATTTAAATTCATGAATTGATTGAATACGAATGATGAAATATAAGCCCTTTATGTGATGTCGCTCAGACGTCCAACTATGGCACTATTGTTATTTACTTTTGATATAAGCCCTTTATGTGATGTCGCTCAGACGTCCGACTGTGGCATCCTTGTGATTTACTTTTGACATAAGCCCTTTATGTGATGTCGCTCAGACATCGAACTGTGGCATTTTTGTTATTTACTTTCATTATAAGCCCTTTCCAAGATGTCACTTAAGACGTCCGACTGTGGCACTCACTATCATTTACTTTTCAATACAAGCCCTTTATGCGGTGTCGCCCTGACGCCCGACTGCGGCATGTTAATTTCATTTTTCCCTTTCGAGGCGTCGCTTCAAACACCCGGTCGGCCTTCAGTTATTTTAATGGGATTTCGGGAGGACTACCGCCTGACTTCCTGTTTATTTAACATGCCGTGAAAAAATTTATTATCTGAGTGTGCATTGCTAAACTGCTCATGTGCATCATGTTTGCATTTGTTATATCTTATGTTCGAACTGTCTTGCGAGTACATTCGAAGTACTCACCTAGCTTGTTGATTTGGCCAGATATTGACGAAGGCGATCTTATGGATGAAGAGTACTATAGCGAGTCCGACGCCTAGAGGAGTCCCAGTCATTCCCGTGCGATCCTGGATTTGGTCACTTGTATCATATATGCTTCCGCTACCCGAATAAAATCATCGAGCCTCACTCCGACACTCGATGAGCTGTAAGATTAGGAGTCATTTCACCCACTTCACTATGACATATCCACACCACTTTTATTACGAGTCAGCAGTTATGCCACCATACCCTTGTGTCATATCCGCCTTTATGTATAATATCGGCGTGCTTGTAATAAATTGTTGAGCAGACTCAGCTCAACCTTGTACAATATTTAGTACTTCTGGTTTTCTGTATCTAGGATTTGTCTACTTGTAAGGAAGATTTTTCCTATACTGGTTTATAAAAAGGGCGGTTTCTCAATAAATGTTTTTTTGGAAAACCGGTCCTGACATGCACCGAATAGGAGGTGATGAGGTACAAAGTTCCCGCGAGTACGACAGGCGCGGATGTTAATGAGGAGTGATGCGGTGGCGAGAGCGTCAGGCCAAAAGAGCGGAGTGATACGTCTCCATCGTATCTACTTTTCCAAACTCTTTTGCCCTTGTTTTGGACTCTAACTTGCATGATTTGAATGGAACTAACCCGGACTGACGTTGTTTTCAGTAGAATTGCCATGGTGTTATTTTTGTGCAGGATAAAAAGTTCTCGGAATGACCTGAAACTTCACGGAGATAAGTTTTGGAATTAATAAAAAATATTGGCGAGAGAATCAACACTACAAGAAATATGTCAACTTATGACCTTCTGTCAGTGACCCTCGAAGAATTGGTCAAAAATTTATGACCATTTTAGACCAATTGGTCAAAAGCTGTTCAGGGGGCTTCAAACCCTAAACCATTGTGACCATTTTGGTCAGAAAGGTCGTAATTTCCTTACACGAAATGGTCACAAAGCAAACAGTGCTAGTCCGCTGCCTTATTTCTAGTTGTTAATGACGGGAATGACCGTTCCTAGCTAGTTGTTGAATCTTGGAATTTGATTGGTGTTTCTCTGATTAAATAGGTACTTATGTACCTAGAAATGATTTTTGGAAAAAATAAATAGCAAACTATGAGGCAGCTGCAGTTCAAATTTGACCCGCTTCCAACTCAATCGGCGGAAATTTGTCTTTTTCACGAGAGGTGGATCAAAACATTTTACACCCAACCATTTGGTCAATTGTGCATTAAATATGTCCTAGTATTTTATAAAAATGATTTGGTCCAATTTTGCAACAATTATTTTGGAGGTCCTTCACAAAAAAACCTCCTTTCGGGCACTCGAAAAATGGAAAATGGTTTTTTTCGTCCAAAGAAAATGAAAACTTCCTTAGGCAACATTGTTTGCCATTCCAATATGCAGCCTTGTGCACAATATGAGATCATTTGAACAAACTATGCCATGAATGTGGCCATAAGATTGATCATTTGGCTTGAAAGCCATTGATCTCCACACGTGATAGCTCGTTTCTGAGAACACTTTTTTAAAATAATTAACGTATTACAAGTTTGTTATTTTTCCTAGGAACTTGTCCACATATGATGACACAATGAGAAGGTTTCCCAATTTTTTGAATTTTTTTGAATTTTTTATGCCCGTTTCAAAATGCGGTCAAAACGGCGGGCTTGACCGTTCCTAGGTACTGGTTGAATCTTGGAATTTTTTTGGTATTTCTCTGATTAAATAGATACTTATGTACCTAGAAATGATTTTTGGAAAAAATAAATAGCAAACTACGAGGTAGCTACAATTCAAATTTGACCCGCTTCCTGCTGAATCAGCGGGAATTTGTCTTTTTCATCAGAGGTGGATCAAAACTTTTTACACCCGACCATTTGGTCAATTGTGCATTATATATGGCCTAGTATTTTATAAAATTGATTAGGTACAATTTTGCAACAAATATATGGTAGGCCCTTCACAAAAAAACTCATTTTGGGCAATCGAAAAAATGGAAAACTGATTTTTCGTCCACAGAAAATAAAAGATTCCTTAGGCAAAATTGTTTGCCATTCCAGGATGCACCCTTGTGCACGATATGAGGTCATTTGAGTAGACTATGCCAAGAATGTGACCATAAGATTGACTATTTAAATAGACTTTTTAAAAGTAATTATCGTGTTAGAAGTTTGTTTTTTCCTAGACACTAGATCACACAATGCAAAGGCTTTCCATTTTTTGATTTCTTTAATTCTTTATGCCAATTTCAAAACGCGATTAAAACCATGGGCATAACCGTTCGTAGCTGCGGATGGAATCTTACAAAACTTAAATGGCCAAAAAAGGCTAGAACGATTGGAAATACATACAAGTTGGTTATCATCATCCATAAAATGTGGTGTAACTTGAGTGAAAATTTTAGTGGTTCCATTTTGCAAAATATTATTGGTAGTTGCTTCATAAACCCCTTTGTTTTTAGCACTTAAAGACTATATTTTAAATTACAGCCATAGTCTTCAACCAATCAGGACGTCTCTCCCGGATCACCCTACCGTAGGCGATCCGAACCGTCCGATCGTCCCTGATCTAGCGGCACACTTGACCCCCCACCATCTCACCTAACTAGACCTAACACAACCCGCACCCACAGCCGCCGCCCTCTCCCTCCCTCAGATCTCGATCCAATCTAGATCGACGCCGCCACCCCTCTCTAACCCTAGCTTCCCATCGCCAGCGGCGGCGCCCTCCCTCCCTTGCCTTCTCCTCCTTCCCTCCTCACGGCCGCCTCCACCACGCCACAAACCCTGGCGATGGCCTCGTGTAGATACCATCCTCACCCAGTCCCGTCCCCAGCCCCGCCCGGATCCACCGTGCTTGTCCACAACCGCCGCCCCCACCCCGCCGTCGATCTCGCCCACGACGGCTGCCACCACCCCGCCGTCATCCTCGCCCACGGCGGCCGCACCACCCCGCCGTCGACCTCTCCTCGATCATTCCTAGATCCGCCCAGGGGCTGGACCTGGAGCTCATCTCCTCCATGGCATCGGCTTCCAGATCCGCCCATGGGTTGGACCTGGTGCTCCATCTCCATGGCGAGTTGGCTGCACCCCCACGTCTGCTTCCGCTCGGTCGACGACGCCATCCGCGCGTGCTTCTACTGCTCGTATAGGTAAGGCAATATGTCGATTTGTTGTTCTCCCCTCGGCTTCCCTTACTCTACCTTATGTGATGTGTCTTCCCTCCTCACGCAGGTGCACGCACCACCAGCGCTCCCGGATCGAGCAGGTGACGCAGTGGCCCTCCCAGATCCACGACGAGCTGCATCTTGCTCGTCCTCGCGGCTATCGGCCACGTCCTCGACAAGGGTCACATCTGGTCGTGACCAAGTGAGGCCCCGGATCTTCACTCACTAGGAGGGTGCGGCAGCACCAAGAGGATTCTCACGCAGCCGTCTTCCACCTTCTTTGTCCGGTTCCAGGTACTGACATTCCCCCCTCCCTGCACACATCCTCCACCTTCTCTTGCTTTCACTGATCCTCCCATTCCGCTTTTGGTTGGGGCGTTCCTGTACTGATCCATATGCATGTGTTAATTTGTAGCTGTGCACACGACATGGAGCCTCATCTTCGAGCTGCTTGACCTCAAGGGCGAGGTGGACGACGACACTCTGGTTCTTGTGTGATGTTGCCAACAGCAAGATGTGACGAATAACTTGGTAATCATTACTCCAGTAGTGAATAGTTGATTAGTCGAGCCACTTCTAATCATCTGGTGGCCTTGGACTTGTGATTGTAGATCGTCTGGTGGAGATGCTAATCATCTGGTGGCCTTGGACGTGGAGCCTCCTCTGTTTGTTATTTATTAGGTTTGTACTGGTAGCTTGTTAGTTTTCCCTCGTGTGCTTGAAAACATGCAAGCAGAGAGATAGAGAGGGATTCCTTGATGTAGCAGGCCAGTAGCTACTTTTCTCAGCTTTTACCTGTCTTTATCCGTATCTCAATTAGATGCACTACTGCTAGTTCAGCTGATGCCAATAATATCTTACTCATTTTTGTAGATCATCCTCATCCCAAGCAAAATAATAGGTTGACTGAGGCAGTCTTTTTCCGCTGCAACAGCCATGCACAGCTGGTTCTGCCCGGTGGATGCAGTTTCAGTTCCTCCAATTTCCACGTGCTAGAGTTCCAATGTCAAGTACTCCCTCCGTCCCAAAATAAGTGACTCAACTTTGTACTAGCTTTAGTACAAAGTTAGTACAAAGTTGAGTCACTTATTTTCGGACGGAGGGAGTATAATTCTTGAACTACATAAGCTAAACTCTGTTAGTTCCATTATCAACTTGTATATGCAGTCCAAGCCTTCTAAAATGATTGCCTTTACTGTCCATGTCTTGATGTGATTTGTTCTTAAAACGGTTTGCTAGATAGATCCAAACTGTGGTTTTGTGTACAATAGTTTTGCATTGTATGAGCTAAATTCTGTTGTCCATCGGCATGTTTGACTTGTCATTTATGTGGAAGTTTGATGGCAATATTATAAGTTGGGTATGCAATGGTACCTGGAAGGCTGCACCGCTTAACCAGCTTGCTGTTAGAATTGTTTCAGTCATTAATTTTTCCTTAACTCAGCTCGTTTAAGATCTATGCTAGTATGTGACCTGCGTATAGATATGAGTTACATCCCAGCCATTTTAACTATGATTGGTTGTATTACTTCAGATTTGACGGTGAAAGTGCATTTGTTAACTGTATTCTAATGCTCTCATATGTAAGGAATGCATGGGTTAACTCATCCTTATTGATAGATCCTCTCTTTTAATTAATAATGTATGCATGCCTTGAATGTTCTATGTTCTTTACTATACTGTTCTGGCCTCGGGCAATTAAACATTGTATCTGTTTTTATTGTGATATGCAACTCTTCAAAAAAAGAAATTGTATTGTGGAATTACTCATTTGCATGGAATTTCTATGTATTCTCGTAGTTTATTTTTGATACTGTATTGCTGTATTCCCGATCTGCGTTGGAGCTGATGCTCGATTTGTTCCTGTTTCTGTTTCGGTACCAGTACAATGTAATGATTTCGTGCTTTCAAGAAGTATTTTGCGCTGTTTTTATCTGACGAGCAATTTAGAAGACCTGTAGAGCATTTAACTAGACAGTTGAATTTGCATGTGCAACTATGCTTGCTTAGAGCTGCCCTTGACTGGTTATATTATTTCTATGGCCTGTGTTGTTCTTAGTTGTGCTACAGTATGTGTTTCGTGTTGTTTGCACTTGTTAGCCAAATCATTGCACACACAGTGTTAATGCGATGTTGCGGGTTTGTGACCTAGGATTTCAGCCGAATTCCTGTTTGTACAATGTATCTGCTACATGTTGTTTTCATCTTGATAGCTAGCAGCCTAGCACCATGACCGTTGATTGTGAAATCTCTATATGCTGTAAAATTAATTGGGTCAATCTCGAACTTGTTGTGAATTGTAAGATGCTTTAAGTAAAAAAAATTTGCCTTCTCGCGTGTAGGCGGTCAGGCGAGACAGCAAGTAGAGGTTCAGTCTGTTGGAGGAGTATGGCGAGCTGCTGATTCGGGCTAACCAGGGGCACACTATGGTAGTATGTTTTCTGCCTGAACTCCCCTGCACTAATGTATTCTGTTTTTACAAGTAAGATTTAAGATGTGTTTATACTCTTCATGATCATCTGCCATGTAGTAATCGTTATTTTTTGTAACTTCTAAAAGCATTGTGCTAGCTGAATTTGTGTTATCATTCTGAAGAACTTGTTCTTTTTATTGAATGGTCTCTTCATAATATATTGGCTCCAGTTTTCTGATTCTTCTCTCCTGATTCATGTAACAGGGCGACCGTATTAGCTCAGTCCTGACTATGGCAGGAGCAGGTGCATTTGCCTGTTTGTAATGCTATCGAAGGAGCTCCATCCTGAAGAATATAGTGCTTGTAGAGCTTGTAAATTAGTTACTCCACTTGTAGAGTTATTTGTAGAGCAGGAGCACCATTGTATTGTGTGTTATTTGTAGAGCAGGAGCTCCATACAGAATCTGGCTCTATACTGAATCTGGTTGTTGTTATTTGAAGTATTATATGTGTGTTTTGTCGGTGCCAATTTAAATATTGGTTATTTATTTACTGTCAAAATGAAGTGAGGAATATGGCCCTGACAAGTCGGACCCACTTGCTAGAACCTGACAACTTGGACCCACTTATGAGAACATGATAACTGGGATCCATTTGACTAGTGGACCCATGATACATATAAAAAACATGAGAGGCCCAACAAAGAAATGGCCCAGAAAAATACATGATCAAAAAGAAAATATGCTATTAAAAGGGCCACGCAAAGAATTAATAAGGCTGAATTGTTGGGCCAGACCCATGTAGCTAATAAAAGAACAGGAAAAAAATACAGTAAAAAGGCCGAATTGTTGGGCTAGGCCCATGTAGAAAATCGAATTGGACCGGGCTGAATCTTGTGCCACGTCAGCTTGCCACGCTGGATGCCTACGTGGCCTGGGGAGGTTGCTAGTGACCAAAACGCCACAGTAGGAATATTTTGGTCGTAAACGTCCACGACCTTCTCACAGAGAAGGTCGCTATAGTCAGTTTACGACGCCCAGCTTTTGACCTTCTGTTTTTGGTCACAAAAAGGTCATAAATGGAAATTTGTGACCTTTCAGTGACCAATAGTGGTGGTCATAAGTTGACATATTTCTTGTAGTGCAAGTGAAGGGGGGCCACACCCTGGCCACAAGGGTGGGGGCGCGCCCTTGAAGGAAATATGCCCTAGAGGCAATAATAAAGATATTATTTATTTCCTTATTTCATGATAAATGTTTATTATTCATGCTAGAATTGTATTAACCGGAAACATAATACATGTGTGAATACATAGACAAACATAGTGTCACTAGTATGCCTCTACTTGACTAGCTCGTTTATCAAAGATGGTTATGTTTCCTAGCCATGGACAAAAGAGTTGTCATTTGATTAACGGGATCACATCATTAGGAGAATGATGTGATTGACATGACCCATTCCGTTAGCCTAGCACTTGATCGTTTAGTATGTTGCTATTGCTTTATTCATGACTTATACATGTTCCTGTAACTATGAGATTATGCAACTCCTGTTTACCGGAGGAACACTTTGGGTGCTACCAAACGTCACAACGTAACTGGGTGATTATTAAGGAGTACTACAGGTGTCTCCAAAGGTACATGTTGGGTTGGCGTATTTCGAGATTAGGTTTTGTCACTCCGATTGTCGGAGAGGTATCTCTGGGCCCTCTCGGTAATGCACATCACTATAAGCCTTGCAAGCAATGTAGCTAATGAGTTAGTTACGGAATGATGCATTATATAACGAGTAAAGAGACTTGCCGGTAACGAGATTGAACTAGGTATTGGATACCGACGATCGAATCTCGGGCAAGTAACATACCGATGACAAAGGGAACAACGTATGTTGTTATGCGGTTTGACCGATAAAGATCTTCGTAGAATATGTAGGAGCCAATATGAGCATCCAGGTTCCGCTATTGGTTATTGACCGAGAATAGTTCTAGGTCATGTCTACATAGTTATCGAACCCGTAGGGTCCGCACACTTAAGGTTTCGATGACAGTTATATTATGAGTTTATGAGTTTTGATGTACCGAAGGAGTTCGGAGTCCCAGATGAGATCGGGGACATGACGAGGAGTCTCGAAATGGTCGAGACGTAAAGATCGATATATTGGACGACTATATTCGGAGTTCGGAAAGGTTCCGAGTGATTCGGGTATTTTTTGGAGTACCGGAGAGTTATGGGAATTCGCCGGGAGTATATGGGCCTTATTGGGCTTTAGGGGAAAGAGAGAGGAGAGGTTGGGCGCCCCCCCAAGGCCTAGTCCGAATTGGACTAGGGGGAGGGGCTGCGCCCCCTCCTTCCTTCTCTTCTCTTCCCCCTTTCCTTGACTCCTACTCGTACTACTTGGAAGGGGGGGAATCCTACTCCCGGTGGGAGTAGGACTCCTCCTTATCGCGCCCTCCTTGGCCGGCCGCACCTCCCCCCTCCCTCCTTTATATACGGGGGCAGGGGGCACCCCATGACACACAAGTTGATCTACGGATCGTTCCTTAGCCATGTGCAGTGCCCCCCTCCACCATATTCCACCTCGATCATATTGTCGTGGAGTTTAGGCGAAGCCCTGCGCCGGTAGAACATCATCATCGTCATCACGCCGTCGTGCTGACGGAACTCATCCCCGACACTTTGCTGGATCGGAGTCCGGGGATCGTCATCGAGCTGAACGTGTGCTAAACTCGAAGGTGCCGTACGTTCGGTGCTTGGATTGGTCGGATCGTGAAGACGTACGACTACATCAACCGCGTTGTCATAACGCTTCCGCTTACGGTCTACGAGGGTACGTGGACAATACTCTCCCCTCTCGTTGCTATGCATCACCATGATCTTGCGTGTGCGTAGGAAAATTTTGAAATTACTACATTCCCGAACAGTGGCATCCGAGCCTAGGTTTTATGCGTAGATGTCATATGCACGAGTAGAACACAAGTGAGTTGTGGGCGATACAAGTCATACTGCTTACCAGCATGTCATACTTTGGTTCAGCGGTATTGTTGGATGAAGCGGCCCGGACCGACATTACGCGTACGCTTACGCGAGACTGGTTTTACCGTCGTGCTTTGCACACAGGTGACTAGCGGGTGTCAGTTTCTCCAACTTTAGTTGAACCGAGTGTGGCTATGCCCGGTCCTTGCGAAGGTTAAAACAGCACTAACTTGACGAACTATCGTTGTGGTTTTGATGCGTAGGTAAGAACGGTTCTTGCTCAGCCCGTAGCAGCCACGTAAAACTTGCAACAACAAAGTAGAGGACGTCTAACTTGTTTTTGCAGGGCATGTTGTGATGTGATATGGTCAAGACGTGATGAGATATAAGTTGTTGTATGAGATGATCATGTTTTGTTGAAGTTATCGGCAATTGGCAGAAGATCTATGGTTGTCTCTTTGTTGCATAAGATGCAAGTGCCAAATAATTGCTTTACTTTATCGCTATGCGATAGCAATAGTTGCAAGAACAATAGTTGGCGAGACGACCATGTGACGACACATTGACATAGATCAAGATGATGAAGATCATGGTGTCGTGCTGGTGACGATAGAGATCATGACAGTACTTTGGAGATGGAGATCAAAGGCGCAAGATGATCATGGCCATATCATATCTCATATTATGATTGCATATGATGTTTATCTGTTATACATCTTATTCTGTTTTGTTTGACGGTAGCATTTTAAGATGATCTCTCACTAATTATCAAGAAGTGTTCTCCCTGAGTATGCACTGTTGCGAAAGTTCTTCGTGCTGAGACACCACGTGATGATCGGGTGTGATAGGCTCTACGTTCAAATACAACGGGTGCAAAACAGTTGCACACGCGGAATACGCAGGTTAAACTTGACGAGCCTAGCATATAACAGATATGGCCTCGGAACACAGAGACCAAAAGGTCGAGCGTGAATCATATAGTAGATATGATCAACATATTGATGTTCACCGTCGAAACTACTCCATCTCACGTGACGATCCGACATGGTGTAGTTGATATGGATCACGTAATCACTTAGAGGACTAGAGGGATGTCTATCTAAGTGGGAGTTCTTAAGTAATATGATTAATTGAACTTAAATTTATCATGAACTTAGTCCTGGTAGTATTTTGCAAATTATGTTGTAGATCAATAGCTTGCGTTGTTGCTTTCATATGTTTATTTTGATATGTTCCTAGAGAAAATTGTGTTGAAAGATGTCAGTAGCAATGATGCGGATTGGATCCGTGATCTGAGGTTTATCCTCATTGCTGCACAGAAGAATTATGTCCTTAATGCACTGCTAGGTGACAAACCTATTGCAGGAGCAGATGCAGACGTTATGAACGTTTGGCTAGCTCAAAAGGATGACTACTTGATAGTTTAGTGCACCATGCTTAAACAGCTTAGAATCGGGACTTCAAAGACGTTTTGAACGTCATGGACCATATGAGATGTTCCAGGAGTTGAAGTTAATATTTCCAGCAAATACACGAGTTGAGAGATATGAAGTCTCCAACAAGTTCTAAAGCTAAAAGATGGAGGAGAATCGCTCAACTAGTGAGCATGTGCTCAGATTGTCTGGGTACTTCAATCGCTTGAATCAAGTGGGAGTTAATCTTCCAGATAAGATAGTGATTGATAGAATTCTCTAGTCACCATCACTAAGTTACTAGAACTTCGTGATGAACTATAGTATGCAAGGGATGACGAAAACGATTCCCGAGCTCTTCGTGATTTTGAAATCGACGAAGGTAGAAATCAAGAAAGAGCATCAAGTGTTGATGGTTGACAAGATCACTAGTTTCAAGAAAAGGGCAAAGGGAAAGAAAGGGAACTTCAAGTGGAAAGACAAGCAAGTTGTCACTCCCACGAAGAAGCCCAAAGCTGGACCAAAGCCTGAAACTGAGTGCTTACACTGCAAAGGAAATGGTCACTAGAAGCGGAAATGCACTGAATATTTGGTGGATAAGAAGGATGGCAAAGTGAACAAGGGTATATTTGATATACAGGTTATTGAAGTGTGCCTTACTAGTGTTTATAGTAGCCCCTGAGTATTTGATACTTGTTCTGTTACTAAGATTAGTAACTCAAAACAGGAGTTACAGAATAAACAGAGACTAGTTGAAGGGGAAGTGACGATGAGTGTTGGAAGTAGTTCCAAGATTGATATGATCATCATCACACACTCCCTATACTTTCGGGATTAGTGTTAAACATAATAAATGTTATTTAGCGTTTGCATTGAGTATGAATATGATTTGATCATGTTTATTGCGATACGGTTATTCATTTAAAGTTAAAGAATAATTGTTATTCTGTTTACATGAATAAGACCTTTGATGGTCATACACCCAATGAACATAGTTTGTTGGATCTCGATCATAGTGATACACATATTCATAATATTGATGCCAAAAGATGCAAAGTTAATAATGATAGTGCAACTTATTTGTGGCGCTGCCGTTTGGGTCATATTGGTGTAAAGCGCATGAAGAAACTCCATAAAGATGGATTTTTGGAATCACTTGGTTATGAATCATTTGATGCTTGCAAACCGTGCCTTTTGGGCAAGATGACTAAAACTCCGTTCTCTGGAACAATGGAACAAGCTACTGACTTATTGGAAATAATACATACCGATGTATGCGATCCAATGAGTGTTGATGCTCGTGGCAAGTATCGTTATTTTCTGACCTTCACAAGATGGTTTGAGCAGATATGGGTATATCTACTTGATGAAACATAAATCTGAAATAGTTGAAAGGTTCAAAGAATTTCAGAGTGAAGTGGAAAAATCATCGTAACAAGAAAATAAAGTTTCTATGATCTGATCGCGGAGACGAATATTTGAGTTACGAGTTTGGTCTTCAATTAAAACAATGTGGAATAGTTTCACAGCTCACGCCACCTGGAACACTACAATGTTATGGTATGTCCGAACATCGTAACCGCACTTTATTGGATATGGTGCGATCTATGATGTCTCTTACTGATTACCACTATTGTTTTGGGGTTATGCATTAGAGACAGCTGCATTCACGTTAAAAGGGCACCATCTAAATCCATTGAGACGACACCATATGAACTGTGGTTTAGCAAGAAACCCAAGTTGTCGTTTCTTAAAGTTTGGGGCTGCGATGCTTATGTGAAAAAGTTTCATCCTGATAAGCTCAAACCCAAATTGGAGAAGTGCGTCTTCATAGAATACCCAAAAGAGACTTTGGGTACACCTTCTATCACAGATCCAAGGGCAAGATTTTCGTTGCTAAATTCGGATCCTTTCTAGAGAAGGAGTTTCTCTCGAAAGAAGTGAGTGGGAGGAAAGTAGAACTTGATGAGGTAATTGTACCTTCTCCCGAATTGGAAAATAGTTCATCACTGAAATCAGTTCCAGTGATTCCTACACCAATTAGTGAGGAAGCTAATGATGATGATCATGAAACTTCAGATCAAGTTACTACAGAACCTCGTAGGTCTTCCAGATTAAGATCCGCACCAGAGTGGTACGGTAATCCTATTCTGGAAGTCATGTTACTAGACCATGATGAACCTACGAACTATGAGGAAGCAATGATGAGCCCAGATTCCGCAAAATGGTTTGAGGCCATGAAATCTGAGATGGGATCCATGTATGAGAACAAAGTGTGGACTTTGGTGGACTTGCCCGATGATCGGCAGGCCATAGAAAATAAATGGATCTTCAAGAGGAAGACGGGCGCTGATAGTAGTGTTACTATCTACAAAGCTAGACTTGTCAAAAAAGGTTTTTGACAAAGTCCAAGGTGTTGAATACAATGAGATTTTCTCACTCGTATCGATGCTTAAAAGTCTGTCCGAATCATGTTAGCAATTGCCTCATTTTATGAAATTTGGCAAATGGATGTCAAAACTACATTCCTTAATGGATTTATTAAATAAGAGTTGTATATGATACAACCAGAAGGTTTTGTCAATCCTAAAGGTGCTAACAAAATGTGCAAGCTCCAGCAATCAATTTATGAACTGGTGCAAGCATCTCGGAGTTGGAATATATGCTTTGATAAGTTGATCAAAGCATATAGTTTTATACAGACTTGCGGTGAAGCCTGTATTTACAAGAAAGTGAGTGGGAGCACTACAACATTTCTGATAAGTATATGTGAATGACATATTGTTGATCGGAAATAATGTAGAATTATTCTGCAAAGCATAAAGGAGTGTTTGAAAGGAGTTTTTTCAAAGAAAGACCTCGGCAAAGCTACTTACATATTGAGCATCAAGATCTATTGAGATAGATCAAGACGCTTGATAAGATTTTCAATGAGTACATACCTTGATAAATTTTTGAAATAGTTCAAAATGGAACAGTCAAAGAAGGAGTTCTTGCCTGTGATGCAAAGGTGTGAAGTTGAGTAAGACTCAAGACCCGACCATGGCAGAAAATAGAAAGAGAATGAAAAGTCATTTCCTATGCCTCAGTCATAGGTTCTATAAAGTATGCTATGTTGTGAACCAGACCTATTGTATACCTTGCTCTGAGTTTGACAAAGGAATACAATTTTGATCTAAGAGTAGATCACTGGACAGCAGTCAAGAATATCCTTAGTGAGGACTAAGGACATGTTTCTCGATTATGGAGGTGATAAAAGAGCCCGCTGTAAAAAGTTACAATGATGCAAGCTTTTACACCAATCCAGATGACTCTAAGTCTCAATCTGGATACATATTGAAAGTGGGAGCAATTAGCTAGAGTAGCTCCGTGCAGAGCATTGTGAACATAGAATATTTGCAAAATACATACGGCTCTGAATGTGATAGACTCGTTGACTAAGCTTCTCTCACGAGCAAAACATGATCACACCTTAGTACTCTTTGGGTGTTAATCACATAGCGATGTGAACTAGATTATTGACTCTAGTAAACCCTTTGGGTGTTGATCACATGACGATGTGAACTATGGGTGTTAATCATATACAGATATTAATATTGGTGTTAAATCACATGGCGGTGCGAACTAGATAATTGACTCTAGTGCAAGTGGGAGACTGAAGGAAATATGCCCTAGAGGCAATAATAAAGATATTATTTATTTCCTTATTTCATGATAAATGTTTATTATTCATGCTAGAATTGTATTAACCGGAAACATAATACATGTGTGAATACATAGACAAACATAGTGTCACTAGTATGCCTCTACTTGACTAGCTCGTTTATCAAAGATGGTTATGTTTCCTAGCCATGGACAAAAGAGTTCTCATTTGATTAACGGGATCACATCATTAGGAGAATGATGTGATTGACATGACCCATTCCGTTAGCCTAGCACTTGATCGTTTAGTATGTTGCTATTGCTTTCTTCATGACTTATACATGTTCCTGTAACTATGAGATTATGCAACTCCCGTTTACCGGAGGAACACTTTGAGTGCTACCAAATGTCACAACGTAACTAGGTGATTATAAAGGAGTACTACAGGTGTCTCCAAAGGTACATGTTGGGTTGGCGTATTTCGAGATTAGGTTTTGTCACTCCGATTGTCGGAGAGGTATCTCTGGGCCCTCTCGGTAATGCACATCACTATAAGCCTTGCAAGCAATGTATCTAATGAGTTAGTTACAGAATGATGCATTACGTAAAGAGTAAAGAGACTTGCCGGTAACGAGATTGAACTAGGTATTGGATACCGACGATCGAATCTCGGGCAAGTAACATACCGATGACAAAGGGAACAACGTATGTTGTTATGCGGTTTGACCGATAAAGATCTTCGTAGAATATGTAGGAGCCAATATGAGCATCCAGGTTCCGCTATTGGTTATTGACCGAGAATAGTTCTAGGTCATGTCTACATAGTTCTTGAACCCGTAGGGTCCGCACGCTTAAGGTTTTGATGACAGTTATATTATGAGTTTATGAGTTTGGATGTACCGAAGGAGTTCGGAGTCCCGGATGAGATCGGGGACATGACGAGGAGTCTCGAAATGGTCGAGACGTAAAGATCGATATATTGGACGACTATATTCGGAGTTCGGAAAGGTTCCGAGTGATTCGGGTATTTTTCGAAGTACCGGAGAGTTACGGGAATTCGCCGGGGAGTATATGGGCCTTATTGGGCTTTAGGGGAAAGAGAGAGGAGAGGTTGGGCGCCCCCCAAGGCCTAGTCCGAATTGGACTAGGGGGAGGGGTTGTGCCCCCTCCTTCCTTCTCTTCTCTTCCCCCTTTCCTTGACTCCTACTCCTACTACTTGGAAGGGGGAGAATCCTACTCCCGGTGGGAGTAGGACTCCTCCTTGGCGCGCCCTCCTTGGCCGGCCGCACCTCCCCCCTCCCTCCTTTATATACGGGGGCAGGGGGGCACCCCATGACACACAAGTTGATCTACGGATCGTTCCTTAGCCGTGTGCGGTGCCCTCCTCCACCATATTCCACCTCGGTCATATCGTCGCGGAGTTAATGCGAAGCCCTGCGCCGGTAGAACATCATCATCGTCACCACGCCATCATGCTGACGGAACTCATCCCCGACACTTTGCTGGATCGGAGTCCGGGGATCGTCATCGAGCTGAACGTGTGCTGAACTCAGAGGTGCCGTACGTTCGGTGCTTAGGTCTGTCGGATCGTGAAGACGTATGACTACATCAACCGCGTTGTCATAACGCTTCCGCTTACGGTCTACGAGGGTACATGGACAATACTCTCCCCTCTCATTGCTATGCATCACCATGATCTTGCGTGTGCGTAGGAAAATTTTGAAATTACTACATTCCCCAACAGCCCTACCCCCTGGGCACCCTGCCCGACCTTGTGGGCCCCCTAGACCTCCACCAACCTCAACTCCAACTCCATATATTCACGTTCGGGGAGAAAAAAATCAAAGAGAAGGATTCATCATGTTTTACGATACGGAGCCGCCGCCAAGCCCTGTTCTTCCTCGGGAGGGCAGATCTGGAGTCCGTCCGAGCCTCCAGATAGGGGAATTCGTCGCCATCGTCATCATCAACCATCCTCCATCACCAATTTCATGATGCTCACCGCCGTGCTTGAGTAACTCCATCGTAGGCTTGCTGGACCATGATGGGTTGGATGAGATTTACCTTGTAATCGAGTTAGTTTTGTTAGGGTTTGATCCCTAGTATCCACTATATATGTTCTAAGATTAATGTTGCTATGACTTTGCCATGCTTAATGCTTGTCACTAGGGCCCGAGTGCCATGATTTCAGATCTGAACCTATTATGTTTTCATGAATATATTTGTGTTCTTGATCCTATCTTGCAAGTTATAGTCACCTACTACGTGTTATGATCCGGCAACCCCGGAGTGACAATAGTCGGGACCACTCCCGATGATGACCGTAGTTTGAGTAGTTCATGTATTCACTAAGTGCTAATGCTTTGGTCCGGTACTTTATTAAAAGGAGGCTTTAATTTCCATTAGTTTCCAATAGGACCCCGCTGCCACGGAAGGGTAGGACAAAAGATGTCATGCAAGTTATTTTCCATAAGCACGTATGACTATATTCGGAATACATGCCTACATTATATTGATGAATTGGAGCTAGTTCTGTGTCACCCTATGTTATAACCATTGCATGATGAATGCCATCTGACATGATTATCCATCATTGATTCATTGCCTACGAGCTTTTCACATATTGATCTTTGATTCATTACTTTTCTGTTGCCACTGTTATGATTGCTACAAAACTGCTACTGTCACTTTTGCTACCATTACCGCTACTTCCATATTACTTTGCTACTAAATACTTTGTTGTGGATATTAAGTCTTTCAGGTGTGGTTAAATTGACAACTCAGCTGCTAATACTTGAGAATATTCTTTGGCTCCCCTTGTGTTGAATCAATAAATTTGGGTTGAATACTCTATCCTCGAAAACTGTTGCAATCCCCTATACTTGTGGGTTACCACGGAGGCACATTGGCACGAAAGAGAAGGGTCCGAACGCAGTCATTAAGAGTGCGAAGGACACGCTCGGCGCGACCGTTCTGTTGCAAAGTTTACGGGCATGTGAGACGAAAAGTCATGCCATGTGTGGTGAGGAGAGTGCGAACATCTAAGTTGTCGAACTCCTTCCCATTATATGTATGAAACGCAAGAATGGGACAACCAAACTGCGTGAAAACAAAAGAGTAGAAAGCGGCGAGAGTGGAGATGACGTCCGACTTACGATGCAATGGGAACGTCCACACGTATTGCGAAAAATCATCAAGTATAACAAGATAATAAAGATAGCCCGTATTACTTGCAACTGGAGAGGTCCAAACATCACTATGAATTAACTCAAATGGGTACGATGCAACATGAGAAGACGCCCTAAACGGAAGACGAGCATGTTTGCCGAGGCGACATGCATGACATGAGTGATCCTCGATCTTATTACACATGAAAGAAAAACTCTGAAGTATATGACGAAGGGTGGTAGGGTTGGGATGACCCAAGCAAGCATGCCAAAGATCCACTCTGATGGCGAGAGCGACAGGGGCGGCGGAGGTGGTGGAGGCGGTGGAGTGGGCCGGGTAGAGCTCGTCGGGGCTATCACATCGGTGGAGTACCATCCGGGTGCGAGCGTCCTTAACAGAAAAACCACATTCGTCAAACTCAACGGTAACAGGATTTTCACATGTAAAAGAACAAATAGAGACAAGATTTTTAATAAGATCAGGAGAAACTAGCATGTTAGATAATGACAATGGAGTAGAAGTAGATGGAAAAGATGCATGTCCTATGTGAGTAATAGGAAGGGAGGAACCATCACCCACGGTGATGCGAGCGGAAGTGTGGACGGGATAGGAGGTGCGGAGGTTACCGGGATGAGTGGCCATATGTGCGGTAGCTCCAGTGTCCATATACCAGTCGCCGCCGAAGGTGTAGGTGGACGGTGAGGGAGTGGAGTGCAGGGCCGCCAAGAGAGCCGGGTCCCATAGCGCCGATGGGAGGGCGGGCTGCTGGGGCGGGGTCGTCAGGGGCAGCAGTGGCAACCCACCTGGTTGTGGCGGCTGGCCATAGGAGAGGGGGCCGTAGGGCACCGCATAGGGCTGCGGCACGGTGTAGAACGCCTGGTGGAACGGAGGCCGCACGCCGAGGATACCCAGGGCAGGGGCACGGGGAACCGGCATGGAGAAGGCGTGCACAACGCCAGTCCAAGGGTTCTGGCCGGCATACCACGGGGCCAGCTGGTACTGTTGCTGCTGGGGGTGAGCCGCTCCTCCCTGAGCGACGATGCCCTGCTGCTGCTTGCGGCCCCCGTGGCGGCCACCACGGCGGCCCTCGTTAGCGGCCGGGGGCGGCGGGAGGGGGGCGGCCGTTGTCGGGGGGAAGGCCGGCGGGTGCGGGAGGGTCGGACACGGGACGCGGCGGCGGCGGCACCGAGCCCCCGCGGGTGCCGGCGACGAGCGCAGTGTGATTCGCCCGACTCCGGGCCATCTTCATCCGGCGCTCCTCCAACTTGAGATACGCCACCACCTTGGCAAAAGTGGGCTCCGAGATGAGGGTAAGGTTGGAGGCGGCGTTCCCAAAATCCTCGTTGAGGCCGGCGGTGAGAGTGATGGTGAGGAGCTCGTTCCCGACCGTCTCGCCAAGATCGCGGAGCTCATCGGCAAGCTTTTTGAGGTGCATGCAAAAACCGTCAATGGACAAGTCAAGCTGCTGGCACCCGTAAAACTCGTCGTGGAGGAGGAATTTGCGTTGCAGTTTGTTGTCGGTGAAGAGGCCATTGAGCTTGGTCCAGACGGCGTAGGCGTCGTCATCATCATCCACCACCGTGTGGAAGAGGTCGTTGGTGATGGTGAGGTAGAACCAGCGGATGATGGTGGCGTCGAGGATCATCCACTCCTCATCGTGAATCATGAGGCTCGAGTCCACGGTGTCGACGTGGCTGTGGAGCAGGTACTCACGAAACACCAAGGAGAAGTACCGCTTCCAAGCGAACTAGGACGCGGTGGATTGATCAAGCACCACCGGAACACGCTCGTGGATGTTGAGATCACGGACGAGGGCGACATCGTGACCGACGAAGGGGTTGGAGACGGTGGAGGAAGAGGAGCTCATGGCGCGGCTTGGGAGGAGGTGGAGGCGGCGCGGATGAGAGGTGGCGCGGGTTGGGGCGGCTCAGTGGGGTTAGGGTTGGGTGGAGGAGGGAGTGCGGAAGCGAGAGAGCAGCGGCGACCGGCGGCGGCGGCTAGAGGGAGGCCGGCGGTGGCGGCGGGTGGCGGCGGCATGAGGTGGGAAGGGCAGCAGCGTTTACTGTTCGTTGAGGCTTTTTCAGAACATTTTTCCATCACACATGCAGTCATATGTTAAGTAAATAATACTAATTGATAAGGGATAACCAAAACGAAAAGACTTTATCAATTGACTGGACGGAACCAAGGTATAGCTGACGTTTATCAACATGTGTTTTATTCAGTATGCAAATAGCACAATAATGAGAAATGAGTACATTATCTGTAGCTCCTAACTTAGGCTACAAGATTTTTTTTTGGTTTCTGTCTGTAATGGGAGCAAGCACGTATCAGCGCGGCAACTCTAGAGGTGGGCAGCAAATGTCGCGTCCATACGCGGCCAGATACGGCCCCATCAAACTGTGGTAACTCATTGGCGTCCATTGCATCACTGAAAATTACACCTCCATATCAACGGCAACATCTTCTGAACAGCAGGTCAATGCAACATAGTAGCTAGTAGGCAGAGAAGGATCTGAAGGAGCTATGACGTATTCTCGTGAACCGGGAGTCCACCTGGCAAGCTCAATCCGCCTCCAACCTGAACTTGAAGCTCAACATGACACCTAATTAGGTAAATGCTTTATAGACTATGTATCAAGGGTACCATGTGGTCAAAAAAAATGTATCAAGGGTACCAAGTTTGAGTGTAGTCACATGTTGAACTCTGCCATTAAGATTTTTGTAAACAAGAGGTACACCCACGCAAAAAAACATAACAAAACATTTCAAAAATTCTGAAACTTTGTGTGAATGATCATCAACAAATATTATGGACACTTGCAAAGTTTGGTGTCAAATGACATTCGAGGAGCTCTATAATTATTTCCAACCTTAATTAAAACATCAACTGTTCTTACAGGAATTCAGAAATCTTTCCCTCCCTAGCAAATGTCTATCTATCCCAATGACCAACTGATGTCCCAAGTACCTGCCTCTGGTTCACCCTATTCTTACATAACTAAAATCCCGAAGTGGAAAAACAAACCTACTATTCATTGCTCCATCTATGGATTTTATCCAACGACCCAACTCATCCCAGGGGCAGATCCGACGGCCCAAATCGCATCAAAGGAGAGATCCAACGGCCAGAAGTTTGAAATCGCTGAGAGAGCCCATGTTCAGACGTGAACCTAACTATGGGATACTAAGCGGAGACTGCATTTGGGTGTTTTTCTAATATCTCGGTTAAAAAGGTGAAAGATGCACAGGTGATACTCTAGTGAAGTCTGTCTTTTAGCAAGGAGGAACAAGAACCTGGTCAGTCGAGGTTAGTGCCGGAGCTGATGACGCCGCTCGCCGGGAACCCGACCCTGAAAGCTTCCACGGGAGGTAAGCACCAGTGCCTCCAGGGAGTGCTTCGTCATGGCGCCCGCCCTGTCTCCCCCGTCTGCAGCAGATTAAGAACCGTCACCCCCAGATCTGCAGCAGATTAAGCCCCAGATCTGCTCGGCGCCCGCCATGACGACGACGAGGTGAGGAGAGAGCACCTGAGAAGAGGAGAGGGTTCGAGCGTGCGAGGCGGCGGGCTAGCAGGGCCATGCGGGAGGCAGTATGGCGCGGCGGGCAGGGAGGATGCCGCCGGCGGGTGCCCATGGCGGCGCGCGTGGTGAATGAGAAAGGGACTAGGGATTGGCAGTATGGCGCGGCGGGCAGGGAGGATGCCGCCGGCGGGTGCCCATGGCGGCGCGCGTGGTGAATGAGAAAGGGACTAGGGATTTTCATCTCCGTGCGTGGTGAGTTATGTGTTGGGGGAAACGTTTCGCGAGCTTGGGCCAAAAGGTGGCGCTAAAAATTTCTGTACACGTGCTGGCCCATTTGCCACGGACTGTTAGTCGGGATTATTTCCCTACCGATGTATGGATGGGCCTTGGAGCTTTCCCGATCTATCATTTGACAATAAATATGTTAACATTCCCGACCGACCGTTTGTTACTGTTCAGATGTTTTCCCGACCAACTGTCTGTTATAAATTTTTCAAAACCAACAGTCGGTCGGCAAAAATGACTTTTCTCAACACACGTTTGTAGAGAATGCAGTGTCGTGATGTAGTGAATGTTGATTTCCATAGGGTGTTTGCATCTGAAAGTTATCGCCGGTCTAGGCACAAGGAAACTGTAGAGATGGACTTACAAACAGAGTATCATGTATTATTTCTCTAATTCAATTTATTTTCCTTTATCGAAAAAAATAATTTCTTTTCGTGCTAGACATTTCCCCCCTTATGTTTGTTTGGTTGTACAATGCTCTGTATATTTCTCTATATATGTTCCGCACATATATTATCAATATTCATTGATGAAGCTCCAGTTCTTTTCAGGATAGAAATTGCCGCATTTTACCAAAAGACAGATTTCAGCTTTCCAAGTCGTTTCCAAGGTTGTCTATGATCACATCTCCTTGCAGGTGCATTACTTCTGTCCCTTGTGTTACAGGGAACTCCTGATCAGCGCTGCAGGCACCCTTTGGTGGAACGGGCGCTCACGCAGCCGCGTAGTTGGGCCGGCCTATGTTGCTGGGCGCTCGCTCCATCCTTCGATTGATCGGTGTTAGGATTCAACTACTAGTTTCACTCAATCACCATGAATGCTGTTACAAGCACTCGATTTACAGGAGAGGAAAGGAAGAAGGAAGAACTACAGGGGGAGGGAGATGAAGAGCAGAGCCAAGCCTCGGCCGAAGCCGCCCGTTTCGTCCAAGCCAAGTCCATCTTAATGCCAGCTCCCTGTATATTAATAGTGCCTCACGGATGGCTTCTGAGCAGGCCAAGCCCAGTAGTGGCCCATGTCATGTCCATAGTATAGAGAGGAGGAAAGGAGTCGCTGACAATCGGTCCCTGCTTTTCGTCTAAAAAAATGATCGCTCCCTGCTTCCTTCCATCGATTGCCGCTTCCTTCTGGATCGCAGATTCGCTCGATCGAATCTGATGAGTAAAACATGGTTCATCCAAATTTTGAAAAAGTTCATCGAATTAGAAAAAAAGTTCACCAGTTTTGAAAAAGTTCATCAAATTTGAAAAAGTTTCATTCATTTGAAAAAATAATTCACAAAATTTTTAAAAAGTTCATCGAATTCAATAAAAATTCATCATTATTTAAAAAAAGTTCACCAATTTTTTTTAAAAGTTCATCGATTTGGAAAAAGTTCATCAGTTTTAAAAAAGAGTTCATCGATTTGAAAAATAGTTCATTCAAATGAGCTAAAAGGAAAAAAGAAAAAGAATTTAAAACCAAACAAACCGGTTCCAAATAAAAAAATGAGCAAAATCGTTCAAAAAACGAGTAAACAAAAAGAAGCTAATCTGGCACAATCAAAGATGTGTCTGGGTGGTTATCGCTGCGTTTAATAGAACCAGCAAGTTGCTGGATCGAATCCCACGTACTGAAAAGTTTTTTGCTGGATTAAAATACAGAGTAATGGGCTGGCCCAGTACGGGGCGCTGCAGGCGCCAGTTTGCGAAATGCATACGAACGGGCGCCTGCAGCACTAAAATAGGAAATGCCATACTTACAGGCAGAAAAAACGCATAACGATCAGCGCTGGCTTCTAATTAAATGGGCCGGCCCATACCTAGCAATTGCTCAGTGGAAACCAAGCACACAATCTATGATGTCCCGTGCTTGGTGGAATTGGTCAATCCGTACTTTATTACTCCCTTCGTTCGGAATTACTTGTCTCGGAAATTGATGTATCTAGAACTAGAATACATCTAGATACATCCATTTCTGTGACAAGTAATTCCGAACGGAGGGAGTATTAGGGAGAGATAAGAATCTATGTGTTTGGAAAAAAATATGCATTTTTGTGTTGCAATTCAGAAGCCAAGAACCAGTACACTATTTGAGCTGGATTTCATCATGGTGGACTGTCAGATTAGATCAAACACAAGATTCAAGTTGTACACTTGAACTGACACTATGCACATACATATGCGTATTTTATCAAGTAATATATGATGCATTTCTAGTTTGAACCCTAGCCCAGGAATTTTTTTTTTCTGTGATAGAAACTGGCGCGAATCATTTGTATTTTGCCATTGTGAATTTCAGATAGGATGCTGAGGTACTGCGTTATACTGAATTTATGTGGCAAGTAAGAACTTACTAGGATTCAGTTTTGTTCAAGACAAATTCACATGTTTTCTTGGTGTACTGACAAAAAAGGCATCGGAATCCACCACTATTAACAGAACTGATAGAATTTGCACAAATTTTTAGGGTGTAGCTATATCTATCTATTGAGTAACATATCACAACTGATAACAAAGTTTTCCTGTGTGTAGAGAAGATTAAGGGAGTGCGGCGATTCGGTGCCCAGGCTCATCTGCACCTGGTCAGAAAAAATTTAAAATAAGTACAATAAAAATTCAAAAAATCCAAAAAATTTCCCCATGGTAGACAATTTATTTGCGTGAGATTCGCTTCAAATATTAGCTCATTTGGACATCTGAGTAGCTCTCAGCAAAAAAGACAAATCGAGTCAAAACAGTACATAAATAGTACTCCCTCCGTCCGGGTGTATAAGTCATTCGCGTAGTTCTAGGTCATCGATTTGAGGAATTAAATATGTGTTATATGTCATGAAAAGTATATCACTAGATTTCCACGCGGATGTAGTTTCTAAATATATATTTTTTGTCACATATAATACATATTTAGATAGTTAAATCATCGACCTAGAACTACGCGAATGACTTATACACCGGGACGGAGGTAGTAAACTGTTTTACAGAACTCCGAATTTGTCTTTTTTGCCGAGAGTTGCTCATCCGAATTTGTCTTTTTTGCCGAGAGTTGCTCAGTTGTCCAAATGATTCGAAAATTGGGACGGACCTCACGTATCAAATTGTCTACCATGGGGAAAAAATCTGGAATTTTTTGCTTTGATTTTTTTATTCAATGCGGGTGCAGATGAGCCCGGGCTCAGAAAAGGCTTTTTCTACTTTTGCATGCAAATATTTCTTCAGCCACAAGGGACCAATACACATCACAAATGCAATGTGAAGCACTTTTTTCAGAGAACGCCATATATCCGAAAATTTTGTACAACAATCAATCTTTAGCTGTGCTCCTTTAGCCTTTTTGGCCTTAATTATTTGATAGAGATGAGAAACACCCTGATTTATAATTGATTGTTGTGCATTTCTAAGGTGACATCCGTCCTCCAGCATTATATGTTACCTTCTATCTTGAAAGATATTCATTCAAGTAGATGGCATTCTCTGTGGTAATGTTTTTCTTACAATGGGTTGGTTTGTATTGGTTTTAGCATGGTTTTCCGCCATTAACCAGGCAATTCTAACTTCTTAATCAATGAAAGTCTTTTGCCTCGTTTAAAAAAAAATCTGGCTGAAGCTTGGGTGCCCAAGACTGACATCAAAGCATCACCAGAACACGTGGAGTGCATGCAGATGTGGTGATATGGTGGTGCAAGATCAATCTAGCTCTACAAGAGATATAATGAAACCTGAAATCTCTCTCGTTCTCTGTAAATATGTCCAGAGCTGGTAACGGCGTTACGAACAACAACAGATCCACAAGCACTTGACAGAACTGTTCCAGTCACGCAACTCAAAAGCCAAATGACAGTGATATGAAAGTTCAGAGTAGCACATAGGAATTGACACAAATGATGCACACTAATTAGCGATCATGGATGGTGTGCTTATTTAAAATAGCAATTGCAAGTCTGTATTCTTCAAGTGCCAAGATCTGTACGGCGTTCGTCGGCCTGTGAAGACGGCAGCTTAGCCCTGGAGCCCGATGATCCCTGGAAACAAGGAAACAAAAACCATCAGAACAGTTGGCCTGAGAATATGTGTCCACTAAATGCGAAGTCATTAAAACATCGTATATTAGTTGGGCAAGAGGGGCGGACAGGATAGGCAACTAGACCATTGGAGCAACCCAAGAAACATTAGGAAAGAAATTTTTAACTTACCGCAAGCAACACGCGCACCAGCATTTCCAGTGCTCTTGCTAAGCTCATGTCCACCTGAAATACAACACGGATAGTAATGGTTACATGTGCGCTTCATGCCTCTATCCAAATCAATGTCAAAACTGGCTATGTACTTTACAGAATGAGCAGATTCTGGAATTTCAAGTGCAGAAATTTCAGTTTGTACATAGCAAGCAGGTGAATTTACAAATAGACAAGGAAGCACCAGAAGATTGGCTAGCTAATCTAAAACAAACATGCACAACTAAATGCTCTAAACAATACAGGGAACAGAAGACAAAATACGCAAATAGAAAAAACCTTTGTGCAACTTTAACATAAGAGTTTCTTCTGTGAAGTAGTAGCATACGATGTTTTTGAGTTATAAACATGAAGTAAAACAGTACTGTCATATTACTGTAGCATCGTATCATGGATTGGACCGGTTTCTTGAAACTAATTACAAATAACAAATCACCAAACTGAGGGCATCATGGCTACACAATACAATCTGGATACGTCCAATCAAACTAATCTGGACATTCAGGTGGAAGTTCTCATCTTATCAGCATACGCCAAAGCAACATAGGCATCAACTAAGCCAAGCAAATACTCGGGCAATACCAAGCATATCATAAATCATAACATCTACCCTGCATGCCAAATGCCTAAAACACTTGTGTTGTGCATTTTTCCTAGACATGTGATAAGAGTATAAATTTATGTATCATATAAGACAAGCAAGCCAAAATTAAACATTAATTTTATTATACCGGATTTTAAGATATAAATGTGGAAATTAGAGAAAAGCAAGAAAACACACCCCCAGCTCAATATTCCATAAGGACAGTCAGTACTCCTTCGACTTATACCTCTAGCTATGCAAGCAACAGGTTTATCCAAAAGTAGACTAAAGTTCACAATCCCAGGCTCTTCAAACTTACTCATACAACATGAATTCATGATTATGATCCATTCTAAACATATAAAACATACAAGCACATAACTATTTTAGGAATTCTGCAAAAACAACTTCATTCCAGTTTGACAAACAAGCATGCACAGGAAGACAGATAAATGTATGATTCAAGTGTTTCCAAAGCATTACCCTTGCCAAGATCATCAGCGTCACCATGGACGACAACAGCACGGCCAACAATTGAATTTGGTCCAGTAAGGGGGATCTGCCATTCAAAAGTGTGATCGGTGTCAAATGAACTGTGCTGAAACACAATATCAAGAAAAAAAGGACAATGTAATATGTTTGTAAAGAGAACAAATATTGCTTACATGGCAGTCAGTAACATTGATGTTAGCAACACCTGGGAGACAAGAAGTGAACTGTCAGTGAGGCTATGCATTACACACAATGCTACCTAATTTGGAAACAAAGCAAAAAGATCTATCTCCAACATAAAGGAATCTAAGTGAGGCAAGAAGGGTATAGACGAAGTACCATCCGCTCCAGCTGTCACATTTCCGAGATCACCAGCATGGCGGATTTCATCTTCGGGTGCCCCATGCACATGACCAGCGGGGTTGAAGTGTGGTCCTACAAAACAAATCAATCGCGCCAATAAGCACAGCCCATTTCATCTGTGCTGGGAGGGGGGACAGAAATGTAGGTACCAGTTGACATGCATCCGTTGGTGGTATCACCAAGAGCGTGCACATGGAAGCCGTGGAGCCCTTCCTTGAGTCCAGTGACACTTCCCGTCACGGTTGTCGGGCCTAAACAACAACCAACCAGTTTACATCCGACGAACATACAGGGACAGAATAGAGAGGCTCTCAAAGCAGGTTTGCATATTTACCCTCTCCCTCCTGGGTGAAGAAGACGGTGCCCTTGACACCCTCGCTGCCGGTAAGCACAGCCACAGCCTTCACCATTGTGTATGTGATCTGCAATCAAACCCCAAAAGTGAATAATCACTGGAATGAAGTAACAGGAAATTGCAAATCACCCAGCAGCGTTTCAGCACAAACATATCATAAATCTTGGTAATTGGTACAGTACAGTTCTAGATTCAAGCTAGACACCACAATAATACAGGCCTTGCTTCGCCCACACACCATATGAGACACCACAAGCATCAAATCACCATTTACTACTCACCGTGGGCTAGCCATGTAATTTTTCAAGTTCAGTAACAAAAAACAACTAAATATGACATTAGGATGAAAGAAAACTAACATGGCACGGTAACATGACATTCAGCTGCCCCAGACCATCTAATCTAGACCCCAAATCCGGGGCATTTTCCCACTCCCAAATCGCTGCATCCTCCAACTTAAACGACGCAAACACTAGACAGTAATTTGTACTCCATCCTAGCTATGTAACTCGAGTTCAGCAACAGAAACCCACTGAATATGACAGTAGGACGCAACAAAATTAACATGACACAGCACGGGGACGAAACAAACAAGTTCTAATTGAGATGCACAGAACAGTCTACTGCATCAACCCATCTGAACCCCGAGTCCAGCGCACACCCCGCGCCCAAATCGCCGCACCCTCCAACACCAACGACGGGGACACTCGGCAGCGATCCGCCAGCGACCAACCGACGACCACGCGACCACCACGCAGGAGCATATAACTCCGCAAGCACAAGCACAAGCACGGATCGGGGCCGCGCGAGACCGCGGCCGAATCTAACCCCGAACGAGACGCGCCGGCCGCAGATCCGGGCCGAAAACCACTCCGGCGAGGCCGGGGGCCCGGCGGAGGCGGATCGAGCGGAGGGAATTTCGCGGACCTAGATTTCTGGGGCGGGGATCCGGGCGGTACCTACCTCAGGTGACCCCGGTGAGATGCGCGGAGGCGAGGAGTAGTTGGGGCGGAGGAAGGCGAGTCCGACTTGGGTTTATGACTTGGGAGGGGATGGATGATGCTCTGCAGAAGACTCGCGAACCGAGGGCCGGCGGCTAGCTTAAATACAGCAGAACCGGTGGACTGACCTGACGCGCTGCCTGCTTCCCTTCACCTACCCCCTCTCGTTTCTTTTTCTTTTCTTCTTTTTATTTTTACTATTCTGAAGATGAAGAAAAAACGACTGATTTTAAGCACACGCTCTTCACAACGGCAGTAGTAAAAAAATTGGAGAATATTTTTTTGAAGATGGTGCGCGTGTAGTCCACGCATCTTTGGATAACTGTGCATGCATCTGCGTCTGACTTCTGACCGATGTGTGCTTCCCAATGCCCCGCTCCAGCTTCTGAACTTTTGAAACGGGTGCGCGTGCAATCCACGCGCAGGTGCCCGCCCGTTGCTGATAATCTGCGGCAGCAAAAGGATATTAGGGTAATGATGCTGTTAATCTGTTGCCGCGGTGGCATGCTGATCCAACCGAGCTGCTCCAAGAACGCACGGAAAGAAAAGGTGCTTTGAGATGCCTTTCGGAGTTCATCGCGATGCGTCACACGGGCAAGGGAGGGCACAAGGCGTCTCCAATGCGGATCACCAAAACGAACGGCAAGACACTCCGGATATTTTTAGCCATCCAACACGGGTTAGAAAATCATCCTGTATTTGAAATCTCACAAACCAGCTTCAAATCGGAGAAGATTTGAGGAATGCGAACGCCCGCCACGTCAGACTCCGATACCCCGGAGACGCCATAAAAAATCCACTCGAGGGTCCGTCCTAGAACACTTCGTGTCACACATCCACTCTGCTTTTTTCCGACAGCTAACCCGCATTTTTCACGACGGTGCGACTATCGGAAATTGTACTCTAGTTGACCACATTGAAGGTTCACTACGCTGCATATCATCGATATTTGAAGTTAGCCGGCCTTCGATGTAAACCAATCCTCCCCACTCCTCTCCCAAAGCCGCCGCACACCACCACACCTACACCATCGGCCATCGCGATAGGAAAGAAGTTCGACGTCGAGAAGTCTCATTCTCCAATTGCAAAGCCGAGGCGGAGGATTGCCACCGAGAGCGCCACAACGCTCGTCGCAAGGTGGTCTTTGCGAGGAGCCAGACGACGCCAACCTGGGTGCTCACGGAGGCTTGGACCCTCGACCAGCCCGGACGCCTGTCCCCGGCTCAAAACCCAGTTCCTCCATGTGGGGGCTAACAAAGACCAAGTGTGCCTCCGCCTCCAAGCCGCGAATGCTGCAGTTCAGCGTATGCATCACAGTGCCTAGGTGGGGATGTTGCGACTCCTCGCGGGCCTTCCGTCACTGGCGTGATGACAAGGACGGCTTCGACTGTGACGTAGACAATGACGGATGTGCCAGTGACCTTCAAGGCAATGCCTACGAGGTCATCGTCCGGTACTTCACTAATGTCTACTATACAACCTTCTTCTTGTAGACGTTGTCGGGCCTCCAAGTGCAGAGGTTTGTAGGACAGTAGCAAATTTCCCTCAAGTGGATGACGTAAGGTTTATCAATCCGTGGGAGGCATAGGGTGAAGATGGTCTCTCTCAAACAACCCTGCAACCAAATAACAAAGAGTCTCTTGTGTCCCCAACACACCCAATACAATGGCAAATTGTATAGGGGCACTAGTTCGGCGAAGAGATGGTGATACAAGTGCAATATGGATAGTAGATATAGGTTTTTGTAATCTGAAAATATAAAAACAGCAAGGTAACTAATGATAAAAGTGAGCACAAACGGTATTGCATTGCTTCGAAACAAGGCCTAGGGTTCATACTTTCACTAGTGCAAGTTCTCTCAACAATGATAACATAACTGGATCATATAATTATCCCTCAACATGCAATAAAGAGTCACTCCAAAGTCACTAATAGCAGAGAACAAACGAAGAGATTATTGGAGGGTACGAAACCACCTCAAAGTTATCCTTTCTGATCGATCTATTCAAGAGTTCGTAGTAAAATAACACGAAGCTATTCTTTCCAAATCAACCAAAACCCTAATGTCACCTAGATACTCCAATGTCACCTCAAGTATCCGCGGGCATGATTATACAATATGCATCACACAATCTCAGATTCATCTATTCAACCAACACAAAGAACTTCAAAGAGTGCCCCAAAGTTTCTACCGGAGAGTCAAGACGAAAACGTGTGTCAACCCCTATGCATAAGTTCACAAGGTCGTTGAACCCGCAAGTTGATCACCAAAACATACATCAAGCAGAGCATGTGAATATCCCATTGTCACCATCGATAAGCACATGCAAGACATACATCAAGTGTTCTCAAATCCTTAAAGACTCAATCCGATAAGATAACTTCAAAGGAAAAACTCAATCCAGTACAAGAGAGTAGAGGGGGAGAAACATCATAAGATACAACTATAATAGCAAAGCTCGCGATACATCAAGATCGTGCCATATCAAGAACACGAGAGAGAGAGAGAGAGATCAAACACATAGTGCGTGTTTGGTTCGTTGCCTCGCATCTGCATCGCACCCGCAATGCAATATTCGCAATGTTTGGTAGCCTACACGTCTCTATGGGCCAGGCCCGGCTGATGCAAAATAGGCCCCCAGCCAAGCTGAGCTCGCACGCAAGTTTCGGCCGTAGCCGCGAGCCTGCAGCCGCTCGTGCACCCACGCCGCACCCACGCGAGCGAAGAGGATAGTGTTTCACTCTCGGTCGATTCACACCCGCACTCGCGCCGCTCTCCTCACCCCTCTCATCTCTCCTGCGAACAGATCTCGCCGCCCCGTCGCATCGCGAGCACGTCGCCGGTGCGCATCCTCACCGCGCAGAGGTTGAACCCTTCTCCTCCCATCCCTCTTCCATCTATCCCCATCCCCCTCGGACCCCTCTCATCTCTCTCTGCCCTTGCACTGCTGCTCATCCGATGCGGATGTGAGCTGGCGGTCGGAGCCGAGCTCCTGGCTATGGCTGCCATGGCCATTGGAGCTGCTCCCCTCGCTCCTGTGTAAAGCTGCGAGCACCACTGCCCCGCACGCACACTCATGCCCACAGCCGCCATGCACATGCTCTATCCTGAACCTCCTTCCCTCCTATGGATATGTGTGATTAGCATGCATCTATGTGAGTTATTGGGCTAATAACTTTTGTGATTATCATGGATCTGTGCGATCTGTTCCCAAGTGTTTGCTAATTTGTTCCTATATTTTATTATGTTTTGACAATGCAAATAATGTCAATATTATCAGTGCTCATGGCTTTATTAATTTATAAATCTGTGCTGAAATTTTATTTTTCTTGCTTCAGTCATCTCTGCCATTTTGAAGACATGGTCACCAAATTTTTGAGACATGTGAAAATATATTCTTTTATTACTTCAATCAGCAAAGATGTCTAAGTCGCAGTGCACGTCATCGAAATTATCTTTCAATTATTTTACATACATGTGCACCATAGAGTCAAATTCCACATCATACAACCTACCAAACAACATATGTTGTATGCTGCATCTCTCATACAACCACAGATGCAAGATACCAAACAAAACCTGAGTTGAGCCTGGCTTATCTCATGCACTGCACCAAACACACATATCAACTCATTTTTGTATCAGCTCAACCAGGCCAACCCCAACCAAGCTCCTTCATGCAATGCATGCTAGATGCACCCAGGCAACCAAACACGCCCAGCCCCGAGGGTGAACTACTCCCTCCTCGTCATAGAGAGCGCCGGGATGATGAAGATGGCCACCGGTGAGGGATCCCGCCCTCCGACAGGGTGCCGGAACAAGGTCCCGATTAGTTTTTGGTGGCTATAGAGGCTTGCGGCGGCGGAACTCCTGATCTATTGTGCTCCTCGATGTTTACAGGGTATATGGATATATATATAGGTGAAAGAAGTCGGTCAGGGGAACCACGAGGGGCCCACGAGGGTGGGGGCGCGCCCGGGGGTAGGGCACGCCCTGGACCCTCGTGGCTTCCTCAAAGCTTCCCTGACGTCTACTCTAAGTTTCCTAGATTGCATTTGTTCCAAAAATAACTCTCCCGAAGGTTTCATTCCGTTTGGACTCCATTTGTTATTCCTTTTCTTCGAAACACTGAAATAGTAAAAAAAACAACAATTTGGGCTGGGCCTCCGGTTAATAGGTTAGTCCCAAAAATAATATAAAAGTGTATAATAAAGCCCATAAACATCCAAAACAGGTAATATAATAGCATGGAACAATAAAAAATTATAGATACGTTGGAGACGTATCAAGCATCCCGAAGCTTAATTCCTGCTCGTCCTCGAGTAAGTAAATTATAAAAACAGAATTTTTAATGTGTAATGCTACCTAGCATATTTATCAATGTAATTCTCTTTATTGTGACATGAATGTTCACGTCCAAATGATTCAAGATAAAAGTTTAATATTGACATAAAAATAATAATACTTCAAGCATACTAACAAAGTAATCATGTCTTCTCAAAATAACATGGCCAAAGAAAGTTATCCCTGCAAAATCATATAGTCTGGCTATGCTCTATCTTCATCACACAAAATATTTAAATCATGCATAACCCCGGTTTTAGCCAAGCAATTGTTTCATACTTTAGTATTCTCAAACTTTTTCAACTTTCACGCAATACATGAGCGTGGGCCATGGACATAGCACTATAGGTGGAATAGAATATGGTGGTTGTGGAGAAGACAAAAAGGAGGAAGATAGTCTCACATCAACTAGGCGTATCAACGGGCTATGGAGATGCCCATCAATGGATATCAATGTGAGTGAGTAGGGATTGCCATGCAACGGATGCACTAGAGCTATAAGTGTATGAAAGCTCAAAAAGAAACTAAGTGGGTGTGCATCCAACTTGCTTGCTCACGAAGACCTAAGGCATTTTGAGGAAGCCCATCATTGTAATATACAAGCCAAGTTCTATAATGAAAATTCCCACTAGTATATGAAAGTGACAACATAGGAGACTCTCTATCATGAAGATCATGGTGCTACTTTCAAGCACAAGTGTGGAAAAAGGATATTAACATTGTCCCTTCTCTCTTTCTCTCTCTTTTTTTATTTTGGTGGGCTTCTTTGACCTCTTTTCTTTATTTGGGCTTCTTTGGCCTCTTTTATTTTTCATAAAGTCCGGAGTCTCATCCCGACTTGTGGGGGAATCATAGTCTCCATCATCCTTTCCTCACTTGGGACAATGCTCTAATAATGAAGATCATCACACTTTTATTTACTTACAACTCAAGAATTACAACTCAATACTTAGAACAAAATATGGCTCTATGTGGATGCCTCCGGCGGTGTACCGGGATATGCAATGAATCAAGAGTGACATGTACGAAAGAATTATGAATGGTGGCTTTGCCACAAATATGATGTCAACTACATGATCATGCAAAAGCAATATGACAATGATAGAGCGTGTCATAATAAATGGAACGGTGGAAAGTTGCATGGAAATATATCTCGGAATGACTATGGAAATGCCATAATAGGTAGGTATGGTGGCTGTTTTGAGGAAGGTATATGGTGGGTTTATGGTACCAGCGAGATTTGCGCGGCACAAGAGAGGCTAGCAATTGTGGAAGGGTGAGAATGCGTATAATCCATGGACTCAACATCAGTCATAAAGAACTCACATACTTATTGCAAAAATCTACAAGTCATCAAAATAAAGTACTACACGCATGCTCCTAGGGGAAGGGTTGGTAGGAGTTAACCATCGCGCGATCCTGACCTCCACACATAAGGAAGACAATCAATAAATAAATCATGCTCCAACTTCATCACATAACAGTTCACCATACGTGCATGCTACGGGAATCACAACCTTTAACACAAGTATCTCTAAAATTCACAACTACCCTACTAGCATGACTCTAATATCACCATATTCATATCTCAAAACAATTATCAAGTATCAAACGTCTCTTAGTATTCAATGCACTCCATATGAAAGTTTTTATAACCAAAGAAAATTACCATGCTGTTCTAAAATACTCTCAAAATAATATAAGTGAAGCATGAGAGATCAATAATTTCTATAAAATAAAACCACCGCCATGCTCTAGAAAGATATAAGTGAAGCACTAGAGCAAATGACAAACTACTCCAAAAGGTATAAGTGAAGATCAATGAGTAGTTGAATAATTATGCAACTATGTGAAGACTCTCTAACATTTAAGAATTTAAGTTCTTGGTATTTTATTCAAACAGCAAGCAAAGCAAAACAAAATGACATTTCAAGGATAGCACACATCATGTGAAGAAGCAAAAACTTAGGTTCAACCGATACTAACCGATAATTGTTGAAGAAGAAAGGTGGGATGCCTACCGGGCATCCCCAAGCTTAGATGCTTGAGCCTTCTTGAAATATTATCTTGGGGTGCCTTGGGCATCCCCAAGCTTGAGCTTTTGTGTCTCTTAAATTCCTCTCATATTACGGTTCCCCTAAATCTCAAAAAACTTCATCCACACAAAACTCAACAAGAACTCATGAGATAAGTTAGTATAAATCAACACAATAACCTTATCATTCTCTACCGTAACAAATCACTAAAATTATTATCCAACATTGCATACTAAATGACTCTGCATATTTAATAATCCTATCCTAAAATAGAATCATTAAACAAGCAAACATATGCAAACATAACAGCAATCTGCCAAAACAGTATAGTCTGTAAAGAATGCAAGATTCATCATACTTCCCTAACTCCAAAAATTATGAGAAAAATACTACACTATAGAAAATTTATCAGCTCTTATTTTGCAAAATGTTTCAACAATTTATCACATCTGACTTTTCTAGGGAATTTTTGCGACATCGATAAACTTTCTGTTTTCAAACAGCAACAAGTATACTTGCAAAATAAGCATGGTAAAGGCTATCCTTGACATTTTTATTGAAAATATAGATGCAAAACATTATTATAAATAACAGCAAGAAAATGTTGGAAATATGCCCTAGAGGCAATAATAAATTAGTTATTATTACTATATTTCCTTGTTCATGATAATCGTTTATTATCTATGATATAATTGTATTGATAGGAAACTCAGATACATGTGTGGATACATAGACAACACTATGTCCCTAGTAAGCCTCTAGTTGACTAGCTCGTTGATCAATAGATGGTTACGGTTTCCTGGCCATGGACATTGGATGTCGTTGATAACGGGATCACATCATTAGGAGAATGATGTGATGGACAAGACCCAATCCTAAGCCTAGCACAAAGATCGTGTAGTTCGTATGCTAAAGCTTTTCTAATGTCAAGTATCATTTCCTTAGACCATGAGATTGTGCAACTCCCGGATACCGTAGGAATGCTTTGGGTGTACCAAACGTCACAACGTAACTGTGTGGCTATAAAGGTGCACTACGGGTATCTTCGAAAGTGTCTGTTGGGTTGGCACGAATCGAGACTGGGATTTGTCACTCCGTGTGACGGAGAGGTATCTCTGGGCCCACTCGGTAGGACATCATCATAATGTGCACAATGTGACCAAGGGGTTGATCACGGGATGATGTGTTACGGAACGAGTAAAGAGACTTGCCGGTAACGAGATTGAACAAGGTATCGGGATACCGACGATCGAATCTCGGGTAATGTACCGGGACCACCAGGAGGGTCCCGGGGGTCCACCAAGTGGGGCCACCGGCCCCAGAGGGCTGCATGGGCCAAGTGTGGGAGGGGACCAGCCCCAGGTGGGCTAGTGCGCCCCCCCACAAGGGCCCAAGGCGCCTAGGGTTTGGGGAAGGGGCTCCTCCACCTTGCTTGGGGGGCAAGTTTCCCCCTCTCCCCCTTTGGCTGCCACCCTAGATGGGTTTGGGGCTGCCGCACCCCTTGGGGTGGGAACCCTAGAGGGGGCGCACCTCCCTCCCTCTCCCCTATATATACTTGAGGTTTTGGGGCTGCCACACATAAGAGTTTCCACCTCTCCCTGGCGCAGCCCTACCTCCCTTTCTCCTTGTCTCTCGCTGTGCTTGGCGAAGCCCTGCTGGATTGCCACGCTCCTCCATCACCACCATGCCGTTGTGCTGCTGCTGGATGGAGTCTTCCTCAACCTCTCCCTCTCTCCTTGTTGGATCAAGGCATGGGAGACGTCACCGGGCTGCACGTGTGTTGAACGCGGAGGTGTCGTCCGTTCGGCACTAGGATCATCGGTGATTTGGATCACGACGAGTACGACTCCATCAACCTCGTTCACTTGAACGCTTCCGCTTAGCGATCTACAAGGGTATGTAGATGCACTCTCCTTCCCCTCGTTGCTAGATTACTCCATAGATTGATCTTGGTGATGCGTAGAAAATTTTGAATTTCTGCTACGTTCCCCAACAGTGGCATCATGAGCTAGGTCTATGCGTAGTTTCTATGCACAAGTAGAACACAAGTTGTTGTGGGCGTTGATCTTTGTTCAATATGCTTACCGTTACTAGTCCAATCTTGTTCCGACGGTATTGTGGGATGAAGCGGCCCGGACCGACCTTACACGTACACTTACGTGAGACAGGTTCCACCGACTGACATGCACTTGTTGCATAAGGTGGCTAGCGGGTGCCAGTCTCTCCCACTTTAGTCGGATCGGATTCGATGAAAAGGGTCCTTATGAAGGGTAAATAGCAATTGGCATATCACGTTGTGGTCTTTGCGTAGGTAAGAAACGTTCTTGCTAGAAACCCATAGCAGCCATGTAAAACATGCAAACAACAAATAGAGGACGTCTAACTTGTTTTTGCAGGGTATGCTATGTGATGTGATATGGCCAAAAAGAATGTGATGAATGATATGTGATGTATGAGATTGATCATGTTCTTGTAATAGGAATCATGACTTGCATGTCGATGAGTATGACAACCGGCAGGAGCCATAGGAGTTGTCTTAATTTATTGTATGACCTGTGTGTCAATGAACAACGCCATGTAATTACTTTACTTTATTGCTAAACCATTAGCCATAGTAGTAGAAGTAATAGTTGGCGAGACAACTTCATGGAGACACGATGATGGAGATCATGGTGTCATGCCGGTGACGATGATGATCATGGAGCCCCGAAGATGGAGATCAAAAGGAGCAAAATGATATTGGCCATATCATGTCACTTTTTGATTGCATGTGATGTTTATCATGTTTATGCATCTTATTTGCTTAGAACGACGGTAGTAAATAAGATGATCCCTCACAATAATTTCAAGAAAAGTGTTCCCCCTAACTGTGCACCGTTGCGAAGGTTCGTTGTTTCGAAGCACCACGTGATGATCGGGTGTGATAGATCCTAACATTTGAATACAACGGGTGTAAACCAGATTTACACATGCAATACACCTAGGTTGACTTGAGGAGCCTAGCATGTACAGACATGGCCTCAGAACACGAAAGACCGAAAGGTCGAGCATGAGTGGTATGGAAGATAGATCAACATGAAGATGTTCACCAATGTTGACTAGTCCGTCTCACGTGATGATCGGACACGGCCTAGTTGACTCGGATCATGCAATCCCTTAGATGACTAGAGGGATGTCTATCTGAGTGGGAGTTCATAAGATGAACTTAATTATCCTGAACATAGTCAAAAGATCTTTGCAAATTATGTCGTAAACTCGCGCTTTAGTTCTACTGTTTAGATATGTTCCTAGAGAAAATTTAGTTGAAAGTTGGTAGTAGCAATTATGTAGACTAGGTCCGTAAACTGAGGATTGTCCTCGTTGCTTCGTAGAAGGCTTATGTCCTTAATGCACCGCTTGGTGTGCTGAACCTCGAACGTCGTCTGTGGATGTTGCGAACATCTGACATACACGTTTTGATAACTACGTGATAGTTCAGTAATGTTAAACGGTTTAGAGTTGAGGCACCAAAGACGATTTCGAAACGCGCGGAACATATGAGATGTTTTGAGGGCTGAAATTGGGATTTCAGGCTCGTGCCCACGTCAAGAGGTATAAGACCTCCGACGATTTTCTTAGCCTGCAAACTAAGGGAGAAAAGCTCAATCGTTGAGCTTGTGCTCAGATTGTTTGAGTACAACAATCACTAGAATCGAGTGGGAGTTGATCTTCCAGATAAGATAGTGATGTTTATCCAAAGTCATTGCCACCAAGCTGCTAGAGCTTCGTGATGAACTATAACATATCAGGGATAGATGTGATGATCCTTAAGATATTCGCGATGTTTGACACCGCGAAAGTAGAAATCAAGAAGGAGCATCAATTGTTGATGGTTAGTGAAACCACTAGTTTCAAGAAGGGCAAGGGCAAGAAGGGATACTTCATGAAACGGGAAATCAGTTGCTGCTCTAGTGAAGAAACCCAAGGTTGAATCCAAACCCGAGACTAAGTGCTTCTGTAATAAGGGGAACAGCCACTGGAGCAGAACTACCCTAGATACTTGGTAGATGAGAAGGCTGGCAAGGTCGATAGAAGTATATTGGATATACATTATGTTAATGTGTACTTTACTAGTACTCCTAGTAGCACCAGGGTATTAGATACCGGTTCGGTTGCTAAGTGTTAGTAACTCAAAATAAAAGGCTGCGGAGTAAACGGAGACTAGCTAAAGGTGAGCTGGCAATATGTGTTGGAAGTTTTTTTTTCAAGCTTGATGTGATCAAGCATCGCACGCTCCCTCTACCATCGAGATTGGCGTTAAACCTAAATAATTGTTATTTGGTGTTTGCATTGAGCATAGACATGATTGGATTATGTCTATCGCAATACGGTTATTCATTTAAGGAGAATAATGGTTACTCTGTCTATTTGAATAATACCTTCAATGGTCTTGCACTAAAATGAATGGTTTATTGAATCTCGATCATAGTGATGTTGGGGAACATAGCAGAAATTCAAAATTTTCCTACGTATCACCAAGATCTATCTATGGAGAGACTAGCAACGAGGGGAAGGAGAGTGCATCTACATACCCTTGTAGACCGCTAAGAGGAAGCGTTCAAGTGAACGGGGTTGATGGAGTCGTACTCGTCGTGATCCAAATCACCGATGATCCTAGTGCCGAACGGACGGCACCTCCACGTTCAACGCACGTACAGCCCGATGATGTCTCCCACGCCTTGATCCAGCAAGGAGAGAGGGAGAGGTTGAGGAAGACTCCATCCAGCAGCAGCACAATGGCGTGGTGGTGGTGGAGGAGCGTGGCAATCCTGCAGGGCTTCGCCAAGCACCACGGGAGAGGAGAAGAACTTGGGAGAGAGGGAGGGGCTGCACCAAAGGCAAAAGGTGTATTTCTAGAGGCCCTCCTACCCTCACTATATATAGGGAGCCCAAGGGGGGGGGGTGCGCCAGCCCTAGGAGATCCAATCTCCTAGGGGGCGGCGGCCAGGGGAGGTTTCCCTCCCCCCGAAGGCACCTAGGAGGTGCCTTACCCCCTTGGGACTGTTCCTTAGGGTTCCCCTTTCACCCTAGGCGCATGGGCCCTAGGGGAAGTGGCGCCCCAGCCCACTTTGGGCTGGATCCCTTCCTTCTTCAGCCCATGGGACCCTCCGGGATAGGTGGCCCCACCCGGTGGGCCCCGGGACCCTTCCGATGGTCCCGGTACAATACCGATGACCCCGAAACTTGTCCCGATGGCCGAAATAGGACTTCCTATATATAAATCTTTACCTCCGGACCATTCCGGAACTCCTCGTGACGTCCGGGATCTCATCCGGGACTCCGAACAACATTCGGTAACCACATACAAACTTCCTTTATAACCCTAGCGTCATCGAAACTTAAGTGTGTAGACCCTACGGGTTCGGGAGACATGCAGACATGACCGAGACGTTCTCCGGTCAATAACCAACAGCGGGATCTGGATACCCATGTTGGCTCCCACATGTTCCACGATGATCTCATCGGATGAACCACGATGTCAAGGACTTAATCAATCCCGTATACAATTCCCTTTGTCTATCGGTACGATACTTGCCCGAGATTCGATCGTCGGTATCCCGATACCTTGTTCAATCTCGTTACCGACAAGTCTCTTTACTTGTTCTGTAACACATCATCCCGTGATCAACTCCTTGATCACATTGTGCACATTATGATGATGTCCTACCGAGTGGGCCCAGAGATACCTCTCCGTCACACGGAGTGACAAATCCCAGTCTCGATTCGTGCCAACCCAACAGACACTTTCGGAGATACCCGTAGTGCACCTTTATAGTCACCCAGTTACGTTGTGACGTTTGGTACACCCAAAGCACTCCTACGGTATCCGGGAGTTGTACAATCTCATGGTCTAAGGAAATAATACTTGACATTAGAAAAGCTTTAGCATACGAACTACACGATCTAGTGCTATGCTTAGGATTGGGTCTTGTCCATCACATCATTCTCCTAATGATGTGATCCCGTTATCAACGACATCCAATGTCCATGGTCAGGAAACCGTAACCATCTATTGATCAATGAGCTAGTCAACTAGAGGCTTACTAGGGACATGGTGTTGTCTATGTATCCACACATGTATCTGAGTTTCCTATCAATACAATTCTAGCATGGATAATAAACGATTATCATGAACAAGGAAATATAGTAATAATAACTAATTTATTATTGCCTCTAGGGCATATTTCCAACAGTCTCCCACTTGCACTAGAGTCAATAATCCAGTTCACATAATATGTGATTAACACTCAAGGTCACATCCCCATGTGACTAACACCCAAAGAGTTTACTAGAGTCAATAATCTAGTTCACATTTACCATGTGATTAACACTCGATGAGTTCTGGGTTTGATCATGTTATGCTTGTGAGAGATGTTATAGTCAACGGGTCTGAACCTTTCAGATCCGTGTGTGCTTTACAAATCTCTATGTCATCTCCTAGATGTAGCTACCACGTTCTATTTGGAGCTATTCCAAATAACTGTTCTACTTGGAGCTATTCTAAATTGTTGCTCCATTATACGTATCCGGTATCTCTACTCAGAGCTATCCGGATAGGTGTTAAGCTTACATCAACGTAACCCTTTACGACGAACTCTTTTACCACCTCCATAATCGAGAAAATTCCTTAGTTCACTAGTTACTAAGGATAACTTTGACTGCTGTCCTGTGATCCATTCTTGGATCACTCTTGTACCCCTTGACTGACTCATGGCAAGGCACACTTTAGGTGCGGTACACAGCATAGCATACTGTAGACCCTACGTCTTAAGCATAGGGGACGACCTTCGTCCTTTCTCTCTATTCTGCCGTGGTCGAGCTTTTAAGTCTTAACTTCATACCTTACAACTCAGGCAAGAACTCCTTCTTTGACTGATCCATCTTGAACACCTTCAAGATCATATCAAGGTATGTGCTCATTTGAAAGTACCATTAAGCGTTTTGATCTATCCTTATAGATTTTGATGCTCAATGCTCAAGTAGCTTAATCCAGGCTTTCCATTGAAAAACACTTTCCAAATAACCCTATATGCTTTCCAGAAATTCTACGTCATTTCTGATCAACAATATGTCAACAACATATATTCATCAGAAATTCTATAGTGCTCCCACTCACTTCTTTGGAAATACAAGTTTCTCATAAACTTTGTATACACCCAAAATCTTTGGTCATCTCATCAAAGCATACATTCCAACTCCGAGATGCTTACTCCAGTCCTTAGAAGGATTGCTAGAGCTTTGCATACTTATTAGCATCTTTCAGGATTGACAAAACCTTCCGGTTGTATCACATACAACCTTTCCTCAAGAAAATCGTCGAGGAAACAATGTTTTGACATCCTATCTGCAAGATTTCATGAATAATGCAGTAATCGCTAATATAATTTCAACAGACTCTTAGCATCGCTACGAGTGAGAAAGTCTCATCGCAGTCAACTCCTTGAACTTGTCGGAAAACATCTTAACGACAAGTCGAGCTTTCTTAATGGTGATACTTACCATCATTGTCCGTCTTCCTTTTAAAATCCATCTGCACTCAACAGCCTTACGACCATCGAGCTGTTCTGCCAAAGTCTACACTTTGTTTTCATACATGGATCCTCTCTCGGGTTTTATGGCCTCGAGCCAATTATCGGAATCCGGGCCCACCATCGTTTCTCCATAGCTCGTAGGTTCATTGTTGTCTAGCAACATGACTTCCAAGACAGGATTACGTACCACTCTGAAGTAGTACGCATCCTTGTCATCCCACGAGGTTTGGTAGTGACTTGATCCGAAGTTTCATGATTAATATCATAAGCTTCCACTTCAATTGGTGTAGGTGCCACAAGAACAACTTCCTGTGCCCTGCCACACACTAGTTGAAGAGATGGTTCAATAACCTCATCAAGTCTCCACCATCCTCCCACTCAATTCTTTTGAGAGAAACTTTTCCTCGAGAAAGGACCCGATTCTAGAAACAATCCCTTATTGCTTTCGAATCTGAGACAGGAAGTATACCCAACTGTTTTGGGTGTCCTATGAAGATGCATTTATCCGCTTTGGGTTCGAGCTTATCAGCCTGAAACTTTTTCACATAAGCGTCGCATCCCCAAACTTTTAAGAAATGACAGCTTAGGTTTCTCCAAACCATAGTTCATACAGTGTCATCTCATCGGAATTACGTGGTGCCCTATTTAAAGTGAATGTGGTTGTCTCTAATGCCTAACCCATGAACTATCGTGGTAATTCGATAAGAGACATCATGGTATGCATCATATCCAATAGGGTGCAGCTATGAGGTACGGACACACCATCACACTATGGTGTTCCAGGCTGTATTAGTTGTGAAACGATTTCCACAATGTCTTAATTCTGTGCCAAACTCGTAATTCAGATATTCATCTCTATGATCATATCATAGATATTTTATCCTCTTGTCACGACGATCTTTCAACTTCACCCTGAAATTACTTGAACCTTTCAATAATTCAGACTCGTGATTCATCAAGTAAATATACTCAACATCTACTCAAATCATCTGTGAAGAACATAACGATATCCACTATACGCCTCAGCACTCATTGGACTGCACACATCAAAATGTGTTACTTCCAACGAGTTGCTATCTTGTTCCGTCTTACTAAAACGAGGCTTTCAGTCATCTTGCCCATGTGGTATGATTTGCATGTCTCAAGTGATTCAAGATCAAGTGAGTCCAAACGGTCCATTTGCATGGAGTTTCTTCATGCATATACACCAATAGACATGGTTCGCATGTCTCAAACTTTTCAAAAATGAGTGAGTCCAAAGATCCATCAACATGGAGCTTCTTCATGCGTTTTATACCATTATGACTTACATGGAAGTGCCACAAGTAGGCGGTACTGTCATTACTATCTTTTGGCATGAACATGTGTATCACTACGATCGAGATTCAATAAACCATTCATTTCAGGTGTAAGACCATTGAAGGTATTATTCAAATAAACAGAGTAACCATTATTCTCTTTAAATGAATAACCGTATTGCGATAGACATAATCCAATCATGTCTATGCTCAACGCAAACACCAAATAACAATTATTCAGGTTTAACACCAATCTCGATGGTAGAGGGAGCGTGCGATGCTTGATCGTATCAACATTGGAAACACTTCCAACACATATCGTCAGCTCACCTTTAGCTAGTCTCCGTTTATTCCGTAGCTTTTGTTTCGAGTTACTAACACTTAGCAACCGAACCGGTATCTAATACCCTGGTGCTACTAGGAGTACTAGTAAAGTACACATCAACACAATGTATATCCAATATACTTCTATCAACCTTGCCAGCCTTCTAATCTACCAAGTATCTAGGGTAATTCTGCTCCAGTGGCTGTTCCCCTTATTACAGAAGCACTCAGTCTCGGGTTTGGGTTCAACCTTGGGTTTCTTCACTAGAGCAGCAGCTGAATTGCCGTTTCATGAAGTATCCCTTTGTTCCCTTGCCCTTCTTGAAACTAGTGGTTTCACCAACCATCAACAATTGATGCTCCTTCTTGATTTCTACTTTCGCGGTGTCAAACATCGTGAATATCTCAAGGATCATCATATATGTCCCTGATATATCATAGTTCATCACGAAGCTCTAGCAGCTTGGTGGTAATGACTTCGGAGAAACATCATTATCTCATCTGGAAGATCAACTCCCACTCGATTCAAATGATTGTTGTACTCAGACAATCTGAGCACAAGCTCAACAATTGAGCTATCTCCCTTTGTTTGCAGGCTAAGAAAATCGTCGGAGGTCTTATACCTCTTGACGTGGGCACGAGCCTGAAATCCCAATTTCAGCCCTCGAAACATCTCATATGTTTCGCGACGTTTCAAAACGTCTTCGGTGCCTCAACTCTAAACCGTTTAACTGAACTATCACGTAGTTATCAAAATTTGTATGTCAGATGTTCCCAACATCTACAGACGACGTTCGAGGTTCAGCACACTGAGCGGTGCATTAAGGTCATAAGCCTTCTATGAAGCAAATGAGGACAATCCTCAGTTTACGGACCTAGTCCGCATAATTGCTACTATCAACTTTCAACTAATTTTTCTCTAGGAACATAACTAAACAGTAGAACTAAAGCGCGAGCTACGACATAATTTGCAAAAACCTTTTGACTATGTTCAGAATAATTAAGTTCATCTTATGAACTCCCACTCAGATAGACATCCCTCTAGTCATCTAAGTGATTACATGATCCGAGTCAACTAGGCCGTGTCCGATCATCACGTGAGACGGACTAGTCAACATCGGTGAACATCTTCATGTTGATCGTATCTTCTATACGACTCATGCTCGACCTTTCGGTCTTCTGTGTTCCGAGGCCATGTCTGTACATGCTAGGCTCGTCAAGTTAACCCTAAGTGTTTCGCGTGTGTAAATCTGTCTTACACCCGTTGTATGTGAATGTTAGAATCTAACACCCGATCATCACGTGGTGCTTCGAAACATGAACTGTCGCAACGGTGCACAGTTAGGGGAGAACACTTCTTGAAATTGTTGTAAGGGATCATCTTATTTACTACCGTCGTTCTAAGCAAATAAGATGTATAAACATGATAAACATCACATGCAATCAAATAGTGACATGATATGGCCAATATCATTTTGCTCCTTTTGATCTCCATCTTCGGGGCTCCATGATCATCATCGTCACCGGCATGACACCATGATCTCCATCATCATGATCTTCATCATCGTGTCTTCATGAAGTTGCCTCGCCAACTATTACTTCTACTACTATGGCTAATGGTTAGCAATAAAGTAAAGTAATTACATGACGTTTATGTTGACACGCAGGTCATAAATAAATTTAGACAACTCCTATGGCTCCTGCCGGTTGTCATACTCATCGACATGCAAGTCGTGATTCCTATTACAAGAACATGATCAATCTCATACATCACATATATCATTCATCACATCCTTTTGGCCATATCACATCACATAGCATACCCTGCAAAAACAAGTTAGACGTCCTCTAATTGTTGTTTGCATGTTTTACGTGGCTGCTATGGATTTCTAGCAAGAACGTTTCTTACCTACGCAAAGACCACAACGTGATATGCCAATTGCTATTTACCCTTCATAAGGACCCTTTTCATCGAATCCGATCCGACTAAAGTAGGAGAGACAGACACCCGCTAGCCACCTTATGCAACTAGTGCATGTCAGTCGGTGGAACTTGTCTCACGTAAGAGTACGTGTATGGTCGGTCCGGGCCGCTTCATCCCACGATGCCGCCGAATCAAGATAAGACTAGTAACGGCAAGCATATTGAACAAAATCAACGCCCACAACTACTTTGTGTTCTACTCGTGCATAGAAACTACGCATAGACCTAGCTCTGATACCACTGTTGGGGAACGTAGCAGAAATTCAAAATTTTCCTACGTATCACCAAGATCTATCTATGGAGAGACTAGCAACGAGGGGAAGGAGAGTGCATCTACATACCCTTGTAGATCGCTAAGCGGAAGCGTTCAAGTGAACGGGGTTGATGGAGTCGTACTCGTCGTGATCCAAATCACCGATGATCCTAGTGCCGAACGGACGACACCTCCGCGTTCAACACACGTACAGCCCGACGATGTCTCCCACGCCTTGATCCAGCAAGGAGAGAGGGAGAGGTTGAGGAAGACTCCATCCAGCAGCAGCACAACGGCGTGGTGGTGGTGGAGGAGCGTGGCAATCCTGCAGGGCTTCGCCAAGCACCACGGGAGAGGAGAAGAACTTGGGAGAGAGGGAGGGGCTGCACCAAAGGCAAAAGGTGTATTTCCAGAGGCCCTCCTACCCTCACTATATATAGGGAGCCCAAGGGGGGGTGCGCCAGCCCTAGGAGATCCAATCTCCTAGGGGGCGGCGGCCAGGGGAGGTTTCCCTCCCCCCCAAGGCACCTAGGAGGTGCCTTACCCCCTTGGGACTGTTCCTTAGGGTTCCCCTTTCACCCTAGGCGCATGGGCCCTAGGGGAAGTGGCGCCCCAGCCCACTTTGGGCTGGATCCCTTCCTTCTTCAGCCCATGGGACCCTCCGGGATAGGTGGCCCCACCCGGTGGGCCCCCGGGACCCTTCCGGTGGTCCCGGTACAATACCGATGACCCCGAAACTTGTCCCGATGGCCGAAATAGGACTTCCTATATATAAATCTTTACCTCCGGACCATTCCGGAACTCCTCGTGACGTCCGGGATCTCATCTGGGACTCCGAACAACATTCGGTAACCACATACAAACTTCCTTTATAACCCTAGCGTCATCGAACCTTAAGTGTGTAGACCCTACGGGTTCGGGAGACATGCAGACATGACCGAGACGTTCTCCGGTCAATAACCAACAGCGGGATCTGGATACCCATGTTGGCTCCCACATGTTCCACGATGATCTCATCGGATGAACCACGATGTCAAGGACTTAATCAATCCCGTATACAATTCCCTTTGTCTATCGATACGATACTTGCCCGAGATTCGATCGTCGGTATCCCGGTACCTTGTTCAATCTCGTTACCGACAAGTCTCTTTACTCGTTCTGTAACACATCATCCCGTGATCAACTCCTTGATCACATTGTGCACATTATGATGATGTCCTACCGAGTGGGCCCAGAGATACCTCTCCGTCACACGGAGTGACAAATCCCAGTCTCGATTCGTGCCAACCCAACAGACACTTTCGGAGATACCCGTAGTGCACCTTTATAGTCACCCAGTTACGTTGTGACGTTTGGTACACCCAAAGCACTCCTACGGTATCCGGGAGTTGTACAATCTCATGGTCTAAGGAAATAATACTTGACATTAGAAAAGCTTTAGCATACGAACTACACGATCTAGTGCTATGCTTAGGATTGGGTCTTGTCCATCACATCATTCTCCTAATGATGTGATCCCGTTATCAACGACATCCAATGTCCATGGTCAGGAAACCGTAACCATCTATTGATCAACGAGCTAGTCAACTAGAGGCTTACTAGGGACATGGTGTTGTCTATGTATCCACACATGTATCTGAGTTTCCTATCAATACAATTCTAGCATGGATAATAAACGATTATCATGAACAAGGAAATATAATAATAATCAATTTATTATTGCCTCTAGGGCATATTTCCAACAAGTGATACACATGTTCATGCCAAAAGATATAAGATAGTAATTATAGTACCACCTACTTGTGGCACTGCCATGTAAGTCATATTGGTATAAAATGCATGAAGAAGCTCCATGTTGATGGATCTTTGGATTCACTCGTTTTTGGAAAAGTTTGAGACATGCGAACCATGTCTATTGGTGTATATGCATGAAGAAACTCCATGCAAATGGACCATTTGGACTCACTTGATTTTGAATCACTTGAGACAGGCAAATCATACCACATGGGCAAGATGAATGAAAGCCTCGTTTTTCAGTAAAATGAACAAGAAAGCAACTTGTTGGAAGTAGTACATTTTGATGTGTGCAGTCCAATGAGTGTTGAGGCACGCAGTGGATATCATTGTGTTCTTACTTCATGGATGATTTGAATAGATACTGAGTATATTTACTTGATGAAACACAAGCCTGACTTATTGAATGGTTCAAGTAATTTCAGAGTGAAGTTGAGGATCATCGTGACAAGAGGATAAAATGTCTATGATATGATCATAGAGATGAGTATCTGAGTTATGAGCTTTGGCACACAATTAAGACATTATAGAAATTGTTTCACAATCGCCTGGAACACCATAGTGTGATGGTGTGTCCGAACATCATAGTTGCACCCTATTGAATATGGTGCATACCATGATGTCTCTTATCGAATTACCACTATCGTTCATGGGTTAGGCATTAGAGACAACTGCATTCACTTTAATAGGGCACCACGTAATTCCGTTGAGTCGACACCATTTGAACTATGGTTTGGGGAAACCTAAGTTGTCGTTTCTTAAAAGTTTGGGGCTGCGATGCTTATGTGAAAAAGTTTCAGGTTGATAAGCTTGAACCCAAAGCGGATAAAATGCATCTTCATAAGACACCCAAAACAGTTGGGTATACCTCCTAATTCAGATCCGAAAGCAATAGGGATTGTTTCTTGAATCGGGTCCTTTCTCGAGGAAAAGTTTGTCTCGGAAAGTTGAGTGGGAGCATGGTGGAGACTTGACGAGGTTATTGAACCGTCACTTCAACTAGTGTGTAGCAGGGCACAGGAAGTTGTTCCTGTGGCGTCTACACCAATTGAAGTAGAAGCTTATGATAGTGATCATGAAGTTTCGGATCAAGTCACTGCCGTACCTCGTAGGGTGACAAGGATGCGTACTACTTCAGAGTGGTACAGTAATCCTATCTTGAAGGTCATGTTGCTAGACAACAATGAACCTACGAGCTATGGAGAAGCAATGGTGGGCCCATATTCCGACAAATGGTTAGAAGCCATGAAATCCGAGATAGGATGCATGTATCAGAACAAGGCATGGACTTTGGTGGACTTGCCCGATGATCGGCAAGCCATTGAGATAAATGGATCTTTAAGAAGAAGACAGACGTGGACGGTAATGTCACCGTCTATGAAGCCCGACTTGTGGCGAAGAGTTTTTCACAAGTTCATGGAGTTGACTACAATGAGATTTTCTCATACGTAGCGATGCTTAAGTCCATCGGAATCATGTTAGCATTAGCTGCATTTATGAAATCTGGCAGATGGATGTCAAAACGACTTTCCTTACCAGTTTTCGTAAGGAAAGGTTGTATGTGATACAATCAGAAAGGTTTTGTCGATCCTAAGGATGCTAAAAGGTATGCTGGCTCCAGCGATCCTTCTAAGGACTGGAGTAAGCATCTCGGAGTTGGAATGTGCGCTTTGATGAGATGATCAAAGATTTTGGGTTTATACAAAGTTTTTGAGAAACTTGTATCTCCAAAGAAGTGAGTGGGAGCACTATAGAATTTCTGATGAGTATATGTTGTTGACATATTGTTGATCAGAAATGATGTAGAATTTCTGGAAAGCATATAGGGTTATTTGAAAAATGTTTTTCATTAGAAAACCTGGATTAAGTTGCTTGAACATTGAGCATCAAGATCTATAAGGATAGATCAAAACGCTTAATGGTACTTTCAAATGAGCACGTACCTTGACATGATCTTGAAGGTGTTCAAGATGGATCAGTCAAAGAAGGAGTTCTTGTCTGAGTTGTAAGGTATGAAGTTAAGACTTAAAGCTCGACCACGGCAGAAGAAAGAGGAAGGACGAAGGTCGTCCCCTATGCTTTTGTCATAGGCTCTATACGGTATGCCATGCTAAGTGCCGCACCTGATGTGTGCCTTGCCACATGTCTGGCAGGAGGGTACAGAGGTGATCAAGGAGTGGATCACCGGACAGCGGTCAAAATTGTCCTTGGAGTAATAAGGACATGTTTCTCGATTATGGAGGTGATAAAGAGTTCGGCGTAAAGGGTTACGTCGATGCAAGCTTTAACACCTATCCGAATGACTCTGAGTAGCAAACCGGATACGTATAGTGGAGCAACCATTTGGAATAGCTCCAAGTGGAGCGTGGAAGTAGCATTTACAATATGACCTAGAGATTTGCGAAGTACATACAAATCTGAATGTTGCAGACCCGTTGACTAAAACCTCTCTCACAAGCAAAACATGATCAAACCCCAGAACTCATTGAGTCTTAATCACATGATGATGTGAACTAGTTTAGTGACACTAGTAAACTCTTTGGATGTTGGTCACATGGCGATGTGACCTGTGAGTGTTAATCACATGGCGATGTGAACTAGATTATTGACTCTAGTGCAAGTGGGAGACTGTTGGAAATATGCCCTAGAGGCAATAATAAATTAGTTATTATTACTATATTTCCTTGTTCATGATAATCGTTTATTATCCATGCTATAATTGTATTGATAGGAAACTCAGATACATGTGTGGATACATAGACAACACTATGTCCCTAGTAAGCCTCTAGTTGACTAGCTCGTTGATCAATAGATGGTTATGGTTTCCTGACCACGGACATTGGATGTCGTTGATAACGGGATCACATCATTAGGAGAATGATGTGATGGACAAGACCCAATCCTAATCCTAGCACAAAGTTCGTGTAGTTCGTATGCTAAAGCTTTTCTAATGTCAAGTATCATTTCCTTAGACCATGAGATTGTGCAACTCCCGGATATCATAGGAATGCTTTGGGTGTACCAAACGTCACAACGTAACTGGGTGGCTATAAAGGTGCACTACGGGTATCTTCGAAAGTGTCTGTTGGGTTGGCACGAATCGAGACTGGGATTTGTCACTCCGTGTGACGGAGAGGTATCTCTGGGCCCACTCGGTAGGACATCATCATAATGTGCACAATGTGACCAAGGGGTTGATCATGGGATGATGTGTTACGGAACGAGTAAAGAGACTTGCCAGTAACAAGATTGAACAAGGTATCGGGATACCGACGATCGAATCTCGGGCAAGTACAATACCGCTAGACAAAGGGAATTGAATACAGGATCAATTGAGTCCTTGACATCGTGGTTCATCCGATGAGATCATCATGGAACATGTGGGATCCAACATGGGTATCCAGATCCCGCTGTTGGTTATTGATCGGAGAACGTCTCGGACATGTCTGCATGGTTCCCGAACCCGTAGGGTCTACACACTTAAGGTTCGATGACGCTAGGGTTATAGGGAATAGATATACGTGGTTACCGAATGTTGTTCGGAGTCCCGGATGAGATCCCGGACGTCACGAGGAGTTCCGGAATGGTCCGGAGGTAAAGATTTATATATGGGAAGTCCTGTTTTGGTCACCGAAAAAGTTTCGGGTTTTATCGGTAATGTACCGGGACCACCGGGAGGGTCCCGGGGGTCCACCAAGTGGGGCCACCGGCCCCAGAGGGCTGCATGGGCCAAGTGTGGGAGGGGACCGCCCCAGGTGGGCTGGTGCGCCCCCCTCCCCCCACAAGGGCCCAAGGCGCCTAGGGTTTGGGGAGGGGGCTCCTCCACCTTGCTTGGGGGGCAAGTTTCCCCCTCTCCCCCCCTTTGGCCGCCACCCTAGATGGGTTTGGGGCTGCCGCACCCCTTGGGGTGGGAACCCTAGAGGGGGCGCACCTCCCTCCCTCTCCCCTATATATACTTGAGGTTTTGGGGCTGCCACACATAAGAGTTTCCACCTCTCCCTGGCGCAGCCCTACCTCTCTTTCTCCTTGTCTCTCACGGTGCTTGGCGAAGCCCTGCTGGATTGCCACGGTCCTCCATCACCACCATGTCGTTGTGCTGATGCTGGACGGAGTCTTCCTCAACCTCTTCCTCTCTCCTTGCTGGATCAAGGCATGGGAGACGTCACTGGGCTGCACGTGTGTTGAACGCAGAGGTGCCGTCCGTTCGGCACTAGGATCATCGATGATTTGGATCACGACGAGTGCGACTCCATCAACCTCGTTCACTTGAACGCTTCCGCTTAGCGATCTACAAGGGTATGTAGATGCACTCTCCTTCCCCTTGTTGCTAGATTACTCCGTAGATTGATCTTGGTGATGCGTAGAAAATTTTGAATTTCTGCTATGTTCCCCAACAGAAAATACTAACAAAATAAAATGACGCTCCAAGCAAAACACATATCATGTGGTGAATAAAAATATAGCTTCAAGTAAAGTTACTGATGAACGAAGACGAAAGAGGGGATGCCTTCCAGGGCATCCCCAAGCTTAGGCTCTTGGTTGTCCTTGAATATTACCTTGGGTGCCTTGGGCATCCCCAAGCTTAGGCTCTTGCCACTCCTTATTTCATAGTCCATCGAATCTTTACCCAAAACTTGAATACTTCACAACACAAAACTCAACAGAAAACTCGCAAGCTCCGTTAGTATAAGAAAATAAATCACCACTTAGGTACTGTTGTGAACTCATTCCAAATTCATATTGGTGTAATATCTACTGTATTCCACCTTCTCTACAGTTCATACCCTCCGATACTACTCATAGATTCATCAAAATAAGCAAACAACACATAGAAAACAGAGTGTGTCAAAAACAGAATAGTCTGTAGTAATCTGTATCATTCGAATACTTCTATAACTCCAAAACTCCTACCAAATTAGGAAAACCTGAGAAATTTGTGTAAAAATCCAGATCAAAAAGAATCATATCAAAATCACGTTTCTGTTAATTATCAAAACTAATTTACTGGGTGAAAAAGTTTCTGATTTTCAGCAGGATCAACACAACTATCACCGTAAGCTATCCTAAAGGTCTTACTTGGCACTTTATTGAAACAAAAGCTATAAAACATGATTACTACAGTAGCATAATCATGTGAACACACGAAAACAGTAAAGGTAAATATTGGGTTGTCTCCCAACAAGCGCTTTTCTTTAATGCCTTTTTAGCTAGGCATGATGATGACAATGATGCTCACATAAAAGATAAGAATTGAAACATAACGGGAGCATCATGAAGCATATGACTAGCACATTTAAGCCTAACCCACTTCTTATGCATAGGGATTTGGTGAGCAAACAACTTATGGAAACAATAATCAACTAGCATAGGAAGGTAAAACAAGCATAGCTTCAAGATTTTAAACACATAGAGAGGAAACTTGATATTATTGCAATTCCTACAAGCATATGTTCCTCCCTCATAATAATTTTCAGTAGCATCATCAATGAATTCAACAATATAACCATCACATAAAGCATTCTTTTCATGATCTACATGCATAGAAATTTTACTACTCTCCACATAAGCAAGTTTATTCTCATCAATAGTAGTGGGAGCAAACTCAACAAAATAACTATCATGTGAAGCATAATCCAATTGAAAACTAAAATCAAGATGACAATTTTCATGGTTATCTTTATTCTTTATATCATACGTGTCATCACAATAATCATCATAAATAGGAGGCATGCTTTCATCATAATAAATTTGCTCATCAAACTTGGGGGACAAAAAATATCATCTTTATCAAACATAGCTTCCCCAAGCTTGTAGCTTTGCATATCATTAGCATCATGGGTATTCAAAGAATTCATAACAACATTGCAATCATGCTCATCATTCACATATTTTATGCCAAGCATTCTATGTAATTCTTCTTCTAGCACTTGAGCACAATTTTCCTTCCCATCATTTTCACGAAAGATATTAAAAAGATGAAGCATATGAGGCAAACTCAATTCCATTTTTTTGTAGTTTTATTTTATAGACTAAACTAGTGATAAAACAAGAAACTAAAAGATTTGATTGCAAGATCTAAAGATATACCTTCAAGCACTCACCTCCCCGGCAACAGCGCCAGAAAAAAGCTTGATGTCTACTACACAACCTTCTTCTTGTAGACGTTGTTGGGCCTCCAAGTGCAGAGGTTTGTAGGCCAGTAGCAAATTTCCCTTAGGTGGATGACCTAAGGTTTATCAATCTGTGGGAGGCGTAGGATGAAGATGGTCTCTTGTTGGGGAATGTTGCAGAAAATTAAAATTTTTCCTACGGTTTCACCAAGATCCATCTATGAGTTCATCTAAGCAACGAGTCAAGGGAGTGAGTTTGCATCTACATACCACTTGTAGATCGGGTGCGGAAGCGTTCAAGGGAAGGGTTATGATGGAGTCGTACTCGCCGTGATTCGGATCACCGATGACCAAGTGCTGAACGGACAGCACCTCCGCGTTCAACACACGTACGGGACGGACGACGTCTCCTCCGTCTTGATCCAGCAAGGAGGAAGGAGAGGTTGAGGAAGATAGCTCCAACGGCAGCACGACGGCGTGGTGATGTTGGTGCAGCAGTACTCCGACAGGGCTTCGCCAAGCACGTAACGGATGAGGAGAGGTGTTGGGGAGGGGAGGGGCTGCGCCTTTGGATTGTCTTCGGCAGCCCTCCCCTCACCCCTCTATTTATAGGGGAAGGGGCAAGGGGGGCCAACCCCTCTAGATGGGATCTAGAGGGGGGGCGGCAGCCAGGGAGGGGGGACTTGCCCCCCAAGCAAGGGGGGCGCCCCCTTTAGGGTTTCCCCCCCAACCCTAGGCGCATGGGCCCAAGGTGGGGGGCATGCCCAGCCCTCCAGGGGCTGGGTCCCTGCCCCTTGCGGCCCATGTGGCCCTCCGGGAGGGGTGGCCCCTCCCGGTGGACCCCCGGAACCTCTTCGGTGGCCCCGGTACAATACCGATAAGCCCCCAAAACTTTCCGGTGTCCGCATGACAACTTCCCATATATAAATCTTCACCTCCGGACCATTCCGAAACTCCTCGTGACGTCCGGGATCTCATCCGGGACTCCGAACAACATTCGGTAATCACATACAAGTCTTCCTAATAACCCTAGCGTCACCGAACCTTAAGTGTGTAGACCCTACGGGTTCGGGAGACATGCAGACATGACCGAGACGACTCTCCGGTCAATAACCAACAGCCGGATCTGGATACCCATGTTGGCTCCCACATGTTCCACGATGATTTCATCGGTTGAACCACGATGTCGAGGATTCGATCAAACCCCATATACAATTCCCTTTGTCAATCGGTACGTTACTTGCCCGAGATTCGATCGTCGGTATCCCAATACCTTGTTCAGTCTCGCTACCGGCAAGTCACTTTACTCGTACCGTAATGCATGATCCCGTGACCAACCACTTGGTCACTTTGAGCTCAATATGATGATGCATTACCGAGTGGGCCCAAAGATACCTCTCCGTCATACGGAGTGACAAATCCCAGTCTCGATCCGTGTCAACCCAACAGACACTTTCGGAGATACCTGTAGTGCACCTTTATAGTCACCCAGTTACGTTGTGACATTTGATACACCCAAAGCACTCCTACGGTATCCGGGAGTTAGACGATCTCATGGTCTAAGGAAGAGATACTTGACATTGGAAAAGCTCTAGCAAACGAACTACACGATCTTGTGCTATGCTTAGGATTGGGTCTCGACCATCACATCATTCTCCTAATGATGTGATCCCGTTATCAACGACATACAATGTCCATAGCCAGGAAACCATGACTATCTGTTGATCACAACGAGCTAGTCAACTAGAGGCTCACTAGGGACATATTGTGGTCTATGTATTCACACGTGTATTACGATTTCCGGATAATACAGTTATAGCATGAATAAAAGACAGTTTATCATGAACAAGGAAATATAATAATACTTTTATTATTGCCTCTAGGGCATATTTCCAACAGTCTCCCACTTGCACTAGAGTCAATAATCTAGTTACATTGTGTTGAATCGAACACCCATAGAGTTCTGGTGTTGATCATGTTTTGCTCGCGAGAGAGGTTTAGTCAACGGATCTGCGACATTCAGATCCGTATGTACTTTGCAAATATCTATGTCTCCATCTTGAACATTTTCACGGATGGAGTTGAAACGACGCTTGATGTGCCTGGTCTTCTTGTGAAACCTGGGCTCCTTGGCAAGGGCAATAGCTCCAGTGTTGTCACAGAAGAGTTTGATCGGCCCCGAGGCATTGGGTATGACTCCTAGGTCGGTGATGAACTCCTTCACCCAAATTGCTTCATGCGCTGCCTCCGAGGCTACCATGTATTCTGCTTCACATGTAGATCCCGCCACTACGCTCTGCTTGCAGCTGCACCAGCTTACTGCTCCACCATTCAACATATACACGTATCCGGTTTGTGACTTAGAGTCATCCAGATCTGTGTCGAAGCTAGCGTCGACGTAACCCTTTATGACGAGCTCTTCGTCACCTCCATAAACGAGAAACATGTCCTTTGTCCTTTTCAGGTACTTCAGGATATTCTTGACCGTTGTCCGGTGTTCCTTGTCGGGATTACTTTGGTACCTTGCTACCAAACTTACGGCAAGGTTTACATCAGGTCTGGTACACAGCATGGCATACATAATAGATCCTATGGCTGAAGCATAGGGGATGACACTCTTCTCTTCTTTATCTTTTGCCGTGGTCGGGGACTGAGCCGAGCTCAATCTCACACCTTGCAACATAGGCAAGAACCCCTTCTTGGACTGATCCATTTTGAACTTCTTCAAAATCTTATCAAGGTATGTGCATTGTGAAAGACCTATGAGGCGTCTCGATCTATCTCTATAGATCTTGATGCCTAATATATAAGCAGCTTCTCCAAGGTCCTTCATTGAAAAACACTTATTCAAGTAGGTCTTAATGCTGTCCAGAAGTTCTATATCATTTCCCATCAGGAGTATGTCATCTACATATAATATGAGAAATGCTACAGAGCTCCCACTCACTTTCTTGTAAACGCAGGCTTCTCCATAAGTCTGCATAAACCCAAACGCTTTGATCATCTCATGAAAGCGAATGTTCCAACTCCGAGATGCTTGCACCAGTCCATAAATGGATCACTGGAGCTTGCATACTTTGTTAGCGTTCTTAGGATTGACAAAACCTTCCGGCTGCATCATATACAGCTCTTCCTTAAGATGTCCGTTAAGGAATGCCGTTTTGACGTCCATCTACCATATCTCATAATCATAGTATGCGGCAATTGCTAACATGATTCGGACGGACTTCAGCTTCGCTATGGGAGAGAATGTCTCGTCGTAGTCAATCCGTTGAACTTGTCGATAACCCTTAGCGACAAGTAGAGCTTTATAGATGGTAACATTACCATCCGCGTCCGTCTTCTTCTTAAAAATCCATTTGTTTTCTATCGCTCGCCGATCATCGGGCAAGTCTGTCAAAGTCCATACTTTGTTTTCATACATGGATTCTATCTCGGATTTCATGGCTTCAAGCCATTTGTTGGAATCCGGGCCCGCCATCGCTTCTTCATAGTTCGAAGGTTCACCATTGTCTAACAACATGATTTCCAGGACAGGGTTGCCGTACCACTCTGGTGCTGAATGTGTCCTTGTGGACCTACGAAGTTCAATAGCAACTTGATCCGAAGTACCTTGATCATCATTATTTTCCTCTTCAGTTGGTGTAGGCATCACAAGAACATTTTCCTGCGCTGCATGTTGGGGAACGTTGCAGAAAACAAAAATTTTCCTACTCGCTTCACAAAGATCATCTAGGAGTTCATCTAGCAATGAGTGATTAGATGCATCTACATACCTTTGTAGATCGCGCACGGAAGCGTTCAAAAGAACGGTGATGATGTAGTCGTACTCGACGTGATCCAAATCACCGATGACCAAGCGCCGAACGGACGGCACCTCCGCGTTCAACACACGTACGGGACGGGAGACGTCTCCTCCTTCTCGATCCAGCAAGGGGGGAGGAGAGGTTGATGAAGATCCAGCAGCACGACGGCGTGGTGGTGGATGCAGGGCGTCACAGCAGCAGGGCTTCGCCAATACTACGAGGGAGAGACGTAACGGGGAGAGAGGGAGGCGCCAGGGGCTGGTGTGTCAAGTCCCTCCTCTCCCCCACTATATATAGGGGTGCCAGGGGGGCGCCGGCCCTAGTAGATGGCATCTACTAGGGGGGCGGCGGCCAAGGGGAGGTTTCCCTCCCCCCCCAAGGCACCTAGGGGTGCCTTCCACCACTTGGACTCTTCCTTGGTGGAAACCCTAGGCGCATGGGCCTATAGGGGCTGGTGCCCTTGGCCCATCTAGGCCAAGGCGCACCCCCTACAGCCCATGTGGCCCCCCCGGGAACGGTGGCCCCACCCGGTGGGCCCACGGGACCCCTCCGGTGGTCCCGGTACAATACCGATAACCCCGAAACTTGTCCCGATGCCCGAAACTGCACTTCCTATATATAATTCTTTACCTCCGGACCATTCCGGAACTCCTCGTGACGTCCAGGATCTCATCCGGGACTCCGAACAACATTCGGGTTACTGCATATACATATATTCACAACCCTAGCGTCATCGAACCTTAAGTGTGTAGACCCTACGGGTTCGGGAGACAAGCAGACATGACCGAGACGACTCTCAGGTCAATAACCAACAGCGGGATCTAGATACCCATGTTGGCTCCCACATGCTCCACGATGATCTCATCGGATGAACCACGATGTCGAGGATTCAATCAACCCCGTACGCAATTCCCTTTGTCAATCGATATGTTACTTGCCCGAGATTCGATCGTCGGTATCCCAATACCTCGTTCAATCTCGTTACCGGCAAGTCACTTTACTCGTACCGTAATGCATGATCCCGTGACCAGACACTTGGTCACTTTGAGCTCATTATGATGATGCATTACCGAGTGGGCCCAGTGATACCTCTCCGTCATACGGAGTGACAAATCCCAGTCTTGATCCACGTCAACCCAACAGACACTTTCGGAGATACCCGTAGTCTACCTTTGTAGTCACCCAGTTACGTTGTGACGTTTGGTATACCCAAAGCACTCCTACGGTATCCAGGAGTTACACGATCTCATGGTCTAAGGAAAAGATACTTTGACATTGGAAAACTCTAGCAAACGAACTATACGATCTTGTGCTATGTTTAGGATTGGGTCTTGTCCATCACATCATTCTCCTAATGATGTGATCCCGTTATCAATGACATCCAATGTCCATAGCCAGGAAACCATGACTATCTATTGATCAATGAGCTAGTCAACTAGAGGCTCACTAGGGACATGTTGGTGTCTGTTATTCACACATGTATTACAATTTCCGGATAACACAATTATAGCATGAATAAAGACAATTATCATGAACAAGGAAATATAATAATAATGCTTTTATTATTGCCTCTAGGGCATATTCCCAACAGTCTCCCACTTGCACTAGAATCAATAATCTAGTTACATTGTGATGAATCGAACATCCATGGAATTCTGGTGTTGATCATGTTTTGCTCTAGGGAGAGGTTTAGTCAACGGATCTGCTACATTCAGGTCCGTATGTATTTTACAAATCTCTATGTCTCCATCTTGAACATTTTCATGAATGGAGTTGAAGCGACGCTTGATGTGCCTTGTCTTCTTGTGAAACCTGGGCTCCTTGGCAAGTGCAATAGCTCCAGTGTTGTCACAGAAGAGCTTGATCGGCCCCGACGCATTGGGTATGACTCCTAGGTCGGTGATGAACTCCTTCACCCATATTGCTTCATGTGCTGCCTCCGAGGCTGCCATGTACTCCGCTTCACATGTAGATCCCGCCACGACGCTCTGCTTGCAACTGCACCAGCTTACTGCCCCACCATTCAAAACATACACGTATCCGGTTTGTGACTTAGAGTCATCCAGATCTGTGTCGAAGCTGGCGTCGACGTAACCCTTTACGACGAGCTCTTCGTCACCTACATAAACGAGAAACATTTCCTTAGTCCTTTTCAGGTACTTCAGGATATTCTTGACCGCTGTCCAGTGTTCCTTGCCGGGATTACTTTGGTACCTTCCTACCAAACTTACGGCAAGGTTTACATCAGGTCTGGTACACAGCATGGCATACATAATAGGACCTATGGCTGAGGCATAGGGGATGACACTCATCTCTTCTATATCTTCTGCCGTGGTCGGACATTGAGCTGAGCTCAATTTCACACCTTGTAACACAGGCAAGAACCCCTTCTTAGATTGATCCATATTGAACTTCTTCAATATCTTATCAAGGTATGTGCTTTGTGAAAGACCTATGAGGCGTCTCGATCTATCTCTATAGATTTTGATGCCTAATATATAAGCAGCTTCTCCAAGGTCCTTCATTGAAAAACTCTTATTCAAATAGGCCTTGATGCTGTCCAAGAGTTCTATATCATTTCCCATCAAAAGTATGTCATCTACATATAGTATGAGAAATGCTACAGAGCTCCCACTCACTTTCTTGTAAACGCAGGCTTCTCCATAAGTCTGCGTAAACCCAAACGCTTTGATCATCTCATCAAAGCGAATGTTCCAACTCCGAGATGCTTGCACCAGCCCATAAATCGAGCGTTGGAGCTTGCACACCTTGTCAGCATTCTTAGGATCGACAAAACCTTCCGGCTGCATCATATACAATTCTTCCTTAAGGAAACCATTAAGGAATGCTGTTTTGACGTCCATTTGCCATATTTCATAATCGTAGAATGCGGCAATTGCTAACATGATTCGGACGGACTTCAGCTTCGCTACCGGTGAGAAAGTCTCATCGTAGTCAACCCCTTGAACTTGTCGATAACCCTTAGCGACAAGCCGAGCTTTATAGATGGTCACATTACCATCCACGTCTGTCTTCCTCTTAAAGATCCATTTATTTTCTATGGCTCGCCTCTCAACGGGCAAGTCAGTCAAAGTCCATACTTCGTTTTCATACATGGATCCTATCTCGGATTTCATGGCTTCTAGCCATTTGTCGGAATCCGGGCCCGCCATCGCTTCTTCATAGTTCGAAGGTTCACCGTTGTCTAACAACATGATTTCCAAGACAGGGTTGCCGTACCACTCTGGTGCGGAACGTGTCCTTGTGGACCTTCGAATTTCAGTAGGGGCTTGATCAGAAGTATCTTGATCATTATCATTAACTTCCTCTCTAGTCGGTGCAGGCACCTCAGGAACATTTTCTTGAGTTGCGCCATTTTCCGGTTCAAGAGGTAATACTTCATCAAGCTCTACTTTCCTCCCACTTACTTCTTTAGAGAGAAACTCTTTCTCCAGAAAGGACCCATTCTTGGCAACAAAGATCTTGCCTTCGGATCTGAGGTAGAAGGTGTACCCAATAGTTTCTTTTGGGTATCCTATGAAGACGCATTTTTCCGACTTGGGTTCAAGCTTTTCAGGTTGAAGTTTCTTGACATAAGCATCGCATCCCCAAACTTTTAGAAACGACGGCTTAGGTTTCTTCCCAAACCATAATTCATACGGTGTCGTCTCAACGGATTTCGATGGAGCCCTATTTAAAGTGAATGCGGCAGTCTCTAAAGCATAGCCCCAAAAAGATAGCGGTAAATCGGTAAGAGACATCACAGATCGCACCATATCCAACAGAGTGCGATTACGACGTTCGGACACACCGTTATGCTGAGGTGTTCCAGGCGGCGTGAGTTGTGAAACTATTCCACATTTTCTTAAGTGTGTGCCAAACTCATGACTCAAGTATTCTCCTCCACGATCTGATCGTAGAAACTTGATTTTCCTGTCACGTTGATTTTCAACCTCACTCTGAAATTCCTTGAACTTTTCAAAGGTTTCAGACTTGTGTTTCATTAAGTAGATATACCCATACCTACTTAAATCATCAGTGAGGGTGAGAACATAACGATAGCCACCGCGAGCCTCAACACTCATTGGACCGCACACATCAGTATGTATGATTTCCAATAAGTTGGTTGCTCGCTCCATTGTTCCTGAGAACGGAGTCTTGGTCATTTTTCCCATAAGGCATGGTTCGCACGTTTCAAATGATTCATAATCAAGAGACTCTAAAAGTCCAACTGCATGGAGCTTCTTCATGTGTTTGACACCTATGTGACCAAGGCAGCAGTGCCACAAGTATGTGGGACTATCATTATCAACCTTACTTCTTTTGGTACTCACATTGTGAACATGTGTAGCATCACGTTCGAGATTCATAAAGAATAAACCATTCACCATAGGAGCATGACCATAAAACATATCTCTCATATAAATAGAACAACCATTATTCTCGGATTTAAATGAGTAGCCATCTCGAATTAAACGAGATCCCGATACAATGTTCATGCTCAAAGCTGGCACTAAATAACAATTATTAAGGTTTAAAACTAATCCCGAAGGGAGATGCAGAGGCAGCGTGCCGACGGCGATCACATTGACCTTGGAACCATTCCCGACGCGCATCGTCACCTCGTCCTTTGCAAGTTTCCACTTATTCCGCAGCCCCTGTTTTGAGTTACAAATGTGAGCAACTGCACCGGTATCAAATACCCAGGAGCTACTACGGGCACTAGTAAGGTACACATCAATTACATGTATATCACATATACCTTTTGTTTTGCCGGCCTTCTTATCCACTAAATACTTAGGGCAGTTCCGCTTCCAGTGACCGCTTCCCTTGCAATAAAAGCACTCAGTTTCGGGCTTGGGTCCATTCTTTGGCTTCTTCCCGGCAGCTTGCTTGCCGGGCGCGGCAACTACCTTGCCGTCCTTCTTGAAGTTCTTTTTACCCTTGCCCTTCTTGAACTTAGTGGTTTTATTGACCATCAACACTTGATGTTCCTTCTTGACTTCTACCTCTGCTGATTTCAGCATAGCAAACACTTCAGGAATGGTCTTTTCCATCCCCTGCATACTGAAGTTCATCACAAAGCTCTTGTAGCTTGGTGGAAGCGACTGGAGGATTCTGTCAATGACCGCATCATCCGGGAGATTAACTCCCAGCTGAGTCAAGCGGTTATGCAACCCAGACATTGTGAGTATGTGCTCACTGACAGAACTGTTTTCCTCCATCTTACAGCTGAAGAACTTGTCGGAGACTTGATATCTCTCGACCCGGGCATGAGCTTGGAAAACCATTTTCAGCTCTTCGAACATCTCATATGCTCCGTGTCTCTCAAAACGCTTTTGGAGCCCCGGCTCTAAACTATAAAGCATGCCGCACTGAACGAGGGAGTAGTCATCGGTACGTGCCTGCCAAGCGTTCATAACATCTTGTTCTGCAGGGAGAACGGGTGCGTCACCAAGTGGTGCTTGTAGGACATAATCTTTCTTGGCAGTTATGAGGATGATCCTCAGGTTCCGGACCCAGTCCGTATAGTTGCTGCCATCGTCTTTCAGCTTAGTTTTCTCTAGGAACGCGTTGAAGTTGAGGACTACGTTGGCCATTTGATCTACAAGACATATTGTAAAAATATTTAGACTAAGTTCATGATAATTAAGTTCAACTAATCAAATTATTAATGAACTCCCACTTAGATTAGATATCCCTCCAGTCATCTAAGCATTACATGATCCGAGTTAACTAGACCGTGTCCGATCATCACGTGAGACGGACTAGTCAACATCGGTGAACATCTTCATGTTGATCGTATCTTCTATACGACTCATGCTCGACCTTTCAGTCTTCTGTGTTCCGAGGCCATGTCTGTACATGCTAGGCTCGTCAAGTCAACCTAAGTGTTTGCATGTGTAAATCTGTCTTACACCCGTTGTATGTGAACGTCTGAATAAAACACCCGATCATCACGTGGTGTTTTGAAACAGCGAACTGTCGCAACGGTGCACAGTTAGGGGGAACACTTCTTGAAATTAGTATGAGGGATCATCTTATTTACTACCGTCGTTCTAAGTAAACAAGATGCAAAACATAATAAACATCACATGCAATTATATGAAGTAGTGACATGATATGGCCAATATCATATAGCTCCTTTGATCTTCATCTTCGGGGCTCCATGATCATCTTGTCACCGGCATGACACCATGATCTCCATCATCATGATCTCCATCATCGTGTCTTCATGAAGTTGTCACACCAACGACTACTTCTACTTCTATGACTAACGCGTTTAGTAATAAAGTAAAGTAGTTTACATGGCGTTCTTCAATGACACGCAGGTCATACAAAAAATAAAGACAACTCCTATGGCTCCTGCCGGTTGTCATACTCATCGACATGCAAGTCGTGATTCCTATTACAATAGCATGAACATCTCATACATCACATATAGATCATTCATCATTCATCACAACTTTGGCCATATCATATCACAAACCACTTGCTGCAAAAACAAGTTAGACGTCCTCTAATTGTTGTTGCAAGTTTTTACGTGGCTGAATTAGGGTTCTAGCAAGAACGTCTTCTTACCTACGTTAAAGCCACAACGTGATTTGTCAACTTCTATTTACCCTTCATAAGGACCCTGTTCATCGAATCCGCTCCAACTAAAGTAGGAGAGACAGACACCCGCCAGCCACCTTATGCAACTAGTGCATGTTAGTCGGTGGAACCGGTCTCACGTAAGCGTACGTGTAAGGTTGGTCTGGGCCGCTTCATCCCACAATACCGCTGAAGCAAGAAAAGACTAGTAACGGCAAGAAAGTTGACAAATCCACGCCCACAACTAATTGTGTTCTACTCGCGCAAGAAGAACTACGCATAGACCTAGCTCATGATGCCACTGTTGGGGAACGTTGCAGAAAACAAAAAATTTCCTACTCGTTTCACCAAGATCATCTAGGAGTTCATCTAGCAATGAGTGATTAGATGCATCTACATACCTTTGTAGATCGCGCACGGAAGCGTTCAAAAGAACGGTGATGATGTAGTCGTACTCGACGTGATCCAAATCACCGATGACCAAGCGCCGAACGGACGGCACCTCCGCGTTCAACACACGTACGGGACGGGAGACGTCTCCTCCTTCTTGATCCAGCAAGGGGGGAGGAGAGTTTGATGAAGATCCAGCAGCACGACGGCGTGGTGGTGGATGCAGGGCGTCACAGCAGCAGGGCTTCGCCAATACTACGAGGGAGAGACGTAACGAGGAGAGAGGGAGGCGCCAGGGGCTGGTGTGTCAAGTCCCTCCTCTCCCCCACTATATATAGGGGTGCCAGGGGGCGCCGGCCCTAGTAGATGGCATCTACTAGGGGGGAGGCGGCCAAGGGGAGGTTTCCCTCCCCCCCAAGGCACCTAGGGGTGCCTTCCACCACTTGGACTCTTCCTTGGTGGAAACCCTAGGCGCATGGGCCTATAGGGGCTGGTGCCCTTGGCCCATCTAGGCCAAGGCGCACCCCCTAAAGCCCATGTGGCCCCCCCGGGACAGGTGGCCCCACCAGGTGGGCCCACGGGACCCCTCCGGTGGTCCCGGTACAATACCGATAACCCCGAAACTTGTCCCGATGCCCGAAACTGCACTTCCTATATATAATTCTTTACCTCCGGACCATTCCGGAACTCCTCGTGACGTCCGGGATCTCATCCGGGACTCCGAACAACATTCGGGTTACTGCATATACATATCTTCACAACCCTAGCGTCACCGAACCTTAAGTGTGTAGACCCTACGGGTTCGGGAGACAAGCAGACATGACCGAGACGACTCTCAGGTCAATAACCAACAGCGGGATCTGGATACCCATGTTGGCTCCCACATGCTCCACGATGATCTCATCGGATGAACCACGATGTCGAGGATTCAATCAACCCCGTACGCAATTCCCTTTGTCAATCGATATGTTACTTGCCCGAGATTCGATCGTCGGTATCCCAATACCTCGTTCAATCTCGTTACCGGCAAGTCACTTTACTCGTACCGTAATGCATGATCCCGTGACCAGACACTTGGTCACTTTGAGCTCATTATGATGATGCATTACCGAGTGGGCCCAGTGATACCTCTCCGTCATACGGAGTGACAAATCCCAGTCTTGATCCGTGTCAACCCAACAGACACTTTCGGAGATACCCGTAGTCTACCTTTATAGTCACCCAGTTACGTTGTGACGTTTGGTATACCCAAAGCACTCCTACGGTATCCGGGAGTTACACGATCTCATGGTCTAAGGAAAAGATACTTTGACATTGGAAAACTCTAGCAAACGAACTATACTATCTTGTGCTATGTTTAGGATTGGGTCTTGTCCATCACATCATTCTCCTAATGATGTGATCCCGTTATCAATGACATCCAATGTCCATAGCCAGGAAACCATGACTATCTATTGATCAACGAGCTAGTCAACTAGAGGCTCACTAGGGACATGTTGGTGTCTGTTATTCACACATGTATTACGATTTCCGGATAACACAATTATAGCATGAATAAAGACAATTATCATGAACAAGGAAATATAATAATAATGCTTTTATTATTGCCTCTAGGGCATATTCCCAACACCGCACCACTTTCCCGTTCGAGAGGTAGTACTTCATCGAGTTCTACTTTCCTCCCACTTACTTCTTTCGAGAGAAACTCTTTTTCTAGAAAGCATCCGTTCTTGGCAACAAAGATCTTGCCCTCGGATCTTAAGTAGAAGGTATACCCAACGGTTTCCTTAGGGTATCCTATGAAGACGCATTTTTCCGACTTGGGTTCGAGATTTTCAAGTTGAAGTTTCATGACATAAGCATCGCATCCCCAAACTTTTAGAAACGACAGCTTAGGTTTCTTCCCAAACCATAATTCATACGGTGTCGTCTCAACAGATTTAGATGGTGCCCTATTTAAAGTGAATGTAGCTGTCTCTAGAGCGTATCCCCAAAATGATAGCGGTAAATCAGTAAGAGACATCATAGACCGCACCATATCCAATAGAGTGCGATTACGACGTTCGGACACACCGTTACGCTGAGGTGTTCCAGGCGGCGTGAGTTGTGAAACGATTCCACATTTCCTTAAGTGTGTACCAAATTCGTGACTTAAGTATTCTCCTCCATGATCTGATCATAGGAACTTTATCTTTCGGTCACGTTGATTCTCTACCTCATTCTGAAATTCCTTGAACTTTTCAAAGGTCTCAGACTTGTGTTTCATCAAGTATCCATATCTACTCAAGTCATCAGTGAGGGTGAGAACATAACGATATCCTCCGCGAGCCTCAATGCTCATTGGACCGCACACATCGGTATGTATGATTTCCAACAAGTTGGTTGCTCGCTCCATTGTTCCGGAGAACGGAGTCTTGGTCATTTTGCCCATGAGGCATGGTTCACATGTGTCAAATGATTCATAATCGAGAGACTCTAAAAGTCTATCAGCATGGAGCTTCTTCATGCGCTTGACACCAATGTGACCAAGGCGGCAGTGCCACAAGTATGTGGGACTATCGTTATCAACTTTACATCTTTTGGCATTCACACTATGAATATGTGTAATATTACGCTCGAGATTCATTAAGAATAAACCATTAACCATAGGGGCATGACCATAAAACATATATCTCATATAAATAGAACAACCATTATTCTCGGATTTAAATGAGTAGCCATCTCGTATCAAACGAGATCCAAATACAATGTTCATGCTCAAACTTGGTACCAAATAACAATTATTAAGGTTTAAAACTAATCCCGTAGGTAAATGTAGAGGCAGCGTGCCGACGGCGATCACATCGACTCTGGAACCATTCGCGACGCGCATCGTCACCTCGTCCTTCGCCAGTCTCCGTTTATTCCGCAGCTCCTGCTGTGAGTTACAAATATGAGCAACGGCACCGGTATCAAATACCCAGGAGTTACTACGAGTACTGGTAAGGTACACATCAATTACATGTATATCAAATATACCTTTGGTGTTGCCGGCCTTCTTATCCGCTAAGTATTTGGGGCAGTTCCGCTTCCAGTGACCCTTCCCCTTGCAATAAAAGCACTCAGTTTCAGGCTTGGGTCCATTCTTTGACTTCTTCCCGATAACTGGCTTACCGGGCGCGGCAACATCCTTGCCGTCCTTCTTGAAGTTCTTCTTGCCCTTGCCCTTCTTGAACTTAGCGGTCTTATTGACCATCAACACTTGATGTTCTTTCTTGATTTCAGCCTCTGCTGACTTCAGCATTGAAAATACTTCAGGAATGGTCTTCACCATCCCCTGCATATTGTAGTTCATCACAAAGCTCTTGTAGCTTGGTGGGAGCGACTGAAGGATTCTGTCAATGACCGCCTCATCAGGGAGGTTAATGTTCAGCTGAGTCAGGCGGTTGTGCAACCCAGACATCTTGAGTATGTGCTCACTGACAGAACTGTTTTCCTCCATCTTACAACTATAGAACTTGTCGGAGACATCATATCTATCGACCCGGGCATGAGCTTGGAAAACAAGTTTCAGCTCTTCGAACATCTCATATGCTCCGTGATGCTCAAAACGCTTTTGGAGCCCCGGTTCTAAGCTGTAAAGCATGCCGCACTGAACGAGGGAGTAATCATCAGCACGAGACTGCCAAGCGTTCATAACGTCTTGGTTCTCTGGGACGGGAGCATCACCTAGCGGTCCTTCTAGGACATATTGTTTCCTGGCAGCTATGAGGATGATCCTCAGGTTCCGGACCCAGTCCGTATAGTTGCTGCCATCAGCTTTCAGCTTGGTTTTCTCTAGGAACGCGTTGAAGTTCATGTTGACATGAGCGTTGGCCATTTGATCTACAAGACATATTTGCAAAGGTTTTAGACTAAGTTCATGATAATGAAGTTCATCTAATCAAATTATTTAATGAACTCCCACTCAGATTTGACATCCCTCTAGTCATCTAAGTGTTACACAATTCGAGTCGACTAGGCTGTGTCCGATCATCACGTGAGACGGACTAGTCATCGTCGGTGAACATCTTCATGTTGATCGTATCTTCCATACGACTCGTGTTCGACCTTTCGGTCTCCGTGTTCAGAGGCCATGTCTGTACATGCTAGGCTCGTCAAGTTAACCCTAAGTGTTTTGCATGTGTAAAACTGTCTTACACCCATTGTATGTGAACATAAGGATCTATCACACCCGATCATCACGTGGTGCTTCGAAACGATGAACTGCAGCAACGGTGCACAGTTAGGGGAGAACACTTCTTGAAATTGTTGTAAGGGATCATCTTATTTACTACCGTCGTTCTAAGTAAACAAGATGCATAAACATAATAAACATCACATGCAATTATATAGTAGTGACATGATATGGCCAATATCATATAGCTCCATTGATCTCCATCTTCGGGGCTCCATGATCATCTTGTCACCGGCATGACACCATGATCTCCATCATCATGATCTCCATCATCGTGTCTTCATGAAGTTGTCACGCCAACGACTACTTCTACTTCTATGGCTAACGCGTTTAGCAATAAAGTAAAGTAATTTACATGGCGTTCTTCAATGACACGCAGGTCACACAAAAATAAAGACAACTCCTATGGCTCCTGCCGGTTGTCATACTCATCGACATGCAAGTCGTGAATCCTATTACAAGAACATGATCTCATACATCACAATATATCATTCATCATTCATCACAACTTCTGGCCATATCACATCACATGACAATTGCTGCAAAAACAAGTTAGACGTCCTCTAATTGTTGTTGCATCTTTTACGTGGCTGCAATTGGGTTCTAGCAAGAACGTTTTCTTACCTACGAATAACCACAACGTGATTTTGTCAACTTCTATTTACCCTTCATAAGGACCCTTTTCATCGAATCCGCTCCAACTAAAGTGGGAGAGACAGCCACCCGCCAGCCACCTTATGCAACTAGTGCATGTCTGTCGGTGGAACCGGTCTCACGTAAGCGTACGTGTAAGGTTGGTCCGGGCCGCTTCATCCCACAATACCGCTGAAGCAAGAAAAGACTAGTAGTGGCAAGCAAGTTGACAAGATCCACGCCCACAACAAAATTGTGTTCTACTCGTGCAATAGAGAACTACGCATAGACCTAGCTCATGATGCCACTGTTGGGGAACGTTGCAGAAAATTAAAAATTTTCCTACGGTTTCACCAAGATCCATCTATGAGTTCATCTAAGCAACGAGTCAAGGGAGTGAGTTTGCATCTACATACCATTTGTAGATCGGGTGCGGAAGCGTTCAAGGGAAGGGTGATGATGGAGTCGTACTCGCCGTGATTCGGATCACCGATGACCAAGTGCTGAACGGATAGCACCTCCGCGTTCAACACACGTACGGGACGGACGACGTCTCCTCCGTCTTGATCAAGCAAGGAGGAAGGAGAGGTTGAGGAAGATAGCTCCAACGGCAGCACGACGGCGTGGTGATGTTGGTGCAGCAGTACTCCGACAGGGCTTCGCCAAGCACATAACGGAGGAGGATAGGTGTTGGGGAGGGGAGGGGCTGCGCCTTTGGATTGTCTTCGGCAGCCCTCCCCTCACCCCTCTATTTATAGGGGAAGGGGCAAGGGGGGCCGACCCCTCTAGATGGGATCTAGAGGGGGGGGGCGGCCAGGGAGGGGGGACTTGCCCCCCAAGCAAGGGGGCGCCCCCTTTAGGGTTTCCCTCCCAACCCTAGGCGCATGGGCCCAAGGTGGGGGGCGCGCCCAGCCCTCCAGGGGCTGGGTCCCTGCCCCTTGCGGCCCATGTGGCCCTCTGGGAGGGGTGGCCCTTCCCGGTGGACCCCCGGAACCTCTCCGGTGGCCCCGGTACAATACCGATAAGCCCCCGAAACTTTCCGGTGTCCGCATGACAACTTCCCATATATAAATCTTCACCTCCGGACCATTCCGGAACTCCTCGTGACGTCCGGGATCTCATCCGGGACTCCTAACAACATTCGGTAATCACATACAAGTCTTCCTAATAACCCTAGCGTCACCTAACCTTAAGTGTGTAGACCCTACGGGTTCGGGAGACATGCAGACATGACCGAGACGACTCTCCGGTCAATAACCAACAGCGGGATCTGGATACCCATGTTGGCTCCCACATGTTCCATGATGATTTCATCGGTTGAACCACGATGTCGAGGATTCGATCAAACCCCATATACAATTCCCTTTGTCAATCGGTACGTTACTTGCCCGAGATTCGATCATCGGTATCCCAATACCTTGTTCAGTCTCGTTACCGGCAAGTCACTTTACTCGTACCGTAATGCATGATCCCGTGACCAACCACTTGGTCACTTTGAGCTCAATATGATGATGCATTACCGAGTGGGCCCAGAGATACCTCTCCGTTATACGGAGTGACAAATCCCAGTCTCGATCCGTGTCAACCCAACAGACACTTTCGGAGATACCTGTAGTGCACCTTTATAGTCACCCAGTTACGTTGTGACGTTTGATACACCCAAAGCACTCCTACGGTTTCCGGGAGTTACACGATCTCATGGTCTAAGGAAGAGATACTTGACATTGGAAAAGCTCTAGCAAACGAACTACACGATCTTGTGCTATGCTTAGGATTGGGTCTCGTCCATCACATCATTCTCCTAATGATGTGATCCCGTTATCAACGACATCCAATGTCCATAGCCAGGAAACCATGACTATCTGTTGATCACAATGAGCTAGTCAACTAAAGGCTCACTAGGGACATATTGTGGTCTATGTATTCACACGTGTATTACGATTTCCGGATAATACAGTTATAGCATGAATAAAAGACAGTTTATCATGAACAAGGAAATATAATAATACTTTTATTATTGCCTCTAGGGCATATTTCCAACATCTCTCTCAAACAACCCTGCAACCAAATAACAAAGAGTCTCTTGTGTCCCCAACACGCCCAATATAATGGAAAGTTGTATAGGTGCACTAGTTCAGCGAAGAGATGGTGATACAAGTGCAATATGGATAGTAGATATAGGTTTTTGTAATCTGAAAATATAAAAATAGCAAGGTAACTAATGATAAAAGTGAGCACAAACGGTATTGCAATGCTTCGAAACAAGGCCTAGGGTTCATACTTTCACTAGTGCAAGTTCTCTCAACAATGATAACATAACTGGATCATATAACTATCCCTCAACATGCAACAAAGAGTCACTCCAAAGTCACTAATAGCGGAGAACAAATGAAGAGATTATTGTAGGGTACGAAACCACCTCAAAGTTATCCTTTCTGATCGATCTATTCAAGAGTCCGTAGTAAAATAACACGAAGCTATTCTTTTCGTTCGATCTATCATAGAGTCTGTACTAGAATAACACCTTAAGGCACAAATCAACCAAAACCCTAATGTCACCTAGATACTCCAATGTCACCTCAAGTATCCGCGGGCATGATTATACAATATGCATCACACAATCTCATATTCATCTATTCAACCAACACAAAGAACTTCAAAGAGTGTCCCAAAGTTTCTACCAGAGAGTCAAGACGAAAATGTGTGCCAACACCTATGCATAAGTTCACAAGGTCACTGAACCCGCAAGTTGATCACCAAAACATACATCAAGCAGATCAGGTGAATATCCCATTGTCACAACAGATAAGCACATGCAAGACATACATCAAGTGTTCTCAAATCCTTAAAGACTCAATCCGATAAGATAACTTCAAAGGGAAAACTTAATCCATTACAAGAGAGTAGAGGGGGAGAAACATCATAAGATCCAACTATAATAGCAAAGCTCGCGATACATCAAGATCGTGCCATATCATGAACACGAGAGAGAGAGAGAGAGAGAGAGAGAGAGAGAGATCAAACACATAGCTACTGGTACATACCCTCAACCCCGAGGGTGAACTACTCCCTCCTCGTCATGGAGAGCGCCGGGATGATGAAGATGGCCACCGGTGAGGGATCCCCCCCTCCGGCAGGGTGCCGGAACAGGGTCCCGATTGGTTTTTGGTGGCTATAGAGGCTTGCGGCGGCGGAACTCTCGATCTATTGTGCTCCTCGATGTTTTCAGGGTATATGGATATATATATAGGTGAAAGAAGTCGGTCAGGGGAGCCACGAGGGGCCCACGAGGGTGGGGGGCGCGCCCAGGGGGTAGGGCGCGCCCTGGACCCTCGTGGCTTCCTCGAAGCTTCCCTGACGTCTACTCTAAGTCTCCTGGATTGTGTTTGTTCCAAAAATAACTCTCCCGAAGGTTTCATTCCGTTTGGACTCCGTTTGATATTCCTTTTCTTCGAAACACTGAAATAGGCAAAAAAAACAGCAATTTGGGCTGGGCCTCCGGTTAATAGGTTAGTCCCAAAAATAATATAAAAGTGTATAATAAAGCCCATAAACATCCAAAACAGATAATATAATAGCATGGAACAATCAAAAATTATAGATACGTTGGAGACGTATCATTGGCCTAGTTCTTAGTTTATTTTAGTTTAAGTTTAGGTCGAACTTGCTTAAATTTTGTTAGTTTAGCTTAAAATCCATCTGTGCTTGTGTTTGGTTCGTTTGAAATGGGTTAGATATTTGATGGCTACGGTTGGCTTCCGCCCGGCTCGTTGTCCACGGACTTGGAGTTACCCTAAATCTGACCCCCAAAATCCCGTGTAGGTAGTTCCAAACAAGTTGTAGGGTAGGCTAGAGCTAAAATCTATAAGATTTCGAAACCAACTCATGATTCTAGCATGTGGATAGCTAACTTCCACGCCCCTTGTCTATGGTTAGTTCCTTGGTGATATTCCAATACTTCGGACTTCTCTTTACGGACTCCTGCCATGTTAAGTTTGGCCTACCCCGACCTCTCTTGACATTATCAGCGCGCTCTAGCCGTCTGTTATGCTTTGGAGATTCTAGAGGCCTTGTTGTATATATCCAAACTATCTCGGACGATGTTGGACAAACTTCTCTTCAATTGATACTACTCCAACTCTCTCACGTATATCATCATTTCGAACTCGATCCATTCTTTTGTGGCCACACATCCAACTCAACATACGCATCTCCGCTACAACTAATTGTTGAACATGTCGCCTTTTAGTCCATCTTCAAAATTCCGGTATGGGTATATAATATAATATATTAATTAGGGAAAGACTAGCGCTCACCTGACTAATTATGCTGCACGCGCCAGCCGTGTCCGCTACTATCTGGTCAACTTTTGATCGGACGGCCCACAACATCCCCTACCTATAGTCCAGCTTTGCGCATGGGCTTTGTTGCAACCCTTTCAAATGCAACACATGGTCTGTTGCAAATTGGCCAGGGCAAGGGACGATGGCGGAAGCTGGATCTTGCAGGGATGATGGTGCAGGCCCTCATGGACAACCAAGATAGTTCTCTGCAACGACGACGACGATCTTCGGCTTAGCCGTGATATCATCGGAGCTCTCTCCGTCATGCTTTCTTTATGAATCCATCGACACCTCGTTCAAGAAGCTCTCGTTGGATGACCTTGCTAGGGCAACAATAAATTCTTCTTTGGCAACATCATAGGCGACATCAACCTCAGGTTTGTGTGTCATGTCATGCTGCCAGACGGCGGCCCGCCATGAAGCGCCTCTTCGCAGATCACGTCGCCGATGCTGGCAACTGTGAATTTTCACAGCAAGCTGCAGGTGCTTGACAACCTCAACCACCGCAACCTCGCGCGCCTGCTTGGCTATTGTGTCGCCAAACGCGGTCGTCTCCTCGTCTACTAGTTCCTTGAGTGAGGCATCCTCGACACCTGGTTCCACGGTGACGCCACCACAGCTGGTGGCCTGCTACCGTAGCTTGCGCGCCCTCGCTTCATGTTGCAAAGGAGCTTCCCACCATGGGCCATGTTGCAAAGGATGGGGTTGCAACAGAGGGAGTTTGTTGTGATCACAACATAGGTCACATTGCAACCGTAGAAAACGTTTTGATGGAGTGCAACTCCAACTCGGCCCATGTTGCAAGCCCATGAGCGCAACAATAGCTATGCTACAAACGGCTGGGGCGCTGCCGAGAGGCTCACAAGGTAGAGAACGAATGACTATCATGTGCGCCGTCTGACGACTATGGAGGCGGCAAATTCGATCAAATCATTTCCAACAACGTGTAGCGTCGTCCATGATATAGGCCAACAATTGATCAACTATTGCGTAAATTTTATTATGGTGAATACCAATGAGCAAATTCCTGGCTCCGCCCGGGTTACCCCAATTGTAGTTGCAGAGTTTCATCTCACTTTCCATCAAACCGTCGGAAATTTGATAGCTTCTAAAGTAGTTTCAACAAGAGCAAATTTTGATGTGGACCAGTGGAACCTAACAAAAAAAATATAATAATATATTTTTACTATAGATAAGCGATCATATACAAACATTCATATGACTATTATTTGCCCGCCAGATCTTCATCCAACTGCGAGGTTCATGCCACCACTGTTCATCTTCTTCCTCCCACGACGCCTGCCAACCCTAATCACCGACCTCCACCATCCACGTCCGGCGGCACTCCGAAGACTGCCTCCCCGCCTTCACCTCGACCTCCCCCCACCGTGGCATGTTAATCTATTTCTGCAGTGGCATGTTAATCCAACTGAACTACTCACATGAGCATAACTGCAATAAAGCCCAAAAGGGAAAGTGCTTCAAAATACTTCAGAGAGTTCATCATGATTCATCCCCATCTGCAGTTGCAGAGTTTCATCTTACATTCATCAGCCAGTCTGAATCTTGCTGATGGCACTTCTAAAGTAGTTTGAGCAACAACAAATATTTTAGTGCAGGCAGAGCATCGCACAAGAACACTGAAACTTGACAAAAATAATAATATATTTTTACTATATAGTTAAGCGATCATACAAACACTCATATGGCTATTCTACTACTTACTACAGATAAAACATGAGTATAACAGCAACATAGTTAAAAAATTCTCTCTACTAGCTAACCCTGAACAAGGACGGGACCAGACACGGTCCAAAAGAAACCCATCCTATATGCACATGAGCTACAAGAAATTCTCATGGATCTGGATGCCAAGATGAAGAGACTGCATCATGCTATTTCTTCTCTTCATCGCCAAAACTCACTCACTCACAGAGCGACCATGGGACCCGAATGCTTGCGCTGGCCCGTGAAGAGCTTCGCCGAGAACAGGTCCTTGGTGAGCTTCCTGAGATCGAAGCCGCGGGGCTGGGCCGCGGCGGCGGGGTGGTGCTTGGGGTTGGGGCTCTTGAGGAGCTCGCGCAGGGTGTAGTTCTCCTGCTTCACCATGTCGATGGACGACGCGAGCTGCCTGATGACCTCCCTCTTCTCCTCGTCCTTCGCGGCGAGCTCCGCCTCATGAGCCGCCTTGTTCTCCTCGATCACCTTCTGCAGCTCGGCATTCTGCTCGCTGAGCCTCTTGATCTCCGCGCGCATAAGCTCTGCTTCTTGGTCAAGCTGGTCCTTCTTCGCCGCTGCCTCTGCTTCGCCTTCAGACACCTTCTCATCATGCTCTTCTTCAGGGTCATCGACTTCAGACTCGGAGTCATACGAGTCTGAGCACAGTGAGTTGGAGGAAGAACTTCTTGTTGTCTTGCCATCCATGGAACCTGAAGACCAGCTCTTGGTTGCCTTGCCATCCATGGACCCCGGAGACCAGCTCTTGGTGCAGGGAGATGGATTGAACTTGGACCGGCATGTGCCGCTGCCATGCTTCAGCAGGTCATACTGCTCGGCAAGCGAGCGGTGCGTGCGGTACAGGTCCCCGAGCATGTCCACCAGGACGGGACGCTTCTTGTAATACATTTCAGCACGTTGAGCGAACGAGTCCGCATCTTGGTCGATCAGCTTGAGCATTTGCTTGGTCTTGTCATCCAGTTCTGCAATCGAAGGGAGGGAAGAGAACAATTAGTGAAGTGGCAAATTAAATCCAGTAGGTAAGTTATCCGTGCTGTAAAAACAAGATCCAAAGTACAAAATCCTAAAAAAAAATCTGAAGTACAGAATTACCAAGCCATTATGGATCTATGCATCAGAAGATTGCATGTGTCATCACAAATTTGATACAAAGTGCTAGAGTAATATTGTGAACTTGTAATGATTTGCTTATCATTCTTCAGAGTTAAATATGTAATAAATTCTGTAACGATGCCGGCAGAGGATGGAGGAGCAGATCTTTCTCCCTTATCAAAAAGAGATGTTAAGCATATCAATTGACCAAGATGAAATTGACCGTTGGTGAAACTTTAGATGGAAAGTAGTATGGCCAGAACAAAGGTGAGCAGTTTTCTAAGAGAGATTATTCGATGCAGAGGTCATGTCACTCCATGGAGTAACCACAACCAGGTCAACAACAAAGATCCAGGTTCAATCCGTCCATGGAGTAACCACGCGGTGATAACAACATCCACTGGGGAGTGTTGGGTAGGGAGCGAGAGGCAAACCTGAAAGAGTGCTGCCGAGCCACGGGGACGTCCTGGCGAGGTTGTGGCTGTCGAACCACCATGCCTGCTGAAGCTCCTTGTGCACCATCTCTTCTTCTTACCTTCAGAAATCACATGAATAAGCACAAACAGCCAAGGGGATGGACAAAACAAATGGATTTTGTGAGTAACACACTAACTGTTTTACAAGCACACGAGACAACAAGCCAACAAAAGAGAAGATTTGGAACCATGAAGAAAGTTCAAGGCGTTGGCAAAGGGAAGACGGTAACGGAATACCGAGAATCGCACCAACCAAAGCACCAAAGCTGAAGTAGAGCAGAGAAGAGGCAAGGCAAAATACGCATGACTGCATGAGCGTAACAGATTCAATCTGGAACAACCGCGCGCGCTCTTCCAACACACAAATCGGCAAACCTCGCGTTTCCGTCAGATCCAAAACAGATTTAAAACGACGCAGTGCAAATCCAAACTAATCTAGTCTACGGCGAACAGAACAGAGCCCGAAAAATCGGAGCTCCAACGGCTTACACGGCTCAGAACGACTCCCGTCGGGGACAGCAGCGGCCGCCTCCTCCGCGCAGCACGGCGCAGCAGCAGCCGTGGTTCATCAGAGCACGAAACGGCAGAAAAAGAAAACGCAATGAACAACGCCACGCCACGGACGGATCAATCCAGCACCCGCGCCGCGCGACCCCAACCGAATCTCGCGAAGACGAGGCAACCGTACCTGCGTCGTGTGGAGTAGCCGGCGGCCGCTCTACCTCCCGCTCTCGCTCTCTACGGTGCCGTGGCGCGGAGGGGGGCGGAGTTTCCCGTTGCCTCGCTCCACCGGGCCGGACCGCTTCTTTGTCCAGCGGACGGACAAGGGCGCAGCTTTCAGGATTGGGACGAGGGGGAAGGGGACAAAGCTCTGCGCCGGCGCACGCCCGCTCGCCTCTCGTCTCGATCTCCAGGAAAATATTTCAAACCCTGCCACTCCACGAACGCGACTCTTCTTGCGGGGAGGCCCTCCGGGAACCCCCTATTTATCGGTGTGCATTACGGGGCACCCGGTTGCTGCTTTCCTTTCCGGTTTCTCTTCGCCCCGGATTGGCATGAGCGTGATCTTCCCGGGCTTGGCTTGGCTTGGCTGGTTTCTGGCCCGCCGTGTGTGTACACAGCTCGAAATTGTAGGGGTGCACGATAAGGATTCAATTAATTTGCGTGCTCGGAATTGGAAGGATACGCGCTAGTTTTGTCCCGAATTAATGTGGAAATATTGGTAGGCAATGATTTTCTGCCTGTTATGTTAACGTGCATGCAACAGTTGGAAATATGCCAAAGAAATATATGGGAAGCGGTTTAATTCGACCGATTGATTTCTCGCTCCTGTCAACCACGCCTCCCATGCATGCATGACATGTGTCCTCTGTGGTGCCCACGGCTCTTCCCTGTCGTCCTTATCTCTCGCCGAAGTCCCTCGTCCATACGGCTTCTTTCGGAGAGCGAAGCTTCCCTTCCTTATCTCTCTCGTTAGTTTGCGAGGGGGCTACAATGGCCAGCGGCGACTGCTCCTAAGCTTGAATGGCATTATGCGAGAGGGGATGACGAGGATGTGACCATCGTTTGGGGGGGGGGGGGGTGTAATTTTCTCCCAATATGGGCACACGGTTATTTTCTCCAAGTTAACGTGCATGCGATATTTGTAAGTATACGAAGAAATACTATGTAATGTCAATATGGACTATGCTCATACTAAACCTGGGCATTCCTCGGGGTGGGCCGGGCCTATCAAAGCCTGACTTGCAAAATCAAGACCCGAGCCTGACCCGAAGGGACTAAAAAGATCAATTTTGGGTCGGACCTTCATGTAAACTGCCTAATTTTCCAAGCCCGAGCCCGACCCGAAGGAACTAAAAAGATCAATTTTGGGTTGGGCCTTCGTGTAAACTGCCTAATTTTTCAAGCCCGAGCCCAGGATTTCTCTTCGCCCCGGATTGGCGTTCCGGTTGGCTGGCGAGCGTGATCTTCCTGGACTTGGCTGGTTTCTGGCCAACGATACGGTTTAATTCGCGTGCTCGAAATTGGAAGTATGCACAGTGGTTTTGTACCAAATTAATGTGGAAATATTGGTAGGCAATGATTTCTGCCTATTACATTAACGTGCATGCAATAATTGAAATATGCCAAAGAAGTATGGAAAACGGTTTAATTCAACCGATTGATTTCTCGCTCCTGTCAACCACACCTCCCATGCATGCATGACATGTGTCCTCTGTGGTGCCCACGGCTCTTCCCTGCCATCCTTATCTCTCGGCGAAGTCCCTCGTCCATACGGCTCCTTTTGGAAAGCGCAACTTCCCTTTCCCATCTCTCTCGTTCGTTTGCGAGGGGCTACCGTGGCCAGAGCCCACTGCTCCAAAGCTTGAATGTCCCTATGCAAGACGGGATGTGTGACCACCGCTGCTGCAAACCAGAGTGGGGAGGGGGGGGGGGTATTTTTCTCCCAATTAACGTGCATGCGATATTTATAAATATACGAAGAAACACTATGTAATGTCAATATGGACTATGCGCATACTAAACCTGGGCATTCCTCGGGCCGGGCCTGTCAAAGCCTGACTTGCAAATTCAAGGCCTTAGCCCGGTCGAAAAAACATATATGTAGGCCCTAGCCCAGCCCAAAGGGACTAAAAAGATCAATTTTGGGGTTGGGCCTCTGTGTAAACTGCCTAATTTCCCAAGCCCGAGCCCGGCCCGGCAAACACAACGGGATGAATTGTCAGGCCCGAGCCCGACCCGACCCGAGCCCAAAGGGACTAAAAAGATCAATTTTGGCCCGGGTCTCCATGTAAACTGCCTAATTTCCCAAGCCCGAGCACGGCCCGACATGCACAATGGGATGAATTGTCAGGGCCGAGCCCGACCCTACCCGAGCCCAGCCCAAAGGGACTAAAAAGAACAATTTTGGGCCGGGCCTCCATGTAAACTGCCAATTTCCCAAGCCCGGGCCCGGCCCGGCATACACAATGGGAGAAAATGTCAGGCCCGAGCCCGACCCGGCCCAGGTTTTTCGGCCGGGTTTGGGACGGGTCGTCGGGCCGGGCTGCCCATACCCGGGTCTAGCGCATACTTGGGAGGGGGGGGATTGTTAACTGATAATTATTACAAAGGTTGTGGAGATAACAAAAGAAAAACCAAGGGCATGTTCAGTTGGTGGTCAAAAAATTCTTCACTTCTAAAAGAAAAACTGATGCAAACTTACTAAGAAAACATGTCACATGTGGGTTCATACTCTCAAGCTTTGATTCCTTTATTTTTTACGGTCAACTTTGATAGTTTTTAACAACAGTTGTAGTGATAAAAAGATTATAGCTGCCAAAATGGTCCAGACAGTAGCTAACACATGTTAACAACATGTCTTAGCAACACGTCACACGTAGGAGTAGGTAGTATCAATGGAACACGTAGTAAGGATGAAGTGCAAATCTCGCGGAAAATATCCCGTGCTTCCTAGGGGGTTATATGCAAAACAACAAAGAATCTGCCATAGAAAAGGCGGCCCACTTTCAAATTTGTGGAGCTGGGGCCCGATTAGCGAGCTTCCTCTTTCATTGAAGAAGGGGTTGCCTCTGTACCAGCGTCTGACTGACAAGAACCTTATCATAAATAAAGGATTCAAATATCATGAACCCTTCCATGTGTGACGGTGCACAATCCTTGGGCTCGTTGCCCATTTTCTTTTCTTCCCTGCCAAGTTCCAATTTATGTCGTTTGTCTCGCCAAGAACTCTTTCAAAATACGGTGTGAATAACATAAGCAACCAGCTGACAGTGCCGTTGCAGATTAGTGCATTTTCAGCAGCTCCGCAGGGGATCCACCATTAAACACCTGCCAAAGTAAAATAAATCGGTAGTGGGCTAGTGGCCATGCAAGTATTTTCCCAGTTCAGGGGAAAATGGGAGCGTATCACGTTGCACAGAATGACAGAGACCAGACCAGCTTTGCATGGTTTGTTTATTCAGTCACGAACTAGCCGTTGCGAGCCCCAAAGCATGGAAAACTGATAAAGTAAGAGTAGATTAACATCCGAGATTACGTGGTGACGCCAAGGCAACAGGCCGATTTGATTAGGCTGTTAGATTAAGCATGAACCCTGTTATTTTAAGCGTGAAATCGTGATGAGCAGTCAATAATCAAATCGGAGTGCGATGCGGAGGAGGGCCAGGTCGGATGGCGCGTGTGGCTGTGGCCCAGCCTGAGCCTGAGCGTGAGCAAGCCGACCGTTGCGGTGGCTCCCGCACGCCTGGCCTAGCTCCAGACTCGCATGTATTTTTGCTGTGCTTTCGCCGTCGTCGTCGGGTTTCGCGGCCATGCCGACGGTGTGACTCTTCAGGCTCACGTAAACTGCTTCTGCCGAGTTTTGCAGGGGAGGTCCATCATGTATTGCACGCACATTCAAAATTACAACTCTGGTGTGGTACTCCCGAATTACTTATCGCAAAAATTATTTAAAAAATGATGTACTTAGAGCATCTACAGCCATGATGGACAAATATGACCCCTCAATACTCCTCAAATCGCGTCGTCCACATCTGTGTATCTCATATCCAAACCCATGTATCCATCTTAACTCATGCAATGTCGATCAAACTACGTGGATCAACTGACCAGACATAGGATAGAACAATAGTTCACCAAAAGATTACGAACGACTGTTCAAAGGTCTACCAAAGTTCACATAAACGACGGACAACTTTAAACTACATGTAAAACTTGAAATGAAATTGAACTTCACCACTTCCGGGCCGGCCCTTTCCCCTTCCGGTCACCAACGCAGTTGTAGTCGGCAGCGGCTGGTGGAAGATCGTCCGATTCGTCGGACGAGGAGGAGGAGACGATGACGAGGCCCTTTAGGCGCTGGACGGGGCCCTGCGGGCGCCTGAGCTTGGCCAGCCGACCCGCCTCCGTCGCCTTCTCCTTTGCCTCCTGCTCGGACTGCTCGACGGCAAGCTGGAGAACCTTCGCGTTCTTCTGGGGGAGTTTTGATGCATTTTTTTGGCACAAGATGAAAACTAGATTCATTCAAAAGTTTTGTTCATTCTAGATTTATTTAGAATGGTTGAGTATGATGGATGTGTTGATGAATGGATGAATATGATGGATGTGTGAATGAATGGATTAATGGGTGTATTTAGAATTGATATGTTTGGTATTGATATATTTAGAATGGATATGTTCGATATTGATTCTAGTAGTTTGAAGTTTTGGTATGTTTTGTATTGATATATTTAGAATGGATATTCATATGCATGTTTGGAATTGCTATGAATTCATATTTATATATGTGTGGATGGATAAATGAATGATGATGAATGAATGTTTTACAATGATGAATGTGTGGATATTCCCATGTTGATAAATGATTCATATGCATATATGCATACTTGATGAATGATGAATGCATATTCCAATGTAGATGAATGAATGTTGTTGATATTAGTGGATTAGATTTTTTTTCTATAATGAGGAGTATAAGTGCATCTAGTGTCACCACTAGTTGGTTTTGGAGTGTTGACGACAAACGTGGTTGAGGGACTAATGTATTTGCGAGTTTCACAGGAGAACACAGGTAGAAGCCCCCTATTGATTCAGTTTACCCATCAAAGATGAACCCTAAAAATGTATGAAGACATTGAAGACAATGGTAGTTCGTGAATACATTCGTGTCGAAGATAATGACACGTGAAGACATTCATTTGGAGAAAATGGAGCGCGAAGACATGGTTGTTTCATAGTTTCATTTTCTTCTTTCTTGAGTCATAGGAACCACGGAACTGTCAAGTGGGGTTCAAGTGAGCAAAGTTAGAAAACTGATGTGGTGCTTAACCCAAATCCTATGTCTTCGAGCGAAGACTAATGAGAGAAAAATCTTATCCTATTTGGATAAGTCAGCTTTACTTGTAGCCCAAGTCAAGTTGTCGCGTGTGTTTGGAATTCGACCGTTGGACACGTGTCAGTTCCTTAATGACCTAGGGTCATTTCGGACATATCATGTCGGGTTGCCTCCTGGCTATAAATAGCCCACCCCTCCACCATAAATTGGTGGCTGCTCAGAGTTAGTGCACGGCTTTTGTCATTTGAGAGCAACCCACCTCCGAAGCCTTTGAGAGAGAATCCTTGCGAGGACAAAACCCAAAAACCCAGAGCTAAAGAGTATTTGGCGTCACTGAAGTCTTTCCGTCCATGTGATCTGAAGACTTATTACACTTGAAGAATGTGATCTTCCAGTCGGTTAGGCGTCGCGTTCTGAGGATCCAAGAGTCATTGTGGATCACTGGTTGAAAGGGCATGCGGTGCCCTCATGTGTGGTTTTGATAATTGATGACATTCTCTATGGACTAACGGTTGCATTGAGTTATATTTGAAGAATTTGTCCATAGGCATTTCTTGAAGTCCATGTGTTGGTTTCAAGGAGTTTATGTGTTGACCAAGGTGCTATTAGGGAATTATCCAAAGATTGATCATGTGAGAGTTGAGCTTATTGCAAGCATGTCTTAAAGATGAAGATTGTGTGATCATTCATGCTTACCTTCAAGTCATCATCCAAATGAAAAGAGTCGGAAAGGTTCAAGCACTACAGCACAACACTAAATTGGGGGCAATTAACTGTCGGGAGAAATACAAGAATGAGGGCAAATCATCTGCCGGTGATCTTGTTACTGCCGATAGAAGTGCATAACAGCGGTGAAACTGCCGGTAGAATTTAAGCAACAAGGGCATGCACACTGCCAGCAATGATGTCTGCATCTTAGGTCATAAAAACTGCCAGGAGAGCTGAATTATGGCTCACTATGTGTCGGGCCTGCCTGTGGCGCGAGCCCAAAATAATATTGGGCCCAAACGCGCGCTGGCGCGGGAGAGCGCGCGACATATTAAAACTTTTCACTCAAAAGAATTACAGCCACCGCTCAAAAAAAGAAAGAAAGAATTACAGCCACCCCACGACCTGTTCTTGTTGGAAATATGCCCTAGAGGCAATAATAAAATGGTTATTATTATATTTCCTTGTTCATGATAATTGTCTGTTGTTCATGCTATAATTGTATTGACCGGAAACTGTAATACATGTGTGAATACATAGACCACCACATGTCCCTAGTGAGCCTCTAGTTGACTAGCTCGTTGATCAACAGATGGTCATGGTTTCCTGACTATGGACATTGGATGTCATTGATAACGGGATCACATCATTAGGAGAATGATGTGATGGACAAGACCCAATACTAAGCATAGCACAAGATCGTGTAGTTCGTTTGCTAAAGCTTTTCTAATGTCAAGTATCATTTACTTAGACCATGAGATCGTGCAACCCCCGGATACCGTAGGAATGCTTTGGGTGTGCCAAATGTCACAACATAACTGGGTAGCTATAAAGGTGCACTACAGGTATCTCCGAAAGTGTCTGTTGGGTTGGCACGAATCGAGATAGGGATTTGTCACTCCGTATGATGGAGAGGTATCTCTGGGCCCACTCGGTAATGCATCATCATAATGAGCTCAATGTGACTAAGTAGTTGGTCACGGGATCATGCATTGCGTAATGAGTAAAGTGACTTGCCGGTAACGAGATTGAACGAGGTATTGGGATACCAACGATCGAATCTCGGGCAAGTAACGTACCGATTGACAAAGGGAGTTGTATACGAGATTACTTGAATCCTCGACATTGTGGTTCATCTGATGAGATCATCGTGGAACATGTGTGAGCCAACATGGGTATCCAGATCTCGCTGTTGGTTATTGGCCAGAGAGCTGTCTCGGTCATGTCTGCATGATTCCCGAACACGTAGGGTCTACACACTTAAGGTTCGATGATGCTAGGGTTATAAGGAAGATTTGTATGTGATTACCGAATGTTGTTCGGAGTCCCGGATGAGACCCCGGACGTCACGAGGAGTTCCGGAATTGTCTGGAGGTGAATATTTATATATGGGAAGTCATCATACGGTCACCGGAAATATTCGGGGGTATACCGGTACTGTACCGGGACCACCGGAGGGGTTCCGGGGGCCCACCTGCCCCGGAGGGCCTTATGGGCTGTAGGTGGAAGGGAACCAGCCCCTAAGTGGGCTGGGTGCCATCCCCCCTAGGGCCCATGCGCCTAGGGTTGGGGGGAACCCTAAAGGGGGCGCCCCCCTTGCTTGGGGGGCAAGCTCCCTCCCCCTTGGCCGTCGCCCCCCTCTAGATCTCATCTAGAGGGGCCGGCCCCCTTCCCCCTTCTCCCTATAAATAGAGGGGTGGAGGGAGGGGTGCAGCACCACATCCAAGGCGCAGCCCCTCCCCTCCCCAACACCTCTCCTCCTCCGCGTGAGCTTGGCGAAGGCCTGTGATACATCTCCAACGTATCTATAATTTTTGATTGTTCCATGCTATCATATTACCCCTTTTGGATGTTTATGGGCTTTACTTTACACTTTTATATCATTTTTTGGGACTAACCTACTAACCGGAGGCCCAGCCCATATTGCTGTTTTATTGCCTATTTCAGTGTTTCGAAGAAAAGGAATATCAAACGGAGTCTAAACGGAATGAAACCTTCGGGAGCGTGATTTTTGGAAAGGATATGATCCGGGAGACTTGGAGTTAAAGCCAGGGAAGGTTCGAGGAAGCCAGGAGATAGGAGGGTGCGCCCACCCCCTAGGCGCGCCCCCTGTCTCCTGGGCCCCTCGGGGCTCCCCTGACCGACTTCTTTTCCCTATATAAGTCCACGTAACCTAAAAACATCGAGGAGAAGATAGATCGGGAGTTCCGCCACCGCAAGCCTCTGTAGCCACCAAAAACCTCTCGGGAGCCCGTTCCGGCACCCTGCCGGAGGGGGGATCCCTCACCGGTGGCCACCTTCATCATCCCGATGCTCTCCATGATGAGGAGGGAGTAGTTCACCCTCGGGGCTGAGGGTATGTACCAGTAGCTATGTGTTTGATCTCTTTTTCTCTCTCTCTCTCTCTCTCTCTCTCTCTCTCTCTCGTGTTCTCTCTATGGCACGATCTTGATGTATCGCGAGCTTTGCTATTATAGTTGGATCTTATGATGTTTCTCCCCCCTCTACTCTCTTGTGATGAATTGAGTTTTCCTCTTGAAGTTATCTTGTCGGATTGAGTCTTTAAGGATTTGAGAACACTTGATGTATGTCTTGCCGTGCTTATCTGTGGTGACAATGGGATATTCACGTGATCAACTTGATGTATGTTTTGGTGATCAACTTGCGGGTTCCGCCCATGAACCTATGCATAGGGGTTGGCACACGTTTTCGTCTTGACTCTCTGGTAGAAACTTTGGGGCACTCTTTGAAGTACTTTGTGTTGGTTGAATAGATCAATCTGAGATTGTGTGATGCATATCGTATAATCATGCCCATGGATACTTAGGTGACAATGGAGTATCTAGGTGACATTAGGGTTTTGGTTGATTTGTGTCTTAAGGTGTTATTCTAGGATGAACTCTATGATAGGTTGAACGGAAAGAATAGCTTCATGTTATTTTACTACAAACTCTTGAATAGATAGAACAGAAAGGATAACTTTGAGGTGGTTTCGTACCCTACCATAATCTCTTCATTTGTTCTCTGCTATTAGTGGCTTTGGAGTGACTCTTTGTTGCATGTTGAGGGATAGTTATATGATCTAACTATGTTATTATTGTTGAGAGAACTTGCACTAGTGAAAGTATGAACCCTAGGCCTTGTTTCCTAGCATTGCAATACCGCTTATGCTCACTTTTATCATTAGTTACCTTGCTGTTTTTATATTTTCAGATTACAAAAACCTATATCTACCATCCATATTGCACTTGTATCACCATCTCTTCGCCGAACTAGTGCACCTATACAAATTACCATTGTATTGGGTGTATTGGGGACACAAGAGACCCTTTGTTATTTGGTTGCAGGGTTGTTTGAGAGAGACCATCTTCATCCTATGCCTCCCACGGATTGATAAACCTTAGGTCATCCACTTGAGGGAAATTTGCTACTGTCCTACAAACCTCTGCACTTGGAGGCCCAAGAACGTCTACAAGAAGAAGGTTGTGTAGTAGACATCAGCCTGCCGGAGAACTGCCACTCCATCTGTAACGCCCCGGATACAACTTTCCATATTCGTAACTCCAACTCTTGCCTTTTCCAGAGATGCGATATGATATTTCCTCCGTGGTTGGGTTTTGTCTTTTGTTTTGCATTTTGTTCATGTCATGCATCTCATCTCACAGCATCATACGCATTGCATCCGCATGTTTTCTTAGCTTGCATCCGTTCGTAGTTGCCGCTTTTCCCCCTTGCCTTCGTTGACCAATCCGAGTCTAACCGGGTTTTCGATTCCCTCTTGTCTGACCGTTTGACCCTCTCTACTCTTTTCTCAAACCCCTCGCGTGCGTTCGAAACTTGCCCGAACCCGAACCGCTCAGTCATCATCGTTGGGTTCGGATCATCCCCAAACGTCTATAAAACATCTCCGTTTTCTTATTTGGATCCCCTAACCTATTTTTTCTCGACCGCCTGATTTTGATCGGACGTACCGAGTTAATCCCAACCCTAATCCCCTACCTATATAAATTGCCTAACCCTAGTCCCATCCATCCATCAAATCTTCCGCCGCCGCCGCCACTCCACCAAATCCCCTAGGGATCCATCCCCAACCAGCCAGCCTCTCTCCCTCCCTCGTTTTCACCATCAGACCAACCAGAGTGCACCCGATCCAGATCCTCTCCCGCCTCCGACCACCTCCCGGGTTTTGCGCCGCCGACCAACACAGCCGCCACCTCCTCTGTTCCTGAGGCCCAGCCTTCTCTCGCTCTCGTGCGCGAGCACACGCCCGAGGAGCTCGAGCAGGGGAGCCCCGATCCCGCAGTGCCAGGCACCCCATCCTTCCCTGCCTCGAGCGAGGAGCTCGTCCTCGACCCCAAGCCACTTCTCCCCCGGCAATCGAAGCCACCAACCAGCGCACCCCTGCATTCCTCGATCCAGTCCGTCACCCCCGAGCAGCTCGCGAGGCACCGGCCTCCTCAGCTCCTCCGGCCCTGCAGCAACCTCGCCGGAGCTGCACCCGCGTCACCGTCAGCGAGCACCGACCAGGACCGGCCTCGTCCCGCTCCTTTCCTCCTCCTGTTCCACTCCTCCCCGTGCTCATCTCTCTCTCCCGTGCATAGGAACACCATGACCGCACCGAAGCTTTGCCTCGTTCCCCAGCCGTCGCCTGCTTCGTCATCGTCGCTCCAACCCCGCCGTCGCCCCGTTCTTCTGCAAGCCGTGCCCGTGCTGCCGCAGTAGCGCCGCCATGGACGCCGAGCCGCGACGAATCCGACCTCCTCCCGTTCCCCTGCTTCGGATCTGGTGCTCCACACCCCCTTCCTTGCGCCTGCGGCCTCCCGCTCGTCGCCGTGGCCGACGGCCTCCTGAACCTGCTGATGGCCAAGTCCCATCGCGCCGCGCCTGTCCAGCCTCTGCTTCGACCAGAGGAGGATGATGCCTCGTTCAACGCCTGTTGACCGCGCGAGCATCGCCAGCGCCTCCCTCCTCGTTCGATCCAGCGTGTGGCCCAGCTCCCCCCTGCGCCAAGCCCAATGTGAGGAAGCCCATCTTCTATTTGCCCCTGTGCACTGTTGGCCGAGCAGTTTCGGCCCGTTGTGTGTTTTTTTACTGCTGCGAATTTAACATTATCCAGTGTATTACAGTTTTGCAGAAAACCCCTCCATGTTCATGCATATAATAACTCATTAACCGTGCATCGGATGTAAATGATTCAAACATGTAAAATGCTTAGAATTTTGTGTAGATTAATAATTTGCCACTTTCATCCATGTTGAATATGTTTAAACATGTTGTTTGCATTAATTTGCTAAAATGCCATGTTAAAATGATTTATTTCCTAATTAAATAACCGTAGCTCCAATGTTAATAAAATTTATATGTAAATGGGGTGGAAAAATGCCTAGTTTAACATGGTCCACTTTATTTTCCTGTTTAACAACATTAAAATATGTTTTAGGGCAGAACAGTAGCTAATTCAAAATATGCATATGGGGTTTTTCCGGAATTGTTGCTTGTTGTTCCGGCCTCATTTAAACTTGCCTAAATAGTTAGTTTACTTATGCCTCACCTCTTGCCATGTTTAACAACATTTAATATTGTTTGGTATCTTAAACGAGATTAAACCAAATATGTCAATGTGGTGTTTCGTCAATATGCAACTCGTTGCATATTGAGCTCCACTTAACTTGTAGTATTGTTTGTTGCACTTTGCCATGCCATGCCTCATTAAACCGGACATGCATCATACTTGTTTGTGCATCATGCCACGTTTATGCTTGTGCATTTACCATGTTGTTTGTTTCTTTCCGGTGTTGCTTCTTAGTCCCGGGAATGTTGCGATTGTGAGGATTCGTTCGACTACTCCCGTTCGTCTTCTTCATGGACTCGTTCTTCTTCCTTTTGGGATATCAGGCAAGATGACCGCTACCCTGGATCTCACTACTATCATTGCTATGCTAGTTGCTTCGTTCTATCGCTTTGCTGCGCTTCCTATCTTTTGCTCTTCAAGCCTCCCAATTTGCCATGTCAGCCTCTAACCTTTTCACCCTTCCTAGCAAACCGTTGATTGGCTATGTTACTGCTTTGCTCAGCCCCTCTTATAGCGTTGTTAGTTGCAGGTGAAGTTGAAGATTGCTCCATGGTGGACAGGATTATGTTGGGATATCACAATATCTCTTATTTAATTAATGCATCTATATACTTGGTAAAGGGTGGAAGGCTCGGCCTTATGCCTGGTGTTTTGTTCCACTCTTGCCGCCCTAGTTTCCGTCATACCGGTGTTATGTTACAGGATTTTGCGTTCCTTACGCGGTCGGGTGATTTATGGGACCCCCTTGACAGTTTGCTTTGAATAAAACTCCTCCAGCAAGGCCCAACCTTGGTTTTACCATTTGCCTCACCACCACCTATACCCTTCCCTTGGGTCGGCCAACCCGAGGGTCATCTTTATTTCAGCCCCCCCGGGCCAGTGCTTGTCTAAGTGCTGGTCCGAACCGAGTAGACTGCGGGGCCCCCTCGGGGAAACTCGAGGTCTGGTTTTACTCGTAGGATGTCTCATCCGGTGTTGCCCTGAGAACGAGATATGTGCAGCTCCTATCGGGATTGTCGGCGCATCGGGCGGCTTTGCTGGTCTTATTTTACCATTGTCGAAATGTCTTGTAAACCAGGATTCCGAGACTGATCGGGTCTTCCTGGGAGAAGGAATATCCTTCATTGATCGCGAGAGCTTATCATGGGCTAAGTTGGGACACCCCTGCAGGGTATAAACTTTTGAGAGCCGTGCCCGCGATTATGTGGCAGATGGGAATTTGTTAATGTCCGGTTGTAGATAACTTGACACCAGATCCGTATTAAAATGCATCAACCGCGTGTGTAGCCGTGATGGTCTCTTCTCGGCGGAGTCCGCGAAGTGAACATGGTCTTTGGGTTATGATTGACGTAAGTAGGTGTTCAGGATCACCTCTTGATCATTGCTAGTTGACGACCGTTCCTTTGTTTCTCTTCTCGCTCTCATTTGCGTATGTTAGCCACCATATATGCTTAGCCGCTGCTGCAACCTCACCACTTTACCCCTTCCTTTCCCATTAAGCTTTGCTAGTCTTGATACCCATGGTAATGGGATTGCTGAGTCCTCGTGGCTCACAGATTACTACAACAACAGTTGCAGGTACAGGTTACGCGATGATCATAACGCGAGAGTGATGCTTGCTTGCGTTGAGTTCTTCTTCTGCTTCTTCTTCGATCAGGGGATAGGTTCCAGGTCGGCAGCCTGGGCTAGCAGGGTGGATGTCGTTTGAGCTTCTGTTTGTGTTTCATCCGTAGTCGGATGTTGCTCTTATGTAATATGATGTTGTGTTCGTGTGGCATTGTATGCCTTTTGTATGTATCCCCATCTATTATGTCATGTTGATGTAATGATATCCACCTTGCAAAAGCATCTTCAAGATGCGCTTCTATCCTTGGTGGGACCTTCGAGTTCCTTTAGGATAGGGTCGCATCTTGGGCGTGACAAGTTGGTATCAGAGGCTCGACCGACCATAGGAGCCCCCTTGATTGTTGGCCGTTGTTGAGTCTAGAAGAAAACTATTTTGAGTCTTAGGATTATATATATCGGAGAGTAGGATTCTTTTTACTCCTCAGCCCCCTTCGTCGCTCTGGTGAGGACTCCTGACATAGATGTTTTGTCTTTCCTCTCCTCAAATTTCACTATTTTTTTTAGGATCATGCGGGTATATTGGGATCGTTCCGATATTCTTATGACGAGAACATTGTTCTTGGTGCCTCCTGTCATTTAGGGGTTGTGGCAGTGTCCCGAGGAGTTGAGCTCTGAGGTGTTGTCGTCATAATTTTATCGTTGCAGTTCTGGAATACCTGAGTTTTGCCGACATCAAAAATCTCTTTTATGCAGTTGTTGGTGAGATAACCCCGATGCCACCCAGTACTGGGGAGTTCGGGAGTATTGCCATAGCTCGTATAACGGATGCTTTTCGAAGGTTGAGGTACACGATTTCCGGAGTTTTCTTGGTTATGTGTTGACGGATGGATACAGCTGGATGTAGGGATTGTTAGTTTGGGTGAGATATATTGCTTCCCCTGTATCCCCAACACCAGATTGCATAACCAGAAAGTTTCGGGAGTTTATAGGTGGGAATTCAAGTAGCTCCTAGAATATCTTTTCGACAGATGCATGATATGAGATTGGGGTTCGACGTCTAGTGGTCCGCCTATCCATGGTCGTTTTTTACAGTGGTCTCGTTGTGTCTTAAAGAACCCTTGGCTATGCTGGTTCGGGGACACTTCGTATGTCATGTGCACTGCCTTGTACATGATGGTGCTGTACGATCGAGCCCGTGTGGGCCCCACCACGAAAACTTCGGACGAAATCTCTATCATATGTTTGTTCCGGCTTATTCTGCAAGCCAATCCTTTGTTTTGTTTTATTTGTGGTATTCGAGTTGCTTCGAAGTCAAATGTTGAATCCATACCTTTTCCTAAATGGTGTTCTCATATTGCTATGTGAATACTAATCCTTTTTGATCATTGAGGTTGTTATGTTAATTCTTTTCCAACCGGTGCGCTTCTCTTCGAGTTGATCCCATCATTCTCCCCATCCGCAAGATCAATTCTAAGTTTTCTCAACGGTGTTTGTTTCGTTCATCCCAAGTTGTCTTTGTTTTTCCCCACCTCCCACCCTTTTCTTCAAGGACTCATTTATTTTAATCAAGTATCCATTTATTCATGTGAAGTCACTTCACTCTTTTCAATCAATGTTCTGATCCGGTGATCCCTCGTGAAGATGCTCACGAGCTTCAAGTTCATCATCCTCCGTTCTTTTTTGCTTCTCCGGTGGATCCAATTCAAGCTTTCAGTGTTGATCATATTCCTTTCCTCGTGTCAAATGCTTTCTCATGCCGGCGCACCTCTCAATCACTCACCTCTTGCTATTCATTTGTTCCAGAGTGTTGAAGATATCTCAGAAGATTTGTGTTTCCATTCTTAATCCGTTCAAGCCATTTGGAGATTGTTATCTCATTCAAGCCATTTAATTCAACCGGTGCAATCTCTCTTTAAAATCGTTTCCAACGGTGTTTTCTTTTGAGTGGGCCCTAACCCACAGGTCTTTTCCCAGGATCTTACCTGACTCTTCTAATTTTTCCCGGAGCTATTCCTGATTTCTTTTCAAAGTTTGACGTAAGAATGAATTTTCATCAGTCAGATGTCTTCTTCAAGATCGCTTTCAAATTCTTTTGATCGTTGGTTCAACCTTTCTATTCTTCATCCCGGAGTGTCTCAACAATTTTGGTGGTTCTCGTCATCATTCTCAACATTTGAAGACCGAAGAAGAATTTCTCTTAAATCTTGGTCCATTCTCTTGAGTATTCATGGTTCTAGCTTCATGCTATCCTCATAATTGTTTTGATTGTGACAATTCTTTTCTTACCATCCGGAGCATTTCATGAGTTGTTTCCATTTCTTTCCTCCGAAGGCCATCATGTCATAATTCTTCATTCTCAGCGTGTAGCTATCATTCTCCAAATCTTACCGGTGCATCGTTCAAATACCCTCTAATCAGTTCATGATCTCTTCGTTCTCATGTATCTAAATCCCCTCAAGTATCTTCATTCATTTTCCAATTCTTCCCAGTGAATTGTGCCTTTGCTACTTTCATTTTCAATTCTTACGGTGGTTCGTTCAAGATTTCACTTCCTTCATTATCATATCAAATATTCGTTGTTTCCAAATCCCACCGGTGGTTCCATCAATACCTTCTCAAGTTTACGCTATATCCCTCTTAATCCTTTCTACGAGAATAAGTAATATGCAAAATCCATTGCTTGCCATCAATTTAATTTGATGAAGGATAAGCATACAATAAATCTTATTCTTATTTCCTCGAGGTGATTCAATTCTTTTCTTCCGGAGATTATTCATGATGAATAAATTCTTGATTACAAGTGATTCATCTTTCTTTCCGGAGTTGGTCATCATATCACATTCTCGGTTCGAGAGGCTTCATATTTCTTTTCGGAGTTCCAAGCTCTCTCAATTATCTCGTCGTGAAGCTCCATCTAAATCATTGCAAGGATTCACCTTGTGTTTTCAACTTCTCTTTCTTTTTATCATCCTTTTATTATCGGAGTTCTTCATGGAGGCTCTACATGGTGGTTCATCAAGGATTCTCTTCATTCTTCAATTGTTCTTCAAGATTTCTCTCGAAGTTACGACCCGCCAAGCTATACTCAAAAATAAACATGGTGCTCAACACATATTTTGTTTTGAGGAGCTCAAGTATTCTTCATCTTGCATTCCAAAGTGCAATTCTTTCTACCTTATCTTTTGAGATGGTGTTATATCATTCTTGACAATTTTTTTATTCATGTTTCGCGATTCACATGTTGTCAAGAATGAGGTATTTTAAATCCATCAATCTCTTCTCTGGAGTTATCTTGGTATAGATTTCACCTAAAGCCTTCCCAAAGGAATGTTGCTATTGTGGTGCTTATCAATGATCCAAGTTTTCTCCTATCCTCTCGGCGAAAGCAGTTTTGCATCTCCTTGTTGATCTCAAGCAAGCAATTGTTTCCATTAGTGGACGGTCGTCACCTCATAATTTTGAGATGTTTTCCATAAGCCCACTACAAACTTATTCGTTTCGTTGTTGGTTTTCCAACAACTCCGTTATAACCTTCTTGGAAGGGTGCTTTCCAAGTTCTTTTGTGGCAGAAGTTGTCATTTTCTTCTCCGTCCCTTTATCCCAACGGTCTAACTTCTATTCTTTCGTTACGGAGGCATTGTGATGTTGTGCTCTTCACCCATCACCTCGTTTGGTGAGGATTGTCTTCTTTTCTGGCTTATCCATTTAACCGGAGTGTTGTATCATCTCTTCAATATCTTTTCATCTCATCAAGTTTTCTTCTCTTTTCTACCGGAGTGCTGTCCTAATTATGTCATTCTTGTTCCTTGGCTATCTCATTAAACCGAGGTGGTCATATTCTTTTCGTTCGTGAAGCTCTTATTTCCATGTCTTTCAACTTTCAAGTTCTCGTAATGTTCCTTGTTCCTCTTTTCTAACGGATTGGTTGCAATCTCATTCATCTTTGTTGTACTCTTTCTTTTAAATTGCTCAACCTCTCAAGGTTCGTGGTTTCACTCGTTCGTCAAAGAAGCAACTTAGTTTTACCTCTCCTCTTCCTCTTCCTTTTCCCTCCGGTGCCATCCTAGATCTCGGGACGAGATCCTCTCGTAGTGCAGGAGTGTTGTAACGCCCCGGATACAACTTTCCATATTCGTAACTCCAACTCTTGCCTTTTCCGGAGATGTGATATGATATTTCCTCCGTGGTTGGGTTTTGTCTTTTGTTTTGCATTTTGTTCATGTCATGCATCTCATCTCACAGCATCATACGCATTGCATCCGCATGTTTTCTTAGCTTGCATCCGTTCGTAGTTGCCGCTTTTCCCCCTTGCCTTCGTTGACCGATCCGAGTCTAACCGGGTTTTCGATTCCCTCTTGTCTGACCGTTTGACCCTCTCTACTCTTTTCTCAGACCCCTCGCATGCGTCCGAAACTTGCCCGAACCCGAACCGCTCAGTCATCATCGTTGGGTTCGGATCATCCCCAAACATCTATAAAACATCTCCGTTTTCTTATTTGGACCCCCTAACCTATTTTTTTCTCGACCGCCTGATTTTGATCGGACGTACCGAGTTAATCCCAACCCTAATCCCCTACCTATATAAATTGCCTAACCCTAGTCCCATCCATCCATCAAATCTTCCGCCGCCGCCGCCACTCCACCAAATCCCCTAGGGATCCATCCCCAACCAGCCAGCCTCTCTCCCTTCCTCGTTTTCAGCATCAGACCAACCAGAGTGCACCCGATCCAGATCCTCTCCCACCTCCGACCACCTCCCGGGTTTTGCGCCGCCGACCAACACAGCCGCCACCTCCTCTGTTCCCAAGGCCCAGCCTTCTCTCGCTCTCGTGCGCGAGCACGCGCCCGAGGAGCTCGAGCTGGGGAGCCCCGATCCCGCAGTGCCAGGCACCCCATCCTTCCCTGCCTCGAGCGAGGAGCTCGTCCTCGACCCCAAGCCACTTCTCCCCCGGCAATCGAAGCCACCAACCAGCGCACCCCTGCATTCCTCGATCCAGTCAGTCACCCCCGAGCAGCTCGCGAGGCACCGGCCTCCTCAGCTCCTCCGGCCCTGCAGCAACCTCGCCGGAGCTGCAACCGCGTCACCGTCGGCGAGCACCGACCAGGACCGGCCTCGTCCCGCTCCTTTCCTCCTCCTGTTCCACTCCTCCCCGTGCTCATCTCTCTCTCCCGTGCACAGGAACACCATGACCGCGCCGAAGCTTTGCCTCGTTCCCCAGCCATCGCCTGCTTCGTCATCGTCGCTCCAACCCCGCCGTCGCCCCGTTCTTCTGCAAGCCGTGCCCGTGCTGCCGCAGCAGCGCCGCCACGGACGCCGAGCCGCGACGAATCCGACCTCCTCCCGTTCCCCTGCTTCGGATCTGGTGCTCCACACCCCCTTCCTTGCGCCTGCGGCCTCCCGCTCGTCGCTGTAGCCGACGGCCTCCTGAACCTGCTGATGGCCAAGTCCCATCGCGCCGCGCCTGTCCAGCCTCTGCTTCGACCAGAGGAGGATGATGCCTCGTTCAACGCCTGTTGACCGCGCGAGCATCGCCAGCGCCTCCCTCCTCATTCGATCCAACGTGTGGCCCAGCTCCCCCCTGCGCCAAGCCCAATGTGAGGAAGCCCATCTTCTATTTGCCCCTGTGCACTGTTGGCCGAGCTGTTTCGGCCCGTTGTGTGTTTTTTTTACTGCTGCAAATTTAACATTATCCAGTGTATTACAGTTTTGCAGAAAACCCCTCCATGTTCATGCATATAATAACTCATTAACCGTGCATCGGATGTAAATGATTCAAACATGTAAAATGCTTAGAATTTTGTGTAGATTAATAATTTGCCACTTTCATCCATGTTGAATATGTTTAAACATGTTGTTTGCATTAATTTGCTAAAATGCCATGTTAAAATGATTTATTTCCTAATTAAATAACCGTAGCTCCAATGTTAATAAAATTTATATGTAAATGGGGTGGAAAAATGCCTAGTTTAACATGGTCCACTTTATTTTCCTGTTTAACAACATTAAAATATGTTTTAGGGCAGAACAGTAGCTAATTCAAAATATGCATATGGGGTTTTTCCGGAATTGTTGCTTGTTGTTCCGGCCTCATTTAAACTTGCCTAAATAGTTAGTTTACTTATGCCTCACCTCTTGCCATGTTTAACAACATTTAATATTGTTTGGTAGCTTAAACGAGATTAAACCAAATATGTCAATGTGTTGTTTCGTCAATATGCAACTCGTTGCATATTGAGCTCCACTTAACTTGTAGTATTGTTTGTTGCACTTTGCCATGCCATGCCTCATTAAACCGGACATGCATCATACTTGTTTGTGCATCATGCCACGTTTATGCTTGTGCATTTACCATGTTGTTTGTTTCTTTCCGGTGTTGCTTCTTAGTCCCGAGAATGTTGCGATTGTGAGGATTCATTCGACTACTCCCATTCGTCTTCTTCATGGACTCGTTCTTCTTCCTTGCGGGATATCAGGCAAGATGACCGCTACCCTGGATCTCACTACTATCATTGCTATGCTAGTTGCTTCGTTCTATCGCTTTGCTGCGCTTCCTATCTTTTGCTCTTCAAGCCTCCCAATTTGCCATGTCAGCCTCTAACCTTTTCACCCTTCCTAGCAAACCGTTGATTGGCTATGTTACTGCTTTGCTCAGCCCCTCTTATAGCGTTGTTAGTTGCAGGTGAAGTTGAAGATTGCTCCATGGTGGACAGGATTATGTTGGGATATCACAATATCTCTTATTTAATTAATGCATCTATATACTTGGTAAAGGGTGGAAGGCTCGGCCTTATGCCTGGTGTTTTGTTCCACTCTTGCCGCCCTAGTTTCCATCATACAGGTGTTATGTTCCCGGATTTTGCGTTCCTTACGCGGTCGGGTGATTTATGGGCCCCCCTTGACAGTTCGCTTTGAATAAAACTCCTCCAGCAAGGCCCAACCTTGGTTTTACCATTTGCCTCACCACCACCTATACCCTTCCCTTGGGTCGGCCAACCCGAGGGTCATCTTTATTTCAGCCCCCCCGGGCCAGTGCTTGTCTAAGTGCTGGTCCGAACCGAGTAGACTGCGGGGCCCCCTCGGGGAAACTCGAGGTCTGGTTTTACTCGTAGGATGTCTCATCCGGTGTTGCCCTGAGAACGAGATATGTGCAGCTCCTATCAGGATTGTCGGCGCATCGGGCGGCTTTGCTGGTCTTGTTTTACCATTATCGAAATGTCTTGTAAACCGGGATTCCGAGACTGATCGGGTCTTCCTGGGAGAAGGAATATCCTTCGTTGATCGCGAGAGCTTATCATGGGCTAAGTTGGGACACCCCTGCAGGGTATAAACTTTCGAGAGCCGTGCCCGCGATTATGTGGCAGATGGGAATTTGTTAATGTCCGGTTGTAGATAACTTGACACCAGATCCGTATTAAAATGCATCAACCGCGTGTGTAGCCGTGATGGTCTCTTCTCGGTGGAGTCCGGGAAGTGAACACGGTCTTTGGGCTATGATTGACGTAAGTAGGAGTTCAGGATCACCTGTTGATCATTGCTAGTTGACGACCGTTCCTTTGTTTCTCTTCTCGCTCTCATTTGCGTATGTTAGCCACCATATATGCTTAGCCGCTGCTGCAACCTCACCACTTTACCCCTTCCTTTCCCATTAAGCTTTGCTAGTCTTGATACCCATGGTAATGGGATTGCTGAGTCCTTGTAGCTCACAGATTACTACAACAACAGTTGCAGGTACAGGTTACGTGATGATCATGACGCGAGAGCGATGCTTGCTTGCGTTGAGTTCTTCTTCTGCTTCTTCTTCGATCAGGGGATAGGTTCCAGGTCGGCAGCCTGGGCTAGCAGGGTGGATGTCGTTTGAGCTTCTGTTTGTGTTTCATCCGTAGTCGGATGTTGCTCTTATGTAATATGATGTTGTATTCGTGTGGCATTGTATGCCTTTTGTATGTATCCCCATCTATTATGTAATGTTGATGTAATGATATCCACCTTGCAAAAGCGTCTTCAAGATGCGCTTCTATCCTTGGTGGGACCTTCGTGTTCCTTTAGGATAGGGTCGCATCTTGGGCGTGACACCATCACCACCACGCCGTCGTGCTGCTGCTGGAGCCATCTTCCTCAACCTCTCCCTCCTCATTGCTGGATCAAGGTGCGGGAGATGTCACCAGGCTGCACGTGTGTTGAACGCGGAGGTGACGTTGTTCGGCGCTTAGATCGGAATCCACCGCGATCTGAATCGCTACGAGTACGACTCCTTCATCCGTGTTCTTGTAACGCTTCCGACTCGCGATCTTCAAGGGTATGAAGATGCACTCCCCTCTCTCTCGTTGCTAGTTACTCCATAGATTGATCTTGGTGATGCATAGAAATTTTTTAATTTCTGCAACGATCCCCAACAGTGGTATCAGAGCTAGGTCTATGCATAGTTTATATGCACGAGTAGAACACAAGTTGTTGTGGGCGTCGATTTTGTCAATTTACTTGCCACTACTAGTCTTATCTTGATTCGGCAGCATCGTGGGATGAAGCGGCCCGGACCGACCTTACACGTACGCTTACGTGAGACAGGTTCCACCGACTGACATGCACTAGTTGCATAAGGTGGCTAGCTGGTGTCTGTCTCTTCCACTTTAGTCGGATCGGATTCGATGAAAAGGGTCCCTATGAAGGGTAAATAGCAATTGGCATATCACGTTGTGGTTTTGGCGTAGGTAAGAAACGTTCTTGCTAGAAACCTATAGCAGCCACGTAAAAACTTGCAACAACAATTATAGGACGTCTAACTTGTTCTTGCGGCATATGCCGTGTGATGTGATATGGCCAAAAGGATGTGATAAATGAAATATATGTGATGTATGAGATTGACATGTTCTTGTAATAGGAATCACGACTTGCATGTCGATGAGTATGACAACCGGCAGGAGCCATAGGAGTTTTCTTAATTCATTGTATGACCTGCGTGTCAATGAATAATGCCATGTAATTACTTTACTTTATTGCTAAACCGTTAGCCATAGTAGTAGAAGTAATCGTTGGCGAGACAACTTCATGAAGACATGATGATGGAGATCATGGTGTCATGCCGGTGACGATGATGATCATGGTGCCCCGAAGATGGAGATCAAAAGGAGCAAAATGATATTGGCCATATCATGTCACTATTTGATTGCATGTGATGTTTATCACGTTTTACATCTTATATGCTTAGAACGATGGTAGCATAAATAAGATGATCCCTCATAAAATTTCAAGAAAGTGTTCCTCCTAACTGTGCACCGTTGCGAAGGTTCATTGTTTTGAAGCACCACGTGATGATCGGGTGTGATAGATTCTAATGTTCGAATACAACGGGTGTAAGCCAGATTTACACATGCAAAACACTTACGTTGACTTGACGAGCCTAGCATGTACAAACATGGCCTCGGAACACAAGAGACCGAAGGGTCGAATATGAGTCGCATAGAAGATACGATCAACATGAAGATGTTCATTGATGATGACTAGTCCGTCTCACTAATGATCAGACATGGCCTAGTTGACTCGGATCATGTATCACTTAGATGACTAGAGGGATGTCTATCCGAGTGGGAGTTCATTAAATAATTTGATTAGATGAACTTAATTATCATGAACTTAGTCTAAAATCTTTGCAATATGTCTTGTAGATCAAATGGCCCACGCTAATGTTGCCCTCAACTTCAACGCGTTCCTAGAGAAAACCAAGCTGAAAGACGATGGTAGCAACTATACGGACTGGGTCCGGAACTTGAGGATCATCCTCATAGCTGCCAAGAAAGCATATGTCCTAGATGCATCGCTAGGTGAAGCACCCATTTTCCCAGCAACTCAAGACATTATGAATGCCTGGCAATCGCGTAGTGATGATTACTCCCTGGTTCAGTGCGGCATGCTTTACAGCTTAGAACCGGAGCTCCAAAAGCGTTTTGAGCAGCACGGAGCATATGAGATGTTCCAAGAGCTGAAAATGGTTTTCCAAGCTCATGCCCGGGTCGAGAGATATGAAGTCTCCGACAAGTTCTACAGTTGTAAGATGGAGGAGAATGGTTCTGTCAGCGAGCACATACTCAAAATGTTTGGGTTGCACAACCGCTTATCTCAGCTGGGAGTTAATCTCCCGGATGACGCGGTAGTCGACATAATCCTCCAGTCGCTCCCACCTAGCTACAAGAGCTTTGGGATGAATTTCAATATGCAAGGGATGGTGAAAACCATTCCTAAGGTATATTCAATGCTGAAATCAGCGGAGGTGGAGATCAAAAAGGAACATCAAGTGTTGATGGTCAATAAAACCACTAGTTTCAAGAAAGGCAAGGATAAGAAGAACTTCAAGAAGGATGGCAAGGGAGTTGCTGCGCCCGATAAGCCAGTTGCCGGGAAGAAGCCAAAGCATGGACCCAAACCTGAAACTGAGTGCTTTTATTGCAAGGGAAACGGACACTGGAAGCGGAACTGCCCCAAGTACTTAGCGGACAAGAAGGCCGACAACACCAAAGGTATATGTGATATACATATTATTGATGTGTACCTTACCAGTACTCGTAGTAGCTCCTGGGTATTTGATACCGGTGCGGTTGCTCATATTTGTAACTCAAAACAGGAGCTGTGGAATAAGCGGAGACTGGCGAAGGACAAGGTGACGATGCGCGTCGGGAATGGTTCCAAGGTCGATGTGATCGCCGTCGGCACGCTACCTCTACATTTACCTACGAGATTAGTTTTAAACCTCAATAATTGTTATTTAGTGCCAGCTTTGAGCATGAACATTATATCTGGATCTCGTTTAATGCGAGATGGCTACTCATTTAATTCCGAGAATAATGGTTGTTCTATTTATATGAGAGATATGTTTTATGGTCATGCCCCGCTGGTCAATGGTTTATTCTTAATGAATCCCGAACGTGATGTTACACATATTCATAGTGTCAATACCAAAAGATGTAAGGTTGATAATGATAGTCCCACATACTTGTGGCACTGCCGCCTTGGTCACATTGGTGTCAAACGCATGAAGAAGCGCCATGCAGATGGACTTTTGGAGTCTCTTGATTACGAATCATTTGACACATGCGAACCATGCCTCATGGGCAAAATGACCAAGACTCCGTTCTCTGGAACAATGAAGCGAGCAACCAACTTATTGTAAATCATACATACTGATGTGTGCGGTCCAATAAGCGTTGAGGCTCGCGGAGGCTATCGTTATGTTCTCACCCTCACTGATGACTTAAGTAGATATGGGTATGTCTACTTGATGAAACACAAGTCTGAGACCTTTGAAAAGTTCAAGGAATTTCAGAATGAGGTAGAGAATCAACGTGACAGAAAAATAAAGTTCTTACGATCAGATCATGGGGGAGAATATTTGAGTCACGAATTTGGTACGCACTTAAGGAAATGTGGAATTGTTTCACAACTCACGCCGCCTGGAACGCCTCAGCGTAACGGTGTGTTCGAACGTCGTAATCGCACTCTATTGGATATGGTGCGATCTATGATGTCTCTTACCGATTTACCGCTATCATTTTGGGGATACGCTCTAGAGACAACTACATTCACTTTAAATAGGGCACCGTCTAAACCTGTTGAGACGATACCGTATGAATTATGGTTTGGGAAGAAACCTAAGCTGTCGTTTCTAAAAGTTTGGGGATGCGATGCTTATGTCAAGAAACTTCAACCAGAAAAGCTCGAACCCAAGTCGAAAAAATGCGTCTTCATAGGATACCCTAAGGAAACCATTGGGTATACCTTCTACCTCAGATCCGAAGGCAAGATCTTTGTTGCCAAGAACGGGTCCTTTCTGGAGAAAGAGTTTCTCTTGAAAGAAGTAAGTGGGAGGAAAGTAGAACATGATGAAGTACTGCCTCTTGAAGCGGAAAGTTGCGCAACTCAGGAAGATGTTTCTGTGGTGCCTGCACCGAGTAGAGAGGAAGTTAATGATGATGATCAAGGTACTTTGGATCAAGATGCTACTGAACTTCATAGGTCCACAAGGACACATTCCACACCAGAATGGTATGGCAACCCTGTCCTGGAAATCATGTCGTTAGACAACGGTGAACCTTCGAACTATGAAGAAGCGATGGCGGGCCCAGATTCAAACAAATGACTTGAAGCCATGCAATCCGAGACAGGATCCATGTATGAAAACAAAGTATGGACTTTGACAGACTTGCCCGATGATCGACGAGCGATAGAAAATAAATGGATCTTTAAGAAGAAGACAGACGCGGATGGTAATGTTACCATCTATAAGGCTCGGCTTGTCGCTAAGGGTTATCGACAAGTTCAAGGGGTTGACTACGATGAGACCTTCTCACCCGTAGCGAAGCTGAAGTCCGTCCGAATCATGTTAGCAATTGCCGGATTCTATGATTATGAGATATGGCAAATGGACGTCAAAACGGCATTCCTTAATGGCTTCCTTAAGGAAGAATTGTATATGATGCAATCGGAAGGTTTTGTCGATCCTAAGAATGCTAACAAGGTATGCAAGCTCCAGCGCTCCATCTATGGGCTGGTGCAAGCATCTCGGAGTTAGAACATTCGCTTTGATGAAATGATCAAAGCATTTGGGTTTATGAAGACTTATGGAGAAGCCCGCGTTTACAAGAAAGCGAGTGGGAGCTCTGTAGCATTTCTCATATTATATGTGGATGACATACTATTGATGGGAAATGATATAGAACTTTTGGAAAGCATAAAGGCCTACTTGAATAAGTGTTTTTCAATGAAGGACCTTGGAGAAGCTGCTTACATATTAGGCATCAAGATCTGTAGAGATAAATCTAGACGCCTCATAGGTCTTTCACAAAGCACATACCTTGATAAGATATTGAAGAAGTTCAATATGGATCAGTCCAAGAAGGGGTTCTTGCCTGTATTGCAAGGTGTGAAATTGAGCTCGGCTCAAAGCCCGACCACGGCAGAAGATAGAGAAAAGATGAGTGTCATCCCCTATGTCTCAGCCATAGGGTCTATTATGTATGCCATGCTGTGTACCAGACCTAATGTAAACCTTGTCGTAAGTTTCATAGGAAGGTACCAAAGTAATCCCGGCATGGAACACTAGACAGCGGTCAAGAATATCCTGAAGTACCTGAAAAGGACTAAGGATATGTTTCTCGTTTATGAAGGTGATGAAGAGCTCGTCGTACAGGGTTACGTCGATGCTAGCTTCGACACAGATCTGGATGACTCTAAATCACAAACCGGATACATGTATATTTTGAATGGTGGGGCAGTAAGCTGTTGCAGTTACAAACAAAGCATCGTGGCGGGATCTACATGTGAAGCGGAGTACATGGCAGCCTTGGAGGCAGCACATGAAGCAATCTGGATGAAGGAGTTCATTACCGACCAAGGAGTTATTCCCACTGCATCGGGGCCGATGACTCTCTTCTGTGACAACACTAGATCTATTGCCCTTGCAAGTGGAAGTGCAACTATCCCTAGGTGGTTCTGGTAATTCCTAACAACATATAGCTCATTGAGCTAATGCTATTTCAAGATAAATATTTCATAAAAGCTCAATGATTGGCACGGCATGGATGAGAAAAGTGGACCCCTCAAAATGCTAAGGACAAAAGGATTGGCTCATGCTCAAAGCTCAGGACTCTACATTTTCTATTTTAGTGATCCAAGATCACATTTAGTCTATAGGAAAAGCCAATACTACCAAGGAGGGATGAGGTGTTGCTTAATGAGGCTCTTGCTCAAAGTGCTTAGTGATATGCTCCAAAGCCCTCAACTACTTTCTCACATCCACATATGACCTAAACCAAAAGTCAAACTCGGCCCCACCGATTCTTTCTATCCGGCGCCACCGAGTTCAGATGTCATAGCCACTGCCACAAACCCTAGGCAAATCGGTTTCACCGATAGGGATCTCGGTCTCACCGAGATGGGATTGTAATCTCTCTGTTTCCCTTCGTAACGTTTCGGTCCCACCGAGATTGCAATGTAAACTTTCTATTTCATTTTTGTGACATTTCGGTCTCACCGAAATGAGCGAATCAGTCCCACCGAGTTTACCTGACCAACTCTCTGATTAGCTAATTACCAAAATCGGTCTCACCGAGTTTGTGTAATCGGTCTCACCGAGATTACGTTATGCCCTAACCCTAACCATATTGGTCCTACCGAGTTGCATGTCGGTCCCATCGAAAATCCTAACGGTCACTAGATTTGCTGAATCGGTCCGACCGAGTTTATCAATTCGGTCCCACTGAGATTGGCAAGTTGTGTGTAACGGTTAGATTTTGTGTGGAGGCTATAAATACCCCTCCACCTCCTCTTCATTCGTGGAAAGAGCCATCAGAACGTGCCTACACTTCCAGCATACATTTTCTGAGAGAGAACCACCTACACTTGTGTTGAGGCCAAGATATTCCATTCCTACCATATGAATCTTGATCTCTAGCCTTCCCCAAGTTGCTTTCCACTCAAATCTTCTTTCCACCAAATCCAAATCCTGTGAGAGAGAGTTGAGTGTTGGGGAGAATATCATTTGAAGCACAAGAGCAAGGAGTTCATCATCAACACACCATTTGTTACTTCTTGGAGAGTGGTGTCTCCTAGATTGGCTAGGTGTCACTTGGGAGCCTCCGACAAGATTGTGGAGTTGAACCAAGGAGTTTGTAAGGGCAATAAGATTGCCTACTTCGTGAAGATCTACCGCTAGTGAGGCAAGTCCTTCGTGGGCGATGGCCATGGTGGGATAGACAAGGTTGCTTCTTCGTGGACCCTTCGTGGGTGGAGCCCTCCGTGGACTCGCGCAGCCGTTACCCTTCGTGGGTTGAAGTCTCCATCAACGTGGATGTACGATAGCACCACCTATCGGAACCACGACAAAAACATCTGGGTCTCCTATTGCGTTTGCACTCTCCAAACCCTTCCCTTTACATTCTTGCAAGTTGCATGCTTTACTTTCCGCTGCTCATATACTCTTTGCATGCTTGCTTGAATTGTGTTAAGATTGCTTGAACCGTGCTAAGTTGCTAAAATCTGCCAAGAACTAAAATTGGGAAAAGGATAGATTTTTATTTGGTCAAGTAGTCTAATCACCCCCCCTCTAGACATACTTTCGATCCTACAAGTGGTATCAGAGCTTTGGTCTCCATTTTCTTTGATTTCCACAGCTTTTGGTAGTCATAGCCTTGGTTTCACAACCTAGGAGAGTATGGCGTCTAGCAAGTGAAATTACCACCGTAGAGGTCCTTACTTTCATGGTACTAATTTTGCTAGTTGGAAGCATAAGATGAAAATGCATATTCTAGGACATAACCCCGCCGTTTGGGCTATTGTGTGTATTGGCTTGCAAGGTGAGTTCTTTGATGGGAGAGAACCGAACCGTGAAGCTATCGCAGAAGAGTTGAAGATGCTGCAATACAATGCTCAAGCTTGTGTATTGTGCCCCGAAGAATTCAACAAAATCAGCCGTCTTGAGAATGCAAAGGAAATTTGGGATACTTTGATTGATATGCATGAGGGTACCGACTCCGTCAAGGAATCCAAGTTGGATGTGCTTCAAAGTCATCTTGACAAGTTCAAAATGAAGGATGGTGAAGGTGTCGCTGAAATGTACTCTAGGCTTGCTCTTATCGCAAATGAGATTGTCGGCTTAGGAAGTGAAGAGATGACCGACAAATTCATCATCAAGAAGATCCTAAGAGATTTGGACGGAAAATATGATACCGTGTGCACATTGATCCAAATGATGCCCAATTACAAAGATCTCAAGCCAACGGAAGTCATTGGAAGAATTGTTGCTCATGAGATGTCACTCAAGGATAAGGAGGAGCTCCACAACAAGTCAAGTGGTGCTTACAAAGCCTCATGTGAAGCTCCCACATCATCAAGTGAGAAACAAACCTTCAATGAAGAATTGAGCCTAATGGTGAAGAACTTCAACAAGTTCTACAAGAGTAGAAGCAAAGAGAGAAGCTCCAAGTCAAGGTCCTACAATGACAAAAGGTCTTCTAGTCGAGAGCGTAATTGCTACAATTGTGGAAGACCCGGACACTATTCCAATGAGTGTACGACACCCTACAAAAGAAGAGAAGACTCTCCAAAAAGAAGAAATAGAAGAGAAGAATCACCACCAAGAGAGAGAAGGAGTAGAGATGATCGTTATGAACGAAGAACATCCCGGAGAAGCAAGGATTCGAAAAGGAAGGAGAAGTCATCAAGGAGCTACACAAAACGAAGACATCAAGCTCATGTTGGTGAATGGGTATCCGGCTCCGAGTCTGACAATCACTCCGAGAGAAGCTATCACTCCGACTCTGAATATACTCAAGATGAAGGTGTTGCTGGTCTAGCACTTGTGTCAACCAACTCCTATGACATATTTGATTCACCAAATGAAGGACTTGGAAGATGCTTCATGGCTAAAGGCCCAAAGGTATCACACCCCAAGTATGTTGATTTCAATTGTGATGAAGATAACTTGTTAGGTGATGATGATTTACTTGTTGACAACTCTAGTGATGAATACAATGATGAAACGTCAATTAATCATGCTAACTGAGATAAAATGAATGACAATGATAAGGATAAGATTGAGCTTCTAACTAAAGAACTAAACACTCTTAAGTTAGCTCATGAAACTATCTTAGAAGATCATCGAGAACTTTTAAGGACTCATGAGAAGTTACGCTTTGAATAGCTCAACCTTAAGCAAGAGCATGAGTTCTTAAAGGCAATCAATGATGATATTCGTAAGAAAAGTTCTTCTTACATTGCCAAGCATTTACTCTTATCTACTTACATGCCTCAAGCATGGTTTTAAATAGCGGATAGCGGGCTGGTAGCGGATTGGGGTCCGCGTAGCGGAATGCGGATAGCGGGCGATATTGTGGGTGCTATGCCCGCGCAGCGAATTTGTAAAAGCGCTAGATTATTGGTTATATTTCTAGACCCTCAACAAAAAATAAGAATATTTAATTTGAGCAATAGCGGATGCTATTGCGCTAGTGCTATTGCGGATGCAATAGCGTATGCTATCTCCGCTATTTGAAACTATGGCCCTCAAGTCAAGTCTAGTAACAAGAACAAGAAAGATTCTTCCTCTAGTAGTAACAATAATCATGCTAAATCCAATGTTGTTGCTTCTAGCAGTTCTCTTGATTCCACTAATGATTCTCTTAGCCAAGTTACACTTGCGCAAGAAAATAGCTTATTGAAGGGAATTATAGAGAAAGGTGTTTACAAGAGCCTTGTCGGGAGTAAGCAATTCAAGGAAATTGTACGCAAGCAAGGAAGGCACCGGAAGAACCAAGGCGTTGGTTTTGAACGAAAGTTCAATGCCAATGGAGTTGAGTGGGAAGAATATCAATACCCCAAGATGAAGTTTGTTCCTCAACAAGAGAAGTATGATCCTACTTCCTTCAAAGGGACACAAGCTCAAGATGATCTTCCACCACAAGACCACAAGCAAAAAAGGCAAGTACAAGCTTCAAGAGGAGATTGATGCATTTGAAGAAGCTCCTAAGGCCTTGGTCAAGTGGGTTCCCAAGACTACATCAAGTTCTACTTCATCAAGTACGACTACAACTCCGAGGATTCCCATCAAGATGATGTGGATCCCTAAGAAGAACTAGAGAGTTCTTGAGGGTGACTCCGCCAACATACTTCACTCTTATCATTTTGGCAAGAACAAGTGCAATCAACTTCCACATCTTGCACTAGTTCATGGAGTCACAAACCCTCTTGTTGGTAAGGCAAGGGACAAGGTAACCTAATGCTTTCATAGACATCATCTTGTGTGTGCATCACTCTATGTCTGGATATCCTTGTTTGTTTCTTGTGGGACTAACCCATGTAGGTATTGAAAGCGCAACTCACTCCAAAGGATTGCTCCAAAAGATCTACATCAACATTGAGCATCCACATCTTCAACACCTACATGAAGTCATCATCGACAAAACCCAAGGTTAGTTCATCCCTCTTAGGGGGTATCTCACATCTAGGGGGAGCTTTACTCTAAGAATTGAGTCAAAGCAACTCTAATGGTGTGAACACAACAATGCTTTATGTAAAAGTGGTGACCCCACTTGTGCTTAAACGATGAGTATGACCTATGATCAAATGTTCTCATTTGACTCCTAAGTCAATATACTCATATATAGATGACCTAGTCATCGCCAATTGCTTGATAGATGCTAGATTGGTTGTGCATGCTTTGCCACATATTTCATTTGCCATTTTATTGTGTGAGCATGTTGGTTGCATATTTTACTCATTCGAGGACATCCACTTGTAGTTTTGAATGTTTGATTTCTTTTCTTTTGCCAAGTGGATGGACAAGAATGCCTAAGAACCTTCTCTAGCTATCTATGCTTTTCTTGTCTCAAAATCTATTCATGCTACATCACAAAGTTTGATCAAGTCAGATTCAAACCACTCTGTGTGAGGAGCACTCGGAGTCCCCGATTCGTCATAGACTTAAACTTCCAAAACTTCTTTGTGCGTTTCGGTCTGACCGATTCTTCCATTTCGGTCATACTGAGATCGCTAAGTCGATCTAGGTTTTGAATCTCGGTGCAACCAATTTGAACTTTTCGGTCACATCAAGTTGCGGTAACTGCTTGCAGTTATGCATCTCGGTGTCACCGAGTTGTTCCACTCGGTCACACCGACAGGGTCAGGCTATATATATCCCCGGGCCAAAATTTGGAAATTTCTCCGAACCCCTTCGCCCGCGCTCTGCCTCCCTGGGTCTCTGGATCATCCTCCTCGTCGCCAGCTGCCTCCCGCCGCTGGTCTCCGCCGCCGTCAACGGGAATCATCTCCGCCGTTGCCGCCATAGCAGGTCCATCGCCGCACTAGGGTATGGACTTGATCCTTGTGCTAATCTCACTCTAATTCCTAGCACATTGTTTTGCCATGTATCTTGCCACGATTGAGATCACTCTATCCAGCGAAATCACTCTGTAGTTTAGTTGTGGATTGAAAATTTAGGGTTAGGTTTGCACCGAAATCATCTTGGACCAACCGAGTTGTAGAACTCGGTCCCACCGATTTGGCTAAAGCCATTGCACATGTGATTCTCAGTCTGACCGATAATTGCAAATCGGTGTGACCGAGTTCAGGACTTTGTGAAACCCTAGCAGTCTCGGTGCCACCGAACTGTGACTCGGTCTGACTGAGTTCACTAGTTTAGGTTCCAAAAGCTGCTTCGGTATCACCGAGTTTTCAAATCGGTAGATCCGAAATGCTTTTTGTGGAAAACTAAAACTAAGTTTTTGACTCATTCTTTTGCAAAAACCTCTGTACTTTGTGATGCTCATCCTATCTATCTCATCTATATCTATTCACAGGGTCTGCTGACAGTGTTTGCATCATGTCAGATCAGAATGACAGTCAGAACAAGTCTGAGGAGCAGGTTTAGATGGGTGAGGGCAGTAGTCCCTCTAGCAGCTATGATGATGGTAGCAGGAGCACACCCAGAAACTTTCCGAAGGTAGCCATCAGGGCCAGAAAGAAGAGAACCTCAGATTATGAGGATGAAGACTATGTGGCTGTTGAGGATGAGGCCACCTCAAAGAAGAAAGTCCTGAAGAAGGAATATGGCACAGCTGCTGCCACCAAGCCAGGAATGCAGAAGAAGGCACCTGCAAGAGGGATTCCCACTTCCAAACCTAGGAAGGTTGCCACTGGTGAAACCATGAAGTTCACCATTGAGTCTGAAGATGAAGCTTCTGGCCAAGATAAGAAGAAGAAAAGATTCAGAACCACTACTACCAAGGTTCTTGGCAAGCCCTCTATGAGGATAGACTCTGAAGAAGAAGAGGAAGAGGTTGCTGCACCAGCACCTAAAGCTCAGAAGCTTATGGGAGATGCTATCAGGTCAGGGGCTGCTCCATCAAAGCCCAAAGAAGCTCCCAAAGCTGCTGCTCCAAAGCCCAAGTCTGCACCTAAGAGGAACACAAGAAACATTCCTGCTGGAGAGAAGAACAAGGCCCAGTGCCTGAAGCTGCTGTAGAAGAAGAAGAAGAAGATGAGTCACATGTCTTGAGGAAGCTGAAGCCAAAAATTCCAGATCACAATGATGTTCATCCAGTAGCTGAGGACATGAAGCTCAGGAAGGATGCAGGACTCAGACAGTGGAGATTGACTGATCCCTATGCAGTCAGGAGGAGAACTACTGTGGACTACAGGTTCCATACAAAGGAATAGCAGGACTTCTATGAGACAGTGTTGCTTGACAAGAAGCTAATAGTCTGTGATATGAGATGTGTGGACTGGAAATACATCAGGGAAAATGAAGAACACTATCCTGGAGTCTATGATAGTTTCAAGTCTTGTGGAGTAGAGGACTTTGTTGGGAAGAAGCTCACAAAGTGGAATAATGAGCTTATTATGTAGTTCTACTCCACAGCTCACTTCTACCCAGATGGAAGGATTGTCTGGATGTCTGAAGGTACTAGGTACCAATCAACAGTTGAAGAATGGGCAAAATTGATCAATGCTCCTAAGGAGAATGAGGATGACTTGGATGTCTATGCCAAGAAGAAGAAGGATCACAACTCCATGGCACATATGTATAGGGAGATCCCAGATGCTGTTGTTGAGACACACAAGTTTGGATCAGTACATTACCTTCTGTCAGGTTTGCCAACAATCAATTGGATCCTCAGGCATACTTTGTTGCCAAAGTCAGGTGATCACAAGATGATCAGAGGCCATGCAATTAACCTGCTTCACATATTTGATGTGCCTCAAAAGTTCAAAGTCATGAACCTAATTATGGAAACTATCAAGAGGACAGCTGCAGATCAGAAGAGAAGTTGTGGGTATGCCCCATAGATCCAGGAGCTAATCAACTCCAAGATGGGCACTGGCACATATCTCTTGGACAAAGATCACATGCCCATCTACCCAGACTTTGAGGACAACACTGTGGTGATGGATGAGAATGAACCATCCTCTGTGCAAGCACAAGAAAAGAAGGAGAAGGCAAGGACTGAAAAGGCTGCAAAGATGCCAACCATTGATGAGGCATCTCAGTATTTCCTGAAGAGCAAGCAAGATCAGCTTGGCTACTTGATTGCCTCCACTCTGAGGATTGAGAAGGGATTGGCCACCCTGACTCAAAACTAGGAGAGACTGGAGAGTATCATGGAGCAGAAGTTCAATGATTTGGATGTCAAGGCCACTGAGATACAGTCAGTTGTTGAGCAACTTCAGGATGAAGTGCAGGAGAAGAAGGGCAAGTATACCACTGATGCTTTTGCTAGAGTGCCCAGGAGTCAGAGATCAGCTGCAGTGCCTGTTCCAGACACCAGAGCCACATCATCTGCACCAGCTATAGCTTCTGTGCATCCAGCTCCAGCACCCACTCCACCAGCTCCATCTACACCAACTGATGCCTTCGTCCTTGGAGTTCTATCTACACCAGCACCTGAAGACCAAGCCTGAGAGTCGATCTAGCACTATGCATTTTTATGAACTTTTTGGTAACTTGTTGCCAAAGGGGGAGAAAATGTATAGATCATAGGCTTCGAGAGAGAGTGTTGCTTTTGTTCTCTCTTGTTTTGCTTTTTGGTGGTTGAACTTTGTTATTTGCTTGTTTGAGATACTCTATGCTTGTGTGAGATACTTGGATGATCATATGTTTGATCATATGCTACCTTAATGCTTGTTGGATGACATTATAATTTTATATCTCTATACGATCATTCACTTTGCTTGGTGATGAGTGCATGTATTTAATTATTATCATTTTGAGCGCTCCACCAAGATGTATGTGACATGGAAAAGTAACCCATGATCCTAACTCTTTGTGCATTTGCAGTCCAAAGCAAATCTTAAACTATGCACAGATTTAGGGGGAGCTCTTGCTTTTCACATACTTCTCAAAGCGACAATGTTTTTTCACTCTTATTGTCATTTGTCGAAGCTTTGATCTATATGTTGTCATCAATTACCAAAAAGGGGGAGATTGAAAGTGCAACTATCCCTAGGTGGTTTTGGTAATTCCTAACAACATATAGCTCATTGAGCTAATGCTATTTCAAGATAAATATTTCAGAAAAGCTCAATGATTGGCATGGCATGGATGAGAAAAGTGGAACCCTCAAAATGCTAAGGACAAAAGGATTGGCTCAAGCTCAAAGCTCAAGACTCCACATTTTCTATTTTAGTGATCCAAGATCACATTGAGTCTATAGGAAAAGCCAATACTATCAAGGAGGGATGAGGTGTTGCTTAATGAGGCTCTTGCTCAAAGTGCTTAGTGATATGCTCCAAAGCCCTCAACTACTTTCTCACATCCACATATGACCTAAACCAAAAGTCAAACTCGACCCCACCGATTCTTTCTATCCAGCGCCACCGAGTTCAGATGTCATAGCCACTGCCACAAACCCTAGGCAAATCGGTTTTATCGATAGGGATCTCGATCTCACCGAGATGGGATTGTAATCTCTCTGTTTTCCTTCGTAACGTTTCGGTCCCACCGAGATGAACGATCGGTCCCACCGAGATTGCAATGTAAACTCTCTATTTCCCTTTTGTAACATTTCGGTCTCACCGAAATGAGCGAATCAGTCCCACCGAGTTTACCTGACCAACTCTCTGATTAGCTTATTACCAAATCGGTCTCACCGAGTTTGTGTAATCGGTCTCACCGAGATTACGTTATGCCCTAACCCTAACCATATTCGTCCTACCGAGTTGCATGTCGGTCCCATCGAAAATCCTAACGGTCACTAGATTTGCTGAATCGGTCCGACCGAGTTTATCAATTTGGTCCCACTGAGATTGGCAAGTTGTGTGTAACGGTTAGATTTTGTGTGGAGGCTATAAATACCCCTCCACCTCCTCTTCATTCGTGGAAAGAGCCATCAGAACGTGCCTACACTTCCAACATACATTTTCTGAGAGAGAACCACCTACACTTGTGTTGAGGCCAAGATATTCCATTCCTACCATATGAATCTTGATCTCTAGCCTTCCCCAAGTTGCTTTCCACTCAAATCTTCTTTCCACCAAATCCAAATCCTGTGAGAGAGAGTTGAGTGTTGGGGAGAATATCATTTGAAGCACAAGAGCAAGGAGTTCATCATCAACACACCATTTGTTACTTCTTGGAGAGTGGTGTCTCCTAGATTGGCTAGGTGTCACTTGGGAGCCTCCGACAAGATTGTGGAGTTGAACCAAGGAGTTTGTAAGGGCAATAATTGGGTGGCTATAAAGGTGCAATACAGGTATCTCCGAAAGTGTCTGTTGGGTTGGCACGAATCGAGACTGGGATTTGTCACTCCGTATGACGGAGAGGTATCTCTGGGCCCACTCGGCAATGCATCATCATAATGAGCTCAATGTGACTAAGTAGTTGGTCACGGGATCAAGCATTGCGGAACGAGTAAAGTGACTTGCCGGTAACGAGATTGAACGAGGTATTGGGATACCAACGATCGAATCTCGGGCAAGTAACGTACCGATTGACAAAGGGAATTGTATACGGGATTACTTGAATCCTCGACATCATGGTTCATCCGATGAGATCATCGTGGAACATGTGGGAGCCAACATGGGTATCCAGATCCTGCTGTTGGTTATTGGCCAGAGAGCTGTCTCGGTCATGTCTGCATGATTCCCGAACCCGTAGGGTCTACACACTTAAGGTTCGATGACGCTAGGGTTATAAGGAAGATTTGTATGTGATTACCGAATGTTGTTCGGAGTCCCGGATGAGATCCCGGACGTCACGAGGAGTTCCGGAATGGTCCGGAGGTGAAGATTTATATATGGGAAGTCATCATACGGTCACCGGAAATATTCGGGGTATACCGGGACTACCGGAGGGGTTCCGGGGGTCCACCTGCCCCGGAGGGCCTTATGGGCTGTAGGTGGAAGGGAACCAACCCCTAAGTGGGCTGGGCGCCATCCCCCCAGGGCCCATGCGCCTAGGGTTGGGGGGAACCCTAAAGGGGGTGCCCTCCTTGCTTGGGGGGCAAGCCCCCTCCCCCTTGGCCGCCGCCCCCCCTCTAGATCTCATCTAGAGGGGTCGGCCCCCTTCCCCCTTCTCCCTATAAATAGAGGGGTGGAGGGAGGGGTGCAGCACCACATCCAAGGCGCAGCCCCTCCCCTCCCCAACACCTCTCCTCCTCCGTGTGAGCTTGGCGAAGGCCTGCCGGAGAACTGCCACTCCATCACCACCACGCCGTCGTGCTACTGCTGGAGCCATCTTCCTCAACCTCTCCCTCCTCCTTGCTGGATCAAGGTGTGGGAGACGTCACCGGGCTGCACGTGTGTTGAACGCGGAGGTGCCGTTGTTCAGCCCTTAGATCGGAATCCACCGCGACCTGAATCGCTACGAGTACGACTCCTTCATCCGCGTTCTTGGAACGCTTCCGACTCGCGATCTTCAAGGGTATGAAGATGCACTCCCCTCTCTCTCGTTGCTAGTTACTCCATAGATTGATCTTGGTGATGCATAGAAAATTTTTAATTTCTGCAACGATCCCCTACAGTTCTCCCCCAAATCGAAGCCTCCCTAGACCTCCTCCTCGACTGCCTCCGCCGCCCCTCTGCCGTTGAGCTCGCCTCCACCACCACCCCCTCGGTTGACCTGTGCGACCCCATCGGGATCTATGGCGACGGTTCTTGGATCTCGGCATCGCCTCCCTCGAGATGCCTCTGATGTGCGAGGTCGTCGTCCCCTCCCTCCCTTCAACAACACCACCAGAACTGGTCGACGATGCTGCTACCTCTTGAGCACTGCGTTGGTTTTCCCTTGAAGAGGAAAGTGTGATGCAGCAAAGTAGCGTAAGTATCTCCCTCAGTTTTTGAGAACCAAGGTATCAATCCAGTAGGAGGCTCCTCAAAAGTCCCACGCACCTACACAAACAAACAAGAACCTCGCAACCAACGCAATAAAGGGGTTGTCAATCCCTTCACGGTAACTTGCAAAAGTGAGATCTGATAGAGATAATAAGATAAGATAAATATTTTTGGTACTTTTATGATATAGATTGGAAAGTAAAAGATGCAAATAAAAGTAGATGGAAAACTTATATGATAAAAGATAGACCCAGGGGCCATAGGTTTCACTAGTGGCTTCTCTCAAGATAGCATAAGTATTACGGTGGGTGAACAAATTACTGTCGAGCAATTGATAGAAAAGTGCATAGTTATGAGATTATCTAGGCATGATCATGTATATAGGCATCACGTCCGCAACAAGTAGATCGAAACAATTCTGCATCTACTACTATTACTCCACACATCGACCGACTCCTTCCTGCATCTAGAGTATTAAGTTCATGAAGAACAGAGTAACGCATTAAGAAATATGGCATGATGTAGAGGGATAAACTCAAGCAATATGATATAAACCCCATCTTCTTATCCTCGATGGCAACAATACAATACGTGCCTTGCTGCCCCTGCTGTCACTGGGAAAGGACACCGCAAGATTGAACCCAAAAGCACTTCTCCCATTGCAAGAAATATCAATCTAGTAGGCCAAACCAAACTGATAATTTGAAGAGACTTGCAAAGATAACTAATCACACATAAAAGAATTTAGAGGAGATTCAAATATTTCTCATAGATAAACTTGATCAGAAACCCACAATTCATCGGATCTCGACAAACACACCGCAAAAGGAGTTACATCGAATAGATCTCCAAGAAGATCGAGGAGAACTTTGTATTGAGATTCAAAGAGAGAGTAGAAGCCATCTAGCTAATAACTATGGACCCGAAGGTCTGTGGTAAACTACTCACAACTCATCGGAGAGGCCTTGGAGATGATGTATAGGCCCTCCATGGTCGATTCCCCCTCCGGCAGAGTGCCGACGGAGGCTCCGAGATGGGATCTCGCGGATACAGAAGGTTGCGGCGGTGGAAATAGTTTTTCGTGGTGCTCTTGGATGTTTTCAGGGTACGTGGATATATATAGGAGGAAGAAGTACGTCGGTTGAGCCACGAGGGGCCCATGAGGGTTGGGGGCGCGCCCACCCCCTTAGGGCACGCCGGGCACACTCGTGGCCGCCTCGTTTGCTGCTTGACGTCCACTCCAAGTCTCCTGGATTGCGTTTGTTCCGAAAAGTTCGCTCCCGAAGGTTTCATTCCATTTGGACTCCGTTTGATATTCCTTTTCTTCGAAACACTGAAATAGGCAAAAAAAACAGCAATTCGGGCTGGGCCTCCGGTTACTAGGTTAGTCCCAAAAATGATATAAAAGTGTAAATTAAAGCCCATAAACATCCAACACAGGTAATATAATAGCATGGAACAATCAAAAATTATAGATACGTTGGAGACGTATCAAGCATCCCCAAGCTTAATTCCTGCTCGTCCTCGAGTAGGTAAATGATAAAAACAAAATTTTTGATGTGGAATGCTACCTAGCATAATTCTCAATGTAATTTTCTTTACTGTGGCATGAATGTTCAGATCCAAATGATTCAAAATAAAAGTTCATATTGACATAAGAAATAGTAATACTTCAAGCATACTAACAAAGTAATCATGTCTTCTCAAAATAACATGGCTTTAGAAGGTTTATCCCTACAAAATCATATAGTTAGGCTATGTTTCATTTTTATTACACAAAATACTCCCATCAAGAACAACCCCGGTTTCAGCCAAGCAATTGTTTCATACTTTTTAACGCGTTTCAACTTTTTTCAACTCTCACGCAATACATGAGCGTGAGCCATGGATATAGCACTATGGGTGGAATAGAATATGATGATGGAGGTTATGTGGAGAAGACAAAAAAGGAGAAAGTGTCACATTGACGAGGCTAATCAACGGGCTATGGAGATGCCCATCAATTGATGTCAACATGAGGAGTAGGGATTGCCATGCAACGGATGCACTAGAGCTATAAATGTATGAAAGCTCAACAAAAAGAAACTAGTGGGTGTGCATCCAACTTGCTTGCTCACGAAGACCTAGGGCATTTTGAGGAAGCCCATCGTTGGAATATACAAGCCAAGTTCTATAATGAAAAATTCCCACTAGTATATGAAAGTGACAACAAATGAGACTCTCTATATGAAGAACATGGTGCTACTTTGTAGCACAAGTGTGGAAAAGGATAGTAACATTGTCCCCCTTTTTTTATTTCTTTTCTTTTTTGGGCCTTTTTTTATTTGGCCTTTCCTTTTTTTCTTTTTTTTTCTTTTTTTTCTTTGGCTTTTTTGGACTTTTTTTCTTTATAAGGGACAATGCTCTAATAATGATGATCATCACACTTCTAATTATTTAATACTCATGAATTACAACTCAAAATTAGAACAAGATATGACTCTATATGAATGCCTCCGGCGCTGTACCGGGATGGGCAATGAATCAAGAGTGACATGTATGAAAAATTATGAAGGTGGCTTTGCCACAAATACGATGTCAACTACATGATCATGCAAGGCAATATGACAATGATGATGCGTGTCATGATAAATGGAACGGTGGAAAGTTGCATGGCAATATATGTCGGAATGGCTATGGAAATGCCATAATAGGTAGGTATGGTGGCTGTTTTGAGGAAGATATAAGGAGGTTTATGTGTGATAGAGCATATCGTATCACGGGGTTTGGATGCACCGGCGAAGTTTGCACCAACTCCCATGGTTAGAAAGGGCAATGCACGGTACCGAAGAGGCTAGCAATGATGGAAGGGTAAAAGTGCGTATATTCCATGGACTCACATTAGTCATAAAGAACTCATATACTTATTGCAAAAGTTTTATTAGCCCTGGAAGCAAAGTACTACTACGCATGCTCCTAAGGGAAGGGTTGGTAGGAGTTAACCATTGCGCGATCCCGACCTCCACTCATAAGGAAGGCAATCAAAAGAGCGTCCCATGCAACAAATTTGTTACACAACTTTTACCATACGTGCATGCTACGGGACTTTCCAACTTCAACACAAGTATTCTTTAAATTCACAATTACCCAACTAGCATGACTCTAATATCACCACCTCTATATCTCAAAACAATTATCAAGCATCAAATTGATCATAGCATCCAATTCACTTCCTATGATAGTTTTTATTATACACAACTTGGATGCCCATCATTCTAGGACCAATTTTATAACCATAGAAAATACCATGCTGTTCTAAAGGACTCTCAAAATAATATAAGTGAAGCATGAGAGATCAACAATTTCTATAAAATTAAACCACCGCCGTGCTCTAAAAGATATAAGTGAAGCACTAGAGCAAAATTATCTAGCTCAAAAGATATAAGTGAAGCACATAGAGTTTTCTTATAAATTCCAAATCATGTGGGTTTCTCCCAAAAGGTGTGTAGAGCAAGGATGATTGTGGTAATATAGAAAGAAAAGACTAATATCATACAAGACGCTCCAAGCAAAACACATATCATGTGGCGAATAAAAATATAGCTCCAAGTAAAGTTACCGATAGACAAAGACGAAAGAGGGGATGCCTTCCGGGGCATACCCAAGCTTAGGATTTTGGTTGTCCTTGGATTATCTTGGGGTGCCATGGGCATCCCCAAGCTTAGGCTCTTGCCACTCCTTATTCCATAGTACATCAAATATTTACCCAAAACTTGAAAACTTCACAACACAAAACTCAACAGGAAATCTCATAAGCTCCGTTAGTGCAACAAAGAAAAACCACCACATAAGGTACTGTAATGAAATCATCCTTTATTTATATTGGTGTTAAACCTACTGTATTCCAACTCCTCTATGGTTCATACCCCCCGATACTAGCCATAGATGCATCAAAATAAGCAAACAACACATGAAAAACAGAATCTGTCAAAAACAGAACAGCCTGTAGCAATCTGTAACTTTCAAATACTTCTGGAACTCTAAAACTCCTACCAAAATAGGAAGTCCTGGGAAATTTTTCTATTGATCTATGGCAAAAATAATCAACGCAAAAGCACGTTTCTGTGATTTACTAAAATTATTCTCGTGCGTGCAAAAGTTTCTGTTTTTCAGCAGAATCAAATTAATTATCACCGTAGGTTATCCTATAGGTTCTACTTGGCACAAACACTAATTAAAACATAAAACCACATCTAAACAGAGGCTAGATGAAATATTTATTACTAAACAGAAGCAAAAAAGCAAGAAACAAAAATAAAACTGGGTTGCCTCCCAACAAGCGCTATCGTTTAACGCCCCTAGCTAGGCATAAAAGCGAGAATAGATCTAAGTATAGCCATCTTTGGCATTCAATTCATAGGTGGCACGCATAATGGATTCATAAGGTAATTTGAATTTCTTTCTAGGGAAGTGTTTCATGCCTTTCCTTAATGGAAATTGGAATCTAATATTCCCTTCCTTCATGTCAATAATTGCACCAATCGTTCTAAGGAAAGGTCTACCAAGAATAATAGGACATGAAAGATTGCAATCTATATCAAGAACGATAAAATCTACGGGCACATAATTCCTATTTGCAAAAATAAGAACATCATTGATCCTTCCCATAGGTTTCTTAATGGTGGAATCCGCAAGGTGCAAGTTTAAAGAGCAATCATCAAAATCATGGAAACCTAGCACATCACATAAAGTTTTTGGAATCGTGGAAACACGAGCACCCAAATCACATAAAGCATAGAATTCATGATCTTTAATTTTAATTTTTATAGTTGGTTCCCACTCATCATAAAGTTTTCTAGGTATAGAAACTTCCAATTCAAGTTTTTCCTCATAAGATTGCATCAAAGCATCGACAATATGTTTGGTAAAAGCTTTATTTTGACTATAAGCATGAGGAGAATTCAACACGGATTGCAACAAGGAAATACAATCTATTAAAGAACAATTATCATAATTAAATTCCTTGAAATCCATAATAGTGGGTTCAATACTATGTAAAGTTTTGAACTCTCCAATCCCACTTTTACCAAATTTAGCATCAAGATCTAAAAACTCTGTCGTGGGAACGAACACCTATGGGGCCGGGCCCCTTTCGGTTCGGCGGGGGGCGGAGATCGCACGAAGAGCGGATCGAGGCGAAGCATACGAGTGGTTTACCCAGCTTCGGAGCTCTCCGGAGAGATAATACTCCTACTGCTGCTTTGTGGTTTGTATTGAGTTGTTGCTCGGGAGCGCTGAGTGCTACAGTACACACCAGCTGCTAACGAGACCGAGCATGAGTGTTTTTTGGTCTCGAACCCCCCTCTATGTTGCGCATGGGCCTCCTTTTATATCTCAAGGGGTCACCGACAAGTGGCAACGTAGGCAAGGGTAAAAATGGAAAAATGTTGCGGTTGGTACACCTACTTGCACAGTGTATCCTACCTAACCCTGACGGCAGGGGACAAGGGCATTAAATGCCCGTCTGTGTCGCCCAAACAGTGCAAAAAGGGACCGTCAGGGGCGCCACCGCTCGCCACGATGGCAATCTTGTCAGCGTCGCTTGCCACTTCACACTGCTGGCTGCACAGCCTCTCGCCACGCGCGCCTGGGAAGGTCCCAGGGCGACACGTTGGTGGATGTGCTGGAGCGCGGGTACAGAGTGGTAGCTTGCCACGGCAAGCGCCTTGCCGCGGTCGTTGTCTTGCCGCGCCCGGAAGCTTGTCGCTCACCGGGCCTTGCCGGGACACGTGACGCGTTGTGACAAGTTCCTTGAGATGCCTTGGTTGGCCTTCCCGGCAAGCTCCTCTCGTCGGGGTCTTGTCTCCTTGACTTGAACACTTTGTTCTTGAATGGCTCCAAAGGAACCACGGAGGACCTTGGCGGTCACCCGACAAGCCTTGCCGCGGGGTGCTGCGACTGCCCGTGCACAAGTTCGGGATACTAGGGTACCCCTACTCTAGTACACCGACAGGAGCCCCCGGGCCTGGGCCACACACAGTGCCGAGCGCTGTTGGGCCAGGCCCAAAACAGTGCACGGGCACGCGCGGGCTGGGTTACACCGTATCTTACTCCGTATCCACCGCGCTCTCCCCTAACGGCACGCGTTGAATGCGGCGTCGTGGGAGAGATCGTGGGTGGTTCTTTATTCGGAAAAACGGAACGTCCGCCCCCTCCCTCTTTATAAGCAGAGGAAACAGGGGCAGTTCCTCCATCTCGCCGTTGCTATCCCAATCTCAAAAATCTCCGCCGCTCCCCCCTTCTTCCAAAGCCGAAAGAGAGCAGCGCTCCTCCCCCCATCGCCACCGGCGCCACCAACGCCGTTGATCTCCCCCACCACCTCCGCCATGGCTCCGAAAGCCGGGAAGGCCGTGAAGTCGGCCGAGGCGCTGCGGCTCGAGGCGCTGCGAAAGGAGCGGGCAATCTTCCTCCTCGAGCTCGCCGCGAAGGAGCTGAGGGAGTGGTACTACCTCTTCTGGTCGACGGAGACGCGAGCGCATCTGCGCACGAAGGTACTCTCCGCCGCCGCTTCCGAACGGGCTCCGAACGGATATCCCTTCTTCGCGCTGTTCTTCTACTGCGGGCTCTGCCCGCCTTTCTCTGAATTCTTCTGTGACATCATGAACGCCTACGGGTTCCACCTCCTTGACTTCACCCCCAATGCCGTTCTGACCATGGCGGTTTTCGCACATCTCTGCGAAAACTTTGTCGGAGTCCACCCAAACGTAGCTCTTTTCCGCCACTTCTTTATGCCTCGAGTTGAGAGAGGAGAGCCTCTATCCGGCGGAATTGCCTGGATCTCGAGAGCCAGCAAGAAGGAAGCCTATCTGGAGGGGGAGCTCCGCAGCAAATGGGAGGAGTGGAGAGAAGAATGGTGCTGGATCGTCGAGGAGAACCCGCAGCCGTTTACTGCCCAGCGCCAAGACCCAGCAGTGCGCGGCAACGATTGGAGCAGCTTGGCCCCGGAAGACGATAGGCTGAAGATTGCCGTCACCCGGATCCTGCGCCTTAGGCTTGCCGGGCTCACTGTAGGCGCTGTTGGCGCAGATTTTCTTCGCCGCCGCATCGCCCCCCTGCAAGAGAGGAGGAGACCCGCCTGGGAGTTTGGGGGCCCGGCGGACATCATGAGGCTGCCCCCGGGCCTCAACTTCAACTTCACCGTCCTGGAACTGGACGCGATGCTCAAGGAGCTGTTCAAGTACGACCCTCAACATCCCGAATGGTTCAGGCTGCCAAAGGGCATCGTCCCGCTGTGCAACAATTCCTCGCTAGATCGCATCCGTGCAATGATGCCTCTGTGTGATTTGCATGGAATTGTTCCAACTTGGCAAGAGCCTGCGGACAATGTTGTGTAGGAGTTCTTCGACGGCCTGGTAGAAGTGGCGGTCTGCTCCTATGAACAGAAGAGCCTCACCCGCGACACCACCGATGCGGAGATGCGGCGCATCGCCACTAGGGCAGAAGAGGCGGCGGCAGCCGCTGCCGCGGGTGAGTTTGGATTCACCGTGGAGGAGGCAGAGGCAGTAGAGGCGGCAAGCCTTGCCGATCGAGATGAGCTTGCCGGCGAGGGAGAGCTTGCCGAGCCTGAAGCCGAGTCGAGCGAGCCCGCCGAGGGTGCGAGCGGCCCGCCATCTTCAAGCAGCTTGCCGCAAGCAGAGCCCCCAGCTCCACCAAGAAGGCGTCTCCGCAAGGCTGGGGACGTAGCAGGGCGGCAGGCGGGTCAACAGCCGACGCGCCGCACGACACGCTCCGCCGCGACAAGCACTGTTGCCGCGGGAGCGTCTCACGCCGCTGCGACAACTGGAGCGGGGTCCTCTCGGACCGCCGCTTCTGGTCCTGCCGCTGCCCCCGCCAAGCGGTCAAGGGAACCCACTCCTCCGCCTCGTCGCACCGAAGGTGGGCCGGACTTCGACCTCTCCGCACTCAGCTCCGACGAGGAAGAAGAAGAGTAAGATTCTTTGCTGTACTTGTAGTTCTTCAATTCTTGTTGTTTTTGTCTTGTATCTGATTTGCTTTACTCTGAACTTATTCCTTTTCAGGACCCTGGCCCAGAGAGCGGCGAAGAGAGCCAAGGCTCCGGTGATTGTCATCGAGGATGATCCCACCACGACAGCAGGGGGCGCGCCCGAGGCCACCTTGCCGGACCCGGCAGTCATTCCCCAAAGCAGCCCCCAGCGCAGCCCCCAGCGTAAGTATATAGTCTACTTCCCACTGTTATGGCACGCATGGGTGTTCTTTCTTTGCTGATATCTGACTGTTGGTTTGTGTAGGAGCAGAGCAGCCTCACCAGGAGCACTCGGAAGCCGCCCCCGAGATGCTATCTGCTTCGACTACACCGCCAAGGGAGGATTCCCTGGCAAGGGAGCGTTCTCCGGCAAGGGAGAAGTCTCCGGCAAGGGACAGTTCCCCGGCAAGGGACAGCACCAGCGACCCCCCGGTGGTGGAGCCCATGACTGCAGATCCCAGTACAGGTAATCCTCTTGCTTGAAAACTTCCCTTGGGTTTTTCTTCTTCTGTTTTTTCTTTTTGGATATTTGCTTGACTTTTCTCCCTCTTCCGGCCTTCAGATCCATCTTCCACGGAGCCGATGGAGACCGAGGCCACCGGCGAGGAGAACGCGCGCGGCAACACCAACGACGCCGCTGCCACTGAGGAGGAAGCCGGCGCTGATGATCCTGCCGGCGAGGAGGCCGCCAAAGCTGCCGCCGCAGGAGCTGGTGAGGGGTCTGGCGATCACACTAACGGCCCCGAGGCCGCAGGAGCGCAAGGCGCTACGCCGACCACCGATCCCTCCGCCGCTGCCGCAGCATCAGGCTCCGAAGAGCCCCAGCCCGGCGCTTATCTCAAGGCTGGCGATGGCGTCTTCATCAAACTCCCCTGGGCGTCAAGCTCCAGGGCGCCGGTCGAAGGAGAAACTTTTGATGGAGAGGTGCTCGCCTCCGCTGGGCTGACGCTGGTTGACGCGCCGAGCAGCAGCAGCGGCGAGTCTGAGGAGGAGCAGCTGCTGCGGAAACTGGTGTCACTCTACCGCGCTCGGCAGGCCAAGCTGGAATCCCGAGGAGCTCTTGTCGCGAGGGCGGGAGTGGATATCGAGAAGCACGCGGAGGAGCTCCGGAGTCGCAACTAGGAAGCTCTCCGATCCTTGGCAGAGGAGCGGGCGCAGCTCGTCGAGGCGCGGAAAGCCTTCCTTCTCGAGAAGGCTGAAGCTGAAGAGCAACAGCGGCTTGCCGCTGAGGAGCTGTTTGCGCGGGAAGGTGAGTTGGCGCAGCGGAAGGTCAATCTTGACAGCCATGAGGAGGAGCTTGCCGCGCGAGAGCAGACATTTGGCGGGGCCCTCAAGGAGGCAAAGGATGCTGCCGCAGTTGCTGAGGCCGCCAAGAAGGAGCTGGAGACGAAGGTGGCGCAGCTAGAGACCGATCTCAAGGTGAGGGATGAAGAGCTTGCCGCGCTCAAGCGTGAGCGCGAGAAGGACGCCCACGCCCACGGTGAGCTGCAGGGTCGTCTCGTCGAGAAGGGCAAGGAGCTGAGCGCCGCCAAGGACTCCAACGCAGATCTTGAGTTGAAGCTGGCTACTTTGACCAAGACGCTGGACGGCGCCAGGGAGCAGGAGGTGGCCTTGAAGAAGGAGATCAAGGCCAACGAGGAGCTGCTGGCGAGTGCTGCCGCCACCCAGAACACCTTCAGGGAGAATGTGGAGCACTGGACGGAGGGTCTCGTGGATGTTGCCGGAGACATCGACAGGGAGCTAGCGCAGCTAGGGATGGAGGATTTCGGGTATTCCTCCGATGAGAACCTCCAGCCCAGCACCAAGCTCACCTTGTTCTTCAAAGGCGTGGCGACGGCCCTGCAGAGACTCCAGGAAAGGATCCCAAAGCAGCTGGCCAACGAGTCGCGCGCGATCTGCACGAGAGTTCTTCAAAAGGTGTTGGTGAAGGTGGCCTTCCGCAACCTGGGCCTCAACCTCACCAATGTCCTCAAGAAGCTGCCGGCGGATGCTGATCTGGAAGCGCTCAAGGCCCTTGTCGCACCCATTGTGGACAAGGTGAACGAGGTCAAGAGGGTTGATGGCGATCGCGTAGATTAGGCCGCCTGTTTCTTCGTTTCTTGTCGCTGCTGGTCATGTTACGAGAACAATCCATTAGAGCTGCGACAAGCTATCTTGTAATATAACTTTTATTTTGGGTATCGATTGCTATGTTATTTCCTCTACTTGATTCCTTCCTTTGTATGTTTTTACCCTACGCTTTTAGGGAACTTGCCGGCACAGGCACCTTAGCCGCGAGCGCTGAGTGCGGGACATCAGCAGCCTGCTGGTGGTGCCGCTACCGACAAGAAACCTTGTCGCAACTAGTCGCAGCTCACTTAAGTTGTTGAGCGGACTCAAAACAAAGTAAGGGCGCAACTAGCTACGAGTTGGTTCCTCCGTTCACAGGTTTTCCATACAAAGCACGGTCGTTCGAGGAAGATAACTTTAAAAAATTTTAAAACTGATTGCTCAAACTTTGGCAACTTAGCTTTTCTGTCGTTTGCACCCCGGCAAGGCGAAACTTTCTTGAGCGACGCCTGGTCCACACCATTATCTCCTCCTTCCCCCCCGGCAAACTTGTGGCCAAGGGAACCTTCCTTTCTTTGAGAAAGAGAAAGAAGAGAAAATAAAGTTATGGAGCCTTAAGGCTCGTTATTGCTTACCGGGGGTAGGTGCTGCACAAAGTGTTAGATAACACATGCAAAAAATAGAAAGCATGAAATTGACAAGATGTGCGGAGCACATGAGCTTTATTTATGCACGGGGTCTGCGCCCGGCTTTGTACAAAGGATTACATGCAACAGCGGCAAGATTTGTACAAAAGGTGGTTGCCGGAACAGGTTCCGGCAACCGCGCCCTACGGGTAAAACTTACGAAGATGCTCAATGTTCCAGGAGTTGCTCACCGGAAAGCCATCTTCGGTCTCAAGGCGGACAGCGCCAGGCCTAGTGACTCGTTTCACCCGGTAAGGGCCTTCCCACTTCGGCGTCAACTTGTTGGAATTCTTGGCGGACTGAACACGCCGAAGAACAAGGTCGCCTTCCTCGAGACTTCTGGCATTAACTTTGTGCAGATTTGCAAAGGTTTCGTCTAAATCTTGAATCAGGGTTGCTTTGTCCTTGCTCTTGACCACTATGTCATCCATGTAGGCTTCCACATTTCTGTGCATTTGTGGCTCAAAAGCGTCATGGACTACCCTTGCAAATGTTGAACCAGCATTCTTTAATCCGAAAGGCATCCGTATGAAACAGTATGTGCCACATGGAGTGATGAATGCGGTATTCTCCTCATCCTCTTCTGCCATGAAGATCTGATGGTATCCTGAGTATGCATCAAGAAATGAAAGCAAATCACATCCGGCCGTGGAGTCAACAATCTGGTCAATGCGCGGCAAGGGAAATGGGTCTTTGGGAAAAGCTTTATTAACATCGGTAAAGTTGATACAAAGCCTCCATTTCCTGTTCGCCTTGCGCACGACTACAGGATTGGCCAACCACGTAGGATGGAGCACTCCTCTAACAAGGCCTGCTGCTTCCAACTTCTTGATTTCTTCTGCGATGAATTCTTGGCGCTCCACTGCTTGTTTCCTGACTTTCTGCTTGACGGGCCGCGCATGAGGACAGACGGCAAGATGGTGCTCGATTACTTTCCTGGGAACACCAGGGATGTCAGACGATTGCCATGCAAACACATCGACGTTCGCCTGCAGGAAAGCAACGAGCGCGCTTTCCTATTTAGGGTCGAGAATGGCACTGATGGTGAAGGTACCACCAGTGCCGTCCTCCTTGGCGGGCAACTTCTTGGTTTCTGGCGGAGCTGCCATTGCCTTCTTACACTTGCCGGTGGAGCTCGATGGTGCGTCCTCGACGGTAGTGCAGCACTCCGAAGAGGTGCGCTTGCCGGAGTGGGCATCAGAACTCTTGCCGGACTTGGTCTTCTTCTTCCCCCCCGGGAGCTTCAGCGGCAAGTGACTTGTGTTCTGCTGCAGCTGCTGCGTCCCGGTATATCTTGTCGGCGCAGATAAGAGCATCCTTCTTGTCGCCAGGGACAGAGATGACACTTATCGGGCCTGGCATCTTCAGTACGTTATATGCATAGTGAGAGGCTGCCATGAATTTGGCGAGCGCTGGACGGCCGAGTATCCCATTGTAAGGCAATGGAAAGTCAGCAACGTCAAAAGTGACCCTCTCAGTCCTGAAGTTCAACTCGCTGCCAAATGTCACCGGCAACGTGATCTTTCCCTTCGGCTTGCTCCTTCCCGGGTTGATTCCTTGGAATGTGCTGGTCTCTTCGAGCTCGCTGTCAGGGATCTGGAGTTTCTGGAGTACCGCGGAGGAGATCAGGTTCAAGCCGGCCCGCCGTCAACTAGCATCTTAGTGACTTTGAGGTTGCGGATAGTTGGTGAAACCAACATCGGCAAGCACCCGACCGCAGTTATGCGGTCAGGGTGGTCCTCAATATCAAAGATGATAGGTGTGCTGGACCATTTCAGAGGCTTGCGTGACTCGACGGGTGGTTCTGCCGCATTGACTTCCCGCACTCACTGCTTGAGCTGGCGGTGTGAAGTATGCAGAGAAGCACCGCCGTCAACGCACAGGACCTCTGTGGCTTTCTGGAACTCCTGCTCATCGGCCTCGTCATCATCCATATCTTCATCGTCGTCATCGTCTTCATCCTTGTCGCGGCCGCGGGGAGGCCTGTCTCCTTGCCGCTGCTTGGCCTTGCCGCGGCGTCCTCCCCGGCCGGGGCGCTTCTTGCCGGATCCTCCAGTGCCTTCTTGGGCCTTCTCCTTGTCGCGTCGCTCGTACTCAGCCTTTTGCTGCTCGACAAGCTGCTCGACCTTTTTACAGCTCTGGAGATCATGGCCCTTGGTGCGGTGGATCTTGCAGTACTGCTTGTCGGCGGCCGCCATAGTTTCAGCTTCCTTGGCGCCACCTCCGTTGCTGGACTACTCAACAGCTAGCACATCTTTGCCTTTCTTTTTCCTGTTGTTCCGCCACCGGTTTCTCCTTGCCGGGGCAGCATCCTCGCTGTCAGATCCTCCTGCTCCTGTATTCTCTCCGGGGAGTTTCCTCCCTTCCTCAGCACGTGCGCACTTGTCGGCCAGGGCATATAGCTCACTGACGTCTCTGATCTTGTACATCGCCATCTCCTCCCGCATCCTGCGGTTTCGCACGTTCTGATGGAACGCGCTGATGACCGCGGCAGGGTGGACATCTGGGATGTTGCACTATACTTGGCTGAATCTCTGAATGTACTTGCGCAGGGGCTCTCCTTCCTTCTGGGCGAGCAGATGAAGGTCGCTCTCTTGGCCATGAGGCTTGTGGCCGCCTGTAAAGGTGCCGACAAACTGATGGCATAGATCTGCCCAGGAGGATATGGAGTTGTCCTGCAAGTGCATGAGCCAGGACCTGACATTGGGCTTGAGCACCAGCGGGAAGTAGTTGGCAAGGATCTTGTCGTCCCGTCCCCCGGCAGCTTCCACCGCAATGGTGTAGATGCTGAGGAACTCCGACGGATGCAACTTGCCGTCGTACTTCTCTGGTACGTCTGGCTTGAAATTCTTCGTGCTGGGCCACTGGACTTGCTGTAGCTCACGAGTGAACGCAGAGCAACCTACCGCGTACGGCAAGTCGCCTGGTTCCCCTGGCGCATGCATGTCGACAGTGGGCCCAACGCGCTGGTCTGATTGACGCCGCGCTTCTCTTCGACGCTCGATGCGAGTACAAGCGTCTTCTTGCTGTCGTTCGTGAAGAACTTGGCGCTGATCGCGACGAGCTCGTGGATCTAACGACGCGGTGGAGTCGGTGTCGAGGTTGACCCGGCGAGTCGGCGATCTTGGCCTTCGGGGCGGAGAGTGCACGGTGGTTGCACCCCCACCGGTTTTGTCGCCATCGGCTCGTGCCTGGCAATCTTGCCGCGGCTGCGATGTAGCCGGCTGCCGTGGAGTGTCGCCGTTGGCAAAGCCGATGAGACTCTGAATGGTGGCCCTCCATTCGTCGATCTTGTCTGCCGTTGGAGGGTAATCCAGGAGCAGTTGAGCTCATGCCAAAGCTTCTTCCGAAGTTTTGGGTGGCGGTGGCGAACGGTGCGAGGAGCGGGATACGCTCGGACTTCTAACTATGTTAGAAGGAGCAGTATCCCGTCCAGGCGATCGTGTCTTGCTCGTGCCAGCATGTTGGCGCGCATGCTAGTCTTGAGCATCCCGAGATCCACCAGCTCGATCTCGGTCCAACGAACATATGGTACCGCGAGTACCATGACGCTGTTGGTCCCGCACCTCCTGAGATGGGCGCAGTGCATGTACGGATGCCGAGGTCTGTGCAGCCTTGTCCTTGGACCTGGCAGCACTGTGAGCTCCCTTGTAGAAGCCCGTTCTTCCGCCGGCGTCTACCCCACCGCCCGTTTGCTCCGGCGGCGGTGGGAGCGACGTGGACGGAGCAGCCACCTCCGAAGCCTTCTTCTTCAGTGGCATGTCGATGAAAATGATGAAGAAGATGAAGATCTAGCTCGCGTGAACGCCGGATCGGGTTCACACAACCTCGACGCCCCCTACCTGGCGTGCCAAAGATGTCGTGGGAACGAACACCTATGGGGCCGGGCCCCTTTCGGTTCGGCGGGGGGCGGAGATCGCACGAAGAGCGGATCGAGGCGAAGCACACGAGCGGTTTATCCAGCTTCGGAGTTCTCCGGAGAAATAATACTCCTACTGCTGCTTTGTGGTTTGTATTGAGTTCTTGCTCGGGAGCGCTGAGTGCTACAGTACACACCAGCTGCTAACGAGACCGAGCGTGAGTGTTTTATGGTCTCAAACCCCCCTCTATGTTGCGCATGGGCCTCCTTTTATATGCTCAAGGGGTCACCGACAGGTGGCAACGTAAGCAAGGGTAAAAATGGAAAAATGTTGCGGTTGGTACACCTACTTGCACAGTGTATCCTACCTAACCCTGACGGTAGGGGACAAGGGCATTAAATGCCCGTCTGTGTCGCCCAAACAGTGCAAAAAGGGACCATCAGGGGCGCCACCGCTCGCCACGATGGCAATCTTGTCAGCGTCGCTTGCCACCTCGCACCGCTGGCTGCACAGCCTCTCGCCACGCGCGCTTGGGAAGGTCCCAGGGCGACACGTTGGTGGATGTGCTGGAGCGCGGGTACAGAGTGGTAGCTTGCCGCGGCAAGCACCTTGCCGCGGTCGTTGTCTTGCCGCACCCGGAAGCTTGTCGCTCACCGGGCCTTGCCGGGACGCGTGACGCGTCGCGGCAAGTTCCTTGAGATGCCTTGGTTGGCCTTCCCGGCAAGCTCCTCTCGCCGGGGTCTTGTCTCCTTGACTTGAACACTTTGTTCTTGAATGGCTCCAAAGGAACCACGGCGGACCTTGGCGGTCACCCGGCAAGCCTTGCCGCGGGGTGCTGCGACTGCCCGTGCACAAGTTCAGGATACTAGGGTACCCCTACTCTAGTACACCGACAAACTCTGAATCATTGGGACACCTTTTAAATAAAGTTGACTCATCTCCAGTCCCATCATTATGAAGATTCATATTGCAAAACAAAGATTTAATAGGGGACACATCAATAACTTTTAGATCTTCATCATTATTTTCATGGAAACTAGAAGAACACGCTTTTGCAAAGCAATCTTTCTTAGCACGCATCCTAGCGGTTCTTTCTTTGCACTCATCAATGGAAATTCTCATGGCTTTGAGAGATTCATTGATATCATGCTTAGGTGGAATAGATCTAAGTTTCAAAGAATCAACATCAAGCAAAAGTCTATCAACGTTCCTAGCTAATTCATCAAATTTAAGCAATTTTTCTTCAAGCAAAGCATTGAAATTCTTTTGAGATATCATAAATTCTTTAACACTATTCTCAAAATCAGAGGGCATCTTATTAAAATTTCCATAAGAGTTGTTGTAGGAATTACCATAATTATTAGAGGAATTGCTAGGAAACGGCCTAGGATTAAAGTTTCCTCTATACGTGTTGTTACCAAAATTATTCCTACCAACAAAATTCACATCCATAGATTCATTATTGTTCTCAATCAAAGTGGACAAAGGCATATCATTGGGATCAATAGGAGCACTCTTAGTAGCAAACAATTTCATAAGTTCATCCATAATGTTATCAAGGAGTTTAGTAGCTTATCCTAAAGTAATTTCCATAATAGTGCCTCCCGCAGCCGAATCTAAAAGATTTCTAGAAGCAAAATTCAATCCGGCATAGAAATTTTGTATGATCATCCATAAATTCAAACCATGAGTAGGGCAATTGCGAATCATTAATTTCATTATTTCCCAAGATTGGGCAACATGCTCATGATCAAGTTGTTTAAAATTCATAGTATCATTTCTAAGATAGATGATCTTAGCGGGAGGAAAATACTTAGAGATAAAAGCATCTTTGCACTTATTCCAAGAATCAATACTATTTTTAGGCAAAGACGAAAACCAAGTTTAAGCACGATCTCTAAGTGAAAACGGAAATAACTTCAATTTAACAATATCATTATCCGTATCTTTCTTCTTTTGCATATCACACAAATCAACAAAGTTGTTTAGATGAGTAGCGGCATCTTCACTACGAAGGCCGGAGAATTGATCTTTCATAACAAGATTCAATAAAGCAGTATTGATTTCACAAGACTCGACATCATTAAGAGGAGCAATCGGAGTGTTAAGAAAATCATTATTGTTGGTATTGGAAAAGTTACACAATTTGGTATTATCTTGAGCCATCGTGACAAGCAATCCCACACACAAGCACACAAAAGGCAAGTGAAAGAGAGAGGAGAATGGGAAAGAGAGGGCGAATAAAATGACAAGGGTGAAGTGGGGGAGAGGAAAACGAGAGGCAAATGGCAAATAATATAATGCGAGGGAGATGAGTTTGTGATGGGTACTTGGTATTGATACGTCCATTTTGCATCATGCTTTTATATCAATATTTATTGCATTATGGGCTGTCATTACACATTATATCTCAATACTTATGGCTATTCTCTCTTATTTTACAAGGTTCACCATGAAGAGGGGGAATGCCGGCAGCTGGAATTCTAGGTGGAAAAGGAGCAAACATTGGAAACCTATTCTGCACTGCTCCAAAAATCCTGAAACTCCACGAAACTTATTTTTGGAATTAATAAGAATTATTGAGCAGAAGAAACACCTCAAGGGGCCCACACCCTGGCCAGGAGGGTGGGGGGCGCGCCCACCCCTATTGGGCGCGCCCCCCTGTCTCCTAGGCCCCCTGGTGGCCCTCTGGTGTCCATCTTCTGCTATATGAAGGCTTTTACCCTGGAAAAAATCGTGGGCAAGCTTACGGGACAAAACTCCACCGCCACGAGGCGGAACCTTGGCGGAACCAATCTAGGGCTCTGGCGGAGCTGTTCTGCCGAGGACACTTCCCTCCGGGAGGGGGAAATCATCACCATCGTCATCACCAACGATCCTCTCATCAGGAGGGGGTCAATCTCCATCAACATCTTCACAGCACCATCTCCTCTCAAAACCCTAGTTCATCTCTTGTATCCAATCTTGTATCCAAACCACAAATTGGTACCTGTGGGTTGCTAGTAGTGTTGATTACTCCTTGTAGTTGATGCTAATTGGTTTACTTGGTGGAAGATCATATGTTCAGATCCTTAATGCATATTATTACTCCTCTGATTATGAACATGAATATGCTTTGTGAGTAGTTATGTTTATTCCTGAGGACATGGATGAAGTCTTGCTATTAGTAGTCATGTGAATTTGTTATTCGTTCGATATTTTGATGAGATGTATGTTGTATTTTCCTCTAGTGGTGTTATGTGAACGTCGACTACATGACACTTCACTATTATTTGGGCCTAGAGGAAGGCATTGGGAAGTAATAAGTAGATGATGGGTTGCTAGAGTGACAGAAGCTTAAACCCTAGTTTATGCGTTGCTTCGTAAGGGGCTGATTTGGATCCATATGTCTAATGTTGTGGTTAGGTTTACCTTAATACTTCTTTTGTAGTTGCGGATGCTTGCAATAGGGGTTAATCATAAGTGGGATGCTTGTCCAAGTAAGGGCGGTACCCAAGCACCGGTCCACCCACATATCAAATTATCAAAGTACTGAACGCGAATCATATGAGCGTGACGAAAACTAGCTTGACGATAATTCCCATGTGTCCTCGGGAGCTCCTTTCTCATTATAAGAAATTGTCCAGGCTTATCCTTTGCTACAAAAAGGATTGGGCCACCTTGCTGCACTGTATTTACTTTCATTGCTTGTTACTCGTTACAATTTATCTTATCTCAAAATATTTGTTACCTACAATTTCAGTGCTTGCAGAGAAAACCTTACTGAAAACCGCTCATCATTTCCTTATGCTCCTCATTGGGTTCGACACTCTTACTTATCAAAAAGACTACGATAGATCCCCTACACTTGTGGGTCATCAAGACTCTTTTCTGGCGTCATTGTCGGGGAGTGTAGCGCTTTTGGTGAGTGGAACTTGGTAAGGAAACATTTATATAGTGTGCTGAAATTTTCCTGTTACTTGTCACTATGGAAACTAATCCTTTGAGGGGCTTGTTCGGGGTATCTTCACCCTGACCAGAATAGCAAAGAGTTGCTCCTCAACCTACTCAACTTTTTGAAAATATTTACTTTGAGATTCCTTTGGGTATGATAGAGAAACTGCTAGCTAATCCATTTGCAGGAGATGGAACATTGCATCCCAATTTACACCTTATCTTTGTGGATAAAGTTTGTGCATTATTTAAGCTTGCAGGTATTTCCGATGACGTTGTCAAAAGGAAGGTCTTCCCTTTATCTTTGAAGGGAGATGCATTGACATGGTATAGGCTACATGATGATACGGGATCTTGGAATTATAAACGATTGAAGCTGGAATTTCACCAGAAGTTCTATCCTATGCATCTTGTTCATCATGATCGTAATTACATATATAATTTCTGGCCTCGTGAAGGAGAAAGCATCGCTCAAGCTTGGGGGAGGCTTAAGTCAATGTTATATTCATGCCCCAATCATGAGCTCTCCAGATAAATGATTATTCAAAATTTTTATGATCGTCTTTCTCTCAATGATCGCAACATGCTCGATACTTCCTGTACTGGTTCTTATATGCTGAAGACTATTGAATTCAAATGGGACTTATTGGAAAGAATTAAACGCAACTCTAAAGATTGGGGTTCCGACGATGGTAAGGAGTCAGGTATGACACCTAAGTTTGATTGTGTTAAATATTTTATGGATATCGATGCTTTTCGTGGATTTAGCGCTAAATATGGACTTGACTCTGAGATAGTAGCTTCTTTCTGTGAATCTTTTGCTACTCACGTTGATCTCCCTAAGGAGAAGTGGTTTAAATATAATCCTCCCATTGAAGTAAAAGTAGTCGCACCTATTATAGTTGAAGAAAAGACTGTCACCTATAGTGATCCTATTGTTCCTACTACTTATGTTGAGAAACCTCCTTTTCCTGTTACGATAAAGGATCATGCTAAAATTTCGACTGTTGTTCGTAAGAGTAATACTATGACTTATACACCTCCTGAGCAAATCAAAGTTGAACCTAGTATTGCTATGGTTAAAGATCTCTTGGATGATGATTTAGATGGGCATGTTATTTATTTATGTGGTGAGACTGCTAATATTGTTAGACCAGATACTAAGATACATAGACCTGTGGTAGGCATGCCTGTTATTTCTATTAAAATAGGAGATCATTGTTATGATGGCTTATGTGATATGGGTGCTAGTGCTAGTGCAATACCCTATGACTTATATAAAGAAATTATGCATGATATTGCACCCGTTCAGTTGGAAGGTATTGATGTTACTATCAAGCTTGCCAATAGAGATACTATTTCACCAGTTGGGATTGTTAGAGATGTTGAAGTCTTGTGTGGGAAGGTTAAATACCCTGCTGATTTTCTTGTTCTTAGTTCCCCACAAGATGACTTTTGTCCCACTATTTTTGGTAGACCCTTCTTAAATACAGTTAATGCTAGGATTGATTGTGAAAAGGATATTGTCACAATTGGCTTAGAGGGTACGTCTCATGAGTTTAATTTTGCTAAGTTTCGTAGACAACCTCGTGATAGAGAATCACCTAGTAAGGATGAGATTATTGGTCTTGCTTCTATTGACGTGCCTCCTACTGATCCGTTAGAACAATATTTGCTTGACCATGAAAATGACATGTTTATGAAGGAAAGAAGGGAAATAGATGAAGTGTTCCTTAAACAGGAACCTATGCTGAAACACAACCTTCCCGTTGAAATTCTTGGGGATCCCCCTCCACCCAAGGGTGATCCCGTGTTTGAAATCAAACCATTACCGGATAATCTTAAGTATGCTTATCTTGATGAAAAGAAAATATATCTTATTATTATTAGTGCTAACCTTTCAGAGCAAGAAGAAGAAAGATTATTGAAAACTCTGAAGAAGCACCGCGCTGCTATTGGTTATACTCTGGATGATCTTAAGGGCATTAGTCCCACGTTATGCCAACACAAAATTAATTTGGAGGACAGTGCCAAACCAGTTAGAGATCCTCAACGACGACTGAATCCCAAGATGAAAGAAGTGGTAAGAAAGGAGATACTAAAGCTCCTTGAGGCAGGTATAGTTTATCCCGTTGCTGATAGTGATTGGATAAGCCCTGTCCATTGTGTTCCTAAAAAGGGAGGTATTACTGTCATTACTAATGATAAAGATGAATTGATCCCGCAAAGAATTATTACACGTTATAGGATGGTAATTGATTTCCGTAAATTAAATAAAGATACTAAGAAAGATCATTAGCCTTTACCTTTTATTGATCAAATGCTAGAAAGACTATCCAAACACACACATTTCTGCTTTCTAGATGGTTATTCTGGTTTCTCTCAAATACCTGTGTCAGCGGGGGATCAATCAAAAACTACTTTTGCTTGCCCTTTCGGTACTTTTGCTTATAGACGTATGCCTTTTGGTTTATGTAATGCACCTGCTACCTTTCAAAGATGTATGATGGCTATATTATCTGACTTTTGTGAAAAGATTTGTGAGGTATTCATGGATGATTTCTCCATTTATGGATCCTCTTTTGATGATTGCTTGAGCAACCTTGATCAAGTTTTGCAGAGATGCGAAGACACTATTCTCGTCTTGAATTGGGAAAAGAGTCACTTTATGGTTAATGAAGGCATTGTTTTGGGGCATAAGATTTCTGAGAGAGGTATTGAAGTTGATAAAGCCAAAGTTGATGCTATTGAAAAGATGCCATGTCCCAATGAAATAAAAGGTATAAGAAGTTTTCTTGGTCATGCCGGGTTTTATAGGAGGTTCATTAAGGACTTTTCTAAAATCTCTAGGCCTCTGACTAATTTATTGCAAAAGGATATTTCTTTTGTCTTTGATGATGATTGTGTAGAAGCATTTAAAATACTTAAGAAAGCTTTGATCACTGCACCTATTTTTCATCCACCTGATTGGAATTTACCCTTTGAAATTATGTGTGATGCTAGTGATTATGTTGTAGGTGTTGTTCTAGGGCAAAGAGTTGATAAGAAATTGAATGTTATCCAGTATGCTAGTAAGACTCTTGATACTGCCCAGAGAAATTATGCTACTACTGAAAAACAATTCTTAGCAGTTGTGTTTGCGTGTGATAAGTTTAGACCTTATATTGTTGATTCCAAAGTTACTATTCACACTGATCATGCTGCTATTAAATATCTTATGGAAAAGAAAGATGCTAAGCCTAGACTCATTAGATGGGTTCTCCTGCTCCAAGAATTTGATTTACATATTATTGATAGAAAGGGAGCTGAGAACCCCGTTGCAGACAACTTGTCTAGGTTAGAGAATGTTCTTGATGACCCACTGCATATCGATGATAGCTTTCCTGATGAACAATTAGCGGTCGTTAATGCTTCTCGTACTGCTCCTTGGTATTCTGATTATGCTAATTACATTGTTGCTAAATTTATACCACCTAGTTTCACATACCAGCAAAAGAAAAGGTTCTTTTATGATTTAAGACATTACTTCTAGGATGACCCACACCTTTATAAAGAAGGAGTAGATGGTGTTATTAGACGTTGTGTACCTGAGCATGAACAGGAACGGATCCTACGCAAGTGTCACTCTAAATCCTATGGAGGACAGCACGCTGGAGATAGAACTGCACATAAGGTACTGCAATCTGGTTTTTATTGGCCTACTCTCTTCAAAGATGCTCGTAAGTTTGTCTTATCTTGTGATGAATGTCAAAGAATTGGTAATATTAGTAGACGTCAAGAAATGCCTATGAATTATTCTCTTGTTATTGAACCGTTTGATGTTTGGGGCTTTGATTATATGGGACCCTTTCCTGCCTCTAATGGTTATACACATATTTTAGTTGCTGTTGATTATGTTACTAAGTGGGTAGAAGCTATTCCAACTAGTAGTGCTGATCATAACACTTCTGTTAAAATGCTTAAAGAAGTTATTTTTCCAAGGTTTGGAGCTCCTAGATATCTTATGACTGATGGTGGTTCACATTTTATTCATGGTGCTTTCCATAAGATGCTTGCTAAGTATGATGTTAATCATAGAATCGCATCTCCTTATCATCCGCAGTCTAGTGTTCAAGTAGAGTTGAGCAATAGAGAGCTCAAATTAATTTTGCAAAAGACCGTGAATAGATCTAGAAAGAATTGGTCTAAAAAACTTGATGATGCATTATGGGCCTATAGAACTGCATACAAAAATCCTATGGGTATGTCTCCATATAAGATGGTTTATGGAAAGCTTGTCATTTACCTCTAGAACTTGAACATAAAGCATATCGGGCTATCAAAGAGCTCAATTATGGCTTTAAACTTGCCGGTGATAAGAGGTTGTTTGATATTAGCTCACTTGATGAATGGAGAACCCAAGCCTATGAGAATGCCAAGCTATTCAAAGAAAAAGTCAAACGCTGGCATGACAAAAGGATACAAAAGTGTGAGTTTAACGTAGGTGATTATGTGTTATTATTCAACTCTCATTTAAGATTTTTTGCTGGAAAACTTCTCTCTAAATGGGAAGGTCCTTACATTATCGAGGAGTTCTATCGTTCTGGTGCCATAAAAATCAACAACTTCGAAGGCACAAGTCCGAGGGTGGTGAACCGTCAAAGAATTAAACATTATATTTTAGGTAATCCTATCAATGTTGAAACTAATATTATTGAAACTGTAACCCCAGAGGAATACATAAGGGACACTTTCCAGAACGTTCCAGACTCCGAAAAGGAATAGGTATGTGGTACGATAAGTAAATCGACTCCAAAACAATTCTAATGGAAATTTTTATCAGTTTTGGAATATTTAAGAATTTTAGGAAGAAAGAAGTAGTCTGGGAAGGACACGAGGCCTCCACGAGGGTGGAGGGCGCGCCCACCCTTCCTGGGAGCGCCCCCCCTGTCTCGTGGACACCTCGTGTGCCTCCCGGACTCCGTTTTCTTGCACGTTACGTATTTTGGTCGGTAAAAATTCATTATATAAACTCCCGAAGGTTTTGACCACCGTATCACGCAAATATCCTCTATTTTCATTTCGAGCTGTTCCTGTTGCAGTTTAAGAGCAAGATGTCTTCTCAAGAGTCAGTCGGGGAGAGTCGGGTGTCTCACCCGACACCAGGTCCAGGAGCAAATAGCGATGCTTATCACTTTGGACCATCAACGGAGGATGAGCTGGAGGCTGACTTGAAAAGGATAGATGCCATGGAGGAAGATCAAGAAGTCACCTCTCATCTCCAAGCAGAATTCATGATGGAAGAACTACATAGCTCGGCTATTCCAAATTCGGTCATCCCTCCCAACTTTAGATTTCTTTCTTATGAAAATATGAAAAAGAGCGTCACTTGTTCTCCAGAAGCTATGCAGCATCCTTTGGTAAAGGGAGCATTAGCCGTTACGGGCAAGCTCCGTAAAGAAATTATGGACCTCAAACAACAAGTCAATAAGCTCGAGGAGGAGAATCGTATCCTGAGGGGCATCATTGCCAAGAAGATCATAACACCAACCGTGAAGAAGGATGCATAATCACATGGGTATGGGCACTCCCCTTGGCAACTCCCAAGCTTGGGGGAGGTGCCCCGGTATCGTATCATCATCACACTCCTATCTTTGCCATTTTATTTAGTTCGATCCTTTTAGTAGTATCTTGATCTAGTAGATTGAAGTTTTGATATCAAGTAGTTTTGAGTTTTGCTTCGTGATCTCTTTATGTAATCGAGTCCGTGAGCTATCTATAATAAAGATTAGTGTTGAGTCAAGGGCTTTGCTATCTTGCTATGATGTTGAGAAAGTAGAGAATAAGAGTTCATATTGATCTTATGGTTAGTGATGACTTCACACATAGAAAGTATGAGGCATAAAAGTTGTTGAGAGTTGATAAACGTAGTTTTGGTCATCGTTGCAATTAATAGGAAGTAATAAGGAAAGAGAGGTTTCACATACAAATGTATTATCTTGGACATCTTTTATGATTGTGAAGCACTCATTAAGTATGACATGCTAAAAGAGTTGATGTTGGACAAGGAAGACAACGTAATGGTTTATGTTTTCTCACATCTCAGTTAAAGTATATTGTCATTGACCTTCCAAACATGTTGAGCTTGCCTTTCCCCCTCATGCTAGCCAAATTCCTTGCACCAAGTAGAGATACTACTTGTGCTTCCAAATATCCTTAAACCCAGTTTTGCCATGAGAGTCCACCATACCTACCTATGGATTGAGTAAGATCCTTCAAGTAAGTTGTCATGTTGCAAGCAATAAAAATTGCTCTCTACATATGTATGACTTATTAGTGCAGAGAAAATAAGCTTTATACGATCTTGTTATGGAAGCAATAAAAGCGACGGACTGCATAATAAAGGTGCATATACAAGTGGCAATATAAAGTGACATTCTTTTGCATTAAGATTTCATGCATCCAACCCTAAACGCACATGACAACCTCTGCTTCCCTCTGCGAAGGGCCTATCTTTTATTTTATGTTTTTACTTTATGCTTGAGTCAAGGTGATCCTCACCTTTCCCTTTTTCATTTTATCCTTTGGCAAGCTCCTCGTGTTTCAAAGATCATGATATATATATCCAATTGGGTGTAAGTTAGCATGGACTATTATTGTTGACATCACCTAAAGATGAATACGTTGGGAGGCAACACAATAAGTCCCTATCTTTCTCAGTGTCCGGCTGAAACTCCATAACCACAAGTATTGCGTGAGTGTTAGTAATTGTAGAAGACTACATGATAGTTGAGTGTGTGGACTTGCTAAAAAGCTCTATTCTTGACTCTTTCTGATGTTATGATAAATTGCAATTGCTTCAGTGACTAAGATTATAGTTTGTTAGCTTCCAATGAAGTTTCTGAACCATACTTGACATTGTGAATTGATCGTTACTTGAGCATAAGAAATCATATGATAAAATCTAGTTATGTTGCTGTTATAAGAATGATCATGATGCCCTCATGTCCGTATTTTATTTTTATCGACACCTCTATCTCTAAATACGTGGACATATTTTTCGATTTCGGCTTCCGCTTGAGGACAAGCGAGGTCTAAGCTTGGGGGAGTTGATACGTCCATTTTGCACCATGCTTTTATATCAATATTTATTGCATTATGGGCTGTAATTACACATTATACCTAAATACTTAAGGCTATTCTCTCTTATTTTACATGGTTTACCATGAAGAGGGGGAATGCCGGCAGCTGGAATTCTGACTGGAAAAGGAGAAAACATTGGAAACCTATTCAGCACTGCTCCAAAAATCCTGAAACTCCACGAAACTTATTTTTGGAATTAATAAGAATTATTGAGCGGAAGAAACACCTCAGGGGACCCACACCTGGCCAGGAGGGTGGGGGCGCACCCACCCCTACTGGGCGCCCCCCTGTCTCCTGGGCCCCCTGGTGGCCCTCCGGTGTCCATCTTCTGCTATATGAAGGCTTTTACCCTGGAAAAAATCATGGGCAAGTTTACGGGACGTAACTCCGTCGCCACGAGGTGGAACCTTGGCGGAACCAATCTAGGGCTCCGGGGGAGCTGTTCTGCCGAGGACACTTCCCTCCGGGAGGGGGAAATCATCACCATCGTCCTCACCAATGATCCTCTCATCGGGAGAGGGTCAATCTGCATCAACATCTTCACCAGCACCATCTCCTCTCAAAACCCTAGTTCTTCTCTTGTATCCAATCTTGTATCCAAACCACAAATTGGTACCTGTGGGTTGCTAGTAGTGTTGATTACTCCTTGTAGTTGATGCTAATTGGTTTACTTGGTGGAAGATCATATGTTCAGATCCTTAATGCATATTATTACTCCTCTGATTATGAACATGAATATGCTTTGTGAGTATTTACATTTGTTCCTGAGGACATGGGTGACGTCTTGCTATTAGTAGTCATGTGAATTTCGTATTCGTTCGATCTTTTGATGAGATGTATGTTGTCTTTTCCTCTAGTGGTGTTATGTGAACGTCGACTACATGACACTTCACCATTATTTGGGCCTAGAGGAAGGCATTGGGAATTAATAAGTAGATGATGGGTTGCTAGAGTGACAGAAGCTTAAACCCTAGTTTATGCGTTGCTTCGTAAGGGGCTGATTTGGATCCATATGTCTAATGTTGTGGTTAGGTTTACCTTAATACTTCTTTTGTTGTTGCGGATGCTTGCAATAGGGGTTAATCATAAGTGGGATGCTTGTCCAAGTAAGGGCAGTACCCAAGCACCGGTCCACCCACATATCAAATTATCAAAGTACTGAACGCAATCATATAAGCGTGATGAAAACTAGCTTGACGATAATTCCCATGTGTCCTCGGGAGCTCCTTTCTCATTATAAGAAATTGTCCAGGCTTATCCTTTGCTACAAAAAGGATTGGTCCACCTTGCTGCACTTTATTTACTTTCATTGCTTGTTACTCGTTACAATTTATCTTATCACAAAACTATCTATTACCTACAATTTCAGTGCTTGCAGAGAAAACCTTACTGAAAACCGCTTATCATTTCCTTCTGCTCCTCATTGGGTTCGACACTCTTACTTATCGAAAGGACTACGATAGATCCCCTACACTTGTGGGTCATCAGGTATGTGACTTCAGCGAAAACCTCCCCGGCAACAGCGCCAGAAATCCTTCTTGCTACCTCTTGAGCACTGCGTTGGTTTTCCCTTGAAGAGGAAAGGGTGATGCAGCAAAGTAGCGTAAGTATTTCCCTCAGTTTTTGAGAACCAAGATATCAATCCAGTAGGAGGCTCCTCAAAAGTCCCATGCACCTACACAAACAAACAAGAACCTCGTAACCAACGTGATAAAGGGGTTGTCAATCCCTTCACGGTAACTTGCAAAAGTGAGATCTGATAGAGATAATAAGATAAGATAAATATTTTTGGTATTTTTATGATATAGATTGGAAAGTAAAAGATGCAAATAAAAGTAGATGGAAAACTTATATGATAAAAGATAGACCCGGGGGCCATAGGTTTCACTAGTGGCTTCTCTCAAGACAGCATAAGTATTACGGTGGGTGAACAAATTACTATCGAGCAATTGATAGAAAAGTGCATAGTTATGAGATTATCTAGGCATGATCATGTATATAGGCATCACGTCTGCAACAAGTAGATCGAAACGATTCTGCATCTACTACTATTACTCCACACATCGACCGACTCCTGCCGGCATCTAGAGTATTAAGTTCATGAAGAACAGAGTAACACATTAAGAAAGATGACATGATGTGGAGGGATAAACTCAAGCAATATGATATAAACCCCATCTTTTTATCCTCGATGGCAACAATATAATATGTGCCTTGCTGCCCCTGCTGTCACTGGGAAAGGACATCACAAGATTGAACCCAAAGCTAACCACTTCTCCCATTGCAAGGAAGATCAATCTAGTAGGCCAAACCAAACTGATAATTCGAAGAGACTTGCAAAGATAACTAATCACACATAAAATAATTCAAAGGAGATTCAAATATTTCTCATAGATAAACTTGATCATAAACCCACAATTCATCGGATCTCGACAAACACAATGCAAAAAGAGTTACATCGAATAGATCTCCAAGAAAATCGAGGAGAACTTTGTATTGAGATTCAAAGAGAGAGAAGAAGACATCTAGCTAATAACTATGGACCCGAAGGTCTGTGGTAAACTACTCACAAATCATCAGAGAGGCCTTGGAGATGATGTAGAGGCCCTCCATGGTCGATTCCCCCTCCGGCGGAGCGCCGACGAAGGCTCCAAGATGGGATCTCGCAGATACAGAAGGTTGCGGTGGTGGAAATAGTTTTTCGTGGTGCTCTTGGATGTTTTCAGGATACATGTATATATATAGGAGGAAGAAGTAGGTCGATTGAGCCACGAGGGGCCCATGAGGGTGGGGAGCGCGCCCACCCCCTTAGGGCGCGCCGGGCACCCTCGTGGCCGCCTCGTTTGCTGCTTGACGTCCACTCCAAGTCTCCTGGATTGCGTTTGTTCCGAAAAGTTCGCTCCCGAAGGTTTCATTCCGTTTGGACTCCGTTTGATATTCCTTTTTCTTCAAAACACTGAAATAGGCAAAAAAAACAACAATTCGGGATGGGCCTCCGGTTAGTAGGTTAGTCCCAAAAATGATATAAAAGTGTAAAGTAAAGCCCATAAACATCCAAAACGGGTAATATAATAGCATGGAACAATCAAAAATTATAGATACGTTGGAGATGTATCAGATGACGGTCGCCTCCATCTCTTCTTTATGGTCCATCACGCCGACGAGCATCGGCGGACTCCCCACCATGGCTTCCTCCCCGCCAACGGCGAGCGTGGTGTCCCATCTCTACTATGCTGGTGCAGTACTTTCCTTAGATCCATCTTGGTTGAAACCTGATGGAGGTGAGATCTTCCTTACCAAGGTTGTTAATGTTTTCTTCTCTGCTCGATGAGAACTCATGGTGGCAGATTTCCCCTTCCAGTGAGTTACTACTGGGCGTCTTCCTTATTGTTTTTTCCTTTTCCTACCAAATTGATACAGGTGCTATTAGTGAAAGGATTAGGGACTGGTTCTAGTAGTGGTTGGTTTGTTCGAGGAATTCCTGGTGCTCGTGATTTGTAAAGGATTTCAGCCAGGTAAGTTTATATTTTATTTTGTTATCTTAATTAATATGCAAGTATATGTGCCTATTTCATTTGCTTGTATCCATCCTTTTTAGGTACATGGATCAGTCTTTATTTATTTAGGTTCAGACATTGTGCAACTAAAGACTGTGTATACTAGTCGAAGGCACGAGCTATGCACGTGTTCTTCACTCACTCATTCGTTTATTTGAGCAACATTTATTTTTAGATGGGAGTAGTATGTATGCTGTTGAGTGTTAAATCCCGTCCAAAGTATTGGCAAGTTGCTGCTTCCAAACTTGGTAGATACAAACAATTAGTGCTCTGTACAAGCTAGTTGTTTACGGAGTAGAAGGAAGGTTACTCTAGTCATCGTTGTTTCCCGATCATAGCCACAAAAGATCTTGAATAGCAGGGTTTCACGAGTGGACCCATTTGGAGCCATCAGGATTCCAGAAAGGTCCTGGAGTCGTTTTGGCGCCTGCCTGTACATAGCGAGTCCAAGAAATGTTAACCATTAGATCTCTTGGGCAAGATACTGATGAATGGTGGATATTCATTTTATGGAACAAATCAATGACTTGTATTTGCTATGGAGTCTTGGTGGACTGCTAATCCAAATTCAAAAAATTGTGTACTATAGTAGTACAGAAATGTAGCGCTCTATAAAGTTTTTGGTGCCTCCATCTGAAGGAGCTAAATATATAGATGTGTGTGGATTTGATATTAAAAATTTCTCTACAAAAGTAGCTACTTTTCCTGTCCTGATTTACCATGTGGTTAATTGTTTCATAGGAGTTCAATACTGAGGTAACATTTTTTTCTCTCAAACTTGTGCTTGAATGTACCAATGAAGATGCTCTTCACAACTCTAATCCTTGGAACCAATGGGTATTCTTCCATTTACTATGATTAAGTGCTCTTTGTGCTAATCTGGATGTTATAAGAAAATGAACTTTGGCTAATGAACATGTAGTTGGAATGAACAAGTACCCTTGTTTATCTCCATTGATCGATTGATGTGAGGTCATTTAGTTCATTCGTCATCACGCACATATACTTGTACATGTAAGGAAAGCAATCAGATATAGAATCTCTTTCTGCCTCTTCTCTGTTTGCTACAAATATAGAGTGAAAGTGGAGTACTGCTTCTAGAGTTTAAAGATTTGAACTTGCAAAAGTGTTAGTTCTATGATATGAAGTTTATTATTTATGTTTTGTGAAGGTTGTTGTCTGAATGTGATATATCCATATATTATATAAAGAACAAGTTCACATCGGTACCAAAAATTATGCTTAAACATTCATGCCATCTAATAGATAATAGTCTCTGTATACTTTTCAAAGTGTTTTCTTCTTGTGGTCACACTTACTTCCTTCAAGGATCATCCTTATCAGTTATTACAGTAAATTTGTCGATTTAGTGTTGTAATAGCTATTTGCACCATTAGGAGTATCTCCTGGAAAAAAATCTTCTACAGACAAACGTGACTAATGTATGTGTGTTGTGTTACATATAGATTTGGCTATGAGTTACTGCCTTTTGTGGTCACGGGGAAATTAATCATTCCAGGATCTCAACATTGTAGTATTTTGCGCAAATTTGTGAAGTTCAACGTCTTGGTGTCATGGCTCAGGACTAAATACTCTTAATTATCATAGCAAAACTTGAGATGTGAAAATCAAACTACTTTTTCTTACTTGATTCTTTTGAGCGTGCATATGAAACAATGATTATCTAAGTTGCCTGCCTGTGCTATTAGCTACTGTGATCTATCTTTCATACTTATATACATATTATGCTTGGACGTGTGTTGTTTGTGCGAAATGAAACATCTAGTATTTTGTAATGCTTGAACTCAGGGTAGTCACTACTTAAATATTTCTCCATTTAATCAAGTAAGAACAGTTCTTCAGAACATTTTATTGTTTTAATCTTCAGACATCTTGATAGGAAGCACCAGGGAATGTTTGCAGTTTCATTTATATTGTACGTAAAGGACTGTAGATATGTTCTCTGCCAGTCAAAACTTCTAAATGATCTATGCACTATGGCAGTGCCGCAATGGATACTTCTAAATGACTGCACACATGTTTTATTAAGTCTTGTCAGTATAGGGAGTTCAATAATCTTTTGGTGCTAAACAAGTGGATGCTACAACTAAATACTAAATTAGTAAAACACTGTAGGAGTTTTACAAGCAAGCTTTAGGTAAAAAGATTTTTGTATTGTGCTGTTTATTCCCATTGGTCGGTCGATGTGAGATCATCTAGTTCAACTGTCATCACGCACATGTACTGTAACATGGAAGAAAAATAACTAGCTAGAGAACTTATTTATGTCTCCTTTCATTTTGCTGCAAAGACAGACTGAAAGTGGAGTACTCTTCTAGAGTTTAATTCTTATAACATGCTGCATTTATAAGGTTGCAATCTTCAATCTAGTTTTTACTCAATAAATTACTATTTCTTAAGAATAACATGCAGCATGGATTCTTATATGCTCCATGTATTATGTTAGGGCAAGTAATTATCAGCTGAGCAAAGGCTACAACATGCTAGGAGGAGAAGTTCGAATGGAGGCAGAGAGTACACTTGGTAACTCATATATCCAACCTAAACTTATTTACTCATTTTTTTTGTTCTAGTCCGAGTCCAAAAAAGATGGTTTGACAAATGGGGGTGACATTCCGTACACACGTGCACATCTACAATTCATGCTTGTGAAGCATTTTTAAAATAAAATTAAATATGGGCAAATTTGGGTTCCAAGTTTTGCCATGCTATCATGACTTTGTATTAGTTTGCCCCCTTCAACATGTAAAACTATGAACCTGACCATATTTTATTTGGAACATTTAGATGATGTGTCGGAAGGAAAACAAAAGGCAATGATGAGAAGGAAAACAAACATCAATCTGCTTACATCTGATGTGTAAATTCTAATGTGCCAAAAATTTCTGTTTTCAGGAAATAGAATGGAAAAAGGAAGAGGAGACAATGCTGAAGCACACGAGCGAGAGGCTAGTAGAAGTTAAAGTAATATACTATAAGCATTTTGAATGATTAGGGCCTTGTGTTGTTGGGAACATTACAACCATGGGGAAAACTAATTTTAGTTGCTAGTTTAGCATAGAAGCCACTATATGCTCATTTTGGTCGTGTGTCGCATCCAAAAACATATGTAATTTTCCTTTTTTTGCACAACACCCTTATATATAGGCGTTTCTAGAAACATATGTATTTGGTTGTTAATTTTATTGAATGAAGTTAAGTTTTACGATGAGGCCCATATGTGAATTATGAAATAGTGTCATTTGTCTTGATTGCCTGAACAAAATGAATGCATATAAAATTAGCGATTTGTTGCCCAGATCAATTTTCTTTTGCTAGTGAAATCAACATGATGGCATATTTACTGCCGGGTAAACAAGCTTGTGCCGGCAGTTACGCTGCCGCTAACTGTAGTTTATGTGCCACGACCAATCTGCCGGGAGAAAATAAACTACCGGCAAATAAATGTGTGGGGGCAGTAAAACTGCCAGGAGAAGATTACCTGCCGGGAGAAGTAATTCCCGGCAGCCGTTCTTGTGGCAGATCTATCTGCCGGGAGAATTGCTCTCCCAACAGTTTATCTGCCCTCTTACGGGTTTCTCCCGGCAGATTACATGCCATTGCATTGGTGTTGTGGTGTAGTGAAGGTTGATCAACGCTAAGTCAAGAGTGAATCAAGTTGATCAACTCACAAAGCGTAGAAGATGTACCAAGAGGGATCAAGTGATCCCATGGTATGGTAAGCATTGTCCATTATGCTTTGTGTACTAACCCATGATCTACATGTGAGTTCTATGTGGGGTTAGGTTTGTTTCCATGGGTTTGCATCAAGAGGAAGATCTCATACAACCCATGGAGAATGACATCAAGTGGTGATCATCATCAAGTTTGCGGTGTGCAAGTTCAAGTGGAGCATCACGAAGAGATCATCCTTGAAGCTTGTCGTCCATTGTGGTGTCAATGGACTTGTGAAGATGTGCCAAAGAGTGGCTCAACCATAGTGGAGTATGGGGGAGCAATCAACTAGTATTCATTGAGCGAACATAATAAAGAAAGGTGGTCCAACTTGAGGGAGTCAAGATCGTCATCATCTAGCTCAAGTGGACTTCGTGTAAGGCAAAGGTTTGCCCTTGATAGGTTTTCTATTTTACCGGTCTCATGGTGATAGTTTGGAGACCGGGTTATAGGATCGATAGTCGCACTATCAAGGGGGGCTCTCAAGTGAGTAGCTTGATCGTATCGTTCGTCGAGAGCGCAAACCATTGCATCCTTGCATCATCTTTCTTGATTCTTATTTGTATTTTCTCTTTTTGAGGTTTCAGAGTTTGTGGTTATCTTCATGACAAGCTCTAATTTGCTTCTTCTATTACGTTTTCGGTGTTGGAGGTTTTACCGGTCTTATTCGAGGAAGGGTTTTCACCATTTTCTTATGGGCCTTTTCTAATTTGCTTCTTATTGTTTTCTATCCAGATTGTGTTAGCCCATGTTGTTAGCTTTCAAACAAACTTGGTTTCGTTGAATTTGGAGTCCGTTTGCTGAAGTTGTGGCAGTTTTGGTGTCCTTAAAAGGCTTCAGAGGTACTACCACGACTACTACCGCTTGGAGCGGTACTCCCGCGTCTACTACCGTGGATACTTTCGCTCCGAACAAAAATCTCATATTAAGTCCAGCGGTGGTAGGCACAGATGTACTTTTTAGTACCGCCCGCAAGAAGTAGCGGTAGTACCGCTACCCCTAGCGGTAGTACCGTGAGGATGAGCGGTAGTACCACTCCGGGGGTTCTATTGGACTTTTGCCTCCTCGTTGTTGTTTTTCAAAGGGCTTCCACCGCCTTAGCAGTAGTACCGCTCCCATGAGCGGTAGTGCCGCTCTGTGCGGGCTGTAAGCATAACGGTTGGATTTTTCCCCACCTACAAAAAGGGGGTCTTCTTCCCCAATGAACGTTATCTTTTGAGCTCGTGTTCTTCCCCCATTGTTTACATTCTTCGAGCTTGCTATCTCTCAATCCCTCCATCGATTCTTGCTAGTTTCGGGGGGAAAAGAGAGCGGAGATCTAGATCCACATTTCCACCAATCACTTTCTCCTCTATGTGAGGGGAACCCCTTGGATCTAGATCTTGGAGTTCTCCTTCTTGTTCTTCCTCTCACTTTCCTCCCTAGCATTAGTTGCTTTGATGGGATCTGGGTGAGAAGGACTTAGGCACTCCGTGTGCCCTTGCCATTGCATTTGGTGCATCGGTTTGAGTTCTCCACGGTGAAACGTGCAAGTTACAAGTTGAGAAGCTTATTACTCTTGGGTGCTTGGTACCCTTGAGCTTGTTCCTCTTGGGTGCTTGGGCGCCCTAGACGGTTGGTGGTGTTTGGAGCTCAATCATTGTGGTATAAAGCTCCGGACAAGCGTCGGGGTCTCCAATTAGGTTGTGGAGATCACAATGAGCAATTTGACGGGTTCCGGTGACCGCCCCCAAGGGTTGCCAAAGTGTACGGGTTCGGTGACCGCCCCCAAGGGTTGCCATTTTTACGGGTTCGGTGACCTCCCTCAAGGTTCCCTTAGTGGAATCATGGCATCTTGCATTGTGCGAGGGCGTGAGGAGATTACGGTGGCCCTAGTGGCTTCTTGGGGAGCATTGTGCCTCCACACTACTCCAAACGGAGATTAACATCCGCAAGGGTGTGAACTTCGGGATACATCCTCGTCTCCGCATGCCTCGGTTCTCTTACCCGAGCCCTTTAGTTATGCACTTTACTTTGTGATAGCTATATTGTTTCTTGTCATATATCTTGCTATCACTTAGTTGTTTAACTTGCTTAGCATAAGTTGTTGGTGCAGGGCTCTTATTGGGATGGCTAAAAGAAGAGATGATTTTCTGCCACCTTTGATCCCACAAGGGGCAGGGCAAGTCTTATACCCTACTTATTTTGGGGAATGGTTGCTTTGTAGCCTTAACCGAACCATTATCGTACAAAAAACAATGTCCTCACAAAAGGCACGTGTGATCAAAAAGTATATGTAAGACGGTTTAAAATATTAGTCCAATGAAATTCAATTGAAAGTAACCATGAAAATAACGGGAAATGAGTACTAACCGAAAAAGGAGAATGGTTGGAGGTTAAAATAAAAAAATAAAAATGATTAAACAATGTAAAAAAAGGAAAAAGATGAAATCAACAAATGAAAAAATGAACACAAAACATTGTCCTTTTTTAGCGAAATGGTCGACCAGATAACCAACGCCCATTTCCTGCGGGTTATAAAAGAAATATTTATCACTACTTCTTGTATCTCTGAAAAGGCCAATCCTATGTGCGGGTTGCGGCCCGCAGGCTGCAAATACTCGACGCAAGGGGGCGAGGTGCGCCGGCCCAGTTTTGGGTTTTTCTCTGCTAGGGTCGGTCCTGTTTCTACCGTTGGTTTTTCTTTCGTTTTTTCCTTCTGTTTTTTTTGCGTCCTTCACTATAAGTATATTTTCTTGGGTATTTCTCATGTGTCCTTTTTTGTTGAATTTTTTTAGAATAATTCAAAAAAAATATTTCTTTTATTTTTTAGAAAGTATTCATGTTCTCAATAAATTTCGGAATTGAAGAAAATGTTCAACGTGTGGTATAAAACTGCCCATTGTATATTTAATGTTCAATATGTGTTTATTAAAAGTTTAACACATACTAAAAAAATGCTCACCATATATTTAAAACAATTTTCATTTTGTACTCTTTATGTCTCAAAACAACTACTTTGTACGGAATCAGCGGCACTTATTTTTGGACGGAGCGAATATTTAAAAAAAATCACAGTATATAAAATATTAACATATGCGGAAAATGTTTGAAATTACAAAAAATGTTCCGAATTTTCAAAATTTGGTCAATAAATCGAAATTGTTTCTTAAATTTTAAAATATGTTCATTGTTCAAATAAGTTCAGATATTAATATTCATAAACTGCATTTAAAAGTTGAAAGAAAAAGTCAATTACTAAAGTTGTATGTCTCTGCTGGGAAGCCCAATTGCTGATCCACTGCGAGAGCTAGGCTATTGGATGCCTATGGGCATCCAATAAAGGCTGGCGCCTCTATATATCGCCCGAGCACATGCCCCTTTACAATTCTTAATTAATGGGCTCTCCCATCGAAGAGCTCGAGCTTAAGGGAGGAAAGTTTACTTTCCCCTGTTTTGTGACCCTTCCATAGGAAATCCCTATTTGAAGCATTCTGCGTCAAAATGCCGCCGTATCGCACAGGCGAACAAGTTCTGCTCGCATTGGGCCGGCCCGTTTAACCGTTTTCAGCGTTACTGGTTTTAGAACCTTCTAGAGGTTCCCAACTGGTTTTTATGGGTTTTGAGAAACTTATAGAAGGTTCCTGACCGGTTTTTTCTGTTCTGTTTCTCTTTTGATTTTGATTTTGATTTTCTCCTGTTTCTTTTTTCATTTCTCTGCTTCTTTCCTTTCTCTGATTTTCTCCTTAATTTTTCGATTTTTGTTTCTTTATTTCTTCATTTATTTCCATTTTATTTTCTTTCTATTTGTATTTTTGTGTCTTAAATTTATTTTTCTATTTTAAAAAATGTTGAGGAACTTAATTGTTTTCCCATTTACAAAAATAATGTTTTTTTTCTAAAATGATCTTGTTCTCAAAATTTGTTCACAGAGTCCAAAAAATAAGAATTAAAAATTTGTTTCCTTCGTTTCACAAAATGTTCGCCTTTTTCAGTTTTTGTTAACAAACCAATAAATATTTGGTTTCAAAAAAAATTCAAGTTTACAAAATTTGTTCACAATTTCAGAAAATGTCCATGTTTCAAAAAATTTTCACAACTTAAAAACTCTTTCAAAATTTCAAAAAATCTGCTCATTTTAAAGAATATGCTTCAAAGTAAAAAAAATTCCCATTTTCCAAATTTGCTCAAAATTCAACCCAACATGTTTGTTTTTGAAATTTGGTTCGCAAACTAATTTTTTAAAGAATTTCAATAATTGTTCCACTTTCCAAATTTGTTCCCAAAATCAAAAAATGTTCGTTTTTCAACTTTTTTTCTGAAATTCAAAAAATGATGACATTTTAATGTTTTGTTCACAAATTAAAAAATGTTTGGTAATTTCAAAAAATATTCCTGTTTTACAAACTTTTTCACATATTCAAAAAATGCTACTGTTTTAAAAATTTGGTCACAAATTCAAAATTGGTGTTCTTAAAATTTGTTTGCAAATTCAAAAATGCTCCAGTTTTTTCAAAATAGTGTATAGTTTTGAAAAGTATTCACTTTTTCAATGTTTTTTTATTTTTGAAAAAATGTGTTTACAAAAAGGATTTCACAATTTAAAAAAATGTTGTCATATTCAATCTTTGTTCCTAATTTTTTAAATATTTTTCTAGTTTCCCAAATATTGGTTCCGTTTCAAAAGTTTTTTAAAAATCACGTGATGGCTTTTGAAGTTTAAATCTGTCGCGTATTATAGTTGATATATAGTGTGCTGCCTTTTACAAAGTAAATATCAGGTGCTACAGTGCTATGGTCGCGCTGCCCTGGCGTAAGGCCTTGCGTTCGATTCCTGGCCCACAAGTTTTTATTGATTTTTGCGAACTGGTTTTATTTGTTGCTGCTGCCTATTGTTTATTTAGGATTTGCACTACTAATCTTTCATTATTTTTTTTTTGCGGGTGTGCTAATCTTTCGTTATGACAAGCCAGTCCTGGTGGCTAGCACAGCGCACACACTGCACCAGGTTGCTGGTTCGATTTCTATCGCTCAAGCTGTTAATTTTTCGATATTTCATTCCGCCAAGGAGTAATTACGGCAAATGGGCCGGCCCAGGAAGCAGCGTCCTGTGCGAAACTGCGATGCCTTGCCGCAATAAGCAGCACATAGGAGGTCCCCCTTCCAGACCGTGTTTTTTGTTGGGGTTATTTTTGGACTGTTTTCTGTTCAGTTTATCCTGGTTTTCTCTTTACACTTTCTTCTTGTTTTTGTTTTTCGTTTTTTTTTCATTTCTAGCAAAGAATGTAAAGGAACGATTGACTTGAGAAGCGCCCGGCGAGCTCGGCAAGACCCCACCGAGCAAGAATTTTGGACTTTGGTGCAGGACGTGGAAACCAAAGAATATTACGTCCAAAATCAATGGCGTGTCCCCGCTTGCTTTTGCGCCTACGACCGTCGCCGCTCGTTGCTAGACTGCACTATGTTGGGCCGCATTCGGACTCTGCTCATCGAAGAACCAATTGAGCATTTGAGCATGTGCCGATGTACGTGTCAACCAGTGCCATAGTGCCAAGGATGGGATCTTCTTTCTCACTCGTAGGTTCGTAGCCACGAAAATGTATGGCTTTGTACACCATCATGCTGCTGCTATCGTATCGTACCCATGTGACCATGACAAGTGGTTAACGAAGTCGGCCATCTACCCTAGAAGAGAGAAAGCAGCCTAGCCGGCTGGGACACGGCGCGTCCCCGCCCCCTAGGGCCTAGGCTCCCACGTCGTGTCGCGTATCCGCATGAGCGCTTGTGTGCCCACAGCACGTACGGCGCGTGCCCTACGTACGCTTTGCACGGAGATAGTAGTATGAGTGGTGTATAGTACTCCTCGATCGTCAAGGTGACGGGACACGCACGAAGTCGGCGGAGACGGTCCCTCCCATGCATGTCTCTCCGCCGCAGGCCAACTCCACCGCGCGACTCCAAACAACGTCCGTTTTGTTCCGTTTCTGTCCGTTTGGGTAGGGACAGTGGCGGAGACAGGCCTGGGGCAGCTAGGGCTATAGCCCCAGGCCTAGAAACAACTTCCTTTGTAATTTCTTCATGCAAAGCATATAAAATCATAGAAGTTTATCACTCAACATAGCACAGCCCCAGGCGTAATCTGCATCTAACTCCGCCACTGGGTAGGGATTTGGGGTCGTGTCCGGACCTGTCCTGGGATGCGGTGGCCGTGCGCCCAGCGCGCGGCCGCATCCATTTGCCCCATCCTGTCCGTGAGGGCCAAAAATGCCTAAATTTGCATCAAACTATTTTCAACCCAAATATTTGTCTGAAAATTAAAATAGTTTTACAACCCAATTAAAATTTTCTTAAATAAAATAGTTTTACAACCAAATCGAAATTGTCTTGACTGAACATAAATTGAACCAATACATCTATTGGTTGCCAATGTCATCCCAGACGTGCTCAACCAAGTCATTTTGAAGATTCAAATGAGTGTGCCAATCACGCATCTCACGGTGGAATTGGACAAACTGTTCAAATGTGGCCGGGTCTTGGTGCAGGGGCTCAATATTTTCACCTTGATAATCAAATCCTTGGTCGAAGATACTCTCATCACGCTCGTCCTCGACGATCATGTTGTGCATGATCACACAAGCAGTCATCACCTCCCAAAGCTTCCTTTCATCCCATGACAGTGCAGGGTTTCGAACGATACCCCACCGGGATTGAAGCACACCAAAAGCACGTTCCACATCCTTTCTAACACTCTCTTGCGTTTGGGCAAATCTCTTTCTCTTCTCACCTTGGGGTTTCGAGATTGTCTTTACAAAAGTTGACCACTGAGGATATATACCATCTGCTAGATAGTATCCTTTGTTGTACTGGTGGCCGTTGATCTCAAACTTGACAGGTGGGGAGTTTCCTTCTGCAAGCCTCGCGAAGACTGGAGAACGTTGCAGCACGTTGATATCATTGTGAGAACCTGCCATACCGAAGAAAGAATGCCATATCTAAAGATATTGCGATGCCACCGCTTCTAATATGACAGTGCACCCGTTAACATGCCCCTTGTACTGGCCCTGCCAAGCAAATGGACAGTTCTTCCACTCCCAATGCATACAATCAATGCTGCCAAGCATGCCTGGAAAGCCTCTAGCTGCATTGGTCGCCAACAATCCCTCTGTATCAGCGGCAGTTGGCTGCCTCAAGTACTCTGGGACAAACACCTCGATCACAGCCTGGCAAAACTTGTACATTGACATCAGACATGTTGTCTCACTCATACGCACATACTCGTCCACCAGATCGCCTGGAATACCATATGCAAGCATGCAGATGGCCGCGGTGCATTTTTGGTAAGAGGAGAATCCAAACTTGCCAAGGGCATCCGTCTTGCACTCGAAGTATGGGTCATGAGCAACCACTCCCTCTCGGATACGATTGAACACATGCCTTGCCATACGAAAACGGCGACGAATTTATCCGGCTTGAAGAGCGGGGTGTTGGCAAAGTAATCGGCATAGAGCAGGGCGTGGCCTCTCTCCCTGTTGCGGTTCAGGTTGGGAGCACGGCCAGGGAGTGACCCCCCTGTACCGAGGAAGCTGCCGTTGAATATGGTTGTGAATGACCAGTGCAGCCACCACAAGATCTTCATCATCCGACGATGAATCGTCCGATGAACAAAGGAAGTGATGGAAGAAAAACCCGTCTCCACTGTCCATACCTTTGTTGGCAAAAGGTCGAACACCTTGCGGTCGCGGTGGCGAAGCGGCCGCGATGATCACCTCGACGCAGCAGGGGTGGTTGCCGGTCGGCTACTGGCCGCTCTGGAGCTCTCGTCGGAATCTGCCTCGGCCGCCGTGGTCCGTTGCCGGCAGTCGTGTCCCCTCCGGCACCGGCAAGGACGGCGACGACCAAAACTACGGCGAAAGTGCGGGCGTGGTGGCGGCCATGTCCAGACGTGGTTTGGTATGGACAGCGGGGGGCTGCGCGGTGAGGAGGCGGCCGGAGAATAGGGCGGCGCCGGCGGCGCCGGCGGCGGGGCGAGGGCGGGGAGAGAGGGTGAAGCGTTGGGGAGCCGACGGACTGCTAGTGTCCCCGACAGGCGGGCCAGGGGGGGCAAGGGCGTGCGTCGCGGTCGTCCGCGCGCGTCCGTTTCACCCCAAACCGAGCGCAAGTTTGGGCCGGGGATGGGTCGAAAACGGACGGAATCCGAACATTTGTCCGTTTGAGGCCGTGCGCTGGGCCGCCTCTTTTGTCCCTTTTATCTCAAACGAACGGAGCCGGACATGATAGGATCGCGCGGTGGAGTTGGCCTCACGCACGCTGCAGCTGGCATATCCTTCTTCACTCATTCCACCCACCCCACTTCGGACCTCTTTTCCCTCTCAACAACTCGTTCGGAGATGACAAGTAATCAGTGTGTCCGGCGCCGGCAGGACACTCGAGCTGCTTCCGCAGGTACACTCCGGCACGAGGCAGGACAAAGAGACCAACGCGGACCATGAATCCACATAATGATTAAGAATTCTTTTCACACACACACACACACACACACATACACACAAATGATTAAGAATTCATCTCCATCCCTATCGCTTTGCGAGGTGCGTTGCTTGGGTTGGGGTTGCCTGATTCCAAGGTCACGAGCTGCCGACTTCGAGTTGCCGCCGAGCACTCAAGAGTGCTTCGATGAGATGCCAAGGAACAAAGGCTCCGCTCCTTTGCTTTTGCTGCCTGTTGTAAGAGCAAATCAAGGGCCGGCCGACTTTTGGCACCCGGCTGCCCGGTGGGCGAGGGCCGACCAACGGACACGAGGCATCTGTACTAAGAGAATAACATCCACTGTATTCATAAAAAATTCAATTCGGTGCCCGGGCTCATCTACACTCGATGATGAACGGTGAAGTCTAAGAAATAGCAAAATAATCAAAATAATACTTTTTTGTGGTGCAAAATGCTCAAACGTGTGATGTTCGTGCAAAGTTTCTGCTTGTTTGGACATTCGAGGAGGTCGTGGCAAAAAAAAGACAATATTCGGTGCGAACAATGTTGTTTTCAAAAGTTTCTTAGACACCCGAAATTTGTATTTTTTGTCACAAGCTCTTCAAATGTCCAAACAAGCTGAAATTTAGCACAAACATCACGCATTTGAACATCTTGCGCCACCAAAATATTCGGACTTTTTTGCTATTTTCTATTTTCCGGTTCACATCCGGGTGTAGATGAGCCCAGCTGCATCTCCACATGAGGGCACTTCGCTCTACCTTGGCAAGCAATGGCATGGTGTTGTATCTGTTCTAGACTGCTTCTTTCCATGTGTGATTCTTTTTGCGCGCCGGCTTGTAGTCCTAGGCACAACGGCCGTCGTTTTACCGTAGGAAACCGGTAGAATAGACGATCATCACATTGCAGATCAAAGGCTCATAACGTGGTGTATACATATCCACATTAGTAGCGCCTAGCTTGTGCGTCGACATCTATCCCTCTCGAGTCGGCAACTATGTGTGTGGCCACAATGCTGGCGCGTTGCATGGAATATATACTAGCTTGTGAAAGGGATGGGCTGCCGCCACAGGAAGGAAACCGTGGAGTTGGTTCCTTGAAAGAAGAAGGTCGTTTTAAACTTTATAGTTGGTGGGGACGGAGGGGTCACCGGATCTCCTCGTCACGCAGATATTGGTATCCTCTTCTCTCAATCGAACCCCTTTTTCCAGCGGCACCGATGGAGCAAGGAGGCGGTAATACATTAATACACTGTTCTGTTCAATAAACTAATACAGTAATACTTTCTTCATTAAAAAAATATAAGAGCGTTTAGATCACTAGCACTCCACAGAAAGTACATTGCTCGAGTGGACTGCTTCGAGGGTCTCGAGCTACCGATTTGCGAGTTGCCACCGAGCGCTGAAGCTTGCTTGATGAGATGCCAAGGAACAAAATCTCTACTATTTTTCCTGCCTTTTGTGGGAACAGATCAAGCAATTATACCGACTTTTGGCACCTGGCTGCCCCGTGAGCAAGGCCAAAAGAAGAAAGTAGCAGGAGGGGCAGTCACAACCATCTCTCGTTTCATCCACTAATTTCTAAGAGAATAACATCCACCATATCTCAGCTGCTTTTGAAATATCTCCATGCGTCTGTTATTCGGCTATAGTCCTGTTAATCGGTTGATGACATGAGAACAACGACCGTACCGGTAAAACCGATTTTTTTCACGCCATAAAGCATGCAAGCAAGTTTCGCAAAAAAGAAAAAAAAAGCATGCAAGCAAGCACGACTATACTCCATGGCTTGTGACCTGATTCTGCAAAATTCGCACTCCTTTATTTACTGCCGGCTACCGTACGTGTCGGAATCTTACATGACATCCACCTTTCATTTCCGGCAATGATAAATACCGAACGTTCGGATTTTAGACATATCAACCCGAACGTATTTTATGGCAACTTTAGTTGACGCGAGGTTGACAAACATTGTAATTTTCTGACAAAAAAACGAATTGGGACAAAGTTGTCATGTCTTAAGAACTAAAGTTGCCACCTCGCGTCAACTAAAGTTGCCATGTAAAAACATTCGGGATGAAATGCTTAAAATCTGAACGTTCGGATTTTAAGCATTTCATCCCGAACTTTTTTACATTTTATCGGGGTCCTTCGTTTCTACTCCGACGCTGCCAATGCCTCAAACTTCTGTACTATAATCGGATTGTAGACGCCTCGCCATATATATGCACGTATACTCACGCAGGTTTATATATGCAAAAAGTAACTAAACTAGGTGTCAAGTACGTAAACCTGTAGCGCGCGCGTACTACGTACGGGAGCCGAAGTCAAACCAAGCAACGTCCATTCGGGAGCACGACGGCATGGAGACACCACAGGCCGGCGCCGGCGAAGAAGAAGCAGGCGGCGGCGAAGAGAAGCGGGAGGTGTGCCTCGTGGTCTACACCGACGGCTCGGTGGCTTACCCCGGAACCTCCGCCGCGGCGTCACGCGCAGTCCAAGCACTGGCACAGGCCTGTCCAAGTGAGGTCGCCGACGACGTCCAAGTCGTTGCTGATCCGGCAGAAGAACCCACGTCGCCACACGGTGCTCGTTGTGATGGAGTCAAGGGATGCTGCTTGTGCATATGCGCGCTCCGACCGATACGTCGTTTTACCGCAGGAAACCGGGAGAATCGACATGATCATCGATCACAACGCGGAAAACGATCGACGTGCAGAAATAATGCTTTGCTAGCATAGACGAACGGAAAGACCCACTCACATTTGGCGCTGACAAACATCAAAGGCGTTTGGTTGTCTATAGTTCAAAAACTCACGGCTCCAAACTAGGAAGAGAGAGTTGTGCACGGAGCAGTGCATCATTGTTGCACGGGTTGCTTGTTTGCAAGGTCACGGGCTGCCGACTTGTCGTCGAGCACCGAGGCGAGCTTGATTCGATGGCACCCCACCTCCTCTCTGCTTTTGATGCATTTCCTTCGTAGGAGCAAATCAGGGTCCGACTTTTGGCACCGCGCTACTCCCTTCGTCTAGGTGAGTAAGTCATTTTAGGTTGTGCACCGTGACCAAGGAAAGAAAAAAAGAGAGACATTAATGTTTATTTGCTAACTAATAGCATTGAATGCAATGAACTAACCACTGCATGTCGTGTTTGGTTGTCTCGAGTCATTAAAAGCATGCACACCCCTCATCTCTTATTGATTGATATGTCAAGAAACAAGAAACGAGGTAAACGTTAATACACCGCGCCTAAGTATTTTGAAATTATTTGATTTTCGTAAGATGACTTATTCACCTAGACGGAGGGAGTAGTTGTCTGCCCCATGGGTGAGGCCAAGCAGCGGACTGGAGGCATCTCTCTCTCTCTCTCTCTCTCTCTCTCTCTCTCTCATCCACGAATCTCTAGACAACGATATCTAACGGTCGGTACCAGCATTCGGCTACTTCTCAGAAATATCTGCATACACCTTTAATTGGTTGACACAAGAACACACTGCCGTAATATCAGTGTACCGACAAATTCCACGCGTTGAGCGAAATAAAAAGAGAAGAAGATGACACTCCATCCAGTTTCTTGAATTCCCGACAAATTTCTAGACTTGTTAAAAGTCTGAAATCCATCATCCAAACGAACTGAATTCTGAGGCAGCAGGCTTATCAGTGCCATTAATATGTATATATGGTCATTAAGGATATCGTCTTACACCGGCAAAAAAAGATGATATCATCTTAAATTATCAACTCTACCATCTCATTAAGCATCCTTATTTGAAATAGCATCCGCTCTCTTGGCCAACAAGAGTAAACATTAGACATCATGACCTTCGGTGTGACTATGAAGCTATGAAATATTACACGTGGTGAACCTACCCATCTCTCACTATCATAATCTCACACAGAAGTGCTCGTCAATCGTCATGAAGGTAGTCCTCCCAGATAGCAAATATGCATAAGAAATTATAATCAAATGCACAAGGTTGGCATCTTTTGCATTGTTAGACTAAAACCATAGGTCGTCGAGTCTTGATTATACACAACTAGTTGACCCGTTGCGCCAAATGACGCAGAGACCCGCTAAAGACATGTTGTCGATGAAAATAGTTTGATTTTGCAAGGGCATATGACATAGAGACCCGCTGAATCCATGTGTGCGTTAAAAAAAATCCATGTGTTTAGTTGGTTTAGTAACAAAATTTACACCATATAATGAGATGTACACACACATTTTAATTTATCTCTGAAATGGCGCAGAGTTTGATTTGATACCATTGGCGCGTCACAAATATTTGCATTTTCAGTAACTTTATATTTGAGAAAGCGCAAAGACCATGTCAAACCCAAAGTGTTTTGAAAATATTTGACTTTGCTAGTAGAAGTAGGTTTTAGTAACCAGCTAGGGTTGCATGCGTATTTTGTTATCTTATTCATGTAACATAGAGCCAAATGACACAAGGTATATGACATACAACTCTACCACAAAGATGTGACGCGACATCTTCCTTGACTTAATTATGTTCAAAGAGATCAAATCCATAATTGGTGTCACCTCCCTGAATTAAAAACCCAAAACACCTACCTTGTGCAACATGGCGTTTTAGAGTGGAAAAATTGTTAGCACAAACAAAGTTCCGATGTTACACGTTACATAAGACTTTAGCTTGAGCAACTGTCCTGCTATAGGTATAAAAATTTCCTACTATTAATCACAGCAGCAAACAAGAACCTTCCTGAAGGGCAAACTCTCATCTGTTTCAAAATTCAACTTGGTGCACATGGGCACTGAAACATTTTATCAATGCACAATAAAATAAAGAACAAACACAATTGTCTAGTTGGGAATCCAAATGATTGACTTTAACACATCAGCATACACTCAAATTATAGAAAATTTGTTCTTTCCGAAAATGGAAACTAACATCAACAGGTCACATGCTCCATCCGCCATTTGGACTGCTCTTCTCCTCATGCCTCCCCTTCAATCACTCACCATATTAGTAACACCTGAATACGAAAAACCACTTATGAATTATACTGGTATGCAAAACATTGTATACTCTGGAGCATAGCACTGCCACTAAGTAAGATGGGCACTCTCATATATTTAAAACCAGAAAATATTATAAACTATGTATTCAAGAGATATGGTCTAGAATGGTCTACTATAAACCCATATACTTTCTATCAAAAGTTTAGTTTTTGTGAACTATACTGTCTATAAAAGATAGGTCAAATGGTTAAAAACTGACATGTAAACAACAAACACAAACTATAGGCAGTCACCAATCAACAAAGCCCTTTTTTTGCAAGGCAGCCATCACTCATGGCCCGCCTTGGAGGCACGAGACGAAGGTTGCCAAAGGTCAGTGCTACTGCAGGTGTTTCTATTCACATCATCAACAGTTTATTTTCTTATGAAAATAGAAGTTCTAGGAAGTGTCACATTTCAGAAAGGTTATCCATTTTCTTTCTAATGCAAGAATGTGCATTAACTATAGGTCACACACTGAACGAAGATTAATGCATTCAACAATTTTGCATTTGTATTAGCTTATTTTCATACAGATATATGAACCCTCCAATTAGTCAATTAAATTTGACTGTACATAAACTTTCAACTACTGAACTAAAACCGAAACAGGAGAAAACACACACACACACACACACACACACACACACACACACACACACACACACACACACACACACACACACACACACACGCGCGCGCGCGCTCGCATATTTTACATTTCCTCCAAGATCTGACTGAATATTAAATATCACCGACCGCTAAGAAAACAAAAGAAGTCACAATGGGACTATATAAAGCATTATGTAGAACATTTGGGCCGTACACAGAGCAGAGAGCCTAATGCTTTAACTTTGATGGAGTTATCAATTTAAGCTTTAAACACTATTGTGAAGGAGCTTTACCTAGGTTGTAGCACCCGAGCACATGAATCCAAAAAAACTAACCCTTAGAAATAAGTCCCAAGAGCCTAGTATTTAGAAACCTATAAGTCTGGGTGAACATAAGATCATTCATACACTTGATCCGCTAATAACTAAGCAACACATAGTAGTTATCTTCATGCTAGTAAAGAGAGCCAACCAAACAACCAATATGCCTATGCTTCAGGGAAGAAAAAATTGCCTGAAGGAATAACCTTGGCTTATAATTTATAAATACACCACGAAAATCATCTCCAAGTTTAACAGGTACATGCTACTTTAAATCAAAAGGACACAAAAGGATCATGTGTAACATGGTTCTTACCTTCTGCCATTTTGGAAATTATTGTACGCTGAAATCTACATCTTCTACTGGACAATGAACATGTGTTAAGAAGACAAGTATAGTTTAGAAAGGTGTGCATAACAAAATATAGAGTGTGTGTCCCCTCCTCCCATCCTCTTCTACCCTGCAACGACAGAGAGTAAAAATTCCTCAGTTCTTCGGCTATCTATGGATCAAGCTTTTGGTCCTAGGATGCACAACCAATAAAAAGCATTATAATTTTGTAAGGTACGAACAGCTGTACCTTGAAGCACAATCAACATGTAGGAATCATCATCTTCATAAAGTAATAAGTAAACTTGGTCATCCATGCACCGACTGTATCTTGCTTGCTAATTTCCACCTGTGTCACAAATAAGGCAATGTCATGTTCAGACTGAAGGTGAAAGAAGCACGCATTCAATTTCTAATTTAATTTAGTACTAATAAAATCTCTATGAAGAAGCAGACCAACTGCTGGAAATAAACTGGCATGGAACTAAATCAGTGTCCACAAAACCATATAGATATGCATGCTCATCAAGCATGTCATACATTTTACCAGAATGGAAGCTTAGCTAGTGCTAGTGCCCTAACTCAAGAACCTCCAGCCCATATAATAGAAATTCGTCCATCTCAGCCATGAATTCACTTAAACAGGAGACAAAATAAATGCTTTCCTTAGACACAGTACACTGAAGAAGCAAAAGTATGCAGGCTGAACCGATAAGCTCTTATGACTGAACAAAGCCCATCTGCAAACATCATCATTCTAGGCAAGAAAATAACTGAATAAAGCCCATCTGCAGTTATAATATCAGTCCCCAGTTTGGCACTTAACTCTTAGGGCTTTAGGTCTCTAGACACATCGATATGATGTATCCATATATATAATCGTAGCGATACACTGTTGGAAGATTAAAAGATAGTTCCGACGTATTTTCCAGAATTTTCTCTAGGATGAACACAGGAGCTTGAAAGGAGGGCCAATACTGGGTTTACCATGCAACATACCTGTGCACCATCAACAATGGCATAATTCGGAATTGCAGATGATCATTGGGACATGAAAAACAGATAAAAAAAATGCATTGAAAGCTTTGGACCTGAAATATAGAAGATTACCCCCTTGGTATACCCATGAGAAATACACGTAAGCGTCAACCAAATGCAATCACAGTCAAGTATAATTTCTTTAATCTATTTGATTTTTTTCAAAACTGTCATGTTTTTTGTAGCAATTTCGGAAACTATAGCGTAGAATGAAAAAAAAACGCAAAACTAGTAGCCCGTCGGCCAGGAGTGGGCCGAAAAGGGAGTTTTCGGCCAGGCCATGGCCGAAGCAGGCTTTTCGGCCGTGCTTGGGCCGAAATCTCGCTGTTGGCTGGGGCCCGGCCGAAAATAGTAGCTTCGGCTGCTGGGCGGCCGAACTGGGCCGTTTTCGGCCCACCGTGGACCAAAGCAGGCCTTTTCGGCCAGGCTTCGACCGAAAAGGTGCGGATAAGCACCGTTCGCCCCTGCGGTGAGCGCTCTGTTCTTCGTTTCCCTTTCTCTCTCTCTCAGTTCTTCTCTGTACCTCGCCTTCCCGCGCCGATCTCCTCCATTTGCCACACATTTGCAAATCCAACCCACAGAATCGGTAGATCATAGCAATCCCCACCGGCCTACGGTGTTATTTTTTGCTATGGGATAGTTTTTGATGTGTTTGGGGAGGAGCAGCCATGGTGGGGAGGAGGAGCCATGGTGGAGAGGAGGACGGGTAGTAGGTGGTGGTGACTAGTAGCAGCTGCTGCAGAGGAGGAGGAGCAGGTTGGGGGCTAACCGGAGTTGAACCTCCGGTCGTCGGGGGCGGCGTTGTCGTTCTCCGGTGGTGCAAGTACTTCGCGAGGTGGCCGGTGCCGCTGAGTCAAAGAGAGAAGCAAGAAGTGGACACACACTTCGAAGGTATAATCACGTCGTCACAAATATTATGTAAATTGTATAGTTTAGTTAGTGTATATAAGTCATATTGTGAATTTTAGTGTCAATATATTTTTGGAGGCATTTTAGCGCATAGTTCGTGTAGCGGATAATATTAGTGTTTGTTATGAATTTCAGTGTTAATTTAATTTAGGAGGCATTTTAGCGCATAGTTCGTGTAGCGGATAATATTAGTGTATATTGTGAATTCTAGTGTTAATATTTTTTTGGAGGCATTTTAGCGCATAGTTCGTGTAGCGAATAATATTAGTGTATATTGTGATTAATATAGTTTAGTTAGTGTATATAAGTCATATTGTGAATTTTAGTGTTAATATATTTTTGGAGGCATTTTAGCGCATAGTTCGTTATGATTAATGAGAAGATGGCAATGTCTGACAGGTGAAAATGTCTGAATCAATAAATCTGAATGTTTACTACGGCGTTGGTAATGTTTGATATAATGAGTTGGGGGTTGATCTTAGCGAGTTTAAAAATGGCGTCATGACACTAGCAGACCCGGACAGACTGGACATTAGACAATTGAAGTACTGGTTGACAACTAGTTTCGGGCTGGATCCTGAAGTATGTTCCGTCAGTATTCATGCATTGTGGACCAAATCTTGTAAAAATGTCAAGTGGGAGTTGATGCCGGTAGATAGGAGCCAACATTGGTTGTCCCTGTTAAGACGCTGTCGAGACCGAAGAATCCACCCATATGCACTTGTGCAACCTGTGCCGAAGGAGGAGAATACCGTACAACTCCACAGGGGGTATGAACCCGGCCAAGGCAGTGAAGTGGCTAACGAGATTGTTTTATCCGGGTCACAGCCACAAGATATGGATGGTAGCCAACCCGAGAAACAGTCAGACTACGTGCCACACAATGTTTGTGGTCCTGATACTGGGCAGAGTAGCCATTCGATAATATTAGCTGGTTCTGGTTTTGCTGATGGGGATGAGGAAGGGGATGAAATGCAGAGGGTGATGGAGGAAGAGGACGAGGATGGATTGGTGGAGGAACTGGATTCTGAAAATTCTGAGGATGAAATTGAGGTACCGATTCCTTCTGCATGGGAGCAGGACATATCAACCGGCCTTACGGTGAACGATGGCCATGAGACTCCATGGCAGTATAATCTGAACCAAGTACAAATAGGGGCTATGTTTGATACAAAGAAAAAATTGAAGTATGCGGTGATAAAGTGGGCTATGTCTACGCAGAGGGTTTTCAAGACACACATATCAAGTCCAACAAACTATACTGTGAAATGTGTTGAAATAGGTTGTCCAGGGAAGGTGCACGCGCACGTGCCGAAGTATGACATCCACTGGGTTGTCACCATTGTCATCCCACATAATTGTGTGAGGAAGAACCTGCTAGTGAAGCATCCGAACCTGACTTCAAGTCTCATTGTGCAACTCATGTATACTGAGATAGTAGAGAAGAAAGATATGGAAGCAAAACACATCCAGACAGCAGTGAAGGTCAGATGGAATTATGTCATTCCTTATGGGAAGGCTTGGAGGGCTAAGCAGAAGGCTATGGAGGAAAGGTTTGTGACGTTCGTTGACTCGTATGATAATGTTGTCCGTCTCCTGGGCATTCTGAAGGAGAGGAATCCCGACACTTATGTGAATGTACAACACATGAGGTTGCTGAGTATACCTGATTTCAAGGTGTTGAAACGAGTGTTCTTCTCTTTTGCTATGTGCATCGAAGCTTTCCGGCATTGTCCTCCTGTTATGTTTGTGGATGGTACATTCCTGACCGGTCAGTATAGAGGGCAAATCCTGACTGCTATTGGTGTGGACGGGAACAATCAAATCATCCCACTTGCCATGGCATTTGTGGAGGGTGAGAACTTTCTCAGCTGGGTATGGTTCTTCCGCCAAGTGAAAATTGCCATCGTGAAGGACCGACCAAATGTGTGTGTCATTCATGACAGACATGCTGGTATATTGAAGGCCGTGAAGACACTTCGTAATCCAACAGATGACGAACCAACACCTTGGAGGGACTTGCAGAGCCGGTGGTGCATGCGCCATCTTGGGGCTAATTTTTTCTCACAGTTCAAGAACAAGCGGTTGATGAACTTGTTCAAAAAAATTATGCAAGCAAAGCCAGCAGCGCAAATACGATTTTATATGGTCAAAACCAGATGAGTTTACTAAGAAGCAGGTCCGTGCGAGGAAGAAAATGGAAGAAGATCAGGTTAAATTAGCAGCACTCATCGCGGAGCTAGAGGAGCCAGTAGGTCTTTGTGACTTACCAGCAATTGACCCTCCTAATACTAAGAGAAAGAAGGGAAGGGCAATAAAGAATTTTTCTGAGTGGATAGAGAAAGAGCCTCTAGTGAATTGGTCTTTGCCGCATGACACACATGGAGCTAGGTATGGCCACATGACAACCAATCTTGCAGAGGTGTATAACTTTGTGCTGAGAGGGAATAGAGCATTGCCACTCTTCGTGTACAGTGTGACTTGACAGTACAGGCGCGAGAGGAGGTTTCCGCTTTAATGCGGCGCAGTCAGAGGGGAGAAACTATCCCACCGCAAGAGAGCGTCTCATGGTTGAGGCGTCTTGATGACAAGCTACGCGGGATTTACGCAGCTGTTACGTGTAGACGGTCTTCGGATGTTGCACTTCCTCCTCCAGCACATCGTCCGCCACGACCCTCTCTACAACATTCAGAACCACGACCCTCTGTGCACCGTTCAGAACCACGACCCTCTATGCACCGTGCAGAACCACCTCCTTCACAGCCAGGGAGCTCTTCTTGGCATGAGCCACCTCCTTCACAGCCAGGGAGCTCTTCCTGACATGAGCCACCTCCTTCACAGCCAGGGAGCTCTTCCTGGCATCAGCCACCTCCTTCGCAGCTAGGGAGCGCTTACTGGCATCAGATGGAACTAGGTAACACTACTCACTACATTCTTTTCAACAGTGTAGTAATCATTCTTGCATTCTCAGCAGTCACTGATGCTTCGTTCATTTGTATCAATTTTACATGTTTTACTTTACCGCAGGCGGCAACCAGTCGCAAACGTTCATGCATTCAGAGCAGTCACCGATCCTTAGTGGTGGTGCTGATTACTTTGAGGGCGACCCCGAGTATGATGACCAAGCTACAAACATTTATGGCTTCTCGCAGACAGTGTTTCACACTCCACCATCACCACCGACACAGGAGACACAGACCGTGAGAGACGAGGTTAACTATGGTCGTGGTTATCGCGAGCCTCGTCCACCGCCTCAGCGCTTATCGCCTTCCGGTCCTCGCCCGAGGAAGACCCAGACTCGTCGTCGTCCCCCGCAGTAATATGCTTATCTATCTATGTATGACTCATTATCTATGTTAGTTTCAGACTATTCGCAGCTGTGTGTCAGTATTTATGTATGAGACATGCTTCATGTATGTGTTACTATCGCACTTCCTTCTATCTGATCAGGAGACATATATTGTTTTATGTATGCGAGAGACATATTACTATTAATTCGCATTCTTATTCCAATTACATTTCCAAATAGACTACAACCGATAATTAAGATACATCTTACATACTACAAAATGAAATTCAGATAGAACATAATGCCCTACAATAATACAATACAAACTAATAATGCAAATACATCTGAATGAAACGGTATAACTGGAATACATCTTACATACTACATGAAGTCATCATCGTCATCCTCCGTTGATGCAGCCCTCTTGCCCTTCGACGATGCGGTCCTCTTGCCCTCCGTCGATGCAGAACTCTTGCCCTTGCTAGATGCAGAACTCTTGCCCTTCGAGGATGCAGAACTCTTGCCTTTGGACGATACAGAACTCTTGCCCTTCGACGATGCAGAACCCGGAAGCGGCGGCATGAAGATATCTTCATCGTCCTCGCTCTCCTCAGTCCATAAAAATGTATTATTTGCTGCAGTCTTTCTGAAAGTTTCACTCTTCAGCTCCACTATCTTCTTCCACCTCTCATGCAACCTAAGAAGTTCTTGACGTACCTCCTCATAGGTCCTTTCAGGCCACCCAGACCTACGTAATTGGTGAGCCAACTCATTCATTATGGTGTCACTACCGGTGAGTTCGTCCCATGGAACTATCCTATTGTCCATCCTGAAATCGGTAACTAGACTCAGAAGAGTGCTGCTCATCCCAGGGTGAAAACTACGATCGAATGGATAATGGGACATCTCGACTACACTACACTGGAATGCTTATCCACCTTCGCCTGAAGGGGTTTTTATAGATACAGAGGAGATAATGGCGGGAAAGAATAATTGCGGTATGGCGGGAAAGGGTTGGCGGGAAGGGATTGGCGGGAAAATAAGGCGGGAAGGGATTGGCGAGAAAATAAGGCGGGAAGGGGTCGGCAGGAAACGGGTGGCGGGAACATAAGGCGGGAAGGGGTTGGCGAGAAACGGGTGGCGGGAACATAAGGCGGGAAGGGGTTGGCGGGAAACGGGTGGCGGGAAGGGGTGGGCGGGAAACGGGTGGCGACAAAATACATTTCAGCATGAGCCATGCAACTTCGGCCTAGGGTTGACCAAAAAGTGACTTTTCGGCCTAGACTTGACCAAAAAGTTTATTTCGGCCTAGAGTTGACCAAAAAGACACTTTTCGGCCTAACTGTGGCCGAAAAGTACTACTTCGGCCTAACAGTGGCCGAAAAGTGCTACTTCGGCCTAAGGATGGCCGACGGGCTACTAGTTTTGGTTTTTTTGCATTACGTCCTATAGTTTCCGAAATTGCTACAAAAAATAACACAGTTTTGAAAAATTGATACTAGTGTGCTTTTCATGTACTGTGCAAGTAGCAAGGGGCTGTTCTTCAATAAACAACATCTTATTAGCTTCAGATGGCGTCCATTGACACTATACTGCTAATTTAAGTTAATTAAGTTGTGATCCTAATATTCAGGTAAAAAATCACATGGAAAGCTCAAATTGAACCAGGATTATCGATCTGCATATTATGACCTACCAAGGTTACCATGACAATGCAGATAGTATGGAGGCTAATTTAAGAATGTAAACAATATATATATATAAAGGTACACTATGTTTTCTAACAATTACGGAGGCTAATTTAAGAATGTAAACAGTATGGAGGCTAATTTCATGACATCAAACAATTACGGGTTGCGGTTTTAAACAAAAATACATGATGGATCATTGCATATAACTACGATTATAAAGGTACACTATGTTTTCTAACAAATGAAAAGACAACTACTCTTACTGTCTATAATTATAATTCAATTATGTGTCGATAAGAAAGCAACAATCATTGCAGATACCTTTATAAGCTTCCAGTGATCCTGTGAGCATATGCTAATACTCCTTATCATAAATCTCACTTGTCATCGCCATCGTCTCTGTCTTGCTGGAATCACATCCTCTATCTGCAAACTGAAACAATAGCAACATCAAATCCCTCCGGAAGGTTTCATGCTGGACCTTCCCCCTGCTGATCTACACAGGCATGTCATTCCGTTAACCAAACAAACTCAACAATCCACACCATGCATGTTAACTTCTTCAGGAAATTCACAGCACACTTCAACCTACTTGATTTATACACATGAACTTAACGGGATATGAGCATTTACACGCAACAATTCATGGTTAATGTGGAACTGAAGCGACAAATTGAGACAATCAAAATCTTACCTCAATGAATAAGCCGAGCAGGAGGAGACCTCAGGGGCAACCACTTGTGTACTCTGAACAACAAGAATTACCATCTTCATTAAATATCATATTCAACATACCCGCAAATCGACTAATGTAGATTATTGTTCTAATCTGCAAAAAGAAAAGCTAACAGGGGCATTTCTCCTTGTGCTAATAGAGACTGAATTGGATGGTTGACTTGCCTAAAGTACTGCCCAGCGACAACATGCATATCACTGACCCAAACATGCAGTTATAGATAATCAAAAGAGGGAAGCAACAGGAAGGAAGGAGGAACCTGCGGACGTGAGGGCTGTACAGAGGCATCTCTGGCCCAGTGCGGTGTGAACGATGACGAGCCAGCGACGCTCCTTCTGGTGACCCTCTCCCATCTGCCGCCGCACATCCCTCTCCTCTTTCTCCAGTGCGGTGTGAACAACGACGAGCCGGCGGCGTTCCTTCCACCCACCCTGTCCTGTCCGTCGTCGCACCTCCCTCTCATCTTTCCTCTCTCTTTATCCTCCTCTCCTTCCTTCTCTCTCTCTCTCTCTCTCTCTCTCTCCTGTAGATCGAGTCGAGCACCGCCGCCGTCACCCTTTGACTGCAGGTCGCCGCCGCCACCGGAGAAGCTCGCCTCCATGCCCTCACGAGATGAGGAGGGGTGGACAGCGGCGACATAGGAGAGCTGGAGAGGAGAAGCCAGCGCTGCCGGATCCCATGCTTGGGAGCCGCCTTGTCTCTTCGGATGGGGAGGCGGCTGTGGGGGACTAGGGAAAAAAATTTAGGGTTGGGAGAGAGGGAGCGGGGAGAGGGGGAGGAGAGAGTGGGGGCTTGGAAGGGGCGCGGGGCACTTTGCACGTCAAGCGCGCGGCGGGTGCGGAGTGGTTGGCGAATCCCTCGCGAACACGGGAACGGCTGACCCAGCCAATCCACGCGAGGGACGAGCCCACCAGTCATTGGCCGATAAAAATAACCATATGGTGAAAAAAAATTACTAACAGTCAAACCATCGAACGATCAGAGCGAAAGTCGAAGATGATCCAACGGCCAAGAACATGCTAATCCGGGGGAGCTCCGTGGAGGCAAGTTGGCTAGCATCATTATATGTTTAAACTAGATCATGCCGGCGCGCGTTGCTGCGCCCATCCATTTTGCCAATAGTATGGTTTGAACCCATAAAAATATATGAATATATAATTCGTAATTGATTGCCGTTAAAGTATTATCATACAGGATTTATCACCAACCTTTGCTGTGTTTTTTGTGGAAACCTGTGTTGTTTATTATTAGAAATTTAGATGAAAACAATGTAACCAATGCTCTGGCCTTCATAGTTTTGATTTTGTAAAGAGTGAGAAAAAAGCAACGATATTTGAATTACCTAACACGATTGGCGGCATAGATAACACAAGCTCAGGCACAAATGAGTGAAATGACCAATTACATGGTTGTTATCACATATGTGAAGGAAATATGCCCTAGAGGCAATAATAAAGTTATTATTTATTTCCTTATATCATGATAAATGTTTATTATTCATGCTAGAATTGTATTAACCGGAAACATGATACATGTGTGAATACATAGACAAACATAGTGTCACTAGTATGCCTCTACTTGACTAGCTCGTGAATCAAAGATGGTTAAGTTTCCTAGACATAGACATGAGTTTTCATTTGATTAACGGGATCACATCATTAGGAGAATGATGTGATTGACTTGACCCATTCCGTTAGCTTAGCACTTGATCGTTTAGTATGTTGCTATTGCTTTCTTCATGACTTATACATGTTCCTGTAACTATGAGATTATGCAACTCCCGTTTATCGGAGGAACACTTTGGGTGCTACCAAACGTCACAACGTAACTGGGTGATTATAAAGGAGTACTACAGGTGTCTCCAAAGGTACATGTTGGTTTGGCGTATTTCGAGATTAGGTTTTGTCACTCCGATTGTCGGAGAGGTATCTCTGGGCCCTCTCGGTAATGCACATCACTATAAGCCTTGCAAGCAATGTAGCTAATGAGTTAGTTATGGAATAATGCATTACGGAACGAGTAAAGAGACTTGCCGGTAACGAGATTGAACTAGGTATTGGATACCGACGATCGAATCTCGGGCAAGTAACATACCGATGACAAAGGGAACAACGTATGTTGTTATGCGGTTTGACCGATAAAGATCTTCGTAGAATATGTGGGAGCCAATATGAGCATCCAGGTTCCGCTATTGGTTATTAACCGAGAATAGTTCTAGGTCATGTCTACATTGTTCTCGAACCCGTAGGGTCCGCACGCTTAAGGTTTCGATGACAGTTATATTATGAGTTTATGAGTTTTGATGTACCGAAGGAGTTCGGAGTCCCGGATGAGATCGGGGACATGACGAGGAGTCTCGAAATGGTCGAGACGTAAAGATCGATATATTGGACAACTATATCCGGAGTTCGGAAAGGTTCCTAGTGATTCGGGTATTTTTCTGAGTATCGGAGAGTTACGGGAATTCGCCGGGGAGTATATGGGCCTTATTGGGCCATACGGGAATAGAGGAGAGAGGCCGAAAGGAAGGAGGCGCGCAGCCCCCCTCTGGTCTGAATTGGAAAAGGGGTGCGGCCCCCTTTTTATTCCTCCTCTCCCCCTCTTTCCCCCTTCTCCTACTCCAACAAGGAAGGAGGGAGTCCTACTCCCGGTGGGAGTAGGACTCCCCTTGGCGCGCCCCTCGTAGGCCGGCCGCCCCCTCCCCCCTTGCTCCTTTATATACGGGGGCAGGGGGGCACCTCTAGGCACAACAACAATTGATCCCTTGGATCTCTTAGTCGTGTGCGGTGCCCCCCTCCACCATAATCCACCTCGATAATATTGTAGCGGTGCTTAGGCGAAGCCCTGCGTCGGTAGTACATCAAGATCGTCACCACGCCGTCGTGCTGACGGAACTCTCCCTCGACACTCGGCTGGATCGGAGTTCGAGGGACGTCATCGAGCTGAACGTGTGCTAGAACTCGGAGGTGCCGTAGTTTCGGTGCTTGATCGGTCGGGCCGTGAAGACGTACGACTACATCAACCGCGTTGTTCTAACGCTTCCGCTTTCGGTCTACGAGGGTACGTGGACACACTCTCCCCTCTCGTTGCTATGCATCACCATGATATTGCGTGTGCGTAGGAAATTTTTGAAATTACTACGTTCCCCAACAGTGGCATCCGAGCCTAGGTTTTATGTGTTTATGTTATACGCACGAGTAGAACACAAGTGAGTTGTGGGCGATACAAGTCATACTGCTTACCAGCATGTCATACTTTGGTTCGGCGGTATTGTTGGATGAAGCGGCCCGGACCGACATTACGCGTACGCTTACGCGAGACTGGTTCTACTGACGTGCTTTGCACACAGGTGGCTGGCGGGTGTCAGTTTCTCCAATTTTAGTTGAACCGAGTGTGGCTACGCCCGGTCCTTGCGAAGGTTAAAACAACACTAACCTGACGAACTATCGTTGTGGTTTTGATGCGTAGGTAAGAATGGTTCTTCCTCAGCCCGTAGCAGCCACGTAAAATTTTGCAACAACAAAGTAGAGGACGTCTAATTTGTTTTTGCAGGGCATGTCGTGATGTGATATGGTCAAGACGTGATAAGATATAAGTTGTTGTATGAGATGATCATGTTTTGTTGAAGTTATCGGCAACTGGCAGAAGCCCTATGGATGTCTCTTTGTTGCATAAGATGCAAGTGCCAAATAATTGCTTTACTTTATCGCTATACGATAGCAATAGTCGCAAGAGCAATAGTTGGTGAGACAACCATGTGATGACACATCGATGTAGATCAAGATGATGAAGATCATGGTGTCGTGCCGGTGACGATAGAGATCATGACAATACTTTGGAGATGGAGATCAAAGGCGCAAGATGATCATGGCCATATCATGTCACATATTTTGATTACATATGATGTTTATCTATTATACATCTTATTCTTGCTTTGATTGACGATAGCATTTTAAGATGATCTCTCACTAATTATCAAGAAGTGTTCTCCCTGAGTATGCACCGTTGTCAAAGTTCGTCGTGCCCAGACACCACGTGATGATTGGGTGTGATAAGCTCTACGTCCATCTACAACGGGTGAAAGCCAGTTTTGCACACGCGGAATACTCATGTTAAACTTGACGAGCCTAGCATATGCAGATATGGCCTCGGAACACGGAGAACGAAAACTCGAGCGTGAATCATATAATAGATATGATCAACATAGTGATGTTCACCATTGAAAACTACTCCATCTCACGTGATGATCGGTTATGGTTTAGTTGATTTGGATCACGTGATCACTTAGATGACTCGAGAGATGTCTGTCTAAGTGGGAGCTCTTAAGTAATATGATTAATTGAACTTAAATTTATCATGAACTTAGTCCTGGTAGTATTTTGCAAATTATGTTGCAGATCAATAGTTCGCGTTGTTGCTTTCATATGTTTATTTTGATATGTTCCTAGAGAAAATTATGTTGAAAGATGTTAGTAGCAATGATGCGGATTGGATCCGTGATATCAGGTTTATCCTCATTGCTGCACAGAAGAATTATGTCCTTAATGCACCGCTAGGTGACAGACCTATTGCAGGAGCAGATGCAGACGTTATGAACGTTTGGCTAGCTCAATATGATGACTACTTGATAGTTTAGTGCACCATACTTAACGGCTTAGAATCGGGACTTCAAAGACGTTTTGAACGTCATGGACCATATGAGATGTTCCAGGAATTGAAGTTAATATTTCAAGAAAATACCCGAGTTGAGAGATATGAAGTCTCCAACAAGTTCTATAGCTAAAAGATGGAGGAGAATCGCTCAACTAGTGAGCATGTGCTCAGATTGTCTAGGTACTACAATCGCTTGAATCAAGTGGGAGTTAATCTTCCAGATAAGATAGTGATTGACAAAATTCTCTAGTCACCATCACTAAGTTAGTAGAACTTTGTGATGAACTATAGTATGCAAGGGATGACAAAAACGATTCCCGAGCTCTTCGTGATGTTGAAATCGACGAAGGTAGAGATCAATAAAGAGCATCAAGTGTTGATGGTTGACAAGATCACTAGTTTCAAGAAAAGGGAAAGAAAGGGAACTTCAAGTAGAATGACAAGCAAGTTGTCACTCTCGTGAAGAAGCCCAAAAGTTGAACGTAAAGTCTGAAACTGAGTGCTTCTACTGCAAAGGAAATGGTCACTGGAAGTGGAACTACTCCAAATATTTGGTGGATAAGAAGCATGGCAAAGTGAACAAGGGTATATTTGATATACAGGTTATTGATGTGTGCTTTACTAGTGTTTATAGTAGCCCCTGAGTATTTGATACTTGTTCGGTTGCTAGGATTAGTAACTCGAAACAAGAGTTACAGAATAAACAAAGACTAGTTGAAGGGGAAGTGACGATGAGTGTTGGAAGTAGTTCCAAGATTGATATGATCATCATCACACACTCCCTATACTTTCGGGATTAGTGTTAAACCTAAATAAATGTTATTTGGCATTTGCGTTGAGCATGAATATGATTTGATCGTGTTTATTGCAATACGGTTATTCATTTAAAGTCAGAGAATAATTGTTGTTCTGTTTACATGAATAAAACCTTCGATGGTCAAACACCCAATGAAAATAGTTTATTGGATCTCGATCGTAGTGATACACATATTCATAAATTGATGCCAAAAGATGCAAAGTTAATAATGATAGTGCAACTTATTTGTGGCACTGCCGTTTGGGTCATATCGGTGTAAAGCGCATGAAGAAACTCCATAAAGATGGATTTTCGGAATCACTTGGTTATGAATCATTTGATGCTTACGAACCATGCCTTTTGGGCAACATGACTAAAACTCCGTTCTCCGGGACAATGCAACAAGCTACTGACTTATTGGAAATAATACATACCGATGTATGCGATCCAATGAGTGTTGATGCTCGTGGCAAGTATCGTTATTTTCTGACCTTCACAAGATGATTTGAGCAGATATGGATATATCTACTTGATGAAACATAAGTTTGAAATAGTTGAAAGGTTGAAAGAATTTCAGAGTGAAGTGGAAAAATCATCGTAACAAGAAAATAAAGTTTCTGCGATCTGATCGCGGAGACGAATATTTGAGTTACGAGTTTGGTCTTCAATTAAAACAATGTGGAATAGTTTCACAGCTCACGCCACCAGGAACACCACAACGTTATGGTGTGTCCGAACGTCGTAACCGCACTTTATTGGATATGGTGCGATCTATGATGTCTCTTACTGATTTACCAATATTGTTTTGGGGTTATGCATTAGAGACAGCTGCATTCACGTTAAAAGGGCACCATATAAATCTGTTGAGACGACAACATATGAACTGTGGTTTAGCAAGAAACTCAAGTTGTCGTTTCTTAAAGTTTGGGGCTGCGATGCTTGTGTGAAAAGTTTCATCCTGATAAGCTCAAACCCAAATTGGAGAAGTGCATCTTCATAGAATACCCAAAAGAAACTGTTGGGTACACCTTCTATCACAGATCCGAAAGGCAAGATATTCGTTGCTAAAAATGGATCCTTTCTAGAGGAGTTTCTCTCGAAAGAAGTGAGTGGGAGGAAAGTAGAACTTGATGAGGTAACTGTACCTTATCCTGAATTGGAAAATAGTTCATCACTGAAATCAGTTCCAGTGATTCCTACACCAATTAGTGAGGAAGCTAATAATGATGATCATGAAACTTCTGATCAAGTTACTACAGAACCTCGTAGGTCTTCCAGAGTACGGTCCGCACCAGAGTGGTACAGTAATCCTGTTCTGAAAGTCATGTTACTAGACCATGATAAACCTATGAACTATGAGGAAGCGATGATGAGCCCAGATTCCGCAAAATGGTTTGAGGCCATAAAATCTGAGATATGATCCATGTATGAGAACAAAGTATGGACTTTGGTGGAGTTGCCCGATGATCGGCAAGCCATAGAAAATAAATGGATCTTCAAGAGGAAGACGGACGTTGATAGTAGTGTTATTATCTACAAAGCTCGACTTGTCGCAAAAAGGTTTTTGACAAGTTCAAGATGTTGACTACAATGAGATTTTCTCAACTGTAGCGATGCTTAAGTATGTCCGAATCATGTTAGCAATTGCCACAATTTATGAAATCTGGCAAATGGATGTCAAAACTGCATTCCTTAATGGTTTTTTCAAAGAAGAGTTGTATATGATGCAACCAGAAGGTTTTGTCAATCCTAAAGGTACTAACAAAATGTGCATGCTCCAGCTATCCATCTATGGACTGGTGCAAGCATCTCGGAGTTGGAATATACGCTTTGATGAGTTAATCAAAGCATATAGTTTTGTACAGACTTACGGTGAAGCCTGTATTTACAAGAAAGTGAGTGGGAGCACTACAACATTTCTGATAAGTATATATGAATGACATATTGCTGATCGGAAATAATGTAGAATTATTCTGCAAAGCATAAAGGAGTGTTTGAAAGGAGTTCTTTAAAATAAAGACCTTAGTAAAGCTACTTACATATTGAGCATCAAGATCTATTGAGATAGATCAAGACGCTTGATAAGATTTTCAATGAGTACATACCTTGACAAGATTTTGAAATAGTTCAAAATGGAACAGTCAAAGAAGGAGTTCTGGCCTGTGTTGCAAGGTGTGAAGTTGAGTAATACTCAAGACCCGACCATGAAAGAAAATAGAAAGAGAATGAAAAGTCATTCCCTATGCCTCAGTCATAGGTTTTATAAAGTATGTTATGCTGTGAACCAGACCTATTGTATACTTTGCCCTGGTTTGGCAAGGGAGTACAATAGTGATCTAGGAGTAGATCACTGGACATTGGTCAAAATTATCCTTAGTGGAATAAGGATATGTTTCTCAATTATGGAGGTGAAAAAAGGTTCGTCGTAAAAGGTTACGTCGATACAAGTTTAGCATTGTAGACATAGAATATTTGCAAAATACATACGGCTCTGAATGTGACAGACCCGTTGACTAAACTTCTCTCACGAGCAAAACATGATCATACCTTTGTACTCTTTGGGTGTTAATCACATAGCAATGTGAACTAGATTATTAACTCTAGTAAACCCTTTGGGTGTTGGTCACATGACGATGTGAACTATGGGTGTTAATCATATACAGATATGATTATTGGTGTTAAATCACATGGCGATGTGAACTAGATTATTGACTCTAGTGCAAGTGGGAGACTGAAGGAAATATGCCCTAGAGGCAATAATAAAGTTATTATTTATTTCCTTATATCATAATAAATGTTTATTATTCATGCTAGAATTGTATTAACCGGAAACATGATACATGTGTGAATACATAGACAAACATAGTGTCACTAGTATGCCTCTACTTGACTAGCTTGTGAATCAAAGATGGTTAAGTTTCCTAGCCATAGACATGAGTTGGCATTTGATTAACGGGATCACATCATTAGGAGAATGATGTGATTGACTTGACCCATTCCGTTAGCTTAGCACTTAATCGTTTAGTATGTTACTATTGCTTTCTTCATGACTTATACATGTTCCTGTAACTATGAGATTATGCAACTCCCGTTTACCAGAGGAACACTTTGGGTGCTACCAAACGTCACAACGTAACTGAGTGATTATAAAGGAGTGCTACAGGTGTCTCCAAAGGTACATGTTGGATTGGCGTATTTCGAGATTAGGTTTTGTCACTCCGATTGTCGGAGAGGTATCTCTGGGCCCTCTCGGTAATGCACATCACTATAAGCCTTGCAAGCAATGTAGCTAATGAGTTAGTTACGGAATGATGCATTACGGAACGAGTAAAGAGACTTTCCGGTAATGAGATTGAACTAGGTATTGGATATCGACGATCGAATCTCGGGCAAGTAACATACCGATGACAAAGGGAACAACGTATGTTGTTATGCGGTTTGACCGATAAAGATCTTCGTAGAATATGTGGGAGCCAATATGAGCATCCAGGTTCCGCTATTGGTTATTGACCGAGAATAGTTCTAGGTCATGTCTACATTGTTCTCGAACCCGTAGGGTCCGCACGCTTAAGGTTTCGATCACAGTTATATTATGAGTTTATGAGTTTTGATGTACCGAAGGAGTTCGGAGTCCCGGATGAGATCGGGGACATGACGAGGAGTCTCGAAATGGTCAAGACGTAAAAATCGATATATTGGACGACTATAATCGGAGTTCGGAAAGGTTCCGAGTGATTCGGGTATTTTTCGGAGTACCGGAGAGTTACGGGAATTCGCCGGGGAGTATATGGGTCTTATTGGGCCATACGGGAATAGAGGAGAGAGGCCGAAAGGAAGGAGGCGTGCAGCCCCCCTCTGGTCCGAATTGGACAAGGGGTGCGGCCCCCCTTTTCTTCCTCCTCTTCCCCTCTTTCCCCCTTCTCCTACTCCAACAAGGAAGGAGGGAGTCCTACTCCCGGTGGGAGTAGGACTCCCCTTGGCGCGCCCCTCCTAGGCCGGCCGCCCCTCCCCCCTTGCTCCTTTATATACGGAGGCAGGGGGGCACCTCTAGGCACAACAACAATTGATCCCTTGGATCTCTTAGCCGTGTGCGGTGCCCCCCTCCACCATAATCCATCTCGATAATATCGTAGCGGTGCTTAGGCGAAGCCCTGCGTCGGTAGTACATCAAGATCGTCACCACGCCGTCGTGCTGACGGAACTCTCCCTCGACACTCGGCTGGATCGGAGTTCGAGGGACGTCATCGAGCTGAACGTGTGCTAGAACTCGGAGGTGCCGTAGTTTCGGTGCTTGATCGGTCGGGCCGTGAAGACGTACGACTACATCAACCGCGTTGTTCTAACGCTTCCGCTTTCGGTCTACGAGGGTACGTGGACACACTTTCCCCTCTCGTTGCTATGCATCACCATGATCTTGCGTGTGCGTAGGAAATTTTTGAAATTACTACGTTCCCCAACAATATGAGCAGGCTTTAAGGAGGAACAATTTTACTAAATATATGGACAATCTGTTCTAAATGTGCAAACAATGTATAGGGGTAACTCATGTACAACATCACGACATAGGTTGATTTAATAGAATAGACATGTCATAATTTTAGTGACCAAGTTGATGGTTCCCAACAATTTCTGTTGAATAGCATGGGGAGCCAAATCAGGATCGAACAAATGTTACAAACGTGCAGCAGGTATACTATGCATGTCACATTTAGGTATATTCTGTATTTCTCTTCTTCTTTTTTACCTTTAGAAACATCAATGAATATGGAGATTCATTTCCCAGCTGCAGCACTTCAATATATTGCTGGTTGTGCACTTAAAACACCATTATCTTAATATAAAATTATTTTCTAATCAACTGCTTGTCTATGTTCCTTTCATGGACTGTTCATATGCTATCATAGCCGAAGTCAACTAATTAATGGTGTATGCATCTTTGTCACTTTTTTTGGCATAATTATTCAGGTATCTGGTGCTTGTCCAATGACAAAGAATGAAAACTTCCATTTATTCCAAAACAAGCGTGTGCAATATAAATTTGAACAAAGACCAATAGCTCATAAAAACAATAAAAGCATACGGTGATTTTGCAGATTACAGACCGAAGAATTCAAGAAAATTGAGGGTGTTCGCTTCCTTTCATAACAGTGATATCATTGTTGCTATCGAGATTGTCCATAAGGTCGCGCTCAAGGAATTTATGGCACAATAGGTAGTGCAAAAAAAGCAAGAGACCATACAGAAAATGTGATTTCAAATTGGATTATGCAAAATCGCAGGGCACATTATACCTTTATCTAACATTGTGGCCTTGTCGATTTATAAAATCTGATATGCCTGACTGGATATCAAATTCCAAATGTCCTTGATGTGAAGACATCCCTAATGGCTTACTTCTATACTCTACACTCTAAAGTGCAACGGACTAAGCATATTTCTTGGAAGGAACAAAAATAAATAATTGCAGGGAACAAACAAAGCTAACCTCCCAAGAGCCATGTACAAACTTCAGTGAGAGCAGGGTGCAGCTAATCAAACGACACATCTGTTCGTCATTGAAGCTCATGCGACATTAAAAGAAATAGATCCAGCGGCTACAGATGCCTATTAGAGCAGATTCGACGACCGAAAACATGGATTGCATGTTGGAAGAGTCACCACACCTCTGGCGCTTGCTTGGAACCATGCCCGTGAGGGTGGCGATGGCATCAACACTAATGTTATCATACATGACTAACAGATATCAAACTGGAAGAAAGTTGACTGAATTACCTTGTCCACTTCGTCCATGGCCGAAGGAGCCTGCACACGTGAAGAACACTAAGCTTCGTTCCTTGGCTTGGACTATGTGCATCTGCTGCTTAGAAATTGGATGTATTTGCAGATAGAAATGGTAATACAACCAGGAACCCTCCCAATTACATGAATTGAAAATCAAATATCCACATAAGAATCCCCATATTGGAAACTGAATCTGCACGGTATTAAAAAATAGTTGCATAACTGACCTGAAAATTAGTATTGTAATTTAGAAACTCAACCACAATACCTTGTACCAAAAAAATCTTACATCTGACATGAAAGAGGAAGGGAAACATGGATGCTAACTGATCACCGGGCAACGAACACAATGACTGCAAAAAATGGTATAAACGGAGGGATAATCCTAACGCTTGGTCGTTGTTAAAGTCAGAATCGGCGTTAGCAGCCTTGGTCATGAACTGGAATTAGGTGGGCATGGCAGAGTTCTGCGATACACCTTAGCCGTTGTCTTTCTCCCTGCTGGCGGCTGTCAATTGCATCAACGGCTGGCCATCAAACTAGAATAAGGACACCATACATGGTCTCAAATGCATGGACGGAGGGGTTGTCAAACTGAAATCAGGATACGAGACCTTCCTCAAAACTGTAGGCATCTGCATAAGAGAGGGGCGAGCTGTACCTGCCGCGGAAGACACACGACGTGGAGGGAAAGTAGAAGCGCAAGACGCTGATTCTACCAATGCTGCAATAGCGAGTCGCGGCGGGGCGTCTCTCGCGCTGAACAGCCGCACCACCGCTTCCCATTCCCTTTGTCGGAGATTGTATTGATCTATCGGCCTTTCACCACACACGATCCCGTCGCGCCGTGCAACTGAACCGGACGAGGCAATCGAGGTGACCCCGCGCCGTCGCCCGACGAGGCCCTGTCCGAACCCAGTGCGGTCGCCCTGGGATCCGTAGCTCCGACTTTAATCGCGACCCAGGTCGGCCGACCATGGGAAGAGCCGCCACGCGAGGGGAAGGATGGGAGGCGAACGATGGCTTCACCACGTAGCGGAGGCTGCAACGGGCTCATTAGGCCCAATTAACCCGAGACGCCCAAAAAAGCCACCAGAGCAGCGGCCCAGGACGGGAGCGATCATTTGATAGCGAGTGATGAGTAACGATTCATAGCAAATCTGACGGCAAAAAATGCTCAAAATCGATGATCCAACGGATATAAACGCTAATGGTCTGAGAGGGCTGGAAAAGTGCTCAGTTATAATGTATCTAAATGTCTTATTTTCAACATATACACAATGTTTATAATATCATGTTGACAGACAACAACATGAAACCTCATAACCAACGATGTGTATTAGGATGGGTGAGTATGTCCTCCTAGGAGCACTTCTTTCTCACACATATCATAAATGTGCCCTTTGGGAGAGGACGTCTGGCTAGCAAACAAGTTCACAACAAACAGTGGTCCTTGAGATACAAACCCTGACCTTCTCGGATAGAGTTGTTTGATCAACTCCTATAGTAGAGGTCACAACGGAGCAACACATGCGGACATAGTGCTACATCGTCTATCAAGAAAAGAACATATTGCACATCAAATATCGTTATCAGAAATGTTAGTTGGCATGAATGCACCGGTGCAAGGATGTCCTCCTAGGAACAAAAACTACCCTCATCCACAGGGAAGAACATTGTTGTCTCGCAACTTCCCACACATCACCATTTGGAGCACTTATACTTCTAAATCTAGATTCAAGGAGTCTCATTGATTGCTTAACATATTTTCACATATATGATTTGCTGAGGAATGTACTCGTTAGACGTTTTTTCCTATCTACAATTACCATCATACAAATTCATCTGATGTTCTCATTTACAAAATTTAATTTAAAAAAATCGATTGTCTTGAAAATTTATATTTGTGGATAACCACGTTATTTGATTCATAGCCTTTCATAAATCGGTAATCCACTTCTGAGCCCAGGCTCAGCTGCACCCGTGCCGACGAAACAAATCAAAACAAATTCAAGAAAAATTCAAAAAATTCCAATTTTTTTGTATGGTAGATAATTTGATGCGTGATGTCCGCTTCAATTTTCAAGTCATTTGGACATCTGAGCAGCTCTCTAAAAACAAGAGACAAATTCAGAGTCTGTAAAAAAGTTTATTGTTCACGCATTATTCTGACCCGATTTGTCTTTTTTGCTGAGAGCTACTCAGATGTCTAAATGACCTGGAATTTTTTTGAATTTTTTTTGAATTTTCTGTGTTCTTTTTTCTGACCAGGTGCAGATGAGTTTGGGCACCGAAACGCTGCACTCTTCCGAAATCCTATACTTGTTCATTCATACAAGTGCAAGAATGAAAGGTTGCCATTTGTTGGGAGGGGGGAGGGGGTCATCATGTGAACTTGGGACCATCTAAACCTCTTGCATGTCAATGGTGCATTATCACACATTCAAAGTTTCATAAGTACAAAAAAATGGTGCATATGGAGGATTGCTAAAAACACATAAATCCAAAAACCAGGCAACAATTTGAATAGTCAGTGTTAATTATGAATGTAAAAATAAATTACATTGAGTTACATAAGTAACTACGTAGTACTACACAATAATTTAATTTGTTTGAAAATTCCAGTTGTAAGCCCGAGTTGATATGCTCCTAGATGAACAGTAAATTGAAAACAAATAATAAAAGAAATCAAATAATTCAGTTTTTTTTTTTTTTGCAACAAACAAGTTCGTGTGCGTACAAATTTGCATGCATTTAGAATGCATGAACATGTTTGTTGTCTAGAAATATCAGATTTGTTCTTACAGTTTTTCTATTTTACTATTCATCCGAGCCAAAGAGCCATCCCTGTCCATTTTTCATTTTTTTTGAAACAATGTCCATTTTTCTTTTCGCAACACGTAAAGAATCGTTTGCATGTATGTGTGTTGGGGAGCCACATTTTTTATTTTCTCTATTGTAAACTTGCCATGCGAAAACAACTGAAGTTGACATGGCAACTTTGTAGGATGTGCCACGATCCGAGACGGAAGTTGTCATATAGCGCAAAAAAGACAAGTTTTATGTTTCGCGGAAAAATTAGCGTCCATCTGATCGTGATCAGACGTCTTCGAGGACGTTCACCGGGAGACCAAACGATCGTACCGGTTACCATTCCCGAAGAAAAAAAATGTTTTTCTATAGAGTCCAGACAGAAGACGTACCAGGTTCAGAAATGTGCGTGGCTACCGCGTGCTCATCCTGGTTCAAATCACGCACGGCACGGCGGGGCAGCGGCGGCGGCGGTCTCAAGCGGAGAGCGGCCGAGCGAGCAGCCGTCAGCCACACGTTCCTTGTGTTGATTGATTCACCCGAGCCGAGCCCCATCGCCGACGGCGACGCGCACCGAGTAGTCCGAGCTCGCCTCGCAGGCGGATCAGCCCCCGCGCCCGGCAAAAACGACAAATTTGATCCGTGAACGAAAAAAATTCACAAAGTAAACTGTTAACGAAAAAATTTCACCCGGCTGACCCTTTTGTATAGCGCCCGACAACCAGGCGCCACACTACACTGTGCAGCGTCTGACCGACAGGCGCTACACACCTGACCAGTGTCACACTTCAAACTATCTAAAAATTATTAAGTCAATGTGCAACGCCTAAAAGCTAGGCGCTACACTATAAGGCGTAGGTGTTGCACAATCAAGGGTTTGTCTCAATTAGATTCTGTACCATGGAAGGAGGGGCCTGTCAGGGATTAGCTAGCTACCCCATGTTCAAAATTTCTGACTACTGTCTAACTGCATATAAAACTGGGCTGCACTATACATAGAGATTACTGTCGTGCCAACCGCAAGAAATCTGAATTAGCAGGGCAGGTACAAGCACTGTCGTGTCGTGTCTCTCCTAGCCACGCACTGCGCTACCGTGAAAGAAGCTCCCTTTGGTCTGTAGAACGCTAAAAAAATCACGTCTTAATCTTTCTTGTTTCACTTTTTTTAGAATTAATCGTTTTTTTGTATTCTCTTCCAGCTGACTGTATGGTTTAGAGACGTACACATGCACGCACTAATTCTTCCTTTGCAAAAGAACACATGGCCTTTAGATGAGCTGTGATTTAGCTAGCAAGTCAAAAAACCAACCCATCCCATCCCACGTTGATTTTGAGATTTTGAGATGGATTCATGGGTTCATATAGTAAAAATCTTGAACTGAAAGCGCTAGCTCCTGAAAGTGTCATGAACATGCAATGTCAGTGAGTCAGCCACCCAGGCGCAACGTGCTGGGTTAAACATTTGCCAAATCTTCCGAAATCCAAAGCGATCGATCGGCACCACCGCAGCAAGATCGCATCAAGCTGCAAGTGCAGTATGTCATCCGCTGTACAGTAGGCAGGTGAATATTTGGAAGTGTGGGAAGGGCGTCTGCTTGCGAGCTGACTTTAGTCCAAGAAGATGCAACTACTATGACCGACTAACACTGGCCCCAACGAGACACGAGATTCCTTTCCAAAGTGCAGCGCCTAAGCTATAGGCGCTACACTGTACAGTGTAGCGTCTGGCTGTTAGGCGTTGCACAATGATGTCTGGCTGTTAGGCGTTGCACAATGATTTAGCAATTTTTAGATAATTCAAAGTGCGACGGTGGCTAGGCGTGTAGCGTGGCGCCCGTCTGTCGGGCGCTACACAAAAGGGTCAGCCGGATGAATTTTTTTCGTTAACAGTTCACTTTGTGAATTCTTTTCATCTATAGGTTAAATTTGTCGTTTTTGCCCCCGCGCCGTGCTTCGCTGGCGCGCTTTGTCAGCATCCTCCCGCCGCGATAGGTGCACGCACCGGCAGCGTGAGATGAGATCCATGGCTGCCGATCGACGGAGGCGTAGGCTACTAGGATGGCACATGCCGGTGCCGTGGACAGAACATACATGCATGGGAAAACAAGAGACGATCAGGCGCCCGTGCGGTGTGATAAGCCAACGACCGTGGACTATCGACCTTGTAGTTTTTGCTGGTACATTTTTCCAGTGGATGGGGCGGCATTGCATCAACATTGATAACGAATCTTTCTTTGCAGTAGTCGTACAGTAGCACTATTTCTTTCCGAGGGAAAAATAAACACAAGAGCTGTCGACTAAAATCATTTTTGTCGCATGCCTTTCGTCCTTGCCAAATGAAAATGACCGTCGCCGATGGCCACACCGGTCCCAACCCAGATCGTTCGAAGCAGGAACGTCAGGACAGCAAGCACCGCAAGCACAGCCAAAACGTACGTCCGATCCGATTCCGACGGCTCCTCCGTGTGCCCGCGGCCACTGTATCTGCCGTCGACTGCCCGAGCCCGACGATGGACGCCAGAACACAGGCTCAGGTCCTGATGACTGCCGCTGCCTTGTCCTCACGCACGATGCACGCCGCTTCGTCCTCAGGCACGCGCGCCCACATGCACGCACGCACAGCGGCGCGCACTGTCTGTCGTGGGACGGCACGGCACGAAAAGCCGCGCCCGACGACATGATGCGGCCGACTACGGTATCTGCCTGCCGCCCGGGTTCCGCATCGATTCATTTGGTACGGGTCCTCGTGGTTGCGGTTGGTCGAGCGGGCCTCGACGTAGCATGCACCAGCTGCCCAAAAGGGCCTTGGCTCCGTCCGCCCTGTCCCTCAAAGCCACGGCACGGGTGTCCACTATCAAGTGGAGTGGTCTTTTGAGAATTGAGAGACAAGTGGTGGATTAGAGCATCTACAACCGGACCCCTCAAACCCGTATCAAACATCCGGACAGGCAGTTCGGTCGTTGTGTGGTCGCGAAATTTAGGCCCAGATGGGCCCTTCAAACGGCACTCAAACGCCCGGGCTGACCGACAACCCCCATATCCAGCCCAAAAATGAGGCGAATATGGGGCGCCCGGGCACGCCCGCCACGTCGCCCTGACGGCGTGGCTCCACACGGAAACCCGGCGATCCGACGGACGTCTGTCGGCGCGGTGAGAACACCGTGTGACGCCGCTCCGGCTCGCCGCCCAAGGCCGTAGCCGGCTATTTAAGCCGGCCGGCGCCACCAGCCCTAGCACATCCGTCTCTTCCCTCCCTCCGCTGCCACTCGAGCCTAGCCATGCCCCATGCCGCCGCTACTATACGATCCAGCACCGTCTCTTCCTCCTTGAGCAGGTTCGGATCCGTCGGGAAGCGAGGCTACCTCTGGAACCGGAGGGGAATTTCGAGGAGGTTGAGAAGGAGGTGCCGGGTGAGGAGGAAGAGGAGGAGGGGCATGAGCCGGTGGTGGTGGAGGAGGAGGAGGAGCCCATGGAGGAGAAGGAGGAGCAGGAGCCGGAGAAGGAGGGGGAGGAGGAGCACGAGCCGGCGGAGGAGGAGCAGGAGCTGGCCGAGAAAGAGGAGGAGGTGCCGCCGCTGGATGTGGGGGAGGAGGAGGCGCCAACAATGGAGCAGGATGTGGGCGTGTGGCTGGAGCAGCACACCATCCTGAACTCCATCCGCTTGGAGTCAGCTGCGAAGGCCAGGCGTCGCCGTCGGCAACAAATGAAGGCGGCGCTGGGCGGCCCAGGCACCGGCACAGGCGGCTCCGGGCATCGCTGACAACGACGAAATTTAAGCAGTATAGAATGTAGTACATAGCTATACATTATGCATGCTTTTGTATGGATTTAAGGGATGAGTATGAGAGACTTGTAAGCGAAGAAGGAAATATAGAAAGTGCCCAGTCAGTGCCCGCGGACGTGTCCCGCCACGTCCGAGGGCGTTTGAAGAGCCGGATTTACAAAGTCTGGCTGTAGATGCTCTTGGCGCCTGGCCCGCCATAACCTCGCGGGACATTCTCGGCCGGGGGACGGACGAGAGGCGGCGACCGGAGAATCATTCGGCTATGGAAAGCCAAATAGTGCACTGATTTTCTGATGGTGATGGAGGCGATGATAAGATAAGGCCCGTATCACGCAATCGCTGCAGCCAGCTAGCAGGAGCAACATTGACACGTGGGTTGACCACCAACATTTTGTTTTGCGCTGCACGCAACAACTCGTCTGATCTGGGCGGTGCATGTGTGGTTTAGCCGTATTACGGATTAGCCAGCTAGGCTCGGGCCCTACGGTGATAAGGGGGGCTGGTTATTGAACAGCGGAAGCCGACCGGCCGATCTGGCATATGAGAGGCCAGGTAGGTAATCGATCTCGTTCCATGTCATTCTAGAACCAGCTGCTACGACGCGCTACGTGCTCGCGCTAATAATAATCAAATGATGCTCCTGCATTTGCCTAATTTGCTACGTAAGCTGCTTTCAGCTCAGCTGGTTCCTAATCATACACACGTGCCGCATGCTCCATGGCTGTGGCTAGTTGCATGCGCGTGTTCAAGCTGGAGATAGATGCATGCATGGCCGGCTCACTTCAGCTTAAGCAATAATTTAATCGAGATTACGTTTGAGCACATGCAAGATGCAACGTGACTTGATACCATTAGCTACGTGGATGGATGGATGGAAATGGAACGTGCCCGGTGTTCAACCACTACATGGTCTTCAAGGAAAAGATCATGCATGCTGGATGTAGCCACTACAGACCGGTAGGTTTTTCCTGCCTGAAACTCCACCAACTTTCTTACAGAGAGAGTAATTTGCGAGCAATGCTAGAACGACGGACAGATTTTACTTACTTTTACTTACTTTATTTACTTATTTATTACTTACTTACTCTCCTGAGATTAGAGAGGGCGACCGGCCCAACCCCAGAAAAATGATTAGTGTAGAGAGGCACGTGAACCCCCGTAATTGTCCGTGGTTTTAGAATTATCCGTAAGTTGCAGCTACCTGGCTAGCGCTATCGTAGGAACTAGGAAGCGGGGAAAATCGACGACGGTCATCGATGACATCGCCCGAAACGATCGACACGCATGCGTCGGCGCACTGGCGTACGACGTACACGCGCATGTGCTCGTTCGCGTACGAGCGTGGCCATGGCACTGCGCGCTCGCATGCATGCGCCGGCCACGGCCGCGTCACTAGTGCGCCGACATCTATATACCAACCTTGAGAATCTCCTACGCGCTGTGTGTGTGTGTGTGTGTGTGTGTGTGTGTGTGTGTGTGTGTGTGTGTCCACAGTGCTGGCCCGTGTCCTGGGCCATATCGCTTTACATCGTTGCACGGACGATAATACAACGGTTTGTGAAAGGGACGCGATGCCGCCACAGGAGGAAACTGTGGAGTTGGTTCCTCGAAAGAAGAAGGTGGTTTAGAGTTGGCGGGGTCGCCGGATCTCCTCGTCACGCCGATACTGGCATCTTCTCTCGACCGAACGCCTTCTTCCAGCGGCAGTGAGATGGAGCAAGGAGGCGGTAGACATCATTCTGCCGGCCGGTAGAGCACTCCGGTTACCCCATCTACCCTCTTCCGGCACAAGAGAGATCGACCGGTTGACGAACGAGTGCGTCCAGAATAACGCTTTGCAAGGTGACGAGTTGCCGACTTGCCATATGTCGAGCACTGAAGCGAGCATTGATTCGATGGCAGGCACCACATCCATCTCCTCTCTGCTTTGGTGGGAACAAATCACAACCAGACTTTGGGCACCCCGCTGCCCCGTGGGTGAGGCCAAGCAACGGACATGATGCTACCGAATCTCTAGACAGCGATACCTACCGATAGGTACTTACCATCCAGCTACTTTTTAAAAAATATCTCTCTGGTTGACATGAGAACACACTGCCGCAATATCAGCGTACCAATAAAAACCATGAATTTTTCAAATACGGGCGTCGTCTTAAATTGTCAACTCGGTCATCTCATTAAGCCAGCCATGCTTGGCATGGCATGGTATGGCATGGATGATTGGTAGCGATACAACCATCGAGTTTTTAAAAAGAATAAAGAGTATCACAGTCTATCCTTTTCTTAAGATACTGTAACGGTTATGGGGCTGTTTGGTTTTAGACCTTTCTATTGCCACATTTTACCACTCATTTTTACCAAGCTTGCCTAAGGTTAGTTTATCAAAATGAGAGCCACAAGTTGGCAAACCTAAGAAAATCTTGCCATGTTTTTTATGTGTATGACATGTGGGGTCCTAGTGTGGCTTGCCTAAGACGTGAATTGAACCAAATATTCTCCTAAGTTGGTCAAACTTGTCTAACCTTAGGTATGAAAAGATTTGGCAAAGTTAGTCATCACAAACCAAACAGCCCATATATCTTATATGTGATCCAACATTACATTAGGTGTGATGGCAATGTGGAGTCCTTTCGAAGAGGGACATGTATCCCATCTATACATTTTCATGAACTCGTTATAATTACATTGATTTGCGCCAACCACATATTTTTTTACGGGGACCCAGAATCATGCGGTGGATTAATCCAGACTGAACATCTCACACAAGTTGAACTCACCCATCTTTCACTATCCTAATCTCACACAAAAGTGTTCTTCCATCATTATGGTGGTCGTTCTCCCGGCTAGCAATTTTGCATAAGAAATTATAATCAGCTGCACGAGAATACATAGGCATCTTTTGCATTTCAGGCTAAAAACATAGGCAACTTCTTATTATACAATGTCTTCTTTTCAACAAATACACAATGTTTTGTTGAAAGACTTGTCGAAGGACAGCTACATGAAACCTCGTAACCAACGACATGAATTAGGAGGAGTATGTCCTGCTAGGAGCACTTCCTTCTCACACATAAATGTGCCCTAGGGGAGAGGACGTCTCGCTAGCAAATACATTTGCATCAACAATATTGAGACCCCAACCTTCTGGAATGGAGTTGTCAGATATAAATTATGTACCAGAGGTCCCAACGAAACAACACATCCTGACATATTTCTACATTCGCATATCGAGAAAAGAACATATATAACATAAAAATCGCGGTCGGCAAGGTTAGTTGGCATGAGTGCACCGGTTCAAGGATGTCCTCCAAGGAGCACAAACTACCCTCATCCATAGGGGCAACATTGTTGGCTCATGACTTCCCATACATCGCCATTTGGAGCACATGTACTGCTCATTCAAGATTCAAAGTGTCTCATTAATTGTTTAACAATTTTGTAAACTAATATAAGAGCGTTTAGGTCACTATTTTAGTGATCTAAACACTCTTATATTAGTTTACGGATGAAGTACTTATCTTTCCCTGTATATGATTGCTATCATACAAATTCATCTCATGTTCTCATTTACACAAGTTGCATTGACTGTCCACCCCCCCCCCCCCCCCCCCCCCGCGCGTGTGTGTTGAGCCTCGCAATCCTACGGCTTTTCTTGTTCATGCATACACGTGCCCAAATGAAAGGCAAATATTTGTGGGGAGAGGGGGGGGGGGGGGGGTGGTGGTCATCATGTGAATTTGGGTCCATCTGCCTGGCAACAGTGCAAAGTCATGCATACAAAGTTTCAAAACAATACCAAAAAAAAAAATTAATGTGTGTGATGATCGCTAAAAACATGTAAATCTGAAATATGGCAAAAAAGAATTGATCACACGATGTTAATTATAACCGTACAAACAAATTACAGCAAGTTACATAACTAGCAACATACTCCCTCCGTCTCAGTGTAAAAAACGCTTTTATATTACGGGGCGGAGGGAGTAACATGCTTGTTGTCCAGAATATTAGATTTGTTTTTTTTTTTGTATTGATTTTTACTGCTCATCTGAGCCAAAGAGCCCTCCCCTGTTTGTTTTTGAGATATCAGGAACATGTATGTTGGAGAGCAACGTCCGGCCTTTTGCCCTTTTTCCGAGAAAAAATATTGTTGTGCAGAGTTCATAGTTGAGACAGAATCCAGACGTACCTGGTTCCGCATCCTCGTCTAAATCGCGGACGGCACGGCGAAGGCGGTCTCAAACGGAGAGCGGCCGAGCATGAACGTGCACCCGTCAGCCACACGTCCCGTGCGCTGATGATCCCCTTTTGACTTGAGCTCACTCACTTCCTCTCGGGATCCCACATTACACATGTTCCCCGACCCCCGCGTCCCTCTCTGAGGCGACATGGGGGGAACCCAGCATCCCCGCTGCCGGCCCCCTTCCTCGCCTCCTTCCCTCGCCGCTGCCGTGGACCACTGCGGGGCAAAGCCCTGGCAGCGCCGGCGGCGGCGGGGCTTCTCCCCGGCGCAGCTCCTCTCCCTTTCCCCGATGTCGACCCGGATCTGCTGCTGGTGGCCTTGGCGGCGCAGCGCGGCGAAGGCTTGGCGGCGTCCCTGCTCGGCGCCGGTGGGGTTGGGGCGCCTGCGTTCGGTGGTGCTGCCTGGACGGTTGGTGCAGCTTGGGGCTCGCTGGCTCAGGATCCCCCTTGTTGGATCTGGACGGCGGGGTTCGGGATGTGGCTCCTGTTAGGCGTGGTGTTGCCGTGGCCCTGCTGCCGCTGGGCGCCATGGTGGTGCAGGCGGATGCGGTGTCCCCGGCGAGGTGGTCCTGGCGAAGATGGGCAGCGGTGTGTTGGTGGCGGACGGGCGTGACGGCGTGCTCGAGGCGACGGCGTGAGCTACCGGCCAGGTTCGGTGGCGGCGTTGTGATGGCTTGGCTAGGAGGGCGTTCCTGGCGAGCAGCGAGCGTCGGTCACCTACGGTCCGTGTGGCGAGCGACGGCGCTCTCGTGGTGGCGCTGGCGTGGGTGCTGCCCGCGGCGAGGCAGGTCAGATCTGAGCCTGTTCGGGTCCGTTTCGGGCCCTTGGTGCTGGGGACGTCGCAAGGCCGTCCCTTGGAGCGGGTGACGGCCGTCGTGGGCGGTCTTGGCCCTTGCTGGAGGTGCTGAGTGGCTGCTGTTCTTCAGCTAGGTTGGAGGTGTTGGTTGGGCCGTGATTCTAGGCACTGCGGGGGCACGGCGAGGGCTTTCGCCGGATCCTGGCGAGGAGCACTACTGGTAGGTGAACGCAGGTGGAGCGCCAACCACGGCGGTGGCGGCGGCGTTGGATCAGCCATGGGGGCGGCGGCGTCGAGATGGCCCTGCCAGGAAGGTGTCCTGGCGTGCAGCGGGCTTCCGGCCGCCTCCGTGTGAGGGGATTGCGGCGATGCCCCGGTGGAGATGGCGCCGGAGTAAGGTTGGGGGGGCGGGCCAGATCCAATCTGGTGGCAGTCTCTCGGTGTTGATGAAGGCCGATGGAGTGGTTCTGGCTTTTGCTCCGCTTGGAGGATGTGGTTGCTTCTCGTCGGTGATGTTGGTGGAGGTATGGTTCGTGCTCTCTCGGCAGTGTGGGTGGTGCTGGTCCACGGCTACGCGGCTTCAACGGATTTGCTGCGGTGACGGCGGTGCGAGGCTTCAGAGACGGTGCTACCCTGCACCTCGTCGGAGTGGAGATGCGCAACATTACGGATGAAAATCCTGTCCGGTTTTGGCCGTCCGGCGTCGATGACACCCGCGGGTGTCGTTTCCCTCCCTGGAGGCGACGTCGAGTGTGTCGCCATCTCCCTCGTGCTTGGTATTGGTAGTTGTCTCCGGGCGAAAGCCTTGGCCCTCTGGGGCGGCATGATGGCGGCGTCTGCGACGTCGTTTCTCTGTTGGGAGCATCGTGCGAGGAGACTGAGTTTCCTGTTGGCGCTCATCCGGTGTTCATCGTGGCCCTGACCGCTCTCCTCCGGCGCTATGTATGGTCGTCGCGGATGAATCCAAAGGAAGCTGGAGTTGCTATTCTTCGGAGGTGTTCAGTGAAGATCAAGACGCGGCGAGGTGTTTCGGTCTTGGGCAGGTTTTTGCGTGTTGTAGTTGTGTTGTTGTGTGTGGCTGTCCGGAGGATAGCCGGATGTGGTGTTGAGCTACGCTCGTTGTTCGCAGCGAGTCGTAGATGTCATGTACTAATTTTCTCTCCTTCTATAAAGCTATGGTACCCTCGAAAAAAAAGACTTGAGCTCACTCCCCGACAACGGCGACGTGTAGGTCGACTTGTCCTTGAGCTTGCCTCGCTGGCGGATCAGCCCGCGCACCTCCGCCTCGCTGGCACGCCTTGTCGAGATCCTCACGTCGTGAGAGGTGCGCGCACCGGCAGCGTGAGATCCATGGCTAGTTGCCCATCGATGGAGGCGTAGCCTACTAGGGCGGCAGATGTGCCGATGCCGTATACGGCACATGCATGCACTGCACGGGCAAACAACAGAGCCGAGATCAGGCCATGCATGTTCGTCGGACCTGGTCCGATCCTAAGCTGCGTGATGCCGAAGACGACTCAAAGGAGACGGCACGGAGGACCATGCGATGCGTGCGTAGTCTGGTGCCGGCGAGCGAGCGAGGTGTGTGTGTGTGATAAGCCGAGCTGGACACATCGTAACCGTGCACTGATCATCCAGTGATAAGCCCGCGACCGTGAACTATCTACCCTGCAGTTTTTACTTGAACATTTCTCCAGTAATTGGGGCATTACCATTAGTTTTGATCTTTCTACTACTGTACTGAATAAACGCGACAGTTGCCGACTAAGGCTGGTTGTAATGGGAGTATCATAGCTAGTATCATGCATGCCAACTAGGCAACTTTGATGAGGTGGCATAGAATTAAATGAAGTAAGAGAGGGTTGAGTATCATATCATGATACCGTATCATAATAAATGCCACACTAGTATGTGTCATGCATGGCAATAAATAAAGTCATCTATGATACTACCATACCATATGATACTATGCACTAGGGAGGTAGTGAGGTAGTATCATACACTAGTATCATATGCATGATACTAACTTATGATACTACCCATTACAACCAGCCTAAAGCATTCTTGTCGCTTGTGTTACCGAGTGAAACGTCGCCGAGGACCACACCGGTCCCAGACCGTTCGATGCAGAAGCGTCAACGCCGGCCAAAACGTACGTCGTCCGATGGCTCCTTTCCATGCGGCCAGTGTAGTATCTGTCGTCGACGACACACGCTCGAACGTGCCAGGCCGGCCCGGCGTCTCGTGACATCGCCGCAGGTCCTGACGACTGCTGCTGGCACTGCACCCCGCCGAACCGCCGATGCACGCGGCAGGAACACGCTGCTTCCTCCGCGCTCACGCACGCGCGCCGGTGTGTATGCAGGCACAGTGGCGCGCACCCGTGGTCGGTCTCGATCATGGGACGGCGGGGCGCGAGACAAAAGCCGCGTCCGACGACATGATGCGCTCCGATTCCCTCCGTCCGGTGAGTTGATACGATTGGCCGAGTGCTTGTGGTCGAGATTAGGCCTGTCAACGAGCCGAACTCGAGCCAATACAGGCGGGCTCGGCTTGAGCTTGGTAGAAGTTCGAGTCGAGCTCGAGCGAGCCCAGGTTGACCTTCGAGCTACACGTTAGGCTTAAGTTTGGCTTGTTAAGACTTCGAGCCGAGCTTGAATCGAGCTTTTAACAAGCCGAACTCAAACAGTTTGTCGAGCCCGAACATACAGCTAAATATAGCAATAAAAAAAAGTAAACTGTGATCAGGCATTCTTTTTGCTCTTTTTTTCTTCATGTGGTGGATCTGAGCTATCGTGTCGTTAGTGTAGCACTTGGCTACATGGACATGGACAAGTTTTGGACGTCGCAAAAGACAAGTGCACGACCTAGATTTAGCCTATGTTCCTACAAAATGCGCATAGTTTAGCGATGCGTGCTCCATCTCATGTGTTTGATCGAGCTTTGCCAAAATGTTCGAGCTCGAGCTCGAATGGCTCGCGAGCTACACGTTAGGCTTGAGTTTGGCTTGTTAAGGCTTCAAGCCGAGCTCGAATCGAGCTTTTAACAAGCCGAACTCAAACAGTTTGTCGAGTCCGAACTTTTTTGACAGCCCTAGTCGAGATTACCCCGGCCTCGACGCAGCATGCATGCACCAACTTCGCAGAAAAGAGCAGCTAGCGCCTGCCTGCCGCACCAGGCCGTGTTCACTGGAACACACAATGCTCTGCTCACCACCGACCCCAGCACATCTGGCCACGCCACAATGGAGTGTAGCGATCCTTTGAGAGACAAGTACTGGTTAATTAGTTACAATCTCTTCCTCTTCCCTGGCCGGCCATCATCATATGCTCGCGGGCCATTCTGGGGGACGGACGAGAGACGGGACCGGGAGAGAAGAGAATCATCGGCCATGGAAAGTGGAATCGCGCACCAATTCTCTGATGGTGACGGATGGAGATGATGATAAGATCATACCCGTATCACACTATCGCAGCAAGCAGCCAGCTAGCGAGAGCACCAGCATTGACTGACGGCTAAGCCGCCACTCATGATGCCTGCGTCTCCTCCTTGATCGATCAGCCCCCGGATCAGAATTCCTAGGAGTACAACGAAATTGGAGTCATACTCCCTTCGTTCCGAATTACTTGTCGCACGTATGGTTGTATCTAGATGTATTATAGTTCTAGATACATCCATTTCAGCGACGAGTAATTTGAGACGGAGGGAGTAGTGTGTACGTTGTACACGGTGTGTTTGAGACTTTGAGTAACAGAATTGAGTTACCAGTTGCATACAGCGTGAAATAATAGAGAGTACTATGCATATGGGGACCACCGAGGTTTTGTTTTATGCTGCACGGCCTAGCCATAACATGTGGTTGATCTGCACATTGCATGGGTTGCTGTCAGATCGGGCCGTCCGGATTAGGCAGCTAGGCTTGGTCCCACCGTGATAAGGCGGCCTGGTTATTGAGCGGAGGAGGTCGACCGGCCGATCTGGCAAATGAGAGGCCAGGTAGGTGGCAACCTCGTTCCATTTCATTCTAGAACAAAATGGTACCTGCTCCCGCCTGCGATTGCCTAATTTGCTACGTAATCATACACACGTGCCGAAAAAAACATATACACGTGCCGCCTACTCCATGGAGTTACCACTACAAATTTTGTGGCCCGGGATTGTTAGATAATAACAAGAAATAAACGAGACAAAGAGACACGGATTTTTACGTGGAAACCCTTGCGGGAGAAAACCAGAGACGCACGAAGGCACAATCACTATGATGGAGGAGTATTACAAGCACGAGACGACAGAGCGTCTGAGGTGCGACTACATGGGGTATATAAGAGGACAACACATAGGAGCCCTTGTAGGACAAGTAAACGAGTTGTACTCGTACGCGTCGGTACCAACGCAAAAGGCCCATACCGTATATCCTACGACTAGTCCAATACGGTACTTAAATTTAGATCATAATTTAACAATCTCCACCTTGATCCAAATTCCCTCCAGTAGTCGAAGAAAGTGAATAACTCCATCCAAATCAGCATAAACACCTTGTGCATCAAAGTCCATAGGACTAGTGAAAAATACCAACTAAGCCTGAGCAAAGCTCAAACTTATTGGTCGGAACTGGCTTTGTCATCATATCAGCAGGATTATCATGAGTACTTATCTTGCATACCTTCAAATTGCCTTCAGCAACAACATCTCGAATATAATGAAATCTGACATCAATGTGCTTTGTCCTCTCATGATACATTGGATTCTTTGTAAGATATATGGCACTTTGACTGTCAGAAAATATGGTAGGGCAAGATGAATCTCCACAAAGCTCAGTGTATAAACCTCTCAACCAGATAGCTTCTTTGCATGCCTCAGAAATAGCCATATACTCGGCATCAGTAGTGGAACAAGCCACAATAGACTGCAAAGTTGCTCCCCAACTCACAGCACAACCACCAATGGTGAAAACATAACCTGTGAGTGATGTTCTCTTATCCAAATCACCGGCAAAATCAGAATCAACAAAACCAACAAGTCCATCTCCAGTTTTCCCAAACTGTAAATAAGCATTAGAAGTACCTCGCAGGTATCTGAAAATCCACTGAACTGCTTTCCAATGCTCTTTTCCATGATTAGCCATGTATCTACTGACAACACTCACTGCATATGATAAGTCAGGACGAGAACAAACCATGGCATACATAAGTGAACCAACTGCACTCGAATACGGAACTCTAGACATGTACTCAATATCTGCATCTGACTTAGGACATAAAGCTGATGATAATTTGAAGTGTGCAGCCAACGGAGTACTCACCGGCTTGGCATTATGCATATTAAAACGGCGAAGAACTTTATCAATATATCCCTTCTGACTTAGATATACTTTTCCAGACGGTCTATCTCTGGATATTTCCATGCCAAGAATTTTCTTTGCTGCACCCAAATCCTTCATCTCAAATTCATTACTCAATTGCTTCTTTAGTTCATTAATCTCTGACATACTCTTTGCAGCAATAAGCATATCATCAACATAAATGAGCAAATAAATAGTTGAACCTTTGACAGTTTTCAAATAAACACAACTATCATAATTAGACCTTTTGAAACCTTGAGAGAGCATAAAGGTGTCAAATCTCTTGTACCACTATCTCGGGGATTGCTTCAATCCATAAAGAGATTTCTTTAACTTACAGACAAGCTTTTCTTTTCCAGGAATAACAAAACCTTCAGGTTGTTCCATATAAATATCCTCTTCTAATTCTCCATGTAAGAATGCAGTTTTAACATCCAATTGTTCGAGCTCAAGATCATGCATGGCAACAATACTGAGTAAAGTGCGAATAGAGCTATGCTTCACAACAGGAGAAAAGACTTCGTTATAGTCAATACCTGGAATCTGGCTATAACCTTTAGCAACTAACCTAGCTTTATATCTTGTCTCATCATTAGGAGAAACACCTTCTTTCCTCTTGAAAACCCACTTGCAACGAATAGGTTTCTTCTCTCTAGGCAATTTTACTAAATCCCAAGTGCCATTCTTTTCAAGTGATTCCATCTCATCATGCATAGCGGTCATCCACTTATTACTATCACCAGAAATAATAGCCTCGGAATATGAAGAAGGCTCAGAATTACCTTCAATTTCTTCTGCAACAGATAAAGCAAAAGAACAAATAAAGCAAAAGAAACAATATTGCACTCTTCAATTAACCTGTCAGGTTTATTAATACCCCGTCTAACTCTGTCACGTGCGAGATTCCAACTGGGTGGAACAATATGCTGATTTGGAGTAGGAGTGACATGTTCATCATCAACGACGGGTTCATCATGTGCATCAACATTTTCATTACCAGATGTATCACCTGAATCAATAACATGCTTCACCTGAACAGTAGGCTGCTGAATAGTAGGCTGCTGTTCACTCTCAACAGGAACATTAGTAGATGAAACATCATGTAACATAGCAGATTCATTAAAGATAACATTTCTGCTAATAACAACCTTCTGGGTTTCAGGATTCCACAATTTAAAACCTTTAACACCAGACTTATAACCAAGAAAGATGCACTTAACAGCCATAGGCTCCAACTTTCCATTATCAACATGAGCATAAGTAGTGCAACCGAAAACTCTTAACTGGGAATAATCAGCAGGTGAACCAGACCATACCTCAATTGGAGTTTTCTTATTAAGTGCAATAGATGGTGAACGGTTAATGAGATAACAAGCAGTGGAAGCGGCCTCAGCCCAAAAACGCCTATGCAAACCCGCATTGGACAACATGCAACGGGCTCTGGAAATAATGGTCTTGTTCATACGCTCAGCAACACCGTTTTGTTGAGGAGTATAAGGAACAGTGTAATGTCTGACAATGCCTTCAGACTTGCAATAATTCTTAAATTTCTTAGAACAAAATTCCATACCATTATCAGTGCGAAGTATTTTTACCTTCCTTTCAGTTTGCCTTTCAATCATAATCTTCCACTCCTTAAATGCCGAGAATGCTTCATATTTATGCTTCAAGAAATAAGGCCAAACTTTTCTTGAATAATCATCAATAATAGTCAGCATGTAACTTGCACCACCTAATGACTTCTTGCGAGATGGTCCCCATAAATCAGAATGCACATAATCAAGAATACCTTCAGTTGTATGGGTCGAAGTATTGGACTTCACCCTCTTGTGCTTGCCGAAGATACAATGCTCACAAAATTTCAATTTACCAGGTTCATATCCATCAAGAAGACCTCTCTTATTTAACTCTGCTAAACCAAGTTCACTCATATGTCCAAGACGCATATGCCAAAGGTTAGCAGCATCACAATCAGAATTCTTTGAAACAACTGGAGTAGCGTTACCTGAAACAGTAGAACCTTGAAGGTAATAAAGACCATTGGTCGAACTTAAGTCACCTTTCATCACAACAAGGGAGCCTTTGGTGACCTTCAAAACACCATCTCCACCTGAATACTCAAAGGGCACTCATAGAAATAAGATTTCTCTTCATCTTCGGAATATACCAAACATCGGTCAAAGTTCTGATTATGCCATCAAACATCTTGATTCGAATAGAACCTATGCCTTCAATCTTGCATGGTGAATTATCAAAACCCAAAACGGAACCAGCAGAAGTAGTGGAATAAAAAGTATTAAACCAATCTCTATGCGGGCACATATGGAAAGTACATGCAGTGTCAAGTACCCACTCATCATTGGTCTCAGCACATCCAGCAATAACGACAAGAGCATCATCGGAAATATCATCACGAGCAACGTTAGCAGGATTTTCACCTTGTTTGTTACCTTTCCTCTTTTCTTTATTTTGCAACTTGAAACACTCTGAGATGTCATGCCCGTCTCTCTTGCAATACCTGCAATACTTCTTGTCTCTCGATTGCGACCGGCCCCTGTAGCCGTTCTTACTTTTGCCTCTGTTTCCATTATTGGAGTTCTTCTCCTTTGTCCTGCCACGAACAGATAATCCCTCGGCTTGGGATGAACTCGAACCATTATGAGGCACCATTAATTTCATCTTCTCCTTAGAGTTCAAAGCTTCATAAAATTCATTAAGTGTGAGAGTATCACGACTGTATAATATGGTGTCTCTAAAATTGGTATAAGAACTTGGCAGTGAACAAAGTAACATTAAAGCAGTATCTTCCTCTTCATACTTAACCTCCATTGTAGCTAGATCAGATATGATCTCTTTAAATTCTGAAATATGATTCAAAACATTACCTCCCTCGGGTAATCTGTGCAGGAATAATTTTTGCTTCAGATGCATCTTGCTGGTCTTTAGTCATGCAAATCCCTTCCAGCTTTAACCATAGAGCGGCGGCAGTATTCTCGCTCAAAACTTCCTGCAAAATATTATTATGCAAATGGAGTTGAATTTGTGACAAAGCCTTACAATCAATTCTTTTCTCCTCATCAGTCCAATCTTGAATGCGGTTCTTCCCAAAACTATCCAATGCTTCATCATAGTCGGACTGTGCCAACAACGCCCGCATCTTGACTTGCCATAGGGTAAACCTTGTGTCACTGTCCAGCAGCGGAAGATCGTACTTCATGGATGCCATGAGTCGAACAAATCTGTGCACAAAGTAGTACAAGTCGGAGTAGAAAAATTCTTGACAGAATTTAATATGCGTAGCAAAGAAACAGTAGCACCTGGTAGCTTCGGGCAATGGACGTAGAACTTGAAGATGAAAAACAAATCTGATCTAGTAGTCAAGTAGTACCAGCAGATCAGATAAGCTGCACGTAGTAAAAAAACCAAGATGTACTGTTGTACTTGACTTCACGTGATATACTAGATCGGCCACTAGTACTACTTAAAACCGATCTGGTTCAGCTTGACGTGATGTGAAAACAGCAGCAGCGTAGCAGCCTCGGGACTTGATCCTGTACTTGGACGGGAAGATGTGGAGTAGACAGCGACAACTCGGTGGAGTAGTAGCAGTGGTAGATCACGCAGCGTCAGCTGCGTGCGGAACGTGAGGGCGACCGCTAGCAAGATCGCGGATCGCCTTCTCCTCGAAACTCCACACGGTCTCGGCGACACGGCCACGCGCAGACACGCAACCCTAATTTTTGTCTCTAATCTCGTATCTACAACTTGGCTCTGATACCACTTGTTAGATAATAACGAGAAATAAACGAGACAAAGAGACACGGATTTTTACGTGGAAACCCTTGCGGGAGAAAACCACGGACGCACGAAGGCGCAATCACTATGATGGAGGAGTATTACAAGCACAAGACGACAGAGCGTCTGCGGTGCGACTACATGGGGTATATAAGAGGGCAACACATAGGAGTCCTTGTAGGACAGTAAACGAGTTGTACTCGTACGCGTCGGTACCAACGCAAAAGGCCCATACCATATATACTACGACTAGTCCAATTTAGATCATAATTTAACAGGGATGATGCATCACCATGACTGGCTCACTTGAGCTTAAACAACACGCCACAAACAATAATTTAATCAGGATTACGTCTGTATGCATGCACCGTAATTTGGTGCCATTAGCTACGCGGACCAGAGCAGCTCCAGTTCAACCACCGGAGCGGAGATGATACATTACATGCATGGATGATGCATCGCTGCTGCGTCACTTCGGCTTGAACAGGAAACCGACAAGCAGCAATTGCACGTCGTCGACATAGTTTTAATTTCAGATTACGTTCGAACCCATTCAATAGCGCCATGTAGCTAGCTACGTGGATGGATCAGAGGCGCCGAGTGCTCAACCACTACATGATCTTCAAGGAAAAGATCATGCATCGTGACACGCATCCAGGATAAAAAAAGAAATGGTAAGAGAGAATGTGCCAGACCAGTTGTTTTTCCTGCGGGAAACTCCGTCAACTTTCTTGTGATTTGCAGCTAGCTTTTTTTGACAAAGGGTGGAATTTATTGGCTCAAAATGAAGCATCAAGAAGATACATAACATAGTGAGCACACATCCGGCCTCTGCACAGTTAGGATGCACACAACCAACACCATCTAACACACGCGCGAAAAACACCGGCAACTAGCAAAGTCATATAAGACCAAAGCTATGTGCAGGCAAGGAAAAATAAAAACCCTCAAAGTGATCAGATTGTGATCGGCAAACTACAACAATGACCCTATCCGCACCAATAATTTCATTACACCACATGGACGATGAGATTCTTCAACAGCAACACCTTCAGGAAGGGAGGAGCAACAATCAAGTGTCGCCGTCACCGGATCCTACCACAAGGTCAAAAACTAGGTTTTCACCCTAAAGAATCAGTCTAGCATATTCGAGCAATGCCTTCAACAAGGTAGCGACGTAAGAAAAAACATCGTCATTGCCAGGTATAACCACTCGGGTCTGACCTAGGCTTTCGCCCCGAAGCTCGAGACCAGGTGCTCGAGTAACACCACCATCAAAATCACTCATGTGTTGTCGCCGCCACTTTTCCGTGATCCCAGCAGCTACATGTCATGCGACCGTCGTCACCGCACAACCATCCCTTTGCGTCAAGCCATCGTCCATAATTTGTATCTCACCGACGAAGTCACCAGGGGATCAAGAGAGGTGACTCATCCCAAAGGCCTTTCGATGACCACCACCGTCGTGGAGCCATAGATAGTCGTCTCAATAGATTGCAGTCACTACTGATGAAGTCATGTACCTAGGGTAGGGCTATGGACCTGTCCAAGGTACCCTCCCCAAGGACATCTTTAGAAGAAGTTGCCTTCCAGTCGACCTAGAGGGACTCCACTCGACGGACTCGAAGACACTCGACCATGAAGACTCACTCGACCACCAGGAGTTCAAGAGACACTCTGTATCCAAACGGTCTGTAATTAAGTAGTCTTTATGGTCATGATGACACTTTATGTAAGGCGTTACCAGAAACGCCAGGCCTTAATGTACTTTAAACCCTCCGCTACGTGGGCTGGCTGGGGTCCTGGCAGACTATATAAGCCGCCCCCCTCCACTGGCAGAAGGGTTCGCACCCTTGTAACTCATATGCATATAATGCAGTCGACCGCCTCCGGGCTCCGAGACGTAGGGCTGTTACTTCCTCCGAGAAGGGCCTGAACTCGTAAATCCCTTGCGTATACAACTACTCCATAGCTAGGATCTTGCCTCTCCATACCTACCCCCTATTCTACTGTCAGTCTTAGTACCACGACAGTTGGCGCCCACCGTGGGGCAGGTGTCTTAGCGACTTATTGGAGAAGTTGCAATTGTTCCGATCGCCTTCACCATGGTTTCTGGCGGAGTTTTGGTCGAGGGCCGCGAGATCCGTCTCGGCGCGCTCACGTTCATCGCCGACGATTCCGCTTGGCTCCAGGAGGCCCCACTCGACATCGACGCGCTTCCCGTCCGCGGGACGACGCACTTTCGCGCATGTGTCCGCGGCGTCCTGCTGCGGCAACCGTCGGTTCCGTATCGGTCGACTCCTGTGTCGTCCTCCCTTCCTATCTCCCGCCAGCGCAAGCGCTCTGGTCGGTCGAGGCTTCAGCGGTGGGTGAGACCCGCAGTGGCTCGCCAATCAGCCACCACCCAAGTCGCGGCGATCGAGCCTGACGAATCTCTCTACGGCTTGTTCGATCTGTCGATTGGCTCCGTAGAGACTGCATCCGAGTGCAATAGCAGTGATCCAGCGGCGGAGGTCCTGATGGTCAATGGGCCTCGTAGTCCTCCCGGCTTCCCTCGCACCGACAGAGCGGACGGCGGAGGCGACCCCGCTCAGGTCCACGAGGAGTATCAACCCGAGCCACTCACTTCTCTGCAAAGGGAAGATCTTCGCTGCCGGAATATGGATGCTCTGCATACTCCCATCATAGGAGAAACCCCCGAGGCTCGCGCCTTGGAGGATGCGCGTTTGGCCAACTTGGCTGAGCGCACTCGACTGGAGAACCTCCAACGAGCACTCGACGAGCGCGCGCGGCAACGAGTACCAGATTCCAGTCGACGTCAACTCTTTCCGCCGCCGACCCAGGTATATTGATTCAAAATCTAGCAGCTGCAGCCCGTATAGCGGAGTCAATTCATCCCTCTCAGTCAGAGGCTGACAGAGGCTTGATGCAGATCAGAGATTTGCTCCGTGCAGCAGGAGATTAGAATTCAGCTGTATCACAGTCACGCAATAGGATTCATAGTCGATCTGTTGCTGTGAATACCGTCCAGTCGGCTCATAGCCCAAGATCGCCTCCGCAGCGTGAGGGACGTGGGGGTCGGCGTGATCCATATGAAGACCGATTCGACCGCGATGATTGGCGTCGAGTGCCCACTCCCCCTCCCCCCCGAGGGGTGGGTCTTACGCCCCTCGGCAGCAAGATGACAGACGTCAGCACAGTGTTGGGCGGAGAGCTCCGGTCGACCCCAGGGAACCAGGCTTTGACGCGAGATCCATTATCGTGCAAGGTTTGGTCGACCGGAATAGAGCCCACCGAGAAGGCCACGACAGAGATGTGCCCACCAGCAGCCGAGTTCATGTTTCAGGACCAGAGTGTTTTAGCAGAGCCATCAGAGCTGCAGTGATCCCTCCCAACTTCAGGTTGGCGACTTGGGTGAGTAAGTTCACTGGTGAGTCCAAGCCCGATACTTGGCTTGAGGACTACCGAGTGGCTGTATAGATTGGTGGTGGCAATGATGAGGTGGCTATGAAACACCTACCACTCATGTTGGAGGGTTTGGCCAGGGCCTGGTTGAATCAGTTGGCTCCTAGCAGTATTTACACTTGGGAAGATCTTGCCCGAGTGTTCGTCAGGACATTTGAGGGAACTTGCAAACGACCAGCAGGACTGACAGAGCTGCAGGTCTGCATGCAAAAGTCGAATGAAACCCTGAGAGATTACATCCAGAGATGGATCACATTGCATCATACGGTGGAGAACGTATCTGATCATCAAGCAGTCTGTGCCTTCAAGGAAGGCATTAAGAACAGAGAGTTAAGTTTGAAGTTTGGTCGGACCGGAGATATGACCCTGAGTCGAATGATGGAGATTGCCACCAAATATGCCAATGGTGAAGAAGAGGATCGACTCCGGAGTGGCAAGTACAAGCCGAGTCAGTCGGAAAAAGGAAACTCCAGTCGGAAGCAGAAGCGGAAAGCCGAGCCAGCTGCTCCTGGAGAAGCCCTGGCCGTGACTCAGGGCAAGTTCAAAGGGAAGCCCAAAGGATCCTAGAACCCCAAGAAGGTGAAGGACAAGAAAGGAAACGACGTGATGGATTTGCCATGCCACATCCACACGAAGAAGGACGAAGAGGGTAACTTCATTTACCCGAAACATACCACACGCCAGTGCCAGCTCTTAATCCAACAGTTTCAAGGAAAACAGACCAAGGATAAGGAAAAGGAGTCGGACAAAGCTGAGGACAAAGAGGACAGTGATGAAGGTTACCCCCATGTCAATTCCACCCTGATGATTTTTGCTGATGTGGAGAGAAAAAGTCGACTGAAAGTTATCAACCGCGAGGTAAATATGGTTGCTCCGGCGACACCCAGCTATCTGAAATGGTCTCAGACCACCATTACATTCGACCAGTCTGATCACCCGACACACATAGCCACCCCTGGGAGGCAAGCTTTCGTGGTTGACCCAGTCATCGAAGGCACTCGACTGACTAAGATTCTGATGGATGGTGGCAGTGGATTGATTATATTGTATACGAAGACGCTAAAGGGAATGGGCATTCCGATGTCTAGACTCAGTTCCAGCAACATGAGTTTCCATGGAGTCATTCCTGGAAAGAAGGCTGAGTCACTCGGCCAAATAGCTCTTGATGTAGTTTTCGGTGATTCGAAGCATTTCCGTAAAGAAAAGCTAACATTTGAAGTCGTGGATTTCCAGAGTGCTTATCACGCTATTCTGAGCAGGCCAGCTTATGCGCGGTTCATGGCTCGACCATGTTACGTATACCTCAAACTGAAGATGCCTGGCTCCAAGGGAGTGATCACCATCACTGGCAATCGGAAAAAGGCATAAGGGTGCTTTCAGAAGGGCTCAAAGATTGTTGATGCTCAGATAACAATGGTGGAGCTAGAAGAGTATCAGAAAAATGCAGATCCGAGTGATTTATTGCGGGCCAAGAAGCCCGCCACAGAGTCAGTGTTCCAGTCGTCTGGTGAGACGAAACCCGTTCACATTCACCCGACCGACCCCAGTGCTGCTTCGACTCATATTTCCATAACACTCGACTCTAAATAGGAAGAAGCGCTCATCTAGTTCCTCCGTGAGAACTGGGACATCTTCGCATGGAAGCCTGCTGACATGCCGGGTGTTCCCAGGGGGCTGGCTGAGCATCGTCTACGAGTCGACCCAAAAGCAAAACCTGTCAAAGAACATCTTCGACGATCCGCCGTCCAGAAGAGAAAGGCCATTGGTGAGGAGGTGGCTCGGCTCCTGGCAGCAGAGTTTATCCGAGAGGTTTACCACTCCGAGTGGCTTGCCAATGTTGTCATGGTCCCCAAGAAGGACAAGTCACTTCGCATGTGCATCGATTTCAAACATATCAATCGGGCCTGCCCGAAAGATCATTTTCCTCTTCCTCGCATCGACCAAATTGTCGACTCGACTGCGGGATGTGAGAGATTGTCTTTTTTAGACGCCTATTCCGGGTATCATCAGATCCGTCTGTATGGACCCAATGAGATAAAAACAGCTTTCATCACTCCATTTGGGTGCTTCTGCTATGTCACCATGCCATTCGGCCTCAAGAATGCCGGAGCCACGTTCATGAGGATGATTCAGAAGTGTTTACTCGCTCAAATCAGTCAGAACGTGGAAGCGTACATGGATGATATTGTGGTCAAATCACGGAAGGGTTCCGACCTGTTGACTGACCTCGCTGAAACATTTGCCAATCTCAGGAGGTATGATATCAAGCTCGATCCATCAAAGTGCATGTTCGGAGTTCCTGGTGGAAAGTTACTCGGTTTTCTCGTTTCCGAACGAGGAATCGACGCTAACCCAGAAAAAGTTGGCACTATACTCCGAATGAAATGCCCTGTGCGTGTGCACGATGTCTAGAAGCTTACTGGATGCTTGGCCGCGTTAAGTCGATTCATCTCTCGCCTCGGTGAAAAGGCATTGCCTCTTTACCGACTGATGAAGAAGTCAGACAAGTTTGAGTGGACTCCAGAAGCTGATGCAGCATTTGCCGAGCTAAAAGCTCTGCTCTCCACCCAACCGGTGCTTGCTGCTCCAATCAGCAAAGAGCCTCTGTTGCTTTACATTGCAGCCACAGGACAAGTCGTCAGTACAGTACTTACGGTCGAGCGGGAAGAAGAAGGGAAAGCCTTCAAAGTTCAGCGCCCAGTATATTATCTTTCTGAAGTGTTGACTCCATCGAAGCAAAGATACCCTCATTATCAGAAGCTCGTGTATGGCATCTACATGACCACGAAGAAGGTTGCTCATTATTTCTCTGATCATTCCATTACAGTCGTCAGCGACGCCCCACTGTCAGAGATTCTGCACAACAGAGATGCAACCGGTCGAGTGGCAAAATGGGCGATTGAACTCCTTCCCCTTGATATCAAGTTTGAGGCAAAGAAAGCCATTAAGTCCCAAGCAGTAGCAGATTTCCTTGCCGAGTGGATTGAACAACAGAAGCCGACTCAAGTTCACTCGGAGCACTGGACCATGTTCTTTGACGGTTCTAAGATGTTGAATGGTTCCGGCGCTGGGGTAGTATTGGTTTCCCCCTGAGGAGATAAGCTTAGATATGTGCTCCAGATTCACTTTGATTCCTCCAACAATGAAGCAGAATACGAGGCGCTTTTGTATGGGTTGTGCATGGCCATTTCACTCGGCGTCCGTCGCCTTATGGTTTATGGCGACTCAGATTTGGTGGTCAATCAGGTGATGAAGGAGTGGGACGTTAGAAGCCCAGCCATGACTGGATACTGCAATGCAGTGAGAAAGCTTGAAAAGAAATTTGAAGGGTTAGAGCTCCATCATATACCCCGACTGAAGAATCAAGCGGCTGATGATTTAGCGAAGATAGGTTCCAAGAGAGAAGTCATTCCCAGTGATGTGTTCTTGGAGCATATCCATACTCCATCAGTTAAAGAAGATCCTTTTGCTGAAGAAGCTCCGCAGCCTAAAAGTGTCACAGATCCGACTGAAGTTGAAGTTCCAGTAGTGGTCGACCTGATCATGGAAGCGTTAGTGATCACTCCCGATTGGACAGTGTCGTATATCGCATATATCTTAAGGAAAGAGCTCCCAAAGGTTGAAGAAGAGGCTCGAAAGATCGTCCGCCGATCAAAGGCCTTTACCGTGATAAGGGGACAGAAATGTATAACGCCAGAAGAAGGTCGGATAATCCTTGACGATATCCACTCGGGGACCTGTGGCCATCATGCGTCCTCTCGGACCATCGTGGCTAAAGCATACAGAGCAGGATTTTACTGGCCAAGAGCGAATGAAATGGCAAAGGAGATAATCGACAAGTGTGAAGGATGTCAATTTTACTCCAACATGTCACACAAGCCCGCCTCAGCCTTGAAGACCATTCCACTCGTCTGGCCTTTCGATGTATGGGGATTGGATATGGTTGGACCACTGAGAACAGGCAGAAGCGGCTTCACTCATGTGTTGGTAGCAATCAACAAGTTCACCAAGTGGATTGAGGCTAAACCCATCAAGAATCTTGATGCCGGCACTGCTGTCAGCTTCATCAGGGAGTTGATATTCAGATATGGAGTTCCACACAGCATCATCACTGACAATGGGTCAAACTTCGATTCCGAGGAATTCAGGGCCTTCTGCACATCTCAGGGCACACGAGTCGACTATGCTTCGGTCGCTCACCCTCAGTCGAATGGACAGGCAGAACGAGCAAATGGCTTAATTCTCAAAGGGTTGAAACCCCGATTGATGCACGATCTCAAGCACGCAGCTGGCGCATGGGTTGACGAACTTTCGTCAGTACTTTGGGGATTAAGGACCACACCTAACCGGTCGACTGGGAGAACTCCGTTCTTTTTGGTCTACGGAGCTGAAGCAGTCTTGCCGAGTGACCTGCTTCACAACGCACCTCGAGTCGAACTCTACACCGAAGCTGAAGTAGAGCAAGCCCGGCAGGACACAGTCGACCTTCTAGAAGAAGAAAGGGAGATGGCCTTGATCCGATCGACCATTTATCAGGAGGACTTGCGTCGCTTCCATGCCAAAAACGTGAAGAGTCGAGCCTTCCAGGAAGGAGATTTGGTTCTCCGAGTGGATCAGCAGAAGCCACACAAGCTTGCTCCTACTTGGAAAGGCCCCTTCATCGTCACCAAGGTTCTCCACAATGGAGCATGCCGTATTTACAATGTCGAGCACCAGATTGACGAGCCCCGAGCTTGGAACGCGGAGCTGCTCCACCCCTTTTATACTTGAGTATGCACTCGGACGAGATGTAATAAAAGTACTTCTGTTGTTCATTTTTCAAAGACAATAGTGTTATAATTTTCCCAGTGATTATTGTTACTTTTGTTCACATAAAGGTCCCCTAGTGGGTGGCTTAGCTGCGAATCCGTTTCGCCTAAGTTTGTAAAAAAATCCTTGACGAGTGGTGAGCCAGCCTCACACTCAGAGGCTTAGCTGCGAATCCGTTTCGCCTAAGTTCAAAAAAATCCTACCAAGTGGTGAGCTAGCCTCCCACTCGGGGGCTTAGCTGCAGTCCAAGTACTCGCCTAAGTTCAACAAAATCCTATCGAGTGGTGAGCCAGCCTCCCACTCAGGGGCTTAGCTGCAGTCCAAGTACTCGCCTAAGTTCAACAATATCCTACCGAGTGGTAAGCCAGCCTCCCACTCGGGGGCTTATCTGCAGTCCAAGTACTCGCCTAAGTTTAAACGAAATCCTACCGAGTGGTGAGCCAACCTCCCACTCGGGGGCTTAGCTGCAGCATAGCGCTCGCCTAAGTACAAATACAACATGCGCTCCGCAAGGAGGACGAGGTGCAGGTCGACTGCTACCCTCTCCTTCCGAGCTACGCCACAAATACAACGTGCGCTCCGCAAGGAGGACGAGGTGCAGGTCTACTGCTACCCTCTCCTTCCGAGCTACGCCACAAATACAACGTGTGCTCCGCAAGGAGGACGAGGTGCAGGTCGACTGCTACCCTCTCCTTCCGAGCTACTCCACAAATACAATGTGCGACCCGCAAGAAGGACAAGGTGCAGGTCGACTGATACCTTCTTCTTCAGAGGTACGCCACAGAAATCCTACCGAGTGGAGGGCAGACCTCCCACTCGGGGGCTTAGCTGCAGCCCAGTGCTTGCCTAAGTTTTTGAAAATCCTACCGAGTGGAGAGCATACCTCCCACTCGGGGGCTTAGCTGCAGTCCAGTGCTCGCCTAAGTTTTTGAAAACCCTACCGAGTGGAGAGCAGACCTCCCACTCGGAGGCTTAGCTGCAGCCCAGTGCTCGCCTAAGTTTTTGAAAATCCTACCGAGTGGAGAGCAGACCTCCCACTCGGGGGCTTAGCTGCAGCCCATTGCTCGCCTAAGTTTTTGAAAATCCTACCGAGTGGAGAGCAGACCTCCCACTCGGGGGCTTAGCTGCAGTCCAGTGCTCGCCTAAGTTTTTGAAAATCCTACCGAGTGGAGAGCAGACCTCCCACTCGGGGGCTTAGCTGCAGTCCAGTGCTCGCCTAAGTTTTTGAAAATCCTACCGAGTGGAGAGCAGACCTCCCACTCGGGGGCTTAGCTGCAGTCCAGTGCTCGCCTAAGTTTTTGAAAATCCTACCGAGTGGAGAGCAAGCTTTCCACTCGGGGGCTTAGCTGCGGCCCAGCGCCAGCCTAAGAATGACGAGGTACAAGTCGATTGCAATCTGTGCTTCATCCTTACCTGCAAAAGAGCATCTCAAACACCAGGATATAGACCGAGCGAAAGACGATGTTCATTCGGAGGCAGATGCAAACATATTCAACGTCGAATCCAAGTTTAGATAACGTCTTGCAGAACCAGAAGTGCTCAGGCACTAAGCCTGTTAAAGTTTACGGTTACAAAAACCACTCGGCATACCGAGGCAAATTTAAAGCATCAAGCATAGCAGTTTTTTACCCCTCCTGTGGAGGGCTGGAAGGCGCAACGAACTCGTCCAGGTCGATTCCATCTACGATCCGAGTGGCAGCAGCGATGAAGGTCTCCATGAAGGATCGGAAGTCATGCTTCTTGGTATTGGCCGCCTTGAGAGCTGCCAGTTTGTCCTCTGGCGTGTCCTTGCGGTGAACACGGACCAGAGATTGAGCAACGTCGGCACCGCACCTGGCAGAAGACTTCTTCCATTCTTGCACTCGACTTGGAACTTCGTTCAGTCGAGTCATCAGAGACTCAAGGTCAGTCTGAAGTGTTTCTCCTGGCCAGAGTGTTGTGTCGATGCGTGAAGTTGCAACCTTCAGCCTTGCAAGATAGTCGACAACAACAGCAATGCGAGACTCGAGTCGGAGCATGTTCATGGCGGCTTCAACCTTCACAGGAGAGTTGATAGGATCTAGGCTCGTCTCCACTTGACCAGTCTCCTCCTCAAAGTTCTGGCAAAACTCTGTAGACACAACCCCAAAGTTAAGGCAGCAGTTTGGTGGCAAGACCATAATTAAAAAGCCTGTCGGATACAAAGGGTTACCTTCGAGCATGAGGAATAGCTTCTTGGCGAGGCCTCCCAAATAAGCCTCCAGATCATTCTTCTTTCCCACCAATTCGCTGGCCTTGTCACTCAAGGCAATCTTGTCATTCTTCAGTCAACTGACTTCCTTGTTGGCCGCATCAAGAGCAGCTTTCAGATTGGTATTCTCTTCTTCAAGCTTGCTGATTGAAGCCAGCTTTTCTTTTGCGAGCTTGGTCTTCTCTGAAGCTGCTTTTTGCGCTTCAGCGAGGTCAATATCCTTCTTCTTCAGAGAATCCCTCAGTTTATCTACAAAATCACAGTGAGACCAGACTCAGGAATGGACAGGAAACAAAGGCAGTCGTCAAGGTTCTCACCAAACATACCTTTTGCCTCCTCCTTCGCCTTTTTGAAGTTCTCCTGGACAAGCTTCAGATCAAGTTCGAGCTGGATATGCTTGTTATCCAACTCAGTATAATGAGCTGCAAGCTCACAAGATTTCTGCGAAGAACCAATCGACAAACGTCAAAAATGGGTCACTTCCGAGTGACTAAGAGAAAAATCGTAGTATTTCTAAGACTACAGCCGAATCAAAAATTCAACTGTAGTCTCGGGGACTACACCCAGTGGGTGCACTCAGCGTGCCCCCACTAGTTCTATCAGCTAGAGTCGATCAGTCGACAAAAAAAGACAGAAAGGCTAACCACCAGCAGTTAGCCACAGTTTCAAAAAAAAACACGAGAAGTGCTCTTCAGACCGTAGTCGACTGCCAGCAGTCGACTACAGTCTCGGGGACTACACCCATTGGGTGCACTCAGCGTGCCCCCACCGGTTCTACGATTCCATTCGACCAGATCGAGTGAGAAAAAAGTTTAAGACATAAAGACTATGGTCGACTGCCAGTAGTCCACCATAGCCTTGGGGACTACACCCAGTGGGTGCACTCAGCGTGCCCCCACCAATCCAGATATTCAATCGACACACCCAGTGGGTGTACGACAGATACTAAGATTTTCAGAAAAGTTTTTCAGATATCATATCCTAACAGAACAGGCAGCGATTGACTAACCTGAACATTACTCTGAAGGGCTGAACTGGCGTCATAAGCTGCTTGACTGGCGTCTCGGATCTCCTTCACTTGCTCCATCATGACCCCCGCCTGGCGTATGGCTTCTTTAGCAGTGCTTGCTTGGTCCTCTGGGATGTGGTGGGTGGAGAAAAGTGAAGGCTGATCAGCACTCGACGACGAAGGGCGAGCACTCGTTAGCGGCACCGCAAAGGATACGGTAGGCCGAGTGACGTTGTCCCCCTCCGCAACCAACGTCTCAGGTGCTGATACAACCTGAGCTGTCTTGCCAGCAGACGCCCTCCTATTACTCCTCTGCCTCAGTGGTTCCTCGTCATCATCATCAGGAAGATCAATGATGATATTAGGTGGAGCTGCAGAAAAGATTCAAAGTTAAAAGTGAAGATCATACTGACTGAAAACAAAACTACAAAGGTCATACCAGGGTTGGAAGTGACTGCATCCTCCATTTCTTGATCTTCAGGTCTGCTCGAGGTGTCAGAAGTAGTAGCACTACAGTTTCAGAAATCAGTCGGTCAGCTAACGAATCAACCAAGAGTAAATCCATGAGAAACAAGAAGACACAAGTTACGTCATTACCCAGAAATAGTGGGAATCACCATCTTCATTTTCGGCAAGGCCTTCGTCGGCTTTGACGGCGCCACTCGAGATTGCTTCGGCGCTTTCTCAGCCGGCACCGGTGAGGTCGTCCGAGGACGCTTGGTCGACTGCACAACAGACGCGACCCCTTTGCCGCGCTCGACTGCAGGGTCATGGGTAAGCTTGGATCTTCTTTCAGAACGGGGAGGCGCGACTTCCTCCTCCTCTTCCTCCTCGGAGCCAGCATCTTCATCACCCTCATCGCCATCCGATTCCCACTCCTCTTGACTTTCACCTCCACTTCCTTCCTCCTCCTCGGTCTGTGCCTGCGCCCCGTTGGGCATCGAATTCAACTCAGTGGTAGCCTGGAAGACAACAAAACAAGACAAAGGTCAATCGACTGATTTGCAGTGAAACACAATGAATGAAACAGGATCACAATCGGAGAAAAGTGGTCGTACCTTGTCTGGTTCATAAGTATGGTTGAGTGGTGGGATCCTCCTAGCCCCACGAGGATTATCTTTGTTTCCTGTGATGGCAGTCATCCACCTCTCCAGTGTGGCGTCGCTGACCGCCTCTAGATGGACCCGAGTGGTGTCTTCCATACCACAGTACATCCACATCGGGTGGCCTTGGTATTGGAGTGGCTGAATACGCCGTCGAAGGAAAACCTCCAGAAGATCCATGCCAGTCACTCCGTCCCGAATGAGCTGGACTACACGTTCCATCAACATTTAACCTGAGCCTTCTCTTCTGGAAGCACCTTCAGAGAAGACGGCTTGTTCACTCGGTCCATGGAGAACGGAGGGAGGCCAGTCGACTGCCCTGGCGTCGACTCATCTTGGCAGTGGAACCAGGTCGACTACCACCCTCTAACTGACTCGGGAAGGGTCATGGCTGGAAAGGCACTCTTGCTCCTCATCTGGACCCCAAGACCCCCACATATCTGGATTACTTGGGTCTTCTCGTCATTCGGACTAGCCTTTTTCATCGTCTGAGAACGACAAGTGAATATGTGCTTGAAGAGGCCCCAGTTCGGCCGACAACCTAAGAAGTTTTCACACAAAGACACGAAAGCGGAAAGGTAGGCGATGGAATTGGGTGTGAAGTGATGAAGTTGTGCCCCGAAGAAATTCAGAAACCCCCGAAAGAAAAGATTCAGCGGCAGAGAAAACCCGCGATCCATATGGGTGGCTAAGAGCACAAACTCACCCTCCTGAGGCTGAGGCTGCCACTCCGTCCCCGGAAGCCTTGCTGACCCGTGGGAGATCAGCCCTTCATTGGCCAGGTCGTCGAGATCCTTTTGGGTGATGGTCGAGCGGATCCAATCCCCTTGGATCCAACCTTGCGGCAGGCTGGACTGCGACGAGGATCTGCCCCGACTGGTCGCTCTTCCCTTCGCCTTCGTCGTCGCCTTCTTCGCCCGCTCCAAAGCCGCCGTCTTCTCCTTCACCATTGTCGCCGACGAGGCAGGCACGGAGCAGCGGCACTGAGCGGGTGGCGAGCGCAGCGGATGAATCTGAAGACGGGGGAGGGGAAAATGGGGGCGCACTATTCAAAAAACCTCCGCTCGGCGCCTTATATGGAGTTGCTTCCGAGTGGCTGACTGGTAGGCCCGGGCAAGCCTGTCAAATCCCGCAACAGTCGCGCGAGTGATACGTGGCGAAAAAGGCGGCATGAAAATCGAGGCATCTCTGCCTTATCCCATCCGAGTACCGTGACCTTCTCCGCTTCGCGCGGTTCCCAAAATTCGGATCCCACTAAATCCGCTAACGGCAGAGCAACTTGTCAGACGGAAGATCTCCTACGATCCGTCGCTCGGAAATCTCCAAGTTCATAAAGTTCACTCGACAGATATAAAGAATGGATCAAGGCGACTGAAAGAGAAGTTGACACCATCACTAAAAAATCGTTGATCCAGAGTAAGACACATTCACAGCATCAGAAAACAGGTCGGAAAGATTATCAACTCCTTCCTCACTTAAACCTCGATCCATTCGGGGGCTAATGATGAAGTCATGTACCTAGGATAGGGCCATGGACCTGTCCAAGGTACCCTCCCCAAGGACATCTGTAAGGGCATATTTATCCCCGAGTGGTTTTGGTGATTGATGACAATGCTTTTGCGGACTAATTGTGTGCGTTAAGTTCTTTCAGAGATTCATCCATTGGCACGAGACGATTTCCTACCCTCGGTGTTTTATTCAAGACGGTGTAGCTCCTTCGTTTCGTTGTTGTTGGACTAGTTTCGTAGGAGTCACCGTACTATTAAGAGGGGATCCGCTTTGATAAGACTAGAACACGTACACATCCCAATCACACCCGTCGTCTTCCTTTCGCATCTTTGGAGCTGCCACTTCTCTTCCGTACCTGCTTCGTCCTGTGCCAGCGGTAGTACCGCGGTCTACAGCGGTAGTACCGCCGAAGCCCTCCAGCGGTAGTACCGCTCCACGAAGCGGTAGTACCGCTCTCAGCGGTAGTACCGCTCTCAGCGGTAGTACCGCTCCGCAAGGCGGTTGTACCGCTCACGGGCTTCGGCCGTAGTACCACAGATGTTCCGCGCTACTACCGCCTCGATTCGAGACTGGTGTTTTCTCGTGTCGGGTTTTGCAGCACTACAAGCGGTAGTAGAAGCGGTAGTACCGCTCCTACTCCCGTGGTAGTACCGCTCTGGGGCCAGTGGCCTGTCTTCCTCGCCAGCGCGGTAGTACCGCTGGGTAGGGAGCGGTAGTACCGCCCTGCCCTAGCGGTAGTACCGCTCTGTGTAGGGCTGCTCAGTGGGGTAACGGTTGGATTTGTTCCCCCACTATATAAAGGTGTCTTCTTCCTCCAAGTTGACCTACCTCTTTCCCCCAAAGCTCCATTGTTGCTCAAAGCTCCATTTTCGCCCGATCTCTCTCCCTAGCCAATCAAACTTGTTGATTTGCTCGGGATTGGTTGAGAAGGCCCAGATCTACACTTCCACCAAGAGAAATTTGATTCCCCCCACTTATCCCTTGCGGATCTTGTTACTCTTGGGTGTTGAGCACCCTAGACGATTGAGGTCACCTCAAAGCCATACTCCATTGTGGTGAAGCTTTGTGGTGTTGTTGTTGTTGGGAGCCTCCGTTTGTTGTGGAGATGTCCCCAACCTTGTTTGTAAAGGTTTGGTCGCCGCCTTCAAGGGCACCAATAGTGGAATCACGGCATCTCGCATCGTGTGAGGGCGTGAGGAGAATACGGTGGCCCTAGTGGCTTCTTGGGGAGCATTGTGCCTCCACACCGCTCTAACGGAGACTGTCGGTGTCAAAACCGGCGGATCTCGGGTTGGGGGTCCCGAACTGTGCGTCTAGGCGGATGGTAACAGGAGACGAGGGACACGATGTTTTACCCAGGTTCGGGCCCTCTCGATGGAGGTAAAACCCTACGTCCTGCTTGATTAATATTGATGATATGGGTACTACAAGAGTAGATCTACCACGAGATCAAGGAGGCTAAACCCTAGAAGCTAGCCTATGGTATGATTGTTGTAATGGAGGTTATGTCCTACGGACTAAAGCCCTCCGGTTTATATAGACACCGGAGAGGGCTAGGGTTACACAGAGTCGGTTACAATGGTAGGAGATCTACATATCCATATCGCCAAGCTTGCCTTCCACGCCAAGGAAAGTCCCATCCGGACACGGGACGGAGTCTTCAATCTAGTATCTTCGTAGTCTTGGAGGCCGGCGGACGATGATAGTCCGGCTGTCCGGACACCCCCTAGTCCAGGACTCCCTCAGTAGCCCCTGAACCTGGCTTCAATGACGATGAGTCCGGCGCGCATAATGTTCGGCATTGCAAGGCGGGTTCCTCCTCCGAATAATCCAAAGAAGATCATGAACACCAGGATAGTGTCCAGCTCTGCAAAATAAATTCCACATTCCACCATAGAGAGAATAAAATGTACACAAGTTCAATCTGCTGACGTATTTTGTGGCATGACGTCACACCACTACCAAGCCTTTACTTGAATCGTTTTTTATTATACCGCCTCAGCGTGTTTAGCGAAGCGGTTTCCTTGGCACGTCTTGTCGAAGCAGAGATCGTGTTCCCCTTATTCCGGGATTCTCATCAATACGGACGTGGGTAACCCAACCGCGCCATTGATGGTGGCGCTTGGGAGATAAGCGAGTTTTACCAGGCTAGTGGGGACGCATAGTTTCGTCCGCCTATATATAAGGGATAAGGATTCACCTTTTCACCTACGCCTTCTTCCTCCTTTGTGTAGGATCGAAGAAGGTGAGAGTGTCTAGAGGGGGGGTGATTAGACTACTCGACAAGATAAAAATTATGCCTTTTGACAAAGACACGTTTTGGCAGATTTTGCATATCACACAAGTCAAGTAGCATACTACACATGCAATTCTAGAGTATGGGCGGCGGAAAGTAAATTGCACAAGTAGTAAAGAGAAGTGGAGAAGATCAAACGCAATTTGGAGACACGGAGATTTTTCTCGTGGTTCCGATAGGTGGTGTTATCGTCAATCCACGTTGATGGAGACTTCAACCCACGGAGGGTAACGGCTGCGAGAGTCCACGGAGGGATCCACCCACGAAGGGTCCACGAAGAAGCAACCTTGTCTATGCCATCATGGCCTACGCCCACGGAGGGCTAGCCTTACTCGGGGTAGATCTTCACGAAGTAGGCGATCTCCTTGCCCTTACAAACTTCTTGGTTCAACTCCACATCTCGACGGAGGCTCCCAAGCGACACCTAACCAATCTAGGAGGCACCACCCTCCAAAAGGTAATAGATGGTGTTGATGATGATGAACTCCTTGCTCTTGTGCTTCAAATGATAATCTCCCCAACACTCAACTCTCCTCACTGATTTGGCTGTGGTGGAAGAAAGGATTGAGTGGAAAGCAACTTGGGAAGGCTAGAGATCAAGTTTCATATGGTGGGAGTGGAGCTACTTGATCTCAACACAAGGGTAGGTAGTTTTCTTCTCAGAAATGTAAGGTAGGAGTGGTAGTTCTTTCTGATGGCTCTCTCGACGAATGAAGAGGGGGTGGAGGGGTATTTATAGCCTCCACACAAAATCCAACCGTTACACACATTTGACCAATCTCGGTCAGACCGAAGTTGACAACTCGGTGAGACCGAAAGTTCAAATCATGTGAACGTTGGGATTTTCGGTGGGACCGAAAAATACAAACTCGGTGAGTCCGATTCGTCCAAAGACAAGAGCTTGCCAATCTCGGTGGGACCGACTTCATCATCTCGGTGACACCGATTTGATGACAGAAGGTTACAGAAGCTTGGCAACTCAAGTTTCGGTGAGACCGAGTTCAGAATCGGAAAATCCGAGAATTCTAGGGTTTGGCTATATGGCTGAGGTGGTTCATCTCGGTGTGACTGGGTTTGGAAAATCGGTGGGACCGAGATTACTTATGAGTGTATTATGGAAGTGAGAGTTGCTGATAGTTTAGGAGATGTATCACTAAGCACTTTGAGCAACCAGATCATTATCATAACCTCATCCCCTTTTAATAGTATTGGCTTTCCTATAGACTCAATGTGATCTTGGATCACTAAACCAAAAATGGAGTCTTGAGCTTTTGCCAATGCTTGCCTTAGCATGTTGAGGGGTCCACCTCTTCAGTCCTTTTGCCATGCCAATGTGATTGAATTTCCTGAAACATACTTGATAAAAGCATTAGTCCAACCACAAAGTATGTTGTCATTAATTACCAAAACCACCCAGGGAGCAAATGTGCTTTCACTTTGCTTATCCATCTCCGCGCACTCGAGCTCCAACGCCCAAGTTCGCGCATCTCATCTCGACCATCTCCGACCATGTCCGGAGCAGGAGGCAAATGGTTGGCCTCCACCGTTAAGGAGGAGCACATCACAAGGCTGCGCAGCGCCGGATACCTTTCCGGCGACGTCGCGCACCTGCTGCCCGACGAGGGGCAGCTCATCCCCACCCCCAGGCCCCATGAGAGGGTCGTTTTCCTTCCCCACTTCCTCCGCGGACTGGGCTTTCCACTTCACCCCTTTGTCCGGGGGCTCATGTTCTACTACGGCCTGGATTTCCATGATCTAGTGCCGAACTTCATCCTCAACATCTCGGCGTTTATCGTCGTGTGCGAGGCCTTCCTCTGCATCCAGCCCCACTTCGGCTTGTGGCTCAAGACCTTCAATGTCAAGCCGAAGGTGGTGAAGGGCACTCAACCGGAGTGTGGAGGCGCCATGTTGGGCAAGATGCCCAACGTCCTTTGGTTCGAAGGGGCCTTCATGGAATCCTTCAAGGGGTGGCAGTCGGGGTGGTTCTATATCACCGAGCCGCGCGACCCTACGTGGTCGGTGGCCCCCGAGTTCAGATCTGGAATCCCTACGCAGCTCACCTCCTAGAAAGAGAAGGGCTTGCTGTGGGGCAATTCGAAGGAGCTGACGGGACTCCAAGCCTGTATCCAGAAGCTGGTGAATAAAAAGCTTAGGCTGGTTAACGTGGTCCAAGTCATGCTCGTCCGCCGAATTCTCCCATGCCAAGAACGGGCATTCAATCTGTGGGAGTTCAATCCGGAACAGCACCAGGCGTTGAGCAGGCTCTTCGACACGACGTACGAAGGCGCCTGGATGGTGCTGTTTAAGGGCGCCGAAGCCCCCGCATCCGCGACGGAAGATCGCGGATTTCACTCGTAGCGTCCGCTGACGAGGTAAGTGATTCTATCCCTTTACGGGACACTTATTGTTAATAAATTGATTCTGAGCGGGTTTCAATCTCCCTTTTCCTTTAACAGGAATGGATGAAGAAGGCCGAGCAGCTCATCTGCCCGGCTCCCATGCCAGAAGACCCAGTGGACGCCCGTCTAGCGGGGTTGCTGGTTCCGGCACCTGAAAGTGCAACTAATCCCTGGGTGGTTTTGGTAATTAATAACAACATATATATCATTGAACTAATATTTACTTGAGAATCATTTCAGAGAGTTCAGTGATATGGGTATGGCAAGGACTGAAGAAGTGGACCCCCCAAAATGCTAAGGCAAGCATTGGCAAAAGCTCAAGACTCCATTTTTGGTTTAGTGATCCAAGATCACATTGAGTCCATAGGAAAAGCCAATACTATTAAAAGGGGATGAGGTTATGATGATGATCTGGTTGCTCAAGTGCTTAGTGATACATCTCCTAAACTATCAGCAATTTTCACTGCCATATACACTCATAAGTAGTCTCGGTCCCACCGATATTCCAAACTCAGTCACACCAAGATGAACCATCTCAGCCATAAGCCAAACCCTAGAAAACTCGGATTTTCCGATTCTGAACTCGGTCTCACCGAAACATGAGTTGCCAAGCTTCTGTAACCTTCTGTCATCAAATCGGTGTCACCGAGATGATGAAGTCGGTCCCACCGAAACTGGCATGCTCTTGTCATTGCACGAATCGGACTAACCGAGATTGTATTTTCGGTCCCACCGAAAATCCCAACATTCACATTATTTGAACTATCGGTCTCACCGAGTTGTCCACTTCGGTCCCACCGAGATTGCTCAAATGTGTGTAACGGTTGGATTTTGTGTGGAGGCTATTTATACCCCTCCACCCCCTCTTCATTCGTGGAGAGAGCCATCAGAAAGAACTACCACTCCTACCTTACATTTCTGAGAAGAGAACTACCTACCCTTGTGTTGAGATCAAGTTGCTCCACTCCCACCATATGAAGCTTGATCTCTAGCCTTCCCAAGTTGCTTTCCACTCAATCCTTTCTTCCACCACAGCCAAATCAGTGAGGAGAGTTGAGTGTTGGGGAGATTATCATTTGAAGCACAAGAGCAAGGAGTTCATCATCATCTACAACATCTATTACCTTTTGGAGGGTGGTGCCTCCTAGATTGGTTAGGTGTCGCTTGGGAGCCTCCGTCATCGATGTGGAGTTGAACCAAGAAGTTTGTAAGGGCAAGGAGATCGCCTACTTCGTGAAGATCTACCCCGAGTAAGGCTAGCCCTCCGTGGGCGTAGGCCATGATGGAATAGACAAGGTTGCTTCTTCGTGGACCCTTCGTGGGTGGAGCCCTCCGTGGACTCGCGCAGCCGTTACCCTCCGTGGGTTGAAGTCTCCATCAACGTGGAAGTACGATAGCACCACCTATCGGAACCACGAGAAAAATCACCGCGTCTCCAAAATTGCGTTTGCTCTTCTCCACCTCTCTTTACTACATGTGCAATTTACTTTCCGCTGCCTATACTCTAGAATTGCATGTGTAGGGTGATGCTTGACTTGATCATAAGTGTGAATCTGCCAAAAACTGTTCTTTGTCAAAAGGCAGAATTTTTATATTGTCAAGTAGTCTAATCACCCCCCCCCTCTAGACATACTTTCGATCCTACAAGTGGTATCAGAGCTTTGGTCTCCATTGTATTGGTTTCCATTGCATTGGACTCCATAAGCTTGGTTTCACAACCTAGGAGAGTATGGCGTCTAGTGAGGGTAATTTTCGTAGAGGTCCTTACTTTGATGGTACAAATTTTGCTAGTTGGAAGCATAAAATGAAAATGCATATTCTTGGTCATAATCCAGCCGCATGGGGCATTATTTGTGTTGGTATGCAAGGTGAATTCTTCGAGGAAGGAAAAGTTCCGGATCGCAAAGCTACAACGGAAGAATTGTGGATGTTGCAAAACAATGCTCAAGGTTGTGACATTCTCTTCAATGCCTTGTGTCCCGAGGAGTTCAACAAAATCAGCCGTCTTGAGAATGCAAAAGAGATTTGGAATGCAAAAGGTACCGAGTCCGTGAAGGAATCAAAGCTAGATATTCTTCAAGGTCATACAAGAGAGAAAAACAAGATGTGCTACATGCAGCTTGGCTATATGCATCAGAGCAGATGAAAAGAAGTGAGTGATCATACATATGTGCATGGTGATTTCTTGCAAACAAGTATTCACAAGCAAGTCACCATCATGCACATTCTGCAAGGTGCATATACTTACCTTGAGGTTCCTTGGCATTGTACCTGAAGAAATAAACTTGGGAAAACAAGATTAGATAACACAAGAGTATTTCTTCAACCAACAGCAAGAACATCAAGAGTACCAAGCCAGGGATGACATGTATAATGAGTGTCTCATAAAGAGCACAGGCTTGAATCAGCAAACATGTCTCCTGAAACTAACAGATTTTCAATGAACTCTGAGAGATTTTGCTTTCCATAAGATATCAATTGTGAAGATTCCTCTCCCTTTGAGGAAAAAGCAAAATCAAAAGAATGATGCCCAAATGTAATAACCAATGTGGAACAAGGCAAAGCTTTGATGTGATTCTCTCCCCTTGAGATAAGATTGCTCTTCTTCTCCCCCTAAATCTTCTCTTCTCCCCTTAAGTCCCCCTAAATTTTCTCCCCCTTTGACATCAAGTGCCGAAAAGGACAGCAGACTAGGAAGGTCAGGAAAGATGGAAGGAAAGAAGTGGGATCCTTAGGAATCACAACAGGGTAATAAGAACACAGTGAAGCTGCAGAAGATGATATCCTGAAAGAAATAAATCGGTGACACCGAATTGATATGGATCGGTGTGTCCGAAAGTCAGGGACTTAGGGCAGATCCTCTTCGGTTAGACCGAAATAACTAAATCGGTGACGCCGAGTTTAATTCCAAGGAAATACAGAATTAATTCAGCTCACTTTGCAAGGAAACTCAGTGAGAGAACGTAATATAAAAACTCCAAATCATATGTACTTCATCTAGATAAGGGTCGGCGACAAAGTCACCTATGTTTGAGTATATTGACTTAGGAGTCAAATGAGAACATTTGATCATAGGTCATACTCATCATTTAAGCTCAAAATGGGGTTGCCATTTTTCGATTAAGCATTTGATGTGATCACATCTTATGAAGCTGCTTGTACTCATGTCTTTGAGCAAAGCTTCTTAATGATGTGAAGAACATACCTTGGGCTTGTTGTTGCTTTGTTCATGTAGGTGAGCTTGATGTAGGTGCTCATTGAGTGTGAAGTTGGAGCATCATTTCCACTTGTGTAGTTCATCTTCCTACATGGGTTAGGCAAGCAAGGAAATACTCAAGGATATCCAAGATGACAAGAGTGAAATACTAGATGTATAAGGTGTCAAAAAGGATATGTGGAATTTTGTTCCTTGAACTCAACATCCCAAAGGGCTAGATACTTGGTCAATGACAAGATTACTCATGATTTGAGTGAGTGGTAATCTTGTGGAATGTAGATCATCCAAGTACCTGCAAGGAGTTAGATGCAATACAAGGGGGCAAATGTGTCCAAGACATATGATCATCATCATAAGAGAAATATCAAGGATTAGTCAAGTAGGCTCATGCCTTGCATGCATCAATGGAGTTTTCACTCCAAGTTTGAAGCATCAATGATGTTCAACTCACTCCTTAAGCGACAAAACACTTTCTCATCAAGTGGTTTTGTAAAGATATCTGCAAGTTGTTTGTCAGTACGAACATGCTTAAGATTGATGTCACCCTTGGCAATGTGATCACGAATAAAATGGTGACGAACTTCAATATGTTTCGTTCGAGAGTGTTGCACTGGATTGTGTCCAATCTTAATCGCACTCTCATTGTCACAAAGCAAAGGAACATGTCTCACATGTATCCCATAATCCTTAAGCGTTTGTGTCATCCATAGAAACTGAGCACAGCATGAACCAGCAGCTATATATTCTGCTTCGGCAGTGGATAATGATACCGAATTTTGTTTCTTGGAGGACCAAGATACAAGGGATCGACCAAGGAATTGACACGTACCCGAAGTTGACTTTCTATCAACCCTGTCACCGGCATAGTCCGAGTCGGAATAGCCAACAAGATCGAATGAGGCCCTCTTAGGATACCAAATGCCAAAGTTAGGTGTGTGTATCAAATATCTCACAATTCTTTTAACAGCTTTAAGATGACATTCTTTAGGGGCTGCTTGATATCGAGCACACATGCATACACTCAACATTATCTCAGGACGAGAAGCACAGAGATATAGTAGAGAACCAATCATAGATCGGTAAACCTTTTGATCAACAGGTTCTCCATCTTTTGTCAAGTCATTATGTCCACTAGTAGGCATGGGGGTTCTCATACCTTTGCTTTCTTTCATGTTGAACTTCTTGAAGAGATCCTTGGTGTACTTTGTTTGTGAGACAAAGGTACCCTCCTTAGATTGCTTGATTTGCAACCCAAGGAAGAATTTGAGTTCACTCATCATGGACATCTCATACTTCTCCGACATGAGCTTTCCAAACTTCTCGCTAAAATGAGGGTTAGTTGAACCAAAGATAATATCATCAACATATATTTGGCACACAAATAGTTCACCATCAACCCTTTTCGTGAATAGCGTTGAGTCTATTTTTCCAATCTCAAATCCTTTTTCAAGAAGAAAGCTAGTTAAGCATTTGTACCAAGCTCTAGGAGCTTGTTTAAGGCCATAAAGAGCTTTATGAAGTTTGTAAACATGATTAGGCTTTTTAGGATTCACTAATCCGGGAGGTTGTTTCACAAATACTTCCTCCTCAATTTCACCATTTAGGAAAGCACTTTTAATATCCATTTGATAGAGAGTAATGTCATGGTGGTTGGCATAAGCAAGAAGAATGCGAATGGACTCAAGTCTAGCAACGGGGGCATAGGTCTCACCATAGTCCATACCTTCGACTTGTGTGTAACCTTGAGCTACGAGACGAGCCTTGTTGCGGATGACTTGTCCATCTTCATCTTGCTTGTTCCGAAACACCCATTTGGTTCCAATGACGTTTTGATCATCCTTGGGCTTCTCTACCAAAGTCCATACATTGTTCCTCTCGAAGTTGTGTAGCTCTTCGTGCATAGCATTCACCCAATCCGGGTCTTCAAGTGCTTCTTCTACCTTCATAGGTTCAAGACTAGAGATAAATGAGTAATGCTCACAAAAGTTAGCTAAGCGAGTTTTAGAGCGAGTAATTCTCCCGGAGTCGATGTCGTTCATCATTTGTTCCACGGGATGATTTTTCTTGACTCTTGCTCGGACTCGGGATAGCTTTTGTTGTGGTTGAGGCTGAGCTTCCTCATCATCCTCATCTTCCTCTTCTTCTTCTTCATTGTTGTTGGTGTTGTCTTGAGGTGGTGGAGAAGGAGGTTGTGGTGGATCTTCTTGTTGCCCTTCCTCATCTTGGTGAGTTCCACTTGTGGAGGCCTCCATGTTGCCTTGAGGTTCATCTTGCCGTGAGGTAGGGGGCTCCACATATGTAGATGAGGTACTCTCCTTCACTTCCATGGGACGGATCTTTCCAATAGATAAATCTTGAATGGCTTCCGATGGGTCCTTGTCTCCTACATCAATAGGCATTTGCTCTACTTGCGAGCCATTAGATTCATCAAACTTCACGTCTACCGTCTCTTCAACCTTTCGGGTGAAATTGTTGTAGACACGGTAGGTGTGAGAGTTTGATCCATAACCGAGGAAAAAGCCTTCATGAGTTTTAGGAGCAAATTTGGACCGACGATGCTTGTCAAGGATATAGCATTTTGAACCAAAGACACGAAAGTATCCCACTTGGGGTTTGTTACCGGTGAGGAGTTCGTATGAAGTCTTGCCGAGGAGCTTATGAAGATAAAGCCTATTGATAGCATGACAAGCTGTCTCGACCGCTTCACCCCAAAAATGCTTCGGTGTCTTGTATTCATCAAGCATCGTTCTTGCCATCTCTATGAGCGTTCGGTTCTTCCTCTCAACAACTCCATTTTGTTGAGGAGTGTACGTAGCCGAGAACTCATGTAGAATCCCTTCCTCATCGAGAAAAGAATCTACATGGGCGTTCTTGAACTCCGTTCCATTGTCACTCCGAACTTTCTTGATCTTCACCTCAAATTGATTTTGGGCCTTTCTAGCAAAGGTTTTGAAGATCCTCTGAACCTGTGATTTGTCATCAAGGAAAAATACCCACGTAAATCTGGAATAATCATCAACTATAACTAGACCAAAGGAGTTACCACCAAGGCTTTTGTAAGCATTGGGACCGAAGAGATCCATATGAAGAAGCTCAAGCGGTCTCCTTGTGGTCATGATGTTCTTCACAGGATGACTTCCACCTACTTGTTTTCCTGCCTGACAAGCACTACAAAGTCTATCTTTGTCAAAGAGAACATCTTTAACACCAAGAATATGATCACCTTTGATTAGCTTGTCTAGATTACGCATACCAACATGTCCAAGCCTTCTATGCCATAACCAACCTTTAGCGGATTTAGCAATGAAGCAAGTTCTAGGTTGGGCTTTCTTAGTGAAATCAACAATATATAGATCACCTCTACGGATACCGGGAAAAACCATGTTATGATTGTCACGACGAAAGACTTGGCAATCTACTTCGGTGAATAGCACATTGAATCCAAAGTCAGCTAATCTAGACACGGAAAGTAAATTGTATCCAAGTGATTCAACAAGCATGACATTTTGAATAGAGCTATCATGAGATATGGCCACCTTACCAAGGCCAAGTACCTTACCCTTGGAGTTGTCTCCAAAAGTCACATACTTGCGTGGACCATCGTTCTTTGCAAGCTCTCGAAACATGTCTTCGTCTCCGGTCATGTGATCGGTGCATCCACTATCAAGAATCCACTCTTTTCCACCGGATATGTAGTCTCTCAGATTCGCCATGAGATTGAGACTCTTCATGATCTTGTCTAGCTCGGTGTCCGAATCGGAGTAATCATCATCATGCTCATGCTCATCATCATATTGACCCATAGATAGTTCATCATCAACACCTAGGTCAATTTGACAATGACTTGCATTAGTTTTGTCAATGTGACAATAATCATCGGAATGCAATACAAGAGCATTTCTAATTAGAGCATTGATAAGATAAGGATCACCCTTCTTTTTCATGAGATCACGAAGCTCAAAGAAGCATTTATCAAAGTTCGGATCATTGGGGCGCATCATATCAAATTCAATAGTCTTGTATAGAATTTCATCAAGACCTCTCAAAGAGCAGTCCGGATAAAGTTCTTCCAAGGACTTCCACATAGCATAGGCGCACTCAAAGTTTGTGACGAGCTTAAGCAAGTTATCGGGCAAACCTCTAATGATAAGATTTACAGTTCTAAGGTTACGAAGCAAATCAAGCTCTTCATCCATGGTAGGGTGCAAGGGGTCAAATGGAGGCACATATGGAGTTTCAACATATTTGCGCAAGTTATACATCTTAAAGATAATAAGCATTTCAATCCTCCACGAGTTATAGGACACTCCATTAAGAATAGGCACTCTATGGCTAACACTCCCAAACGTAGACACATCCATCTTCCTCCAATGGTGTGTAAACCAAAGCAATGGAGACCAAAGCTCTGATACCAATTGTAGGATCGAAGAAGGTGAGAGTGTCTAGAGGGGGGGTGATTAGACTACTCGACAAGATAAAAATTATGCCTTTTGACAAAGACACGTTTTGGCAGATTTTGCATATCACACAAGTCAAGTAGCATACTACACATGCAATTCTAGAGTATGGGAAGCGGAAAGTAAATTGCACAAGTAGTAAAGAGAAGTGGAGAAGATCAAACGCAATTTGGAGACACGGAGATTTTTCTCGTGGTTCCGATAGGTGGTGCTATCGTCAATCCACGTTGATGGAGACTTCAACCCACGGAGGGTAACGGCTGCGAGAGTCCACGGAGGGCTCCACCCACGAAGGGTCCACGAAGAAGCAACCTTGTCTATGCCATCATGGCCTACGCCCACGGAGGGCTAGCCTTACTCGGGGTAGATCTTCACGAAGTAGGCGATCTCCTTGCCCTTACAAACTTCTTGGTTCAACTCCACATCTCGACGGAGGCTCCCAAGCGACACCTAACCAATCTAGGAGGCACCACCCTCCAAAAGGTAATAGATGGTGTTGATGATGATGAACTCCTTGCTCTTGTGCTTCAAATGATAATCTCCCCAACACTCAACTCTCCTCACTGATTTGGCTGTGGTGGAAGAAAGGATTGAGTGGAAAGCAACTTGGGAAGGCTAGAGATCAAGTTTCATATGGTGGGAGTGGAGCTACTTGATCTCAACACAAGGGTAGGTAGTTTTCTTCTCAGAAATGTAAGGTAGGAGTGGTAGTTCTTTCTGATGGCTCTCTCGATGAATGAAGAGGGGGTGGAGGGGTATTTATAGCCTCCACACAAAATCCAACCGTTACACACATTTGACCAATCTCGGTCAGACCGAAGATGACAACTCGGTGAGACCGAAAGTTCAAATCATGTGAACGTTGGGATTTTCGGTGGGACCGAAAAATACAAACTCGGTGAGTCCGATTTGTCCAAAGACAAGAGCTTGCCAATCTCGGTGGGACCGACTTCATCATCTCGGTGACACCGATTTGATGACAGAAGGTTACAGAAGCTTGGCAACTCAAGTTTCGGTGAGACCGAGTTCAGAATCGGAAAATCCGAGAATTCTAGGGTTTGGCTATATGGCTGAGGTGGTTCATCTCGGTGTGACTGGGTTTGGAAAATCGGTGGGACCGAGATTACTTATGAGTGTATTATGGAAGTGAGAGTTGCTGATAGTTTAGGAGATGTATCACTAAGCACTTTGAGCAACCAGATCATTATCATAACCTCATCCCCTTTTAATAGTATTGGCTTTCCTATAGACTCAATGTGATCTTGGATCACTAAACCAAAAATGGAGTCTTGAGCTTTTGCCAATGCTTGCCTTAGCATTTTGAGGGGTCCACCTCTTCAGTCCTTTTGCCATGCCAATGTGATTGAATTTCCTGAAACATACTTGATAAAAGCATTAGTCCAACCACAAAGTATGTTGTCATTAATTACCAAAACCACCCAGGGAGCAAATGTGCTTTCACTTTGCTTATCCATCTCCGCGCACTCGAGCTCCAACGCCCAAGTTCGCGCATCTCATCTCGACCATCTCCGACCATGTCCGGAGCAGGAGGCAAATGGTTGGCCTCCACCGTTAAGGAGGAGCACATCACAAGGCTGCGCAGCGCCGGATACCTTTCCGGCGACGTCGCGCACCTGCTGCCCGACGAGTGGCAGCTCATCCCCACCCCCAGGCCCCATGAGAGGGTCGTTTTCCTTCCCCACTTCCTCCGCGGACTGGGCTTTCCACTTCACCCCTTTGTCCGGGGGCTCATGTTCTACTACGGCCTGGATTTCCATGATCTAGCGCCGAACTTCATCCTCAACATCTCGGCGTTTATCGTCGTGTGCGAGGCCTTCCTCTGCATCCAGCCCCACTTCGGCTTGTGGCTCAAGACCTTCAATGTCAAGCCGAAGGTGGTGAAGGGCACTCAACCGGAGTGTGGAGGCGCCATGTTGGGCAAGATGCCCAACGTCCTTTGGTTCGAAGGGGCCTTCATGGAATCCGTCAAGGGGTGGCAGTCGGGGTGGTTCTATATCACCGAGCCGCGCGACCCTACGTGGTCGGTGGCCCCCGAGTTCAGATCTGGAATCCCTACGCAGCTCACCTCCTAGAAAGAGAAGGGCTTGCTGTGGGGCAATTCGAAGGAGCTGACGGGACTCCAAGCCTGTATCCAGAAGCTGGTGAATAAAAAGCTTAGGCTGGTTAACGTGGTCCAAGTCATGCTCGTCCGCCGAATTCTCCCATGCCAAGAACGGGCATTCAATCTGTGGGAGTTCAATCCGGAACAGCACCAGGCGTTGAGCAGGCTCTTCGACACGACGTACGAAGGCGCCTGGATGGTGCTGTTTAAGGGCGCCGAAGCCCCCGCATCCGCGACGGAAGATCGCGGATTTCACTCGTAGCGTCCGCTGACGAGGTAAGTGATTCTATCCCTTTACGGGACACTTATTGTTAATAAATTGATTCTGAGCGGGTTTCAATCTCCCTTTTCCTTTAACAGGAATGGATGAAGAAGGCCGAGCAGCTCATCTGCCCGGCTCCCATGCCAGAAGACCCAGTGGACGCCCGTCTAGCGGGGTTGCTGGTTCCGGCACCTGAAAGTGCAACTAATCCCTGGGTGGTTTTGGTAATTAATAACAACATATATATCATTGAACTAATATTTACTTGAGAATCATTTCAGAGAGTTCAGTGATATGGGTATGGCAAGGACTGAAGAAGTGGACCCCCCAAAATGCTAAGGCAAGCATTGGCAAAAGCTCAAGACTCCATTTTTGGTTTAGTGATCCAAGATCACATTGAGTCCATAGGAAAAGCCAATACTATTAAAAGGGGATGAGGTTATGATGATGATCTGGTTGCTCAAGTGCTTAGTGATACATCTCCTAAACTATCAGCAATTTTCACTGCCATATACACTCATAAGTAGTCTCGGTCCCACCGATATTCCAAACTCAGTCACACCAAGATGAACCATCTCAGCCATAAGCCAAACCCTAGAAAACTCGGATTTTCCGATTCTGAACTCGGTCTCACCGAAACATGAGTTGCCAAGCTTCTGTAACCTTCTGTCATCAAATCGGTGTCACCGAGATGATGAAGTCGGTCCCACCGAAACTGGCATGCTCTTGTCATTGCACGAATCGGACTAACCGAGATTGTATTTTCGGTCCCACCGAAAATCCCAACATTCACATTATTTGAACTATCGGTCTCACCGAGTTGTCCACTTCGGTCCCACCGAGATTGCTCAAATGTGTGTAACGGTTGGATTTTGTGTGGAGGCTATTTATACCCCTCCACCCCCTCTTCATTCGTGGAGAGAGCCATCGGAAAGAACTACCACTCCTACCTTACATTTCTGAGAAGAGAACTACCTACCCTTGTGTTGAGATCAAGTTGCTCCACTCCCACCATATGAAGCTTGATCTCTAGCCTTCCCAAGTTGCTTTCCACTCAATCCTTTCTTCCACCACAGCCAAATCAGTGAGGAGAGTTGAGTGTTGGGGAGATTATCATTTGAAGCACAAGAGCAAGGAGTTCATCATCATCTACAACATCTATTACCTTTTGGAGGGTGGTGCCTCCTAGATTGGTTAGGTGTCGCTTGGGAGCCTCCGTCATCGATGTGGAGTTGAACCAAGAAGTTTGTAAGGGCAAGGAGATCGCCTACTTCGTGAAGATCTACCCCGAGTAAGGCTAGCCCTCCGTGGGCGTAGGCCATGATGGAATAGACAAGGTTGCTTCTTCGTGGACCCTTCGTGGGTGGATCCCTCCGTGGACTCGCGCAGCCGTTACCCTCCGTGGGTTGAAGTCTCCATCAACGTGGAAGTACGATAGCACCACCTATCGGAACCACGAGAAAAATCACCGCGTCTCCAAAATTGCGTTTGCTCTTCTCCACCTCTCTTTACTACATGTGCAATTTACTTTCCGCTGCCTATACTCTAGAATTGCATGTGTAGGGTGATGCTTGACTTGATCATAAGTGTGAATCTGCCAAAAACTGTTCTTTGTCAAAAGGCAGAATTTTTATATTGTCAAGTAGTCTAATCACCCCCCCCCCCCTCTAGACATACTTTCGATCCTACAAGTGGTATCAGAGCTTTGGTCTCCATTGTATTGGTTTCCATTGCATTGGACTCCATAAGCTTGGTTTCACAACCTAGGAGAGTATGGCGTCTAGTGAGGGTAATTTTCGTAGAGGTCCTTACTTTGATGGTACAAATTTTGCTAGTTGGAAGCATAAAATGAAAATGCATATTCTTGGTCATAATCCAGCCGCATGGGGCATTATTTGTGTTGGTATGCAAGGTGAATTCTTCGAGGAAGGAAAAGTTCCGGATCGCAAAGCTACAACGGAAGAATTGTGGATGTTGCAAAACAATGCTCAAGGTTGTGACATTCTCTTCAATGCCTTGTGTCCCGAGGAGTTCAACAAAATCAGCCGTCTTGAGAATGCAAAAGAGATTTGGAATGCAAAAGGTACCGAGTCCGTGAAGGAATCAAAGCTAGATATTCTTCAAGGTCAACTTGACAAGTTCAAGATGAAGGATGGTGAAGGAGTCGCTGAAATGTACTCTAGGCTTGCTCTCATCACAAATGAGATTGCCGGCTTAGGAAGCGAAGAAATGACCGACCGATTCATCATCAAGAAGATTCTCAGAGCTTTGGATGGAAAGTATGACACCGTGTGCACTTTGATCCAAATGATGCCAAACTACAAGAATCTCAAGCCAACCGAAGTCATTGGAAGAATTGTTGCTCATGAGATGACACTTAAGGATAAGGAAGAGCTTCACAACAAGTCAAGTGGTGCTTACAAAGCTACAAGTGATGCTCCCACAACCTCAAGTGACAAGTTAGTTTCCAATGAAGAGATAAGCCTAATGGTCAAGAACTTCAACAAATTCTACAAGAATAGAGGCAAAGAGAGAAGCTCAAAGTCTAGATCATATGATGAAAAGAGATCTTCTAGTCGTGATCGAAACTGCTACAATTGTGGAAGACCCGGACACTACTCAAATGAGTGTACGGCTCCCCACAAGAGAAGAGAAGAATCTCCAAGAAGAAGAAGCTCAAGAGATGAGTCACCTCGGAAAGAGAGAAGGAGCAGAGATGATCGTTATGAACGAAGACCCTCTCGGAGAAGCAAGGATTCGGAGAGGAAAGACAAGTCATCAAGGAGCTACACAAGAAGAAAACATCAAGCTCGTGTAGGTGAATGGGTCTCCGGCTCCGACTCCGACAATCAATCCGAAGGAAGCTATCACTCTGACTCCGACTACAGTCAAGATGAAGGTGTTGCCGGTCTTGCTCTCGTATCCTCCAACTCCAACTCCTACGACTTATTTGATTCACCAAATGAGGGAATTGGAAGATGCTTCATGGATAAAGGCCCCAAGGTATCACACCCTGAATTCATTGACTTCAATAGTGATGAGGATGACTTGCTTGGTGAAAATGAGCTCTTGCTTGATAAATCCAGTGAGCCTAGTAACGATGAACATGCTAATAGTCTTTATAGTCGAGAAGAGTCGAATGACAATGCTATGAAGGAGATTGAGCGTCTAACTAAAGAACTAAACACTCTTAAGTTAGCTCATGAAACAACTCAAGAAGATCATAGAGAGCTCCTAAGATCTCATGAGAAGCTACGCTTCGAGAAGCTCACTCTAGAGCAAGAACATGAGTTTCTAAAAGCAATCAATGACGATCTTCAAAAGAAGAGTTCTTCATATCTTTCCAAACGACTTCTCTTGTCTAATTTCTTGCCACCCATTAAGACTAAGCATGACAAGCATAAGAAAAATCCTTCCTCTAGCAGTAACAATAACCATGCTAAATCCAATGTTGTTGCTTCTAGTAGTTCTCTTGATTCCACTAACAATGTTTCAAGCCAAGTTACACTTGAGCAAGAAAATAGTTTATTGAAAGGGATCATAGAGAAAGGTGTCTACAAGAGCCTTGCCGGAAGCAAGAACTTTGAGGAAATTGTTCGCAAGCAAGGAAGGCACCGGAAGAATCAAGGAATTGGTTTTGAGCGAAAGTTCAACGCCGAAGGCGTTGAGTGGGAAGAAGGTCAATATCCTACTCCACAGTTTGTTCCTCAAAAGGAGAAGTATGATCCTACTTCTTCCAATGCGGAACAAGCTCAAGATGACCTTCCACCACAAGACCACAAGCTAAAAGGCAAGGACAAGCTTCAAGAGGAGATTGATGCATTTGTTGAAGCACCTCAAGCCATGGTCAAGTGGGTTCCCAAGGAAACGTCAAGTTCTACTTCGTCAAGCTCAACTACAACCCCAAGGATTCCCATCAAGATGATGTGGATCCCGAAGAAGAAGAACTAGAAAGTTCTTGAGGGTGACTCCGCCAACATACTTCACTCACATTCATTTTGGCAAAAACTTGTGCAATCAACTTCCACATCGTGCACTAGTTCATGGAGTCACAAACCCTCTTGTTGGTATGTCAAGGGACAAGGTAATCATTGCTTTCATGGACATCATCTGTTGTGAACTTCAATCTATGTCCATGGATATCCTTGTTTGTTCCTTGTGGGACTAACCCATGTAGGTATTGAAAGTGCCCGAATCCAAAGGATAGCTCCCAACTCTTGATGATCTCCATCAACATTGAGCATCTACATCTTCAACATCTACATGAAGTCTTCTACGACAACCCAAGGTTAGTTTGACCCTTTAAAAGGGGTTCTCACATCTAGGGGGAGCTTTGCTCTAAAAATTGAGCTAAAGCATCTTCAAATGATGTGAACACATCAATGCTTTATGTAAAAGTGGTAACCCCACTTGTGCTTAAACGATGAGTATGACCTATGATCAAATGTTCTCATTTGGCTCCTAAGTCAATATACTCATATAAAGATGACCTAGTCATCGACAAATTGTGTGTTAGTTGCTAGAGTTTTGGTTGTGCATGTTTGACACATATTTCATTTGCTATCTTATTGTGTGAGCATGTTGGATGCATGATTTTATCCATTCGAGGACATCCATTTGTTGTTTTGGTCGTTTTGATTTTTCTGACCAAATGGATGGACAAGAATGCCTAAGTACCTCCCCTAGCTATCTATGCTTTCTTGTCTCAAATTCTATTCATGCTTACATCACAAATTTTGAACAAGTCATTTTCGGACCCTCCGGGTGAGGAGCACTCGGAGCCACCGATCCGTCAAGGGCTAATTTCCAAAACCTTCTAATTGATTTCGGTCAGACCAACTCACTCAAACTCGGTCGAACCGAAAGCATTTAGACTGATCTAGGTTTTCATCTCGGTGAAACCGAGTTGTGATTTTCGGCGTGACCGAAGTGCATAACTGCCTAGCAGTTATCCATCTCGGTGCCACCGAGTTTTACAACTCGGTCCCACCGACAACGAAGGGGTATATACTCCGAGGGCCGCGCGCGTTGATTCCTCCTTCAAACGTTTCGCCCCCACACCCCTTGCTGCCATCGCCTTGGTCTCCGGATCATCGCCGTCGTCGGCTGTGCGCCCTCGCCGCAGGTCTCCGTCGCCGTCAACGGACATCTCCTCCGCGCCGTTGCCGCCGTAGAAAAACTCCACCAAGTTAGGGTGAGTTTTGATCCCACTCGTGCTCCCATCTCCGATTCAATGCACGTTTGGATTGCCTAGTATCTTGCCACGATTGAAATCCTCCTGTACAC